>OY728123.1:829049620-831549620 GCA_963277665.1 Viscum album
AGTCGAACCCTTCCGCATGAACAATCAAAATGAATGTCATTCTTTTTGTGGGTTGATTCACATTCATTGTTTAAATTCAATAATAAGGATGTAAATGTTTTAAATAACAACCCCTACCCTGATGACTAGATTAGTCATTGATGAAAAATGATTCTCATCATCGTCATTCATCGATCCTCGGTTACTAATACGCGATTCGTGAACCATGATCTGTTGGCATTTGTCACCTCTTGTCGTTCTCCTCTGAGAGGGTTTTCCAACACCATTTCTTTTCCAGATCTTATAGGGAATTTCTCCATGATTGTCTCTCTGATCATGTATCACTATCAAGATGTATAATTATGAAACACATTTTAGCATCCCTGTTTCACTATGTTGCAGTGTCGACAAATAGTTTCATTTATGTAATTAAACATATAATTTTTTTGTGGAATCACATTGTCACTACATCTCTGTGAAGCATTAAGAGAAATAAAATATACTTTTTCTAAAGTTTATTTTAGTATCTTTTAAAATTTCTATATATTAACTTTTACCATAGACCTGCACCGGTAGAGGTTAGGCCCCGCCTAAGTAAAGAAGACCCTCACGAGCTCAATGCTACTCTCTTATTTCCAATTTGAGCTACTATTTATTAGTTATAGTATTCTGAAATAAAATAATCTTTATTTAATTATTTTATTTACGGTTACATCCATTTTAGGTTTTCAAAAGGGAGACCCACGTCAGCTAATGTAATGTTTCCCCAAGGGTAAACCTGGCATCCTGAATGTAGTGGTGCACTCATATTTCTCTTTTTGGAACCCATTTAAGAATTATTCCACTTTTGAGAAAATTCATCTGTGCATGATATTAAAAAAATAACATTTTTTATCAAAACATTCTGGTCACACTTGGCCTCGGAATCGCACGCTGTCTCATTCCCTAGTCATGGAATTTTTCCAAAAAAATTCCAAAAAACTTAACTAAGAAAATATGATTCATTACATTATACCCACCTTATTGATTTACATCCCTGAAATCCAATCCATGGGATACCCAACTAGATTAGGGTACGAGCATGAACCTGAGCCTCTCGCTCCCATGTGCTCTTCCAGAGATTCCCACGCTTCCACTAGGTGTGCACTAAAGTAATTTACTACACATAGAGGCATCTCAAGCTCTCTTAAAAACTCTATTCCAAAAAATCTAAGAAGTGGACAACATGGTGATTTGGTCAAAAATCGCCTAGAGGGTATCATGAACATCAAATGCACATGATAAACTTGTCATTATGACCATTGATATGCTTTATTACTCCCTTCCTAGCACCCCAAGGAAGTAAAGAACAACCCATTCAAGAATAGGGGCTTGGCATGGTGAGTTGACATTCCATGAAACAGATTCAAACTTGTAATAAATTTTTATATCAATAGGTAAGCCTAGATTCAACCTGTTTTTATCATCCATGGTGTCCTCTTTGATGCCCACATGCATATCCCGATGCATCTCATCACTCTATGCATCAATTTCAACTACTGCTCATCCTAAAAAAGGAACGACATGCTCCCCAACTGTTGAATATCAATCAAGGTACTCCTCATGGAAAACTGAGCACGTAATGTCTCACAGTTGGAAACACTAAGTCGTGCCACCCTGACTCACTATAAGAGTGGATGGGTAACTACGAACTGAATCTCGTGCTGAGATCATCTTCTACCTTGTTTCCCTTACTCGGAGTATAGAATATCCCTTATTCATAGACTTGGAGGTAATCTCGCCAACTCCTCTACCTCATGTTGATAACCTATTAAGAGAATATATATTTCATAATCTTATGGTATTAGTAGGGGATAAACTGCACGCACTTTGACTAGTGTCAAAATATCTTCAATGTGAAGAATATAATTTCTAACCGAGGAACATGGGTCACATAGTTCTGATCATGTGGTCTTGACTGATGAAAAACATAGGAAATCAATGCTTTCCTATGTATCAGGACTCAACCATGTTTGGTCTATGTTGAATCACAAAACACTATGTACTCGACTCCCTCCTCTGGAAAACGCATGATCTAGGTGCTCATCAAAATATATCATAACCGATGAAAAGCCTATGGGATCCTTTCTATCCACACAAAAGGTTTTCCCATTCAAATTATTGAAGTGTTCATTGACCCTTTGGTAGTGGATACTTGTTTTCCATGGTAACCTGGTTTAAGTGCTGGTAATCCACACATAACCTCGAACACTGGGTCTTACGAAGTCAATTCTTTACAAGTCCCCCACCTGCACCATCATATTGTAAAGCACTATAGAAGACATCTGATATAATGATGCTACTATTTGTGCCATTTCAGGGTGTAGAATAAAGAAAAATTCTATCTCTCTATGGGCAGGTAAAAATGGAAACATCTCTTAGAAATAATTCATCATACTCCACCACCACTACTGGGTAGTAAAAACTCAAGACATTTCACACCATTTTTTCCTAAAAAATTCAATTTGAGAATGGAATATCGATAACCGATCCATACCAAGAATGACATCTTAAGGCCATGATGTTTCCACCAAGAGTTTCCAATAGAAACTCTCACCTTAAGGGTCGAGTCACTCTATCTTCATAAGTGTGATTATCGAGTCTCCTCCCAAGGGTATCTCCAAACAAAAGGGTCAAGTGAAAAGTTTAACTGGAAACACTAGGTATTGACCAAGGCTTGGGACAAGGAAGGACAATGAACACATTTTTCTATTAATATGGCATCCAATAATAGACACATACCGAACCTTGAATTGTTCCAAGAGACCATGGGTCATATGTATTGACCAAATGTAGCTTCTCCATCCCCTATACTCTAGATCCCTAAACATGGTGTGGACGACAAGGGGGTGGTGGTGGTAACCGATTAAAATATATACCACCTCCCACTTCTCTCCCTTCTCCGCTAGAATGTCTTCCACCCTATAGATCCATCTGTTCATGTCATTGTCTCTGCCTTAGTGGCTCATCCATCATTTCCCTATAAATAGTACGATGAGTTGTACAATCTCTAATGAGATTTTCCCTACTGTCTCATGAAAAGCATTGCCTCTGTGTAGGCAGATTCGAGTCACCCTATGATACATGAGCTATAGATACCCTATCCCAGGACCTCCTATCAGAGTGTCTCACATGTCCAAGTCTTTAGGACTAATGTCGGCTTCCTGCTTCAGAGCTCTCTGCCCCTACAAGCCCTCTGCTGACATCCACTGGCTGTATCTGCTCATTCAAAAGACATTCAATCATATAGGTTATCTATAGCACCCTAGAATATGTAGGAATTAAGAGAGGAATAGATATAGATTGGATTTTCGAAAACACACCTTTCTTAGAGTTCTGAGCCCTGAAGCACATGTTTTATCCTATTCATCGAGTACCTAGAAAGATCAGTATGCCATGATGAATTCTCAACTAATGTCACATTGTCGTTCCGATGTTGTATAATCTCTTGGGATGCATATCCCATATATTTTTATGGTGATATACCCATATTTGTGAATGATTATTGGGATTTATCCATGGAAGAGTCACCTCATCATATGATCAGGTAAACTAAACCCTTCCATCACCATGCTCATCCACATAGAAGGTTCACCACTAGGACCACCATATGATCTAATAGTGCCCGAACTTGATGGAAAACTCAGTTACCACCTCAAGATAGTCCTTATCCACCTATGAGTCAGGTTCACCTTAGAACCTGAGGGGTATCTATCACTGAAACATGTGAAGTGTGCTCAGCCTGCACATCTCATCCACAAATACTATGATTTCCATTTGCTACTCATAGGTGGTGGTATGGATTTTACACCACCTAGATATGTTTTATCTAGTATGAACCCCTTTACCAATATTTTCACTCCATGTATCATCCTCATGATCATGCGGTGGAATCTTGGCTGGCTATCTAATTGGAATCATATTGAAACAAAACAAGATGTACCATGATCAATAGTTCATACATGGTGATCTGACCCAAGACTGACATGGAAAATTCAACCCATTCCAATATTATGCATTTACCATTAGTTTTTCCTGCAACTAGTGTTTTCATGTAATGAGTCGAAAATTAGAATATAGGTTCCTAGTTTATGGATACATAGGACATCACACCGACACTCGATTCCCTAGCCTAAAAGCAGATCATGAAACACATAACACTGTTTCCCCAAACCAAACTCATAGTCTATGGGTTCTTAAGGTAGAACCAACCTCCTCTGATACCACTCAGTCATGAACCATCCCTCGGGGCCCATGTTGTGACTATCCCATGTCTGCCTCTCATATCCTAGGGGATGGAGACTAGTGCCGAGTAGTCATATCCCAATCAAGTAGGAGGAATTTTACAAAGAACATGTACACATGCATACAACTCAAAGCCACAGATTCCGGAAGGTGAAAACTCTATGTAAACAAACAGAAGGTATGGCATTAGAAAACCAAAGGTAAATGAGTCCAGAATACAACCCCATATAAAATAGAAATGTAAAAGTACATGTCTCTAGAAATCCTCCATAGAAAAACCTACCTGAAGGGTTGGTACAGAAACAATTTTTTGAATCCACAGAAGCACATCCCATTTGTCTAGTCACTCTAAACACGACCATGCCCCGATCCACCAAGGTCTCATCAAAGAGGCAATCATCTACTCAAGAAATGACATGTGTAGGAGAATCCCATAAAGGGTTGATTAAAACAATACTCAGTAGGGACCCCAAACCACAAAATTATACCACAAATAAATACAAAAAGCAGACTATAAAAGTGGTACACGAAGTGTATCCTCTAAGAAGTACAGATAAGGGAGTAAGTAGAGTCGGCTCACAAAGGTATAAACTATTATATTAAAATTATGACTACTTCTTGTAAACACTAAACACCTTGTACTACTATGTCACTAATCTCCAATGAGTCACATAAGCCTGGTGGGTCAGCTACAACAACTCATCAATTAGGTATATAGAGTCACATAGACCCGCTCGTCTCTTTGGCATGTTGGGTCCCTTAGACCTCCTCATCACATAGGAAAAATTGGTAACCTAGACCCCCACTTCACTTAGGCCTATTGGGTCACCTATACCCACTGGACACATACATCTCTTCATAGCTAGCCATAGGATTCCCACTCGTAGTGCACTTGATTTTGGGAGATTCTACTACTCAAGACATCTGTCATATCCCAACATCCACAATAACCCACTTAGAGTATATCAAAATGAAAAAAACTTCACAAGGGTTCCATTTCAACATACGTATCTTTAATCAGACATAAGATTTGGATGTTATGATCCTTTTAGTGAAATGAGCCTAGTTAGGTCCAGGTCCAGTCTGACAAGGTGGGATCGACCCGACCTGACTTGATGTTCGCCGACCCAACCCATGTCTGTAGACCCAACCAGCCGAGTTGTCCCGACATAGCCGATCCAACCCGGTCTGTATGGTGTGGACCATTTCAGTCCAATGGATGCAACCATTGTTCTATCCTACCTCGCACACGCAGCTATAGCTACGAGTTCTACTTCGCATCATGTGGTCGGCTTGGCCGGCCACAGATCCCACATGTGATCAGCTGACTGCGTTCCATCGGTATGACATGGCACCTACCACATCGCCAGCCCGCCCTGGCTGCGGCCCTCATCATCTCCTGCGGTGGATCTTCCACCAGCTCTTCCAGCCACCCCTATGGGAGGCCGCGTGCCACCGTAGACACCAGTGGACCCTTCTGTGCACCACCGGATACGCTCCAATACTCGGATCTCTGATTCGGAAGATGTTCTGGAATCCTCGAGTCTCCATATTCCCAACTGTGCTCTCAAATCCACATTACGAACCAATTTTCTAGAAAACACTCGACTGGTGGTATCCCCAATGTCACTTAGATACATCTGTCACTGCCCCATCCGCACCTCCAATCGATAATCACGAGGATGAATCATTTATTTGGGATAATTATACTATAAAAAATGTGAGAAACTATAATCTAATTATTATTTTCAGGAAGAATGTGATTGGGGGACAAAATACGAAAATGAAAACCAAGGAACAAACCTCAACCATTGTTGGTTACAACCTTGATCCGCTCCTATTATAAGGATCAATGAAAATACATATATAGGACAATTTCCCCCAAATTAAAACTCTCTAATCGAACCCTCCCACAAAGAGATTGAACTGTAGGTAAACCTATTGGTGGGTTGATCCGCATTCATCATTTAAATTCAAGAAAAATGAAAGATAAGATTTAAATAACAACCCTTACCTCGTGGACTAGATTAATCATCAGTGAAGAATGGATTTTTCGAACCACAATTTTTCGATCCCTGATCCTCAATCATTGATCCACAATTTGTGATTTTTAATCCATTTGTGTTCTTCTCCAATTATCATTCGCTGCCGAGAACCTTCTCCAATGAATTTTATTTTCCAAATGTTTCAAGGAATTCCCCTAGGTTTTTCAATATGATCTCTTATCACTGTGAAGCTTCTAAATGAAGAAAAACATTTCAGCATCACTATTTCATTGTGTTGTATAATCGACACACTGTTTCATTTATGAAAGGAAATCGATTATTGTTGTGGCATCATAGTGTCATTGCATCCTTGAGAAACGTCAATAGAAATAAAATAAAATTTTTCTGATATTTATTTTATAATCATTTAAAACGTCTATAAATTTATTTTTCCCTCGACTAATGTCGTTCAAGGCTAGGCCCAGCCTATGGAAAGAACACCCTCATGAGATCAATGGTGCTCCCATATCTCATTCTGAGTTATCCTTTATGAGCTATAGGATTCAAAAATAAAATAATTTTTATTTAATTATATTATTTATGGTTACATCATTTTCAGATTTTCTCACTTGGTACCTACATCAACTAAAGTCAAGTTATTCCAAGGGTAAACCTGTTATCCTAAATGTAATGGTGACCTGGGATTTCTTATATGGGAACCTGTTTAAGATTTATTAAATTATTTTAAAAAGTAATGTGTATGGGCTATAAAAAACATAAAATTTTTGGTCAAACAATTATGGGCACACTGGGCCCTGGAATCGCACTGTGTCTCACTTCATGGTATCAGAATATTTCCAGATATTTCATAATAAATAATACCCGGAAAATCTGAGTCATTTCGATCAAGGGGGTATATTTTCCCCACTATACATCTCAATCCTATACTATTATTCATAAACTTCTAACATACAGGGAGGGATGCTTTATGTCTCATAACAAACCCTTTCTAGACACGTGGGAGAGTTCTGGATAGGGGGATATTACATTCCTCGAATTTCCACTCTTGAATCTTGAGTGATCAAGGACAACCCTTTTGAAACAATTTTCAAGGAGATTAAAGGAAAATGATGCAATAGATAGTATCTATCATTGTAGAACTCATTGATTCCTATGGAGATGTTTGGAAAATTTTGGAATACATGTGGATTTATGCTATATAAAATCTTTTAAAGATTATTATAGTGCAATGATGATATAAAGTAGATATATTTTCTGATCCATTAATGAAGAAATAATTTTGTTATAGGAAATTCTAAAATTGTATAAATTAATTAGAAAAAATATGTGATAGTCCGGCTCTTTGGTTTTGGAATTTATCCATTTTCTATATTCTTTGATTCATTTATATTGATCACGGTGGTAATAATTATGTAAATATCATATTAACCACTGATCATGAATGAAAGAAAATTTGGCCATGACCCATATCATTATTTTAGTATGCTAGGAACCATCAATTGGTATTAGAGTAGGTCACATAATTATTTATATTTATTTAATGATATTTGATTGATTTATACATTTATTATTGGTTTTTCAATTATATTTTAATCATTTATTAATAAAATTTTGTTATATGTTTTCATCCTCTTTGTTTTTCATAAATGTAATCAAATCGACTAATTTTATGAGTGGAATAAATTCAAAGATCTTATCTATAGGTGTTGAGGAATCTATCTAAAGTACACAGGAGGAAAAGTCATGTAACTCAAGGGTACACACTGAGTTCTACTATTTAATGTACAATAATTTTTTGGAATTAATTCAAGTTGTGGGAATTATTACACAAGGTGAATTTAATTATATAGTACATGTGGACCAGGCCATCATGTGTCACAGTTAGCCAGAGCAAACACTGTGTAACATCCATATACGACATTGCATCCTTTAGTCCTAAATGAGATGTGTATCATCTTATATGTCCTACATGACTGGTGGTCATGTAACTCAGAGAACACATACCATGTAGCCCATGTATATGCCATGTACTCCAAAATTTTCCATGCCATGGTTATACAACGAGTCCCTAGGCATGTTTTGTTGATTGATAGTGAAAAAAATTCACACAGTGTGTCTCTAATGTACATTGTGTGTACATTTACCAAATTACACAAATTTTAATTTATTTATTATATTGTATAAATATTTCCAACATTTTCTTGTGTGTGGTCATTAAGTTGATAAGACATGTCTTGTGATGGGTTTATATATATATATATAAATTTCTAATTAATTTCTACATAATGTTTGGATCTAAATATCATGTAGAAGTCATATTTATTTTTTTACTATACATGTATTGAAGCATAACATGCTATACAAATATCAAGTAAACCTTGCGGTAATTACATTTATAGTGCACATTGTGAAAATATGTGATATTTTGTGTATTCTTTGTGACATAGGAGTAAACATTATATGACTATAATACACGTTGGGTGTATCAGACGAGTACCCATTTTGTTGAATAAAAGGTACATATTTTAATTGTACAGAGTTGATTTTAAATAAAGTTATTTAATTTTTTAAAAACTGTGGTGGATGGGAGTCTAAAAGAAATTTAAATGAGAATTAATATAAAATAATTAAGATAATTAATTTATTATAGTGTGACTTATCTTAAATAAAAATGATAAGAATTGAATGTTGATTTTATTTAATACAGAATTTGTTGCATGCATGTGGATGATCATTACCCAAACTAGTCCTTTTTATTCGATTGGTTTTACGTAATTTATTATTAAATTAAATTTTTGGCATATGTGTCATCTCTTCACTCATTATGTAAGGGATTATGTGACCAAGGTTTCTTTTATGTAAACCCATTATCAGTTCCTTTGGTTTCCCTCACCTACGTTTGAGTAAAATCATATGTAATGGATGGTGCTCCAACGATATAGGATATGGATCATGATTGGAGCCAAGGAACAACCAATCCAAGTTAGATACATTGGTGGACAGGTGAAAAGCTTTAGTATAAACCTTAATTGGTTGAAGGTGTTTCCCCTAGGTTGATAGTTAGTGTTTCATCTCATAGATAAACAAATGATTAGAAAAAGTTCATGATAATACCACATTATTATTTTATTTATTTCAAGATTCATGGTTATTTCATTATGGATACTTTGTCTCGATAACATGAATTACTGAATTAACAAGAATACAATATAGAAATAAAATGAATTTTCTAATGAATAAATATTTCGTAAGACATGGTTAATCACTTGAGTAAATACACATAATATTTACAATAATGTAATAATGATAATAATTTGAAATTTATGAATAATGATAAAATCCATTAATTATATATATTAAGTCACTATAACCTTCCACTACTTTAGTTAAAATTGTACCATAGTCCAATGTGCTTTTCCAACCAATGTTTGGGTGATTTTAATTGTCATAGAAATATAACATGATGTTTCTAATTAACATAACATAGTTTACATCAAGGGTTGACCTCCAAATCTAGGCTTAAAATAACTATGAGGAAAGATGTTGAGGAAATCCAAATTAAGGATTTTAGGATTTGGGAGTTGACTCAAAAGGTCAAGGAACTCTGAGTTAATGATGTTAACATTTCAAATCCCTACCCAAATCTCTTCAAATTGCCTCACTATCCCAAGTCGGGGTTATGAGAAGGGGAATATGGATCCTTTACACCAAAATTTCCAAGCAATAGGATATTCAGAAATCAACAGTGAGAGCTATTAGTTTCTATAAAATAGTGGATGATTAAAAAATATAATATTTATTAATTTTAGTAAATTTTATCAGACTAAGTACTAAAATTATGCTCTTATTATTTTTCAAAAAATTAATTAAAATAACCTCAAACATATCACTATGATCCACACATGAGAGGGATAAGCTTCCCATCAGTACAAATTTCTAAAAGTGAAAAATGTTCTTATTCATTATCCTTTGCAATGATAAGAAATTGTATGTTCTAGAAGAACTTATTCATGTTGTTCCTGTTAGTAAGGATAATGAGGAAGAGTTATCTCTCTATGTTACACATTTTAATAATGCTACAAAATATTTAGTTTTTGATGATATCAACCCTGACGTAAGAGCTTTTGAAAGAACATGGGGACATGGATGTGTATAACATGATGTCTCGCCTTTAGGATCTCTACCAAGAGAATGTGGGGTAAGAGAGATATGAGGTCTTTAATGATCTATTTACAACTATACTTGGAGATTTGACCCCATTTGGGACTTATCTAGTCAAACATATTGGATTTCTTGAACTCTAAGACATATTATAGATTACATTATTGGATGAGTTATGCATAGATCTCATTATTTTCTCACTAACCAAGACATATCCATTTTTATTATTTATCAAAACATGAGAAATAATGAGAAGAGTCAATCAGAACTTCTTACTATAATATTCCAAGTGGATAATGACATGGGGTATGACAATCCCATGGTCATTATGGTGAATTAGAAGAAAAATGAGAAGGGGGCCAAGACTCACAAGATGATGAAATCTATTAAGCACTATCGTTCTATGAAGATGAAGATCTTGAGGTAGCCAAGGAATAGGAGGTAGTATATTTTTCATGCTACAAGAATTGCCACTAGAATATGAACTACACCCAGAAGCAATATATAAGAAAAATGTGTGTTCATTATTGAGTGTAATATTTTAATATCTACACATTGGGTAATAGATAGAGCTTTTGTTGCTCACTTCAATAAACAAATGTATGGAAAAAGTAGATTCTGATGGACTGTGATAGGAGAGGTGGATTCTTGATCTTCCAATGGAGTGAGGATTGATCATCTATCCATTTTTAATTAAAACATTTCATTTTCTATTAGAATTATATCGGTTTTACGATATTAGTTTTATGTACAAACTGTTAAAAAGAATTTAATTTCTGTATCTTTCCTAAATAAAGATTGTTTTCTCTTCATGTTTGGAAATAAAAGTTGATTCTTTTATAAATATAATATATGTTTTGTTATTTCACATTCAAATAATGTCCATTACATATTAAATTATGACAAACAAGTATTGGAAATAGATAATGAATCATGTTCACAAGACTCATATTATAACAAGATATGACATCACATTCTTGGTCATGTTAAATTGATGAATTTTAGAAGGCTCTATTAAGATGGTTATTTAGAATCTTTTGAGACAAAACCACTTAAAAGATGTCATTCTTGTTTATCAAGAAAAAAATGATCAAACCTCTATTTGGTGGTCAGGATGAAAAATCCATAGATATTTTAGGATTCGTACACACTAAAGTGTGTAGACCATTTCCAATAGAAGCTAATTGTGGGTATTCTTACTTCATAAATTTTTTTGATGACTTGAAAAGATATGGATATGTATAATTGATGAGGTATAATTCTGTGTCCTTTGAAAAATTCAAATAATTCATGAATGAATTAGATAATCAACATGGAAAGTAGATAAAGAAACTACGATCTGATTTGGGTGATGAATATGTTAAAAAGAGTTTACTGACTTTTTACAAGATTTTTAGATTCTATCTCAACTCACTGCACCATACACACCAAATTTGAATGGTTTTAATGAAAATAGTAACCACAACTTGTTAAACATGTTGAGTCGATGATGAATTGTACAAATATTCTCTTATCCTTTTGGGGATATGCATTACAAATCATAAAATATACATCAAAATGAGTGCCAAATAATGTGAGAAACATAATTCCATTCGAGTTCTGGAGTGGAATGAATTTTTTTCGCATACATGTGTATGGGTATGTGAGGTGTTTTTTATCTCCTTCTCAAGAAATAGACTAAAACATCAGGGCATAAAATGATTCTATATAGGGAATCCTAATGAAAAAAATGGATACTACCAATGAAACCACTTAGATAATAAAGTTATTTTCACCAAACAATTGATCTTTCTTGATAGGGAGAACAACCTCAAAACAAATAGTAGAACCCGATTAAATTCAATGAATTTGATGCTAAAGATGTAGAAGAGTTGGTACATGAACATATTCCACAGGTCCCCATGAAAACATTAGTCCCTGAAACACATGTATAATGTAGGATCACTCGAGAGGTAATAGAAGAAGGGATATATGGTTTTATACTCACTAAATATGGCGACTCATTACTGGTTGATAATGATGAACCCCTCTCTTAAAAAGAGGCAGTAGGGAGATCAGAAGCAGAAATATGGAAATAATCCATGAATTAATAAATGGATTCCATGTATCAAAACCATGTTTGGGTTTTGGTCTATTTCTATTTGATTTATGTCTCACTGGGTGGAAATGAGTCTTGAAGAAAAAAATGTACTTAGAAGGTAAAATAAATACCTATAAAAAATGCTAGTGGAAAAGGGTTTAAAAACATTACGTAATTTAATATAATGAATAATTTTGATTAATTTATTTGTTTAAATCTAGAAAAATTGTACTTTCTTTACCAACATACCATGACTATAAAATTTGTTAGATAGATGTCAAAAAAAATTCATTAATGTGAACTTTCCGGAACATATCTACATGAAACAACCAAAAGGGTTTGTGAACCCATTTTATTACAAATAGATTTTGAAGTTTCATAGATCCATTTATGGATTAAATAAATCTTCCATGTCATGGAACATTTTATTAGATAAATTAATAAAATAATTACTTTGCATTAATAATTTATGTGATTCATGTATTTACAATAGGTTTAGTGGGAAATAGGTTATTATCATCGTTGTATATATTGATGACATATTACTTAAGGAAAATGACAAACTAGTCTTATAGTCTGTTAAGTACTAGTTAAACATGTGTTTCTCCATGATGGAATTAGTTGACATAGCCTATATTATATGGATCAAGATCATTCTTGATAGATCCAAGAGGCTTCTTGGACAAAGTCAAACTTGAAATATTGACAAGATACTAAAGATATTTGTGTGGATAAATCCAAAAGACGAATGGTTATAGTGTGATGTGGTGTATATATTTCTACAAAAATGTGTCCTCATACACAGAATGTGAAAGAGAGAATGAGTATGTTCACATAAACTTCAGCGATATGGTCAATCTTGCCTCTCATGGTATGTGCTAGACTTGATGTTTTCTATGAATTAATCATGGTGGTAGATATCAATCTGATCCAGGAGAATAAGATTTCTTGACTGTTAAGGATACCCTCATGTATCTGAAAATTACTAATGATATGTCCCTAGTGTATGAAGGAGATAAGGTTATAGTCATTAGGAGTTATATTGATTCTGGTTTTCAAATACATCAGAGTGATCAGAAGTTGTAGTCATGATATGTTTTCTATCTCAATGGATGAGCTATAAGCTGTAAGAGTTCAAAGAATCTATTTATAATTGATTATATAGTGCATTCTAAGTATACAACATATGATTTACCCAAGGAAGTCGTTTGGATACAAAATATTTTATAGGTTGTTGATGTGGTTCCTAGTAGTAAATTCCCGATCACATTATATTGTAGTAATACTACAATGGTGTCTCTTGAAAAATAATCATGTTCACACCAATTGAAAAAGAATATACTCTAAAATAATCTCCTCTTGAGGGATTTTAATCAAATGGGGGAAGTTACAGTAAGAAGAGTTCCCACATAAGAAGGCATGGAGGACCCCTTGACAAAAATTTTATCTAAATATATGCATGAGTATCATGTGAGAGCAAGAGTACAGAAGGTTATTAGCATTTGGATCTAGTGCAAGTGGGAGTTTATTGGAGTTGTTGACCTATAACAAACTTTATTGTACTTTTTGATAACATGTATACATTTTTTCATATTAATTATCTATTTATCATGTCTTAAATTCTATTCAATGTGACAAAGTATGGGATAATGTCCTAAGAGTAACTGGAATAGTGAATGGTCATAGAAATTCCCCACTATGATGAGAACCCAGAAGTTTCATAATAATATTCTTAAATATATGTTCTATAGCCAAATGAAATAAATTAAGGGACACAAATGATTCAGGAAATCATAGGTTGAAACTCATAGTAATTAGAGGTGTCTTTTCATAGTGTGTGACCTTGGTAATATCCAGTGTAGGATATTATTATAACAAGACCCTCTGGTAGGTAATACATATTTATATGTTTCATTGGATGTTCCTATATTTATATGTGTGTATTATTTCTTATAGTTTAATATTATAATTAATAAGTGTTATAAGTAAGGTAATTTGATGTTTTGATCAAAACTGTAATGAAAAATGTTTTCAGAGAGGTATGATATATCGGGTGTGTCATGTGTAATATTTAATTAATGAATAATCTGATAAAGTATTTGTACCTTCCGTTCTATAATGGAAGCTTATTTCTCATTTTCTATGACAGAAACGATATAGCATAAATAAATCCATGGCCAAGATGTTCTATAGGAAATTTTGATTTCTAGAAAGTCAAAAAAAGAGACATTGAGGAAATAGGTTGATGGAACCAGAATACAAACTGATTAATTAGAGATATCATGATAATGTTATTATATAACACATTAAGCATCCACGTGAGGTATTATTCTATTGTGGAATTAAATTCGTTCTTTATAGGTTCCTTAGAGTGTTTCTAGATGCTGACCATGGAATTTAGGTAGCTTGTCCTAATTCCACATAGAATGATTCCTAGAGGGTACAAACTATTTGTATCATGAATGTTAGTTAAATGACATATTAATATTTATTATTTATCTAGTTGAATAAATATTAGTCTCGCATATGGTTTAATAATTATTCATGTTTTCCAGAGAAAATATATTCTTTCACTAGTTATTTAAGAGAATAATTTATGAGAAGAATATTTAATAAGTATTTATTTTATATTTTGTGTATATAATATTTATTTATTTATTGGTGAATAATGAATTCATATTTATTTAATAAATAAATATTCACTATTCAACGTCTGATCAATATTGTGGAGGAATTGTGGACCAAGTTTAATAGTCTGCTGAGAAATAATATTTAGGGAATATTATTTGAATAAATAATATTCTATTTTAATTTATGATTTAGAACATGTAAAGAAATAATAATATTATAATAGACATGGTGTTCCATAGGGATTAAATAAATAATAATGGGAACTTGTTCAATTATTTTTTTCTCACCCTAGTGGTATATAAACTCAATTATATTATTATTCTAAGAACGCCAATTCATTTCATTTTTATGAACAACCAAATCAAAAAATTCTCTCGAAGCCCTGAAGAGCTCCCTTCTCCAAGAATGCTCACAAGAATGTAAAGTGATCCTCCTCCACCCTGCACTCTCGAGTCTAGAGAGATCCAGGAGAATTATTTGGGAGTTATTATCCGGGTGATAAAAGGATAATGATGGAAGGGATCAAATATATCATGTGAGAACACATAGATTCCTACAACAACATTCAGAGATTTGTAGACCAGGTGTGGATCAATGCTAGAGGGAATATAATATGGATTTCTAAAATTAAATAAAGGTATGACATAGATCCGTTGTTATATCCATGAATGAAGGAACAATTTCTTGCAAGCTAATTCTTCAATTTTTTAAGTTCATATTAAATAATATGTGGTGACCTTGCACTTTGATTCTCAGATTTATCCTTTTTCTTTTTTTCGTGATTCAATTCTATTTATCCTGAAATTTATCATTGTGTAAATATCAAATTAATCATTGATTATGAATAATGAAAAATTGTGAATTACCCACATGACGCTTCTACTATGCCCAGATCCTATATACTTTAGGAGAAACCAGTTGCTCAATGTGTAAGGGTAAGATCGGAAAACCGCCTAGAGGCACCACATCTTGTAAAGGCCCTTTAAGTAAAGACTTTTCACTAGAGAGATTATCATCATGATATAGAAATGGGATCTTAGTTGGTTGTCTTTATGGAAGAATTCTATAAAATCCATGACACAAAATGTTGAAAGAGAATATTTGGTTAATTGACTCAAGAAGGACATGGAAACCATATCCCATTCCAATACGATTCATGTACCAATGTTTTCGCTGCAACTGATTCCTAAATTTAACAAGTAAAACGTAAAAAATCATAGTCCTAATGAATGGATAATTTGGTCGGTGAATCGATACTAGGTTCCTTAGCTTGAGAGATGAAATCGATACACTTTACACTGTTACCCTAGTTCCCAAACCAAACATCATAGAAAGGCCATCTCCAAACTCGGATTATAATATGACCTTCTCTGATACCACACTATCATGACTCAACTCACTGGGGACCACTTAGCTGGCAGTAATCCAAGTTTTAAACCCCAATCCCACCATTAATAGGCTAGGGGCTAGAGACTAGCATCAAGTAGGTATAACAAACACAAGGGAGGCCTTAGCCTCAGGTACCTACACACACACACATCTCCGCACAAAAATATGATATAGAAAGGAAAGGTACAAATAATACCAATATATATTCATATAATTATATCCCACATCAGTGTATGAGACATGTATGGGAAATAATAAAGGGATAAATATAATCCCACAAAAACTGTTAAAGATTAAAACCTTATAATAAGGAATGTACATCTTTCAAATCAAACTCCTAGAATTAACTGTGGTTTGTCTATCTAATATACACTCCACCTGCTTCTGGTCCACCTATGAATACATAAAATGGTGTTATGTCTGCATAGGACATGATAATTATAGGAAAATACCATGCAAGGGTAAGTATAACATGACCAATATGACACCCAAAAATCACCAAATATAAAAAATAAATAGAGTGTAAACTCATAATTAAAGATAACATCAATATATATATATATATACAGAAGAAAGACACAAATTATCATAGAATGTCATAAACACATTTTCAACCTCATATTCTGCTCTAGGATTCAAGGTAACAGACATCTGGGCGAACTCGATCATCAAATCCTGCCAACACTGATGGATCACATCCAAGAGGTCATGCTAGTCGAGCCTCACCATAATGATGTACAAAATGAAATTCAAAAGTTGTCTATACAGAGATAGGGGATATCACCCTGGGCCTGTGGTGGATACCTAAACCTACCTATGTTAATCCAAAAGGATTGTGATAACATGACCTATAAATAAGTAACAGGATACCTAACCCAACCTATGGAGGAATGATAGAGGATCACACACCATGACACATAGAGGGATACATGACTCTCTCTGGAACTGACTCACAAATGGGATCACTCATCCTATGATGAGGATGGTATGCCTCACTATAACCTCATAAGAATGGACCAAGGGAACCCACCATAAAAATACATGTCTAAATAGAAGATAATGAGGGATTAAACCATCCCTAGAAGTAGTACATGTTATGTACAAGGAATACATGGCGTTTCCTAGCTAGCATGGGTATACTTGTGCCCTCCGGAGATTTCTCATGTCCACTATCCCATGATAATTAACTACAGCTCATGCCCATGTATTATGGTCATGCCCATGCACATTTTTCATACATGTGTACTTGTTCGTGCCTATTATGTCAGGTCATGAATAATTACTTTGATCATGCCCATGTAGCATGGTCATGCTTTTGTATCCTAGCCATGCCCGTATAGTCTAGTCTTTCATGTGAATCCTGGCCATGCCTATTCCTGTGTACACTATAGATAGAAATCAGGTTGTCGGCATTAGGTCACACAAACATATGATATGGACACATGAAATGTGATATTTTATTCTACACATAAACCCTAGCCACTGTATAAGGGATCTAAATGATGGGTGTTCCTCTAAACTACATACTTTGTAACTCGTAATTTTCTATAATCCCACAATCTTCATGTGTATCCTCACATGCTTCCTCATACATCCATCTAGACATAAATGTTTCTAAGGAACTCCGATATAAGGTGGACTGAATTCGAATCATCATTTCTGGCCAGATTCTATCCACCCAATATTCTCAGAAATCATCCATTGTCTCACCACATCATCGAACACCAAAAGACATGATCCAAAGGTATCGAATCCCTTTCAATTTCCGTCACACCACGGAACACCTCAAATCTTCTATTTATCCCATTTTAGAACCCTAAAAAATATCTTTTGTGGAAAATATTATCAGACCAATGGTAAGTTTCTGAGTATTTTCAATATTGTATTCAAACGAAAATACTGATGATGAATGATCGAATAACTATGGGAGAAAAGAATGAACCAAATAAGTGAGGAATGAATGTTGGAAATAATTATTGTTTTCCTCTGTCCATTGATGAAGAAATCATTGAATGCAAGTAATAATAAATTATTAACAAATATTACCAAATCCTAATTCTAGGAAGACAAATCAACATACATAAATAAATGATTGGCCCGTAAAACAATTTTGTAGAATAATTTAATTGCGATCGACTTGAGATAAATAAAATAGGGATTAAACCAACATAAAAATTCCTATCTTGAGATTGGATTGATCATTGATAAATAACTGTCCTATGTCATTTTCATTGGAGAGATCCAATAACATCATTGGTGAAAATAACTACATGGAAAATCAACCTTTGATCTGCAATCTCATAGTCCTCTACCAATAATTCCTCAATAGCCTTCTCCAATACCTAGGGTTATGCTACTAACCATAGTGCTTTTACATAATAGTGTTATATAGCATGTATTAGTTCTAGTTCATAAAATAAATAAATAATTTATTTATCTGTTTATTAATCCACCCACAACTTCTCTAAAACCGAACAAACGACACACATGAAGGTTATGTCACACTTAGGGTAAAACCCATATTCCATATTTACTGGAGATCTTGGTTTACCTATATGAGACTATATTTTTTATTTGTTATAATATTTCTTAAAAGCTGTGTGAATATGTTATAATATATTTGATATTTTTATTATATCAACATCGAGGCTCCCCCGGCCACAAAATCCCGCGTGATTCCATTCCGGGATTCAAAAATATTTCAATGATTTACAAATAAAAAGTTGATTCATTACAAAGCCCCATGAGGCATAGAAAACATCCAAACTAACACATCCAAAAAAATATGTCACCTAATAGTATTATGGGCCACCATATTATCCACCCTTTCAATTAAAAACACAAATAAGGGAAAAAGTATGAAGACACAAATAGATCTCATCCAAGTGGAGCCTAAAAAAGTTGATATGGTAACAAGGGCCTTAAGAAAAGAGACATGATAGAGGAATACTTATTCCAAAATTACATTACACTAACCTTTACCCATCACAAATCGAAGGCCATCCTAAAACACAGCAACATTATCAACTTGTAGCTCCAATTTGTAGCGAAAACATGTCACGTAGAAGCCAATACTACCCCTAAAAAGTTATGTCCCGAAAACCCACTCCAACCAAATCATATTCAAAGATAGTGGAATTATTATTATACTTTACAATAATCAGGGGATAAAAATAACCAAAACACATAAATCTATTATATATGGTCATAAAACCCCATTGCTGCTTGTTTTTTCCGACCCTCAATCATACCATAAGACCTCCGTACACAAGATTCATCAAGCATTGAATTATTATAAAAAAAAATAATTTCTTCACATCTATAAAAGAAATGAAATTGTATCGAAATATGGAAATAATGAATAATAGTAGCCCCAAACTATTTGGAGAGGCCAATGGTAGTATAAAAATCTTCATCCATCCTCGGAGAAATTACATTACCCTATCTTTTTTTAAATAATATTTACACTTGAGAATTGAAAGATAACATGCAATTTCATCTCTGGGGAGGAAAATTGAAAAATGTGCATATATCACCCATAATAATAATCCCACACAGAAATAACATAAATTGGAATCACCTCAGTAAAAACCCTCCATTAAAAATCATGAAACATTAGCAATATCCAGGTTTATTAAATCATTATCCAACCCGAAACAAATCCCTGAATAAGCCTCGACATTGTCATCCAATATTCATGATTAATAGTGTTCCCTTTGTTCTAATAATTTCCCAATAAGATTATTCCATTAAAGATCCAACTAAAAATATGTATCTTTAATGTCCAACTTTTATCCCTCTCACTGAACATTGTATTATTGTTATCAAAATTTCATCGTGAAAAATAGTCATTTATAATATCTCGAACAAACGCATTCTCAATTAAAATAGGGGAAATTGAAAAAATAAATTGGTAATCACTACCCCAAATCCATGGATCTGTCCAAATATTAAAAACTACCCATCAAAGATGTTCCAAAAGATTCCCTCTAGCATAATGACATTGGCTTCCCAAATACCGCCCAACAAAAAACATCGTCAATTTCAAAGTGGATCCTACAACAAACCAACAATGGGGGAATATTTAGAACATATGAACAGAGTAGAAAGGGGGAGAAGGATAACATAAAATCCCCTAAAACATCATAGAAATAACATAAATATTTAAATAACCCATATATCAAAATCTAAAACCTCTATCCTCTTTAGGGAAACAGATCTTTCTCATGCAACCATGTGCATCTTTTTCCAACCATCCATAAAACCCCATTATAATTCCATTAACAAAGAATGATTTTGACTAATTAGTTTTCTAGGGAGTCTGAAGAGGGGTAGAAAATAAGTTGTAATAGCTTTTTCCATTGAGCTGATCAATACTGTATTCTTAGATTTCTCTAAACCTTCACACTATAACAATTAATCTACTTCCAAATTCTCTCTATGATAGATACAGACAACACTGTTTTAGATCTTCTAATAACTTTCAATATACCCAGATTCATATTATACATGAGAACCTCATTAAAATGTAATAGGCAACACAAATCATCTATACACTCATGGTGAATCCCTTTCATAAAACAGGTTTCCAACTTTGATAAATTAATCTTATGAACTGATTAATCATAGAAACATAAAATAAAATGAGTTTTGTTCGAACACTCAGCATGTGTGGCCCTAAAAGGAATTAATAAATCATATATAATATTTGTATTAAATTTTAGGGTCATTCCTACTTACCCTAACATCATGGATCATTCCCTGCAAAATTTTGTTTAATATCACTTTAGAATACACCTTGGAAATGATAATAAAATGGTAAGGTGAGATGGGCCCCCTTTTCACAATCCATTAGAAGGGATGTAAACTCATGATTAGATTTAATATTTTAGGTGGCCATCAAAATAATTCTCATGATGTTTTGAGTAAAATACCACCCATACATAGATAGTACATGCTCAAGGAAATATCATTCCACCCAATCGTACACATTATTGATGTCAAGCTTGAAATCCATTGAGAATTTCATAGCCAATGATCCCTTTTTCATTGAGTGGAAAACCTCACGAACCATGGTAGCATTATTTTTGATCAAATATTGAGGCATAGAAGTTATTTTATATTCAGAGATAATGGATGGAAAACTAATCCACAATCGCTTATCCCAAACTTCTGAAAAAATATAAATCTCATTGTGGAGGATAATAGGATGGAAATAAACCACTGAAAAAGGACCTGAAACATTGGGAACTAGAGAAATAATAAATTTGTTATATTTTCCATGTTTCGTTATACCCCCTCAAATATGAGTTAACACGATTTAAAATATTGTGACCAACCATATTCCATAACATCTTATAAAAAATTCGTGAAGGTCGTCCACCCTATCTATTTTTAAAGAATGGATACATTTAATGGAGTAAATAAACTTTCTCTATAGAATATCACTAATTAATTTGGAATTCATATCCAAATAAATAACTAGAAGGATATATTTCACATGTCTTTGGTGATAATAACTAGAATTGATTTAAATAGAGATATAAAATTCTAACACTAGAATAAAAATACCATCCCCAATCTCAATAGAAAAATGTTCAAAATCATTACGATTATGAATGATGTTATTTTGAATCTTGGAAGATGAATTATGGTAAATTAAATTCAAATTATGGTCACCCTCCTACACAAGAACTATTCTAGATTTGGGTTTCAAAAAATAATCCTTACCCAGAAGCAAATCATCCAACTACTGCTCGTGTAACCGTGTAACATCAGTTGACAATCCAAATGAATAACTCCTATAAGACCAACCAAGATCATCCTCAATAATCACAACCTCTTAGTATAAATATAGATGGTGTCTATCCCCCCATTCATATAAATTAGAATACATTTACAAAATTTTATTCAACCTACACTTCTCCTCGCAGCCAAGATGCTTTAATAATTATCTCACAATTCACATTCTTCAACCAAATTGTTACAAACTAAACCATTTTGAACCAAAGTTGGAGAATGTTACTCCAATATATATTTACTAAAATGAGTTTATTTTCAAAGGAAATTGGTAGTAACCACATAATTTTAAAAGGGAAAATTTAACCCACTCAAAAGAATCCAAAAACCATTCATGTTGTTTTGAAATATGAGATTTGGACCCCTACCTCTAGACCATTTAAAAGGCTCACTACCATAACCAAAATCCACCAAGGATGTATCATATAATGAAATCCGAAAATCATACATTAAATTCATATTCCTCCAGACCACACCAATCTTATCTATTTCAAAAAAGGGGTCCATGAAAATATCACACCATAGAAGCTACAAAGTCTTCCACTTATCCTCTCCCAAAAGCCAACCATACGTACCAACAACGAACCAGACCATGAGACTATCATCCAAAATAGATTCACTACTATGGTTTTGGGAGTAGTTCAAATTGGTAATTTGAATGACTATTTTCCCTAAGAGGAAAAGGCCTCCAACATGACACACCCTATCAACAAAAAATCCATTTTGAAAACAGAATTTTTTACTTCAGAGAAGTGGTGTCCAGTGACAGAATATCAGAATTGTATGAGGGTTACCAATTCCCAGATAATTCCAACAAAGTGTTTCATTGCTCCCACTATGGTTTTTTATCACCAGGATCCACCAAATATTGATAATAATAATGAAAATAAAAACTTATTATGTCAATGAAATTGAGCCAATAAATATTTGGAAAAAAATCTGATTCTAATCTTTTGGGCCCACCTGATATAGAAACGTATTCAAAATGAATCAGAAGCAGATGAACTATATTTTCAGGATAATACACCAAATAAATCTGGAAAAAACATTCCAAAGTAATCCAATAAGATCGACTAAACTGATATAGATGCCAAAATCCAATAAATCAAGGTAGATTAGCATAATCGCATAGGTCGTTTGACTAGAAAAAGAAGAGATTAACCAAGGGAAGATGATCATATGGTATAACAAAACACCATGTTAGTATGATCTCATATTAAGGGAAAATAGATACCTACCAATACAATTAGATGAAGGAAATCAACAAACAAATCCACCCTATGAAACTAATCTATTGAACCAGATCAATTGAAGAATGTGATTTGACCACCAAATCCAATCTGACAAGGCTGAAAATCAATGATAATGAATAAGCTCAAAAAAATCTAATTGGAGGAAACAAATCTGACAAATATATTTGATAATCCTTACCAACAAATGAAATAAAATAAATCAGAAACATAACTTGATTTTTCGGTGGGTAAATCATAATCCCCCAAAATATGGAAGAAATAAAGAAAACCCTAACAGCAATCCCCCCATGAATATGAGATAATCTCTCAAATCATAAACAGTAATATATATATATATATATTGTTGTTAAATGGATGGAACATTTATTGAAACCTCAAAAAATTTTGAATCTGGAATTGTAAGACCGATCATAGGTGAAGCACAACGTTGACAAAGCGAGCATTGAATTTGCCTATGATGATGGTAACGAAAAATCAAAATACAAATACAAGAGAAATATAAGAAGTACATTACAAAATATAGAGCCAAAATTCCATCCTATTTCATTAACACATCACCACATTCATAGAGTACCTGAGATCTGATCCAATGGTGAGAATATGTAAGTATGCCCATTAAGAAGAAAATTAATTGTGAATTGAGAAGTCATCATTATTTTCATATTTATGAAATACATTAATAATGTTTCTTAACACTCATACTTGGATGTCCTAATTTCATGGAATATTAAATAATATTCACTTATAAAACATTGTGGAAAAAATAAGTGATTTCAAAGTAATTGAATTCCATTTCATGATACATCATTTAAAACCTTATCAAGAAAACCCAGTAGGAAAAATCCTAATAAAGGGGAAATGATTGAAGCATTCCTAAGTCCCCCTAATGATATCATTTAATTTTATTTCTATAAAATCAATTAATACTATTTTTTAATTATGTCTTCAACACATGGTAGGAAGACCAAAGTTATTAATGAATGGTCTCGTTGAAAATTATTACACTTGGGGAAGGAAAAAATTTCCATTCATTATAGATATCCATAATAATTTTTAACATTCGCTTGGATATATGTTATGATGTATGATTACCTTATTAAAAAACCACATCAAGGAAAACCCCTTTAGGGGAAAAAACTTGATCTGGGAAAAAGGGTACAAAAACATCTTTTCCTCAGAGCATTGCCACTTTAAAAACCATTTCAAGAAAACCTAATGATAAAAACATTACTAAGGAAAAAATTGTATGACGATTACATATCCAATTCATTATATTCATCACAACATCATTAAACTCGTATAATGACCCTGATCAATTCATAAAAAAACATTCAATTTTGAATTATGGAATAATAATAATTCATACCATTTAGATGTCAATGAATAGGGAAGAACATTACCTTGTATCATAATATGATTCATTGTCATTTACAGGGTACATATGCACTTGTACATGTATATTATTTTGGGATTAATAAAATGTGAAATTATATTTAATCCTTCATGGAGAATTATTTTATTCATAGACCTATCATTTATGAAATCTATCAGCCCTGGAGAAAAGTTATTTAATTATTCATTCAGGGTAAACCCATTCAAAAAGTTAACATTTATTCTTCAGTATGATTAATTCAAAATACAAGGACATTCTATAGAACCGCCAGTTTGAAGTATGGAGCCTTATTTTATTATCATTTATGTGTTTAAAGTTCATGTTATGAGTTGAGAAGAGGTTGGGAGAGTTTGGAATGGTTTTGGTTAAGAATGGAGGCTTTTCTTAGGGAGGACGGTTTGATCACGGTTAGGGGAAAACGTGCGGGTTTTCCAGGAAGCCGTGAAGGGGGAGATAGTATCCTTTTCACAACCTGAGCACGGTTTTCCAAACTGTGTGAGGCAATGGTGCGAACCCCTGCTCTCAAGGTAGTACCATGTGTATGGTTAGTGCACAGTTTGTCAAACCATGAAGTCTAACCATGCTGCCACTTAAAAATAGTGTTCTAAAACTCAGGTTCACTTGGTCTTGCCCCATTCCTCTCCAAATCCTCTCCCACTCGTGCCTCACTTGGTATTTTAGGTTCTCAAGGGTTGAAAGTGATCTCCCACTGATTTTGGATGAAAATAAAAGAGTGTTAGTGGTGGTTTGAAGGTGGTTTCTCCCGGGTAAGTCTCTCCTCACAGTTTCTTTGTGTTTTCCTCTAGATCCACATCTCCCTATCTCTCGGGTTTTCTAGATCTACACCATTTTTGTGTAGATATAGGGTTTTGGTTGCCTTGGATGTTAATTTTAAGACTTATGGATGTTAGGAAAGGGGATCTAGAGAGGTTTCAGGGGTTCGTTCGCTGGATTTGAAAAGTGGTTGCTTGTGGGTCGACTTCCCCAGAACCCAAAAGTTAGGTAGCTTCTCTCTTGACTCCACTTGGTTATAACTTGTGGTTTGGTTACAATTAATTTTTGTTTCATAAAAATAATTTTGTTGTTGATGTGCGAAATCGGATGGAAATCCCTTTGGTAATGGTTAAGGTATTTTTGGGGAAAAGGGATTGTGGTGAAATTCTCTTGATGTGATTTTAAATTGGGATTTTAAAATGAGTTGTTTTGTTGGTTTGATGAATATGAATCAAGAAAAAGGTTTTCAATAAAAAGGTTTGTTTTATTGAATTGGGTTTTGGCAAGGAAAATGGATAAAGAGTGTTTTCAATAAATTATTGATTTGTTGAAGTGGATTGGCATGTAATGGAAATGGTTGAATGCATGTTGGTGTGGCCTTGATGGGTTATATGCTCGATTATATTTTCTTGCTTGAATGTTGTGAAAGTGGGTTGGAATTACCACTATAAAAAGGGGATAGATAGTGGATTGAAGGGACACCATCAATAGCAAGTGGGCTAGATGTACCACTTGAGTGTATTGGTAATGAATGGGTTGGAAGGGAAGTGCCACCATGATATGTTGTGTGCTTGGTTGGTGATGTTTGTAGATGGGGATTTTGAGTGAAATATGAAAAAGGTAATCATCTTGCGACATGGTTGATTTGGCTTCCTTGTGTGTCATGTTTGGCTCATGGCATTATTGTTTGGCTTTCCATGGGTTTTCTTGGTTTGGGTGAGATGGCATGGTAAGGGTGTTTTTGTCTTATGGTAATGAATGGACTTGTGATTATTTTATATAAATTACTTTATATAAATGTGCTAACAGTTTTATCCTAGTGGCATGTGTAGGGAAGTCAATTGGGAAAAACGTACTGAGTAGTTATACTCACCCCCTGCTTTGGCACATTGGTGTCTTTGATGATTTCATGTACCGAGTTACAGGTAAAGGTAAGGAATCTCATTGCTAGTGGTTCGTGGTGATGCTTGAGATGTGTTACTGGAGCTTGGACTTTAGAGCTTGGTTTTGAGCTGTGTTGGTGTCATGGCTCTTGGGATTATACTGTTGGGTATCCGCTTTGTACTCTGAGGTTTTGTGGATGTGTCTAGTTGAGCATTTTTTGGGTATATGAAGGCATAGTTAGTATCATATTGCTAGGCTTGATAGTGCATGAATCATTCATTGTTTGTTGGTTGAGTTTAGTGATCTCCTTAAGGTAAAATCTTTCCCCACAGTTCCTTGAAGCCCTCACCATTTATTACCAACCTTTGGTGCCTTGGGAACATCGCTTACGGACAAGTGACCATCATCGCCTCATAAAGACAATGAGGTAGGGTCGGGGTGTTACAAGTGGTATTATCTTGTTCGGTCCTTTGGAGTTGATTCTTGGATTTGGAGTTGACATTCATTGTGGTATATTCCTTGAGTCGGGATAACAGAAAGGTGTAGAAATTTCAAAACTTGGATTATATAGCATAAAAGGGAGCAGCTAACCATTTTATTCTCAACTTCATGTTATCAGGGAGTTCGGTACATAAGTGGTTAGAGACACTTATAGGCATTGGATATCTCATTGTCGTGGGTGTAGCCAATTAGATGAGCATGGCATGCAGGGTAGGAATGACTTACCTCTAGGATGCATATTTAATTTGGGTATAATGATTTATGTAGTGATATGAATGTGGGGATTGTGAAAATTCTGAATTGGGTTTCAAAATGGAAGGATTTAAAACCATGAAACTGGTGGTATTTTGAAAATGGTTTGATTTTTAAAAATGGCGAAACATGGAAAATTTGAAAAAGGTGGAAAGAATCATTGTGATAGTGTTGTATATTGTGATTTGAAATGGAAATTATTTATGACTACAGAAGTGATAATCATGGTTGTTTGTTTTCTGTTTATAGAAATGGCACCGGGTAGGTGTCGTAGAGACCAACCGGAAGTGACTAATGAGAACTTGGTTTCACCTGAGCCCTAGGTGAACCAGTAGTTAGTCCAGAGCATAGTGATAGCTTTCTATGATATGGGAAGTGTGAATAGAGCTAAAGAGACAAAGCATATTGATTATTTGGATTAGTTTCAAAGGCAAGATCCACCCATCTTTAGTGGTTATTCGGACCTGGAAAGGGCAGAGGTGTGGCTTTCCAGAATGAATAGAATTTTCAAATTATTACGGATGCTGGTAAAGCTAAAAGTAAGGATAGAAACTTATAAGATAAAGGATCTTGCTATTCAGTGGTGGGAGTTGGTAGTCTAAGCAGGGACAGACTAGGGTATGATGTGGGAAGGCTTGGAGGAATTGTTTAGTAAACAATTCTACCCACATACGTTCAGAATTCAGAACACAATTGATTTCTTTAATCTAAATAAAGAGCATATGTCTGTGATAGAATATGCAGCTATGTTTATGAGCTTAGTAAGGTTTTCACCTGATGTGGCGGGTAGCACGTCATGGAAGGCAAGGATATTTGAAGCGGGGTTGGGGTAAGAGATCCGTTCAAAAATTGAAGTGTTGTTTATTGGTGATTACACAGAGATGGTGAATCAAGAATCAGTGGTTGAGCTGGATCTTGTGGGAGCTCCAGGTGGTGGAAGCATGGTGGTACCCATGGGGAATAGTGGGAACTCTAACACTAGGTTCAAGAGGAGGAGGGACACTTATTACTAGGGAAGGAGTATGGCATATAATCTGACAGCAGGATCTGTAAATCTTCCTCTGAAGCACCGGAGTAAGCTAGGATGATTTCAGTGTGGCTCTACGGCACACATCAAGTAGGAATGTATGGCACATCCTCGATCATGTAACAATGGCAACCAGATAGGGAATCTGCAGCTTTATTGTCGTAATGCTCCAAGGTCAGCTGCGCGTGACACTCCTCAAGGATTGCAGACATTGTATGATTCGACGGGATAGGGACATTATCATACCCCACATCAGCAGAGAAAAGTCAATTATGGTGATTCTTGGAACACCACAACTCCTCAGCAGGGCAATAAAGAGTATAGTGTGGCAACCAAGGTGTTGTTCGGAACTGAGCAGGTTATTGTGGATAACCCATCGGGACCATCCATGGTGTGAGGTACTAATATTTTACATTCTACCTTGATTCTAGTGATGTTTGATACAGGTTCCTCACACTCTTTTATTACTTCATGTGTGGTTGAGTTGCTGGGTTTAAGGGTAGAAATGATTCCTTCATTTTTGAAACGTCAAACTCCTCTGGGTCAAAGGGAGGGTCGAGCCTTCTTGTGTAGAGCATGTTGTATCATTGCGGGTGAGGTTGATCTAATGTATAATTTCATAGTGATTGAGATGGATGGGTGTGATGTAATCCTAGGAATAGATTGGCTGGTGGCGTCTAAGGCACACATCGACAGTAATGCGTGGACACTGGATTTTATGGCACACGATGGTGTTAAACATTTTTTAGAGGAGTGAGGCCTGAAATGAAGGGTGAAACGAGTTTGTTGGCAGTAGCAGTGGTCACGTTATCGTATCAGTAGGGTGTGCTGTCATTGGAATCGGTAGAGGGTGTTGAGCAGAGTGTTCTTCTGGCAATTGAGGATCTGTTCATGAATGATTTTCCCAAATAATTCTCTGGGTTACCTCCCATAAGAGAAGTGGAGTTTATGATTGATCCACTTCTAGGGACCAATCCGATCTCAGTTCTGCCTTTTTGGATGGCACCTACTGAATTGCGGTAATTGAAAGTCCAGTTGGAAGAGATAGAAAATAAAGGTTTTATTCAGCCTAGAACGTCTCTGTGGGCAGCGCCAGTGTTGTTTGTGAGAAAGGCGGATGGAACTTTGATACTCTATGTTGATTTTCTTTGACTTAACAAAGTTATGATAAAGAACATATATCCACTTCCATGAATTGATGATTTTTTCGACCAGTTGAGGAGATCCCAGTAGTTCTTCAAGATCGACCTGGGGTCGGGATATCATCAATTGTGGGCGAGGAAGGACAATATTCCTAAAATAGATTTTAGAAGTTGATATGGTAATTATGAATATGTGTTTATTCCCTTTGGTCTAACGAATGTGCCAGTGGTATTCATTGAATTGATGAATTATAAATTTCAGAGATATCTGGATTCATTTGGTGCGGTGTTCATAGAAGATATTCTGGTGTATTCTAAGATAAGGGTGGAGCAAGATCAGTCCTTGGTGATAGTGATAGGGATCTTGTGGGATCATTGGTTGTATTCCAAATTTTCAAAGTGGGATTTTTGGATACAGGAAGTCCGTTTTCTTGTCCATGTGATTTCTGAAAGGGTAATTCTAGTGTATTTGGAAAACATAGAGGCTGTTATCTCAGGGAAATCACCAAAGAATGTGTTTGAGGTACAGATTTTCCTCTGTCTAGCTATGTATTGTCGGAGTTTTGTTTGTGATTTTTCATGTTTGGCTTCACTGATGATAGCTTTGACTAGAAAAAATGTTCCATTCTATTGGAATGTACAGTGTCAGCAGTGTTTTGAAGAGCTAAAGGGTTTCCTTACATCAGCACTAATCATGGTTTTTCTATAACCAGGAAAAGGGTATGTGGTGTATTGTGATGCATCGGGATCAGGGTTGGGGTGCATTATCATTCAAGGGAATCATGTGGTTGCGTATGGATCACAACAATTGAGGGTGAATGAGAATAACTACCCAACTCAAGATTTGGAATTCATAGTAGTGGTCCATGATTTGAAAGTGTGGCTTCATTATATCTTCAGTGAGAAATTCATGTTATATACAGATCATAAGAGCTTGAAGCACATTTTCTCAAAAAGGGATTTGAACTTGAGGAAAACGAGATGGATAGAATATCTCATGTTGTTTGATTTTTACTTGATGTACACAATAGGCAAGGGAAATTTAGTGTTGGATTCATTAATTAGAAAATCATATTCTCAAGTAGTGAAACAAGCATCAGACTGGTGGGAGTTGATGTCAGTTATTGCTGACATGCAATTGGAATGTGAGGACCAGGGAGATAGAGCTGTCTTTTATCATGTTTTGTTGATTCCTGACTTGGTTGTCCTGGTTGTAGAGGCATAGATATCTGATTCATAGTGTGTAACCTTGAGGTCAAAACTCAATTATGGGGAGACCCTAGAGTTTTGGCAACTGAATGGAGATTCATTTTGGTATTGTTTGGAATTGGAAGGTAGTACTAGTTGCTTGTCAAGAGGATCTTCTCAGGGCGTATCATCATTCCAAATAGGCTATTCATCATAGAATTTAGAAAATGTATAATGTGTTGAAAGTGTAGTTCTGGTGGGCTGGTATGAAAAGAAGTGTGGCTGAGTTTGTTTGGAGATGCTTGACTTGCCAGCAGGTCGAGGCAGAGCATCAGAGGCCAGCGGGAATGTTGCAGTCTTTACCAATCCATGTTTGTAAGTGGGTGAAAATAGAGATGTATCTTGTCACAAGTATACCAAGATTGGTAAGGAAGCACAATGCCATATGGGTGATAGTGGACCAGCTAATGAAGTCGGCCCATTTTATTCCAATTTGTGAATCTCATACAGTAGAGGATCTATCATAAATCTATATTCAGGAGATGGTAAAGAGCCATGGTGTTCTAGTTTCGATTGTATCAGATTGAGATCTGAGGATTACATCACGGTTTTTGGAAATCCTAGCAGCAAGCCCATGGGACACATTTAGACTATGAGCACGGTGTATCACCCTTATATGGATGGTCAATCCGAGGGGACAATTCAAACATTGGAGGATATGTTGCGGGCTTGTGTCATGGATTTTGGTGCATCGTTGGAGGATCACTTGTCGTTGGTTGAGTTATCTTACAATAACAGTTTTCAGGCATCCATACATATGGCTCTGTTTGATGTGTCTTATGGGTTGCCTTGTCGTTCTCCACTATGCTAGGTGGAAACGGGTGAGTCCTCAATGGTTGGACTGAGCCTTGTCTAGGAGACTACGGAGAAGATCAAGTTAGTCAGGAAGATAATAGAGATAACTTAGAGTTGTCTAAAATAGTATGTGGATCATCGTTGACAGTAATTCTCATTCGAGGTGAGTGATCATGTTTTCTTGAGGATCTCTCCTAGGTTGGGAAATCAATAGTTTGGGAGGCAGGGAAAGGTATCTTCATGGTATATTAGACCATTTGTGATTCTTGAGTGGGTTGGTGAGGTGGCTTATTTTTTAGATTTTCCACCTAGGTTCAGTGTGTTACACAATGTGTTTCATTTGTCGCAGTTGAAAAAGTATCAGCTGGATCCATGCCATGTTATTCAATGGGATTATGTTGAGCTAGAGCCGGATGATTCTTTTGAGCATGTGCCTGTGCGGGATGTGGATAGGCAATAGAATGTCTTGCGGGGTAAAAGCATCATTCTTGTTTCGGTTTTGTGGAAACATGGCCAGATCAAAGTGGAGACTTGGCAGTAGGAGAAAGACATGGTCGATCAATGGCCTGAACTCTTTCAGCAAAGGGTGAGTTCACTACTTTCCAAGGATGGATTGTCCAATGGTGGGGAGAATGTAGCACCCCCCGGTTTGAGGTATGCAACCTTTTTTTATTCTTTATAATGTGTTTAAAGTGCATGGGATGAGTTGAGAAGAGGTTGAGTGAGTTTGGAATGGTTTTGGATAAGTTTGGAGGCGTTTCTTAGGGAGCAAGGTTTGAGCATAGTTAGGGGAAACCGTGTGGGTCCTCTAGGAAATGGTGTAGGGGGAGATAGTAGACTTCACACAACCTACGCACGGTTTTCCAAACTATCCAAGGAAACCATGCATACCCCTCCTCTCAAGGCAGTAGCATGCGCATGGTTAGTGTACGGTTTGTCAAACCGTGCGTTTTAACCATGCGGCCACTTAAAAATAGGGTTTTAAAACCAGGGCTCACTCAGGATTGCCTCATTCTTCTCCAAATCCACTCCCACTCGAGCCTCACTTGGGATTTTGGGTTCTCAGGTGTTTTAGGTGATCTCCCACTGATTTGGATGAAAATCACTGGGTTTTCATGGTGGTTTAAAGGTGGTTTCTCCTGGGTAAGTTGATCCTCTTGATTTCGTTATGTTTTCCTCTAGAACCGCATCTCCCTATCTCTTAGTTACTTAGATCTACACCTATTGTGTGTAGATCAAGGGTTTTGGTTTATTTGGATGTTGATTTTAAGGCTTTTGGATGTTAGGGAAGGGGATCTAGGGATGTTTCAGTAGTGCGTTCACTGGATTTGAATAGTGGTTGCTTGTGGGTCAATTTCACCAGAACCCTAATGGTAGGTGGCTTCTATCTCAACTCCACTTGGTTAGAACTAGTAAATTTGTTATAATTAATTTGTGTTTCTCAAAATTAATTGTGTTGTTGGTGTGTTAAATCGGATGGAAATCCCTTTAGTAATGGTTTGGGAATTTTTTGGAAAAAGGGTTTGTGGCGAAATGCTCTTGATGTGATTTTAAAATGGGAATTTAAAATGAGTTGTTTTGTTTGTTTGATGAAGATGAATCGATAAATAGGTTTTCAATAAAATGGTTTTTTTTATTGAATTGGGGTTTGGAATGGAAAATGGTTAAAGGGTTATTTCAATAAATGTTTGATTTATTGAAGTGGATTGACATGCAATGGAAATATTTGATTGAATGTTGTTGTGGCCTTGATAGGTTATATTCTCAGTAATGTTGGATTGTTTTAATGTTGTGAATGTGGGTAGGAAGTACCACTATAAAAAGGGGATGGATAGTAGACAGAAAGACCACCATCAATATCAAGTGGGCGGGAAGTACCACTTGAGTGGATTGGTAATGAATGGGTTAGATGAGAAGGGCCGCCATGATATGTTGTGTGCTTGGATGATGACGTTTGTAGATGGGGATTGTGAGTGAAATATGAAAAAGTTAATCATCTTGTGGCATGGTTGATTTGGCTTCCATGTGTGGCATGTTTGGCTCATGGAATTATTGTTTGAATTTCCCTGGGTTTACTTGGTCTGGGTGAGATGGCTTGGTAAGGGTGTGTTTGTCTTAAGGTAATGGAAGCACTTGTGATTATTTTATATAAATTTCTTTATATAAATGTGCTAACGGTTTTATCCTAGTGGCGTGTGTAGGGAAGTCAGTTGGAGAAAACCTACAGAGTAGTTGTACTCACCCCCTGCTTTGGCACTTTGTTGTCTTTGAAGATTTCATGTACCGGGATATAGGTAAAGTTAATGTATCTCATTTCTAGTGGTTCGTGGTGATGCTTGAGATGTGTTGGTGGAGCTTAGATCTTGGAGCTTGGTGTGGAGTTGTGGTGGTGTCATGGATCATGGTGTTCTGCTATTTGGTTTCCTCTTTGTACTCTGATGTATTGTGAACATTTCTAGTTGAATGGTTTTGGGGAATATGATGGCATGGTATGTATCATATGGTTGGGATTGATAGTGCATTCATCTTTCATTGTTGGTAGGTTGATTTGGGTGATCTACTTAAGGGAAAATTGTTCACCACTGTTCCTTGAAGCCCTTGTCATTTATTGCCAGCCATTGGCGCCTTGGGAATTTCTCTTAAGGCCAAGTGACCCTCACCACCTCCTCAAGCCAATGTGGTGGGGGTGGGGTGTCACATATTCCCTGTAAGTCATTGATTTTAGAAAACACATCGAGAGTATAGATTTTTTTTTCAAAACACCTTAATAAAATGATGAATACAATGATTCATACAAACCATGGGATGATAAATTCAATTTATATACTTCCTCAATTTAATATGGATATATGAAATAAATATTATTAAATTTACACCATAATTTATCATATTGGGTGAAATCCGAGTGGAGGATTATTTCTGGGGGATACTGTAGCAGTACTATAGCATGAACTGTAGCAGATACTATTTGGCATTGTAACGGGTACTATAGCAGACATTGTTCGGTGCTGTTGTAGCCAGAACTATTCATCCATCTAGGCCTTTGAGACACTGGATTGGTCCTCAGGTCCTGCAGGGCTTCCGAGCCGCCCAAGGCCTTTAGTCCAGTTGAGTCTCAAGTCCTTCGGGCCCCCTATGTCCTTTGGGCTACCCCAAGGAATTCGGGCCACTTGAATGCAGTGTACCAGTCAGAATTGAAGGGACAAGGATTCAGAGGAGGATTCAGGGAAGGAGCATTAACTAAAGTAGAGATAACCGAAATTGTAAGAATGGGAGGGTATGGCATTGCCATCGGTACCAGGCATGTCCAACTTTACATAGGACAACTAGTCGACCAGCCCTGCGGAGGTGGTGTGTTGATATCATGACACATGCTGGGGAGAGCAGTTCCAAGTTGTCTTCTCTTGGTGATTCCCTCTAAGAACTACGAGCCATGTAATTGTCTCTAAGACATCGGGCCTTATAAGGGTTCCACCTCATCCCTTGAATGGTGGGTTATCAAAAATAAAAAAATTGAAGGCCTTCAGGCCATTCAGACCGACCAGGGAAGAATATTTCTTATAGAAAGATAATCGATATTTAATAGTCTTTGTAGTTTGGAGAATCAATCCAAAACATTATATTTTTGAACATATCATATTTTCCTTTAATAATTCCAGACAATTATTATGATGTCTATGTCTATAAAAATATATTATCATCAATTGGTTTTAAAATAATTCAAAAAATATATATCATTAGAAACATTTGATAGATATCTCATAATTTTTCTGGTACCAGTTACACTTTAGGGAAAATTATTAAAAAGATATAGTGTTGTTGATATATTAATTTTCCTCATCAAGGGAAAATATATTTATTAATTTCTACTCATGATTAACAATGATTTTATTCAATCAGTTCAACCACACTTCTGGTGTGTATAATCTAACTATTTATTTTCAACATATTGCATTTAGGTAAGTGTTGTGAGCATCTTGTCAATGGTTCTGTAGGACCATATATTATACGATAGTCAATATTTCTTTTAATCAACATGCATATCATGAAATGTATACTCAACTAAAGAAAATAACAAATGTGATCATTTAGTGGATGCATCTTTCAAACAAATGGACCATATGGTTGGTGGGACGCCCATATATACTTCATCATATGTATATAGGAAATTTATTTACATAATAGCTTCTAATGATATAAATAATTTACATCAAAAAAATGGGTACCTCAGGGTAAATTATTAAATAGGTTCATTCATAGTAACTTAATGAGAATTAATTCATTGATAATTTAGTAGACATGCATCCATTAAATAAATTCACTATTCTCCCCCTGATGTATGTCTACTATGTTATCAATAAATTTATGCTTGTGTATACTTGAATCAATATCTTTTTTTTATAAAAGATATTGGACAGGCGAAATCATCATTCCTTATATTTAATGTTTCTGGATCGGAAAACTTCTGGTTTTCCATTATTGACTCGATTGTCCATAAAAACTCATTATAATAAATTTTATAAATGCTTATTACATATCGAGGTACCACTTTAATATGGTGTCTCCATATGATATTAATTTTCAATAATACCATTAATATATCTCATCGAGACTTCAGATATAAAAAATCATTATGAATTTGAACTACCATGTAAGAATATATTCACTCTTCTAGAGTCATTAATTAATTTTCTCTATGGGTAAATATACGTATATGACCATATAGTAATGCATATATGAGTTCTTTTAAATCATTTTAAAAAAATAATATTTATGAATACTTTTCTTATAGATATATTCATATAATATCTCCAAGATATTTTATTTTCAAAACTCATATTGGTCATTATTTTTCCCTCTTATGGTGGTTGGTGAATTCATAATATAATTATAATAGGTTAGGCCCATCTCCAAGAATATTACTGCATATTTTAGATCTTATGGCCCAAATATTTTGAAACTTTGGGACCAAAATATTATTTTACAATTCATCTACCTGGGATAGGATCCCCCACATCTTTTGATGCTAGTTAATGTTGTAGTGAGAACTAATGTGGAAGAAACTTCTTGATTCACAACACACACCTCATCGCTATCCAAAATTATAATTCATTGAATAACAACAATCAGTCTTCCATGTGAAGGAGAAATAATTTGACCAAACCTCACCAACTCACAAATATTCATGATATCAAAAATCATATAAAATGTTTCATGAATAATTCCATTCAATTCAACGAAAGAGACATAGTAATTAAAATTAAATTCACACTAGGGAATGAATTCATTCATCAGATTTCATGATCCCTGAATGATAATTTATTATTTATCAATAATGGTAATATTATATAAAATATAAATTTTATTGATTTAGATGATCATTTCATTAACCACTTCAGGTGGTAAAATCACTTCCATAATATATATCAGATTATCAAAACTATGTAATTCAATCATTTCGTTTAGGAATTATATGAACAATAACATCTAATTTAGGATATAGATGAATTACATGACATGATATTAATAATCCTTAAGAATTTGATAAATAATAATTTCTCTCTCAATATTGCTACTTCATGAAGAATAATTGATAAATGAATATATTCTTCTATATAATGTCAAAGTCTATTTTTAATATCATCCTTCATGGATGAAATATAATATAAATATTAATAAAAATAATTATTCTTATTATATATCTATTTTCATCAAACCACATCTGGTTATTGTATTATTATTTTTTGTTATAAACAAAAAAAACACAATGATCATTCAAAAAAAGATAAAACATGATATAAAATAAAATTATGTATATTTACATTCAATTCAGGGAATAAAATAAATTATTTTCAATAATATTCCCATTAACTCCATGGAAAGGAATATAATTATTTATTTATGTTTTATAATGTCTTCAAGACAACAAAATTAATATTAAATTAATCAATTTCATCAGCTTCATCCACTTCGAGGAATGGGTATATATATAATATATTTTCTCATGTTTTTCATGAACCTTTAATTTATCTCAAAAACATTATATGAAATAAAGAAATATAAAATTTATATATATTCAATGTAAATATGATCTCTATCATGAACCTTCATACAACATTAAAAAACTTGACACCTTAAGGGTGAACACGAAATAAGAGATGAAATTTCATGGTTCGTGGAATGATTAGCGAACATTGGATTGGTGTTCAATAGGTATGTGATGTTCATCACTGATTTGAAAACATTTTATTAACATACAACATGTATGCAATGTCCATCATTTGACAAGAGCACTACTACTAGGGTCATTTGTTTTGTTTGATAAATTATTTTTATCTCAACATTGACCACATTAGTTATTAGTCAAACACAATCACTTCAAGGAATGGAGTGAAATTTTTCATTCATGAGTCCTTTCAATTCTTCATAAGCTCATTATTTTCCAGCAACAAATATTAAGAAAATAATATATTATTTTTAGATTTATCATGAGGGGAAAAATAAATATACCAATATCTTTCATATAAAATAAGAATCACCTTTTGATTTATCATTTTGAATGAGTGGAGTGGAAGTACACACAGAAGATTGTGTCAAAAGAAGAATGTTTATAAAAATAATGAGACATAAATTTCTCCCATGATACTAATCTTTTTAAAATAATGACACATCGCCATGATGTTCAATTCGAAGAAGAAGATCGTGCTGATAATGTGTTGTGAAATTGATTGAATTCTGATTGAAACCACGAAGTATTTTGAAACCGGTAATGTAAGATGGATCGTAGGTGAAGTGCATTATTGACGAAGCAAGCTTTGAATTTGTGTATGATGATGGTAAAGAAAAATGGAAGAAAAATACAAGAGAAATAAAATAACTAGGGAACACAATGATGAGACAAAATTTCATCCAATTTCATTGACATATCACCATATTTATAGAGTACATGATATATTATCCAACGATGAGAATATGAAGGGTTGACCATTAAGAGGGAAATTAATTAGTAATTGAGGATTCAACTTTATTATCATAGTTATGACATCCATTAATAATTTTTCATAACATATATATCATTATATTTAATTATATATGTGTGTATATATATAAATTTATGTATATTTTATAAGTATATACGTTTATATATATTTTTATGTATTTATGTATACTTAAAAATATTTATATTTATATATATTTATATATATTTATATATATTTATATATATTTATATATATTTATATATATTTATATATATTAGGTGGGCGTATATATATATTCATATAGGTATATATGTAAGTGTTTATATATATATATACTTATATTTAGTTAATCTCATTATATATATGTGTCTATATTTATATATATTTGTTTATTATTAATATATATATAGATATTCATGCATATTGACGTATATTTTTTGATATTTATATGTATATATATATATGTAAATTTATATATATTTAAATATATTTATGTAAATTTAATAATATATATATGTATAATTATGTATATTAATGTATATTTATAAATATTCATATAAATAAATATTTATATATGATTAAAAATATTATGTAGTTGTGCGTAAATATATATATGTGTGTGTGTGTATTTATATTTATTTAATTTGATTATAGTTATACATATTTATATATATTTATATTCAATAATATACATATATATATATATTATATGGTAATATATAGCCAAAGAGCTTGTAGCTGAGTGGTGCAAGTGTCTGCCTAGAATCCAAACGATTCAATTACAAATCTATGTGTCTGGTAGATTTTTGGAGTTACTATATCATTTTTTTTTGCAATGTGAATATTCATTATAATTGAGCCTATGATTCGCAGATTTGGGTATTCGGGAAACAAGATTTCTAAGTCATGAATTAGAGAAGTCAAATCACACAAAAGCATGCCATCACGGAGGATTCAGAACAAATATCATCCATAAGAGTGGACCTAACCATATTATGAAGGAAGAGATATACATAAACAACTACATACGGGGAAACGTTATCTGATCAACCACATGAGATAGGGAGCTAGGAACTATCAATTAATTATATTCTAGGAGTGTTGGTTCAAGTGTGTCCGGGTCTTTGCGATTTCGAGTCATGTATAAGGCCTTAGGGTCTTTACCTATAACAAACCATAATTTAAATTCAAATATATTACTTAAAATTTGAATAATATTCATTAAAAAAATAACAAAACCACGATAGGGCCATATAGGTTTACTGCCTTTAGAAATTGGAAAACATAAACAACATATTCACAATACATATACATTTTCTCTCACTTATTTATTTATAAATGTATCCATTTTTTTGACATATCTTACTTAATAAATGTCTTTATTACCTTGTGAAAAGAAATATAAGTAAGGGTGAGCATTGATTCCCAGTAATGGGAAGAAAAGGAGATATCAATCATATCATAATCATAAGACATGACGTTTGAAAATCTAATCCTTCATATGACGGATCATGATATTATGTCATGGGATAAATCATAAAAGTTCATAAAGAATCAATGAATATAATAAAAAAGTCATAACCTAAGACATGATTTTTTTGGCACAAAAATAAAAATTTGAAATAATTTAATAATAGTCACATCTCATTACTAATTCCATCATAGCATATTAAGTCCATTACTGAACTGAGTTCACTCCTTTTTCTAGACCTAAATTATTAAACAGAGATCATTTCTCATTCCAGCGATGTCTATCTCATGAGATATCTATTTTTACCTAATGAATTAGAGGGGGATATAGGTCCCACCCATATCATAATGAAATAATTATTATGTGTTCCACCAAAACATAAATCATTAATCATAGCACAACCAAAGGAATAAAATGGGTTTCCAAAACATCATTCCATCTTAACACAATCCATTAAAAACAAATGGATTTCATAAACATCATTCCATAATTATCAAAATAAATCCATAAAAATAATAGAGATAGTATACATGAAATATAAAATTGTTTAATAATTTCATCTTAGATGTAAAATAATTTTGATAAAATGCATGAAAATAATTTTGTAGGAAAATATCATTTATTCTTCAAAAATATTTTCTTTTCTCAAAATGCCACTCATTTTTTTAAATAATTTATTTTAAAATGAAATTGAAATAATTTATTGGAATAATAATGGAAATAAGGTGTTATTAAAATATAAAAATCCGTTCATGCTGTATAAGATAAAAGAATATATTCTTTTAATACTTTTGTCAGAACGTCAAAAGGTACCTCATATCGAAAGTGTCAAATGTTTCCATTAATATCATTTAATAAAAATAAACAAATGTTTAAAACTAAATTTAAAAAATTATAGAAGGATGTTACAAATATTTTGTAATACATAATTCATAAACATAGAATATGATGATAAATAATCCCCAATAAATACTTATGTATAAACAATCTCATATAACAATAAGATTGCAAAATTATCCCTTGCCTTGTGTCTGATATCTTTTGTATGTTTCCAAACCTCTTGTATAATAATTTAAATAATTTCATTGAATTATTCCAAAATGATATTCATTTTTATGATATCATATTTGATCATATTATCATCTGTTTGTCAATAACATTTCATTATTACTCGTTACTTTTGTATTAATGGCTTCGTTTTCTTATGCATGTTTTGTCGAATAAGTTTTGTTTCTACCTTTTAGTTCATATTCATATCATTTCATAATTAAATTAACATAATATATACCATATTTATTTATTGTAAACATTTATTTAATCGTGATTTAATAGTTTTCATGTATAATGAATCACATCGCATCGTGGAGACATAATACGTATGTATGCACGAGCGCTGATATCATTCCTATAATTGTGAAATTATATGAAAGAGGAAAATATATATTTTGATCCATAATCCATTTATAATTATAATGAAAACATATATTTATTATTTTCATCATTATACACATCCAAGTAAGGTGGTGGTGAAAAATATATTACACCACGGCGTGGAGACGGTTAGCCGTACATACGCACATGTGGTGATTTTGTTTTTCATAGGATGGATAGAAGGTGGGGTATGTTTTTCCATAATCATTATAAAAACTCAGTATATAAGTGATACTGGAGTTATTACATTATAATGAATCAATTCATGTGTAGGAAGTTGAAGAAGAATGATGTTTGAAAGAATTGGTAGAGATGATTACCTCTTCTTCTATGGGCTACCACTAGATCACCTCTTATACACTAGATTTGTCTTTGTAGAAAAAAAGAACATTTAGAATGCGCCCAGGAAATATGATAAAGTAAATGGCCAGGGAATTTCTGAGATTGAATGTAAAAATGAAGAGAAGAAGTGAGGGAGGGGGTACCATTTTATAATTCAGGTGAGTGACACTTTTGGATACTCCAAAAATATTATTTTATAATAAATTAATTGTTAAATAAAAATGAATAAATATAGTGTTATGTAGAATATAAGATGATGGTGGTTCTATATAATATAATCTAATAATTTTTAGATATATATTGATTTTATTTTAAACATTATCTTTTCATTTTACCCATAATTAATCTATTTAATTTTAGTTGTGGTAAAAACTTTTTAAATATTAAGAGGCTGAAATTTTAACTTATATGGGGTAAATTTTCCATAAATGGGAACATTATGAAATTTTATACTTTATAATTTTAATTTTTGAAAATTTTAAATTTTTGTATGTTTTTTCAAAAATTTAATAAAGCATTATTTTTATATAATATCAATAGATTAAATTTTGTCTCTATTCATTTCATTGAATTTAATTAAATCCAAGAAGAGATATAACATTGAAAAAATACTTTTAATAGAATTATAATATGTTATACTCACCATTAAAATTTATGGAGTACCCTAATTAATTCAAATGATATTTATTTTAATATTTTCCAAATCATTTATTTGATATTTATATTATTAAAATAATTATTGTATCATTGATGTGTCAGTATTTATGGTAAATATTTAATCTCTAAAAATTCTGAACAAATTTCCATGATGTATATAATTTCATTATATTTCTAAATACTATTTATTATGGAATTTATATCATATTTATCACTATATTAAAATTTTTATAGTTATAATAAATAATAGAGTGACATTTTATAACATTTAAGTAAATTTATTTTATTTTATTAATAACTATATCATTTTAATCAAAAAGAGCCCATTAAACAATTATATTATAATCCTTAGGAGTTAAGGGTATATTTTTACTCATCCAAGAAATTTTTGACAGGTGGTATATAAATTTTATTGTCCTCATCATATTATTTTAATACTAAAATTACCTGATTTAACTTTAACCACATTAAAATAAATTACCATAGTTACAATTCATAATATCCAAGAAAATTAAATGTAGCCCATTAACATAATTTGGATTCACTGATTTAAAATTTGGAACCCATTTTTTAAAATTTAAAATATATAATTTTAAATAATTAAATTAAAATTAATCTTGTTGTGGGAATGATAAAATGGTTTTTTTGAAAAGTAAAAAACATCAAAATATTATCAGGTGGGTATATCGAGTTTCAATGTCAAATTTATTTTAATTGAATTAATTGGTTTAAATGGTAAAAACATAATATAATTATACATTAAAAATAATTAATCATATAATTTAATAATATAAATTTATTTGACCAAAAATTAGATTTGAATTAAAATGTATAATTTCTCAATATTCCTTAAAATATGGAATTTGTCAGAAAAATACAAAAAATTCAATAAAAGGAAATTTTGATGTCCCACTTCCAAATAAGAAGTTCAGTTTTTCATGTAAAAAATAATAATGTGTCATGATTTTAATTTAAATTTTGTTCACCGAAAAAATGCGTTAAAATTTACCATTTGAAAAAATATAGGGTTTTATACATAAAATGAGGTTTATTCGTACCCTATGACTAAAATATACATTGGATTAATGTAAAAAAAATATTTTTTTTAACATATAACATATATATATCATTAATTTCATTTAGTAAATGTAATTCACTTAATTTATTAATACAAAAATACAAATATATAATTGATTTATATGTTTTATAAATAATTGGTAGCCAATGGATTTTCCATACATTTTCATAAGTTAGTTATTTTTCTCATTAACCTAAAGGCTAGATCATAATGGTCATTTTATACTAATGGAATCTTGTTGTTTGTTTAAACTCATGATTTCATGCAAAGCAAGCTATTGAAGAAAAATTATTTAAGGAAAAATATTTCATAAAAATATCTGAGTGTTACATTGATCCCTCAAGTCCTGTAATTTTATGGGCCTCTAGATCATGTAAGGGTTCCCTCTCAACTCATGTAAAAAATAAATATTATCAGAAAATTAAAATATACAATTCTTAGTCATATGAGATTTTATATATATATATATATATATATATATTTGGTATATATGTGTTTATGTATATATATTAATATATATATATTTATTTATTTATGTGAATTTAAATATAAATAAACACATATATATATATATATTTATATGTATATATATATATATATTATGTAGGTAATAAAATAATTTTGATAGTTGTTTGTCTTTATTTGTGGGGGATATGGGGCTTGACCTACCGAGGTGCCTGAGTGGGTGTGTCGTTTACAGATTATAATCTAGTTTACCTAATATATATATATAGGCGTGCATGTGTGTGTAAATTTATTTAACTATTCATATATTTATAAATATTTGTATTTATTTATGAATATTTATATACATACATATATGTATGTATGTATATATTATTTTCATATATATATATATATGTGTGTGTGTGTGTGTAGTTATATATATTTAGGTATTTATATGAATTTTTTTAAATATAAATATAAATATATATTAATAAGGTGATACCTTAGGAAAAGTGTCCAAAACTCCATAATTGAAAAAGAAATGGTTTACATGAATCTAAAGAAAGGTAATTCACTACAATCTCTCTAAAAAGATAATAAAAATCAAAAGGATGATCTACCAAACTTCTGGGTCATTGTTGACTCATTTATTGGAAAGACCATCCTACAAAGAGTTTTCCTCATTGTAAACATGGGTGAAAATGTAACTAGGATCCGAAAGAAAATCTAGACACTCCATCCATCAAGCGGTAAGACTCCACAGGAGACTAATCGTGCCTTTATAGACAGCTTGAAAAATAATTATGGTGTCACATTGAATCCAATGATTAGTCCAACATTTTTTCTTCACAAAAGATACTACAATGAGGATATTAATCCTTTCAGCTTCAAGGTATTACGTGATTCCACAAGTTCCATAGTTAAATCTAAAGAACTTCCCATTATAATCATGGACAACAACTCCACAACCTAAATGTCTTAGATTTACTTTTGATGAAAAAAAATCAATGATTTTGATCCATCATGAAAGATTTTGCTTCTAGAAAATCGCTACTGTTAAATCTAGTGGCTTATAGTTTCCAGTAATATGGATTCTTCATAATACAATGAATTCATGAAAATAAATTGTAACAGTGGTCACCATGGAGTAAGCTAGTCCATTTGATCAGAACAATGATATTCTCTAGATCTTTATGTAAGATAAAGGGAGATTGTATATAGAAGGCATAGATCTAATCATTCCATAAAACATTCAAGAGTACAAACACAACCACATGGAAGAGGTTTCTATATTGGGGAGTGAGTTTTATGCCTATAAAGAACTGAATCTGAGAGGTAGGGAATGTTTCATCTAGTTATGAAATATCAATGATATTGAATAAATACATTCACAAAGGCAAGGTAGTGGCACAATATAGGAAGAGGTGATGATAATCCTTCTTGTGTTGATTACAAATTCAACACCTAGAATAAAGGATAGTACAAGAATACTGTGAAAAATTGTAAGTGAGAATTTTGTTATGATCAATTGTTAAAATAATGGATAGAAGTGAGGGACTGATCAAAGGCTTTTGAATCTTATAATATAGGCGAGTTCATGTCTAGAATCCGAATTAATGACACTATAAGAACGTTTAGTGTTCATAATACCAATTTGAGTAGGTTTACAAACAAGAACATCATAATGAGGATAAAAAAGAATAGTTGTTGGGCACATTATTGGATTCTTCAGGAAGATATAATTGATGATAATTCATAAAATCCCTAATGGATACCTAAAAATTAGGAGGAGTATTTCTATGATTCAAGAAGGAAATGAAAGGATTACCAGTCCAATCATCATGTCATGAATTAAGAAAATATTCCCATTTTGAAATTCATCTGGACTGTGACATGATGCCGATAAAGGCTTATTAAATGGATGAATAGAATAAAGAATCAAGATATTGATATTTACCTTCATCAATTATCATGTGAATATAAATCCTAGAAATCTGAGATCCATATAATCACTAATGATAAGAATCCAAGTGAAACAATATTCAAGATCATGAATTAAATTTTTTATGTTTTGATACTGAAACCTCTATCAATGAGATATTTGATGAATTTTATCCAAGGGATAGGGACCAGTTTAATTTTAAGGATTCTCCACTCCAAATGAAATTCTTAATATAGTCCTTGAGGATCATAATTATCTCCATGGGAAATTTTTTAAATCGTGATTGAATACACCAGTTTAGAGACAATGATGTATTTATTAATTCAAATCCTGCCAGCCCATCGAGGGGGATTTCCCATTCCATGTTATGAGTTTATTTATGATTTGGTCAGTGATCCAAAATAACTAACTAACTTTGGGTCTCCCCCAAAACAATAGGAAACTAAGTTAGGTTAATGGAATGCCTCCATGTCTAATACCCGTGTCCTTTAGGATGTCATCCCTTCCAGTATATGGATCCCCTTCCCAAAATAAATAAAATATTTTTCACAGTTTATGACTTGACAAAAAAACCGTAAAGAAAGAGATCTTACTTAAGGTCTTGAAAATATATTTTTCCTCTTTAAAAGAAGAGGATAATATCACCTGTATAAATAATTTTATAGGGGATATATGGACTCTAGGAATCCTGGATGAGTTAGAGTATGTCTTGGTCCACGAGGTCAGTAAGGATTCTACAAAAGTAGTCCTCAATAATGGATAAAATAATGGAAGAGAGAGGGTCTCCATACCTAATACACCTTGAACAATTTATTTAATTCTTGGGAGATCCATTTATGAGTTCTGAGAATTGAGGAGATCCAAGGATATATTTAACATACCTGAAAAAAGTTCCATTTAAGACAAATAAATCTAAAACCTTTAAAAAAAATGTTTCAATACATAATATCAAAATTCTTATTGATATCAATTTTAAGAGAAATTCTACCACCATGGGAAGATTGAAACATTTAGAAGTCATGCCAAAGAAGTCTAGAATGGTTTTTCCGATCATAAAACCAAATTGGTTACAGGTGATAATGTGGTTGGTAATAGTGGAATGTCTATTAGCAAGGATATTACTAATGATTTTATAGAGGTTGTTTACAATGAAAATGAGACTAAAGTGATGAATCATAGAATCATTTTTAAAATTATAAATCAATGTGAGAAATTGAGTATTGAGACCACAAGGAAGGGTTCTATTGATGAAAAAAATATGACAAACCTATACACATCCCAACATTTATGAAATATATTTTTGGAAAAGCCCTCCATACCCAAACAATCATTAGGATTGAGGATGGAGACTACTTTATTTCAAACTCAATATTATTTTTGGTAAGAAAGTTGTTATCTCCAATGATAACATGAGAAGGACTGATTCCAGGATACAATTATTCATTGAGATCAGCCCCATTAAATAGATTCGTACAGTAAGAGACAATATGGTCTTCTAGACAATCATCATTATCAATGACACAATCACCATATTTAAGGAAGAAAAGTACTATGTAATCTATCCATATTCTTTAAAGAGAGTTATAGAAAATAGAATTCTAGTAAGCCTACTCAAGCCATTTAAACCTAAAGGCCCCATTCTAAATTCTATACTACATGGATATTATAGATTTCATCTTGGATACATGTTCAACCTCATAAGGAAGGTCTATGAAAAAATCACTATTTGTTGATTCATCCTTCACTTGAGTAGAGATAACCCCAAGAAAGGAAATATCTCTATTAATCATGTTGGAAGTATCCCTACCCTAACCCTTGATTTATGTTTCAAATGATTCAAATTAATTATTCATAAAAAGAATAATTTTTAGAGTGAGAATAATTATAGAGCATGAACAAGTTTTCCACAATTAGGGTGGGAAGGCTGGACATTATTGAAATTTATATATATATATATTAATATATATATATATATATAAATTAATATATATAAATATTTATCTGTAATTATATTATTATATATATTATTTTTCAGATGATGAATAAATATATATATATTTATATATGTTTTCAATATAAATATAATTATATTAAATTCTGTCTACTCACCACATGAAGGGTTTGGTGGAGTGGTAATTTTTTTAGAATAATCAATAGAAAAAAGGTTCAAATATCATAGTGAAAATTTATATGCTTAATAATGTTGTAATAATAAAATATAAAAAATTATTATAAAAAATTCTTCCTTATAAATAAGTTTTTTAGTAATGAATTTTTTCATAAAAAATATAAAATTCCCACCAATCATTTTAAATCGCCAATAAATAACCACTATAAAATGATTTTCGTTGGTTTTAAAAAAGTTTCATCAAATAATTCCTAACATCGTAATTCACATCAATTTAATCCATCATTCAATGTCATTTTTTCCATAGTTATTCTATTTAATATTATTCTTAAATAATTAATTTGGTCACGATTCAATATTTTAATTAATCTTAAATGTGTACCAACTAGTCAAACATCCTCAAAATTGATGGAATCATTTCAAATGATCTAATTATGTCTAAAACAGTATTAAATAAAAAATTTCTTTCAAATCAAATTTTAATGGTCCTTAAATCAAAACAATCCCAAATATATCGATAAATTCCCTATTAATTGAATGTAAATCCTCAAAAATTTAGTTAAATATAATAATATGCTCAATAGATTTCTCAACATGCAACACCAAGAATTAATTAAACTATGATAAATAATAAATGTGACCATTATAACATAACAATTCAATTGGAGGTTTGAATTGGAATAAAAAAATATAATAAATATGATTATTTATTTAATATATTAAAAATTTATTAAATAATTCATAACAAATAATTAATCAATTTTCAATAAATTCATTTTATGATTGAAAAGAAATTCATCAAAATAGTTTTTTATTTCATATTGTTCATGGGAATTTGATTAATTTTTGCTAGTTTTCGATTTTTTATTTTTTGAAATTAATTTCACTTTTCAATACAACACATCAAAATTCAGTTATGTTAAATTTCTGAGATTATTTAGAAAATTTCTTTATAATGTTGTGGCAAAAACCTATTTTTTATTAAACAAAGGAATGAAATATTTCATAATGTGAAGAAGGAAACAAATTAAATGGACAATAGGAAAAAGGGCCACAATGTCCAAATGAACAGAGCTCGAAGATGCATGGCACATATTCCCAGAAGTAGCACCAAGGCCTAGCATGTCGCCAATAATAGATCCACCACAGCTGCCTAGCCCTGCATTTTATTTCCTATGTCCACCAACCCTACATAGTACATGCCAGTGCTACAACCCCCAGAGTTCACCCACTTATGCTTTTTTTATCTTTTCATACATACCAATCACTTTCATTTTTTCCCACCGCTAAATGTCACCTGCTTATCCTGTGCAGAGCCCATCAGCGTCGTCCCCTCCCAAAGCCCGACCTCGATTTTCCATCGAACCCATACACTTAAACCACTAAGGCCCATCAACATTCATATTCCACCCACTAGTGTCTCTTAAACAATTCATTCCTATGTTTCTATATCTTATTCTTACTATTATGTCACCCCTCAGTGTTGTCTTCACCAAACGCCACCCCCACACACTACACACGTAAGAAATAGGCCACACCCTATATTGGGGGGGGGTATAGGTTGTGGAAAATGTTCAATAACATAACCACTTACTAATGTCACTCTATTTTTAGAAGAAATAGTTGATTATTGGCTGAATATTGAAAAATATTCATTTAAAAACTTCTATTTTATGACATAGTAATGATATAAGAATAATATAAAAGATTAAAAAACCCTATTTATAGGAAAAAAATATTTATAAATAAATATAATTCATATTAAAATATAATAATGTACTCAAAAACCTATTCATAACATTTTAGAAATCTGAGTATTGTTTTCGTCTGAATTTTTTTATTCTTTTCTCCTAATAAATTTTTTACAAGGTTCCCTGAAATTTTGATATAGTTAGAAATTAAAATAAGACTCCATTGATTTAAATTTATCCTATTAATACTATTGGAATCAACATTATACTTTTTTATATAAATCATTTTTATGCTGAAAACAAATATTTTTCTAAAAATTGTTTTCATTGCGTTTTGCAAAATTATATTTAAATTAATTTTTTCTACTTATAAAAATATATATTTTAAAATAGATAAATTATTTAAAATCATCAGAATCAATATTTGGTAGTAATATCAAATTAATTTTTTAAAATAATTAATAGTAAAAATTGAATAAGTTTGTTACCACAATTTGGGTTCAAATAGGATTACCTAGAGGTTAAACTAAGATATAAGGGTTAAAATCAAAATTAATTATGTAAAAATCTAGTTGGATGATTATAGATTCATAATATATCTTATAATAATCTAATATGAGTAATTTTTTGTTCCATATTTCTTGAGTATTATATAAATATGTTTTACTCTTTCGAAAAATCCAAGTGTTTCCTCTCCCTCCCATATGAATGGACACCACCTCTCCTCTCTTCCCTACACATAATGAGTCTTCTATATAATCCAATACATACTTAAGTACAATTTTAACATACATACCCATTATTTATAGGTCCTTATTTGATCAAAACACCTACCATAGGAGGCTTAAGGTGTATGCCAAATGAGGTCATCCAATGTAGAGGTATAACTCTTAGCCAAGTGTTTTCATTTTTTCCTCTAAAAAATCTTTCAATTATGTGATAAAAATTATTATATAATAAATAAATATCTATAATGTATTTATATATTATTATATTAATGGAACAACCACTATTATTCTCCTTCTCCTTGAAATGGGAAACGAAATCCTTTTTTGTGCGTATGTGCGCACTACTGCTTTCTGAAGCGATGTGTTTTGTTTTTCATCACCACCATTCTTGGATGGTTTTTATGATTGATATAATTTTTTTATTTCATATTTTTTATATTATTATTATTATTTAAATATAATATATCATTTATCATCTTAAACTTTCACCAATTAAAAAAGTATAACATCTTTCATGCATGCATGTGGACTAACACCTACATGAACTGATGTAATCTATTTTTCATATATTTTTTTAAAGAATAATTATGAATATGTATATAATGACTAAAAATAATATATATATATATAATTATTAAAATTTATTACATTATGGAACCAAGGGAAATATTGAAGGACCAAAACTACAGAACAAAAATTTACATGAAAACGAAACAAGCAAGACTCAAAAATGAGGATTTTAATCCAAAATTATTAAAAATAGAGTGATGAAATGTTATAATTGGATAATATATGATATTATAAGTATGAATATATTTCTGTTATATAGTTATAAAAGATTTTAATTTATTATAACTGAGTTTAAAATCACTTAAGAAGTATGGCACACCCAAGGTAATGGTTTATTTCACAATATCATCCTAATTCGGTATTGTTTATCTTCTAGAGGCCATTGGGGGAATTATAAGATATTTTAGCCATAAAACCCATATATTATTTTCTCTAATAGTTATTTATTTAATTTAAATGTATTTATATAATTTATGTCACTCAAATTACTCACATTTTTGAAAGAATGTTTTTAAGGATGAATGATTATTATTTTTTCAATTCGGTCAGAAATATTTTACATCCATGTTCATATTTTGTTTAGAAATTCCTTAAAAATGTTTTTAATGTTATATAATGATTTATTAAAGGAAATTTCACACATTTTTACCTTTAAAAAAACTAAAAGGAATACTCTTGACATTTTTTGAACAAGGAACATTTTATTGAATGTGTGAACAAAATATTTCTTTTAAAACGTACTATGATAATTAATTCTCTAAATATAATGAATATTAATGCTCTTAAATCCTAATTTGTAAGTCTCCAAGGATATTATAACTGATTGTTTCCCTTAATACCCTAGATGTTTTTATATTTTAAATATTTTATTTCAAAATGAAAATGGTATCTTCCTAAATATTTATTCTGGTAATCTTTTAAAAGTATATTAATTTATTTCAACATCCTTTGATAAATATTATTATCCATTGGGAATATAATCTAATGATACCATCCACCATATTTCTATGCATATCTTATGATCATTTTTACTGGGGAATGTATTGACAATCAATATTTTTTTTCGTACCATAATGAAATGTATTGATTGTTAATGTATGTAGATTAAGTTTTATTATTTGATAATGATATGAATGTATTGGACATATTAAGTGATGATTGGGTTTGAAATTACATAGCCATTTTATGCATGTTTATGTCTAATTATACTAAAAAGGTTTGTAATTTGGCATATGCCTCGCCCATTTATGTATGATTTCTTAGCATAAGGACATGACAATAGGTGTATAAGATTTTATAAACTATGCATTCCCTCAATATGAAATCAGTTATTGATGTCTATTTGATTATTTGAAAAGTTATGGAATCTGTGGAAAAGTTTAAATTTCATGTAACTATTTATATGTAATTATTAGTTCAGCAGTTATTCCTATAATATTATTCATGCAACATTTATTCTATGATAGCTTTTGTTGTACGCATTCCCTTACCGAGCATCAGATATCACCCTTTTATTTTGTTTCATTTATTCAGAATGTAATGAAGCGCACTATTATTGATATGAAAGGATATAATATAGAGAATAATTGTAATGACCCATAGATTACATAAAAATATATTACGTAAAAATTAATGAATATTCATTCAAAAACATTAAAAACCAAAGAAGGACCTTATAGGTTTAGTGTATTTAGAAAATGGGAAACATAAACAACTAATTCATAGGACATCTTCATTTTCCCCTATTTATTTCTTATAAAATAGACCCATTCTTGGAAATATATTACATAATACCCGTATTCATGACATGTGGAAAAGAAACATAAGAAAGGGTGAGGTTAAATTCCCACTAAGGGTAGAAAAGAAAGATATCAATCTTACCATAATCATAAGATATAAAAACAAAACATTTGAAAATCTTATCCTGCATATGAAAGATAATAATATCTTATCATGGGATATATCATAAAAGTTCATAAGAATCAATGAACATAATTCCAAAAGTCATAACCTAAGATGCGTAATTTTGTGGCATAAACATAAGAATGGAAAATCATTTCATATTAGTTAAGGATAATTGAAATGACCATCATAGTTGATAAATTTATTTTCTGAATTGACTTCATTCCTCATTCTATCCCTTCATTTCTGAACTGGGTTTAAATTCCATTCCAGGCCTGTATTACCAAACTATGGAAATTACTCATTCCAAACTAATCTATATCATGAGATATAAATCTGTACCCATTAATTGGAGGGAGATATAGGTCCCACCCATCTTATAATGAAATCATTCTAATTTTTTCCAAAATAAACATAAACCATTTCTTTAAACATCATTTCACTATAACATAATCCATATAAAACAAATTAATCTCATAAATATAATTCCATCATAAAAATAATCAAACCATATGATAAATAAGAAAATTATATTTGAAACACAACCCTGTTAAAAAAGAATCTTTGATGGAAAATTATTTTGAAAAAATACTTGAAATTAATCCTTGAGAAAAATATCCTTTCTTCTTCAAAAATGTATTATTTTCTCAAAATTCCATGAATCTTTAATAGGAAAATATTTATTAAAAATAAAACTGAATTGTTATAAATGAAGATTCATGGAAATAGGACATTAATAAATTTTGAACATCTATTCATTCCATATAATTTAAATGAAAACATTCTTCTTATTCTATTTTCGAAATGTCAAAACGTACCTCGTATCAAAAACAACAAAAGATTCCTTTCATACCATTTAATAAAAATTCAACAATGGGTAAAATTGACTTTAAATAGTTATATATATATATAATATTTTTTAATATATATATAAGAAACATATACATGTATGATATATATACCGTAGTAAATACTTATGTATAAACAATCTCTAATAATAATGAGATTACAAAATTATCCCTTACCTAAGGTCTGATATCCTATGTATGTATATAATCCACCTGTATAATGATTTATATTATTTCATTGACTTCTTAAATAATCACAATCCTTTTTATGATATCATATACGATCATATTATCATCCATTTTCAGTATCATTTCATTATTAATCATTATTCGGGTATTAATGGATTTGTTTTCTTATGTATGTTTTGTCAAATAAGTTATGGTTGTCCTTAATAGGTCATAGTTATATCATTATAATATGACATTAACATAATATATAACATATTTACTAAATCTATAAGTTTATATAATCATGTTTTAATAGATATCATGAAGAATGAATCACATCGAATGGTGGAGATGGTAGGTTGTACGTACATAAGAGCGACGATATCATTCCTGTAATTGTAAAATTATATCGAATTGAATAGTATATATTTATTATATAATATATATAATTTTATAATAATAACATATAGTTATTATTTCCATATTTATACCCATATGTGCAGGGTAGTGGTGAAAAATAGATTGCATCACGGAGTGGAGACGGTAAATAGTAAGTATGTACACGTAGTTATTTCATTTTTCATAGGATGTATAAAAGGTATAATATGGTTGTTTCATAATCATACTAACCTATAAATATATAATTCATAATATAGTTATTTATTTACATTGAAACAATTCATCAATAGGAAGTAGTAGAAGAAAGAAGTTAAACGAATTAGTAGAGGAGTTTAATTCTTCTTCAAGGAGATCCCTCTAGATCACCTCTTAAAGAAAAATGATTAGTATTTGAATAATAAAATAACCCCTATAGTGTGAATAAAAAAAATTATAATGGAAATGGATAGGTAATGGTCATTCTTTAACACTGAATGTGAAGAAAAGAAGTGAGGGCGGAGGTGCCCTTTTATAATTGAGGTGGGGGAACTTATAGAATGTTCTAAAATAATAATTTATAAAAATTTAATTGTTAACTCAAATTGAATAAATTTTTTTTATGTAAGATATAAGATGAGTTTAGTTTTAAATCCCCTAATAAAATAATTATAAGTCAATTATTTAGTTCTTTTTAAACATTATCATTTCATTTTACCCTTATTTATTTTATTTTATTTTAATTGTAGTAACAACATTATAAATACTAAGAGGATGTAAAATTTACTTATATGGGGTCAATTTCCAAAAATGGAAAATTTATGAACATTTGGATCAAAAAATATTTAATTTTTTTATTTATATTATTATTATTAAATAATTTAATAATATATTAATTTTATAAAATATCAATAGTGTCAATTTTAATAAAATTCATTTTATTGGGTTTAAATAATATCCTAACAAATTTATAACTTAGAACAAAACAATTTAATAGAAATATAATATTTCATTATCTCCAAAAAACTCATGGAGTACCCTAATTAATTCAAATTATATTTATTTTAATATTTATTATATCTTTTATTTGATATTTCTATTAATAAAATAATTACTATATCACAGTTGTGCTTGTATTTAGGGTAATTATATAATCTATAAAAATTATCAATAAATTCACATTATGTAAATAATTTCACTATATTTCTGGATAATATTTTTAATTGATGTTATAAATTATTTATCATTATATTAAAATAATTATACTCATAAGAAATAAGAGAGTGACATTTTGTCGCATTATTTTATTGTAATAATATCTATATCATTTTCATAGATAAAAGTCCGTTGAATAATTCAATTAACATATAGTTGTGTTAATAGTTTATTTTAACTCATTAAATAGGAAGTATTCAGGTGTTGAAGTATTTTTATTTTCCGAATCATATTATTTTGTTACCTAAATTACATGATTTACCTTTTACCGTGTTAAATAAAAATTGTTGTAGTTAGTATTAATAAAATCCAAAAAAATAATATAAAAATAACCTATTTACATAATTTTGACTCACTGAATCTAAACATGGAATCCATTTTTTAAAATTTAAAACACGTAATTTTAAATAATTAAATTTAAATTAATCCTTTTTTGGGAACGAGAAAACATGTGTTTTGAAAAGTAAAAACCATCAAAATATTATCATGTGTGTTTCTCTAATTTCAATGTGATGATACTTACAATGACCTTAATTAAATTAAATGGTAAAAAAATAATATAATTATAATTTATGACTAATTAAAAGTATAATATAACAATATAAATAAATTTGGCAAAAATTAGATTGGAATTTAAATGCAGTATTTTTCACTATTCGTTAATATCACACCCCGACGTGAACACCCAAAAATTTCAAGGAATTTTTTTTCATAAATTCTTTGGGATTTTACGAGTACGCGGTTTCTGATGGCACCTAATTCCGAGGCCTGATGTGCCCAGAATCAATTTCCAAAGTTTAGCTCTGGTACGTTCAGTGAACGAACGAGTGATTTTTTCTATTTTTTGAACCAGTGCTCGGAATTGAAATCGGAGGGCACCGATGGGACCACACTGCTGTTAATTACATAATAGGACCTTTAACTAAGGTGCGTTTTCTTGGAAGGAGTTGTAAAAAAAAGTGGATAAAATGAAAATTAAAATAAAATTGTGTTACAATTTTATTTCTTTTTCAAAAGTGGTTTTAATCTACATGGGGAAGTTGGGGTGGGACCCACAAGTTTCTAACTACTCATGTTAGGATATTTGTGAGGTGGGTCCCACAAAATTCCCAACCATTCACACTCCCTAACCCCTTAACTCTCTCCCTTTAATCTTGTTAAACCCCCTTGTAATTAAGTGGGTGACTTCTCCTCTCCCCACCTTCCCCACATTAAATCATGCTAACACACTTAATCAATTAAGATAATTCTGTGTTTGAATTTTAAAATTTAAATGCACGGCATTAATTTAAAAAATAAGTTGAGACCTATTTTATTTTGGTGGTTAGATTGTTGTGTGAAGACTTTGGATGAGAGCTCTATCCTCTCTTGGAAGAACTTCATCCTCCCGTGAAGAACTCCACCCTTCGACGAAGAACGTTGTCACCACAAGGAGAGACGACGTGCCATATCTTCTTCTCTCCACAGCTAGTGTGAGACGTTGTTCCCTCCTTTGATGCATGCCAACACCGTCTTCGAAACCTCACCCTGCGACGCCATCTTCCGCGTCCCCGGAAAAAGACATCGTTTATTGAGGCAGGGGTTATCTTCGTTCAAGTTCAATTTAACGTTCTTCGTTGATTCATTTGGCCAAATGTTACCAATGTAACGGGAGGAGATCGGACTGCACTAACACGACCTATTTCTCCTCCCTATTTTATTGTTTATCAACAATGACGTATGAGGCGAAGGCGGCGTGGTGCCGTCGCACAGTGCGGGAATGAAGGGAACTATGGCTAGAGCGGGCCGCGGTGGCGGTGCGTGACGCCGTCGTGCCCCACCAGTGAGGCCGAAGGAACCGCGGCCGGGGTAGGCGACGGTGGTGGTGCGCAGCGTCGTTGTGACACGTCGGAGAACCCGAGGGAGGTCGTGGCCGGATCGGGCCATGGCAGTCACCAGCAGGGGCGGCCGGGCTCGGATGGCTACCGACGCTCAAGGAGGCGGGACCCCCGCATGTTCTACGGCTGCTCACACCGGCCGGCCATTATGGCCGGCCGTTTCCGAAGAAACCAGGGGGGTGTAACCCCCCGGACTTGCCAAGGGAGGATTCCATCGGGAGGGGTCCTCCATATCCGAAACAAAGGGGGTTACACCCCCTTCACACCCTGCTCAGCTGCGAGCCGAGCCACGACCAGCTTTCGAGCCAGGTCGGGCCGTGTCCAGCCAGGCCGGGTTTCACCAGCCGCAGGACGGGCCGCGCCATCCGGGCAGAGCCACGCCAGCTGGGCCGGACTACGCCCAACCGGGATAGACCCAGTCCCCGATCGGGTCGCCTGGTTCGGGCCGACCTAGGGGGTATTTGGCCAGGTCGGACCGGGCCCAATCCCCCTACGTTTCGGACATATTCGTTCAAACACCAATATCTTGGGATAAAGACCTCAGATCGATACACCTTCATTTGTGTTGGGATCCTTGGATCGAGACGGCCGTTTCGATATATTACACTCGAGGTTTCGGTGAAGTTTGTGTACGGCCAAGTTGGTTTGATCATGAAACCAACCGGGCCCTCGGAGGAGAAATTCTCATAGCTTAAGGACTGGACATCTGATTGAAGTGTCGTCAATTGCGTTGGATTCCTCTTAGTGAGATAGTTCTTTTGGATTACTCCACCTGAGGTTTGAATGCAGCTGGAGTAAGGTCGGGTTGGTTTGAGCTTAAAAACCAACTGGGCCCCTCGGATGAAAAATCCAATAACTCTCAGACCGGGCGTCCGATTGAAGCGTTGTCTGTCGTGTTGAGTTCCAATTGACGAGATGGAACTTTGTGATACATCAAATCTTGACTTCTTTATAGTTGATGTATCGAACCCCCTTAGCTCGTGGAGTGGACCCTCTCGGAATCGAGCGTACTGTGTACGAGAACCCTATAGCTGGCTGCGACTGCGATGACGATGATGACTGTACTTGGATCCTAGGTAGGTTCGGCAATGAGGACGACTGTATTTGGATCCTACATGGGTTCGGCAGTGAGGAAGATTGTACTTGGATCCTACGTGGGTTCGATAGCGATTATTACTATACTAGGATCCTATGTTGGTTCAGCAACGACGACTTCTGTACTTGGATCCTATGTGGGTTTGTCAGGGGAGATGATTCAAAGGATACATCTATCATCTACACTCCTCTTCGTGAGTAGTATAACTCTGTTAGCTGAGTCTTGACTTCTAGTTATTATCATCGATATGATTGACTTTCTTTCCTATGTGGATTGGTTTGTGTTTTCCTGTGTGGACTGGGTTGTACTCGTACTTGTGAGTTGGATCCGAACTGGAAATGATGAATTAGGTATATGTATGGGAATATACCTAAGTATAGTTGGTTGATACTTCATGTTTGTATCCGTCCTTTTTGGTTTATCCTTTTTGGATTCTGGGAGACCTTCGGGGGTCTTGGGGTCCCTACTGAGTATCGTATACTCATCCCTGCACGGGCTATGCCCGCACTACGTTGTGTCGGATGCAGACGATGGACAACACTGAGCATGGTTGAGGCATGTGGAGTGGAATGGTACCTGGAGGTGGACTATCAGGCGGGACGTACAAGGAGGAGACGGCCAAACTCGAGGAGCTGAGGAGACCATCTGTACACACCCTTCAGGTGGGATAGCCTGAGGATGACTCCGTGGTTGTTGATTTACTTTACTGCTGATTTACATTCTTTTCAGTTGTACTGTACTTTCAGATGGGTTTGTATTTAGGCCCATTTACTTTCAAGAACTTACTTTTGTACTCAATTTACATAGCGTTTACTTTGGCTTGCATACTCTGGGGTGTTTGTTTTCTTATATAAAGGCAATGACTTCCCTTTTATCGGGGATTATGCCTTTGGTGCTAGTCGCCAGCCCATGGACTATGGAAGATGGACATGGGGTAGTCACGACATGAGCCCCGAGGACGAGTCGGGACAAATCGGTATCAGAGGAGTCGGTTCTACCGCATAACTCAGGACTCTGATAATTTCTTCTATGTGAAGCAATAATGTTAAGTGAATTGAATGTGGTTATTAGTCCAGGGAGTCCAGTGTTAGTGCGGCGGCTGACATATCCATACACCAGGACCCTGACATCTGATTTCCGTCTCAATGCACGAAAACATTGATTGCATGTGGGTTTCAAAAGTTTTCTTTCTGATTAATTTATGCCAGCTCCTCACATATACTGGATTAACCATGGCACACCTCTTTCTTTTCAGGATGGCCCCATGATGGCAGCTAGCTAGGGTTCAGATCTTTATACGAAATGGCAGCCCACCGAGCGACGAGGCCTCGGTACAACGTCCCATTACAGCGGAGGCAACTGCGGTACCTCTACCCGCCGAGCCACTGATACCTCCAGCCCCAACAGAGAAGAGTGCACGTCACCTGACTGCACTGCATGAGTTTCAACGTCAGAGGCCACCCAGGATTTGTGAAGAGATGGAGCCTCAGGCAGCCAAGGATTGGATGGAGGCTGTTGTTTGACTCTTCAGATTAGTAGGGACCCCAGCTGACCTCATGGTGATCCTTGCGGCGAGTCTCCTCCACGTAACACTTGGTAGATGGTGGATCTTGATGCTTCAGGTGCACGACGAGGCATATCTACTTTTTACGGACTTCGAGAGCCTTTTCCGCTTAGATTTCGTTACAGACACCCTCCGTGCGGTGTGCATCCAGGAGTTACTACAACTGCGGCAGGGCAACATGACAGTAGCCTAGTACTTGGAAGGCTTTACCGAACTCTCACGCTACACCACGGACATGGTACATGACCCATTCTTCCGGGCCTGGACCTTCGAGCAGGGACTGAGGTATTAGATTAGATCTTCCATGATCTCCCTCAGCATTCCGACGCATGATGGAGTACAGGAGAATTCCCTTATTATAGAGAGCTTTCTTGCTAATCCTACACCAGCAGTGAGACCTACCGCAGGGTGGAACGTAGCTGATTCTTCTGTAGCCAGTAGTAGACATATGTCGTAGTGGTCCAAACGGACCAGACCATCAGGTGGGAGACCTCAGGATACTGGTTCGGAGGTGTGCGACACACGCAGTAGAGCCAGTCATACGAGAGGCAGATAGTGCTATGCATGTGGAGGGCAGGGCCACATGGCTCGTGACTGCCCGACCCGCCATGCAGAGGAGAAAAAGATGGTTGAGGGACCACCCAGGTAGAGGCAGCGATTTGACCGTGGCAGTCCGCAAGGAGCAGGCGGACGAGGTAGAGGAGCTAGCCGAGCTGCAGGTGGTGGACAACGCTTCGGGGCTCTACCACCACCACCACCAGGAGGTCCACCCCGACCATAGGGAACTAGAAGGCAGAGGTAGGCTCAGCTTCAGGAAGTGTAGGCCTACGACCACGACGCACTTGAGATGATTCGGGGTACTATCTGTGTCTACTCCACCCTTGCTACAGTTCTTATTGACACAAGAGCGAGTCATTTTTTCATTGTCGCTGCCCTTGTTCGGAACTCGGAGATTCCGATGGAGCTGTTGGCTCGATCATTACGGCTAGAGACTCCTACGGGAGCATACTCGACGATTACGCACTGGTGCTGGCAGTGTGAGCTTACTCTTAGAGGTGAGAGCTTACTCTTAGAGGTGAGAGCATTGGCTAGGATCTTCTTGTAGCGGTGTTGAGATCTTACGACGTCATCTTGGGCATGGATTGGTTATCTATGGTCCATGCTCAGATCGACTGTATTAGGCGCAAGGTGAGGTGTGTCCGCACCGATGTGAATAGGTTCACCTTCACCGGCGAGAAGGGAACCTTTGCAGCATAGGATAGACTCACACAGAGGAGAGGACAGCTGATCACCCATCAGTTGGCTAGTCTCATCCTCGGAGCAGTTGATGTGCGGAGTCCGCATTTTCCTATTTTGGTGGATCAGTATGCGGACGTTTTTCGTGACAATGTTCCAGGACTACCTCCTCGCAGATAGGTAGACTTCTAAATTGACCTCTACCCCGGGACCGCCCTGATATCTACTCCATCATATCGGATGGATCCCACTTGGCTGCGAGAGCTATGGGTACAGCTGGAGGACTTGCAGGGCAAGGGATTCATACTACCCAGTGTTTCACCCTGGGCTTCCCTGATTTTGTTCGCCAAGAAGGTGGGCAGGAGCTTGTGAATGTGTGTCGACTACCGTCGCCTGAACCAGGTGACCATGAAGAACAAGTATCCACTTCCAAGGATTGATGATCTCTTCGATCAGCTCAAGGGATCATGATGGTTCTCGAAGATAGACCTCAGGTCAGGCTATCATTAGCTCAGAGTTTGAGACGAGGAGTTGCAGAATATGACCTTAAGGTGTTGGTATGGCCACTATGAGTTCTTGGTTATGCCTTTCGGCATATCCAATGCTCCAGTAGTGTTCATGAGTCTCATGAACATGATTTTCTAGCCTTACCTCGATCTATTTTTCGTAGTCTTCATCGGTGACATTTTGATTTACTCGACTAATGTGGAGGAGCTAGCCTACCACTTGCGGGTTGTACTAGACACACTCCGAGAGGACTAGATTTATGCTAAGCTCTCGAAGTTTCAGTTCTGGATTCGAGAAGTCCACTTCTTGGGGCACGCCATCTCTGAGGTAGGAGTTGCAGTGGATCTTACGAAGATCGAGGAAATGTTTGCTTGGGAGCCACCCAAGAGAGTGACAGAGGTGCGGAGTTTCCTTGACCTAGCTGGGTACTATTAGAGATTTATGACAGACTTCCCCATATTTTCCACACCACTTTCAGCTTTGACGAAGAAAGATAAACCCTTCGTATGGTCAGATAGATGTCTAAAGAGCTTCCAGGAGCTGAGACAGAGATTGACCAGTGCACCCATATAGAGGCAACTGGAGGAGGGGGGAGGGTACGTAGTTTACTGTGATGCATCAGGGACCGGACTTGGGTGTGTCCTAAAGCAGGTGCGGGCAGTGATCGCTTATGGTTCATGACAGTTGAGGCAGCACGAGAAGAACTACGCTACCCATGACCTGGAGTTAGCAGTAGTGTTCTTTTCCATGAAGATGTGGTGGCACTATCTAATGGGTGAGCACTTTATAGTTTACTCTGACCACCAGAGTCTCGGGTACATCTTCTCGTAGAAGGAACTGAACCTGAGACAACATCGATGGCTTGAGTTCCTCCAGAACTATGACTTTGAGATAGTATATACTCCCGGGAAAGTGAATGTAGTAGCTGATTCTCTTAGAAGGAGGTTGGGAATTCAGCTACTTGGAGAGGCGACGAAGCAGCTAGCTATGTTACAGATATCCTTTGTTGATAGAGATGGAGTAGCCTTTCTACAGTCACTCACAGTCACTCCTCCACTACTTCAGCGAGTCAGAGAGGCATAGCGTGGGAATGTTGACTGTGTGATGCGACGTGCTCATATATTAATAGGACATGCACCAGATGGATTTTATATAGGAGGAGAGCACACCATCCTTTACAGAGGACGTACCATGGTACCTGTTTCATTACAGGAGGAGGTGTTGAGGGAGTATCACACTTCCCCTCTAGCGGTACATCCTGGAGTAGCGAAAATTTACAAGGACCTCAGACGACAGTACTGGTGGTCGGTTACGAAGAAGGCTATGGCAGAGTTCATTTCATGATGCCTCACCTGCCAGCAGGTGAAGGTGGGGCACCGGGTACCAGTAGGCTTGGTACAACCATTAGAGGTGCCGGAGTGGATGTGGGACGGGATATCAATGGATTTCGTGATGGGACTTCCACGTACTTCCAGAGGACATGACCCCGTCTGGGTGATTGTCGATCGACTCACCAAGTCGGCCCACTTATTACCTATCAGAGAGCAGGGCTCAATAGAGAGCTTGGTATGCCTCTACGTTCTGGAGATTGTACCTCTTCATGGTGTACCATCGTCTATCTTCTCTGATAGAGATGCTCGTTTTAATTCCCGAATTTGTAAGGGGTTGCAGGAGGCATTTGGGATGAAGCTACACCTGAGCACCACCTTTCACCCTCAGATGGATGGCCTAATGGAGAGGACCATTCAGACACTCGAGGACATGCTCCTTGCATGTGTCCTTGATTTTGGTCGTATTTGGGAGGATCACCTACCATTGTGGATTTTGTGTACAACAATAGTTACCACACCACCATCGGGATGGAACAATATGAGGCATTGTATGGACGACCTTTCAGATAACCTCTGTGCTGGACAGACCCTGTGGAGTCAACACTTGTAGGAACAGAGATGGTCCAGCCAACGATGGAGAAGGTGAAGATCTTCCTGGAGTGGATGAGGACTTCCCAGAGTCGACAGATGTCCTATGCGTACAGGAGGCGGAGACCACTAGAGTTCGAGGATGGCAACCACGTTTTCTTACGGGTCTCAACTCGACGTGGGTTATGGAGATTTGTCTGGGGCGGGAAGTTATCTTCGTGCATCATTGGACCATTCCATGATCTCAGCAGGATATGTGAGTTAGCTTATCGGCTTGATCTTCCACCTCAGCTGAACGGGGTGCACGACGTCTTCCACGTATCTCAGCTGAGGAGACACGTGAACGACCTGACACCTATCATTGATCACGGGGAGCTGGAAATTGATGACGGGGTGAAATTTGAGGAGGATCTAGTGGAGATCAAGGATCGACAGGAGCAGTTCCTACATGGATGGTCGATTCTACTAGTACGCATCTGGTGGCTGCTCAGGAACATCCAGGAGAGCACATGGGAGCGGGAGGCTCGATGCGTGGACAGTACCCTCATTTGTTTCCCTAGTTTATGATATATCTTTATGGGGACGTAAATCCCTGAGGTGGGAAAAATGTAATGACTCGTAAATTTCAGTGAATTTTTTTTTCTCAAATTCATGGGGATTTTACGATTACGCAGTTTCTGACGGCACCTAATTCTGAGGCCCGGTGTGCCTGGAATCAATTTCCGATGTTTAGCTCGGGAACGTTCAATGAATGAATGAGTGGGGTTTTCTTTCATTTGAACCGGTGCTTGGAATTGAAATATGAGGGCATCGATGGAACCAAATCGCCGGTAATTGCTTGATAGGACCTTTACTGAAGCTGCGTTTTCATGGGAGGATTTAAAAAAAAAGTGGATTAAATGAAAAGTAAAATAAAATTGTGTTGCAATTTTATTTCTTTTTCTAAAGTGGTTTTAATCTGCATTGGGAAGTTATGGTGGGACCCACAATATTTTAACTACACATGTAAGGATATATGTGAGGTGGGTCCCACACAATCCCCAACCATTTACATTCCCTAACCCCTTAACTCTCTCCCTTTAAACTTGTTAAACCCCCTTGTAATTAAGTGGGTGACTTCTCCTCTCCCCACCATCCCCTCATTAAATTATGCCAACACACTTAATAAATTAAGAGAGTTATGTGTTTGAATTTTAAAATTTAAATTCATGGCATGAATTAATAAAATAAGGTGAGACTTATTTTATTTTGGGGGTTAGCTTGTTGTGTGAAGACTCTGGAAGAGAGATGTATTCTCTCTTGGAAGAACTTCATCCTCTCGCGAAGAACATCACCCTTCGACGAAGAATTCCATCACCATAAGGATAGAGGATGTTCCATATCTTCTTCTCTCCGCAGCTAGTGTGAGAAGACATTCCCTCCTTGGACGCACACCAATGATGTCTTCGAAACCTCACCCAGCGACGCCATCTTCCACGTAGTCGGCAAACGACATCATTTATCAAGGTAGGGGTTATATTTGTTCAAGTTCAATTTAACATTTTTCGTTGATTAATTTTTCCGAATGCTACCAACGTAATGAGAGAAGATCAGACCGCACTAATAGTGCCGATTTCTCCTCCCCATTTTATTGTTTATCAGCAATGACGTATGAGGCAAAGGTGGCGTGGTGTCATCGTACCGCGCGGGACTGAAGGGAACGGCAGGCAAAGCGGGCCACGGTGGTGGTGCGCGGTGTCGTCACGCCGCACCGGTGAATCCAAAGGAACCGCGGCCAGGGAGGCACACGGAGGTTGGGCGCGGCGATGTCGCGCTGCGCCAGAGAACCTGAGGGAGTCCGCGGCCGGAGCGGGCCGCGGCGGAGGGGCGCGGCGCCATCGCGCAGTGCCCGTCGGACGGGAGCCGAGGCCTAAGGCCACAGCGGTCACCAGTAGGGGTGGCCGGGCACGGCCGACTGTTGGAGCTCCAGGAGGTGGGACCCCTGCGGGTCCCGCAGCGGCTCACACCAGCCGGCCATTATGGGCGGCCGTTTCCAAATAAATCAGAGGGGCGTAACCCCTCGGACTTGCCTAGGGCAGACCACACATGGAGGGGGCCACTGTTTCCGAAACAAAGGGGGTCGCGTCCCCTTTGCACCCCGCTCGGCCGCGAGCCGAGCTGCGACAAGTTTCCGAGCCGGGTCGCAGGCTGCGCCCCGCCGTGGGCCGGGCCGCATCCAGCCGTGCAGGGTCACACCAGCTACGGCTGGGCCGCGCTGGCTAGGCCAGACCCAGACCCAGGTCGGGTCATCCGGTTCGGGCCAACCCTGGGGGTATTGTGTCGGGTCGGACCGGGCCCAAACCCCCTACTTTTCGGACAGGTTCGTTCAAATGCCCATATCATGGGCTACGAACCTCCGATCGACGCACTATCAGTTACATTGGGATCCTTGGATCCGGAAGGGCATTTCAATATATTACACTCAAGGTTTCGGCGAAGATTGGGTATGGCCGGGTTGGTTCGAACCCGAAACCAACCGGACCCTCAGAGCAGAAACACTCGTAGTTTAAGGAACAGACGTCCGATTGACCCGCCATCAATTGCGTTGGATTACACTTAGTGAGATGGTTATTTTGGATTAATCCACTTGAGGTTTGGACACATCTGGAGTACGGTCGGGTTGTATTTAGCTTAAAAACAAATCGGGCCCCTGGGACGAAAAAGAAAATAACTCTCATACCGGGCGTTCGATTGATGCGTCGTCTGTCAGGTTGAGTTCATATTGATGAGATGGAACTTTTTGATACATCAACTCTGGACTTTGTGAAAGTTGATGTATCGACCCCCTGTTGGCTCGTGGAGCAGACCCTATCGGAATCGAGCGTGCTGTGTGCGGGAACCCTAGAGCTGGCTGTGACTTTGACAACGATGACAACTGTACTTGGATCCTATGTGGGTTCAGTAGCGAGGAAAATTGTACTTGGATCATATGTGGGTTAATCAGTGGGGACGACTATAATAGGATTCTATATGGGTTGGAAAACGATGGTTACTGTACTAGGATCCTACGTGGGATCGATAACGACGTCTTCTGTACTTGGATCCAACATGGGTTCGACAGGGGAGATGATTCAGAGGCTACATCTATAATCTCTACCCCTCTTCATGAGTAGTATACCTATATGAGATGAGTCTTGACTTCCTATCATTATCATCGACACGATTGACTTTTATTCCAATATGGATTGGGTTATGTTTTCCTGTGTGGACTAGGTTGTACTTGGGATTTTGAGTTGGAGCCGAACTGAAAATGATGAATTGGGTATATGTATAGGAATATATCTAAGTAGAGTTGGTTGATAATTGGTGTTTGTATCCTTCTTTTGTGGTTTATCCTTTGTGGATTCTGGGAGACCTTCAGGGGTCTCAGGGTCCCTACTGAGTATCATATACTCACCCCTGCACGGGATATGCCTGCAATACGTTGTATTGGAGGAAGACGACAGACTGCGCTGAGCGTGGTTGAGGCTTGTGGAGCGGAACGATACCTGGAGGTGGAATATCAGGAGGGACATACACAGAGCGGATGGCCGGAACCGAGGATCTAGGGAGACCATATGTACCCACCCTTCAAGTGGGATAGTTTGAGGACGCATCGATGGTTGCTGATTTACTTTACTATTGCTATACTTTTATTTCATTTGTACTGTACTTTCAGTTGGGTTTGTATTCTGGCCCATTTAATTTCCAGCACTTACTTTTGTACTCAGTTTACTTAGTGTTACTTCGGCTTGAATACTCTGTGGTGTTTTTTTCTTATATAAAGGCAATGCCTTCCCTTTTATCGGGAATTACGCCTTTGGTGCTAGTTACCAGCCCCTGGCCTATGGAAGGTGGGCTAGGGGTAGTCACGGCACGGGCCCCGAGGACGGTTCGTGACACCCGACCTATCTATTATTTTTTATTTTATTATTATCTTTGATATTTAAATTTTTTATGGGGTTCGGGTTAAATTCTGAACCAGATTTTTGAGTTTGGTTAAATTTCCACATTTTTTTATTGACGTCACTGGGTGCACGAGCAGAGCACATTTTGGAAACCCCACATGGCTTCGCACATGCATCAGCATGATCCGGCTGTCTTTGAATAATTAAAATGAATAAATTTTTTAATTTGTTGCGTTATTTATAAATTTCATGGTTGTTAAAAAAATTAATTATTATTATTAAAATGAAATGAGTATTGTTATTATTTATATTTTTATTTGTATGATTTTTGTTATTCTTATTAGTGTTATTATTAATAAGGCATTATTAGTATTATTATTACTAAAAAGTTTTATTATTATTATTATGGTTTTATTTTACAATTATTAATTTAATTATTAGTATTATTTTTAATATATATATATATATATAATTACTATCATTAGGTTCCTTTTATATTTGTTTTGTATTAGTTTAATTTTTTAGGGTTTTCACCTTATGTGCATTGTAGTAGTGCCCCCAACCCCACACATGTTTCTCTCATTCTCTATTGCAAGCAGGTCACCACCACTTATCTCCTCCCCCTCTCCCCACACACTACCAACCCCATCCATTATCTTCTTCTCCTCTCACAATACCTTCGATCTGAGAGTAGCATCCCCCCTTCTTACTAGGATCGCTCCATGTCGCACACTCAGCAGTGCCCTGGCCTTACAACCACTACTTGACTAGCCTCGCACACATCCCCTTCTGTGCGCCACTCATCCGGATCACCCAAACCATGCATCTATCGACCACTAGAAGCCACCCTTTGTTCCTTTTCCTCCTACCCGCGACCTCCAACACACCACACCCAACCCATGGTTGACCACCCTTATCTAGAAATCTCCAATGTCGGCATCACTATTATAGCTGATGATAACCCCTTTTGATGACTACGTGTGGTGTGATACCCCTTGGAGGAAACTATACAACAAGTCTGAGACCACCTTTGGCCAACCTACAACCCCATGACATCCCTTGTTCATCCGCACTACCCCCGAACTATGCCCCCCGATGAGATGCCCCTCGCCAGCATTGCCCCCTCGCCGACGTTTCCCCCATGACGGTGTCCTCTCCCTTCGGAGTTTCCCTACACTTTCGGTAAGGTGTTCTTTGTTGTGTGTTCCTTGAGGAGGTTATTAATTATTCAAAATCACTATGTGTTGGGGTTCAATCTTGTTGCACAGGGTTTCATTAAGATTCCAGAGCATGCAGTTGAGGTGCGAGTGAGATCACACACTAATTTTGGGTGTGCACATTCATTCTGCATTGGATTTGACGTATGAACCATTTGGTCATCACATTTAAATTTAATATTTCATTGAATTATTTCTTCCTCACTACCCTTAGTTATTACTTAGTGATTTGGTATATTTTTGTAGTCAATTATTGTGATATGTGGAGTTTTGGTTTTGTTTCTTAGATCATTTGGGATAAATTGTAAAATAGAAGACACCCTTTTTATTTTAAAATTATTTTGTTGGTTTTTCAAGTGATTTGTAATTCCTTTTCATAATTTTTTTTGGTTAGTAAGTATAAATGTGATGCGAAATTTGGTAATTGATCTTCCTCGAGGGGAATTTTAGGTTACGGTTTCTAAAGCGGCATGTGTATAGTTTCAAAATTGATTTTTAACATGTGATATATTTTAATTAGGTTGTGAAATTAGTTTATTCAACTGAGCAAGTCACGTGTTTTAGGTTCGGGTATGTTGGGGATCTCTAATTGATCATAAAAGAGGTTTTTAAGGGGTTTTAGGTGTGTAAAGCTGTGAGATACCTCTTGGAAATTATTTTGTAACTTTTAATGTGGTTTAGTATATAGTGTGGATGGTGCAGAATATGTTTTGAGAACATGTTATGGTTGTTTTTTCACCATTTGTTTTTATTGTTTTAAGTTAATGGTTATGGGTTTTTAGTTGTTGTACAATTGTTACAGCACATTGGCGAGGTAATCTCCCAAAACTACAGTCATCAGTTTGTGTGCACTTTTTCGTAATTGTCCGACATGCCACGTCATTATAATCGAACTGTAAGTTGATGTAAGTCTACCACTACATTAACCTTTAAATTTATAATTTATCAATTGATTGATATTTCATTTATTTTCAATATATGATAAATAGTATTAGATAATAAATTTTGGATCAACTTCTAGATATAAACAAAGACGTTTATTTTATACACGACACTTGAATTATTTTCGGGATGAATTGATGCATAATAATGAAAGAATGCCCATTTGGAATTCGAACATAATTCATGGATTTTCATGTGTGGTTCTGGTTTTTTGGTAAATGTTTTCTTCTAATGCGTGAGAAAATGCTTTGATTTCTCTCGAGGAATTGTGTTTCTTTTAAAATATTCATAATTATCGTTTGGCACATTGATAAAATAAATTATTTTGTAAAACCTTTTTTGAAGTTACTCAGGGGTGATCTTTTTGTGTACATTGATTGTGTGAGTTATGTTTGATGTTTGTGCATCATGATGGGTTTATTGAAATTGTTGACTCACCCCCATTTTATTACACATGTTGACATGGGAACCTCGCATGGTGAGTGAATTTTATGAGAATAATTGTTGCACTAGTTTAGATTACGCACTGGCTAGTGGCCCTTAGTACAGAATTTTCTCTGCTAGGGGTTTGGCCCCTCAGTTTGGCCAGGTATGTCAACAACGAGCGTTAGGGAATTATGAAGTCATCGAGAGTAGGCATTCCTTTAGGATGAGTCACATATATAGTACGCTCTCGATTGTTCACGAGCTCCTACGTTCGAGCATGTTTCCTTTAGTGCTTCTTTGTATGTGGGGGTTGATTGGGGGCCTAGTTTGTTTGTTGGTCCACATTTTCTACTATCCCATTTCCCTTATTATGTGGCGTGTGTTGTGTGTGGGTTTCCTCTAGACTAAAAACTATGATTTGGGTATCTAAATTTTTCATGTAAATGTTTTTAAAATGTAATGTACCTTTTCCCTTCAGACATTAAACTGGTTTTTAAATTAAAAGGGAAATGGAATGTTAGTTGTTTTAGAAATGAAAATGTCTGTGGAAACCCATATTTTTTATAATTTATTTCCATCATGGAATTGTTAATTTCATTATTTAAAGGTAGTGATTTGGGGAATGTTTGTTGGGCACACCTCTAGACTTATAATACTCACACCTAAAATGTTTTCCTATTTTTAGTTTCTGTTGTAGTTTTTACTTGAGCTTGCTCAATGTGGGAGAGAGTTGGTTGTTGATTGATGAGAGACTCTCAGGGTCACAAGGAGTTTTTCTCGTGGTCTAGTTTGTTTGTTGTTGTTGGTTCTTCTTCCTTTTTCGTGTCATTTATTTGTTTTGCATTGTTTTGTTTTCTTTCAGCTGGTTATTTATTTTCATTGGGAGAAATCATTCCCTTTTTTCCTCTATTGATGCCCTGAAATTTTTCACCAACCCGGGAGTATTGTGAATTCCTCCTAGGCCTTTCCGCGGATGGACTCAGTTGACCAGTCCAGGGTCGACCCGAGTTTTTTCGTGACAATTAAAATATGAAATATGTCAATAGAATACCAAAAATCCAATGAAAGTAAATTTTTATGTCCCAATTCCAAATAAGAAGTTTATTTTCTCATATAAAAATAATTAATGTGTCAAAATTTTTATTTAAAATGGGTTCTCCATTAAAAGGTGGTAAAATTTCCCTTTTAAAAAATATAGGATTTTATTAATCAGAAAGGGTTTATTCATACTGAATGACTATAATATCTATTAAAAGAATATAAAAAATTAATTATTTAATATATAAAATATATATTTCATTAATTTAATTTACTAATAGAAATTCACATAATTTTTTGATAAGAAAAATATATATTTGATATATATTTTCCATAAATAATTTGTAGGAAATGAATTTACTTTAAATTTTCTCAATTTAGTTATATTTATTCTTTCTTACCTAATGTCTAGTTCACAATGGACATATTTTACTAATGGAGTCTTATGGATCATTTAAACTCACGATTTTGTGTAATGAACGCTATTGAATAATAATTATTTAATGAAAAATATTTCATAAAAACATATGGGCGTTACAATAAAAATGTTCTCAAATAAAATATTATGTTGTATTTTATGTTTTCATATGTTGTGTGGGATTCAAAAATGTATCTATTTTTCCAATAATATTAAATGATTTGATCCCTTGGGTTGTAATTTATGGTATATAGTACTAATGTAATAAAGTAACCATCGAATCTGGGATACTAATGTCGTGGTTGTTATTGTTGGTATTTTGGAATGATTAATAGGAACCCTTATAACTAGATTTAAGAAAACATAATTTATATAACATAACCCTATGATAAATTATAGGGATAATTATATGTGTAGGATAATATCATGATGCTTTGATACGTATTTTATGGATTACCTAAAAAATGCATCCCTGTATAAATACTTTAAAGTAGATGTGGTTGGGATATTGATGAACCTAAGGGTAATAACTCCAAAAGATTTATATTGGATATTAACATAATCATTGTGGGTGCATAATGAATAAGACAAAGACTGAACACCTATATAGACACTCCCTAGGGACATGCTTTAGTCGATTCACATTCTCTTTAGGAACCATTATAGAAATGTGAATTTTTTTATGATTTTAAAATATCACAAAATATATTAAACTTATTATTTTGAGATTATCTATGGTTAAATTTTCAATTTATGTTAGGTATTTCACTGGATTTAAAATTATACACTATGATTATTAATTTTATGAGATAATCCAGTGAATTACAATATTTAAAAATAGATATTAATGGATAGAATGGAAAATGAATTGACACCCATAATATAGGTAAGGATCTCCATCCAAAGAAATTCTATAAGAATAATGTTTGAGCTAAGAATATTATAAAAAATTTAGGGAATGTTATGACAGATAATCTTCGTGATATAGAGAAACCTATTTTTTCACATTACGATATTATAATGATTGACTACTTCATATAGTATATAACTTCATCATTAAATGGAAATAATAATATGTTTGTTAATAAATAATGGATTGATTCCCTTGAATATATATTTCAAATTTTAGGGTGTAATTAAAGGGAAAGGTTATTATTGTAGTATTTTATTAAAAGTGAAATTCTAATAAATGATATATGTGGATTCAAAATACTAAGGGGGTTGAGGAAATATAAGGTCTGGATTAATCAATTATCCTTGTTCATTCAAAATACTAAGGGATATTTGAAATATAAGGTATGGAATTAGCGATTTATAAGGATAATTCATTGAAAAATATACCCCCATAAGAAACAGTTTGATTTGGGAAGGTAGTTTTTAACATCATGAATAAGGGAAGAGGAAAGTGTTGCTATGTAAGAAACAATAATTACATGTTTAGAAAGGAATGTTGTGTACTACCTATGTAATCTAGAGAGTAATAATGATTATTTTTTACGTGGCATAAGTCCATGCTTTTTAAGGGCATAACTTTCTCAAAAAAAAATTAATCAGATAAGGATATGGTATCGAGTTCCCTAAAGGTATTGAAATAATTCCCCATGTCTTATATTTTAGAGGGAATGTCCAGGAATGAGATAATTGTTGATCTCTATATAAATGAAAATGTGGAAAAAACATAAGTTTATAATTTCCAAAATGTAATAATTATTGAATGAAACACAAAGTTAGTTTCTCGAAGAGAATGAGAGTTTTCTTCAAGAGTAGAGAGAATTCCCATCAGGTAGAAGAGTATAAGGAAAAAAATCTATAAATTTCTAATGTTTATACTATAAGGATATTGGGTAACATGAAAAAGAATACCCTAATTGTCAGGCTAATTTACCTACAAAATGGATCGTGGAGAAATTCTAATATTATGAAATAAATATAGATGATGTTGAAATTTCATAAGTTGTTCTAGAATATACATTGATAATAAACTCAATGTAGCATTGGGCATTATTTTATTTTGTATGTATTTATTTTTTATATTTGATAAGAATTTTAAATAATCCCCTAACACTCTAATAAAATACTTTATAATTAAAATATATAGTGGTAATCTGGTTGTAATGACAACATAACATAAAGTCTCAAATAAGATCCATATATATACTCTGGTTGCAAATAAGGTTGTAATAATGATTCCCGACTTCAATATTATATTCTTTTAGTGGTTTAATTTTTTTTAGGTTTTAATAATTTTTAAATACATTATAAAATAATTTATTTCCAACTAGTTGTTTTTTAATTTAATGGTTAAATTATTAGAGCATTTATATATGTGTTATAATTTATGTTTTAGAAACTAATGTATTACATCTACATAAGAATGTTCATTCATATAAATTACTATCTAATATTGTTATAATATTTTTTTTAAACAGGTGAAATAAAAATAATTATTTTATGGATATCAGGATCTATTAAATGATGTTTTTTGTCTTTCAAACATGAAAAGTTACTCAAATTCAATAATCATTAAAATCAAATGTGGGAACTGTTTAAAACATTCAATAAAAAAATTATAATAAATTTAATTTTCACTATTTTTAGAGTAAAATAATCCATCAAATATAGAAATGGATATTGAAATAAAAAATTTATCCATTTAACTTTATTTCTAATTAAATTATATTCTTTTTATCCTTTACAGATTTATGGTTTTGTGGTCATCAAACTTCTCTCGATCATGTTCTTTATCAACCTCTATTATTCCTAGGATACTATTGTTTCACCTCCATAACCATATTTTTACTTTCACCTAAATTTTATCTTATTTGGGAACTATATTATGTGTTATTTGGCTTAACCTTTACGTTTCCCACTTTTCCTTTTCAAAGAATGTTTTATTCTTCCATTAAATGATATGGTTTTTCATTACATGTATTTTCAAATATTGGACCATTGATTATCATGATAATGTTTTTTAGTAAGGATTTAATTTATTTAAGGTGGTGAAAATTTAACACCCCAAAAATTTAGTTTAAAAAATAATAATATTTATTTCTTAATAAACACACAATGCCGAGATTTAAGAGAACTGTGATATAAAATAAATGTTACCATTATAACCTAGTCATTATATTGGATGTATGAATAGTAATAATAATATTATGAAAAAATTTATAATGTTTTTATATAATGAAATATTATTGATCTATATACAATAAATAATTACCCAATTATCAATAAAGTCATTCTATGCTTCAAAAATATTTTTTATTTCCAAAATGGTTTTTATTACATTCATTGTGCAATGATTATTAATTATTTCACCGAATATTAGAAATTTTGTTTTATTAAATAAACTAATATATTATTTCATTTTGGAAAAATTATTTAATGTTGATTGTTTGAGTTTTTGTTTTTGAAATAACTTATTCTTGGTTGAATAGTGAAAAATATTGATTTTACAAAAACTGTTAATTTTTTGATGATATAATGATATAAGAATATCATGATTGTTAAAGCATGATTTTTTAAAAAACAAATATATATTTTTATGCAATATAATGTTAATAAAAATATAATGTGTATCTTAGAAACATATTCTTAACATTTTATAAATCTAAGTAATTTATTTTCCAAATAAAAATTGTTCTTCATTATTTTCTCTTAATCAAATATTTACAATGTTACATTTAATTTTTTTTTGAAGAAAAATAATTAAAATTTTATTTCAAAAAATCCAATTAATTATATTTTAATAAACATTATACAGAATTGTTCTGTAAAATCATTTTTATAATTTAATCAAACATTTCACAAAAAAATTATTTTTTTACATTTTGCACACATATATATTAAAATTAATATATGATATTCATAAATTATATATATATATTTTAAAAACCCTTGTTTTTAATCATAATAATTAATATTATTTAATAATTTCCAATTTCTATTTGGTTATAAAGAATAATAAAAATAGTAATTAATTCATACCATGGTTATAGTTAAAACGAGTTCTTTGGGGGTTCAACTAAGGGATAAGGGTAAAAAATCCCACATAAACTTTTATAAATCCTATATTATGGTCATATTTGTACCCTATAACATCTCTCATTAGAAATGATTCATTTTTGGGTAATTTGGATTGAATAATACATTAATATATTTTAATCTTTTGAAAGATTCCAAGTGTGTTTTCTCCATCCAATATAAAAGGACACCACCTATCATATCTTATTCAAACTTCATGAGCCTTTTATATCACCAAATAACATATAAAATACCTTCCTATCATACCTACACACTATATAGAGGTTATGTTTGTGATAAAAATATAAAACTAATATGGATTAAGGTGTAAGCCAAAGGAGGTTTCCCAAAGAATAGGTATATCTCTTAATCCAGTGTCTTCATTTTATTTATTTTCATACCAAATTACATTATATTATAACTAGGTTGATGTAATATAAATAGTATATCCCACATAATTATATGTTATTGTGTTAATTTAACATCATTCATTCAAGTTATTCTCCAAAAAATTTGGAAATGAGAGCATCCTTCATGAAAATATGCAAACTACAAGCTCACGAAGTGATGTATTTAATCTTTCATCTCCACATTTAATGGATGGTTAGTATAATGAATAAAATCTTAATTTATTATATTTATGACATTATTAATTTTTAAATATAAAATAACATTTATCTTCATACCCTTTTACATGTCAAAAAATCATAATATTGCTCGTGTACACATCTGGACTACTACCTCAACAAAGAGATGTGATTCATTTTTCACGTATGAATTTAAAGAAAAATTATAAATATGTATATAACAAAAATTTAAGATATTTATATCTTGATTAATGTTCTGGATATTATTTATCCTGGATCAATATTCAAGGACTGAAACTGCCAAACCAAAACATGCATGAAAAATAAAACAATTAACACCAGGAAATGATGATTTTATTAATGAATTATTAATAAATATGTATTGAAATGTTATAAGTGGATTATATATCACATTATAAGTATGTATATGTTTTTTTCTAAGTTTAATAAATTTTAATTTATTATACATGGGGTTAAAATAACTTATAAAGAAATTCAGGCCAGGGGTAAGGGTTTATTTCACAATCTCATCCATATTTAGGATTATTTATGTTTAAAAATTCATTAGGGAAACTATATAATATTTTTATATTAAACAACATATATTTTATTCTACTCAAGTTATTTGTTTAAGTTATAAAATTTCTTCCATTTTACATGTTGTAATCACCGAAAATTATAAAAGAATGTTTTTAGGGAAACGCATCATTATTTGTCTAATCAGTTGGGAATATTTTTCATCAATGTCATTGTTCTGACTAAAATGTTTTCAAGAATGATTTTAATATTCTCTAATTATTTATTAAAGTATTTTTTACCCATTTTTAAAATTTATAAAATGTTTTAAAATTAATATTTTTATCATTTTCTGAATAAAGAATGTTTTCCCAATGTTTTTAACAAAATAAATTCTAACACTTACTGAACAAATGAATATTACCACATTGATGAACACTATTTTTCATAACTATTAATTTAAAAGATTAAATAGTTCATTTCAAAAAATTATTTCCCTAATATTTTAGAATTTTTTATATTTTAAATTAGTGATTTCCAATTGAAAATAGTTTTTTCCTCAAGAATTGTTTTAGGGAAATTTTAAAATCATTTTCATTTATATTAATAAACATTGATGAATATTTTTATTTATTGGATATATAATATAATTATACCATTACCATATTTTTCTGGTTTTATTATGATCATTTTGATTTGGGAAAGTATTTACATTCCATATGACAATTCTTATAATACATATAATTATTGATAATTCAGAAGAGTTGAATAAGTCATATTGATAATTTATAAGGTTAACTTATCATAATTATAATGTAGAGGGTGGGGAATGAAATTAAATATCATCTTGATGCATCGGTTGGACTTATTAGACAAAATAGGTTTCATATTTGGCATATGACTTACCCATTTATATGTGATGTCATAGAATAATGCATTGGAGTTATATTTAAGATGTCTTCTATTCTGTATTCCATTATTATGAAATAAGTTATTTATTTCCCTTTGATTGATCATATAGTTATGTTATCACTGGATAATTTTAAATCACATGTAACTATATATAGAATTATTTTTTCATAATTTATTCCTTCCATATTGTTAATGAATTAATTATATTGTGATACCTTCTACTGCACGTATTCCCTTACTGAGCATATAACCTCAAAATTTTATATTTTTTACTTTCCCCTTGATTCTAATAATTTTACTATGACTTATATTAAAAGATACTCTAAGTGGAATAATAATGTTTCCAAAAAATAAAAAAAATTATGTTTTCAAATTTAAGGTGAAATTCAAGAATGTATCTTGTTTCCCAAGTTTACTACACCCGAATGGCCCAAATGCCTTCTTTTTTATTTTATTATGGATAATCCCCCTGTAAAGGGTTGAAGGGGTACCCTTACATGACCTGTAGGCCCAAGGCCCAAGGCCCGAAAAACCGGCAATACATTACCCGAAGGCCTGGAGGCATACCATGCCCAATACATGACCCGTAGGCCCAACCCACTTGAACTGCCCCTACCCAGCTTTCTACGTTATTGATCACCCAGCTCACCACCTTGCATTGCTGATCATCTAGCATTGCCCCATACAAAGCTACACGGTGATTGGTCTCGATGGCGGCTTCCATACCATCCCATTCTTCAAATCCAATTAGCTCTCCATCTGGTGGCTGCTACTCCTATTACTCTGATCCCCTTCTAGGGCCTATTCTGTGTGAATTGGTTTACTCCATGGTCTATGTGACCCGAACGCCCTTTGGCCCAAAGGCCTTTGATGACCCGAATTCCCTGGAGACCCATAGTCCCAACCCGGTTGCCCGAAGGCCCAAATCAGGTGAATAGTTCCGGCTGAAAATGTACCGAATAGTAACTTCTACAGTACTTGCTACAGTGACTACTACAGTACTCGAAAATTCACCTCCACCCGGTTTTGAACCTAGTTCTCTTGGATGCCAAGCAGGAGCCCTCCCCACTCGGGTACAGGCTCATTGGCTTCCCAATATTACTACATAATTCAATCCCTTGGGTTGTAATCACCTTTATTTAGTTTTACTATAATATGCAACCACTGGATCTGGGATACTAGGTTATAGGTTGTTACAATTATACTAAAACATCAGTCAATCTAAAAATAGTGTTATATAAACATAAACATAAACTAAGTAATAAACATCAATGGATAATAGAGGTTCATTAATAAAAGAAATCATCAAGAAATGTGAAATATTAATCATACATAATGAAAAAATCAAAATAAGATTTATTATATATAATAAAGAAATATAAATGATATCAAGTAATAAGAAATATTCATAATACATGAAAATTATATTCATTGATTTACATGTCTTCATGAACACCATTTTTGATGACTTGATTGATGGTATTTTCAGTAAGGTAGTGTAGAATAGTAGAGATGATATCCTATCATCCCTAAATAATTTTGGTCTAACTTTTTATTAATAAATTATTATGAAAAAATTATCACTATCAACTTTTATTCATTTTTTTCTTAATATTATTCTTTATAACTATGATATGTTTTATCTATACAGTAGTATTGACTAAAAAATGCCTAATATTTTTGGAAACTTTTTCTAACAATATTCATTTTTCTAATTTTGATTTTGTCATGGGAAGTATTATAGAAGGTGATATGTAGCATGAACCATATGTAGATATTAGAGGTAATGGGGATTGATATTTCTGAAAAATTACTTACTAAAATGTTGTATTACTAATTAAATTTATAGTTATCATTTTTTTAATTAAAATATGAAGTGGTTATATTCTAAAAATTTTCCCATATTTTAACATCTATTACTCATTTTTACTTTTATGTTATACTGGATGGATAGTTTTTTTATATTTTTTTCTATTTTTGGAGTGGAATATGTAAGCATCCGATTAATTTTGTTTTTTCCTATACTATAACATATTTAATGGCCGTTTTTTCCCAAATTAAATATGGTGTAGAATTTATTTATTAGTAGTTATGTAAAAAATTATTATATATATAACTACTCCTAACTAAGTAAAAAAAATTAAACTATTACTGAATAAGGTACATAGGGGAAAAATATATAAGTAATTTTTAATTAATCTATAAATATAGAGGTGGTTTTATAAACTGACACAAAACAAGAAAGCCCATTATGAATTTTTTTTTCAAATAGTTAATATTAAGCACCAAAAAATAATTAATAACATTAAAATCAATGGATATTGGTATCAAAATCAATGAAATGATTTTAAAAATGGGTTTAACCAATTATAATATGAAAAAAGTGCTTATATGACAATATTTTTCTTTGTTTATACCACATATAATCACATTCCACTAAAATAAAATGTATAGCTATGGAAAAATTTTCTTGATAAAGAACACGATGATGGTTGATCGAATAAGTTGGATAGTTCCACTATATCGATGTTTTAGAATGCGTTCTCCACTCACCAACCCAAATCCATAATGGGGTTTCTTCTAGGATGCTAGATAATCTAAAATACCTACACTTATTAGAACAAAAAGAAGAAAATTACTTGGGAAAATATGTTTCCATTTACTAGAATTTACATTGTTATTGATTTTTATTCTCCTTACAATGAGAACTTGGGGAGTTTATTAAAGATGAATTTCTATAATTCATAAGAAATAATGAAATATATTTCATATATTGAATGTATAAGATATAAAGACCCTAAAATTTCAAGGAAATGTTTCTCTTAATTTCTTTGGAATTTTATGCATGCACAGTTTCAGACGACACCTGATTCTGAGGCCCGGTGTGCCCGGAATCAATTTCCGAAGATTAGCTTGGGTACGTTCTGGAAATGAACGAGCGGGTTTTTCTATATTTTGAACTGGTGCTCGCAATTGAAAATTGAGGGCACCGATGAACTCACAACACCGGAAATTTCTTAAGGGGACCTTTACCGCAGTTTCGATTTTGCGGGTGGAGAAGTTAAACTATGTTGATTAAATGAGGAATGAATAAAATTATGAAACAATTTTATTTTTAAGTCTAAGGTGGTTTTATCCTACGTGGGGGAGTTGGGGTGGCAACTAACTACGCATGTGAGGATAAATGTGAGGATAAATGTGAGGTGGGGCCCACACGAGCCCCAAACATTCACATTCACATAACTCACTTTAACTCTCACAAACTCCCACCTTAAATTATGAAACCCATCCAATTCCTTATTAAATTTTCCAACCTAAATTTAATTAATTAAGAGGATTTGTTTTTAAAAATTTGAATGGCTTGGAAAGTTCAATTAAAATAAGGTGGAAGCTTATTTTAATTTGGTTGGCACTTGTGTTGGGAAATATTTTTAAGAGAAAGCTCCAAAGCCTTGAAGAACCTCTTCCTCCAGCGAAGAACAACGTCTGTTCTTTGAAAAATATCAAGGTTCCATCTTCTCCGACGAGACCCCGACGACCGAGTAGGGATCGGTAGCGTGGTGCGGGCACAACGAACTACGTTGACTCCGACGACTTCCTCACATCAAATCCGACGAACGACAAACGTCACAAGGTAGGGGTTAAGTTCAATTTTAATGAATTAAAATTGTGCATTGTTTTGTCGTTGAGCATTCCCGTTTACATTGGCCGCTTGATATCATCATAACGGGAGGAGAACAGACCGCACAAACACAGCCGATCCTCCTCCCCTTTTTCATGTTGACCATCATTGACGTTTGAGGTGAAGGCGGCGTGGTGCCATTGCACCACGCGGGGAGGAAGAGCACCACAGCCGGATGGGGCCACGACGTGGGTGCACGGTGCCGTAGCACCGCACCGGTGAGGTAGAAGGAGGACATGGCTAGGAGTGGGCCACGACAGAGGGTCGTGGAACCGTCGCGCGGCACCATATCATCAAGGGGGGGGGGGGGGGGGCGCCGTCGCGCCGCCTTGGTTGGACAAGAGCTGCGGCCTAAGGCCGCTGCGGTCTTCCGAGGGGCGGCCTGCTGAGCCGACCCCCAGCTCCACCTGGAGGCGGGACCCGAGGGGGTCCCATCGTTACACAAGGCCGAACATTACGGACGGCCATTCGAAGGGAACCCGGGGGTCGTAACCCCCTGACAGCAATTAGGATGGACCCCACATGGTCCGCCGTTTCGGAAACAAGGGGGCGATGCCCCCCTTCGCACCCCGCTCGGCCGACAGCCGAGCCACGGCCGTGCCGCCAGCGCCGGGCCGGGCCGCCCGTGCTGGGCCGGTTCGCCAGCACCGTCTGGGCCGCCAGCACCGATCCATGCCCAATCGGGCCGGACCCAGACCTGGGTCGGGTCGCCCCGGTTCGGGCCAACCGAGGTGGTATTGGGCCGGGTCGGACCGGGCCCAGACCCCATATTTTCGGACCAGGTTCATTCAAACACCAATATCATGGGCTACGAACCTCTTATCGACACACCATTAGTTTTTTAGGGATCCTTGGATCGAGACTATTGTTTCGATATGTTACAATCAAGCTTTAGGAAAAGTTTGTGTATGGGCGGCTTGGTTCGAACCCAAAACCAACCGAGTCCTCGGAGCGGAAACGCTTATAACCTAAGCTCTGGACGTCCGATTGATGTGCCGTAAACTTTGTTGGATTCCTCATGGTGAGACGGTTATTTTCGTATACTTCACCTGATGTTTGGATGTAGTTGCAATATGGCTGGGTTGGATTGTACCCAAAATCCAACTAAGCCCCTCGAACGGAAAACACAATAACTCTTAGAACGGACCTCCATTTGACGAACCGTCAGCAGTGTTGGTAATCACGTTGAGAACCGGTCCCTAGGAGTATACCCTATGAGTGTTCATGGTACAATTGAGATACGGTCGGGTTGTTTCGTACATGAAACCTACCGGGCCCCCGAGACGAAAAGGCTAATAACTCACAGATCGGGTGTCCGATTGACGTGTCGTCTGTTGCGTTGAGACCCCTGAGATGAGGCGGTACTTTTTGATACTTATTCATGGGACTTTTCGATACTTAAAGTATTGACCAGTAGCTCGTGGAGCAGACCCTCCCGGAGACAAGCATACGGAGTACGGAGACCTTGTAGCTGGCTGAGACCTGATGACTGCTTGTCTGATTCGAGTCGGAGTGACTTCTATAACCCAGTGGGAAGCACTATTGTGTTTGGGTGGCAGACCCATGGTAGGGATCACTACTGTTTTTGGGTGGAAGACTCGTGGTACTCGACAGAAGGAGTACCTCTGTAGGCTATTAGGGGGAGCACTACTGTGTTTGGGTGGCAGACCCATGGTGGGGAGCACTACTTTTTTGGGGTGGTAGACCTGTGGTACTCGATAGGAGGAGTACCTCAGCAGTCTATGTTAAGTGAGTAGCGCCTCAGAGTCGTGATAGGGCTACTGTACTCAACAGAAGAGGAGTTCTCCAGCAGTTGTGGTTTCGATATTTTTAATGAAAATCCAGGTTTGAGCTGAGTCAATGACCATTGTGTATTCCTCATGATTGAGATGGGTTACTTGATAATATAGTTATTTGTATGGGAATATACCTAAGTAGTGGTTATCTGTTGATATCATATCTGTGTGATACCTCATGCTTGAGATGGGCTACTTGATAACTTAGGTATAAGTGTGGGCTTATACCTAAGTAAGGGTTATCTGATGAGATCCTTCTTTGTGGTCATCCATGTTGGATTTAGTGAGACCTTGAGAGTCTCGAGGTCCCTACTGAGTATCATTATACTCACCCCTGCATGGGCCATGCCCGCACCTTGTTGTGTTGGATGCAGACGATGGCCAGTGCGGATGGAGGTCGAGCGTTCATCGACTGGATGGTACCCAGAGGTGGACCTCATGATGAGTCAGTATCCGGAGGTGGACTTCACGATGAGACGGGACATGGTGGGGGCTAACGGGTGAGATCATTGAGGAGGATATCTATACCTACCCTTCAGGTATGATCCGTGGTGGATGATCCAGGAGCCACGCTATCTATACCTCCCCATCAGGTAGGTTCCAAGGTGGATGACCCCTAAGTTGCTTATATTATTCTAGCTACTTGTCTTTTCTGTTGAACTTTTGTTCAGTTGTAGCGGTACTTTTCAGTTGGGTTTTTATTCTGGCCCATTTACATTTTATCACTTTCTTTTTTACTTATTGTATTACTTCTTCTTGTACTCTATAGAGTTTGTTTACTTTTATAAAGGAAATTCCGTCCCAGTTATCGGGATTTTTGCCTTTGGATCTAGTCGCTAGCCCCTGGCCTATGGGAGGTGGGCTTGGGGTAGTCATGGCACGAGCCCTGAGGATGGGTCGTGACAGAAGAAAAAAATCAAATTGAAAATTTCATATTTTCTCATAGAAATTACATGATGGGATTATCACATAAAAACAATACAGTCTTGCTGGTTACATGTGGATGGTTCATAAAAAATGAAATCTTGTTCGTAAAATCTATATAGATACCTTAAGAGTTGATGTTTCATGGATTTTATGGTTAAATCTTGGAATCCTAAAAAAATTACTCAATACCTATATTGAAATTTTTCTTTAAATTGTGGTTATAATAGGAATCATTAAGAAATAGTTTCCAATTTGTTTCCCCATCTATCATTTTACCTAATTGACGGGCTTTCAGATATTACCATAGGAATAGATTTGGTAGAGATATTCATTTTTGGATATATTTTTTCATGAATTGATTCATTTATAGTTCATTTTGTCTAAATATCACAAGGAAATAGACTCATCAATAACTGGGAGAAACATTGACACAATTGAAAAGTAATATGCATCAATCCATAAACCGATAGGGGAATGGGTCTTATGTGAACCATATAGAAATTATAAGACCTGATTCATTAATACAAACTATATCCTCTTCATTATAATCAGATCATTTTTTTGGGGGATTATTAATTGAATCCATGAAAAGTCAATCAATACATTGAAGAATATCAAAATGCAAGAAAAGTTGTGAATGAGAAATTTTCACCACATAGAAATTTCTTTATTCACTAGAGGATCTTTATTTGTGGAATAAACTTTATTCGTGTCATCAAAATAGAAATATTTCATGACCATATGACATTATTATCACCTTGAAGTTACTTTACAGAGATGTGGTGGAATTTTTTTATAAACATATAAGATTAAAGAAGTTGATTATTTGTGTTCATGTTAAAATACATGCTTTTTTGTGTCAAATTATATCCTTCACCAAATCAGATTAAATACTTTACTAATTCAGATTACATCCTTCACCTTATCAAATTCTACATTTCATGGAATGTTTTTATTTTCATATCTGAATAGAAATACCTATGTCACCATAAACATATATTTTCCCCAAAGGTTCCACTAAATTATGGTAAACCACTATATATATGAATATAAATACACCCAACACACATTACAAAGAATAATCATTACCTAGTAATATATTTATGAAAAATTACATTGTTTGTGATGCTCTTACTCTATGAAAAACATCCTTTTTCTAAACCTTTGGTATATTTCTAGGTAATTTTTGAATTTATGCTTGTGAATTGATTGCAAAATCTCCATGATGCCTAACATTTGTGACCACTAATGGGGGTTATCCACATAGTTTATTTGTGGAGGGATGCTTACATAAATCATAAGCGACCAGTTGCCTTCATACTCTATGAATCAGGTGAACCCTACCAACTCTCATATAACTCTAGTGTTATGAAAATTTTGAGCTTCCTAAAGTATATGTTGTTTTACTTAAAATGTTTCATCATTTAACAAGATTCTACACAACGTTTTTTTAATTTGAAAAGAATTGTTTTTATAAATAGGCCCCAATTAAAACCCTTCTATTTTTTTTGTCAGATACCTATGTTTAATTAATCCAAATGTACCATTAAAAAACATTCCATCATGATCAAAACCCAAAAATCTTATTCAATCAAGGCCTCATACCATTGGACTTATACTAAGTGTAATCCCTAACTGTGTTCTGATCGATTATCTTAAACCTATGAGTTACCAATGATCAATAAATACATGATGAATCATAAATGGTGTATTCAGAAACCATACCATCTTCTGTTTAGTCACCAACAAAAAGGATGAAACAAAATGTTCATTCAGGCATATGTTCAACTCCATCCATTATTAAGATAATAGTTATAGTAGTCCATATGGTATGATGTTCAAATGTTCAAAATAGGTCTAAGTAATATGAACTTAAATTATATGGAATCATGGACCGAATTGTATAACCTTAAAATATGTATCATTGTTCCTTGTTGAATGAAATTAAAATGAAAATAAATGGTCCTTCTCACATGACCTAAAAAGGAAATAAATGGTCCATTTTGACCAAAACATAACAGGTGAACCAATGGTCATGGTTGTGTGTCTTTAAATAGAACTAAAATGGTCCTTTTCACATTACCTTGAAAGGTATTTTATGTAACATAAAGTGACACCAAACATTTTAAGGCTCTAATTCCCCTTACTGGGATATGTAGGAAGCCTTTCTCTTGGACCCAATTCCAACTAACCACAAAAACCATCTTCCTAGATAGAGGTCTATTCAAGAGTTCCCAATGGTGAGAATTTAAACCATTTTGTAATAAGCCACTAAGTGAAAGAAAAATAACCTATAATACATACAGTTATTCACATTGATGCGTGGTTTGAATTGATCATTCTCATGACCATTTTTGAAAGTATTTCTACTAGGAATGATTTATAGAAAATGTTTTAAATATATAAAAGAGTCTCAAATTAGGGAACTATTCCACTTAATGGATGATACAACCTCATATCCCACCAACATTTATTCACAAATCAAATTGATATTGACATAACCCATCAACTAATTTCCCTTAGAAGGCAGATCCACAACAAAATAAAATCTAGGCATGAATGTGTGAGGTAACCATTATGATGAATCAATGTTTGTGAAATTGGGAATTGAGATATCAAACTAGAATAAATTAGAATGGAGAGGGTGATTATATTTTAATAGTTTTATTTAATTTGATCTTAATCAATTAATATCCATTGAATAGTCCTATAACAAGGGCAGAAGTGGATTCTATGTGAAAAGAATTATTGAGATTTGCCTTGAGGGAAAGAATGAAGTCATGTGTAGGGATTGTGATTCATCATTTTTTAAATAATTGTAGTAATTATTTTAGTGTAGTTATTATAAATATTAAATTATAATATTTTAATATATTTGTTTTAGATTTATATATTATATAATGATTTTAATTTGAAAATGGCCCAAATATTGATTTTTAGTGGTTTTATTCATATATTGAGTTTAAATTATAAATTAATTTTTTAGAAATTTTTTTTCTATAAAATTATTAGAAACCTCACATATAATCTTATCTAATTTTAACATATTATCAACCATGACATGGGTATTCAATTGGTTCAATCATATTTTATAACAGTAATTCACAATTGTAGAAAATTTTAGAGAAACATAGATTATAAGTAGATATAGGATGATAATAGTTTGAGAAGTGTATCAAGTAGAGGATTCATAGCTAATGACATATTCATTTTATCTCTAAATAATTAATCACTACCTATACTTCTTTGAATCCACTTCCTAGGATTAAAACATAGGTAGATATATATATATATATAATATTATATTTTAACCCCAACACCAACCAATCAAAACAATTCATCATATCCCCACACACAAATATCTACATATATGATATGGTCCCGATCCTTGAAATGTAGTGTCAGACTCCCACATAGCTTCCCAAATCACTCTAATGGATTCCTGGTACACCATAATATCATATTATTCTTGTCTAACTATATCTCGATCATCAATTCAACCTATGAACTCATCTTAACATATACTTTTATTGTAGAAGGATATTACATGGCTCTTAACATAGAGTGAGTTCACTATAAAACGCCCTCTCAAACCCTAAAACATTTTCAATTAGGCCTACAACACAATTATATTATTTTATAGATATTATATTCACCACTCAATGTATCCTTGGTTCATGATGATTTTTTTGGGGTCATGGAAGGGAATTATTCTGAAACATCCATCACAAGATTCCATGATACCACTAAAATAACAATAAAAGAGAATTCTTCTAGAAGATTAACCCATGAGTTCAACTTATGGAACTGGAAAGGCTATGCACCTCAGTCACCACACTGTGTCAAATATTTGAGCCTACTTATAGTCCTTTTATTGTTCACCTTATAAATGATGGATAATCACATGACAACCATACACACTTGTAAGTACAAATACCATAAAAATTATCAACATGGATTTACCTGCTTCAGACTTATGTTCTACTTCCATGGGAGAAATAAAAAACCTCATTTTATTCAAATAGATGTTATGGTTTTAAAAAAACTCACATTGACTTGTCATCCTACTCACACTACTGAAATAAGTATCACTAACATCTATACCTATTTTGTCTTATAATACCTTCCTTCTAGTGAATGTCCAAATGAATCCTTGCACACTACCTTTGGATCTGATACCTCATGAACTTGTTTGAGCCTATCTTGGATTCCAAAAATGGATATCCACCTTATACTTTGATAGGATTTTTTTATTTCATTTAATTATATCCTTCACATGTAATCCAATGCCTTCTTATATAGTTATCTCTCAGCTCTTCGAATCAGTAACACCATCCGATATTCGTAGATGAAATTTTAATGATGTGAAAAACATTGAACACTATAAAAAATAACCAATTCAACTAATAATATATGTATAATAGTTTATGTCATCTTCTTATAAACATACCAATGAATCTTCAGAACATCTCCATCCACAAACATGTAATAAGTTCTTCCAATTATTCAACTTCATTGTCTTCTAATCAGAGTGATGTTTACATTACTCTTCACCAAGAATCCTATGGAATTTTTTTGGATTCTAAAAGCCACCCCTTGTATTTACCTCACTATATTACTCAATAATAATAACTATATCCTCTGATAACATTTCATAATATTCCCCTTCTTATTCTCAAAATCCATTGTGATTTGGGGAATTTGTCTGTTCCCAACCACATCCTATTAATCCTAACTCTAAGGATCCTTATAGAATATTCTTCTAGAATAAATTCTATTTGGTCAGAATAAAATCCTTATAGTGAAATATGGTTCCCCCATTCTTTATCAATTGAATTAAATCCATTTAACCCTTTAAAAATGATGTTATTTTTCTAGCCTCGTTATAGGTATTCTATAGTATTAGTTAAAATCCTCAATCTGGATTCCTAATTATTACTTATGATTTATATATTCTTATAGCTGCCACACATAACTCAAACAAAATCTCACAAAATTCCAATAATGTCCCACTTGATAATTTTTCTCATAGAGTGAGAACAATAATATTCCACCTAAATACCATTCTCATTCTGGAACCAAAATACCTTAAAGCTCATCTCTTATCCATACTTCTTCTATTGAAATACCTTTATGGTTCTCCAATACCTATTCTCATCTAATAATAATAAAAAATATTGTAAGAGATCCTCCTCCATATTATGAATACATGATTTTCTAGTATATTGGGTTCATTAAACTCTTTTAAAATCCTCTATAAAATTACTTCCAAGAAATCAGGAAAACTGGGTTTTCATCCTCCAACAATGTTGAAATTTCCCTAAATAAGATCCATTAATAAACCATGTTCAATACCTCACTCTATTAGATGGTATTTTTTTAACTATTATTACATGATATTTTTAAATTCAAAAAATTTTCTGTACAATGATCTTTAGTGACATCATTGAATTACCTCCATCTGAATCTTCTTCTTCTAAAAAGTCCGATATAACCTGCATGAAGAAATCCCACTGAATCTTATTTCAATGAAACTTAAGAATTCCATGGTCCTGTTCTCCGACTTCTCTATTACATTCCTGATCCATTCAAGGATCCCATATCAATTCTACCTGTGTTTTTTTACTTAGAAAATCATTCAAATATGTTTTCTATAGAGACAAAATCATTCGAAATACTTCATTGCCACTTTGAAAAGAAACACATGCCCTTAACATGGGGTTTTACTTAATTGGGTTTTAACATTGTTGAGGAGGAATCATTCTGAATTATTTTTATATATGAGAAAAAAATCATTCCATCTTATGGAATTCAATGTGATCCGTACTCTCATCTCACTTACCAACTTCAATTCCACCCACATCATGGTTTTTCTGATTGAATATACATTTTAGTATAATTGATTTCCTAGAGATAAACCATCCAAACATTTAACATTACTCATGACCAATACATATTTCATTATCTACCACTGTTTTCTAGTAATACATTTATTGATTTATAATTGTAATACTTCCTTTTCTGTCACTTTAGTGTGCTCATGAAAACCATGTCTCATATTCGTTATTCGGGTCACTTGATCTCCAGCCTGCTAACACTCCTTATAGCCATCACCTATTGGATATTAAAGGATTTATATAAATTGACATAACTATAAATTACCCATAAGATAAATCCCATTATCTTCCAAATTCATTATGCTTCTACTGATACTCTTTCATTGAAAACTAGAACCATGTCTCACCACACCTTCATCCGAGATGAGATCAGGAAAACACTTGTAAAAAATTAAATCACATTCCTTAGATATAAGTTGAGGTAAAATATAGAACATTTACTTCTTGGAACTAATTTTATAATCACCAATAATACTATTAAATTCTTCATTTCCATCCATAAATCCATAATAAAAACAGCAACTAGCCAAAACTAGTCGATTTGATCTAATAACTAACAGTTTCATCCAAAACATCCTTTTGGGAACATGCATCATCCATTGATTACAAAGTATATAATTATGATAGGTATTTTTCATGGATTCATAAAAAATAAATTATTATTACCTAAGAAATCACCATAGTGGCACACCATAAGGTCGATCACAAAGAGGCCGCTTACAACATACTGATTTTTTTGTCAATATCTATTACAAAACTAGTGTAGAAAAACTTATATACTAATATAAGGGGGTGGGGTTATTATAGAAATAAATAAAATATAATATATATTAATAATAAAATTAAATAATTTTAATAAAATAAATAATATAAAAATAAATTAGTGGATAATAATTGTTGGTTTTGGGAGATCATGGTGATATAATTATTGTTCATTAATGAAAATTTATTCCAAACATTCTTCTAAATGTTGAGTGTAAAACTATCACTAAATACCATACCATGAATTTTTATAATCTCACACTGATCCTCTACAGGGAATATAACACTCACTCACATCATCACCAAAATGCTACTCCACCCAGGTTACAACATTGTGACGATGAATGAGGGGAAAAATATTAATACGGGAAGAAGAAATCAATAGAATTAAAATTGGGGGGGGGGGTACTATACACCAATAACATTTCACAACTATTTAATTATTAGAATAAAACATTGGGAAACATTTAATCACAACAAAATAAATAACCACTACTCCCCCCTCGAACCACAATGAGTGTAAGATCTACACTGGTATGGAGATTTGATGGATCAGTATGGGGAAAAATAGAAAATGAATGAGAAGAGAAGAAGATGAAAAAAGAAACATTAAACAAGTAAAACAATATTACAAAATCATAAACCGTAATTCTATATAAAATGGCCAACATATGTTTTTGACAACTTCAAATGATGAAAAGATACATTTTTATAGGGAGAGGGGTGAAAAATTGCCTCCAAATATGTTCACCGAATGTTTCCGCATGATAACCACATTTAATGGATGCATTTGAAATAAGTGTATTTTAAAAAGTTGTTACTTTTCTTCATCATCATAAACCAACAATATTTAAGCTTGATTGAGCACAATATTTAGGTTTTTTGATAGATTTACTTTGAGACATTATTTTTATCCAAGAGACCCTTTGTATTCAAATGGAGAATGTTCCCATTCTTTTATGACCATGTAAACTCTGAATTCACTCTGACCTACTGAATTAAATATTTTCAATAATTTATGGGAATACTCCATGTTAAATTTAATCACTATTGGACCTATACAATTCGATATATAATCTCATCTTTAGATAGGTCTAGATCTATACAGAGTTTTGAAGGCCCAATTTGTGAGCTACATTTGGTCTCCAAAATAATAAATTGAGGTTTTTTTGAAGAAGTATGAAACAAGAAACAATATTTATTAAAGACTAATGAAAATTAATTTTAAGAATTTAATTAATTATATAAAAGTTATGCCTGAAATACAGAAATAAATTAAAAAAATTAAATCCCTAAATTATGCCATTTTAGAAATTAATCTCAAAATACCACAAAAACCTAAAAATTCTATAAATTACCAAAAAAAATACTATATTTGGTTTAATAACATTTAATTAAATAATTAAATATTTGATAATTTTATATTCGTCACTCCCACACACTAATCCATCGCGATTCTATGCAATCATCATTTATTCAACTCAAAATCCACAAAATAATCAACAATGAGAACAAATCGGTGATCATTTCCAAAATAGAATTCCATCATGCATCATCTATGAAAAACAATTCAATATGATTTTAATATCCCAAATTTAATTTTTTTCAACCTCCTAAATATATCAATGGACCAATCAAAACCTACCTCAAATTGAATTTTATTTCACCCATCACTCAAGACAAATTGAATCTAGAGTTATAGTTATACATGGAAATTGCATGCATCACCATAGGTTTGTGACAATTATAATTTATCCACAAAGAGAGTCATGAAAATGATTTCAATCATTAGGTAATTGTCTATGTTAATTCGGTGGCATTGGGTTTGTGGGGTAATGAATAAAAATTTAAGTTTGAAATGATGAGGTTTGTCTCTTAAGTACAATGCCTGAGTAATCAAGAGATAAAATAAGATGAACGTCACTCAACTACCCGTGAAAGTGGAAAACACAACTCCAAATAATTTTTCATGACAGAGTACACATGACAAGAAATTATTAAAAATAATTACTTCATCGATATTCTCACTCTTTGTTCTAGTTTTATTATTATTATATTTTATTAATGATCCAGAAAGGTAAGGCTTTAATTTTTTTATTTTGATATTTTTTTCATGGAGAATTAGATGGAAATTAAATACAATGAATGAATGAAAATTATTCCCTTTATTCAAAAGACTTACATGATTCATAAAATGATGTAAAATGAAGTAATGAATCTCATCTCCATTTTTTGCATTTTTTCTTTTTTTTATGGAGAATCAGATGAAAAAAATAAATCATAATAAAATGATGTATCAAGCCCAAAATTTTAATTCTACACTTCCCAAATTGATTAAATACACCCCACATCATCAAAAAATGAATAAAATCCCAAACAATGCACATGTATGTACCTTCCCCAACACTCTAACATAAAATATACATTAAAAAATACCAAGACTGCTCATAGGTAAGTAAAAACCAGCATGTAATGCTGCGTAAAACTATAAGTAAATTCAAGGAATATAAGGGATAATGGAGGTTATATATAAGGGTGGGCCTAAATATAGAATGTTTATATACAACGAGATGCCTCAATAATATCAAAAATATTCAAGGATATCCTAATATTCAAAAGAGAAAAAATTAAAAAATCAAGTTCTCAATGAAAATAAAAGTTTCTCTCAAGAATGCATAAGTCTTATGAGGAATATTTCAATGTAGTTACGAATACCTCCTAAGACTATAAAAATGAATTGTGTCAGTTTTTCATTGGAACGGTTTTCAAAATTTGGTAAAAATAGTGAAAATTATTGAAAATCAAAATCAAGGAAGAAGTCTCCACATCCATAATTATTTAAAATAAATTTATTCAAAAATCATTTCATTAATATAAAAATCAATTGTTTTTAGAGAAATTATTAGAGGTTTCATTTAAGATCAACAATCATAAAATTACTAAAAACAAAAGGAAAATCATACTATGACAACTAAAAATGTGTATTATCCCTCACAGTTAGATCTAATTACCCCAAATGTATGAACAATAATAAGAAATATAATTATAGAAAAACAAAGGGAATGAATGATACAATCTCACATGATTTTTCAGTGGAAGCTTCGAGATAAGATCCTAGATGATACCAATTCTTCATAAAAAGTAAGAAATAAATAAATTAATAAGAAAAAATAAAGTTTAAGGGAAATAAGATGGGATAAAGTTTTGACCCCCGTATGTGTGCTAGGATTTTACTACCCCTAGTCAGGTAGTTATAGTGGTTTAAACCTAATCAGATGGAAGGTGTGGTTTCTTTGAGATAAACCACCACATATGAAATTTCCATGTGTCCATGTGTAGACACTAATAATTGACAACCCCATAGAGAATAATAAATTTATCAACCCTCATGAAATAACAAATATTTAATTTGAGGTCCATAGTTGGTGGGTAAATAAAATAGTGGAACTCTTGGTTTAATTCCCTGGTGTCCTCCTCCATATGGTATGTAATTTTTTTAGAGGAGGAAGTCACGCCACATGAATGTCTATCTATTAATCTTCTTTTACCAATACCACTTTGGTATATCCTTATTTAACATTCACGGTCTTCTCTATTTGTGCTATGTCATAAATTTTAGGAAAAGAGAAGTCAGAAAACATTTAATCTTAAATAAGATTAAAATATGATGAATTAATAAATATATATTACCATTCATGTAAGTCAATCTTTAAATTGATCTCCACATGAAATACCACTAGAAAATAAATATAAGAATGTAAATCATCATTTTCTTCCAAATAAAACAAGAGGTAGATAGTTTCTGATTTTTCATTATCAAATACATGATACTCCTATACCTATTCAGCTTCTATAAAATTGTCTGAATATTCATCCAATTCACCTTGATCACCCACATGTGCTTTAGCTGAAATGTATTCTTCATCAACCTAATATGGAAATGGTATGGATACGTTTGATCCTAGTTCCTTCATAACTTATTTTTTACATGTATATTCAATTGAAAATTTTGAAAAAATAAGCATTGAGTCCACTTGTTCTTGAGCCCCTTTTTGAGTTTCCAATTCATTCAAGGATGATGAACTAAATGCCATTTGATTCCTCAAAAAAAATTTAATTTTTGAATTATCATCCAACCAACTCTTCAGAGATACTAGTCTGATATAATCATCAATATTTTCAACAAGAAAATCATATGAAAATTTACCTTTAAATACATCTTTTAATGATGAAAATAACGATATTCAATGATGTTCATTTTTTTTGGTTTTTTGAAATTTAGGATTTTTTTGGTTTTTATGAAAATTAGTGTGCTTAAACACGTTTCCTCCCCAAAAGAAACCAAATTTATGAGATTGTGTTTTTTTGGATCTTTACTAATAAAATATTATTACCTATGAATGCACCATTTTGGAACACCCTAGGGTCGATCACAAGGAGGCTTCTTACAACAAACTGAATTTTTATTTTCACTATTTATAACCTAAATAGTATAAATCTACTTAAATACTATTATAAATGTAGGGGGTATATTATGAAAATATATAAAATAAAATATATATTAATTATAAAATTAAAAACACAATGAAAAAAATAATACTTGAATAAGTTAGTTAATAATCGTTTTCCTTCTTGGGAGATCGTTGAGATAAAATCATTGTTATTTAAGGAAACATTTTTCAAAATATTCTAATAAATTTTGAGATCAACCATATCACTCAAAGACATCTCAAGAATTATTATTACAGCACATTAAACCTCTTCATGCAAGATAATACTCACTCACATCATCACCACAATTCTACTCTATCTTGAATACTACATTATGATGATGGAGTGAAAAAATATTAAAATGGGAAGAAGAAATTAATAGCATGGAAAGTGGGGGGAACCCTATACCAAACCCATTTAACTAATAAATAATTTTTAGAGTAAAATAAAGAGAGAAATTTAATCACAACACACACAATAACCACCATCCCCCCTCAAACAACAATGAGTGTTAGTTCTCCACTTGCATGGAAATTTAACGGATTCTAGTGGGGGAACCCGAAATAGAAAATGAATGAGAAGATAAGAAGTTGAAAAAAGAAACCTTAATCAAGTAAAAGAATATTAAATATTCATAAACATTAATTCTATATAAAATTTTAAACATTTTTTCCAACAACATGTAATGAAGAAAAGGTACATTTTTATAGGGAGAGGGGGTGAAAAAATCACTCCAAATAGGTTCACCTAGAGTTTACACATGTTAACCACATATAATGGAGTAATTTGAATTTTTTGTCTTAAAAAAAGGTTGTTCCTCTTCTTTAGAATTGTGCACCGTCAAAATTTATGCTCGATTGGGTACAATATGTAGGATTTATGAAATAATAACTTTGAGACTTTAATTATGTCTAGGTGACCCTTTGTATTCCAATGCTGCAAGATTACCTGACATTATAAACATGATAAAAAAATATGAAATAATGAAATATTTGATTAAATATTTTCAATAATTCATGGTAAAACTCCATGTCAAATTTGAGCTCCATTAGGCCAGCCGAGTTCGAGATATAATCTCATCTTCAAATATGTCCAGATTTGTACTCAATTTTCATGGCCTGGTTTATGAGCTATATGTGGTCCCAAAAATGTAAGATTGAGCTTTGTCTCTAGCAGGCTGACATGAGGCCCAATATGTATTAAATCGTATAGAAAATGAATTTTATATTTTTATTCAGTTTATAAAATTTGATATCTAAAATACAAAAATAAATTAAATCAGTTAAATCCCAAAATTAGGCTATTTTAACAATTAGGCTCAAAATACCACAAAACAAAATAATGTGGTAAATTCCCATAATATAATACCATAGTGGGTGAATTAACATTTAATTATGGAATAAAATATTTAAAAATGTTATTTTTATCATAGAACAATCCCAGTATTGTTTTCACATACTCCAATCCAACCCCTTTCTTTAAAATAACTTATCCATCCTATGAAACTTGAAAATCCTCAAGGATTAGCGTAACTAAAATTCTAAAATATCTGTAAAATAAACTATCAAATTATCATAATCTTCAATCATAACATCAGCAGTATTCCAACATATTCAATTATTCATTCCAATTCATGAAACATACCACATGACTCTTACATCCATTGTAATTTTTATATCTAAAATCATAGTTCGTACCATCACAATATTATGGTGACTACTTTACAATAAAAGTGATAGTCTACATGACAATGAGGAACCACATAGTCTCGATCCATTGTCAAAAAACTACCTAAAAAACCCCCTCAATACTCTAACTCGAGAAGAAGATTTTTTATATCCAGAAACCCAATGATTACAATTCTATGTTCGAGTGACATTCCTCTAAAACATTGATAAAATGTTCACCACAAAATACTACCACCATGTTATTCTGCTAAACACAATTACCAAGTGACCACATGATGAGAATACCCTTTGAAACCAGTTATTGGGAATCATAAAAGGAACTAATTTTGAAACATCCATTCCAAGAATCCATGACACCAATAGAATCACAACTATAGAAAATTATTCATAAAGACCCCCCCCCCCCAAACATTATATTCTAGAACTATAAAGGCTTGTCACTGTGGTCACCAAACCCTGTCAAATATTTGATAATTGTTGTTTTCATTATTTTTTTCTACTTTTTTGCAATGAGAAAAAACATTAATGTCTTACAAACATGTATGTACAGACACACGAAAAATAGACAAGAGGGATAAAAAAAGTTTGGACATGTATCCTACATCTATAGGAGAAACAGAATAACATCTTTGATTCACGAAGATGTTCGAGTTGCAAAGAAACTCACATATTCTTATCAGCGTAATCACACTACTAAAACATGTGTCACACACCTATATACTTGTTACATCTTCTGATATCATCATCCTAGTCTTCATCCTTCTTGTCTCTTAACCTTTTACTTTTCATTTGACGACTTTGGCACTGAATGAACCCATGATGGATTCCATGAAGGGGAATACAAATTAGCTTTTTTGGGCCTTGTCATCACCTTTCAATCTTATCCTACATAGGTTTCATAAGGTCCTTATTATGTCGGGATTAAATTTTTGAGATACTTATGAATACCGGTATCAATCACAACATAAACATTAAAATCTATTGAATAGATAAATTCAACTTCTGATGTAAACCTTGATGATTTTTTATAATATCTCCTTCAGAAAACCTATATAGAGTGCTTGGAGTGCTTCACCATTAGTGTCTTCTCATCGGAGTGAATTTTATACATATCATAATTTATTAAAATCTAATTTTTTTCATCTTTTGGAATATACCCGTTCCATTTCACACACTAAATACCTATTAAAAAGACTAACTAACTCAATGATCCTTTTGTAAGATACCCTTTCCGTTACAAAAAGTCCTTTATTATTCTATCATACCACCACTACCCAGCCTCATTCCTATAATCTCATATCCATGGATCCTTCTAAAATATTATTATATTATAAATTTCATTTAGTTATAATGACATCTTTGCAATGAACTCCAATTCACCCACATTTTATCAACTCAAATAAATCCATTAAAATCATTTTTGATGAAGTTTTTCCACTAGCCCCATTCTATACATGTCATGGTGGTTTTATATTGTCTCCATCTAGTTTTCCAAGTGTTACTTCTAGAATATTTAAATTCATTGCTTCCACACATGACCTAGAAAAATATTTCTCACACCAATCCCAACAAACACATGACATGTTTCATGAAATATAACCTTGAGTACTCTCCAATATTTATTAATTCCATATGTTTTCCATATGGGTACATGAATTCAAGGACATACATGGAGAGTGTTTACATTTTCTTTTCTTTTCAAAAATAGATAATTACCCAACACAGATCCCACATTGCATCCATGAATAAGAAAACATTTATAATTTATCATTGTGGGACGACTAAAAAATAAGGATTTATAATCCATCTATATAGAAGAATAAATTTTATGAAACCCGACCATATAGTGTGAATACATCAATACGATGATCTATATTTATTACTATAAATTCACTTAATACTCTCCATTATGGGGGTCCCATTTGGCTCACCATTCCCCATCACTATTCATCTTCCAAGATCATAGATTTATTTATTTTCCTTTATATATGTAATTTCTTTTATGAAATTTAATAATGGTATCAAATCCTTATTATACTCCACAATTCTTCTATTTTTTATATGTATTTACACCACTTTAATCTTTTATAACATAATACATAGGAAGTATTAATTGAATTCCTTGATCATTAAGATATTTTTAGTGTTCCTAATTCAGGTTCAATAATTAATTCAATGTTTTTTCTCATCTTTATAATGATTAGTGAGAACAAAATGGGTTCGTTTGTATATTTTCACTATTAACTCCTAATAGGATTGGTTTAACTCTTTATCTCGGTTATATTTTCTCTAAAACAACTCTTGGAGAACTCTTTATAAAATAAATTTTAGTTTATTGGGGGATGAAATTCATATTATGGAGCTATATGTTCAAAGTATATCATTCTACTAATAGAGGTGTACTCTATCCTAGAATTGTAAATAATTTGAAGATTGATATTTATGTGAGATATTTTATGTGTGTTATGTCCCACAACATTTTAAAAATGATATTAATAATCAAATAATATTAATTTATATAATAAAATGAATTCAAAACAATAAAAGTATAATAAGGGAACCCATAGAAATACATGGAATATTCTCCTTTGTCACTAACTTTATGTGTATTATTTCTTTCATTTTATTTTCATAACATCAAAACACACAAAAAAAACCTCGTATTTCCATTTATTTATATATATTAAAAACAAAAAGATAATGAAGTTAATAAATTGTGAATGATAGGATGAATCTAATTTATAGATAGCATGTGTCAGTTGTTATGTTTCACCAGAAATTTGATAAATTTTTTGTATATTTTGAGGACCATAAAAGTATAAAATTTGTAGTGTTTCGATGATGTTAGTGACGAATCATGAAGTTGTTGGTATTGGAGGAGAATGACTATGTTTTATTTCATATGAGTAGAATATGAGGAATGGTGTTTGGTATCAAATAGTAGAGAAGGAAATACAAGCTTATTGCAAATATATGTAATAAATGGAGAAAAGGAATTCTATAAAAGATATGATGGAGAAACATTGAGGTTGAGCTAGGAGGTCGTGTGATGTAGATATAGTTTTCAACTAGGGTGGATTAAAACCATTATAGCATGAGGATATTGTTTTAAATTGGTTTTAATTTTTTCAATTTTTTCTAGTGGAATATTTTCACAATTTAAGAATAAGGAAAATAGAGTGAGGGGAAAAGTAGAGAACACCAGAAATCACATATATTACATCGAAATAAATTAACAAAAAATAAAATAAATAAATATCTAATTTATAGAGGAAAAAAATAAAAACAATTCTTTGGCAAATTTATAATTTTTGATTAATTAATTAAGAATCCATTTCTTAGGCTTCATTAATTATACTAACTATTATGTTTCATTATTTGACCCAATTATTTCCTGGTCAACACTTGAAACCTTGGACCCACAAATTGATTACCATGTTTCATTCTCCCCAAACCCAAAGAAAGTTTAGATTCATGAATTCAATATGATTTCACATCACACCTGATACCACAACTATACTCAATAGCATCAACTATATCTCGTTAAATTTTTGGGTCCAACTATTTTTTATAATCCTTTAGATACTTGGTGACAGTCCATGTGTGTTTCTTCTCGAAGGAATTTAAGTCATTCAGTGTGGCATGTCCGAAAATTTTAAAAATACTTGAAATTATATAAATAAGTCAATTATATGATTTATAAGTATTCATTTTATTGATTCATATTTATCATTGTTTTATAAATGACTTTTATAAATTTTCATTTGAAAAATGGATTAGTTTTATTTTAATAAATTATTTCATCAAGAGTTATATGGTTTTAGTTGAAAGTAAATTTTATTGGTTTTAAAATTTTAATTTGATAAAATGGAAATAATTTAGGAAATAAATTAATTTAATATATCTTATATTTAATATTTGTTATTTTTCTAAAAATATTGATCTTTTGTGAAAGTGAAAAATGACGATTTTTGAAATACTGGCTTTTCTTCTTTAAATAAGTAATTTAAAATTCATATTCTAATTTTATATTTGTTTGAATGAAACATAAAATCAATTATCTTAAATAATATATATAATTACATTGGTAGAAATATTATATTTTAATTTGGTATAAGTTTATTTTTAGGCTTGAAAACACAATTATCCAAAAAACATGTTTTCAATGTTTTTTGTGAAATTATATTAAAATTAATTTCAATAACATATATGAATTGAATATTGAATAATTTATTCCAACTTTTGAAAAAATAGATTCAAATTTGTTAATTACTTTAATTTCATTATTGGTCAACATGAATATTATCATTGGTAAAGATGTGCCACCACTGTAATGGGTAAATCCAGTTAATTAGGGTAAAACTTTTGTTATAAGGCTTCCATTTTATCTTTATTAGTATTAGATGATGGAATTTATAACCTTATAACATTATTTGAGAATTTTTATACTGTTTAATAAAAATTATCATTATTAAGGCTTTCTAATATTTAAAATCATAGAAAAATTGTAAGGATGTCACTCCTCTCACGTATAAAAGGAAACCTACTCTCCTACCTTCCTTACACCATTTGAATGTTATAGTTAAGACAATTCCTACCAAAATATCTTCCAAAAATATATTCCCACATCCTTGAGTCTTTTTTTCTTCAAAAAATACCAATCTGATAAGGCTTATGGTGTAAGCCACAAAGAGATATTCACGAAGAAAGAATAAGTCCTAGCCAACCTATTTCATGTTTATTTCCCCTTATACATTATTAAAATATATTTAAACCTTGATATAATAACAAAATAAGTATATTAAATATAATAAAACTTTATGATGATGATTTAATAACCATATTCCTTCTTCTTTTCAAACTAATGGAAAATAAAAATATCACTCCTGTGAACTTGTGTATGACCACCTCCATGAAGAGATGTGTATCGCTTTTCCTCACCATATCATATAGAAAGACGAAATCATATGAAAAATAATTAAATATTACTTTTATGAAATAATTTTTATTATTAAAAGATAATATATTACCTTAATTATAACCCTCCCATCCATTATATAATGATAATGTTACTCATACATTTGTGTGGATTACAACCTCTATAAAGTGATGCAATTCATTTTTTATCTCCACCATGCATGGATTTTTGTAAGGACAGAAATAATGAATATATATTACTAGAATAAAACATGTATAATTATGAAAAATTAAATAAAATATCTAGTTTATTTCATTTCAAACTGTTAAAAAAATGAAAACATCGTTCATGCGTACATACAGACTGCTATCTCTATGAAAAAACATGGATTAATTTTATTAAATACCTTAAATGGTCGATTTTAAAAGTTTATGTTATGTATAAATATGATTAATATATCATTTTTATTATTATATATATGATTTAACTATAAAACAATTGACCACATTCAACACACTGATGTTTTTTGAGGTTATAATCCAAATGACCCTGAAACGTCAAATGTGAACTTAACCATTTTAGTAATTAAATAATCCACAGTAATAAATTAAATAAAAGGAATAATAATAATTAAATTGAAATAATTTTTTTTATTAATCTACTATAAATATAATATAATTTTATTATTTACGATATAGGGAAATTATGAAGCTAGTTCGGACATAAGGTATGGTAATTTCATTTATAAATCTTAAGGTTTTCCATCCAAATCTTTTTCTACTATATAGATGTTCATTTTTATATTTCATGCATGTTACCAATTATGAATAAATGGTCGATAGAGGTAATTTTAAAATAGTTTTTAATTTATTTTTTAGTTATTGAAAAGTAATATTTTCAATATTTTCTATATGCATTGTTTTTAATATTTCTCCAAATTCAAAAAATAATGTTTTTAACTAATACAGATTGACTAGATTTCAAACCATCATAGACAATAATAATTATCAATATTCCACTAAAATATTTCATGTTATTTTTGATAAATCATTTCTCTTGATATTAATGTAATTTTTAGTGTAAAAACATTCATCCCCTTAAATAGAAATTTTTTATCATCTATATTATATAACTGAAATTATTATTTCTTATGAGATAGAATGACTATTCAAATGGGGTTGATTATTAAAGTATAATATATATGTATTTTATTCATAATATGGATCTATTTAATTTTTATATAAATAATTGGTGATCCTAAAATTACTCTAATGATGGATGATCCTGATACATCTCTCCAAGAAATTAGATAAAGTGAAAGAGTTTACTGGTGATAGGATACTCCAAAAAGATATGGGAATTATCTAGTTAAAAGATTCTTTTATAATGATTCTTTTAACGGTGAATATAATCAAAATTTACCAAGGTTCCTATATGATATTGTTGATATAGTTTATAATGGATATATTTTTATTTCAAAATGTAAACAAATGAGTTTATATTTTTACGAAACATTTATGAGTCTTTGAAATAGAGGTGAAATTATTGTTTTTCAGAGAATTATAAAAATTAGATTTCATGTTATACATGAAAATCATATGATTATGATTTTTTACTTTTTTCTTACATATGATATTTTTCATGAAATAACTAAAACATTAAAAATTTTCCAATAAAAAAATGAATATTTTAGGTTAAATGTTTTTTCTGAAGAGGAAAAAAATTTATGGGTTTTCTAGGTTTACGAAGAGAATAATTTGTTTTTTATTTTATGTACCTTAATAAGATTTTCCTTATCGTACCATCTTTACAAATGATTGTTCATAGGTATTTAGGATGATTATAAACATTAATAAAGTCATAGTTCTAGATATGGGATCCACTTTGAATAAAGTAAGTGTATCTTTATAAAGAACTTTTTTAGGGAAAAATGGTAATTATGTGAAAATTTCTACCTTTTTATGTAATGATTTAAGAAATTCTATAAAACTCTAAACCAAATAGATCCTAAAAAATTAATAAACCACAACAATTTTTATAAATCCTGGATTTATGGGTTGAATAAGCTATAAGATATTATATTCAGTATTAGGGGAACGTTTTAGTTATATTTAAAGGTTAAGTTGATGTTAAAATATACTATTAAAATATTTTAATTTATGGTTATATTATGAGATAACTTTTTAAGTTTTATATTTTTCTTCACCTAATACATTTCTATTCAAAATAGTTTTCGGCAAAAACAAAATAAGGCAGATGAGGTAGAAAGGTATGAAGAGGATAATATCCATATAATCTAGTAACTCATACTGTTTGGAATATACAAGTTTACTAGAATGAAAAATCAGTTGATATAGGATATTAATGGTTCCACCCATGTTATAGAGCTGTGAAATTCAATAAATATAAATATTTCTATAGTGCATAATTTCATGAAATTAAACCCTTGGACATTTGGTGGATCATCATACCCAATGAATTTTGAAGAATGGATTTATGGTTTAGAGAATATATTTTATGTCTTGGGATATTAGGAAAATCATAAGGTAACACTTTCTATATATCATTTTTAAGGAGAATCTAATTAATTATGGACTTGGAATAAGAGAACTATGAAAAAAGGAAGAAATTGATGCCCATAAATGGATAGTATTAAAAGTTATCTTCCATTATATGTGTTTTACTAAATTTATTCAACTTACAAAAGAATATAAATTTCCGGAGTTGAAGTAAAAGGAAGAGGAATCAATTTCAACATTCTAATTTTACTAAATAGACCATGTATGAACCAAATTTCTTTTTGTATCGTGACATTAAAATTGATCAATTTTATTTATGATTGAATCCAAGTTTATAAAGGTATTTGGTTACTCATGAGTTTAGAATTTATGAGTAAACTATGTAGTGTGGTGAGAATGTCGAGATAGATTTTGTGGAATTTTATAATAATAAGAATAAGAAGTCATTTGTGTTGCAAGAAATGGGGAATAATTCATTAAGGAAAAATGGGCATACGCAAATTTAATAACCCTCATATGTTTTGTGAAGAAATATTAATTATCAATAATGTATTATAGGATCGAGGATGTGTTACCGATGTGGAAATCATGGACACATGGCTCATGAAAACAGTGAAAACAGAAATGGTAATTGTCATATCAGTAATGAAGCATAGTATGTGAAATGTTTTTATTGAAATCAGGTAGGAAATCATGCTAATGAATTTCCAAATTTAGTTACTCAAGGTGTGAATCATCAATATTGAAAATAGAAAGGGGAAAAAATGTCTTTTTCTACTACCATTGTGGAGGCATGTCCCAAAGATGAAGTGGTGATAAGAAAATTATTTATTTACTCAGATTATGCAAATGCATTTTTGGATATATGATCAATAGATTCTTTCATGTCAGAGAAATTTAATGTGAAAAAGTAAATAACATCTCAATAAATGATGTTATAATTCTTGGTAAAAACTACCTAGGTTAGTATAATAGAAAAAAATTATTAATCTTCGAGTTATCATCTATATAATGGTTTATCCTATAAAACATATTGTATATCCCATTATAGAGTTTGATGTTATTCATATTTTTGTATATATTTCAATTTATCATGCAAAAATATACTATATATCTTAAATAATTAATTTTTATATTGAGGTCTCAATTTTATATAACAATGAATTTATAAAATTAAAAACATATCAAGAACCTAGGAAGATGAAAAAATATGTAATTGGATGTTATCATGCACATATTGTTGAGAATAATTAAAATGATTAAATTAGTGATATACAAGTGGTGAATGAGAATTTAGGCATATTTCCTAATGATTTTATCAGTTTTATTCTTAATAAACAGGTTGGAAATACTTTTGACTATGTTCCTAAAGCCGATGAAACATTAAAACATGCTTATTTAATGGATTCAGTTGAGTTGTTATAATTGAAAAATTAGTAAGAAGAGTTACCTAATAATGGTTTCATTATCCATAAAAATTCAACTTGGGATGATCCCATTTTATTTGTTACAAATAATGATGGTCCCATGAAACAAGGAATTGATTGTAGAGAACTAAATAACATCATTTTCAAGAACAAGTATCTTTTTCCTTATTTCAATGAATTATTTTATCATCTCTAGGGCGCAAATTTTTTTTGAAGATTGTTCTCTGGTCTAGGTATATCTATCTAAAATTGAATAAGGATTATATTATATGGATTAATTTTTATATTATGTATGGTCACTACTAGTTTTCGGTTATTCAATTAGGGCATTAAAACGCACCTATTATATTTATGAATATGATGAATAGAGTGTACCATGAGTATTTGGATAAATTTTTGGCTGTGTTTATCATTAATATTTTTCAATACTCTAAAATTAGGGAAGATCATTTGATACAGAAAATGATTGGTTTGAAATTTTTAAAAGAAAATATGTTGTATGAAAAATTCAGTAAATGTTAATTATATCGTAACATATTTCCTTTCATGGAAATATTGACTCTATAGTTGTAATAATTATTTATACTACTAAATATAATGTAACATAAGAGTGGAAAAGTCCTGAAAATTGCATTTACATTTGATGTTTTCTTGTATTAGAGGGTTACTAATGATTTTTTATTGAAAAAATGCTCAGTTATCTCGTCCACTAACTCTATTAACTCAAAAAAGAGTAAAATTCATATAGAAAATAGAATGTGAAGGAATTAAAAATAAGATTGGTTATTAATATAATATTATCCTTTCTAATAATAAATGGTAAATACATTATTTACAATTATAATTCGGTAATGGGAATTAGTTTTTTTAAGTTGAATGATCGGTCCATTACATATGTATCTTGTAAATTGAAACTCCCTAAAAATATTACTTAAAAAATTACCTTGAGTTTGTTGCTATAGTTTTTTATAAAAAAACTCTATTGGCATTATATATATTGTGAGATGTGTGAAAAATATAATGATCATAAATTTTTAAAGTATATATTCACTGAAAAAGAGTTGAACATGTGATAGAGATTGTGTTTACAACTAATTAATGACTATGATTTCATAATATACAATCATGTAGGAAAATAAAACACACCAATTGTAGGTTTGAGTTGAAAAGATAGTACATAATTAAATATGTCACATTTGAAACATGATCCGTTATCAAATTATTTAATAAATGTTTCCTAGAATTTTTTTATGCTGAAAAATATTCTATTTTTACTCAGGTATTAGTGAATTTGTATTTTAATACAAAATTAAGAAGGCTCGTAAAGAATAACATGGATTGTAATAAAGTGTAAAATGGTTAAAAATGGTATATTGATTGGGTTCAATGTGGATAAAGAATTTGTTATCAGATTTTGAAATAGGATATGTGTTCTGATTGATTCCTAGTTGAAAAAGAAATTATTAACTAAAGCTTATAGATCACTATTTTATGATCATCCTAGAAGTATTAATATTTAGAGATACCTTTGAGAATATTTTTGGTGGGAAGGTATGAATAAAGATATCGATGATTTTACTATGAAATATACAACTTATTAACATGATTAAGTTGAGAGAAAACTACCAAAGTGGATGCTTCAGAATTTTCTAGTGCCTAAATATTAATGGGAGAATAAATCTAGGGATTTGGTTGGTGAGATTACGATTGAAATCCTGATTTAATATTGTGGTTAGGGTTATTTTTGTTCATTTGACTAACTCAAATAATTTTTTATTACTGATATAATTTATTGTTACCAAAATTCTTGAATTATCTTAATGGAAATTCCATATTACAAAGAGATACCCTATTTATTGTATCTAATTATGATCATAGATTAACATGAAATTTTTGGAACACATGTAAGAAGTCAATGTGAAATGAATTATATTTTATTAAATCTTTCCATCCTCAATCTTATAGACAATCATAAAATACAATTCATACATTTGAGGTTATTATATGATATTTTTAATTATATTATCATGGTAATTGGGATTAATATCTACATTGAGTTAAATTTTCTTATAATAAAATTTTTTATTCTATAATACAGATGACACATTTTGTGGATTTATATGGAAAATAGTGTTAGAAACTATTTGATTTGGATAAAGATGGTTATTGGAAATTTGTGGGCCTAGAATTGGTATATGTGATGATTAATAAAGTAAATATGATTTAATCCCACATCTGGGTGGCACAGATCATCAAAATAGTTATATAGATAACTGAAGGTAATATATTTCATTTGAGGTAGGAAATCATGTTTTTTCTTAAAGTATATCTTCAGAAAAGTGTTAGGTGTTTTTTAAGGGAAATTTTATTACATGGTTAATTTTTTTTTTGGAAATTCTATAAAAAGATAGATATGTTTCTTATATATTAGCTTCAACTCTATGTTTATCTGTAGTACATAATGTGTATGGAAACCCATATCTTAATACAAATTAATTAATGATTTATTATATAAATATAAACTTAATAAAAATCCAAAATATTGAAATGTATTGTGTATTTTTATTATTCAATACAAAGAATAATAACGTGAAACATTGGTACAATAACATTTTTTTAAAAATTTCAAAACATTCTCTTAAAATCCATTGGTCTTCTAAAACTAAATCTGATAACATGGGGTTTTACATAAGAAAATAGTGAGCTAAAAATCAAATTAAGGGAACAATTAATAAATAACATGATGAACTTAATACATGTGAGTCAAGAGGAATATCGAGGTGACATAAAAGGTTGATAATTATAAACATGAACATCAAACCATGACATATGATGACAATGTTAAAGAAACACAAGAATAAGGAAACAAAATAAAACATAAAACCATAAGAATAAATATTTTCCAACCACTAATAAATTATAACATAATGTGTTTAGGATAAACACAAGTTCCCAATTCATATTTTTTTAAAATAGAAAACCATTACCCAATGCATTCAAGGGAAGTATAATTTTAGCCTAACCAGCCACATTCACATTGTGTACATGAATTTCGGTTCCACATAGATCATAAAACATAATAATCAATTTAATCTATTTTAACCCCTATATTAAAGAGTTAGGGTTATTTGAATTCCCAAATAACTAAATTATATGTACATATAGGTTAATACCCTTGAGTGGAAATGGGGGTGGGTATTCACTACACAAATATTTTGTATGGAAAATCACAGGATAATTTAACCAGCATAATGGTTGTATATAAACATTCATTATGGGTTTAAATGAGAGTAATAAGTGGTCTCTCATTACATGGATATCATAAAGAGATTAAAAGGTATGTGCAACTAAATTCAATATGAAAAAACCAAAATCAAAAGGCATAATTCAAAGATAGTACTTGATTAATGTGAAGGAGAGAATCCCTTTTCTTGAGAGGGTACTTCAAAAAGATTCGGAGGAGATTATTAAGATCTTGGGATCACCATGGGATGGATTTATAGAATGTTATGGAGTGTATATTAATTCTAATTTACTTTTTATTGAATAAGACTGGGAGTTCATGAGTATATTTATTGAAAAAAAGATTGTAATTCTCTATTAATTTCAAAACTACTGTTTTGGAATCTATATAATAAAATAATCAAAACCACAAACTTGCACATGGTTTTGGCTAAATAAGAGTTTTTTTAAATATTTTATAAGCCCAATAACGTCAAAAATTAGAATAATACAATTGGTGATGTGGAAATTAGTCATGTTCATAAAGAATTGATTTTCAAACCTTAAAATATAATACAGGTTTTGAGGTTTCATTAAGGGTTTATATAATTAATAAAATAACATAAAAAATATTTTAAAAGGGAAATTAAGATTTGGTCATATAATTCTTTTATTCCATCTATTACATCATTTTTAGTCTTTATTATGTTATAATACAAACTGTTTATTTACACTATATTAAATTTTTGCACAAAAATTTGGCTGTCTCAGAAAATTACAGAAAATACACTAGTGGATTATTTTAACATGATTATTAAAAAAATAATATTTATTTTATCACAAAAATTATATAAATATGATAATTTAAACTTCTAAATAAATATCCATATTTACTGGAAAGTACATTATTTTATGACAATGAAAATTTTCAGACCCCTATAAAAATTACATTGGACTTCATTAAATTATATTATCATTTTTATATAAATAAATATAATTTAGTGATATTATTATATAAAATTAATATTTATTTTAAAATTCTTGAATTTATCAAAAATACTGTTAAATCCATATATTTTTAAAAAAAATATAATTTTGGTTTCATCATATCAAAATCTATTTTTCATCAACTCATATATAATTTTTTAAATAAATAAATAATGAAAAATCATAAATACAATGATTATTTTATTAAAAAGGAAAAATAAAAATTAAAACTACTAATTCTAGATATATAACCCCTTATTACAATAACATAACCCCTATAGGTATGGTGTTTGATGGTTGTACTTTCTCGGGGTGGTTTGAAAAATAAGGTTTGAACTGTGGCCTCAATATCCTTTAAATTCTCCCATAAACATTTTTTCCATGTTTCATTTGTCGAATATAAGTTTGGACTTGATTAAGGAAAAATAAAATTGATTCCATCTTGGTCAGCCTATATGTTTAAAACACATTAATTCCAGAATTAATACAAAAAAAATCTTAATACAACCCATTAGACCATGTGTCCTAGTGTCTTTATGAGATTACGTACATAACATAACATCATAAAATAGGTATATAACAACTTGATTGCAAATTTATTTACATTATCTCAAATTCACACCACTCTAATTAAACTAAATATTATAACATAAGGAAGAATATAAGAAATGGGTGATAAACAAATCCCAGTAATGGGATAAACAAATCATGGAATAGGGTAAAGCAATACATGTGATCCAAGAGGTATGAAAATCTAACATAAAAGGTGAGAATCCTAATAATGAACAAAGGGGAATGGTATAACATGATAGTAAAAAGGTAACATGGGAATGTGTAAATAAATAAAAACTTGTAATCCTAAGTATATGTCATTCTCAACTACCAAAACATCCTAACATTGCGTTCTTAGGATACCCTCCCACACACATTACATGGAATATCATTAGATTAAAACATTTCCTATTGAATTGGATCACTGTATGGGTGCACCCATAAAATAAATATCATTTACATTATTAATTTTCCACATATATCATTTAACATAATAATATATTTCATCTATATTAACCCCATGATTGGGCATAAAAAATCGCAGAGAAATTCAGTCAACATAATGACAACACCTACATATTCATGAAATCTTTTAATAATAGAGAAAGGGGTGTCTCATAATTTTGAAATAAAATTAATAGTATGAGGGATGTGTAAAAATGTATCACAACATTATTAATTGTATTTTAAAAGGCATAAAATAAATATGGTTCATGAATAAAGAGATGATGAGAGAATCTCATTGGCATGATAACAACTTACCTAATGGTCATAATGAGAGGGGATAAATGATATAAATATATTAGAACATCAACTTTGTTTGTGAATTTACGTTTATAATGTTAAGAAAAAATAACCATTTGATATTCAAAAGGCTAATTAAAGTTACGGTTCTTGAAAACAAAATATGAGAGGATGATCTGTTAGTTTGATAGGGTGTTTCCAAATCATGGGAGGAGCTTCTTGAGAGATTGAGGGAAATTTGGGAAGGACGTAGAGAGGTAATAATAGATTATGTACATGTTAAAAGTTATTTTACTGATGATAAATATAATATTGGGTGGGTTAATATAGGAAAAAGAGGGGAGTTCATTATTACTTCCTAAACATAGGCTTTTGACTCTATATAAGAATGTAATAAAGACCACAAACCTTACTATGATTATTTCTAATATTTTCTAAAAAATATAAATTTTTTACAAAATTTAATAACTCCAAGAGACTAATGCATTAAAATATCACCCTTGGTGATCCATAAGTGATTCCCGTTTACAAATAATGGATTTTAAAACATTAGAATGAAATATTGGTTTTGGAGGATTCATAAAGGCATTATAATATTAATCATATAAACTCAAAATAAAATTATAATAATATTTAAATAATTATATGGTCATTTATTCCATTTATAGAATATATTACACCACTTTAAGTTTATTATGACGCTATAATACATACTGTATATTTATACCATATTTATTTTCGACCTGAAAAATTGATTACCTCAAAAAATTATGAAAAATTCACCATTGAATAATTTCATTGTGCCAAATCCAAATAATATTTTTAAATAAATAAATATCTAAATAAAAAAAATTTAAAAGAAAAATTTATTTAAAAATACTAGTATTTATAATAACAATTTATGACCCATATACATGTCATTATTGACATCATAAAATTATATTATCAGCTATAATTAATAATTATTTTTAAATAATTATTTTTCTTAAAATAAACATGATTTTAAAAATTCATAAATTCTTTAAAAGGAATGTATTAATTGAAATTAATTATTTCCCAAAAATACAATTCATGTTTTCTTATTTGAAATATAATTTTTATCAAACTAATTATTTAACAATTTATAAATTAACATAAATAAATAATAAATATAATAATTACATCATATAAAATAAAATATACATATTAATGTTGTTAAGGTTGAGATTCATATCCTTTTATTACATTAGTGAATTCCCTGAGGGTAAGGTGTGTGACAATGAGATTTTCATAGGGTTGTTCAATAAATATGGTTTGGGTCATGATCTAAATGATATTGAAATTCTCCCATAAATTATTTCACTCATGGTTTAGTTATTTAATACTATCTTGGCATTAGTCCAAGATAAATCATAGAGATTCTATCTCCCTTACAATATATAATAAATGGGTTTCACAGGGTATGATTCCACTGATTGAGGTATTCAATTCCCTGGTCTGTGTAAATTGGATTTGTGATAACCCTTAATATATGCTAATTATAATATAAATTTTCAATGACTATATTATTAATGGTTATGAATCTTAATAGCCTTTTAAATATTATAGGATATAATATTCCCAAAAAACCAAATATGTTCAAGGGATTTCAATAACATCATTACATAATAAGGAATTTAATTTAACCACAATGGGAATTTAATTTATAAAAGTTCATGTTGTCACACAGTCTCCCTAGGAAGATCTAATAATTTGTTTTCAATAGGTATGATCCTACTAGTCAATGTCATCATTATTCTATATAGGTTTATTAGATTTTATCAAAACCCTTAATATATACTAGTCATAACTATCACTAGAAAATGATTATATTATTAATGGATAATATGCATAACGATATTTTAAATCATAATGGATTTATTTTATAATGGTTCAAAAAATACAAATCAGTGCCCATGTTTTACATAATTACATTATATAATAATAAATTTATTCATCCAAAAGGAAATTTTATTTATAAATGTTTGGGTTGTTACAGTCTTCCCCCCTTCATAAATTTCACCCTTTAAATTTCATTTCATACATTAAAAATGATGATGGTACATCTATTTCATCCCCTATTTTGGTTCCTATGTTTCTTCTTAAACATTTTGTCTCACCTTAACAATTTGAACATGTGAGTTTTCTTACATCGTAGAACCTTTGTATCAATGATCTAAGATCTACACTAACTTCCCCCTGTATGAAATTCCTTCATTCAAGGGTGCGACTATTGGATTTAGTACATATGAGGGGTCGAGTATATACTTCTTAAAGAGGTATATATGGACCAAATCATTTACATGAGATATTATAGGTGGGAGTGTTTTTCGATAGGATATGACATTGATGTTATTAAGTATCTCAAAGTGGCTGATTTATCTAGGAATATTCTTTCCCTTCTTCCTAAACCTAAAGACTTTATTTCATGGTGATATATGATGTTTAAATATATCCTCAACCTCAAACTCTAAGTCACATAATCAATAGTATTCATAGATTTTACATTATATTTGAATGGATTTCATATGAAATTGAATAGTTGGAACCATATATTTCATCTCTTATATAATATAATGTTCCATAATCTTTTAACTTCTATCATTATCCAAGCATGTTGAAGTCCAAAACTATTTCTATATGGATTCTAATGAGTTTCTATTTTTATGCTAGAATGGAAACTGATGTTATAGGTTAAATCCACTAAGGGAAGGTGATGATCCCAAAATTCTTAGAAATACATTGAACATGATCTTAAAATATCCTCTTTAGTTTTAAGGGTTCTATCATAATAACCATCTGTTTGAGGGTGATATGTAGTACATAAACTCAACTACGTAACCAATTCTTTTAGAAGGATTATTCAGAACCCAAAGGTAAACCTCAGATCATGATCAGATATGATTGATAGTGTCACTCCATGTTGTCTTACCACTTCCATTATGTATATCTTGGAGAGTTTGTTAATAAAGAAATATTCTTCGAATTTAATGAAGCGCACTGACTATGTATGTTGATGGACTACCACCCATATCAGGTTATTTATTTTTTATGTCATGGGGATTCTAATAATGAAATCCATGGTTATGATTTTTTATTTCCATACTAGTATGGGAAATAGATACATCATAAACTTATATATCAATCATTTAGATTTGAATTTTGGCATATCAAGCATCTAGATACAAATTCTGCAATCTCTCCCTTCATGATATCCCCAGAAGTTATTCTTTAGATCTCTATAAATCATAGTATGTTCTGGATGAAAATAGAAAAAATAGTAATGTTAATCATCTATAAGGTCCCTCTTACATTTTTTTATGAGACACATATTCTTGTTCCAAACATTCCAACTCTATATTTTATAATATTTAACTCCATAATATTCTCAACCTTTTATTGTATCTCCTCATTCTATTTTTGGGCCTCCATAATCCTCTTAATAATGAATGGTTTATGAATTATTTCAGTAAGGTAGGATAAATATCCTTTTATAATTCCCCTTTCTATACATTTCATTTCACAGAAGATTGGATCCCTTTCAATCCTCAGAATGGATAGGGTCACTATATCCTTTCTATTCAGAGCATCTCCCACTTTTTTTACCTTCCCAAGATGGTAATGTATTGAACAGTAATAATACATTATCATCTATAACCACTTTTATTGGTACATATTAAGCTTCTTTTTTTCAAATATACACTTGAGCATTTTACAATATGTATATATGTCACAGTTATCCCTATAGACATAATGTCACCAAATCTTCAACGTGAACATCATTTTAGCTAATTATATATAATTTATTGGGTAGTTCATCTCATGTATATTTAGTTAGAAAGATCCATAGGATATCACGTTGTCATCTTTCAAGAGTACAAAGCCCAATTTCTTTTTGGATTCATCATCGAAGACTATGAATCCTTCCTAATTAGTGGGTAATGTGAACAAAATTGTTGTCATTAGAATTTTTTTGAATCTCTCATCTCATTCATCAGTCAATAAAAACATCACTCTCTTATGAGTTAGCCAGGTTAGTGGGATTCAAAAAATCATGAGTTGTTTCACACAAATCAATGATATTACCCATCTAATTTATGGATACTATGAATCCCCATCACATATATTGGTCTATTCTGTCCTTAAATTTCCTTTATTATTTAACAATCCATATATTTTCATTTATTAGTGATAATATTACGCAGGAATTTTACTTACTCCATCCAAAACTATATTTTTCTATACTTTTCAACTAAATTTTCCTTTTATAATGTACTCAGTGAAATATTCAGATACTCCTCATGTTGCTCCTTTCATTTGTAGTATATAATAATATATTAAATAAAAATGACCAAAAAGTTTTCAATGTAATACCAAAACACTATATTCAATATGTTCATGAAAATAGATAAAGATTTAGTGAGTCTAAATTCCATCACTATGAACTATTGGTTCCCTTACATTGTATGAAAAGTTGTTTTGGGGATAATACCCTTCTTGATATTTTATTGATAATATGTTAACCAAATATCCACCTTAGAGAAGTACTAGAATCTACATAGTAGATATAAAAATTCATAAAGATCAGGTTGGGGAAACTGGGTCATTATAGGGACCTTTTTGAGCTCATGATAATTATTTTAGAGGTGCATATTAACCCATCATTCTTCTTAACAAAGAGGATAAGAACACCCCATGATGAAGCATTTGGGACTACAAACCCTTTATCTATATTATCTTGTTGTTTCTTCTTCATACCTTCATGTTCAACAATATAAATACAATGTAGATTCTTGGATATTGGAGAATCTCTAGTTATAATTTTGATCATGAACCCAACCTCTAATCTTAAATAAATATTAATAAATTCTTTTGGAAACACATCAATGTATCCACTAGAAATTACGATGTCATCAAGGGTGATATTTTCCATTGTTTAAATAATTTTACATAAATACAGTTTTTCATAAAGAAACAATATCCATGCTTGAGATGATGAATTCAAATGAGACTCATCCTCCTCCTTTCACATGTATAAAATCGGTGGAAGGTTCACAATATGGAGGCTAATTTACTTCTCTTCGAAATTTATGTTTTCTCTATACGAGGAATGACAATCCACACCTAAAATAAAATCAAATTACTCTAAAAACATTATCAAAAGGATCACTGGTACATACATCTCACAAATATTAATAGGGGATAATTTATATACAGGGGATGCAATAATTTCACCATTTTTCATTTTCACCGATAGATCCACATCAATTTTATGAGGTGATGCTTGAATAGTTCTACTATAATTGATTGATATGAATTAATGAATACAACCATGATTGATAATCATTAATTTCACTATTAAATTTTATGTGTAATAATTTTTTTCAAACAAAATAGAGATAGGGATGATAAATTTTAAAATATTGAAAACATAAATGGGAATCTTCTAGACATTTAAGGGATAACTCATAACTGACATGCATTCCTTAACCTAAAAATTTCATGGTTTTAAAAAAAGTTATCAACCATCTATTTCATAACATATAATATTATGTTAATTTTTATTCCATTCATAATGGTTCATAAAGTGCTTATTAATTTGACAAAGCATATCACCTGGGAGTATACCTAGGTTTTTTGCAAGGCCCATTTTTTATGAACTAATTAGAGATTTATCGGATACCTAATGCTCCCATTTTAGGTTTATTACCCCTATACATAGCTATGTCAGATCCACATCCACTTTTAATATCCAGAGAAGGGAATCTTTTCTTTTAAAACACTTACTATATAATTTAAAAAAAATTAGGCATGTTTTATATGTTTATTATTATCCATATGGATTTCACTATGTTTTTATAATAAAATCCCAAAAAATAACTAGACTATGTTATGATACCAACTATGACTACCATTATCTTTAATACACCTTAATTCAGGATTTATTACACAATTATAAAATTAGTAAAAAACAAATTGATAAAAAGGAATAGTTTATCCGGTTGATTTTTTACATATAAAAAATTACATGAAATAGGGGTAAAACACTAATATTTATAAAAATTAAAAATTCCTTTAAATTCCATTTGTAATTTAAAACAGAATTGGATAAACTAGGGATATACAAAAGAAAAGGGTTAGTTATAAATTTTATAAAGGAAATAATAAAACCAAAAAATGATGAAATAGATTCATGTGAGTCATTATAAATATAAAGGTTACATAAAAGGGTGACTGATTCTTGCTCAAATTTACCCAAGAGAAGAAGGTAGGATGGTCCTTGTAGTTTAGCTTGGGTTGTCGAATCCTCAGAGACCTAAGAAGTAACCTATAGACACGTACATTCTATGGACTATTTTGGCTATGAAGTGGCCAACATGGTTTGATTTTAGGTGGGTTTAAAGGAAATATAAGAGACTTATGTGAATTCAATTTAAAAGAATGAGTCGATCCTAGGTTATCGCTCAGGGTGGATTGGACGAATTTCCTTTTCAACGATTTCAATTTCATATATTTGAGATGGGTTCATTTAAGAAGATAAAACAACATCAACACTTACTTGTTTAATGTCTACAACCTTTAATTCTAATCACATATACACTTTAAGGATAACTGTTTTGAGCACTTCAAGGTAGAGGTTCGTATTAGCACTTGAAGTGTGTGGCCTTAAATTAAACAAGGATGATGGTGTTTAAAAATCATCAAATAAAAATCTCAATTAAAGAAATAATTATACATTAATGGCATGATAAATGAAATCCAATACAGAACTTTTATACTCCATTGGATCAACCCATATGTGGGTTATCCCTCCATTTATCCCATGATTTCAATGGAAGCAGAAAGTAGACTCATGAGGGAGGAAATGGAGAAGTAAAGAAAACAACAAAAATAAAATGATCACTCCACCGTTGTGTGAATAATTTCACAAGGTTTTCTGTGAATAAATTCACACCTTAATCTAGCAGTATAAAAGTGATATCAATAACAACATAATAAGAGTAGAAAAAGAACTTTTATTAAGAAACTAATGTGAATTGAACAACTTACATGTGAAAGACAAATTTGAGACAACAAAATTGCAGCATAACATTACAATTGAACAATGCACCAAATATTCTTAAATCCTCCAACACCACTGACTTAAATAGTAATTTTTTAGCCCTTTGGTCGAGCCTCCAACATTCCAAGTCTTCTCAATTAAATTTGGTAGGCCATAGGTTGGTGGAAAGTAAGGTAGAGTTAATTTTTCCACCCTTGACCCGAGGTGGCATCCATATTTTCTTCACCGAACTGACGTGCTTGGATGACCTTCTAGATGGTCGAATAAGAGTGTTCCATAGAAGATAGAAATGGAGGGACGGCTGTATTCTAACCTCCTGTAACATTTGGGCCCATTTGGATTTGTATATTCGGAGATATGATTAGATTAGTGGGCTGTTTTTCTGGGCTGCAGAATCTGGCACAGAATTTTATCTCTAAGTTGGGAAGCCTAAATGACCACCATGGAGGCCGCCTTAGCATTGTCTCATGAATATGGATTTGTTCATATACATGTCTGCTAGCATCACACGAAATTGGGGGTTTATTGGGCTTGTATGGGGGGCCCCACATTCGAATCAGTGGGCTGGTGTCCAATCTGACCACTCCAGAATTGATTCTTTTCATCACAAAATATCCCCATCTTCTTTCATGAATTCTCCATTGATCCCTGAATTAAACATGTCCATATTGAAGTGTAGATCAATTTCCCAAAATATCAAATTCAGAAAAGGATAATTATATTCCTTAAAATCAGATGAATCATTGGGTACTTTAAATGATGTTAAAAAATGTACCACATAATTTTGCATTTTAAGAGGTAATTACAATCATAATGTGAAATGATGTTTAAAGTGTAAAATGCACTAAAATGGTGTTTATGACTAATAAATCACATGAATATTATATAAATTAACCATTAATATTATCCTCATTTAGTGGATAATCACACCCCCAACTTGAGTTTTTCAAGTCCCGAGCAAAATATATCTCAACAATATGAAATTCGAATTCCCTTTTAGGAAAACATTTTAATACACAATGATCACCAGAAACCCTTATACCTACAATAATGAAACCCATAAAAATATTTTAACACAAGATAGTTTCATAAGAAGATCTCAATCCCAAGCCCATTCCTTTGTTCAAATTCATTACCATATTTCATCCAATATCAATTAAGTATGAGGATATATTGTGCATCAGAACAGACATGAGGGTTCATCTTTATTCAAGGGGAAAATTATGAAAGCACTAGGTGGAATCACATTTCAATATTACGATGAGTATCCAAAAAAAATTATATATTTTTTTTTGTTTTTTTGTTATTGTTTTTTTTTGTTTTTGCAATTTTTCCATGTTAATTGAAATTGCACTCAAAAGAGTCAACCCCTATAGCTAGACTTTGCCGATGACACCCAGGCTCAAAGACCTTAGGGAACCAAGTGAAGCCTACATACTCGGGCATCATATCGAGTTAAATCAGTCAAAAAAATTCAAATTACCAAAAATAGAGATAAAATTACTAACTCTGGGCCAGACAACTATGGAGTCACGATCCCCAAGTGCCGAAAGCCACGCATTAGGCCATTTCATTTCTCTACGTGCAATTTTTTTTTATTTTTTTTGAATACTCATATTAAACTAAAATGATCACCAAACCTATGCTATTTATTTAGGGGACCCCATGAACTCAAACTAATACCCCACTATCCAAAGGACATGCGTTGTGATTTCTTTTATTTGAATGAAAATATAAACAATGAAATGTCACATTAGACAGCCACACATTCCAAAATCTATGCTCATGAAATTATTTATGGATTAAAATTAGAATTAGGGCATGCTAAATTATTTGATATTCAGTTTCAAAGTGTGCAATGTGTATTACCATGTTCAAAGTTAAAGGAATTTTTCCTTCCATTTACATAATTTTTTTTTTCAAATCATTCATTTTTTTACACGAAATAAATTTTTATTTTATCTCCCCCCAACATAAAATAACATTGTCCATAGTGTTTAAAGAAAAGGAGATTTAGAAGGTGGTAGAGGAATAAAAGGGGAGTTCAATAAGGAAATTGAAATATTAGGATCATGGAATGAAGTCACCTGGTGGTTGAAGTTTGAAGTTCTTTCTACTCCAATTTAGTCCTTTGATATCCATGTCGCTTGCAGAGTTCCCTAGTGGAAAAAGGAAAGCAAACAAACAAAAAAAAACAGTATATATATATATATATATGTATAATATAAGTATATATAAAAAAAACTGATGATACATTTTCTTCTTTTTAAATTTCTGGGTAAGTTTTTATTCAAAGATCACACCACATGACACAGATGAATATAGTGCTCCCCTTTCATACCCATCCATACTCATAATAAGCGAATAGGTCAATAGTCTATTTTTTTTAAATATAAAAATGATTAACTAAAATATAATTTTTATTAAAACCACAAAATGATAGGAAACATGATAATCATGGGTTGCCTCCCATACAGTGCTTTTGTTTAATGTCGTTAGCTCGACTTGAACCCTAAATATATCAATTCTTTCATGGTTCATAGGTTGGATCAGTTAACTCAACCACTATTTCCTATTTATTAAATGATTCAATGAATGGTTTCAACCTTTGACCATTGACATTGAAAATTTAACCACTTTTGGGATCTTAAATCTCTACTTCCCCAAGGGGGTACACATGATGCACTATGAAAGGTCCTGACCAACTAGACCTTAACTTTCTCGAGTGTAAATGGTGTTTTGAACTATACAAGAGTGCATGTTTTCCCGGTTCAAAATGTTTGACCTTGATATTCCTAGATTGGTAGGCTTGAACTCTAGCATTATTTATCCTTGAATTTTCATAAGCCTCCATCCTTACTTCCTCCAGTTCATTGAGATCTAATTTCCTTTTTGTTCCGGCCAATGAGGGGTCATAATCTAATTTCTTAATTTCCCAAAAGGCCTTATGCTCAATTTCAATAGGTAAATGGCATGCTTTTCCATAAAAAATCCTATATGGAGACATTACTAAAATGGTTTTATATGCATTTCGATAGGCTCAAAGGGAATCTGAGAGTTTCTCAGACCAATCTTTCCAAGAGGGGTTGATAGTTTTTTCAAGAATTTTCTTAATCTCCCTATTCGCTAACTCAGATTGACCGTTGGATTGAGGATGGTATGCAGTGGACACTTTATGAGAAATACCATACTTAGACATTAGTGAAGAGAATGGGCGGTTTCATAAATGGGTTCCTCGATCACTGATTATAGCCCTAGGAATTCGAAATTGAGAAAAGATGTTTTCCTTGAGAAATCTAATCACAGTTTGATGATAATTGGATTTTGTAGGAATGGACTAAACCCATTTGGAGACATAATCAATATCTAAGAGAATTTAAAGATATCCCCTAGAGTTTGGGAAGGGACCCATGAAATCAATTCCCCAACAATCAAATATTTCAACCACTAAGATGGGAGTGAGTGGCATTTGATTCCTTTTTCTGATGTACCCTACTTGTTGACACCTAGGACAACCTTGAAAAAATGTGTAAGAGTCCATTGAGAGGGTGGACCAGAAGAGACCACATTGAAGAATCTTATCAGATGTTTTCTTAGAGGAAAAGTGACCTCCACATACCTCACTATGACAGAATTTAAGTATGGACTCATGTTCAGATTTTGGGACACACCTCCTAATGACTTGGTCAGGGCAGAACTTATAGAGGTATGGATCATCAAACACATAGATTCTAACATCAAAAAAGAAATTTACTTCGAGCTTGAGTCCCTAAGAATTTTGGAATGACTCATGTAACTAAGAAATTGGAGATGTCGACATACCGAGGGCAGTCACTCACAGAGTATAGGTGTTCATCAGGAAACGAATCAGACACAGAAAGGTGATTTGAGTTGTCTTTGAATTCCATCCTAGAGAGGTGATCAGCTACAAAATTTTCAACTCCCTTTTTATCCTTGATTGTGAGGTAAAATTCTTGTAAGAGAAGGACCCACCAAATCTGTAACATCCCCAAATGATACAGGGTTAAATGACTAAATGATATGACTCATGTCAACAAGGTGCACCTTCCTTTTTGAGAGCCTACCTGATTAGAACTCCATAGTTAAGCATGCTTGGCCTGGAGTAGTGATCAGGATGGGTGACCTTCTAGGAAGTTTCCCAGGATGTGTGTGAGTAAGGACAAAGCACACTGGAAAGGACATGTGTTGGCCTGTGGGGACTGTCATTAGTCAGATAACCCGTTCGGGCACATGGGTGGACCCTAGGGTGGGCCCCACGTGTTTGCGGGGAAACCGGTGGTACCTGGTGGGCCAGGACCCGACGACCATGTTAAGGCGGGGTGGTTGTGCTTTCACTGGGACGCGGTTGTCACATTTGGTATCAGAGGAGGAACCCAGCCTTAAGTGCGGTGCACTGCCTGGGTAGAGATATAGAGCCCACAACGAGGGTGTTGTTCTCTAAAGGGGGGTGATTGTAACATCCCCAAACGATAAAAGGTTAAATGATTAAATGATATGACTCATGTCAACAAGGTGCATTTTCCTTTTCGGGAGCCTACCTGATTTGAACTCCATTGTTAAGCATGCTTGGCCTGGAGTAGTGATCAGGATGGGTGACCTTCTGGTAAGCTTCCTAGGATGTGTGTGAGTGAGGAAAAAGCACACTAGAAAGGACATGTGTTGGCCTGTGGGGACTATCATTAGTCAGATAACCCGTTCGGGCACATGGGTGGACCCTAGGGTGGGCCCCACATGTTTGCGGGGCAACCGGTGGTACCTGGTGGGCCCGGACCTGACGGCCATGTTAAGGCAGGGTGGTTGTGGTGTCACTGGAATGCGGTTGTCACATAATTAGTCTATCCTTAGCATCTTGTTTTTGGAAGAGGTATTTTAGTGCAGAATGGTCAGTGAACACTATGATGGGGGATCTTAAGCGGTAGGACCTAAACTTCTCTAAGGCAAACACAATAGTAAGTAACTCCTTTTCAGTGGTGTTGTAGTTGATTTGGGCATCATTTAAGGATTTGCTTGCATAATCAATGACATAAGGATTTTTATCACAAAGTTGTCCTAACACAGCTCCTACAGCAAATTCATTGGCATCATACATAAGTTCATAAGGAAGGTTCCAATTTGGAGATTTCATAATAGGTGGAGAGGTGAGAGAGGATTTGAGGGTTGAGAACGAACCCTCACAGCTTTCTTTCCAAACAAATGGAGCATCCATTACTAGTAGAGCACAAAGGGGATGGTAGATTGAACTAAAGTCTTTGATGAATCTTCTATAGAAACCAACATGTCATAATAAAGACCTCACATCCATGATAGTTTTGGGTGATGGAAGGTGACGAATGATGTCAACCTTGGCATTATCAACTTCAATCCCCCTACCTGAGACCAGATGGACTAGAACTAGTGCCTATTTAACCATGAAATGGAATTTTTCCTAGTTTAGGACTAGATTCTATTCTTCACATCTTGACAAGACTCTCTCTACATTCCTCAGACATCCCTCAAATGTATCCCCAAACACAGAGAAGTCATCCATGAAGACCTCTAGAAAATCCCCTACCATGTTTGAAAAGATTCCCATCATGCACCGTTGGAAGGTTCCAGGGGGATTGCATAACCCGAAGGGGCATGCGTTTGAAAGAAAAGGTTCTGAATGGACATGTGAATGTAGTCTTCCCTTGATCCTCTAGGGAGAACTCAATTTGATTATACACTGAGTACCCATCTAAGAAACAGTAGAATGCATGACCTGCCACTCTCTCAAGGACTTGGTTAATGAATGGTAAGGGGAAATGGTCCTTCTTGGTGAATGAGTTTAGCTTCCTATAGTCAATGCAAACCCTCCATCCACTACTCACCCTTGTTGGAACAATCTATCCATCCTCATTGGTTATCACTGTGATTCTAGCCTTTTTTGGAACCACTTGGATTGGGCTCACCCATTCACTATCAGCTATGGGATATATGATACCAGCTTTTAGCAATTTCAGGAGTTCTTTTCATACTACCACCATGAGATTAGGATTGAGTCGCCATTGAGGTTGACGACATGGATTTGAATCAGATTCGAGAACAATACTATGAGTCCCGATAAGTGGGCTAATCCCAGGAATATTAGACAGGGTCCAACCAATGGCTTTCTTATGTTTCCTAAGGACATCTAGAAGCATCCTCTAATGATTGGCTTCAAGAGAAGAATAAATGACAATAAGATGTGTTTGATTGTCCCCTAGGAAGGCATACTGGAGTGAAACAGGAAGTTCCTTCAATTCAAGCTCAGGTCGGTTCAGAATTTCAGCAGAAGATTTGGACATTGGATCAAGATCAATTTTATTTCCTAATGTTTTAGATAGGATTGATTCCCCACATATAGAAGGTTCAGCTACAAGATTGGTTTGATCAGATTTAGGGAAGGAAGTTTGATCGGTTTCCATGGAAGTGGTTTCTTGAAAGGTTTCACTGATTGTTGGACCTAAGACTTCATCATAAGAGCAATTTGAAAATGATTCAAGCTAAGGAGATAAACTTCCTTCATATGAACAAAGGAAATCAATCTCATCCCGACTTAAACATTCATCAAATATTCCTTGATGTTCTATGGATTCATTATCAATGCTTCCTATCATTTTTACTTTATGAATGTCCTCGTCATCCCCTATTTGTGAGCTTGCATTATAGATGTTCAAGTCTAGACTCATGTTTCCAAAGGTGATGGTCATGTTCCTATTTAGGACTCGGATAACAGAGTAGATTGTTACAAGGAAAGGATGACCAAGGATGATTGGGGTTGGTTCCTTATTTCCTAAGTCTGGATGGTTGTCAAGGACAATGAAGTCAACAGGGTAGATGAAGTTTTCAACCTTTACCAGAACGTCCTTTAAAATCTCCTTTGGAACTCTAATGCTACGATCAGCAAGCTGAAGTGTGACAGATGTGGGTTGGAGTTATTCTAGGCCTAACTGGCAGTACACAACATAGGGAATGAGATTGACACTAGCACCTAGGTCACACAAGGCCTTGACAACTTTTCTCTCTCCTAGTTCAACATTGATGTAAGGGAAACCTGGGTCTTTCAACTTAGTATTAATGGTCCCTTGAATGGTGGTACTCACATTAGCATCCAAAAGGACTTTGTTTTCATGTAAAAATAATCTTTTAAAATCGCAAAAGTCCTTAAGTTACTTTGAGTAGGCAGGTATGGTTTGGATGGAATCGATAAGGGGAATGTTCAACTTGACTTGTTAGAAGATTTCCCTCAATATTTCACTCAATTCAGGATTGGTTTTCCCCCTCATGCATTGAGTAAATAGTCCAGATTGTGGGGTTGTTTGTTTAAGAGATGATTCCTTGAAAATGTTATCAGTTTAATCGGTTTGATCTTGTGGTTCATTTGAATTTTCATCTATGTTTGAATCTTCAGATGAGTTCTGAATTATTTGTTCAAGTTTCTCAATTGATTTCCTACATCTTAAAATAGTGACAACTTTTAGTTGTTCATGAGTTGTTTTAGTACAACATGACTCTCCCCTTGATGTTGAGGATGGAACTGCCTGAGTAGGCATGACTTCCTTTCCAGTTTTGATGGTTTGAAGTTCTTGATTTAGGGAAGAGACATTCGAGTTCATCCTCTCCATTTGTTTGCACAGTTGTTCTAGTAGGCTTTGTGGAAAAGTTTGGGTTGGTGCTTGAGAAGATTGGTTTATCCCGGGGGGATATTTTGGAGGTGGGATGGTCTGTTGAAAATGGACAGCTGGCTGTTGGTATTGGATAGGTTGGGTTTGGAAATGGTTATGGGTTTGGTAGTTCTGATGGGGGTAAGGATTTTGTCCCTGTGGTTGGCTAGGGTGTTGGTTATCTTTCTAGCGGAAGCCAGGGTGGTCATTATACCTTGGGTTGATGTTGTTTTGGTATTGAGGCTTTTGAAAGTTCAAAGCATTTACATCTGCTAGGGGTCCTCCTAAAATAACATCCTTGATGGATGGAATGGTTGGGCAGTTGTCTGTCTTATGGTCATGTTTTTCACAAATTGTGCAAACAGGGTCAACAGTTTGGATTTCATGGACTTTCCTAAGGTCTATCTCTTCATCCTTTCTAGAGAGTGTTATGAGTTTAGACCTATGGTTTTACTCTTATCTATGTGTATGAATTCCAGAATTTCATTGTGGATTTTCAAAATAAGGTGAAGTTCCCCATGTTTGGTTTTGTTCAGAAAGGCTTTCTAGATATTCATAAGAATTATTTGGGGCTTTGTTTTTAAATGTTCCATTACACATCATGTCAATGAATTGTTTATTCCCTGGACCCAACCCTTCATAGAAAATTCTCACTTGTTCAGGAATAGAAAAACCATGGTGTGGAACCATGTTTAGAGTGTCATTGAACCTATCCCATGATTCATAGAATGATTGTCCCTCTTTTTAAAAAAAGTTTTGGATACTCTTTTTAAGTGCAATTGTTTTGTGGTGGGGAAAGTATTTTTTTGTAGAATTCACTTTGTAGTTAGTCCCAAGAGTTTATGGATGATGGTATCAAATTGTTTAGACAATTTTTAGCTCGATCCTTTAAAGAAAAAGGAAATATCCTCATATTAACTGATTCTAGTTGTTTTGGGGGACACATGGTTTCTACAATGTCATTGAACTCCTTAATGTGAAGGTAGAGCATCTCGGACTCCATTCCATGGAATGTGGGAAGATGGTTTAGAACATGGGGTTTAAAGATGTATTTGGAATCTCCTAGGGAATTGTGTCTAATGCATGAGGGGGCATTGGTCCAAGATGGTGTGAGGTAGTCATTCATGGTTTGATCAATTTCATTCCCCAAGTTTGGGGCTGCCTCATTTGGGTTTCCATTTTGGTTCCCACCCGGGTTTATGAGTTGATTTCTTTGAATGCCTTCCATTGAAATTGGCTCAATTTTGGACTCCATATTATTAGGAAGATTAGGATCTAAGTGAAAGAGTTCCCTTGGTGTACTTGACTCCCCAACCCCAGGACAATCCACCCGAAACTAGACTGTTTGATTGATCGCGGGTGTAGGCGAACATGCACCAAATGAAAAAAACGGGAAAGGGAAAAGATAAGAGAATTTGGATTAGAAAAGAAGAAATGGGGGAGAATAGAATGGTTGTTTAGATGACTTACTTGGGTCCCTGTAAACGGCACCAAAATTTGATTCTCGCTCAAATTTACCCAAGAGAAGAAGGTAGGACGGTCCTTGTAGTTTATCTTGGGTTGTCGAATCCTCAGTGACCTAAGAAGTAACCTATAGACACGTACATTCTATAGAATATTTTTGGATATGAAGTGGACAACTTGGTTTGATTTTATATGGGTTTAAAGGAACTCTATGAGACATTAGTGAATTCAATTTAAATGAATGAGTTGATCCTAGTTTATCACTCGGGGTGGTTTGGACGAATTTCCTTTTCAATGATTTCAATTTCTTATATTTGAGATGGGTTCATTTAAGGAGATAAAACAAAATCATCACTTACTGGTTTAATGCCTACACCCTTTAATACTAATCACCTATACACTTGAAGGATAAATTTTTTTAGCACTTCCAGGTAAAGGTTCGTATTAGAACTTGAAGTGTGTGGCCTTAAATTCAACAAGGATGATGGAGTTTAAAAAACATCAAATAAAAATCTCAATTAAAGAAGTGATTATACATTAATGGGGTGATAAATAACATCAAATCCAGACCCTTTATACTCCCTTGGATCAAGCCATAAGTGGTTTATCCCTCCATTTATCCCATGGATTCAATGGAAGCGGAAAGTAGACTCATGAGAGAGGAAATGGAGAAGTAATGAAAACAACAAAAATAAAATGATCACTCCACCGTTGTGTGAATAATTTCACAAGGTTTGGTGTGAATAAATTCACACCACAATCCAATGGTATCAAAGTGATATTGATAACAACAAAATAAGAGTAGAATAAGAACTTTTATTAAGAAACTAAAGTGATTTGAACAACTTACACGTGAAAGACAAATTTGAGACAACAAAATTACAGCATAACATTACAATTGAACAAAGAACCAATGATTCTTAAATCCTCCAACACCACTGCCTGAAATAGGCATTTTTGAGCCCTTGGGTCGAGCCTTCAACATTCCAAGTCTTCTAAATTAATTGTGGTAGGCCATAGGTGGGTGGAAAGTAAGGGAGAGTTGATTTTTCCACCCTTGACCCGAGGTGGCAGCCAGCTTTTCGTCACCGACCAGACGCGATTGGATGACCTTCTAGATGGCCGCATCAGAGTGGGCCATAGAAGAAGAAAATCGAGCTCCGGATGTCTTCTAACAGCATGCAAAATTTGGCCAATTTGGGTTTGTATATTAGGAGATATGATTAGATTAGTGGTCTATTTTTCTGGGCCGCAGAATCTGGCCAAGAATTTTATCTCTAAATTGGGCCGCCTAAATGACCACCATGGAGGCCGAATTAGCATTTTCTCTTGAAGAGTGATTTGTTCCTATACATTTCTTCTAGAATCCAGTGAAATTTGAGATTTATGGGGCCTTTATGGTGGGCCCGACAGTCGAATCAGTGGGCTGGTGTCCAATCTGACATCTCCAGAATTGTTTCATTTCCTCACAAAATATCCCCATCTTCTTCCATGAATTCTCCATTGATCCCTCAATGAAACATGTTCATATTGAAGTTTAGATCAATTTACCAAAATATAAAATTGAAAAATGGATAATTATATTCCATAAAATCAGATGAATCATTGGGTACTTTAAATGATGTTCCAAAATGTACCACATAATAGTGTATTTTAAGAAGTAATTACAATCACAATGTGAAATGATGTTCAAAGTGTAAAATGCACTAAATGGTGTTTATGAATAATAAATCACATGAATATTATATAAATTAACAATGAATATGATCCTAATTTAGTGTCTAATCAGTGACAATCATAAACATGAGCATTAAAGAAAGATACAATATGATAACTTCAATGCAACATAATAATATTGAAACAACATTAAACATGGAATCACTAGTATAAGTGAAGGGTAACCATAAATGAAACACAACATAGTGTGCTAATAATGACCACCCATACAAAATATAAGGTATATCATGAGACATAAATATTACCCAATGCATTGGAGGGATGTATAATTCTAGGCTCACCTATCACATTCATATCATGTATATACATTTGTGTGCCACATAGATCATACAACAGAAGAACATATTTCATCAATTTTAATTCCATGATTAATGAGTGTGAGTTTAATACATGGAATTCCAAAATCTATTAAGGATAGGTACATCTAGTTTAATACTATTTTGTGGAAATGGGTATGGGTATTAACTATATAAATATTTTACTTGGAAAATAACATGATAATTTTAGTAGAATTATATGTTTATTTAAATAATCATGTAAGGGTTCCATCAGAATGAAATGTGGCATATTATTACATTTAAATTGTATGTATAATAAAATTTATGTGTAGAAACATATTCCAATATGTAAAATTTGAAATCAAAAGGAAAAATATAATGGAAGTGCATGTATATAGAAGAGGAGAGAAACCCTTACCTTGAGAGGGTTCTTCCAAAAACGTTGGAGGAGCTTCATAATATATTGGAAACACCATGGGGGATTTATATAGGTATAGGTAGAGTAAATTCACGTTCAATAGGTTTTTATTGAAGATGAATGGAATTTATGGTGGTTATTTATAGCAAAAAGAGTGTAATTCATTATTAATTTCCAAACATAGGTTTTCGAATCTATATAATAAAATTTTAAATACCTCAAAAATTCCCATAGTTTTTTCCAAGGTTACATCTAAATTGTAGTGGTATTAATTATTTTATAATTACATGGACCTAAAATATTAATGTAATTCCACTGGTGGTATGGAAGTGGGTAATCTTTATAAATAATTGATTTTAAATTAATAAAATATATAAAAGGTTTTGGAGGATTTGATAAGGGTTAAAAAATTAATAACATATCTATAAAGATGGATTATTTTGAAGGATATATATATTCTTTAATTTATTCCTCTTATGGAAATTATTATAACACTATTGGGTCATTATGATGTCATAAAACGAACCATATATTTATACCGTATTTAATTCTTAACCAAACACTCAAATGTATTAATTTGTTTTTGAAAAAAATAAAAAATTATATAATTTTAATGTGATTATTTCAAAAATAAATTTTATTATATCAAAATAATTATTAAAATAAAATAATTTTAACTTTTAAATAATAATCCATATTTACATGAAAATTATTTTTTTTAAGACGATAAAAATTTTCTATCCATTAAAAAGATTAAATTTTACATCACTAAATTAAATGATAATTTGTATACAAATAAATATTATTTAATATAATATTACTTGAATTTAATATCTATTTTTAAATACATGAATTTATCAAAAATAGTGTTAAATCCAAATATTTTCGAAAAATAAAATTTTGGTTTCCTCATATTTAAATATAATTTTCATGAACTCATATATAACTGTATACATACAGTAATAATTTAAAGGGAAAAATATGATGATTATTTTATTACAAAGGAAACATAAATATTCATACTACATGTGTTTAGATACATATACCCTTATTACACTAGCATACACTCTGAGGGTAAGGTGTACGATCACAGTGCTTTTTTGGGGCGGTTTAGCGAACATGGTTTAGTCTGTGATCTTGATAAATTTTAAATTATCCCATAAACAATTTTATCACTGTTTTAGTTGATGAGTTTTGGATTGGTATTGGTAAACGGAAAATCACAATGGAACCATCTACCTCAAAATTTATGATAATTTGGCTTCATAGGGTATGATCATACTCATCGAGGACATAAATTCTTACATATGTGTCTATTATGAATTATCATAACCCTTATTATATTCTAGTCTTAATGATCACAATATAAAAATATATTATCAATGATTAATATGTTTAATTGTCTTCTAAATATGCATGATATATTTAATAATGGTCCAAAATAATTAAATTAGTAAATGTGTTTTTTATAACTATCATACATATTTTGTCATTTGTTCATTCAAAAATGGAATTTAATTTATAAAATTTCAAGTCATTACAAAATGCTTCATGTTTCTTTTCTATGCAAATTTGTACCCAACACATGTCTTGTTCTGAGCTATTAAGTGGTACAGTTAGTGGAGAATCTTTGTTTTAAAGAAATGTTTATGAAAATTTTGGATCACAAAGGGAAGGTACTATAAAATAATTTAATTCACCAATGTATGGTTTTATGGACGATTCATATTATTGTGGACATAACATGATAAAAAAACTCTATTTGGAAAAAACACCTTCACTTGTTAATGTAATGGATAAAATTGTGAGGGAATAATTTATTAAGGGGAAATAAATGTGGGAACACAGGTAATTATAGAAACAAAAAAATCTTATTATTAAAAATTATTCATTTTACGAAATTACAATCATCATAATTTTGTAAATTACATTATATAATTTTTCCAAAGAAAAATGGAATAATTGTATTTTACTAAAATATTTTTCATGAATTACATGGATTTAATTAAAATATAACTTTATTTATTATTAATTATTAATTTTAAAAAAAATTATTCCATTCATTAATTGAAATCACAAAATTTAAATTAATTTTATTTTTTGAATTTTTCTAAAAAGATTGATTTTTAAGGAATAGTGAAAAATATTAATTTTTTCAAAACTATTTTTTATATAAATAAAGTAATTTCAAGGTCCAATTATATTTTGGATATTGTTTTAAATTTAAATAATATATATTTTATTAAAAAAAATAAATAATTCCATAGGAATCCACATTTTATTTTAATTTGGTTAAAGATTATTTTTATGCTGAAAAACACAATTTTCTAAAAAAAATCTTTTGTTGTATTGGTCATACTTTTATTAAAAGTAATTTATTCCACTTAACAAAAATCTTGAATAATGGATTGAATATTGAAAAATTTTAGGATCAAATATATTAATGTATTCAATTTCATTTTAGGTCATTATGAATAGTATTCGTTGTAAAAATGTGTCGCCAAGGTAAAGGGAAAACTAGGTTAATTAACGTACAAATTTGTAATAAGGTGAAAATATTCATCTTAAATATCATTGGATGATTATTAATATACATTTAAAACATTATATTCATAATTTGATAGGTTTGAATCTTATTTCTAATGATTAATACTTTATATCATTTAAGTGTTAAGAGAAAATAAAAGTGTACCACACCCCAAACATGTAAAAGGGCACTTCATATTCTACCTTACTCACTACATCTTGGAACTCTAGTTCAGAAAAAACCTTAAACAATCTCCTAAAAATCACTCCCTATTTCCTAGAGGACTTTCTCTTTTAAATATACCTATTCTATAAGGATTACGGTGCAAGACAAAGGGATATATCTGGGGATAAGGTATAAGTTCTAACCGGCCTATTTCAATTTTATTTCTTCCTATGACCCCTTAAAGTATTCATAAATAAGGATTTTATAATAAAATAAGTATATTTAATTTGATAAATTGTTATTTTTATAATTTTATAACCCTTGTTTAATCTCCTTTTCCAGTATATGGGAAATAGAAAACATCACTCGTGTGTACTTGTGGACTACCACGTTTGTGAAGCGATGCGTTTCTTTTTCATAAATAGATCATATAGTGGGTTTTAATACTATAAAAAATGAATATATATATATATATATTTAATATTTACGAAATAAATACTATTTTATAAATATAATATATTTTCATCATTCTTACCATACCATCTATTAGAAAAATATAAAGGTACTCATGCGTACATGTGGATAACCTCCTCTACAAAGTGATGTTGTCACTTTTCATCTCCACATTAAAAATATAATTATAATGATGTAAAAAATTAAAAAATTTGGAATTTATAACATTTTTTTATTTGTTTAAATTATAATATTTTTTTATTTTTTTTCTTGTCACCCTCTTAGAAAAATGAAAATGTCATTCATGCATATGTACAAACTACTGTCCCTATGAAATGACATGGTTCATCTGTCATGAATGCCATAAATTGTTGATTATAAAAGTATTTATAATGTATAAATATGATAATTTTTTTATGATTTATATGTAATTGAACCATACCCCCTTTGACCATGTTCAACACCCTAATGTTGTTTTAAGGTTATAAACCAAACAAACCCAAAATCTTTAACATGAACTTGACAATTTTAGTAACTAAATAATTCTAGGTAATAAATTAAATAAAATGAATAATAATAATAATAATAATAATAATAATTAAATTGAAATGAAAATTTATATGAATAATTTAAAATGATACTATAGTTTTATTATTCCACAGTTAGTGAACACATGAAGCTAGAATAAATGTATGGTAAGAGACTTTATTTTAAAAATATTACAGTTTTCCTTCCATATATTTTTATTCCATATATAGGTTCTTATAAATGTTTTAATATTGTTATTAATTATTATTAAAAGTTTTATATTGTTAATTTTCAATTAATTTTAATATCTTTATTAATTATTAAAAGGAAATCATTTAAAAAATTTCTCAATGGGTTATTTTTGTGTTTTTACAAAATGTGGAAAAAATATTATTTCATGAGAATGACTTGAAAACGTTTTTCCACGTTAATATAAATTATTATTTATTAATATTAATCTAGAATTTTCCATGGATATGTTCATAGAAATTATTTTTATCAATATTTTTTTAATTTTTAGTTTTCATATTTTTTCTAAGGAAACCAAATTTGTTTCTAATATTAATGTGAAAAATGAATTTGTTATTGCATATGGGCTTAAATTCTAATTTAAATTGGTTTTATGATTAAATATATTGATATATCTATTTCATTAATTATATTATTCTTGGAATTTTTAAATGAATGGAATATGAGCTCGATATATCTCCGTTGTTGGGTGATCCCGATACAGCTCTCCTATCGATTTGGTATAGTGATAGAGTTTATCAATAATAGGTTATTCGTAAGAGATAAAGGAATTATCTAGTTGAGATATTCCATTATAAAAATTATTTTTTGGTTGAATTAAAAGATAATGTCCAAAGATACCTACATGATATGATTTCAATGTTTTATAAAGGAAATATTTTTTATTTTAAATGGTATGAAGAGAATCTTATGTAAGAAAGTATATGATTGTTTTAATAAAGATGAAAATATTGTTTTCCCAAGAATGTTATTCAAGAGTTTTCATATTTTATAATAAACCCTTATTATTATTATTTTACATTTATGATTTAATATGAAATGATTCCAGAATGATATTAAATATTTATGTTGTTTTCATATAAAATCTTAAATATTTTTTTCATAAAATGTTCATTGTGAAAAAAGAAAACATTATTTTGGATTTTTCAGGTTCAAAAAATGGGGAGTTGGGTTTCAATTATATTATGTCCCTTATTGTGATTTATGTCACCACATGTTTTTAACTAAATTTTCCTAGGGATTAAGGTTGATTATAAATATTAATAAATTTAATCATACAGATATGAAACATTTATTAAATTATGAAAGTGAGTATTCAGAAATATTATTTTGTGTGAAAAATGGAAATTGAGTGGAAATGTCCACTTATTTAGGTAATGACTTGACTAATTATCTAAAAATATAAACTGAAAATGTATATGAAATGTATGAATGTGAAACCTTTGTTATAAATACTGTATTTATGAGTTGAAGAAGGTATCAGGGGACAAGTTTCAATTAAAAATGGGTTTTTAAGTAGAGGAGGTTTTATCCACTACAAATTGAAAAAATATTATTTTAAAACAACCACTGATATGACAACAACTCTAGTATAAGAAATAAATATATACACGACATATAAAATTATATAATTACAATATTAATTTAAAAAACATAATAAATACAACATTTACATATATTAACACAACTTATTTGCAATTACAACAAATTTATTTAAATCAAACGTTCACAAGTAGAATATATAATTTTCATCAAAAATACAATACATGGAAAGATGAATCCAAATATCCACATGACTCCCCTATATAGGGATAGTTATCTCATATGATCCAAACTTTAAATTTTTGTATTGGCTAATAGCCTATGCTATATTTGGAGATTATATGAAATGAAATTTAGAATAATAATTAATTTTAATTAAATAATAAATAAAAATTATGTTTATAAACTATATCATAATAATAAAAACATATTAATATAATTATATCATAGTATTCATTATTGTAGACGTCTATATGAACGATGAAAATTCCGTATGAATTCCCCATTCATTACTAAAAATAAATTACCCAATGAAATCATCATCACTACAATATGGTCATCTATATATTTCAATCATGTCACATACTCCAATATTTTATTTTCTATGATCATAATTTTCTTTTGGGACACTAATTTACCAAGAACAATAATATTTATCTAACCTGTAGGAGGAGTTTTCACAGTGAATAAAGAGGGGCTCATCCTAATGTCTCATGAGGGGGATGTTCCAGAACCCTACCCTCAAGCATGGAAAGAATGATCCTTTCCTATATCATGGGTAATAAAATCATTATGGGAGATTTATGATGACTGCACATTATCTTATCACCAAAAAAATTAATTTTCACTTATAAATATAAAAACTAAACATAAAATATTTCATTAAGAAAGTAAATTTTAATTTATTCATTCTACTGAAATGTTTTCATCATGTTTATTTACATAATTTCCATCATCTTTATTTCTGAAAATTGAACCAGAAATTGATTTGATCAATATCCTATGAAAATTCATTCACCAAAATCATTAAAGTGAAAAATTGAAAACTATAAATATTTAATAACATAAATCGAAACAAACATATATTTAAGAAATTATTTGAAGATTACCTTTTCTAATATTTTAATTAAAAATTCATTAAAACTAGATGTGCGTGGGATGACTGTTTTCTACCTATTTAATGAGTTTTTTAGAATATTCTTGACAAAAATGTTAATATTAATAAAAATTCATTATATAAAAAAATTAATATCAATGTAGTAAGAAAATATCAAATGAGTTTTGTTAATTATTATGATTAATATCCATAATGTACATCCATGGATCCTGAAGAATCCCTTTGGGTACCTACTCATACATTTAATGGACACTCGAGGGGGTAGCATTGCACCACCGCCAAAAAATATATATAATGTACTTCCACTTTTCCCTAAAAATATTCAAATTATATTGATGAAAAACAATGTCAAGCACATAAAAATTAAAAATAATCTACATATTATATGTGTAAAAATATATAGAATTAAATTTCATTGAAATTTCGGATTAAAAACTGATGAATATTTCTTTTGACATACTTTCATTTGTTTATCAAAAATATTATTCTTATAAATGGAAGGAATGTGCCTCTAATTATCATACATGATGGAAAGGGACATTATATCACGTGATAAATTGCCCAATATATATAAATATAAAATTTTAATGAATTTACATCACATATATTATTACATGATTTGTAATATAAATATCTATTAATAGAAATCACAGATCAAACTGTCATTTTGTCTTTAGAAGACAAGGTTAATAATACATCAAGTGAAACACACCATAAAAACCTTATTTAATTATTAATAATTGGATCCAATATTAATTTGATATACAAAAACTATATGGGATAATCTAGGATATTCATTGATGAAATGGTTGAGATAGAAATCATAGTAAGGGAATAACTTGTTAAGGAAACATAACATATGAGTCCAAAGTATAACATGATATCATAAAAGGGAAGGCTCATGGGAAGATTTAAAGAGAGAATAACATAAATAAAATGGTATCATAAGATTATATAATCATATTAAATGTGGTGTAAACATATAACATGAAATAAATTGGAATCAAGGTTAACTGCCTAGTCAACATCACATGGTGGATAAAGTCCCATAATGGATTAGTTATTCTACCTAATTCCATACATGGTCTCCCATGTGACTAAATAATAAAAAAATTCATTATATATATATCATGGAAAACCAATAAAAAATGTTCCATCCTTTTTGTGTTCCCAAAAAATAAAGAAATTGTAAGACCTAAACTTAAGAATTACCCATAGAATGAAAATGGGATACATAATCTCAAATCATATCATAATCAAAGGAAATTTCATGAAGAAATATTTAGATAAACAAAAATAATACATGTATTACCCAATAAAAGGAAGTGAGAATAATATAGGTATATTTCTTGGAAAACAATATATAGAATTTTGAATCATTCCTTAACATTAAATAGAGATAAAGTATGTGATTTAGAATGAGAGTGGTCATAACCTGAATGAAAGGGTGGTTAGAGAGATCCCTTACATAAAGCCTGATTTTTCATGTACGTTATTTATCTTTATGAATAATAAATTTATCATAATTATTTAATTGATTACAAACATATTTCATGTTTATTATTCATTATTATTTTACTTATTGTCATGTTTTATTTAATTAGTTAATCATTTAGGTTCAAGTTGGACGTTTTGATGATGTATGTCTCATATGTCCAAAATCACTTTTGAAAGTTTACTATGGATAATGATTTTATTTTTTCAACATATAATGAATAATATCAATGACATAATAACTATTTTGAACATCAATTATACCTTTAAAATCAATAATAAATGAATTTTATGAAAATGAACTATGTTACAATCATGGTGACCATAGGTCGTATGTGCGCATGGGTAATGTTTCTATTTTTCAATTATCAAAATTAGAATATGGTATGTGATATTTTATCTATATATAATGAAATTTATATCATATATTTAATTTTATTTCACTAAATACACTTACATAAACCATCTCTGTAATGTGGTAAAAAACATATCACATTATGTCATGATGCGGTGTTTGTTATGCACACAAATGACTATCATTCTTAAATGGATGGTAATGTAACAAATGTAGATGAAATATTAATTTTTCAGAATTATTAATATTTCATTAATATATAAATATATAATCATTAAATCTATCTTCATGAATAACCACAAGTGGTGATGACGGAAGATGTATTACATTGCATCCTGAGGGGGTAGTGCACCGTACAAATGATTGATCATTTCATTTCGCATTTTATGGAAGCAGAGATGAACATATGTTATTAAATTATCATCATAATATATAAATATATGTTTTATAATGAAGTTATTATATAATCAATATGTATTAAGATTTGAAGGATGTGGGAGAAGATATATATCAACGATTCTTGGTTAAGAACACTATCTTTTCTTGGTACCACATCTTTAAGATTATACCTAAATCCTCCATAGATTGCATTTATCATCAACAACATGAATATAGGACATGTTTATAGAATTAAGGAATGTATTTTTATAGTTATTTTATTATCCAAAATTATTTATAAGTGTATATGGAAAAGGATATGGGTTCTATTTTATAAGTGGGGGTAGAGGGCGCACTTGCATTTTTTAAAATGAAAAAGTAAAAACGAAATTTTACACATGAAACAGTGCTCTAAAATAGATCATCTAAGAAGTTTTGATTATATAATGTGTAAATATTTATTTAAAATTTGATTTTGACATGTTTTACGTCATTTTATCCTTTATTTAAGTTTAACCCTCAATAACTCTGTTTTAACTTTAATTATGATAATTAATTTTTTATTGTTTTACATATTCATTATAACTAAAAACTAAGTCAAAAATATTATATAATATTATGTATTATTATTATTAAAAATATGGAATCCATTTTTATAAATTCAATTAACTGATGTAGAGGAAATTAATTTAAATTTAAACAAGTAGGAGTTTTGAAAAAATAATTCCAACAAAAAAGTTTTCTTAATTAGAAAAGGTTTGTATATAAAAATTCAACATGGAATTGATTCCAATGACATAAATTGGGTTATTAACATCATATTTGAGTTAATTTTACTTTTAAGAAATTTTTTTGAAAATAATAACTACCTAAATTATTTAAATGAATATTATAACTATATAAATTAGAGTTTTGTTCTTAGACTAGAACACAATCATTTAGAAAAACATGGTTTTTGATAAAAACCCTTATTTTTCTCTATTCGTGATAAAATTAAAATTCATATAATAATACCAAAAATTCGTCCTAAGATAATTTTGACACATTTATCCCAAAAATTAAAGTAATTTCTTCAAATAAATTTTCTAAAAGTATAAAAGTTTATTTATTTGTTAATTAAAAGCAATAAAATTCAGTTTCTGATAAAAAAAAAATTATTGTTGAAGCCTGTATGGACTTTACTAAATAGTAAGTACATATTTGTTAATATATTTTCCATATAAAAAATAAACCTTTCTATTCATACAATAAAATTTAATGAATACATTATAATGTTAATATTTATATAATAATATTAATTATATATATAGATTGTTTAAAACGGGTTGTCACTTGTGATATATGCTATCAAAAATATACTTTTTTTAAAAAAATATGGTGCAACATTCTTCCCCCAATAAAATCTTTTCCCTTGAAATTTTATATTACAGATCACGGTAAAAATATAGGAGGTTACTTCTATATGATTCCTTCCTCCACTTCCCAGGTTTCCTCTTCATATTTATGGTTCTACAACAACACTTTGACCAGGTGAGTCATCTTTTTGTGTATAACATTATCTCTATGTTCAATGATATTCACAGACAAAACCTCACAAGAGAGATTATTTTCTAGATATACCGCCTCGTAATTCATTACTTGTGAGGTATCTAGTATTTTCATCCTCAATACAGATACATGGAAAATGTTGAGTATATGAGAATGTATTGGTGGGAGTTCCAGTCAATAAGCCATAGCTCGAGTGAAATTGAGAATCTTAAATAGAACGATGTATCTTGAGAAATGACTTCCCTTCTTTCCAAATCTCCTGAATCACTTACATAGAGATATTCATAGAAACACATTATCCTTAACCTGAAACAACTAGTCTCATAGATGAATATCAAAATATCTCTTTTATCAACTCTAAGCTTTCATGATGTGTTGCTAAATGATATTGAAATTTTATACCATTTTATAACAAAATTCTATTCCTAGCATCTTCAATTCAACATCTTCAATTCGGCACATTGGTCTTCTCAATCAATTCTTATAAAGGTAATCATATTGAACCATTTGGATACTTGAGCGGGAGCTATTATTATATTGCAACTTTACTAGGGGAAGATGGTGATCCTTACCACATTTAAGTCTATTGAACATTCCTTCAACATGTCTTGTAGTGTATAAATGTTCTTCTCAGATTAGCCATAATTTTGGGGGTGATAATCCATACTAAAATTCAATATATTATTTATATAATTTTGGATATTCGTCCAAAACATAGAGAAAATATCATATATTAGTTAGATGAAATCGATATAGGTGTTCCATTCAGCCTCACTACCTCTCTCATTCATAACCTTGCAAGATAATTGAGTGAGAAGTCCTCTATAATTTTAATTAATTGATTAGTCTTCTATAAGATGATCTACCACAACCCATATGGAATGGATTCCTCTTAATGTCTTTGTATGACCGGTGAAAATTTCCATGGTGATGTTTTCTTATATTTATATAGATATGGGTAATATTTCCATTATCCCCTTAAACCGTTTCCTTGAATCCATTACTTCCTATCATACTATATAAACTCATGAATATTATATGATCTCCCCCTTCATATTGTCCCACAAATAGTTAGGTCAAAAAATCTCAATACACCTTTATTCTCCCTGGGTGTATGGACAAGGTTTCGTTATGTGCTTCTATCAACATATCATTATTTATTATAGGATTTTACGGTACTCATAGTCAAGATCCAAATCTCAAAACATATTCATCATCAATTTTAATCATTGATGATTTTTACTTTCTTATGGATTTTATCCTCTTCTTAATTTCCACAACATGTATTCGATCATCTTTTAACTTCTCTGGATTGGATGGTTGAGTTATGATTTGATAAATGAAAGACTGTGTTCTTCTGTTTATGATTCTCATGTCTAGCCATTATATATATACAAATATTGGATCCTTGTCAATTCTCTTAACTGAGAATGTTGATGGATCCTTTCTACCTTGAGCATCAGTCACATTGATTGATTTTCTAAGATGATAGTTCATTAAGTAGTCATAGTCCTTGATCAGCTAAAAACATCTTCAGTCAACCTATTATACTCCTTCTATGAGAATATACATTTTAGGCTCTTATGATCAGTATATATTTTAAACATATCCTTATATAGATAATGTAATAGTATTTTCAAAGAAAATATCCCTGCATCAAACTCCAAATAATGCATTGGATCGTTATTCTCATGAAATTTAAAATAAATTGAGTTGTATCTATAAATTTATCATTTTGCATAAGTAAAAATCCTAATCCATTTTTATAAGCATCGTTGTACTCCATGAAAATATCCCCAAGTTAGGGAAATGTAATCATTGGTGTAGTGATATGCCTATTTTTCATCTCTGTAATGATCGTATCACATTTTATAATATAAAAAACATTACTCTCTTCTATATTAGCTTGGTTAGCGAGTTTAAAATTTATGATAAGTTTCATACAAATCATCAATAATACCAAGATAGTCTATGGAAACTATGGATCAATGTTACAGATGTTGGTCTAGGATGTTCTCGATTTCCATTATTTTAAAATGTTCCACATATATCCATTTTACTGTGATAATATTCCCCAATAATGATACTTCCTTAATACATAACTCACATTTACTGTAATTTTCATATAGATGATGCTTTCTAAAATCCTTTAGCATTATATTCAAATTCTCCCCCTAGATTTTGGAGTAAAAAAATATTATCTATAAACACAACCATAAAATTTTCAAGGTAGATCCAAAGACTCTATTTATGAAGTCCATAAACATTTATGTATCATTAGTGAGTCCAAAAAGCATCACTATGAACTCATAGTTTTTATACCTTATTTGAAAGGTAGTTTTCAGAATTCATTCCTTCTTAACCATTAATTGGTGATATCCCGATTGAAGGTGATCCTTAGAGAAATACTGGGCTCCAAGTAATTGATCAAACAAGTATTCTATCAATAAGATGGGACGTTTGTTATTTATTGTGATTTTGTTATGTTAACGATAATCAATATATCGGTTCATTAACCAATACTTCTTATTTATAACGTGTACTATCAAACCCCACGATGACGGAAAAGGGTATATAAAATTCCATTATAGATTTTCTAGTAACTGATTATTTAGCTCTTTTAATTCAATAGTGTCCATTCTCAATGGAGTCTTTGATATGGGTACAGATCTAGGCATAAGTTCAATAGAGAACTCAACCTCTTGGTTTGGAGGAAGACTTAGATATTTTTTTGGGAATACATCTGTATAATCCCCCATAAAGGGAATATCATCAATATTGATCCTCTCCATTGTCTTGATCATTTGATTTATATATCCTTGCATATAATTTAATAAAATCAACTATTGAAAAAAATATTCCAATGGAGATTCATCATCCTCCTTATAGTTGTATGGAACCAAAGTATGACATGGGACATGAAGAGTGATCTTCCAATCTTGATAGTCGATGTTGGATTTATATTATTATATTCAATCCATACCTAATATATCATAAACAATCACTGAAATAAGAAGGAAAATATTTTATAGAATATTCAATCAACAAAACATTGAATGGGGATGATTTCCCAACTCGGGATGAAACCATTTCTCTATTATTTGTTCTCATAGATAGGCTGACACCCATGTTTTGAGGTGGTTTCTGAATAATTATACAAAAATTGTGAGATATGAATGAATTCATAGAACCAAAATAAAATAGTGAATTAACTATTCTTAAATTAATAACTTTTTTACTTATAACAACATTGTTGTTATGATCCACCTCATCAATTGTGATAACATATGGTCTTCCTCTCTCTCTTGGCCATATATTTTATTTTCATTTATTGACTCCAAAAACCCTTGGATTAGGGTATTATATTGCACAATTCCCATGTTCTTTATATTTGAAAAACTATACCATGGACTGAGTGTAGATATGAACATTCATTTATCATTCTACATTAGTGAGTTTATTCATTTCCCTTCGGCTTTGTTTTTCCAGATGACACTATTTTCAACATAATAAGCACCTCCTAGTTCCAAGAATATTTAGTCTAGGATGCATCCTCCCACACTTTTGGATAGTGGGATGTTGTATTTTCATTCCTCCATGGGATTTATATATGGATACCCCCAACAAAAACTCTATTATATGTTTTTTGTCTCCAGTCCCACGAGATCACTGAGAGTCCCCAATCTCCATATAAAATTCGATGGAACAGTGGAAAATAAATCATCAGTATAAAATTCTCATATTTTCAATTATTTTAATATTTTTTATTTAATTCACTAATGAAGCGACATGCCTTACTTTTGGTGTTGATGAAAAATTTGACGGCATATTGTGCACACCTTGGGAAGATTTCATCGCACACCCTGATAAAATCTTGTTTCTTTTATTTCAGACTGAGGAACTCCCTATATATTTTAATATAGAGTGTTTAGGTAAAATATTTATTACAAAATATTATCTATATGACTTTGAATTCCATGTAATCAAAATCCTCCGTGGCCTTTTTGTTCTTGAGTAGTTTACAACACTGGTCATCTTATCCGTCAATGCAATAGACATCCAAAAAAATTATATCTTTTTTAAAGAATTGTGGGATAGAGAATATCAGCTCAATATATTAAATCCACTATTTCAAAACGAGTGTATTACAAGATCGACTAATGGTATAAGCCATTTTCACATAAAAGACTCTACTGCAACATGATCTTTCATAGTAGGAGTAGGGTATTCCACATGATTCATGTAATTATTCAAAACATGTTCCATTTCAGAAACTATATCAATGAAGTTCCTAGATCCCACCACTACAAGGTTAAGAATAGTATTGGGATGTCATCACATTACCTATGATGTTGGTTGTTTTTATTATTTCTTTTATTTTCCTCATTTAAGTAAAATAAGAAATAAAATATGATATTATATTAACTAATAAATATTAAAAGGGTAAAATTACAATGTTTTGAGGAAAAAATTATAAATAATAAATATATCCTAACATATATATATCTATGTTTAAATCCAGGTTATCCATAGTAATTTACTTATTTGTTTTTCAGACCTAATAACTTGATCTAGTACTTCATAATGGTTCGTAAAGAGTTTTTCAATTTCCAAAACATATCCCCCATGAGTATTAAACTAACTGTATAGTAAGACCCATTTTTTGTGCACCAGGTGATAATAAAGTCTAGATCAATGTTCTTTTTTCAATGTTGTTACCACTATGAAAAATTTTTGTAGACACATATCCTCTTTTAGGTTCTAGAAATAGGTTCAAATTCTCAGAAACCAATCTCTTTATACTTCACAAATTTCTATGATATTTTCCTTAATTATACTTATCCTTAGACTTATCTATAGTTTTATCACCAATGTTTTCTTATCGAATTTTCCAAAGGTTTTTTAAAAAATATTATAATAATACCTATATATCCCCAATAAGTTTTACACATATCATTGAAATATTTTTAACATGAATATCCACTAAAAAATAAAGGATTGAAAATACTTAGTTTCATTAAAATAAAAGGTTCATAATACATAAAGTGTAACTAAACATAACTTGCAAATTAAATTCAACATAATGTGATCCTAAATTACTTTAATCTTTTAAAACTACATGTGAGAAATTGGGGAATACATAGATGAAATTAATAAGCTAAAAATCCAAGAAAGGGAATTAAATTATTAGGAAACATAACAAGTGAGTCAAAATTTATAACATGATATCAAAAAATAGAATTCTCATGACTGGATGACATGATATAATTACATAAATAAATGGTATCATAATATCATGACATCATATGAAATCCAATATCGACATATAATATGGCATAAACATGATTCATGTATAACATTCTATACAATATAACATGGTGTAAAAAGTCCCATAATTGATTATCTTTTTCTCTGTAGCCCCATAAATGGTGTCTAATAAGACTAAATATTTTTCCTATGCATTGGAGCCCTATTTGGGTGCACCCATAACAAAATGTTCCTGATTTATGTCTTCAACAGAATGTAAAACAATAATATGACATAAACATAATAATTACAACTAGAAATAAAATGGGTTGCATAATCTTTCCTCATATCATAATCAATGGAAATTTCGTAAAGGAGGAATTTGAGAAATGAAAATAATACATGTATTAAAAATTACAAGGATAGAATAAGAATATAAAATTATGTGAGTGATATATATACATATTCTATAATCATTAAAAAACATTAAAGATCTATATAAGTTAAGTTAGATAGATAATGTTCATAACTCGAAGGAAAGGGTGGTTTAGAGATACCCCTTACATCATGCTCGATTCTTCACTTGCGTTCTATATCTTCTGAAAAAATATAATGATAATTATTTAATTTCATAAGAAAATTTTCATGTTTATTATTCCTTTTTTGTTTTATTTATTATCATTTTATTTTTAATTACTCAATCATTTAGGTTCAAGTTATATGTTTTGATGATGTTTGTCTCATATATCCAAAATCACTTTGGAAAGTTGAATAAGTTCAAAAATATTATTATCTCATTAATAAAATAATAATAATAACATAAATTTAATTTTTATACATCAATAATACCTATAAATCAAATCATGATGTATGGTTTAAAAATGAAGTACATAATAATTATAGATACAGTAGGTCGTACGTACACTTGAGTAACATTTCCATTTCCAACGATCATGATGGAGATAAGGTAAGATTTAATTTTTTTAAATAATGATAGTTATATCATAAATATTATATTATTTCATTAAATAAACTTACATATATTATCCATGTGATTTTGTAATTGAAAACAAATCACATCACTTCGTGAGGTGATAGTCCATCGTACGCACAAACAATGTTATCATTCATAAATAGATTGTAATTTAAGAATGTATTGAAATATTATTTTTTAAAAATTATTAATTTTAAATTAATATCAAATATAAATATTAAATATATTATCATGAACATTAGGGATAAACAATGATGGGAAAAAATTACATCAGTTCGTAAGGCGGTAGTCCTCCACATAGACAAACAGTGGTATCATTACCAATTTGATGGAATTGGAGATGGGTTTCAATTATAAAATCAACATAATAACATATTAGGTTATGATAGAAAATTATTTCATTATATCAGAATTATTTATTAATATTTTAAAATGGTTTAATAAGAAAAAAAACAAATATGCAATGTTATGATTGATACCTATCTTTCAGACTGCTTCTTTTGGATTATATCATAAGTATCTATATAAAGGATTTATAATAAAAAATGATTCTATGACATCTATATGGATGTAATAAAATTATTTCATGAAATAAAGGATTTATAATTGTAAATAATAGAGGAGATTGGGTTTCTATTTATCAGTGGGGGAGGGGGCACACTAGGAATTTTTTAAATGAAAATTTTATTCCCATGTTTTTCACATGTAAAAGGTTAAAAAATAGATCATAATCTAAACTGAGATTATATATGGTTAAAATATTTATATAAAATATGATTTGGAAAAGTTTTTAGGTCACTTTATCCCTTATATTTTTAGTTTGTCCCTCGATAAACCTATTTTATCCTCAACCATGGTAAATTTTTAATTCTATTTTTAAAATGAATTTTGACAAAAAATTATTTTGGCTATATTATATAATATAAATTACACGGATTCAATCTATGTAATAAAATTTTATAAATTAAATTCATAGAAGTTGTATAATTTAATTTAAAATTAAACATGTAGGAATGATGAAAATATAGTTTTTCAAAGAACAAGTTTTTATAAGTATAAAAGGTTTTTATATAAAATTTAGCCTAAAATTGATTCTATTAAAACAAATTGGATTAAAAACAACATAGTTGAACTAATTTCTCTTTTAAACCATTCTAAAAAAATTTAAAATTTAAAATTATTTAAACAAAAATGTTTTTTCTATATAAAACAGTATATTTAAATAATAATTAATATATTAAACATTTTTTGAAAATCCAAAAAATTAATGTTAAGCTAATTTTAAATTTTTTATTCAAAAATGAAGTTTATTGGTTCAAAACAAAATTTAAAGAGGTAAAATTTTAATTTTTTTTTCAATAAATCAATAAAAATTATTTTTGGAGGAAAAAAGTTATTACGATTCATATTAAGACTTTTTAAAAAATTGAGTACTTATTTATACATATCTTTTATTTATCCTTCTTAGTTATATTTCAGTATTTTGTTATTAATTTTAATACCACCATAATTAAAAACTAGGTTATAATGGTTATGTTTAAATAATAATATTAATATTATAATGAGGTCTGTTGAGTCTCGATGTGGCATGTCACATAAGCTATTGAAAATAGAATCATTTTTTTAAATAAAGAAGGTGTTACATAAAAGCCTCTACACTCATCTGTATGAACCAAAAATATGTCAAATGGTATAACTACTCTAAATATTCCCATCCTTCTATCAACTGATGTATTTTTTTATGTCTTTTTATTATCTAAATCTATTACCTAAATATATTATGAAATTAGTATACATATGTAATAATTTTTTTTAACATTAAAAATTATATACCAATAATGGTTACCCATTAGTACCCTTATGATGGTAACTATGGAACTATATGATGAGTCGATTGATGCTCCTCAATTACTCCATCCGATCCTTTTGGAATCCCTAGAGTAGAAAGTGGTGCACTAGAAGTATGTAACATGAATAATGAATATTGGAGCATATCAGATGCAACAAAATGATACAAATGATTGAAAAATGAATGTATGAAACATACCTAATACATGTGGGAGTATATAAGATGGGTCATTCAATATCATTGTAGCTATAGAAGATCGTCTCTTATCTGCAAATTGTTTTGTTTTAAAGAGATGTAGATGACTAAATCACATATCTAAATAATGTTTTTTGGAAAACATATATCCAAAAAGAATCTGAAGAAATTTTAGAACCTGATATATGATATAAAACAAGAAAATGATTTAACGATTTTTTAATAGATTAATTATATTCACATATTCTAAATAAAAAATTAAAAGATATGTTAAAAGAGGGAAAAACATAAAATAAATTAATTCATCAATGGAAATATTATTGTCATGTTCCAAAGTTAAAATGATTTTATCATCTCCACCCACCCTTGATGTACAAACCATTTCAATATTTTCACAAGAAGATAAATAGATCTCTTAATTTTTATGGGACTTAGTGCCGCCAAATAATTTATTATCTTCACTACACATATCATAAAAGTATCTTGATTTTCAATTGACTACACAACTCATTCCTTCATCGACTATGTCATCCACATAAAATAAATTATAGATTATACGGCCAAAATATATGGATTATTTTTTATATTCTGACAAGAATAAATCAACCAATATATGTTAACATATGGTAATTGAAAAAAATATTTTCTTATACCCCTTTCAATATCAAGCCACTTAAATTAGAAAAACCAAATTAGAAAATGCCTATAATTATGTAATTAAAAAATATTAATCAACTTTATATAGTATCCCAAATCATATAATTTTGTGAAGATTCCACTATTTTTTAATTATTTTTAATGAAAAATCATTAAAAACATAAATCCATTGATATTATAAGCATTGATTCTTCCATACTGATTCTAATTCCTTCAAGATAAATAGTTCAAATCAACTTGCACTCCATCTTGATTATCAACAATAATTATAAATATAAATAAATATAAAATATTATTAACTACATAAGAAATTTATAAAATCATTTTATGAATATGAAATCGATTATTATCTTACACGATGTGAACACCAATCAATAATTTATTTTAATCGATTTTATTATCTCTTTCTCATTTCAGGATTGACTCTTAGGTCATCACTTTCTATTAATCTTCAATTATTAAGTGAAAGGTTATTCAATATAATTATTGAGTACACAAATATATATGTTTTAATGAACTCTATTTTTATTAATAGAATTGATGATATTTCCCCAAATTGATAACCTTAAATTTGAATGTTTTTTATTTACTATAGGTCTTTAATTATTTCTTTTTATCAGTGACATATCAAACTCGAATAAATATTGTCTTAATATTATCTAAATACCCTAAATAAAAGGTTATATACTGTTCTTCTATATATCCTTCAACAATAGAGCCTTCATTAAGAGAAATATTTTTCGAATAAAAACATCGAATGACATGGATACAAAATGAAAAAATATTAACATAATAAAATAATACAAATATATGAAGTTTGAAAATTTTCACGGAGTAATCATGAAAATATAAAATTATAATACCTCTATTTGGGATATATCCATCAATAATGTATGGGTCCTATAACATTATCTTCCAAGGTAAAATGAATAGTTAGTTGAATCATTATAGTGAAAATTGATGTGGGAAATATAATCTCCAAATGAAAAGGTTTCATTACATTTAATTAATGAATTTTGAAAACCTTAATAGGGTTTAATGTTTTCTCAAAAACATTTCTAATGAATGGGAAAAAATATTTTAAAAATGATGTTATTTTATCAGTTAATAATATACAAAATTCCATAGATATCAATTATACTATAAAAATATGAGAGCTATATATTTTAAGTCAATTTAACTTTTGATGATTCAAGTCAACACATCTTGAAAATTTACATGAATATATATAAGGTACTTTCACATTTTTTATTATATAAATGAAAATATAATTTTCTTGGTTCATCCATTCAAAAGCTACCACATGACAATTTCCAATATCATTTACCCAAATATCATGCTTTATATTCATTTCTTCCAAGTATTTACAAGAATTTTGATGATCATTTGATTTTTTGTTTTCATTCAATTTTGTAAAGATAAAATTTTCACACACAAAAAAACAATGTGAATAATTTCATGAATATGAAATAACAATTTAAATTCCCAATAAGGTAGTTTGAAAAAAAAATATTTTCTTATATTTTTGGGTTCTAAATGTATATGATGTTCCTTTAACATGATTTCTATAAACCTCCATAGGAGACTCAACCCATTTTTAATCATCGAATCGTGACATGTTAAACAGATATCTATTAGATGCATCTAATAATTTATGATGAAATATGTAATACCACATTCCTATATAAGGAAATATTCTTGGACCAAATTTAAAATAAAAAACTAGACATGAATATCCAGTTTGAGTGTCCCAACAAAATAGGTTTCCTTATCCTAGAAACTCACTAATCATCCACATTAATGGATTAAGAATTTTGAGCATTTTGGATATAGATATATCATATGTATCAATACCATTGTCCCATAACAAATGAAATTATTTGATAAGAGGATAAAGGTATACATAAATGTCATTTATATTAATTTTAATTCCAAGAATGATCATTGAAATAATGAAGGGAATTTACATTATACACCCCCACAGAGTTATATTTTAAGTGATGAAAATAGAAATTAATATTCTATAAGTTGTACTAAGAGTATCAAATGTATTAGATCCACTAATAGTCAATAAAAAATGCATATTATGAGTATCTAAAGTGAAATTTGGGTATAAATAATCAAAGAATTTTTAGGCCTTTCAATATCCAGAATGTCATATAAACCATTCATTATTAATTTTCATAGAATGTAACTTAATATTCTCTACGGTTTTAGAGGACATGATTTTTGGTAAATATTGGGATTAATTGATTGTAATGTAAATATTTATATAAATTTTAATACGATTCTTTTTCATAGTATGTTCATTTAGACTTTCATCATGATTCATTGATTTGAATCTATATGTATAACAACATTCTTCATCTCCTAAAATGATTTAGGGATCTTATCATGAACAGATTCATGATGAAGAAAACATAATATCATAAAATTTTATTTATATATATTTCCACATAATCACATTATATGGTACATATTAGACCCAAAAAGAACTCTGGTGATAGATTCCCTAAGAGTGGGGGTGAATCTGGGTATGAAACTCATTATTATGTCTACATGTAACCTTGATACTCTCTAAAACCTAACCAATATTCACCTCACTTGGTAGTAGACTAAGTCTTCTATACACAAATTTAGTGATGATTTGATCAATTGGGGAGACTAACTTAGCCTTATTCTGATAAGATCAATGATCTCCCAATCCATATATACATCTTTTCATCCTTTAGAATATTATAAAAGAAATCCCACAAGACACAAGAATTTTACTTATATCACCCACACATGAATATATCCATGAATAACACACTGATGTGTTGTCAAAATGATAAAATACACTTATATTCACTAGTCCTCTAGAAACAATGTTTTATCTATGGTCACCAACATTCATGCTCACTTCCTTTATAATATTTATTGTTTGGATCACCACCACACTAGGATCACTACCTTCTTCCTACACAATTTATCACACATTTGTGGTACGAAATCATGACCTCACTTCTTCTCTTAATTTTATCACTTATTTATAAATAATATTCTCTTTGGCACAGAATTCAATTCACGTCATCACTATCTTAGTGTTTTGGAAATGATTAGTTTATGTTGATATCTGCACTACAATTCCACAAGCTTCTTGTGAAACTAAAAAATGTAGCAGCATTACATTATCTGATGAACTGGTCTTTAATGAATAATGACTTCCATTGGAAATGTGTTTAATGACTTCCAATCACATTATTTTTTTTGAAACATAAAACCTTCATGCAACCTTTGCACTACTTTTTCAAAACATTTCCATTTTCCATGAAGTATTGAACTTTCATGAAACTAAAATACTTCCATTATTCATTCTAAATCTTCATGAAACCCCGTGGTTAGATTTACTCATGTCTTTTATTCTATGTAATTGATTTCTATATGAATTATCCATGCATGAAATACCATCACATAATTGATTCATGAATTTAGAGCCTTCGAATTTGAAATAGATTATGATTTCTCAAATTTCTGGGGGGAATCATCCTTTTTAAAAATGTTTCCATACATTTATGAAAATGTAATGAATCTTTTTTTCCTTGTAATTTTTTGAATATTTAAAAGAATATTTTTAAAGATAAGTAATGAGTCAACTGTGGATTTTGGGATTTTAACATCCTCGATTTTGGTATAATAAAAATATCAAATATTTTATATGAAGCATTCACAATTTTTTGAAAAAAGAAATGTATCAAAAATAGTGTTCCCGATGGGAAATTTGATACCACTATTGAATCTAAAATATGTGTTTTATCCTAGGAGTGACCTAATATATATACGCATTAGGTGTTTTTTAATGGTGTTCAAGGGAATTATGATAAATAAATAAATAAATTTATTAATTTATTATTTACTAAATAAAACAAAACATAAAATACTCTATATAATCCCACTTATTTCCAAGCCCAAGGTTTAGCGACAAAACCCTAGGGGTTTGAGAGGAGCCTTTGGAGGAGACTTTTGGACAAATGACAATGGATTATCGACTGAGGATCCATGTTCCACGGATATCACAAATCTCACCAATGACAGTGACCTAGAACTATTCTTTATTATAGTCTGATTTAATCTCAAGGTAGGATGTTTTTTATTAGATTTAATTCTTGTTTTTTTTATCCCACGTGGAATTTGAATCAATATTTTTAACAAATTTATTTATTGGTCAATCATTCATTTGTAATAATTCATCTATAATAATGGAATTTGGAATTGATATTTTTCTTTCTAATCATTGATTTTTTTCTATAACTGATGTTTTCACTATTGAAAAATTATGGAAAAAATGAAAAATGGATTAGGTTGGTTCATCATATTTTTTCTTTTTGCATTTCCCTCCATGTTCTCTATGAGATCATTGCTGGTATCTCATTTGGATATTTTTTCAACAAATATCTGAAAACTAAGTGTTACATAACCAATTTGTTTTGCAAAAAAACATTTCTTGGGGTTATGATTTATAATTGTTGGAATGATCAATGTATGATGAAAACTACAGATGATCAGGGATCATGTTATAAGTTTGTCGATTCACTATTGGTGTTGTAATCTTCTGGTGTGATGGGAGGTGATTCCCAAGGGGAAATCAAGCTAGAATCCAGCCACTAGTGATGGCATAAACTCATTCATCCCCAAATATAGAATCAATGGGAATGATTAAAAGAGGTTCTATAGGAAGATGGCTTTCATGCGTGACATAAAAAGAGTTTAAAAATTTATAAAATTTCCAAATTACATGGAATGTAGTTTTTAGAACACATTCCAAGTGCACTCCTTATTATGGTGGTTGGGGTTTCAACAAAATTAAATACCATAGGCCATGTGGCCAAACCACACACCATTTGACCCGATGCATAGAAAGTTTGCATGTAACCCTTGTTTACATGGTCATGGAAAAGGAAAGACACAAGGTCATGTCCATCGTACATGGGCACAAAAATGTACTTAGAAACATCCAGGTACTCAGACATGGCTAGGTATATGGAAATAACTTATGTAGATGAGCATGACAAGAGTGTATGGGAATATGATCATGAACACATGAATTTAAATTGGAAAGATTGATTTTAATGGGATATACCATGTACTCCTCGTACACTTCGTATACTTTTACTAGGGAAGGTTAAAGCCCCCTTCTCTTCACTATAGTCCAATATCTATAGGTTTTCTTCTCCATAACTATCCTTATGATTACATAATGAGGAATCATGTCCTGAGTATGAGATGTGATCTCATTTATAGGATTAGTCTCTTATAGAGTCAAGAATCTTTATGTGTAGTCTGGTGTATGACCCTATATCATTTCTTATTACCTTGGTAGGGTCATGATTCATGTAACCTCTGCACATGTTAAATTGATCCACTTCCTAGAGGGTTATTCAAATTAGAGTTAGACATCCCCTATAGGCCATTTTTATGATCCCCTATATGTGCATCGACATCTCTGAGTTCCATTTTTTACATTCTTCAATGTTAGGCTCTATGAGCATCAAATATCATATGAATTACATTAGTGATAAAAAGGATCATGTATTGGGTTCTCCCAAATGAGTAATACCTTGAATCATTAGGTAGGATCATAGGACAGTAGTTTGGTTGTGAGCTCACGTTGAGACGTGGTGTCTATCTTGAGTATATCTTGGTTATCTTTATTATTATTTCATATTCTAATCGAAATGCCTTCACAATGATGAGATGAATAATATCTTGATGCCTTATGTTTTGTGATTTATGGGTGTCAACTGGGTAAGTTATACTCAAACATACATGATATCTTCTTGCACATGTTGTTCCTTATGATGATGACTAGATTTATGATGGTGTCCTAGGATGACTAAGTGCAGGGAGAGTATAGTTGAACTTGACGGACCATGGTTGGTTCTAAGAGTTTCATTTGATAGCATTCCCCTAATTTCTAGAAGGTTGGTATATTTTAATATTTTTGTGGGATTGTATTTTTATCTTTATGCTTTCATGTTCATATGTTGTACTATGATGTGGGATATAAATGTATGCATTCATTTCAGTGTAAGTTTTTTCTTAAAGTTTAGTATTGTATTGGTGGTTTGAGATGTGTGTATTTATATAGGTACCTTAGTCTAATTCTTCCCTTGTGTGTGTTTTACACCATCCCAACACTGTTAACCAACCCATGACCTATTGGATGGGATCTTAGGGAATCAAACTCAGATTATTGTTGTCCAAGAGGGCCCCTATGGGTCAAGTTATGATAGAATTGTGTTAGATAAGGTTATCTTGGGATTATATTATAGAGATTTTGTAAATATGATTTTTGATTTGGGAATAAGGGAAATGGTGTTCAAGTGTTATATGTTTGGATATCAGGCCATGAAATCTATTTTTACTGTGAAGAATGATTTATTCATTTACTAGGACTCTAAAATCCAACTTTGGATTTCGAACATGCAATCATTGGTCAAAGGAACAAAATTAGTGTATGATCTTATAGTAATAGGTTTTGGTTTCCATGAAAGTCTCTATTGGATAGTGTTTCAACATCTATTGATATATGATTTATATCAAGTTCTGTTGTGAGAAGTAAGAATCTAGGGGATTTTAAAGCTACAGATGTGTAGCATGATAATAATAGTGTATGCATCTAGGTTCTATAACCTTTCATTATACTCCAGGGATATTGTTTAAGATTCATAATTTCAAGAGAATAACATCGATCATAGTCTTCATTTTGGTTTAGGATGAATTGATATCTCTTTGAATCCCTACTTATGATGGATTTCATGAGAGATCCTTGTCAATAGAGAGCTTCTAGGAAGATAATTTTCCAATAGTTGGGGAAGTTATTGGCCACCCTAGAGCTGAGACTTCCGTAGCGAGTAGTAGATGATTGACACATATATCTATGAAAGCAAGATATTTTGGGAGAAAGTGTTAGGATATAGTGTCTATGGTTCTATGATTTCAAGATGGTTCCTTTTATCAAAGAGGGAGGAAACTTTTTTCCTATGATGGGTTGGTAAATCTCTTGTGTGACTACTTGGACAACTTTGTATTAGAGAGCAAGATATTTGATGGTTTTATTTAGCAAGGATAAGGTTGTGGGTAGGGATACTATGGGGGTAACAGATATGATAGAGGAGCTAGGAGAGAAGATGGAGATGGATAAATATTTAATCTGTTTCTATCACAACCCCAGGTGGTCCATGCTAGGCTAAAGTAACTAGTGTTCAAGGAAGAGGGAAGATGCATGAAGTGGGGGATTCTCACACAAAGGATCCGATGGTGATTCAAGGTATGATTTATGTCTTCTAAATTTTAGCTATAGTATTTATAGAAAAATTCATGAGCTATTATTTCTTTTAAACATCCATTATACAAGATATAGAGTTCCAGTTGAGCCTTTAGGTCATCCATTTTGTTTAGAGACTCCCACCAGAGAAGATTTAGCAATCACACACTTATTCTAATAGTGTGGCCAGACTCTGGGAGAAGAGATATTCCTATGGGAATTTTTTGTATCCATGAAGAGGTATTATGTCATAAATAATTGTATTGACTAGATCTTTATAGTTCGTGCATAGATTTTCTATTTCAGGTGGAGAGTGTGGTGTTTCTTTTTTTATGGGATGAGGTTTTACAATATCATTTATTTATAATCATAGTCAGAGAATTATGGGATCTTAAAAAGGAGGATATATCCAATTACCCACCAATTTTCTAGTTTTATCCTCAATGTAGCAAATTTTATGACATTACAGTTTCATACAGCGTTGGAGGAGTATGAGGACATATTTTGTGAGGATGTATTAGTCTTATGTCCAGATTAAGAGATTTAATTTGGTACAAAATTTCACCAAAGGAATATCCTGATATTTTCTCTAGTATATTAGATGGATCCTTTATTGGATTGATATTTGATGGTACAATTGGTGGATTTACAGAGGAAGGGATTTGTCAAACCTAGTTTGTCTCCCTAGGTGTTTTTATCCAAGAAGGTATATCAGATATTGATGTTTCTTGTGGATTACCATCTCCTTAATTATCATGAATAAGTATCCACTTATGATAATCATGTACATATTAGACTAGTTAAATTGGGTGTGGTGGTTCTCAATGATTGATCTCAAGGTCAGGCTATCACTATCTCAGTGTTCGGGATGAGTATATACCGAAGGCAGTATTATGATGTCATTATAGTCATTATGAGAACTTGGTTATTCCCTTCAGTATTATGAATGCACCAAAAGTGTCCATGAAACCTAAAATATCATATTTTATTCTTTCTTAGTCTGGTTTTTCAATGTCATCAGCTATGAAATCCTAGTGTACATGAAGTTAGAGGAGTAGAAAGCAAGACATTTTAGTATGGTACTAGATATTTTTTGAGATAATTAGATTTAGTGAAATATGTCAAAGTGACTGTTAAATTTTTGAGAGGTAAAATTCCCGGTACATGTCATCTAGGGAGTGGGTGTAGCTGTGGTCCCAAAAAATGTCTAGGCGGTTCTATCTTGGGTGACACCAAAGAGTGTGTCAGAGGCATTGAGCTTATTTTGATTGATAGGATACCATTGGGGATTCATACCATATTTATCCAGGATATTGGTACCCTTGGATATTTTAACTCAAAATGGGTAGCCTTTCACATGGATTGAGTGGTTACAATAAGATTCTTATGATTTTTGGGTCTGGTTGATGAGTTCCCCTTATTGATAGTTCCATAGGAGGGTGTTAAATATTTGTTGTTCAACGATTCCTTTGGAACTAGGCTTGGATGTGTTCTAATCTAGTGGTGGGTGGTGATATCCTAAGAACCCATTAACATAACAATGTAACCCATGATATTGAGCTTGTAGCAGAAATCTTCACCCTGAAGATATAGAGATACAACTTATGGGTGAGCGGTTTATCGTTTATTCTAACCAGAATAATCTTAAGTATAACTTTTTGAAAAAACATTAACTTTGATACATATGATATCGAAAGAGTTCCTACAAGAATATGGCTTAAAGAAAGTCTATTCTATTATATAGTGGAACATAATTGAATATACTCTCAATAAGAGATATTGTTTACATTTATTGAAAAATGCATCATATTGGTTTCCAACATTCAAGTTATCGTTAGTGGAAAAGGATGGTACATATTTCCTTTAGTCGATGGTTAGTACCCCAGCACTTTTTAGCATATTCGGAAGGCTCAAATTGGAGACAATGACTATAAGACCTTGCACATTTCTATATCCACTGTATGTAAACCTGATGGATTTTTTGAAGTTTTGGGGAATGAAATTTTTTTCAAGGATGGACCATATTACAAGTGAAGATGTTAGAAGAGGTACTGAGTGAGTTTCATACAACAACATTAGTGACACATATAAGAGTGAAAAATATGTATCAGGACCTTGAACATCAGTTCTAGTGTCCATGAATAAAGGGGTGTGTAACTATGTTTTTCTTTTGATGCCTCACTTTTTAGCAGGTAATGGTAGATCACCATGTTGCAGTAGGTTTGGATAAACACTTTGAGGATCTATATTTCAAATGGGATGATATATCTATAGTATTTTTTATGGGACTCCCATGATCATCTAGTGGAAACAATACTATTTGGATGATCATAGAACAACTCACCATGTCATCACAATTATTATCTATAAGATATTAGTGTTTAGTGGAGAGTATGAGATACCTTAAAAATCAAGAGATAGTACATCATTATGGATCCCCTTGAAAATCATTTTAGAATGTGGTGTTGGATTCACATCATGATTATGGGGAGTATTTCATAAGGCCTTTGGGAGTCTGTTGTGGTTTATCATGACATATCACCCCTAGATAGACTGTTATATTGAGTAGACTATTTAGGTTCTAAAGGAAATTATTTAGGATGGAATATTAATCCTTGGTCATAGTTGGGGGATAACACACCTATATAGGATTTTACATATAAAAAATGTCACCAGCCTACTATCAGTGTGGATCCATTAATGGATTTTTATGGGAGACCATGTTGGTCACCAATATGTTGGATTGATCAAAGGGAGTCAGCACTCATGGACCCAAAGTTCATTCGAGTGACAATAGAAAAGGTTATGATCATCCATAATATGACTAGGATTTCACAAAACCATTATAATTATTATAAGGATAGATAATGGAAGCATTTAAAATACAATGAAAGAGACCATGTATTATTAATTGTATCACCTCAAAGAGTAATGATGATATTTATCCAAGGTGAAAAGATATCAGTAATGTTCATTGGTCCTTTACAAATATTGTGTAGGTTTGGTGAGGTTATTTACCACCTAGACCCATCTCTATTGTTAGAGTTGTTACATGTTGTTTTCGATGTTTCACAGCTGAGGTGGTATGTGCATGAATCATCGAAAGTTTTCAAATGGGGTTAGATAGACATTGAGGATAGAGATACCATCATACAATACCTGGTGGAGATCAGGGATCATCAATAGAAAATACATCATTGGCTATTAATTCCCTTATCACATTTCTAGTGGAAGCATTATAATTTCTGGAGAGAACCTAGGTATGGGAAAACCATATGTGAGTCTAGTACCATAATCTTCATGTGTAGGCCTCTTGATTATTGAGATGAAAACATCTGAATGGTGGGGGGAGAATGTAATTAATATATTTTCTCCTTGTAAAATTATAGAATATTTTAATGAATTTCATTAGATCTAGGAACTGAGTCAGCATGCGATTCCAAGGCCTGGGGAACATTGGTGTTGATATAATAAAAATAATAAAAATACTATATCACACACATATATTTTATCATAAATAATGGAATATATCATTAATTTTGTTCAAGATGGTAAATAGAATACTTACATTGTATCTGGAATATGGTTTTTACCCTTGGTGAAACAAAACATTTTTATGCATTGGGTGTTTGGTTAAAATATAGTCATGGGTTTAATAAAAAATAAATAATTTTTTTATTTATTAAATTATTCAAAACCTAAAATCTTATATATAATATTATTGATAGGAAATACCCAGGGTTAGATATATACCCCTATCAATTTTAATTTTAGAGGATCCAATGGAGGAGAATTTTTTATGAATGATAATGGATTTTCGATTCATGGTTGCTGTGATATAGTGTTTTTAGATCTCACTAATGACAATGAACTATAACCATTATATGTTTTAGATTGATCTAAAATCTAGGTGAGATATTTTTTTGTATATTTAACCCCCTCCCCCCTTAATTATCTAATATCAAATGTGAATCATTATATATAATAAATTTATTCACTGGTAGATCGAGGATTTACATGTATTGATTTATCTTCCTAGAATTTGGAATGGACAATGTTTTTTCTAATACATAATTAGTCATTGATATTGTTGTTTTCACTGTCAATAGATTGATTATATCAATAAAAATTTGTAAGGTTCATTCATCTATTTGATGATTAATAATTTTATCCTCTCATTTGGTTTATAATCATCTTTAGTATCTCATTTGGAAGGCAGTTCGACAAATACCTAGAGATAGACCATTTTGAAATACATATTTGGAGAAATATGTCATTTCGATGGGTTTAGATTTGAGATTGAAGGATTAATCAAGGTATGATGATAAATATAGATGATTGGGGATCATATTGTGAGTTTATAAGTTCATGGTTTGGCATTGTGGTGAGGTAGTATAATATGAGGTGAGTCCCGAGGGGATGGGTTGAGGGATCTGACCATTGGTGATGGTACAAACCCAATCCACCCAAGATCCAAGATAAATGAGGAGGATTGGAAGTGGATTTTTTGATGGAAATTGTGTGGTAAATATGTTTATAATGTTCCTTAAATTATTGTAATTTAAAAACAACACGTCTTGTAGTTCATGGACCATATGTTGTGTGGACCCATTCTTGTGGCAGATAGGGTTTCAGTAGAATTAAATTTCACATGTCATGAGGATAGACTACGTGATGTATTACCTAATGCTAGTAGCTCAGTATGTAACCCTGGGGTATATGGTAATGGAGATAATGAGGCACACTACTAGGACTAGAGTATATAGGCACTGTCATATACTCGGACAGAGCTAGGTACCTAGACACAACTAGGTACAGGAGCATACCCGGGGTACACAAGAATAGATAGATTATACGGGAATGGGATAATAAATATAGATATGGAAATGGGTAGGTATAGACTTATAAGGATAAACTATGTACTCCAAGAACATGCTGTGTACAATTACCATAGTTGGTTGAGGACCATGTTCACTCTAGTAATGGCCAGTACCTATAGTTTGTGTTCCCTTGATCCATCCATATGAGGGTAAAATGAGGAATCATGTCCTAAGAATTGGATATAATACCCTATATGAGCATTCTCTAGGATAGAGTCGGGATCACCTCTATGTGGAAAAAGGTTCGATCCTCTCTCATTTCTTATTCCAATGGTAGGATCAAGAACCATTTGACAATTGTACCAGGGAGTTCGGTCTCCTTCCCAGTGGGTTATTCCAGTTAGGGTCAAGTGGCCCCCATAGGTCCTATTTGTGATCCATATCTCTATATTGACATATTCTATGTTTCAACATGTACATTCTTCATGGTGAGGTCCAACGATCATGAACTCTTGGATAAGAGAGATTTTTAATAAAAGGGATCGTGGGGTATGTTCTCTAAGATGAGAATTACCTTGAAGCCTGAGGCAAGATCCTAGGATGTTATTTTTATTATGACCATACTTTGGGACATGGTTTCTATAATGAGTATATCTAGTTTATATTTTTTACTCTCCCATATTCTGACTAACCTGCCTTCATGATGATTAGATGACTACTCTATTGATTCTTTATGCTTAGTGATTTTTAGGGTGTCATACTTTGTATGTCATACTCAACCCTGCATAGGTTTTTCCCACACATTTTTTTTCTTATGCAGATGTTAGGCTTTATGACAGAGTCCTAGGTGTACTTGGATAAGGTGGAGCATAGTTGAGTTATATAGACCACATTTGTTCCATGAGTTTCATTTGATAGTAGTCCACTCCTTTCTAACAGGTTGGTCTCTTTTACATATTTGGTGGGATTGTATTTGGACCTTAATTAGTTTAGGTACTTTCATGTCACACTTTGATTTGGGATATAGATGTATGTATGAATTTTAGTTTCATTTATATATTACCTTTCAACATTGTGTTGGTGGGTAAAGATGTGTGCATGCGTACAAGTACCTTATGCTATGTCCTCCCATGTATGTGTGTTATAACTACTCGATGCTAGTCATCCAAACCTAGCCTATTGTAGGTGGGATTACGTTGTCTCACTTGGATGTCTACAATCCCATGAAGGCCCCAGTGGGTTGGTTTATGATAGAAACTTTCTGGCTCACCATTTCCTTTTACAAAACACTTCATCCTATTCATAGTGCACCATTTATTTTGGAATTTTCTATTAATATCCTCTATTCAAGAATGATTATGAAAAACATAAAATATTTGATTAACATTTCACCTTGATGAAACATACATCCTTCAGAAAACATTTTTTTATGAATCACTAATTATTCATGAAACAATCAATGTTTTTTGAATTTAATGATTTTTCCATATTTTGACGAGGTAGTATTGGAACATCATTTTTGAGAAACATCATGAATCTATTTATTCCTTTCATAAATATTATTCACTTGAATTAAAACCATTCCTCTTACATATTTCCTTGATATGTATGTGAATCAAAATTTTCTCAAAACATCCTATTTGTTAAAGTCTTATTCATTTTCTCTATTTTCCTACAATAAATTCTTGAATGCACTCAAACACTTCCAAACCCATTTATTTATAAGTACATAAATGTATTCATGGTCCTAGAACATCTCCATAAACATTTCATGATGAAACCATGTATTTTTATCATATTTGTTCAATATCTTTCACTCGTCTCTCGGTATTATCATGATGGATGTTCTGAGCTCGCACATTGATTCTTGAAATTTTTCACATTCCCATTATCATGAACATCACAATCTCTTGTATATATGGAAAAAGGTGAATAGAAAATACAATGTCCTACACCACACCATGTCAATGGAACCACATTATCTAGTACAATTACTCATAAGGGTTTACAATGATTGGGTTGATAATGAATCTACATCCCACCACATTGAAACAATAATTCTAATTAGTGTCCAAAAATACCCCCTTTTGGATTTTTTAGAAAAACTACCACGAATCATTTATCACTCTCTCAATTCCACATTATACACCATTATTGATTCCAAATATCTATTAATATCAATTGAAATTATATATAATTGATGGAAATTGAAATCAAATGTTTCAAAATGTGTGGTATATAAGAGTACCACTTTCTTTAACCCCATTGGGAAATTGTTTTCATCATGAAATCCTTATATGATTTATCTTCATTGATTGAACAACATCTGTATAGTGAGATTCAAATCCATCACATTCTAATCCCCCTTTGGTGGCTTGGGAAGGAACTCAGACAGATTCACAACCCTTTATTTATCAAATAGAAAATGGACGTTGATTCATGATCCTTTACTCCCCCATTTGACATAAAATTGAAATTATAATTTATAAATATTTACTTGATATAGAATCATAAGAAAACACTTACTCTGTGAAATATAGATATTAATTATATAACCATACAATTCTCTCTTGTTTTCTTGATTTCATACTATATAAGCTTCCAACCATTAATACCATTGAGACCATGTATTTTTTTATTTAACATTGTCTCCATTATCAATGATGCACATAGGGATAATTATACTCATCCCAATTTTTTAAAATTCTATTTTCAATCTATTATTATAGATAATTCTCTCCCTGTGATATAAAACTCCTTCGCTTATTAGGACCACTAGTTACACCAAAAAATTTAATTCTTCCATTAAGTCATTCCTATACATGAGATTGAGGGTTTGAGTAATCTCTACAGTTCAAAAACACCTCTTTATTGTAGTTACAATCACAAATATTTTTATTGAGTGGGATTTTAACATAGAAAAGAGGCTTCAAGAAACACTTTATGCATTCAGATTCAAGACTCGATGTTGGAAATAAGTGATAAAGGTAATAACACCAATTATTTCCACATCACTCACTTACTTCCATACATCTCAAGAAACTATAGAACTTTTGCTTCATTTAAGGAATTATTACAGATTTCTATTCATCTCTAGAAATCATGATGATACCAATATTTGATATTGATACCAATTATCATATATACTAGTAACAAGTACGGTAACATTTATTGAATTATTCTTGTAACCAAATGTTGAAATTATAGATCATTTATTATTTCAATATCAATTCTTGAACTATACATGGTAATTGTTTTATTATCTCATACATATGATGTATTATATTATATATTTGGGAAACAATCTATCAAATGATTATTTCAACACTAATATTGACATTATCATATTTGTAACAAAATATATCATTGAAATACAACATGTGATTATTTAATCTATAGTAGCCTCTCATATATTAAAAATATTCAGCTGATATCACATGTAACATAAAAACCAAATCGAACATGAGAGTTCATTTTTTTGTTTCTTCCCTTTTTTATATCTTCAAGATCTAAATTCAAAGAGATCATGTGATATTCTCATAAATGTTTCATTGATGTTTATATGACTTCAAATCAACTGAAATATTATCTTTTAAATCTTTAGTCTAGTAATTTTTACTCATAATTACTACTTTGATTCATCCTTTCTTTTCATTTATTATGATTCCGAATACACAAAAAAATAAATTATACTGATTTGATTCATTTGGAGATCTAGATCATGTCACAATGATATATTTTATATTTTTTATGAAACTTCCTCATAGATTTCATATCCCCTAAAATCTAAAACACATCAATAGCTAGTAATATTATTTAAATACATATATATTGGAGATAATTTCACTTTTTCAGGTTAAGAAAGAAGACTATTATTTATAAACTAACCCTTTTGTATGCTACTTTATTATCCCATTTTCATGTTTGAGGAAATAAATTTCATCACTTAATTAAGCTCTTCTTCTTTCTAAAATTTTATCATGGTATTATTCTTCAGTGCCTTGCATATATCTCTCCTTTGAGTGATGTACTTGCAAAAAAATTCATTTTAGATGATTTCTTTAGACTTCCCATTTTATATTTTATGAATTTAAATTTCTTTTTATCCTAACTCACAAACTCTTTTTCCTTGGTAAATCTTACCAAAAAGGTTATCCTCACATGATAATAATTGTATCTTTCTTCTCCAAGTCATTTTATAACTCCATTGATCACTATTGGATTTTTCATCATTCATGACCAATGTCTTATCTTAGGATGTCGCTATCACATGAGTGGATTTTGGGGTCATTTCAATTTTCCAAATATTATTGTTATATTTATAATAATACTTCTATTTAACTCATTATCTGGATCATACAGTTATATCATTGTTTTCCAATTTCATGGGAACTCCCACAGTTTCATTAATCTATTGCCTTATAGTATATTTTGGAATACAACTTAAGAATGCATCATATCTATTCTATTCGACGGATAATAGAGAAACCTTAGATGTTTTCTTCCCTTATAGACCCTTATTTTCATTCTCTTCAATCTTTCTCATAGTTGGAGAATCTTCCTTCATATTCATCAAAATTTGTTTTATTTTTTTTCATGAGTGCATCATTGATTAAATTGATGTTTTTTAATGATGCACCATTTGTGGAGATCCATTACTTTTCTCCAGAGAGTAAAATCTATTCTATAACATAATATTAATTATTTATGTAAAATCATTCTATATTTTAGCTGCTAAAATGAAATATTTTCTTACAACACTATTAGTTTTATTTTTGATATAATTACTTTCCATATGGCCCTGGTTTGTATAAATAAATAATATTCTATAAAAATATACCTCCTATAGTCACAAATTATTTGATATGATGGTGAACCATATTTTATTCTTCCTTCAATACCTTGGGGTTCCAGAATGAAACTCATGGTATATTCCATGATTCCATAGTAGTAGAACTTAGTTGCTACCATCCGTTGAGAGTAGTCTCTTTAAATTTTTTAAATATGCTTCAGCATAATTTTTAACTACATATTTCTACATTTATGGACTACACATTTCAATGATTCTATAAGAGTAATATTCATTTTACCATTTATGTTTTCATCCTTCCTTAATGATGTTTGATCCTCTTATCTTTCTCCTTTATTTAGGTCATCATCTCCTTAATACATGATCATACTTATATTCAAGATTTCAACTCCTCTTCTAGATGGATTTTAAGATGTATAATAAAAGAATTCACCCTACAGGAAAAAAGGGCTACACTAATGGCTTTGAACCATTAGTATATCCCCCCAAAACCATTAGTATGGCCTATATCAATGGTTTTGGTGACCATTTAGTAATTATCTGTTGGTATAGAACTATAGAAATAGTTTTATCAAACCATGGGTGTTGATAATTTTAAATGAAATACTTATACTAATGGTTTCGTCAAAACATTACTATAGGTCTTCTATTAAAAAAATCCAGTGCAGGGTGTTGATCCCACAAATATTCGATTTTTTTCCAATGACTTTTCCATCATCCTACGAAATATAATATTTTATTATATATAAATATATATGTATAATTTTTTAAATAAAATAAAGTATTTATTAATATTATTATTATGCAATAAAATAAAAGCACCCTTAAAAATGGTTTTAGAAAACTATTGGTATAGGTGTCTAGAAAAATAAAATATACCACAATTTTGGTAAAACTAATAGTATAGGTTTTTTATAAAAATCTATACCAATGTTCCATAAAACTGTTGGTATAGAACCATTGGTGTATCTCATATTTATTGTATAATTAGCTCCTTCCTTATGATCATTTTATTTTCTAATTCAGGTGAAATTTGTTCAATTGATTCACATTAAATCTTCCTTTTTCCCCTATATTGACAATTTTATCATTAGGGGACACCTTTACATGCCACATACTTTGATTCTAGTCAACCAACTCTTCCATGTGTGCAAACCATTCATCCTTCTTGTACCCCATATTTTTAACCTCATTTGAGTTAAGTATATTTTATTTGGAACCATATTCGCACACTTTCTCTTCAGAAGAAATTTCATCTAACTCATTGGAATGAGTATAAATATTCTCTCTTTGATCTATAGTGACATAATTTAGTCATTGATTAATACTTTTAGTTTGTTAAACTCAATTTTTTTATATTTCAACATGGGTCCCTTCAGAGTCATTATTATTTTTTAGCTTCATGTTTTCTTCTGTAATCCCTTGATTATGCGTCTATGATATTTGGAAAACTTACACCATTGAATATATTAATGTATCATAATCTTAAGTAGGTAAGAAAATACTTATCATATTAATATCTTCAAAAAGTTCTGTAACATTATTGTATATACATGTAGATACACAATAAAATTCATCAATACATTCTATTATGGAGATAATGATATCCTTTATCTTGATCACACACTTCTTAAAAACTATTGCATATTAAATTCATTTATAGTTCATTATATTTTTTAAATTTGTTCAATATCCCTTATTGTATGGTCATAAAATGTTTTGCCTTCAAAGACCAATCATATCAATTCATCCTTGAAAATATCACTACTCTAATCAATATTGACCACAATTGTAATTATGTTCACTCTTCTATACACATATTTAGTGATAATATGATAAACATATATGCTTAACTTATCGTTATTCATATAAGATAGATAATCCCTTAATATTAATTTTTTGATTCCATATGTGGAAAATATGGTAGGAGAGAAAAAAATACATATGAATTTTAGATGATTCACATGCACTAGGCTACATCTAAGGAGAACACACTAACGTTGTATTTATGTGAAAAAATATAATAATATTCACTAGTATTTTAGATACAATGTTTTAGATATAGTGTATTCGTTCCAGGCTCACTCCCTTTTCACGATTTAGGGTTTGGCTTTAAACCACCGTAGTTTCATGTTATTCTTCCTCCTTATTTTCCAACTACATTGGGGTTGGAATTCGTAAGATCAATGATCATCATTCTAACTCCTTCAATAACTTCATTGGGAGGAATAAAATCTTTGGCACACATTCCAATTCATGACTTCACTTTCTAATTTTTGTTGCACTGATTAGTAAACACTAGTCTCCACACATCTCCTTTACTGCCTGGTTGTGAATTTTACCATTGTAAAAACATCACTTTCTCTATTGAATGAGTCTTCAGGGAATACCAAATTATTTTTGGAAATGTCTTCTATGAGTGTAAATTGCTATCTATTTAATGAAAATTAACCACTATCACAAAACATTTTCAGTACAATCTTTAATATTTTCAATTTAATAATACTCACAATCTTACATAAATATTTGTAAAAATTTGTAAAACCCCCTTGGTCTTATTAACACAAGTCATTTTTTCTATGAATTGATATTCCTATGAATTATTCATGCAAGAAAAACCTTAACACAACTCTTTTACAAATTCATATCCATAGGACCTTTAATGAGTTTGTATTTCTTAAATTATTGGGTAGTATTCTATTTATATATGTTTCTACCCTTATAAAAAATTTATTTCTCTCCAATACAATTTGAAAAACAATTCATTATTTTCATGTAACTCTCATTTTTTATGAATCTTCTTACCATATCTTCCATTTATGAATTCTTATAAAAATCCTAGCATCGTTTCTTAAAAATTATTCCTTCATGAAAAATACCTCTTCCATAGAAATTAAATTCATGAATTAGTAAATCTTTCCCAAATTCCATAAATTTTCCATTTTTTAATGTTTCAGTCTTAAAACATCATTTCCATCAAATATCATGAATCTTGGAAACACTGTCGATGCCTTTCATGTAACTTTTTTCCTTGTGTAGAAACACTTCCATTTCTATATTTCCTTGAGGTGGAATTTAATCACCCCATTCATTAATCTAATAATATAATCATGTCTTATTCCTTTTCTATGTTATCCTATGATAAATTTATACACAAACTCAAGAACACTTCTAATTCGATTTGTTCAGTAATATATCATGTTCCTTCTTATCGAGGAACTTATTCATGATCATTTCATGAAGAAAACATGTATGGATATTTATATTTAACTAATAGATTCATTCCATATCCTATTATTATCATGATCGACATTGTATGCCTACACGCTAATTCATGCAATATAACACTTTTCCTCTATAATGAAAATCACTATGTCATGCCTCTTTGTACATGGTGATTATAAAATCCAATGTGTTTCCATGCACCATGTGAACAAAAACACTATATCCCAAACACGAAATTACAAGCATTGATAATCATAGGTTTGAAAAATAATCCAACACACAACAAATGGAAACAACAATTCTCATTTGTGTTTAATAATACATCTTAAATAAAAGATATAATTTTTTTTTGACATTTGAAACATTTTTTATACCAATCCGTATTTACATATTCCAATGATTCATATATTTTTTTTGATTTCCTAGTTACCATATCTCTTATATTGATCTCTATAAAATAAAAAAGTGAATTTAGTGGCATTCCATAGTCATTTTCATTATGTGTCGTGCAAAAAACCTCATTAATCATTTTGTGAATTTCATTCTACACTATCGAGGCAATATGTTATTTAATTTGATGATGATCACACATTGAACTTTCTACAAGGCCAAATTCATTTTCCCAAATCCATCTCACATATCCAGTCATGAAAATTTTCAATATCATGTTCTCATAACCATTATGTCTTTTAAACCAAAGTCTAAAATTAAAATAATAACATGTACATATTATTCTTATATATATGGATCGATATATAATTTCAAAATTTAAAACACCACCAACCCCTCCATCTATTTTTGTTCATTTCAGAGTAAATAATTCCAACTTTTATCAATTTTTGTTCTATTGATAAATTTAAATATAAATAAAAAACACTAATTGATTAAATAAAATAATGTTAAAAATAAATAAATATTTATATTATAATAGAACATTAAAATTAGAAAAAATATTTTCCATTAGAAATTTTGAAAAAGAGAAAAATCACAAAATACAATATAAATAGCATCCTACATTTGTGTTTCCACAGTATATCATAGATATTAAAAACTATATGTCAATTATAGATGAAAAAATTTATATCTAAAAAACTAAAAATTAAACTATATATATACACTTTTAAGAATTATATATAAATGATTAAAATTTCAAAATTATATACAAATCCAATATTTTAATAATTAATAGAAAATATAAATTGTATATATTCTAAATTATATTAATAAAAAAAAATTCATAACAGCATTAAGGCACTAGTGAATTTGAAAAATGAAAATAGAAATATGAGTTTATACATTTTTTAAGAAATATATCTAGTAAATAAAAAAACACAATGAAAATAGTACTAATTATGGATAGGTGAAACAGAAGCTTAACATAACAGGACATACATAATATAATAAAATTGTCAATAAATTTTTTTTGAACTATAATTTAAATATGAAAAATAATTCAATGATTGAAAGAGATGAATAAAACCACTCGAACTAATTGAAAATCAGTATTGGACAAAAAATAATTTTCACAACTAATTTACATAGCATATTTGATTATTTTTAACACTGATAATATATAGAAAAATATTTTATATTATTTAAAATTAAAATAATATTTCAAAAAATAGATAAATCAGTATTATAATTATATAATTCAGAATCACCAATTTATAAACATAAAAAGAATAATTTAATTGTACATATATAAATATAATAATAAAAATTGGTATATTTACCTTTGGTGGAGAAGATAAAGTGTAAAATTTATATATAAACCAATATAATGGTAATCCACACCAAAATTATCTAGGATTCAATTTCTTATTTTCTATGAATGGTTAATTTCACCCTTAAAATAATTTAATTAAATTGATATAGATCATTCATGTGATTATAATTTCCTATCAAGTCCCTATAGATATCAGGTGTGTCACTGTATGGTAATAGAAAAGGGTGAGGTGGAAAACTCAAAAAAAGGGTGTGAAATTACATAAATAAGGAATAACATATAAATATATATTAGTCTTAAATCATCCATACTACCTGTAATTTTTATAAACTATATTAAATGAATATAAAAATATCTAGGAAGACCCAGACATTTGAAGAGCAGAAAAACTTATCTTTCTTGATTTGAAAGTCCTAGGTAAATGAATATATATATATATATATATATATATCTTCGATGAATCTTCTATGATAACCAATTTTTTTTAAAATGAATCCAAAAAAACACTAACCACCCAGTGTAATTGACTCCCATAATCAAATAATTCACCCAATCTCATAGAATTTGAAAAAGTACTTGTACACATCCTATAGAAACTTATGTAGGGTTTCACTCTATCATACCCAATATGATTTCACCATAAGACCCTAACTAACATTTATAGAATAGTTGGTGTGAATTAATCTTATAGACTATTATACCCTTGAAAAAATCGTGAACATAACATCACACATTAAAACATGATGTATAAGAACTAACTAGATTTCCATGAGATATTTACAAAAATAATGGTGATGAAGAGAGCGATGTACATCATCAAAGGTTAGTCATAAAGGGAGGAGTTATATAATAATGTCATGAATGTTTTAAGATAATAGAGACTCACCATAAGGATATTATACATGGGAGGGGGTTTCAAAGGCTCATTGTGTGTGTGATAGAGAGGGGGCGTCATGTTAGGGCTTTAACTAAAAGATGAGAAAAATTGGGGGTCGTTCCATTTATGTGTTAATTATTAGTGTCCATTAATTAAATGACTACCATAAAATAAAAAATTGAAGGTGTTTCTATAAAAAGCCACCTCTAATAGATAATTATTTTTATTCTAAATTCAATTGACTCTACAAAATTGATGAATATTCCATTTTATATAATTATCAAATGTTATATTTAACTGCCACCAATTTGTGATTTTATTATAGTGAACTATAATATTGTATAAATGTTATGGTATCTAATATACCTATAGAATAACTTTTCAATCATCATGCATCCATTGTAACAAGATGAACCCTTTCCCATGATCTTCACCATGGCTCCACCAAAAAATTTCATTTTACCAACGATGTTTAAATTATGTATTGAAAATTTTATTGATCTACCATCATGCAGTTTATTCCTTATTATCTATATACCATACATCAGTGTAGATGTACTCTTCTTCAAATCAAATTAATTTAAACCGAACCTTTTATTCATTTAGTTGAATAACACATTTTTTTATCAGCTAGCCTTTTCAATCATAATTTGACTCTAAAAACATTATAACTAGTTCTTCATAATACATGCATGTGAGATTAGACTTTTATTCACGTTTATTATTCCAACACTACATGGCATAATGATCTATTCATTTAGTTTAAATATTTTATATTGATCTTTTTCTGGTTATCACTTTAGGTATCACCAATACCATCCTAGTAGGACATGTCTATATCCCCAAAACATCCATTTCCATGGTCGCACAACTATCCATATCCTCTTACCTACACATGATTGTTGAGGTTATTGGTGTAATTATTTAATGAGTCTCCATTTTCTTTCTATATGTGTGCATCCCGCATTGTAAGAGTGATCATAAGGTAATCTCCATAGACATAAATTTTTCATATGCACTTATAATACATTAGTGTTCTCAGAAGAAACTTATTAGGACTTAATATCCCTCAACCCAAGATCTTTGAAATCACCCTTTAGTATATACGTTCATATATTATTTACATGATTCATGAAAAAATAACAATTTTTAAGATTATCCCATACCTACGTCTATATCAACATATTGGAAATTTATAGTAAGATATCCTCAATATTGCATTGAAAAATGAAATTTCATTTAATATTTTCCTTCTTCGGTTCCAAAACCACTCTATTAGTAGACCCAATAGCTTCACATAATTTATAGGCCTCCTTATTTTCTTCCTTCTTGATCACTCAAATGGAATAATCAGTGGATGTAAACAAAGTGTGATGCAACAAGACTATATACTCTTTTGTTTATTTTTGTCTATTAATCACCATTTCATTCAACAATAGATATTTGGTAATTAATACTAGGATATGATAATAAATATTGGTTTTTAAAAAATAATTTTTTTATAATGGTATTTTAGAAGAAAATAGTGTTTAGGAAAAAATATAGCCCACCAAAAATCTCCTTTCATCCTTAAAAAATCAATTTTCTATAATTATAGTGAATAAATATCTAATTTATAAATTTAAAAAATAAAAAAAATCACAGTTATAATTCCTAGTCAATTATGTAAGACTGCATTTATTAGGTTTTATTAATCTATCAAATTATTATGTGTTATTTTTTGACATTATTTATTTCCTATAAATACTTGAATTCTTGGGACCATGCCTCAACCATCAAATTTCAAACATTAAATATTAATTTTAAATTTTCATCCAAGATAAATATAAAAATTAAAGGATATATAGGAGTTCTTTTCAGCTGATAGGCATGTATTTCTTGGAGAAGACCGTTATTATTTATTTTTTAATACAATTAAAATTTCTATAAATGTATGATTATAAAATAACATATAAAAATATATGTTTTCTTAATAAATTTTAAATTGTTTCCCTAAAATGATGTATTATAAATTTATATATATTAAAATAAAATATTTTGGGGTTAAGAAACTTTTTTGCTAAAAAATTGGTGCATGGATTGGCAGAAGAGTTTAGACAGGGCTAGGATTTCCCTTAAAAAGAATTACAACAAAAATAATAATAAAACAAAAAAAAATATTGATCATCATCCCATATATCCTTGATGGAAACCTCTTGCATGAAGTGGATGAATATTCCTCTTTGTCTTTACCCTTTGATAGGATCTTGTTCCTCATTTGAGGATGAGGATGTGAATGTTCCACTATTATCACCCAATATCTATGGCACATTCTTCCCTAAAAGCTCCCAAATGTCTAGATCAGAATTGGGATGAATTTTTTCATCAATGTTTACAGAATGAAACACAATAAATTAAAAATATTCCTGAATTCTGAGAGATTAATTTCCCAAATATTGTAAATAAATCCTTGAATTATAAATCAAACTATTCTTCTATATCCTTACTGAAAACTTGAGGAGACCTTTAATCCTCAATCTCCTCCATAAGTATTTTTATTTCTATGTTAATTTCATATGTGTTCATTCTCTCTTAAACAATGGAATTTCCAAATTTGGAACAAATAGATTTCCTTATGTTAGAAAAATGTGAAGGATATATTGAATTTTTAGAAGGGATAACATCCAAACCTTATTAAGGGCCACTAACCTTATCAAGATGATTTTTTTGGGCTTATAAAATAAGAAAATATTATTGGGGTATGTTATGACCAATTGGTTCCTTTTCTATATCACTACAAATGGTATCATTTTGTTGGACAACCGTAGAATGTTCAAAAACTAGTTTATTAGAATCCCTCCCATTATCGGAGTTTAGACCAACATCACTCTTATTCATAAAAAATCATAGGAATTCAAGGTATTAACCATATAATATTTTTTTCCTATCCAAGTACCCATAATTTTGGAATAACCCTAATTAGATTTAGATTTAATATAAGAAAAATAACTATCGTTTTTCAATCCTTTTCGATCAAATGTTGTAGTCATATTTTTCTCTTGCGTCAACTGTATGTCAATCCAAACCTACATAGGAAGATCTTTTTTAGAATCCTCATGATTAAAAAAACTCTTGAATAATGGATTTTCAAATTATTTAACACCTATTTTCCCATGATACTTTAGGCCAATGAAAATATCCATATTGTATAGGGACATGAATAAAATTATAAATGTGATTTAGAAGAACAACCTTACCATCAGACCAAATCTATATAGATGTGGATTTTTAGGCACAATATTAATAGTTTTTCTCATTATCCTCTAGATAAATTGGTTCCTAGTCCCCAATTAAGTTCTTTGAATACCCAGATGGACCTAGAAATAATGCCACATTATCCATATCCTTCTTCAAGTATGTATATGCAACTCATAGATTCATGTTATTTCCAAAATAAAAATATAACCTAGAACATCAAAATCCTGGTTTTACTAGCCCCCTTACCCAATCCTAATGCCTTTATAGGAATTTAAATTATAATATAGTTGTTCTTAATGATATTATTATAGTCCAAGGCCTCAAAAGTCATGATTTATCTAGCTTCCATGACACCCTGATCCCCTGTATCATTGTACCCATCTATAATTGGTTCTGAAATGCTTTGCTAAATGTACTGCTCGACCACCTCCTCAAACAACAAACCCTAATTATTCCTAGACATGATTTAATCCTTTTCTAGAATACATAAAACACCTTTATAATATTTTTTGATATAATTTATGGATCCCATTGCATTCCACCCTTCTTAGATACATTACCTGTAAAGGTTAGAAAAATACATGGATCACTTGTCAATACCTTAGAATTCCCATTGATGGTATATCTAGAATTCCAAAAAAGTCTGTAATCATGTTCCTTAGATTTATAAGAAACTATTATAACAATTTTTTTTGTTTTTTTCATTCCCTGCATCCTTATTCTAAACAGGACAATATTTCTTCACATGAATCTTGAGAACATTCTTGCATCCTAAAATCAAATGTCCCAACATTGTTTAAAAATCATAAAAATGTGGAGATAATTCATATTCAAGTTCAACATCTATTTTAAATCCATAAAATTGGAATGTCACATTGTTAGGATATAGATTGCAAAAGTTTATATCAGCCAAAACACTTTTATAGTAACAAAATTTACCTTCAACTATGTTTTAATATAGTTTAAGAGGGTCCCTAAGTCAAGATTCAATGTCATTAAATATTTACTGGGGATAAAAAATATTGGTTAATCTATGAATCCATACCTAGATCTAATCATTTATATTATTTTTATTGTGAGGATTGACTTTAAGTTCCCATGACTAAAGCTTAAAGGAAAACATATTGACATTCCAAAATTAAAATATTCAAGAAGAAGAATGATGAAGTTCTAAAAAATATATAAGATGAAATAATCCTAGACAGATAGAATTATTTTCTAGTTATTGATTCTCTTAATTCATGATATATTTAGTTTCAACTCATCCACATTCATTGGATTGCCTGTTTTAGATACAGTCAGATTCATATTTACTGATAATTTATAAAAATCGATCTTCTCTTTTATAGTATCCCAATAAAAAGAAATAATAATCCTTAAATCCCCACTATTATATTTTCAACACTCATTTCTAACCATATTTGAGGGTTCTATTTGAATTTCAACACTCATGATAAAACCTTCATGAAGGATACACTATTATTATATGGTTGTGTGAGGTTGAAAAATTCCAAATGTGGGGTATCTGAACCAAAGGATATATGAGAAGAATACAATTCTATGATAGTTTAGGGAATAACAGAAGTTAATGATTCGTTCAGATCGATTCCAAATTTCCACTAGTTCACATTTTCCCCCCGACATTTTCATCTATAAATAAATAAATAATAAGGGGGTGCTACTGGAGAAGACCAAGGGGCCTATTTTGGTTTCAATTAAATAAATAAATTATGATAATAATGAATAAAAAATAATATTTGGTAATGATTTAATTATGTAGAAATATTATCATTATTTAATGTAATAATAATGAATAAAAATATATTTAATTATATTTTCAAATAAATGTTGGGTGGAAAGATCCTCTAATGATATATAACCATATAATATGATAAAATTGGTGTTATACAAGAATGTTGAGTGGGAGGATCCTTTTATAATTTATTTTCATATAATATTATAATATTGGAAGGATCCATTAGTATTATCCAATTGTGGATTCAATCCATGTTTTTAGGATTCTGGTGGGATCCGAGGAAGGTTTGAGGAGGATTAACATGGTTTAATGGGAATGATTATGTCTCCATAAGAGAGAAGGAATTATTATTTTTAAAACATTCAATAGGATTTTAGGTTATTCTAGTTCCCTTCATACACAATTAATGAGTGGTAAATATTTTCCCTATGTTTGATTGATTCATGATCCACATGAACCATAATAAATCTTTTTTTGGTGTAGTATTTGGGCATCCAAGATTCTTATGTTAGAAGGATTCTGTTGAAATATCTTAGATGGATGGTATATGAATATTTGGATGGATCCTTGGATTTAGGTTCGTAACTTTTAATTAATACCATTGGCTTATCCTATAGTTATTGAGAATGTGGTGTCTTGAGATATTACTAATGATTAGTTTTCAAGATGGAATTTTAATAAACATAATTTATTGTTTAAAGTGAGGGATAAATGTTAGATCTTAAGAGTACCTATTTTTAGGTGAATAGTTAGTGATGGTCTTTTCTAGAGATTCTCTAAACATGATGGGTACACTACGAAGTATTTATATTAGTTGGAAATATGGATGCCTAATCATGGATTAATTTTTTTTGGATTAAATTTTTGTCCGCTAACTTATTACTATGGTTTTAGATTTCTAATGGAGGATTCTTTGTTATGTGACTATAGTCATATTTTTTGAGGGTGGACTATTATTATAGATGTACTATGTCCTTTTTAAAATTACCTCTCAGAGACTGATCTTAATGTTATATTTTAGTGCTATAGCATTGGGAAGATTTGTGATAGATGGGATTAGAAGATTTCTCTAGGGATAGATGAGGTTTCATTTTTAGCCGATAAACTTACCCGAATAAACTTTACATATGATTTGATGAGTTTTTAGGAATTATTTTCCATTTAAAGGATTATTTGGATATAATGTATTGAGTTCATTAATAAAATTATTTTTAAGAAATCATGGGTGAAGTGGTCATGTGGGTTGATTGAGGTTTGGTATAATCCGGGGATGAAGGGATTTTACAGATAAGAAATCATGCATGATGTGTCTTGGTGTTTTAATCCTATGGTTAATTTCACGTAAAATGTTGATATTGTTATGTTTGATGTCATTCATGTTGGAGTGGGTGTGGTAGGCTGTGGTAATTTGGGGGAGGTTTTTTCTTAATTATGAAAAAAATCACAACTCATTGGTGACTGAAGTTTTCTAAATTTGTTGTGTGTAATATAAGTATCCTGTTTTCCAAGGATAAAAGTTGGTGCATTGTTATTTTTGACTCATATTGTATCTTTCATGTCTCCTTGGTTAAGTCCTATATTATCATCTCTACATCTTTGGGGTTTGTCTTGGATGAGATATGGTGTGGGAATTTGGATTTTACTGATTTTTTTTATTTCATGAAAAAAGAATGTAAATATGGTTTCTCATTATATTCAATGGTCTCATAATTATTCTAATTTTCTAGTTTAGTTTGAATTTGTGACACTTGAGGCTTTAACTTTTTTATCCTAGGATTTGGAACACCTAAAATGGATTTTGTTTTCAGGATAAAAAAATAATGATGGTGGTGGTTAATATTATGATAGTTATTATTATTATTATTATTATTATTACTATTCTCTCATTTATCATGTTCTTTTATTTATTTACAATTCAAGTGTTATGAACTACTAAGATTCACCCCACAGTTTTGGATTATGATATATGATATGCATGGTATGGGTTTCAAAATGATAATAAAATGTTCTCATTCCTTTATACTCGTGGTATGTTGATATTTCACTTTTTTACCATTAATGAGTATCTAAGATCACCCATTCCTATGTTTCCTTTCCCTAGGACATGGATATGGTTTTATGTAATATATGTCAAAACAGAATATATTTATTCGATAGATTGAATATGTTTCATGAAATAGTATCCAAATACACTAATCCTATATAATCATCAGGCATGTATTTGTGTTATGTAATAAAAATTCATTTAAAAATAAATAATATTTATATATGGAAATATTTTTTAATTGGTCATGAAATTATATATAATTTACTCCATATAGACGAATGGGCATGCCAAGAAAACAGGCTACCAGATCATGGGATGAGATTGTGGAGGAGAGGAAGGAATATAAGAATGAAGTGCATGATACCTTAGTTCTATCTGGAATGGAAGTTTTGTTGGATGAATATGAGAATACCAATTAACCTGATATGGTAGATCCCTATACTACTTCTCAGATTCTGGAATATTACACACAAGAACACTCTAAAGGATGTGGTCTTGATGCTTCTACAGTGGGTGTGGCCAGTGATAATGCATTGGGTTTATTAAAACAAAATTGTAGAGTCTTCTGTATAGACTCTGAGTAGTAATAATGTTCCACATCCTAGTGAATATGTTTCCATAATTTCTAAATCATATATGGAGAATCTCAACACAAAAAATCAGTATAAAAGAAAATGATTCAAATAACATAAAAAGAATATACTTGAGAGACGATCAAGAGATGGATGGTGGACCTGAAGAGACATCAATGGGTGACCAATCCATTAATGAATATTTCTTTTCAAGATTTAGATAACTAACAACTAAGGTGGGAGAAGGTGATTGTGACAAGTGATCGTAATGTTAAACAAATTAGTTCTAAATATCCTATGAAAATGAATGATATGAAGGAAGGACATTTTCTTCACCTAGATTCTAGATAGATACAATCCATATCTCTAATAGGTATTGTTTTCCATGCTGATATTTCGGTGTTCTCTGGGGTGATGAAACCTCAATTAATGGACCCTGAAAAAATACTATAGTATGCATCTCTACATTCTTGAATGAGCTTTTATTATTCTAATTTAGAGGTCAGGTGTTCATCCCAAATAGAGGTGTGTTCTTAGGCATCCAATTCTAATGAATCTCAAGAAACAATAGGAATATAATATCTTACTACTCACAGTCATTATTGAGTGCTTGATTTGATTAATATGAGTAGGAAGAGGAAGTCTATGAAGAAGAGTAGACCCTAATTAAAAAATATAATGAGGTTATTTTTCTTTATGTCCCTTATAAGATAATGGAGGTTCAATTAGTTGATGGGAGATGTGACTCAAAGGACAGTGGAATTAATTTCCTTGGTAGAGAAGTGAAATATTTTATGAGAGGATTTCATTCTATAGGGTGAGGCCGTGGGAATTAATGAAATTATTGGAATACTAAACATGATGAGGAGTATAAGACTCGGGTGATATTAAAAACAATCAAAGTCTAGGATTTTTTTGATTTTCGAGGGAATTTGGCTATGATAAACCATTTATTTTTGTTTTTCTATTTTTTATCTTTCTATAAAATGTATCAATCCCTAATTTTTTCAAATAAATTATAATAATAATAATAATAATAACTGATTCATTTGGGAGTGGATAACACTCATCCAAAGGTAGTGGAAAATATCAACATAAAGATATAGATCTATAGGATCTTACATTTATATTAGAATGAATATAAATATTGAATAATAGTGTAACATATTTCACTACTAAAGATTATAATTTATTCCACACTGATCTTTATCAGTGCTAAAAAATGTTGACAAAGTAGAGCCTTTTTTAGCACATTAATTAGCACTGATAAAAGCATCCCCTTTAAGAGTGCTAAAAAAGTGTTGATAAAGGGTCCTGTGAATAATTTAATTTATATACATAATTATATATTTTTGAATATGACTTATAAATCAATAATTATATATATATAATTATGATATAAAAATATGATTTATATAAATATAATTATATATAATATATAAATTTGATTTATATAACAATATTATGATAAAAACATATTATCAATTTTAATTTTTTAATTTTATATGTAAATAATTATATAATTTATATAAATCAAGAAATTTTTTTAATAATATATTTCTATATATAAATACAAAATTTATACATATATATAATATATGAATATTTAATTTAAATAATTATAAAAATTTATAAATGTATATATTTATTTTAATTATAGTTCATATTTGAATTATATATATATATATATTCATAACGAATAATTTAATATATACACATATAATTGTGTTTATGTGCATGCATATGTATATATGTGGATGAATGTGTATGTTTGTATGTTTCTCTCAATGGGTGTCTTTATATGTATATGAACGTATGCATATGTGCATGTGTATGTACGTGTTTTATGTGTATGTGTACTTTCCTATGTGTATGTTTATATGTTTGTATATAGATATATATGTTTCGTATGCAGATCTTTGTGAGTGCATGGATTTATGTATGTATGTGTGTAAGCATTTATGTGAATGTGTGTGTATGTACATTTGTGGGCGTATGTGTCTATGTGGGTGTATGTGTGCATGAAAATGTATATGTATGCATGTATGTGTGTATGTTTGTGTATGTTAATGTCGTATTTGTATGTTTATATAGTAAATATATGTATGTGTATGTATGTGTAGGCAACTGTGTGAATGTGTATGTGTATATGTGAGTACATGTATGTATGTGTGTGTTTCTGTGTGTGTGTGTATGTGTTTTTGTATGTGTTTGTGTATGTGTATGTGTATGTGTATGTGTATGTGTATGTGTATGTGTATGTGTATGTGTATGTGTATGTGTATGTGTATGTGTCTGTGTATGTGTATCTGTATTTGTATCTGTATGTGTATGTGTATGTGTATGTGTATGTATATGTGTTTGTGTATGGGTATGTGTATGTGTATGTGAATGTGAATGTGTATGTGTATGAGTATGTGTATGTCTATGTCTATGTCTATGTGTATGTGTATGTGTATGTGTATGTGTATGTGTATGTGTATGTATGTGTATGTATGTGTAAGACTATACATATGTCTGTGTACATGTGTAAGTATGTATTATGTATGTATTTGTATATGTAAATGAATATATCATTATATAACATAAAAAGACATTGGTCTTTTCAAATTTACATATCAGATTATAGTATATGTTTGTGTAAACATATACATACATACAATCCTAGGAAAAGAGAGTTGGTTTTCAAAATGTTGTTAGTGTAATTTTATATAGAATTACACACACCCACACACCCGCACATACGTTTAATATTTTAATATTTTTTTTAAAATTTGTAATATTTATTTATACATTTCATATTGTTAAAATTTAATTTTTTTAATATGTTTGTAATTTATATAATTAATATTTATTCATTTTTAATTAGTAATTTATTTTAAATCTCTTGTATTCAAATGTAATATTTAGTTTTTATTACATTTTTTAATATTTCTTCATTTTAAATATTTTTTAACTTATATAATAATAATTATATTTCATTTTTTAATATTTTTTTTATTTTATTTTATTAACTTTTAGCATTTATTCATTTAATATTGATTATTCATTTTTAAATTTTTTTCATTTTTAATAATTTAATTTATTCACTTTTACTATCAATTAATTTTCAATATTTATTCATTTCATATATTATATTGTATAATTTTTATAATATTTATTTAAACATTTTCCAAAACAAATATTGAATACTATTAATATTTATATAATTTATATAATTAATATCTATTCATTTTTATTTCAATATTTTAATTTTTAAATATTTTTATAGATATTATTTAATTATTAATAATCTACACTTTATTATGAATCTCTTGTTTTTAAATTTAAATTAATATGTTTTTTTAAGATTTGTTAATTTTTAATATTACATTAATTTGGATAATTTAAGTTATTTCTTAATTTTTTTAGTATATTTTTAAATTTTTTCACTTTATTTATTATATTTTATTTATTTATCATATTTATTCAAATATTATTATCTATTAATTTTTTTCACTTGTTCAATTTAATATTTCTGTAATTTATTCATCTTTAATATATTTTTGTATAATATTAATGTAACCTGTTCCTTTTTTATATTTATTTATACAATTTTTTAATAATATTTAATATTTAAAATATATATATAATTTATATTTTTAGTATTTAGTTATTTTTATTGTTTATTTTTACTTAAATATTTATATATTTAAAATCTATACATTTTTAGTTAGTAATTTATTTTACCTATTTTTTATTGAAATGAAATTTTTTTATTTATTCATCTTTATTTTATTATTTATTCATTCACATTTTCATTGTAATATATAAAATTTATATTATTTATTCATTTTAAAATTTTTGTAATTTACATATTTAATATTACTTATAAGTTTATCCATATATTATTTCATTTACTATAATATAAAACTTTTATCATAATATTTTCATGTTTATTATTATATTCAATATAAAAAATATTGTTATTTATTTTTAATGTTTTCTTTATTTATTAAATTTAAATATATTATGATTTATTTATTATGTTCTATTTACTATGTTATATAACAAAGTATTTTTTAATATATATTTTAATATAATTAGTATTTTATTATAATAATTAAATTTATTTTTTATGTTTTTATTTATCACTAGTATTTATCAGCGCCATATAAAGCATTGATAAAAGGTACAATTATGAGGGCTTATTAGTTAACGTTTATAAAGATATGATTTATCAGTGTTTCTTGTGTTAACCAAGATAATGTTAATAACAAATAAATTTTATTTCATAGTAATATTCATGAATATATCTTATGGAGTCATATTCACTATAATAATTTTTAGTAATTTTTCAATCGAAGAACAAATAGTTTTATTCTAACTAAATATTTACCAGAGTATTATATGGTATTTTTAGTGTTTAAATTCAATTTTTTATAATTGTAATTTTATTAAATGGACTTTATTTTTCATATCAAAAATTCAAATTTCGCTTAGGGGGATCTTTTGGGTTTTTTTTAAAATATTGATTTTTGGGTGAAGAGAGAAAAAATTCATTTTTTATGAAAAAATTATTTTTTCCTTAAAGAATGTAACATAAAAATCTCATTCTATTTTTTATTTGGTTTTAATGTATAATAAGATCACTTGGATTTAATATAGTCTAATTAATTACAAATAAATCATCACTATATTTGTTTTTGGTATGAGTTCATTTTTAGGCATAAAATCGAATTGTTTGATTTTTTTTTGTTTTTTTCATATAATAAAATTAATTTCTACTTCTTCTAAAAAATGAATATTGAAAAAAAAATATTTCAAATTTAGAATCAAGAGGTTGAAATTTAGTAATCATTTTAATTTCTTTATGGTCATAATGAATTGCAATCAATGTAAAAATATGTCACCATGGGGAAAAGAAAAACTAGTTAATTAAGGTTAAAACTATGTGAAATGGTAACAAAATATAATCTTAAATATGATCAAATGAGTGAATTTTGTTCCTCATCATCACAGCTTCAAATTTCAACTTTTTAAGTGTCACATTCCCAAGAATAATACATTTTATTCTTTTAAAACTATTAATAATTATAAGAGTGCCACCCCCTCACATATAAAAGGATTACCGTCCTCTCTTATTCACTAAACCTGAGCCCTTTAGAATGACTATGTCATACCCAAATACCTTCCCAACATTCCTCCTCATTGCCTTTAGGCCCCAGTTGAAAGATATATTTCCTAAATCCACAAACAAGTATTTATATATGATATATATAAGGTGTATCGTTTTTTGAGAAAATTTATATTTTTATGAATTATGGGTATATCATTTATATTTCATCTGAATAGTTATTATTTGTTCGGTTTTTTCATTAACATGACTATCACTTAATGTAACATCTCGTTTGATGAAACATTTAGGAGTTAATGCATATGTGACATCATGGACCCGATTCACTCATAAGTAACATGACCCGATTGACCATATATCCTCAAGCGGGCCTCCCAATATACCAGAGGCTACCAAATTATAGTGAGGGTCTGTGGTAGTATGGTGGGGAGACTATACCCTCCTGATTAGAGTAATAGAGTGGTGAATATTTGGTAAACCACAGCAGAAATAATAAAATGAATAAATAGTGGAAAAAATCATACAAATAACAATAACTAACATAAAAAATAATCATCTAATAGTGTCATATACAAAGTGATGGTCCAATGATGCTTAATAAAAATGTATAGTAAGGGAAACTGGAAATAGTTTTATTTAGTACATGATGTAGAAAACACAAAAAAGGAGAAAAAAAATAAACTTTACTACCATCACTAGTTCTAACTCGATCCTTTTCTCCCACACTCCATCAGAGCATAGAAATCAAAAATTCATAGTTAGGTTCTTACTGTTATCCCTACCTACATCCATGCAGTTTTTCTAGGTTCCAAACGATAGCCTGAACTATAGGACCCAAGAGCACCCTGAAAGGGTAGGGGTGAACCAGGGTGTCAACTTTTTTTTAAAACAATAGATATTGTTCCCACATTTTTAGGTACTTGTTAAACCATTCTAAGTGAACTATACTATAACTAAACATTCACCTGTAGAGATACAACATAATTGTTTTACTTGGATCACAACTAAGGGATTTTCCAAGGAGTATATACCAAAAGTATGTCGACCATACCAAAATCCATTATTCTTCACTAGTTGTGGAATATAGAAGTTTATACATAGTAAATCTATACTAGACACACTACCTTCACAAAATTTTAAGGATACCACACTACCACCCTAAAAATGCTTTCATCGACTCCCCATAAGGAAGAACTTTGGGGGGAGTATAACTCAATTTAATGACTTTTACTTCAATTTAGATTATTGGCATTTATGACATTGTCTCTGACTAGTATGAGACTTTTCTAGAACTGTAACCCTAAGTTGATGCAAATAAAATCACTATTAACTAAAACAAAAATTTCAATACTACTCTTCATGAAGGTCATATCCATCGTGAAAACCCCCTTGGGATTCAAATAAATACCAGCCTTCATGAACTAACACAATTTATTGAATATGTGATCCTTTAAAAGTCCCCCAAACTACATGGAACAAACTGCCTTCATGAAGCTCACTTCCCTCACAGATCAATCTAATTTCATAAAGATCACTACCAATATAGAACACTATGTCTTCATGAAACTCCCAAAACTCAAAATCATTATCATTAGTTAAGACGTAACCAATCATTTCACGATGCTCAAGATCACATATAATTCCAGATTCAGAAAGCTCCAATCCTTTTTGAAATTAGATTGATTCATCTTTTTCTTCATTTCTCTTAGTATCAAATGAAGTGGGGGCAATCGCTTATTTATAAGCTCTGACTTTTGTGATAATCCCAATCTCCTAGAGGAATTTTCATTAACCTAAAAAAACATGTTCATGAATCTCCATCATCTACAAAGCTCTATTGAAATTTTACAAATTCTCAAAGACTCTCCAAGTCCTAAAGAATCTCCATCAACCCATCATGCACTCATGATGCATATTGTAGTAACAATGAACACCATTTTTTCATCAAACGTCTGTGATGATCTATAACATTAATAATCTCATCCTTTTATTAATCCTAGTATTTATAAAACCAAGTCCTCAGAAAAAATATTCCTTTACAATTTTGGGGAATTGTCAAATCCAGAAAACTTACTTTTCTAAATCATGTACCATCCACTTGATTGTGAGTCCAAAAATTGGGAAAATACTGGGAAGTTATGTGACTTTCAACAGTGAAGTCATCTTGTACTATAAAGTCAAATTATTCAAAAAATCATTGATCAACCCAATGTGGGTTGACAATAAAAAAATAATAGACTCTTTTCCCATCAACAAAAATCAATGGTTTCAATAATCATGATTTTGGGTTTGTTTAGAATATGTAGATAAATTCAACAAAGCACCAGTATATATCAACTCCTCAATGGTGAGAAACAACTCATGCAATATTCTATGTCGATCTGAGAAATTATCGTTGTTTAAAATAATAGTTGAAGAATGAATTGGGTCCTCATGTTTTGTAATGCATAAATATTTCCATGCTAATCTCTGAGATAAATGAATTATTTCTTCATAAAACTTAATTATCATCATTTCACAGAAGCATTTCATGATTTTTCAAAATCTTACAACAAGAAATTGAATTTATCCATTCCCCACCTTTGGAAATAAACCCAAAGAACCTATATGTTTACTTAAAGAGCATAAAATGGACTCCCAATGGATCATATCTCCACCATAAACCTATATCACTTGAACAAAAAAAATTAAAATTTTTAACATAATTGGGAAGATGGGATCAACCATAGCCTTGTCATGAACTAGGAGGTGGCTCAACAACAAGGTTCAACCAATGTTTCTGAACACATGTGCTACCAACATCTTATTCAGAATGTGATCCACTTAGTCATCAGTCACATCATGATCCATTTTAATCACACCTTGTTAAAAATTTTCCTTGATGAGGTGATATATAATTTCGATATGTTTTCAACAAGTGTGTAGAACCAGATTCTTTGTAGGATCAATCATGCTCGTATCGTCACAATGAATTACCATAAACTATTTCACCTAATCAAAAAATATCTGCTATTTTTTTCTTTATCCATAATATCTGATTGCATTCCTCCAAATTGGAGACATACCCTTCTTCTGTAGTGTTGAGTGATGTTATCAATTATTTCTTTCCCAACTAGACAAAACATTTTTTTCCACTGAAAAATGAACCACCAGTAGTATAATTTCTAACCACCATGTCTGAAGCCATGTCATCCTCAAAAAATGATTTTAATTATTAATCTCTTTTTTCTACATTGTATAAGTAAAAACTGAGAGTACTATGAATGCACTTCATGATTCCTTTGAATATTTTCAAATGGAATTCCTTCAGATTTCATAGAAAGTGGACTTATAAAAATATAGAATGATTATTTTTGGTCATGTTGAAGTCATATATAATAATATCCCAATGATTTTGTTGTACATTGTGGGATTCATAGATGTCTCATCCCCTTGATTTCCAATTTTCTACCAACCAAAATCAGAGATGACATTGTTTTAGAGTCACACATGTTGAATTTCATCAGAATTCGTCTTTTATATATTACAAAATAAATAATGGTGTGGTCCCTTTTATTAAACCACTGATCTCTAAATACTCTATTAAATTCTGCTTCTTCATATAGGAATCAAGATAAGAATACTATTCATGGGGTTCCTCTTTCAGAAAATAGAGATCCTTTTGTGAGGTTCTGATGATGTTTCTTCAGTAATGGTTTCCTCTTATGATTCTTCATATGAATCTTCTACTTTGTGTGAGCCTTAAATATTTTTCAAGACTTCCACTATTTATGTATCTGAATCTATCCATTTCCCACTGATCATTGTACCTCATGATATGATAAAAAATGTTTTTATTCATGTCTCATACACTTTAATTATATGAAAAAGATATTAAAGGTGAAAAGAAACTTTTAACGACAATCAACATGAAACTCTTTCTGCAATGACCTGATCTTCATGAAATTTACAGATTAATTAGGATTGATTAAAATTATAAAAATGATTTTGGTAGCATCTTCATCATTCAAAATTCCCTGTAAAGGTAAACACTTCTCAATATATTTATAATAGTCTATTTTATCAAGAATGGATTTCAAGAAATTTTAGTATGATATATACAATAGAATGGATCGTTAGCTTGTGACTATCCACATTGATAAACTTTCACAACATCAATATAGATAATCTTCTAGAACAATTTTCTATAGGATATAATAAAATAAGATCTATAAAAGATAATACATTATTTATCCGTGTTTTCTATAATATAACATCTTAAAATTAATCATATTTGATCCTCTGTATTGTTTGTATTTGAATACCAAATTGAGGAATTATTAACGAAGGTGACTTCATCAGTTTGGATTTAAACAAATGACATCCCTCAAGGCTTCTCAAGTCCCCCCTAATAATTTTCTTCACATTTTAATTCCTTGTAGTAAAATAATAAATAAAATAACCAATGATTAAAGTAGTAAAGTGGCTCCTCTTTTCCTTATCAATATGAATAACACAATTGAGATGATATTCTCATCCAAGTTGATATATTTTCTCCAGACTTCATGCTTGCACATCTAAAAATTTATTTTTATTTATGTTGTGGTATCATGGATCTATTCACATTATCTTATTCTTTTTGTGTACAATTTTTCTTCATAATAGTCTTCATGGATGATACATTACCACTCCTCTTATGTACTACATCCTAGTCTAGTAGTAAGGTTAAAAAACTTTTCCAATGTGATCAGATTTATTGAATCTCCTACATAGAACATATTTAACACAAAAGATTCCATTTGTTTAAAAACTCACGTGTAGGTTTTCATAATAATTTTGAATCTTTTGTCTTCCTTTTTCACCATACTTATCTTGTTCATCTTGATGTTTCCTCATTCATTAAAAATATTTTCTACAAATAACTAACATGTCATTAGGTACTATTGAATCATATTTGGATCTTCCCCATTGGATAATCTGAGCATCATCACAATTATTTTTTCTTTTGGATTCAACACCCATAAAATTATTTTATTTAGAATCCAAGGACTTCTAACCTTCTTAAACATATTTTTGGAATAATTTCAATTCAAAATATACTTCTGATTTCTTCCCAAGCAAGCTTATTTATACTTAGGCAACTTCCGTGATCTTCTATTATTATCAACTTTTAATGAATGTTAAGAAAAGCATGTTCCAACCTTGACTCCACGTCCATTGTACATATCATAGATGTTATCGAGCATCGAAAATCTATTTTCAGTACAAAAATTCTTATGGACATGTGGATGATTCTTCTTCTTCTCTAAATTTATCCCCCTTGAAATAGGCTTCCTTTGAACTTTTTCATTAATTTGATTGTACAAACAATTCAATGAAAAATTCTCAAATCTGTCCTAGAACCAAAATTGTCAAAAAAACCATGATCTAATTATATAATTTCTATAAGGTTGTTAGATATTATTCATGAATTGTTGTGATCTTTTTGGAAAACCAACTTATATACTATTTTTTCAATCTACCCAAGACATTGTGGTAGGTTTATTATCAACTTTATTCATCCATACTTGTTTAGTATGTGTCTAAATAACTGGATTATATTTGATAAATGGATTACAATAACTAATACATGATGGTATAAATGGTACCTATTTCTTATCAACTGCTTGAGATAGATCATAAAAAGTTGTCAAGATATTCATATAAAATGTTTGATCTTTTTTAACATTAGAATCTACTAGTGAGCGTTGAGTAGCTACAAAAATTGCCTTCTTATTTTGTGAAGTTTAAATATATTTATTAACAATATTGGCCTAATAGGCTTCCAAATTTTGACATTTCATATTATGAATGATTTTATGATCTTCAATCATTATCATATTTTTTTCACAATCCTTGTCCATTCAAACAACATCATCATCATGTCCCATATATTTATTCTAAATAAAAGTTCCATATTCCTTTATCTTCTAGAATATTTCTACAAATTATAAACCATTGACATTAGTGCTATTTTTCAATTTCTATTCATGTGCATGGATATTATTTTCATGAAAAATTTTATTTACATATTTCTCTTCAACTTATTTTAGGTATTTTTAAGAACTTACTTCAATTTTCCTCTTTGTTTCTTCAAAGGATCCAGCCTATCTAGAGGGATTTAAGCATTAAATAATTTTTCCTTAGAAGATGATTTCCAAAGCATTAGCTTCCCCATCCTTTTGGATGATCTCTACCAACATACATTCAAAGGCTCCACAAACAAAGGATCCTCTATATTTGGTAATATCATGTTAACAATTTCTAAATCTATGAATTGAAAATTCTTGTGAAGTTATAGATTGATCTTCATCACCACTTATGACAATATCCTTATTTTGAAGGAAAAATTTAAAATTTTCTAACACATACCAATTAATCACTTGAATATTTTGATTTAAATATCGTAGAAAGGATTTCATTCTATATGGTGGGAACAAGATCCAATTTCTCATTACATTACAAGCCTGATATATCATCATTGTTTTGAAGGTATGGTGAACCAGATACTACCTATTATTTAGATAGAAGGGACTTCTTCAACATTATATTATCCATCTTTTCTACTATTCATCATGGTCATAGTGAATATAGATTTAGGCTTATATATAACTAAATATTCTTCAAAACATCACTTCACTGTTTACTTGGGAAAGAAACTGAAATCATAAAAGGAGAATATATTTACTATAGAGAATATAACATAGGTGAACCTAGGATTTGATACCGCTTTTAGGACCCTAGGGAACCCTAAGAGGGGACGGGTGATTTAGGGAGTCAAACTTTTCATTTAAAACAATATATCATGTTATAATATTAGTTATAAATTGTTAAAATTGGTTAAATAAATCATAAAATAATTAAACATTCACTTGCAGAGAGGGAACAAAATAGTTTTACTTGCTTCACCATTAAGAGCTAGTCTAAAGGGGATACACTGATAGTCTGTTTGTTTTAAATAAATCCACCAATTTTCACTAGATATATAATATAAAAGTTAGGAGAAATAACTCCATTACATGTACACAAAATTTACAAATTATTTTGGATAGTAAACCACCTCCCTCAAAAAACATCTATAAACTACCCATAGATTACTACTTTGGGTTAAGACATACTCAGTTAAAAAACATGAAGGTCACTTCAGTAGATTGGAATTTCAGTTTTTTTTTCCTTTACTAACATAATACTCTACTTAAAATATAGTCTTGAGTGGATACACTTTAAACCATTATTCTATTAAAAAAGATGTTCCTCACTACTATTAATGATGTTCTTGGAATTTGTGAAACACTAATTATCGTTATAAAAAATACCAACCATCGTGAACACACACACTTTTGTGAATCTCCAAACCATAGTGAGGCTCACATCCTTCATGAAAAAAAATTCTTCATGAAGCTCACTACCTGCATGGACCAAATTACCTAAGTGAATCCCACATGTTTTGTAGAACACTAGTTATTTGAAAAAATCTCATAACTCAAAATCATCAGCATTAGTTAAGACATGACCAATATTTTCATGATGATCAAGCTTGTATAGAGTTCTATTATTAAGAATCTCCCATCCTTCATGAAACTAGATTGATTTAGACTTTACTCAAATTATATTTGTGTAAAATGATGTGGAGTTATCCACCAATTAATATGATCATACTTCTGTTATAATTATAATATTCTAGTTTTTTATGAACATCCAAAAACATGTTCATGAATCTCCTTCATTATTGAAGAACTAGTGAAATTTAACCCATTCACGAAGCTTATTATAGTCTTAAAAAATCAAAGTTAACCCATCATGAACTCATGATGCTTTTTGTAGCCATGAAGAACACCATATTTCCATATCACATTCACAAATCTCCATAACTTACTGAAGCTCATCCTTTTGTGAAACCTAGTATTGGTGAAACTTATTCCTTTACCATATTAGTGAAGTATCAATTCAGGAACTATATTTTGAGAATATTTCTCCTTGCTCTTTATTTTGACCATTTTTTTCAAATACTATGTAAATATGAAAATTTGAGCTCTATAGTCCTATTATAATTGTAAGATCACTTTCCTTGAAAACTCCATGATCATCCTAGTGTGGATTGACAAAAAACACAAACTCAAATCAGTTTATAACAATGATAATCCATAGGTTCCATCAACAATTAGGTTTGAGTACAAATCAGTAGGTCACTAATAATGAGGTTTATAGATATCAATTTTTTGAGTATATCATGAAGTAGTGTGCATGTTATAATGAAAATATAGTAGATAGAATAAATAAAACTCGTGTAGCTCGAGTTCCACATGGGATATAATACTACTATATTCAAACTAATCAAGAATGTCTTAGAACACTTATTACATTCTAAATAACAATGAAAATCATGTCCATCAATTATAAATAAATGATAGGTAAAATCATGTCCATTATTTATGAATAAGAAACATTAAACTTATTGTCTATTTATTCCACATGGCTATAAGGAACGTAATGTCCATAACTTCCAAGTAAATCATGAGGAACATCATGTCAATTAATTCCAAATATGTAATAATGAATGTCAGGTTTGTAAGAATATGTTACATTATATCAATAAATTATGAGAAAAGTATAAGGAATGCAATGTCCATTAATTACATGTAAGAAATATAGAATTCAATGTCCATTATTCCAAATAAGAAATATAGAATGTCATTTCTAATAAATAAGGTAATTGGGTTGTAATAAAATCCATTCCACATTAAAATAAATGATAAGGGATGTATCCCATTCCATTTATTTTATTTATTCATTTTTCATGTTATGTGATAAAAGAATAATAAATATGGGCCAAGTTTAATATACTTTCCATGAAATAATTTAAAAAGGGTTCAGTGACATGATCATAACATTAAAATTTTATTTAATTCATTTTTATGTAATCAAGTAATCCATGGGTAGATCCATACAACATATCAATTAATTAATTCAATTTTTTTAATTAACTGGCTGAGTTAAAGATAAAACTCCAGAGTGGTGTTCTTATACAAAGAAAAAAATAATTCATCAAGGAATTTAATTGAACCAACCCAAGAGGATGGTTTAGTTAGTGGTTTTAGACCACTAATAAGCTAGAAATTACACATAACATGTTAATCCACGGTATATGTGTTCATTTCATGGTATTTTTAATTTTCAGATCAATTCATGGAAGGTTAAACATACGACACAATGACGAAATTTTTTTTTAAAAAAAATTCTAGGAAAATATATAGACCACACAACATAGATTGGTAGAATTGTCCTTATCTATTATAAACCTTTAATTCAGGATAGAATTAGATAAATTGAATTAATAGAAAAGCTCCCTTAAAATAAGGTATATTTTCTTGCATGGAAATAGCATCCAAGATGACAAGATATATTTTGAAAAGAAGGAAGATGAATCAAAAACATATTCTTGGCTATCAAACATGATTTATAAATATTGATTTAGAACATGGATGTAAAATATATCTCAAATACTATATTGATAGGAAATGAGCTCTACTATATTCAGACCTCTATGAAATAGGATAAGGTGAAAGGGTTATTAAATTTTAAGTGGAAGGAGTTAAAATTTGGAATTAACCTTTTCATAAGGGGATCTTGGTTTGACCACACAGTTTTAAAAACCATGCCACAACTATACAGTTGTCTCTATCCAAATTGAGGCCTCATAGAATGATTTGTTTCATGGATTAACAAAATGTGCACAACCCGTGTCATATCAGTGTCTAAGGCCCCACCCCTCACATGATTATTCACACAGTTAAGAGAAACCATGTTCCAATTGTACGATATACAACTCCAATTTACTTAAGATTTTTTTATGTCCAATTGGCCTCCCTAGAATTGTTAAACTATTTGTGTACCTCCATTTTGTGGTTGAATTATTTAGACCTGTTATTACTATTAAATATGTGTCAATGATGAAACTCTACATGTTTCTCCAAAAACCAAATCTCAAGGCTCTGAACAAACCCATGAAGATCTAGAACTCTTTCCTATTCCTTTATTAATTCTTATTTAGATTAAAAAATAGATTTAAACTAAAATCCAATGTATCTATACCTAATCCAAAAATCATGATATTAAAACATCCCATCCTTAAAACTACAAATATCAGAGTTTCCCTGAGGGTGGTTATGGGTCATCAGAAAACAATTATAGCCATTGAGAACATATGTGGTCCTCTTACTCCCATGTCTCTTACTATAGACTATTTTTCTCTATAAAACCTATACTATAATAACATTCCTACCATGATGATCCTTTAGCTTATTATCAATAAAAGAATGATATACCTTAAAATAATTATTATCATCCAACCGAATCTCATCACGGTGAAAGACATGAGATTATTCTAAATAATAATGATGAAATTGAGAGACATAAAATACTAAATGAATAGAATAGTACCACTATGAAATAACTAAAAATACACCATCCTGAATCTATTCATGATCTCGAAAGTTCCAAAGAACCTAGGAGATAGCTTTCCCTACCTCTGAATCCTCCAGTGGCCTAATCTAGGTTAAACACATATGACGACCCGATCACCCACCTTAAACTCTAGTGGTAAACTTAATGATTGGAATAATAAATATTAATAATATATATAAATACACTTTTTTATAATTGATACATTCTATAATATATCTTAAATATGATTAGGTACCTGTAGTACTGCCTCTCATGGCTCTAATTATCTCATGGTTGTTCAACACAACCTACTATAAGGGAAATCATATGGAGACATCTGTATAGTCATTTAGAATATATTATTAAATGTGATATCATAAATATGTATATGTTTCTCCCAAGCACCCCTAAAATTGTGTACAAATTCTTAGATATTGTTATCCAACACCTATATAGTATGTTCAGAGTGACCATCATTCTATTGGAGGAAGGCTATGCTTAGAAGAACCTATGAACCAAGAGCCTTTTGTAACCCCTACTAGAACTGTGATGAAAAACATGTTTCCCTGTTATATATTATATTCTATGTCACCCCATGACGGTGTATAATCTCATGGATGTATATTATTACAATATCATCCTCTGAAAATGTCCCACTGATAGAAAATAGGTGAGCATCCTTCATTAGTTGGTCCATGATAACCCACATGACATCATTTCTACTGGCGGATTCCGGTAATCTCAATACTAATTCCATAGCTATGTAATCCCATTTCCAATATGGAATGGGTAATGACTATAATATACTAGAATGTCACTGGTACTCCACCCTCACCTATTGACATATGGCACAAAGTGTATCAAAACCATATATCTAACTTAACTTCCCCGAACACCAATACTAGTGACATAAGTCATGATAAATCATAATGAGAAATATATGTATATCCTATTTAAAATCATAATATTATCCCATTAGATCATATCCCATGATTTTCAGAACCTTGACATTCCCATTAATGTATAATATCTTATCCTCATTAATGAACCAACAGGGTTTCAGGACCATAACAGATAATATTTACTTTAGGACTAAACCATTAGAAGCTAAAAAATATTTCATATTTACTCAATATAAAATTAACTAGTCAAATGATAAATTCATAATAAAAGGGATATCATGAAAATCATAAATCTATAGATATATCGCCGAAAACATCACAATCAACTTCCACTCACTATTAGCTTCTAAGATAACTTATATCCGAGTCCTCTATCTCAATGAATCTTCCAAATAACTTCCATCCATATACATATAAGCAAGCTAAAATAGAAATACTAAAGGAATTAATCCCATATTAACAATATAAGACCAAAATAACACATAGTTAATATTTATTTGTGGATTTTTTGGTCCATGTATACAATAAACTACTCTCTCAGTAAATAGTTCCTTCAGTAACATAATGAATTAACTGAGACAACTTGCTCGAGGTTGTGCATCGAGTAATTATGATTGTGAGGCCTCAAATGATGAGGTTAATATTTCATGACTTGATACCATTATATTAGAATTAATCCTATACTGATACATGATGCATCATAATATAAAATATAACCACTTCTAGGCTCCAGTAAAATCGGGATCTGTGTTGAGGTAAGTCTTTCTTTCATCTCTGGAATAGATTTTTCACAAGACTCAAAACATTATAATTTAACACCCTTCATTGTTAATCACATAATAGAAACTATAAGGAATGATAAATCCTAAATATAATTCTTATTATATCTAGATATTACTAAGAGGCCTTAGATATGAATGACATTCTTGCGCTGCCTCCAAGAAACTATAGCTCTCAACTTCCCTAGATCCATAGATGACCTAGATTTTGACATGATGTGACCCAAGAAGTGAAAATTATAAATCCATAAATTTCATTTTATGATATTTTAATAGAATTGATGATTTATCATTGTACTCAATATGATGTTAAGGTGTTTTACATGATCATGTCGAGTTTATGAATACACTAAGACAACGTCCACCAAAACCACTACAAAAGAATACATGTTCAGGTGAAAAAACACAATTAGTCAAATATTAAAATAAAACAAGCTCATTAATGGTATTTAAAAACATAAATGAATAATAATACAAGCCAAAATCACTATGTAATGATATATATTGTACATTAGATTGTCTAGCTCAAACCTGATAATAGCCCAACCTCAAATCAATCATTGAGAAAACATGATCTCATCAAAGATGATAAAATATATATTCTATATTAGATAGGGGATATTAGTTGTTAACTATAATATATTTTTCTTAACACTTAATGATTTTAAAAGTACACTACAATCAATAGCATATACTACATGCAACACAAAGTAAAAAGCAACAATAAACTATTAAAATATTATTATTTAAACGTGACTATTATAAAATAGTAGTTAAATTTGGTGGTTGGAATAAGAATACACACATATGGAAAATTTAGTATCAAGGATAAAGAAAATATATATCTAAATAAGATCTTAATTCTTGTTAAAGTTTTTATAGGCTTCAAAAATACATTTTCCCCAAAAAATGTTATTTATTTCTTTTTGTGAACATATAATAAAATTAAATTTTCACACTTTTAGATAATTTATTTTAAAAAATTATCTTAATTTTAGGGATTAATAATTCAAAATTATCTCAGGATTAATTTATTCAACCTTTCTAAAAAAATTAATTTTTTAAATAATAGTGAAAAATTCAGGTTTTTATAAGAAACTCCATTTTTTCTTAAATAATTTGATAACTTAAATTTTGTATTAAAATTGTTTAAAATTTTAATTAGTTCGATTATGTTATTATTAATTTAATTTATATCATAATAATCAATTTAATATTGAATTTTTAAATAAAATCTTTTTATAATTATGGAAAATTTTTCTTTGAAAAATGTATTTCATCACATAAATGGGATTAATTTTATATTAAATTCTATAAATTATATAAATTGATAATGTAAAAATGGACTAATTATGTGGAAAAATCACAATTAAAATTATATAATAAGTTTAAATTAATTTTTTTATAATGAACAGTAAAAATATTAAAATATAATTACCACGGTTAATCTTTAAATGGGTTTATGGGAGTTTAACTAAAAATATAATGGTTAAAATGAACTAAAAACTTTTCAAGTAACATTTTATTGAAATTTTTTGAAATTATATCATATAATGTTTTATATTGATACATTTTTTAACTTTTTTTTGTATAGATTTTTTTTAAAAAAAAATCGATTTAAAAAATCCAAACGAGTCCTCTCCCCCACTTATAAAACAGAAACCCATATACTCTCCACCTTACTATTCAAAATCATTGTGGTTTATCAAATAACTACCCAAATAATATCTAAAATTCCCTCCCCATTTACAAGAGTCATTTTTTCAATTATAGATCCAATATAGGAAGGGTTTAGGTATATTCCTAAAGTGGTTGTACAAAGTAGAGGTATCATTCTTAACCAAGATTTTTTTTAATTCTTCTCCCACCTCCTTAAATTATTAAAAAATAATTATTATATAGAAAAATAAGTATCTTCCATATAATAATATGCTATTATTCAAATTTAAAAATGTTATTGTTTCTGTTGAAGTGTTACTTTCAATAATACAAATTAAATTACCCAAACAAGTATAGTGCATATAAGGGATCGATCCATTGGGAGAGGGAGTTATAGTCTTTTGTTTTTCTAGACTGTGAGTAATTTAGTGTTGTTTTCTAAAATTTAGATTCAATTTTTTTGTGTTAACAACTGGGTGATTGAATTTTAATTTCTCTAACATATTATGTTAAAGATAAATAAAAAAATTTGATTCTTGTTGATAAAAGGAAATAATTCATTGGGGCTATAGATTTTAATGTTGTTATTAAATAAATTTTTTTATTAGGTTGTGTTGTTCATGATAACTCAAATATTTTTGTTATGAATGTAATAGAAACCCCTAGGTCTTGTGATTTTGTTTAAATTAATAGAAACTAATTATTTGGTCTGGAATTTTATTTCTATTAATTTTATTAATTTCATCCCTTTTCACATGATAAGATCATCCAATGTTCATGGATTTTCCTAATTTTAATTCATAAAAACATCCATAGAAATACCATTCATGGTCTAATATGAGATTTATAGTGATATATAGAAAGCGTTATTAAAGAATTATGATAGTAGAATGAATAACACAAGCATACAAATTGACAAAATACAACCAATAATAGTCTGTAGCCACAACACAGAGGGGGTTTAGCTACTCCTAGAGTTTCTAGTAACTAAACTACTTGTGATACTTGAATTAAAAATGTAAAAAACTATGGATTAAAGATCATTGGGGAAGGAGAAAGAACATCACATTTCTTTTCTTCTCTTCTTCTCTTCTTGTGTGTCTTTGGAATTTTCCACGGGCCTATCTTAGAAAATAAGTCAGTACCATACATAGAGGGATTTCCCTCCTTTTATAGTTTTTATGAATACACAATGTATACTAGAAATTATATGGTGTGTACCCAATTTAACATTCTTTAGCCCTATTTTCACCTTCGGTTGGTAAGCTACCGCACCACCCTTGACTTGGAACGCAACAATGCTTGGTAGGTTGAAGTACAAGGAATGTAGCGCCACCATACATGGTGTGTAATATCAATCATCCGACACTAACCACTTCCAGAAGGGACAAAATGGTGTGTATATAGGAAGAACATAGTGTGTATTCTTTTTCCAACACCATTGGTGTGTATCCAGTCTTCTTGATCTGTGTCGTGGCAATAATACATTGTTTGTGTAAGGAGTACATGATGTGTATATTTTAATTTTTGTTCTGTCCTTTCCCGATTTGTTGAATTTGATGGAAGACATATGAAAATCACCATAATCACCAATTTTATCCACAAAACGATTAATATTTGCTGAAAAAATTGTTTTTATGCTTTTGAATATATATGAAAATGTATAAAAAACTCAGGCACATCAAATTCCCCCACACATAGTCACTTGTGTTTCCTCAAGAAAAATATCAACATCAAATCAATAGACTCCATACTCAGAAAAGGTAAGCATTCAACTAATTATAATTTTAAATACTATATCAATAGTCAAATATTTTAAAAGGACATAAAACATACTTCAATTCCAAAGATATTTGAATCATTCCTCATATATAATTTAATTAAAAATTTATATCCTCTTTCATCCACATTATTTATCTTTTCATAAATAAACATTCCACTTGATGATTTACCTCACAAAAAGTACCACAGACATAACTAAAGATTAATAATCAAATTTATGTTTAATCTCAAGTATATGCACCCTATACATAAGCTTTCAAGTGTTCTCATTTTCAAATTTATAATTAAAATCAAAAAAATTATGAGGGATTTAAATAAGAATCAATTATTTATAAGTCTATAGTTTGTTAGGTGATGATGTAAATTAATCATAGAGGCTTGAAAAGGAGGCTTCATTCTTAATCAATAATGCGTGATATTAAAATTAAAAAAATGAGAATGCACCCCCAATCAAGATATCTTAAAGGGTATCATCCCCATGATATTCAATGGAAAATATGGGCCCATAAAACATCAATAATTTGTACAAATTAATCTAAACCTATTATTTTTTATTTCATTTTTTTGTTTTTTTGAATTGGGATCACTAAGAATACAATGATTAATGGTTTTCGAAACCCTTCTGCCCAGATTAAAAAATGATAATCTCCCCCACATTTTAATTCATTTTTTCTCACCAACGTATACCCTTAATAGAAAAAATACCTCTCTAAAGCTCAAGTGAATAATCATGAAGAATTATAAATGAATGAGGGTAGGATGGGAAAATAGGCTTGTAATGTATCTTCATATCAAGCATTTTCATGGTTTCTAAAGGTTTTACAAAGATCATATGTTAGGTTGTTATCTAGGTCGAAAGGGATGAACAAAAAATCAAATGCATCAAGCATCTAAATGTGATTTAAAAATCTTAATATTTCGAAGAGAAAAAATTACCATTTCTGGTAGTTATGCATATCATAATAATATCTAATGCAAGAGTGTATAAAAAAGAATATGTAAAAAATTCATAGAATAGCTATCGAGAATGGAAAAAATATAGTTGTCAATCAAGTTATGATATGAGTACAAATGATCTGTTCTAATAAATTTAAATGTCCAAGAATTTAAATCTAGGATCAAACTATATCAATAATCATTTTAAATTACTTTGAAAAATGAAAAAATCATGTTACTTTTAAAATTACCTTTTATTTCATTATTATTTACAATTATAATTAATCCAGAATTATAAATAGTTTAAAATATGACAACTATTAATGATTTCTCTTAAATCAGTTCAAGGAAAATACTCATGTAATCGGAGACCCTCCCCCACACTTAATACGACACATGGCCCCCCATGTGTAATATCAAGGAAGAGGAGAGAAATTGGGGAAACGATGGGCATAAAATGAGCGGAATAAATTGAAGATGTAAAACCAAAGTAGAAAGAAAAAAGAAACATAGAGAAATAATCCCCTCATGGTAATATCGAAAAAATGGGAAAGTAGTCAAAATTGAGATTCCCAAGTCACTCCAGAGTACCAGTGACTATCGAGGGAAGGGAAAAACAAATCTGTATATACATACATCATCACATACCATGCATAGAATAAATAGGATTTATATAATTGAAATAAATGTTCTCAAAAACTAGTCACTAGGTCACCTCATAAGAGGAATCATCCGCTATAGAAGAATCTGAGAATGGAGACACAACTGCAGTAGATACCCGAGGTACAAGCACGACAGTCATATTTGTAGGCAAAGAAAGAACCGCAGTCTCAACAGTAGAGGTAGAAGATGATACATCCACCACAGGAGGTGTGCTAGTGACAACTGACCTAGTAGGAGAAACCAGAATAGAATATGTGACCAGAGCTGCTAACGGTGACTCTATGGCAGGAGGCAGCAGAGAAGATGGAGGAGCAGGTGCTGGGGGTGACAGAATTCCTAAATGCTGAAGAATGAGGCCCAAAATCTGATCAATCGGTGTCCTGGAATCTAGAAGGATACGATACTGATGTTCAAGAATAGACAGGTGGAGGATGGTGGGAGATCAGTCGAGGGTGCAAATAGAGGTGGGGAGGTGGAAGGGATAGAGGAGGAAGGAATGGTGGGAGAAGAAGAAAAGCCAAAAGAAGGTGGTGTGGTGGTGAGGGAACAACCATGAGTGGATGTGGTGGGACCTGGGAAGGAACACCGGTAGAAGAAATTGGGTATGTCCTCACCCCTGTAGGAGCTGGGGTGTCCTTCACAAGCTCGTAGCAGTCCCCCCATCACTTTTCCATCCTTATGTGAATAATCATGAATAATTCAAGACATTGAGGAGAGCCTAAGGGGTCATGAAGGGGAGAGAGGGGTCAAAGACTCCTAAATTTTGTGCTAGGTGGGTGGCAAAGAAATCGTTATTCTGGTTTCCCTAATGGCTGTGAATAATAGAATGGAAGTGGGTGGAGGCATGGTAGAGGAGGTCAGTTTTTTCCTGACGGACAATAAAAGCAAGGAGCTCCATTTCCCTTCTACAGGTGAAGCCAATATCTTCATGGAGAGGAAAATTAATGGTACTAAAGTACTTATAGAAGATATGTAGTGGAGAAAAAATAATAAGCATTTTATTCTATGATTTGGGGGTGTACCTGTGGTCAGGCTCAGAAATCTTCCACCAAATGGAAACGAGGTCAGAGCACTCACGGTGGGTATGGGTGTAGACAAGAGGTGGGTGGTAATATGGGGTTAGAAGCCACACCCTTGGCCAAATTCTTCCATGGTATGGGAAAAAGGTTTTCCCCCAACAAAAAGCGAATTAGGTGTGCTATATCTAGGGACTCTGACGGTAAGTGGGGCCATCAAACTCAAAGCTAGCCATGAACTCCAAAGATAAATCACGGGATGTAGGAGTCATGAACTGCAAAGTGTCCAACAGATGATTATGGCCCAAAATCTCATCATTCTCCTCCCAAATTCCCAGACACTAGGGAATGTTGATGTCCAGATAGAGGTTTCCCAACTTGACAGTGTGGCGGGAGAATTGTGGAAATCTCTCTACCGCATGATGACCCTCATGAATGACCAGGAATAGATGTGGTGGCGGGAGAGTAGTAGCTCGATTAGGCGGGGGTGGAATTGTTGGTGCTAAAGAATATGGTCCTACTATATTGGTAGGAGGTGGAGTAGTGGATACCTGAGATGGCTCAGAGGTCTGGCAGTAGGTGGAGGTGCTGGCTCGGTCAGGTCCACCACTGGCATAGAGGGTAGCTATGAGAGGATGGATCTAGAAGATGGAGTGGCAGCATCAGAGCTCTCAGCCACCATATAAAGTGTGGAAGCTATCGTGAGACGATCAACGGTGGTTGGAGAAAGTTCCAAAAGAACCACCAGAATGGTAGATTTCACAGATAGAGGTGGCATCATAAGAGGAGTTAGAGTGGCCAATGATGGGGGCTGGAAAACCAGAAAGACAATTGTTTTGTTGGAACCAAGGATGTTCATTGGTAATAATGGCGTTTGGTTTTTATTTGTTGTAAATCTTCACACTGATGACTAGGGAGTTCCCAAAAAATCGGGTCTTACGTTTTAGGTGGAAATCTTTATTGAAGGTGGTGTAGTTTTCTAGTGTTTGCCAAATTTTTTGGCCTCAAAATCATGTGTTTGGTGATGGTTCAGGGATACATGCACAACGGTATGTGGAGCTGTATGTGGAGCGGTATGTGGTGATGGCATACAGTATACTGAAATATGTTGAAAATGGTTTTCATCATTTTTATGTAGTGAAGGTGTGTCATACATAGAATTAAGAAGGATCATGGGATTGTTGTGGTTCGCGAAACAAGACCCATAGGCGATAGAGGCTAACAGTACATAGATGGAGTTCAGTTTATATATTGTACCACATTGAAAATTTAGGTTAATAGGACTATAAAAAATTTCAAATTTATGTTCTTATATAAGGAGTACTAATCCCCTCTGTTATGTGACTAGATTAGAGATTAAATTTTCAGGAAGAAATCCAGTAAATTTGGAATTGGTACACGAAGGAGAAGATGGTATGTAGAGAGAACTATCCACTTAAGAAACAAATTCCATGAATGAAAGTGTAGTTTGTATAGGAAGCTCTCGCAGTATACGATGGGCTAAGGTAGAAAATATAGTAGGTCTGTACGTGGAGACGTTGAGAAGTATGTGGAGGAATACAATTCACAGACTGGGTCAGTTCATCGAGGATCTGGATGGTATGCCAAAACGGTAGTGGTATGTAGTGGAGGTGGTCTGCATATCATACCTGGAACACAGCACGTGGAACACCAAAGGAATACTAAAAATTGAGAAAATATGTTTTTTCAATCACGTTCCATAACATATTAGTGTAATAATATAAATTTCATCTATGGGTGATTACAATACTTCAAGAGATCATCCATTTATAGTTGAGGATTCATGATTTAATGCTAAAACAATGAAATGACCTTCAAGTAAATAATTGAGGGAAAATTATTCCAATGTAGTGAGCAATGGGGAGTTAGAGGAAGTTTTATGTGGGACGCAGTGTTCTATCCCAAAAACCTTGTAAAGGTAGTGGTTTTTGGTATGACCGACACACTGTCGACGTATACTCCTTAGACGTAGCCCTTATTTGTGAACCGTGTAAAATTGATATGCCATTCCTTTTCATGTGATTGTTTATTTTCTACACTTCATATTTATAGAGGTTTAACATGTTTCTACCAACATGGGAACAAGATCCATCAATTTAAAAAAAATGTTGACACATGGATTCACCCCATCCCTCTCAGGATGTTCTGGGGTCCTTCATGTCGGCCGCTCATAATGTCGAAGACGAATTTGATGGCATGGAAGCCTCTCTCCATCAGTAGCATAAGCGGGATGCTTCCCACTAACATTATCTCTATCGGCCATACCAGAATGAAAACAAAATAAATAAATAGAAAAGATGAAAATGAATAAAGAATTAAAATGTGAGAAAATAGGAAAGTATGTAGAACACGATGTGTAGATCCATGGTTCCCGACTTGTAGTGTATGTCGGGTAAGAGGTCGTGTACTCTAGATATACACATCGTGAGGGAATGTGGTAACGTAAAAACCAGTACATGGAATGTATCAAATATTTACACGCCCTGTGTAACAATATGGAGTGTTTCCCATGTAGGTGTCCAGACACGGCTTCGACTAGGGAAAGGGATAAGGGAAATACATGCCAAGTGGAAAGTGGTACATGCCGTGTATGGGGAAATGGTGTGCAAGGCATGTAGACCATCCACACGGAGTCCTCTAAGGGATCGGAGGACACAACATATCATGAACAGACATGTCATGTATAGTGACATTGGAAGGGTTCGTGTCCCATAGGACACAGTCTAGGACAAAATTCCAAGGTCGATCCTGGGTACACGGTGTGTACTGAACATATATTCCATGTATAATTCAAATGCAGTAAGCATGTTGTGTGTGTCCATGTACATTATGTATACAGTGTGTGTTTTTCACGCACTCTAGGTACTGTACGGGACCCCGAACGATTAGACGGATAAAAAATCAACCCAAACGGTAATAAAACTAAGAATCAAAGAGTGTAGAATGGTGTAACTGGATCGCAGAGCAGAAGGTAGAAGAAATGGTGACCAAAAACACTAAAAATCATTAGATTGAATTTGGGGACGGTAGACGGTGTGTGGGAGAATAAATGGGGAGGAGGGGGGTTTCATGACACAGACTGAGGCCGAGTAGGGCCTGGCCTTTATAGACGGTGTACAAGACATGTATAATAGGATACAAACTATGTATAGTTTAATTACAAGGGATAATATAATTATTAGAGTAAACTATATAATAATTAATATTAATAATATATTTAAATATATATTATTTACTAAAAATAAATCTATATATATAATTTATTGGGGAAATACATGTTGTGTGTTCTAAAATTGGAAAAAGATAACTATAACCTTTGTTCTGGTGCTTTGGGTGTGATTTGAACATGCAATCAGCCATTCTGAATATATGCCCTCAACCACTAGAGAAAAGGTTCTAGTGCTGCACATTTTTAATTAATTTAAATATTTAATTAAAATGAACAATTCTACATGGGACATTTTAAATGCATGGTGTGTGGTCATAATTTGAATTAAAGGGATGGAGCAGGAAGATTAGCCATGTTCGAACTCGGGTCTTTTGAATCCAAGCATGGGGGTCAACCAATCTGCCAACTTCACCTGCATGTATTTTCTTATTTTCAAATCTATTTAACATATCATTGAAAACATGGTGCACATGACGTATATCGAAAGTCATGCTTTGTGGTTTTGTTATTATGAAAAATGATGGAAATGGGCCAGTTGTAAGGATTCGAACCTGGGTAATTTGGAACTAGTTTAAGATCTTTGTCAGTCAGTCCATCCCCATCATGGGGTTTCTCTTATTTAGAAAAAATTATAATTTTTTTTGAAAATTACTACACCCACCATGTAATTAAAATGGGTATAAAAAGGACGAACCTCGTGCTGAAGGTAGGTATGGAGTGATTCAAACTGGTGGAGGCTCAGATATATTTGAGTGATCTTACCATAGACAACGAAATAATCCCTATTTATTAACATATTTAATATATATATATATAATATTAGAATATAAACTAAAATGATAATTATATGTAGTGTGTATAAGTGGTACACGACGTGTAACCTCTAGGTTGCCTCCTAGGAAGCACTTTTGTTTTATGTCATTGGCTCAACCTTACCTGAGTGTTTTTCTACCTAAATTGTATGGTGGAGATTGTACCCACCATATTTTCCATTTGAAAATAGGTTTTCAAATACTACCCATTTAATTTGAATAGTTGACCATCCGCTCTAGCCACTTCCACCGAAACAAGGTGAAAACCCCTGATCATGTTGAATGGTCCAAACCACTGGGACTTTATTTTACCTAGAAACAATCCCAAATGTGAGTTAAATAAAAGTACCTCATTATCAATCAGAAATTATTTCCTAGAGATCATGAGGTTGTGGACTACCTCTGTCTTCTCCTTTTATAGCATAGAGTTCTCATACGCCTCCCGTCGAATATCATCGAGTTCCGTCTGTTGAAACTTTTTCTTTTCATCTGTAGCATTGAGATCATTGTTTATAGATTTTTTATCCCAATATTCTTTATTCCCTAGCTCCACAAACTAGTTAAACTTCTTTTCGTAGATCAAACAGAATGCAGAAGTCCCTAGATGTGTATTGAAGGCATTCATGTATTGCCCAAGGAATCATCAATTGTAACGACCCGAAATTTTGAATAAATCTTGTTTCCTAATTTTGTGTGTTATTTTATTTTTTATACTCAACAAAACTGTTTCATTTGATAACATGAGTATAATTAAAATGAGACCATTGGGTTTTGACTGTTATATGACCATTTGTCAATATGACCACTGGAAACTAAACGTTTTGATTATTGTCTCTAAATACAAGTAATCATGGTTAATTAATATATAAAGAAGATTTGATGGCCTCACCTAGTAGTCTTGGACCGATCGAAGCCCATCTAACAGAACATGGAAAGGAGGTAGCACCACCGGGCTTTGCTCTGGACTAAACCCAAGCCGAACATCATCGTGTGAAGCTAGAACCGAATCGCCTTTGTGATAAGTTCAAACTGATAGAAATTACTACTCGTGTGATGTTGGCTGAACCTCCCTCGGATTCTCTCACCTTAGCACACCTGACACTTAGGTCCTATGCTGGTGTGATAAGGGGATATGTAAGGAGACCGTAACTGCCTTGTGTAATCCTTTGTTTTAAATAAAAATTGGGATTTCTTCTTATGATGAAGTTTATGAATTTTCAAATGTCCGGATAAATATAGTATGCATATTTTTGATGAATTTTAGAAAAAGGATATATTAAAAATGTTTATGTAAACCATAAATAAATAAAAATGTGTAATGATTTTCAAAAAATGGTCTTATATAATTATGTTCAGTACGAAATTTAGAGTCTAATAAGATCAACTTTATTTTTGATGAATAGTAAATTAGGAATAGTGATTTTATTATTAGGATTAGTAATGTGTCCAAATGGATTAGTAATCTCACTTAAAGAAAGTATTAAAATAATATAGGCGCCTTGATTAAGTAATGTGATTCAATAAAATGGTTAAATAACGGTTTCATAAATTATTATTCAAGTATTAGTTTTTTCAGGGGAATAGTGTTTTTTTAATTAAAAATTTAATTAAAAATATTTAGAAATTATTTTTATAAAATGGATTTCATTTTTGAACTCAGAGCATCGATATTATGTTAATGTAATATTTGGGGATTTTTCTGAAAAAAATGAATTTTTGGTGAATAGTGTATTTATATAAAAATTTAATTAAAAATATTAAAAAAATTATTTTTTTAAAATGGATTTCATTTTTGAAATCAGAGCATCGATATTTGGTAATGGTGAAATTTTTGGGATTTTTCTGAGAAAGTTGAATTTTCGATGAATAGTGAAAATACAATTTTTAAGTTACGGGTGTTTAATGACATCATTAAGTGATGTATTAAGTATTTAATCAATATGGTCGACTTATGAATTGTACGATATGGTATGAGGTGTCCAATGTGGCCAAAATCAAGGGAAAATACCATAGGCAAGCCCATGGTTTTTTCAAAACCACTAATGAGGTGTCCCTTGGGCATTAATGCCTTGTACCCTCACTTTCCCTATAAATGCCAAGCCACCCTCTCATCCATTCGACTCCCAACTCTTACCCAACGAAGTTCTGGTCTCATTACCTCCCAAGGATTCCTTCCTAGGTGCCCCCAACCCCTCAAGGTCCCAACCTTTGAGTTTTAAGAGTTACGATTTAAGGTAAGGGATCCGACCTCTATCTTTCTTTTCAAGTAATCTCTTTTATGTCATTTATTTTATGCTCCATGTTCTTATGTTGGAGGATGTTCTTCTATATTAATATTAATTCCCATTTCATGTTCATATGATGATAGACCCCCTATTTCTCTCATCGATTCATTTTAAGAATGTTTAAGTGGCGCTGTTAGGCTGCCGAATTTTTAAGAGATTCTTTCACCATTCTCGTTTTCAAGTTCTAATTTCTTTTCAAGTCTTTCAAGTTCCTTTTTATTATGTTGGGGTATGATATATATATCTATCATACTGATCTTTTATGATTATATTATGAGAGACTACATTTTATCTCTTCAATTCAGTATTTTGATGTTTTAAGTGGCGCCGTTAGGCTGCCGAATTTTTAAGTGGTTCTTTCACCTTTCTCCTTTTTCAAAGTTCTACTTTCATGACAAGACCTTCAAGTTCCTTTTTAATTTTGTTGGGGTATTATCTCTATATCTATCATAATGAACTCTTATGTTCATATGATGAAGGACCATATTTGATCTTTTCAATTCATTTTTTTGAAGTTTAAGTGACGCCGTTAGGCTGCAAAATTTTCATAAGAGAAATCTAATTTTTGTCTTCCTTCCATGTTTTTCATTTCAAATGGTATTTCCTTCAAATTTCATTACCATGTTCATATATTCTTCATATTAGGTACCTCTACTATTTTATGGGTCATTTATGAATGTTTGACGCATGTCCCCTCTCTTTTCAATGTTTTCTAAAACCCTGTAACATAGCCGTTATGCTGCAGAATTTTCTTCTCAAAATGCCTCTCTCTTTTTCTAAAGTTCTTTTATTTTATTAAGTTAATACTCAAAGCTCTTTATTCTAAATGGGTATTCACATATATAACAAAATGTTATATTTTAATGTCTGGGATTTACATACACGAGACCCTCTTTCCCTTTCCCTGGGATTAAAGTGACATAAAGATCAGGTCTTTAAAGCATTTTTTAAAACGTTATGATTATGAAATAAAACCCAACTCTTTTATGCTATCACTAGTGCAGAAATCGTTTTTTACGTCACCATTTTTTACGTCGGTTATATATAACTGACGTAACAATGCGGCGAGTAGATCTTTAACATCGGTTATTTTAATAACCGACGTTACAAATCGTGCCTGTTGGGTTTTTAGGTCGGTTATCTTATAACGGACGTAAAAAACCAATGCATGGGGGGTTTTTTACGTCGGTTTCCAAATAACCGATGTAAAAAATCCACCGTGCTTTGGTTTTTGACGTCGGTTATAAAATAACCGACGTAAAAAACGCGTAGATAACTGGTTTTTTTAAATCAGTTATTTGGAAACCGACGTAAAAAACCCCCCGTGCATTGGTTTTTTACGTCGGTTATCTTATAACCGACGTAAAAAACCCGTAGATATCTCATTTTTTACGTCGGTTATAAAATAACCGACGTAAAAAACCAAAGCACGAGAGCTTTTTTACATCGGTTTTAAGATAACCGACGTTATAAAGTTAAAAAATAGTTTATAACGTCGGTTATATAATAACTGACATTATAAAATATTTAAAAAAATTAAAGACCGTGGACTGTCATTTACGATTTTTCTATTGACAGTCCGCTGGCTCATCTCTCTCTCGCACGGTAAACCCTAATTGGCTCGTCGATCGACCTGCATTAAACTCATTTTGGCTTCATTGTTTATCTTCTTCACTCCTCTCGGATCTATCATCTCAACTCGCAACATTCAAGTAAGCCTTCAACGAATTTATTTCGTTCGTTTTTTTTTGATTCTTGATGTGCTATTCATTCGTTTTTGAATCTCGTGGAATTTTTTGTTATTGCAAATGGTTATTATGTCCATTCAACTCGCAACATTCAACTCGCAACACTCAACTCGCAACATTCAAGCAGGTGTATTTTGGATAAGACTATTTTTAACTCTTATTCTAGATTTTCATTCTGATATACGCTTTACGATTCTATAGTAAAATGAAAAAGTAGATTCATTAAAGCTTCTTAAACCACTTATACTTCATCTTTTCTTCTGAAATACGAATCAGTAACAACTCCAATATGATCGCTATATTGATCTATCTGAATACCAGCAACTTCATTACGAGCAACCTCTTAAGTATCTAAATAAATCAATATCTGATAAAAATATTACTATGACCATGAGAACATAGATATTTGACTTCACAACCATTCAAATTATTCAATCATTTAGAAATAATAATTCATTTTAAAACATTAAGGATTAGCTTCAGCAAAATCTGAAAAATAATGGGTGGTATTGTAACGTTCCATTCTTCCAGCAACATTATTATTTCCTAATTAGCTGGAATGTGTCTTTCTGGATGATGATTGGTAGTACTTATTTTCTTAAAATCATATTTTCAATATGATTGTCCAGAAAATGATTTTCATGAATGAAATTGGACCACGTACAATTGGTAATACCTATCCTTAAAATTTTATTCAACATTCTTACATCATAATTTTTTTTCAAAAAATTATGATTTTTAGAACTCCTAGATCAGAAAACCATCATCTGTATTCATCTGCATTCACAAAAATATCAATTCATACCTATTACAATAAAATATTTCATTCAGGACTCATGGTGAGTCTGATAATACATTTCTTCTTTCAGTCATCTCCTAAAAATGATGGACCTTTTCATGCAAAGTGTATCTGATTTCTTGAATACGATGGTATGTCCGATTTTCAACAAAACCAAGTGAGGTGACTTCTTTTATTATTAATAATTCATAAAAAAATTATAATACCTAAATATTATTATCATCCTGTTCAGATTTTTCATTATAAAAAAGGTAAAGGGTACTTTCTTTTCATTCTCAAGTTAAATTATATTTTTTTAAAGGTCTTTTCTATCTAGGTAGAAATAATTTAACAATAATTAGATTTAATTAGGTATATTATCTTATCTTACCATCCACACACATTTTTATGTATTAATAATTATTATGTTTTGTAAAAACAATTATGACCCCCATTTCATTTTTTTTAGTTAATTGATCTACGAAAGTGTTATAAATGATTTGATGATCACGATTCACCCATATATAGGGTTAGTCATTATGTGACATTTGGGTCCATAATATCCTTCTAATGCATTCGATAATGCATTATATATCATAGATCAATATGGGATACAGATGGTTATACCATGTCCAATGTGTTATGTGATGTGTCTCGTAAGAAATATTATAATAAATTATAGGAAAGGTGATTAACATATCCCAATATGAGGTGAATGAAACTATGTTTTCCCTTGACATATGTTACGACTTATATGATTATTTTTGTGCTACACTCTTATGTTATTCCACATACCAATGTTGTGATCTTGTGAATAAGGTTTTTTAAATCATGTTCCCACTATCATATAAATCATGTCTTATGTTATGCTAAAATTGTTATACTTGGACTCAGGTCTTATGATCTATGATTATATAGAACTATTTCACTTATGTTTTTTATCATGTGCTTTGTGTATGCTCTTATACCCCCATGGATATCTTTTTATGAGATTAGATATTATATTTATATATATCATGTTTACCCATAATGAGTATCGTAAATCAAAACTTTTATTATTTTCATTCCCTAAGTTATAAAAATAAGTATTATGTAGGGTGATTCAAAAATTTAATATGTGAGATGAGTTGTTTTATGTATGAAACCCAGGGCAAACACATATGTATTTTTTTATTGGTATTACATATATATAGTTCGACATATACTTTTTTTTACATTACCATGATATTAACATTACTTTTTCTAAAGAAATATTATTTTCCTTGGATTATATATCGGATCAAAAGGATATAGTAATTCTAATATATAATCAGAGTGATCAGATAATATGACAATATTATTAAACATAAAACAAATGGTCTATATTCATATTTCTAACATGACACTTACGATATATAGCTATTTGGTGTTGGGTACTTATGAAAACTACTACTACTTTCAAGATTTTGGCACATGAAAGTGTTGAGTACATTAGATCATAATGATTGAACAACAAGCATGAATAACACATGTTATATGCTCCATTAGGTATTCCTATATTTTAACATGTTTATTAGTATATTGGCATGAGATTATTATAAATGTGTATCATCTGATCATATTCACTTATTCCAGATAAAAATCATTTTGTTTATGTTTTATTGATGTATATTTTATTTGGAAAATCATTAGGCATCATGGTTTTCTTTGATTCAATGAAATTTAAAACTGTTATATCTAACTATATTTTGTTTTAAAAATAATATTCAAGCATATTTTTTTAAATACCTATAGATTTTTTTTATATTTTAAATTGTTTTACATTCAAATTATGATTTTTTTCATATAAACATGTATTTGTCTTATCTTAAAAATATATAATTTTTGTTTATATTTGTTATAGGTAATAATGAGTCGAAGTTGGATTACGGCACATCGAATGAGCAATGAATTTGAGGAAGGTGTTGATTCCTTTTTGGAATTTTCAAAAAGAAATGTTCCAAGTAGTGACATTTTTTTCTATCCATGCCTAAAATGTTTGAATATGAAGAAGTTGAAAAGTAGAGAGATAAAAGATCATCTGATATGTCATGGTTTTAATCCGAGTTACAGCCCCTGGATTTGGCATGGTGAAACTGGACGGAATGTCACTGATGATGATTCGCAAGATGGTAACTCCGATGGAATTGAAGAAATGATTCGCGATATTGTAGCAGAACAAATTGAGATAGAACCGATGGTTGCACGTCTATATGGTGATGCTAAAAACCCATTATATCCCGGTTGTACAGATTTTATGGTTTTCTCGGCGGTGTTAAGATTGATTAACCTAAAGACGAAGCATGGATGGAGTGACAGAAGTTTTACAGAGCTGCTACAATTGATGAAAGACATTCTTCCAAAAGATAACGATCTTCCAGATTCACATTACAAAGCCAAGATAATATTATGCCCGATGGGATTGGGATACAAGAAAATACATGCCTATCCGACTGACTGCATTATATATAGGAAGGAATATGAATTTCTGTTAGAGTTTCCAAAATGTGGGACATCACGGTATAAGGTGAAAGAAAAATCACAGGGTGATGTAGAGATTACAAGGCTCCCTTCAAAGTTATTTTGGTATCTTCCTATAATTAATCGTTTCAAACGTTTATTTGATAATTTACATGATGCAAAAAGGTTAAGATGGCATGCTGAAGAGCGGGTATGTGATGGAAAAATACATCATCCAGCTGATTGTCCACAATGGAAGAAAATTGATGCGCAGTATTCTACATTTGGAAATGAAATAAGAAATCTCAGACTAGGGTTGTGCACAGATGGAATGAATCCATACCGAACACTCAGTAGCACACATAGTTCATGGCCTGTTTTATTGGTAATTTACAACCTATCTCCTGAATTTTGTATGAAGCGAAAATATGTCATGTTGAGTACAATGATCTCTGGTCTAAAGCAACCCGGTAATGATATTGATGTTTACTTGTCACCGTTGATTGATGATTTGAAACTGTTATGGGCTGATGGTATTAGGGTGTATGATTCTTATAAAATGGAATATTTTCAACTGCATGCAGTTCTTCTGTTCACTATAAATGACTTCCCAGCATATGGAAATTTGTCTGGATACAGTGTTAAAGGGCATAAAGCATGTCCAGTTTGCGAACAACAGACTTCCTATTGTCAATTGCATCATGGGAGGAAAACAGTGTACATGGGTCATCGAAAGTTTTTGCCTATGGAACACCCTTATAGAAGACTAAAAAAGGCATTTAATGGATCACAAGAATTTTATACTGCTCCAAAACCTTTATCCCCTGATCTGTATTTTGAGAGGGTGAAAAACCTTGACATGACATTGGGAAAGACACAGAAATCTGGTAATGATAGACATATTTGGAAGAAAAGGACATTTTTTTTGAGCTACCATATTGGAGGTATCATGAAGTTAAACATAATATTGATGTCATGCACGTGGAGAAGAATATCTGTGAATCTTTTATTGAACATTGTTAGATATTAAAGGAAAGACTAAAGATGGGTTGAATGCAAGATTAGACTTACTATCAATGGGAATACGTTTGGAGTTAGCTCCCACTCCTAAAGGAAGACAGACATTTCTTCCCCCAGCTTGTCATACATTATCGAAGAGGGAGAAAATTAGCTTCTATCAGTGTCTTCATGATACCAAAGTGCCTCAAGGTTATTCTTCTAATGTAAAAAATTTTGTCTCATTGAAGGACTTGAAGTTGATAGGTATGAAATCACATGATTGTCACGTCATGATGCAACAAATTCTACCAGTTGCATTGCGTGGAATATTGCCCATTCGTGTCAGAAAGACTATAATGAAGTTGTGTTATTTTTTCAATTCAATTTGTAACAAGGCAATTGATGTGAATGCTTTGAACATTTTGGAAAATGATGCAATTTTTATACTTTGTCAATTGGAAATGTATTTTCCTCCAACTTTTTTTGATATAATGGTGCATTTAATGATTCATCTGGTTCGAGAAATAAAGCTTTGTGGACCTGTATATCTTCGTTGGATGTATCCTTTTGAAAGGTATATGAAAATATTAAAGGGGTATGTTAAAAATCTATATCGACTTGAAGCCTCCATTATTGAAAAGTATATTTCTGAGGAGGTAGCAGAGTTTTGTACGAGCTACTTGGCTGCGGCGCAACACATTGGTTTGCCTCCATCTCACCATGAACGAGTTAATAATGAGGGAAAGGGGATTCGCGGCTTGAAAGTCAAATCATTGTTAGCTGAACAGATGAAGAAGTTAGAATCATACATCTTTAATAACATAGCTGATGCTCAACCATATATCACATTTCATATTAATGATTTGAAACAATGTCATCCAAAGAAGAAAGAAATGTGGATTTTGAATGAGCACAACAAAACTTTTTTGTCATGGATTAAAAAGACTTTGCTTGGTAGATCAGATGTATCAGAGACATTAAAATGGATAGTGGGTGGTCCATGTTTAAATGTGATAACATGGTCTGGTTATGACATTAATGGTTATACATTTCATACAAAAGCTCAGGACAACGAAAGTGCAGTTCAGAATAGTGGTGTATTGGTGTTTACAAAAGCAATGCATTTTTCGAGTGCTAAGGACAAAAACCGAATTTCTACATCAAATGCATATTATGGAGTGATTGAAGTCATATGGGAGGTTGATTACTTTAAAATTAAAGTTCCCGTTTTTAATTGTAAATGGTTTAACGGTAACAACAGTGTCAGACACGATGAATTTGGAATGAAACTTGTTAATCTGAATAGATTGGAAGACACAACTGATTCTTTTATAATGGCAACACATGCAAAACAAATTTTTTATGTAGTAGATCAATCAGATATGCAGTGGGCTGTTGTTTTACAAGGGAAAAAACAATATGTTGGTGAGGATGAACTTGATGAATATGCTGATTTATGTGATATCCCTACTTCCATGGAAATATTAACAGAACATAATGATGATCACGTTGAAGACATAGTTTGTGCCATAAGGAACGATCACGATGAAGGAATTTGGGAAAACAATCCATCTGTACATTCCTAAAATTATAGGTAACATATGTTTATTTATTGTTTACATTTATTTTTTCCATAAATGTTATATATTTTAAGTTTTTTATTTATTAAAACATGTTTTAAAATAAAATAAGTATATTTTTTTGTTTGTTTTAAGTTTGTTTAGTTTACTTTATCATGTTTATAACCATTACATGAATTTTAAAATGCTTATTTTTGTTCACTGACTATTACTTTACCATGTTTACAATGTTTACCAGGTTTACCATTTTTACCATTTTTACCATCTTGACCATCTTGACCATCTTTGCCATCTTTACCATTGTTTAACATGCTTACCATATTACCAATGTTTACTATTATGTAACTTAGTACACTTTTCTATTTTCTGATTACAGTAGTATTAAAATATTTGAATTTGTATATTTGTTCACTGACAATTACTTTACCATGTTTACAATGTTTACCAGGTTTACCATTTTTTCCATTTTTTACCATCTTGACCATCTTTTCCATCTTTTCCATCTTTACCATTGTTTAACATGCTTACCATATTACCAATGTTTACTATTATGTAACCTAGTACACTTTTCTATTTTCTGATTATAGCAGTATTAAAATATTTGAATTTTTATATTTGTGAACTGACGTTTGTTTTTTAGATTTGAAGGATAATGACAGATCATTCAGATGATCAACCACATGATTCTGGAGAGGAACATATTGCTGGTCATACCTATGGGGATGAACATTTACATAATCCTATTACGAAAAAGAGTTCAAAGGTTGGTAAACGTGGGTGCACACGTTTACCAAAATTATCACTTGACCGTACGTAGGATCAGAGGATAGTAGTTGAGTTTGATGATGATGATATTCCTAGAGGTCCGAATGCCAAAGATTTTAAGAGTTTTGTTGCAACTCAGGATAAGACCAAAGTAAGCATTTTGTATGATGATTGGAGAGGTGTGGATAAAGCGACTATCTCTCAGTTGTGGGAGATGATTTTGGTAAGATCATTTGTCATTGTTTGTCCATTCTTTTAATGTTGCTTGTATATATAATATGTTTAACCTCTTCTTTATCAGATGACTTTTGATATTCCTGACACTGGAGGAGTCAGGAAGAAATGCTTATCGTTGTCTGCCAAGAGATGGAGGGATTTCAAATCAACCCTCTCATCTGATTTCATTTATGGTCATATGAGTCATGAAAATCCATGCCGTATATATCCTTTTATAGATGAAGACACATGGAGGCCGTTTTTTGAAAGTAGAAAAAAAGAGTCATTTCTGGTAAGGGAAATGTAAACATTTATAAACTTTCTTATATAAATGATTTTATTAATGTTTTGTTAATGATTTCTTATTCTTAAATTACAGCAATCAAGGAAAGCTCATCAGGAGATCCAATCTACAAATGTATACCCTCATAGTTTATCTCGGGAAGGGTATACATTATTGGAAGAAAAAATGATAGCGGAAAAATTTCAACAACTAAGAGCTGAGTCTTCAAGCTCTAGAGAGGTGGCCCCTCCATCCCCTCCATCTAGACATGAAAAATGGAAGAGAGCTTGGAAGGGAAAAAAAGGGGAATATCTTTCGGAAGAATCGAGAATCGTAGCTGAGAGGATTGTAAGATATCTATTTAATTTATTTAAGTTAACTTTTTTCTTCATATAAGTTTCAATCATTACAGAAATGTTCAATTAATTAATACAGGACTCTCTTGAGGAGCAGAGTTCATAGGGGAAATTTACATCTACTAGGAGGGAAGATATTTTATTTGCAGCATTGGGAAGGCACGAACATCCTGGTCGTGTAAGAGGATATCCGGCAGGTGTATCGATAAGAAAAGTGTTTCCACGTTCTTCAACTTCTAACACTGAGGGGGTTTATAAAAAAAATAGAATCCTTGGAGGCTGAAGTTCAAAATATTAATGCGATGATGGAAGACAAGATTAGAGAGTCGGTGCAGTCTATGTTTGCAAAAATGCAAAGACAATTTCAGACTGCAGCTCCCACTCCTCCACCTCCCCATGCAGACCCCATTATTTATCCTCCACCTTCGCCAGTAGCTCCCACTCCCCCACCTCAGCCTGCAGACCCCATTTTTTATCCTACGCCTCCGCCATAGCTTCCTACATATTGCGAGTTGTATGTTGATGATTCTCAACATCATACAGTAGCATACGGGTTGGTATATTGTATAGGAGATACAGTTCATCATCAACAATTAGAGGTAGAGAATCAGAGGGTCACTGTACATGATATTATAGATAGATCAGCTAGGGTTCCAATACCTACAGATGAGGTGGCGACAGTTGGACAGAGTATCGGCCATTTTTTAGTTTGGCCATCCAGACTTCTTCGACTCATTACCATATAGGTATGAATGTTATATCTTTTTTTTATTAAAGTTGTTTTATCATTTGAAAACTACTATAATTCTCAATTTTTTTTTCACAGGAATACTTCAAAGGTAAAGAAATACTGTATAGACAACAACAAAGACAACAGGCTATGACATCAGATACAGATTCTAGTGGTCTTGACAGATTGTCAAGATATTCACATTTGTTGTTGGGTTTTTATGAGTTTCCAATGGAATCTCATGTTTGTGGACGTGAAATAAGTGTGGGGATTACAAAATCTGATATCATGGAGCTTGTTACTGGAGATAAGTTGGGAATCAACGTGGTGCAAATTTTTTCCATGTAAGTCTTAACACCTTTTCCCCGCATTATATTTATTAAAAATGTATTCTTATATATGTTTTATATTAGGTATCTTTATAAAATTTGTGAGAGGAATGAACTAACAGAAGTATATGGATTCATGGACCCGCAGTTGATTTCCCCTGAAGCATGTGCATTGACTGAGGAACAAAGAATGGTTTATATTGCTGAAAGATTTGAATAGAATATAATCCAACAATGTTGGACGATGCCTTTTTGTGAGAGGTATGAAACACATTTCTCTCAAAGAGTTAATTATCTTTTAACATAGAAAACCACTAACATTAAATTTCCTTTTATCAGTAATCATTGGATGTTAGGGATTTTTTCCCCAAGGGAGAAAGCACTTTATTGGATATGCTCTGTTCATGGTGATGTGCGTGCATGTTTTAAGAATATATTGTAAAAGTAAGTTTCAATTTCTCAATAGTTTTATATATTATAATGAATTTTAAATTTACCCCATTCATATTATTTTCTAACAGTGCATGGGTATACTTTCAAAAAAACACAAAGAAAAGAAATTCAAAGATCAAATATGTAAATGCGAAGGTAAATTTCCATTTAAAATTTGTACTTTTTGATTTATTACATAAAAATAATATATTGAATTTACACTCATTCAAAACAGAATTGTCATGAACGACAAGGCCTCATCGAATGCGGATATTATATGTTAAGATTTATGTATGAAATAATAACAACTGGGACAGTTGTGAATTTTGACCTGGTACGATTTCCTCTTAAACTTTGCCATAATATTTCAATTTGATTTATTCATTACACATGTTAACTATCTTCTTTTTCTTTTGTAGCTTTTTGATGACCCTCAACCCTATACTGCTGAAGACATCAAACACATACAAGTGGAGTGGTCAAATTATTTTACAGGTTCGATTGAATTTTAGTTGTTTGTAATGTAAAATGTAATTTTGAATATTGTCATGTTAATTGTGTATTTGGTAGTTGTTTAGGTTTGATTTAGTTTTTTTGAAGTTGATAGTGTATGTTTTGAATGTTATATAAGTGAATGTTTAATTTTGAACTACTTCTTGTTTTGGTCTACTTTTGATGGTTCTTCTGGTATGGATTTGGGTCTGTAGGGGAGGGGTTCCAAGGGTGTGGGGGTGTCCAGCGGTCTGGGAGGGCTGTTCGGTGGGGTGGGGGGATAGTCCTGGGGGGTGGCAGGGATGTCCAGGGGTGTGAGAAGCCGGTCCATGGGTGTGGGAGTGCTGTCCAGGGGTGGGGGGGGGGGTTGTCCAGGGGTGTGGTGGGGGCTGTCAAGTGGGGTGAGGGGGTGAGGAGGTGATGTTCAGGCGGGTGGGGGGTTGTCGAGGGGTGTTTGGGGGTGTCCGGGGGTCGGGGGGCAGTCCAGGAGTGTGGTGGGGGCTCCAATGGGGTGGGGGAGGGTTGTCCAAGGGGTATACATGAGGGTGGGAGCTCCAATGGGGTGGGGGAGGGCTGTCTAGGGGGTATACATGAGGGTGAGGGCTCCAACGGGGTGGGGGAGGGCTGTCCATGGGGTATAAATGAGGGTGGATGCTGTCTAGTGGGTAAGTTTTATATGTTATCTATGTACATGCTTAATTTTGATGTACTTCTGTTTTTGTGGTATGATTTCTTGATTTGTTTTCTGGTTGGTTCTGGTGGAGAGAAGATCACTGCATTCTGTTTAAAAAAAATTGGGTTTATCACGTCGGTTATTTAATAACCGATGTGATAAAATGCCTGGAAAATAGTTTATCACGTCGGTTATTTACTAACCAACGTGATAAAAGGTATGCAGAATGGTTTATCACGTCGGTTATTAAATAACCGACGTGATAAAAGGCCTGGAGAATGGTTTATCACGTCGGTTATTTAATAGCCGACGTGATAAAGGGCATGGAGAATGTTTTAGCACGTCAGTTATTGAATAACCGACGTCCTAAAAGGCCTAGATAATGGTTTATCACGTCGGTTATTGAATAACCGACGTGATAAACCTCCTCCCTCCAGTTTATCACGTCGGTTATACAATAACCGACGTGATAAACCCCCCTCCCCCGGTTTTTCACATCGGTTTTATATGAACCGACGTGATAAACCACGCTCAACCCGGTTTATCACGTCGGTTCTTATAGAATGGACGTGATAAACCACCTTCACCCCAGTTTATCACGCCGGTTATTGAATAACCGACGTGATAAACCATTCTCCAGGCCCTTTATCACGTCGGTTCTAAAATATCCAACGTGATAAACATCACGATTTTATGTTTTTGACGTCGGTTTTTAAATAACCAACGTCAAAAACCTTATTTATAACGTCGCACGTATTAACGTCGGCTAGAAGCCGACGTAAAAAATTAAAAATAACCGACATAAAAAATGTTTTCTGCACTAGTGTATGTGGGTTGTCTATGAAATTATTGATGATGATATATGTGGATCACATGATAATAAAAGAAAATTTAATGGTTCACCCTGATAGCGCTCCAATGCATTGGGTAATGATGTAACCACTAGAGATTACAATTTTCACGATATCTTGGTGAATAACCTTGGTAATTTTCAAATGACACCTTGGGGATGGACCTTGGTGATATGTTCATGATTTTCTATGTTAAATGATGTAGCCACATCTTCAAGTTATGAAAAATTTTATTTTTATTATGATATGCCTCATGATTTCTTTCTCATGCCTTAATGTTCTTTTCATGACATTGTTGATGTATGTCAAGTTCACATGTTAAATGTTTCCCCTTGTTTCCCTTACTGGGCGTTCTGCTCACCCTTTCTTTTGATGTATGTCCCCAGGTTATGAGATGCAGTAATAAACCTAGGATGAAAATAAGGAGAATCCATTCAAGTGCTTAAGAAGAATGTTTTTTTTCATGTATTATGTTCCTGGTTTCAAATACACTAAACCTTAAAGATCCTCAGTTTTGTATAATGTAATGAATGTTTATGTGAAAAAAAGTGGTATACTATTTCAATTTTCTTAGACGAGCCCTTCCTTGAAGCTGCCATGGTATTCTCAAAGATATTCTTTAATTCACGGTTTGATACCCCAACTTGGACAACATACTCTGGACGATAAGGTGTACCTTGGTTATATCTCACACCGTACTTTAGAAGCACATTTCTCATTAACGCATTGTCAAAATTCAAACATCTATCACTGATCAACACTAGTGGAATACCAAACCAGCAAAAAATGTTCTTTTTTAAGAAATACACAACGACCTTTACAGTGTTGTGTGTTTTGGTAGTGGCTTCTACCCATTTCAATACGTATTCCACATAAAAAAGTATTTAAGAGTTTCTAAATGGTTGATTAAAAGGGCACATAAAGTCAATACACCATATTTCGATGATCTCAACCTCAGAAATGGGGTGTTGAAGAATGTTATCTTAGCACCGCAAGTTACATGTCTGCTGGCATTTTTCACAGCATGTCATAAAATCTATGGCATCCTTATGCACAATAGGACATAAAAACCAAGATTGGAGAATTTTTTCCATTGTTCTGACTATCCCGTGATGTCCCCCTACTAAAGATGAATGACAGAATTTCAGAATTTATTCAATTTATTCTTCTGGGATGTAGGGTTGGATCACCACATATCCAAATGAGAAGAAGAGTAGATGGTCTTCCAAGAAACATGATTTCACTACAGACAAAAAACCATTCTTCTGGTGGAATGTCAAATCAGGGTGAATGACTCCCATAGCCATGTAATTGGCATTATCAGCATACCACAAAGGAGTTAATGCTCCAATAAATAAAATATTCTTGTCCAGGAAGTCATCCTTGATTTTATTATCTTCTTCCCTTTATAGATAAGCCAATTCTAACATGGAGAGACGATCAACAAAAAAATTCACTACCCTTATTATCACGGATCTCCAAGTTAAATTCTTGGAGATTTAGCACCCAACAGATGAGTCATGGTTTTTCATCATCTTTGTTTAGTAAGTATTTTAGTGCTGCATGGACAGTTTAGAAATTTCATTATATAACACTAAATATGAACAGAATCTATCAAATGCAAAAACCATAGTGAGAATTTCATTATCAGTAGTAGTGTAGTTGATTAGTGCCTCATTTAAGGATTTACTAGCATAATATATCAGTATGAAGATTCAATTGAGTCTCATAACAATAACTGCTCCCACTGCATAGTCACTTCCATCACACGTAACCTCAACCTCCACCTCCCAATTTGGAGCAATCATGATAGGGAATTGTACAATTTTTTTTTGCAGATATTGGAAATACGTGGTGTGTTTTTTGTCAAATTAGATTCTATATTCCTTTATAAGATGATTGGTTAATGGATGAGATATTTTTTTAAAAAATAACGAACAAATCTGCTATAGAAATTGGCTTGAAAAGGAGTGCTTCGGATTTCCACGGTAGATGTGGGGATTGGAAATTGTGAGATAATTTCAATATTATCAGGTTCATCTTCAATGCCCTTATTAGAAATTCTATGCTGTATGACGATGCCATGTTGTACTATCTTGTGGAACTTCTCCCAATTTAAAACCATATTGGTGTCTTCACACCATTTCTAAATAATTATAGATTTTTCATGCAACTATTGAATGATTTCCCATAGACAGAAAAATCATCCATGAATACTTCCAGAATTTGATCTACCATATCATGGAAGATGGAGAACGTGTAATGTTGAATGGTGGCTAGAGAATTAAACATTCAAAATGAAATCCTTTGATAATAAAAAGTCCCATATGGGAATGTAAAGGTGTTTTTTCTGGTCTTTAGGGGATATGGATATTTGGTTATTATGAGAATAACCATCCAAAAAGTAATAGAATTAACACCCTGCTAATCGCTCCATCATTTCAACCATAAAAGGGAGTGGGAAGTTGTATTTTTAGGTGATACCGTTTAGTTTTCATTAATCCTCACATACTCTTCATCTTGTTACTGTTATGGTTAGGATAAGTTCATTTTTATCATTAGTGATTACAGTGATACCCCCCTTTTTGTATACCACTTATAGAGGACTTACCCATGGGCTATCATAGATCTGGTTGATGATCCCCACATCAAAGAGCTTGATTACCTCCTTCTTCACTACCTCTATCATGGGAGGATTTAACCGTCGATGTGGTTCCCGATAGGGATTTTCTACCTCTTCACGAACGATAGTATGGGTGAAAATGGTGTGGTTGATCCCATTAAGATTAGAAATTGTTCACCCAAGGGCTTGTTTTCTTCCTCTCAAAACATGTAGGAATGCATCCTCTTGATCCTTTGTGAGTGATTCATTGAAGATTACTGGCTGACTGTTCATATCACCCAGGTACCCATATATTAATGTTGATGGAAGAGTCTTGAGTTCATGTCGAGGGGCCTTCAAAACTTAGGGCTACATGGGTTCTACCTTGGGTCGCTTTTAGATATTTGGAATGATTGCACGTTGTCAATAATGACAACCTGGGATGATGATGAATTACCACTCTTATGGGTCATATTCATACATGATGTCATTGATGACTCGTTCAGTGGTGATAGAAGAACATTTTATTTTATTTCCTATGTAACCCAATGGATCATTCCCTATCTTCAAGGAAAAACAATCCTCATTCCCTATCAGTGATACTTGTTTAACTGCTTTGAGAATTTCGTAAGAGACTTTTTCATCTCCCACTCAGAAGAAAAACTCACCTAAATGAACATGTATCAACACCTTCCTAGTATCCAAGATGTTTCTTCCTAGAATGAGAGTTTCCTCTTGATCTTCTCCAATAGGGAGTATGATGAATTCATTAGGAAGAATAAGACATCCCACTTTCATGAACACGCCCATTCAGATATTTGATATATTGATCTACTAGTTGAAGAGATTCCCAAATTGGTTAGAGATCATTTAACTCAAAATTTTTGAAGACTCCATAGAGAATAAGGTTAACAGTCACCACTATGTAGCAAATGGATTTTCCAAACATGAAGGATCCAATTTTTCATGGGATTGTAAAACTACCTGGATCATGGAGTATGGGAGGAAGAGAATGTTGTACCACATATGAGCATTATTTAGTTGAAGGAATGGTCCCCATATTTTACATCTTCCTATTATTGGAGAGTATTTCCTTCATAAACATTGTGTACGTTGGCATTTGAGTTAATGCCTCGGTGAAAGGAATATTTATATGATGTTTTTGGATTACCTCTATGAATTTTATGAACTACTAGTTCAGCTTCTTGTGCTTCATTTGTACAAGAATTGGTAAGGGGGTTCATAAGGGTTAACAACTGCTTTTCTATTACCATGTATGATCTCTGGTAGTTCTTGAGTTGTGGGAGAATCCTTGACTTTGACATTTGTTTTCAGAAGATGATGTTGGTTGAGGTGGATTTTCACCTTGACTGGTAGTTTTATTATAATAAAGCTCCTTCCCACTATGTAAAGTGATAGCATTGGATTTTTCTTGTGGGATATTCTCGGTATTACATGGTAGTGTACTAGGTTTCCTTGAAGAGAGCTAATTGGAATGTTTTCAAATTTTATTCTCAATGCCTTTTATTGGTGCATCGTTATTTAAAAATCTTGTTTTAGAAGTTAATAATTTTTTCACCATTTATTATATCTTTGATGAGGGTTCTTGCTATGGTTGTCAGGTAGCCAGTTGAGGTTCTGGCTTCCCCAGTTGACACGCTAGGTAAAGGTTCTGATACCCTTGTTTTTGGAAAGATCCCTAATACTGTTGTCTTGGAAATAGATTTTAGTATTTTTTGCCCATCAACTGTTGGACTTTGGGGGAGAGGTTGAGAGTTTTTTTATTGTTGCCACCAACCCTTGTTTTTGATATCCTGTCATGCTAGGTTTTGGTACTAAGGGTATATAATTAGCATTCTCTTATAGGAAAACAAATTACCTCACATGTTGATGCACCGACACTTGTCCCTGGGAATTCACCCATGTTGCAATTGTCACCACATTCACAACATGTTGTGTGATTCACTCTTTGAGCTTGATATGTACTTTTCGTATTTAACACATTGATATTATTAGACACCATATCAATTTTATTGGAAATTATCATCATGGTATCAATGTTGTTCATGCATATCAACTGTGTCCCTCGCTCCGAGTGACATTATATGTCGTTTTCAGACATTTATTCGATCATGTTAAAGAGTTACTTCGGTGATTTCCTCATTAATATTCTTCTAGAAGCTATGTCCCCTATAGTTTTTTTTCATTGTGATACCGCCATAGAATGTTTTTACATTCATCCATAATGGATTTCCATGATGAGGAAACTTCCTTAGCCCTTTTTTGAAATTCTCTTAAGATTCATACAAGGACTCTGAATCATGGTGCTGGAAATTTCGAATTCCATTTGACAGTGTCACCGTCTTGGAGGGTGGGAAATATTTCGATAGAAAATCTTGGGCCAATGCCTCCTGGGTGAGGATGGATCATTGACATAGTCCTTTGATCCATTCCATTTATTTATCACTTAACTCAAAGGGGAAATAACTGAAGGTGAATGGCATCCTCGGACACCCCATGGTAGTGGAAGGTGTTAAAAATCTCCTAAAATTAGAGAGATGAGCATTGGTGTCTTCACTGGGTAATCCTCTAAACTGAACCATGTTCTAAATGAGTTCCATTATGGTCAGATTGGTCTCAAAATACTTGGTATGCACTATTGGTATAAAAATTATCTTATTTTTTCCAAGATGGATGGAAGACTATTGTATACAATGGTGTGACATGGGTGAGTTTATCTTGAGGATATGGGGGCACAAAATGTTGATCCAGAAAAAAATAATGCCCTTGACCTGGCTGCAGGTATGGAAACTGCTCTGGTTGGAACTGATGGAGTTGCTGCGGGCCACACCCTGGAACAAATGTGGTTGGTTTTCTTTGTTGGTTCCAGTTGTCATCTAGAACAAACAATAGTCCAACTCCTTGGACAACAGCTAGATCTACCTCTTCTATGTCCTCTATGGGATTTTTCTGGTTGTTCTCATCCATATGTGCACGTCGTCATGGAAATATCGTTATTTCGATCAATAGATCAAGAGGAAGGATGTCTAATGATCCTGTGCTCTTAGAACACATGATTTTTCCACTCATTTACTTTTGAATATGCAAAGCACTAAAAAAATACCAAGCGTAAAAATGGAAAAAATAAAATAAATAAAAAAATAAATGAGATTAAGAATTAATTTTTTTTTATTTTTTATTTTCACTTTAATTTATAAAAATTAATTAATCAAAACACCGTTAACATTCACTTCCCCAGAAATGGTTCCAAGATTTGGTATTGTTTCTGTCGAAGTGTTACTTTCGACAATCCAAATTAAATTACCTATACTAGTATATTGGTTGTAAGGGATCAATCCATGGGGAGATGGTGTTATAGTGTTTTGTTTGTATATCTTGTGTTAAATTTAGTGAATTTTTCTAAAAATTAGAGTTAATTATTGTGTGTATACAATAGAGTGACTGAATTTTATTTATTTTAACAAATTACTTTACGGAAAAATAAAATTGAAAAAACTTGATTCTTGATGAGAAATGGGAAGAATATGTCGGGGCTATGGATTTCTGTTGTTTTTACTAAATCAATTTTCTTATTAGTTTGTGTATTTTATGATGACTCAAACCATTGGGTTATGAATATAATAGAACCCCCTTGGTCTGGTGAGTTTTGTTTAAATCAATAAAAACTTATTCATTTTCCTGGAATGGGAATTATTTAAATTTTATTAATTGTATCCCTTTTTAGATGATAATACCATCCAATGATCATGGTTGTTCTTAATCTCAACTCCTCAAAATATCCATATAAATCTTGTTCTTGGTCTAATACGAGATTTATAGCGATATATAGAAAGGATTATTATGGAATTATGAGAGGAGAATGAATTACATAAGTATAAAAATTGAAAAAATACAACCCATTATCATCCATATCCCCAACACATGGGGGGGGGGGGGGGTTCGCTACTCAAGGAGTAGCTAGTAACTATACTACTTGTGATACCATAATTAAACATGGCACAAACATTGGATTGAAGATTGTTGGGGAGGTACCGGTATCACAACCTTTCTTCCCTTCTCTCCTTCTCTTATAGGGTATCTCTAGAATTTTACCCCTTGGAATGTCTTGGAAAATGAATAAGTCACGAACATGGAGTGCTTTCCCTAATTTTAATGTTTTTAGGAATACAAGAAATGTACCAGAAAGTACACTGTGTGTACCCTAGTCAACATGGTTTGTCCCTCTTTTCTCCTTTGGTTAGTGAGCTACCACACCACCCTTGAATTGAAACATGATGCCGCCTGGTTGGTTGAAGTACACGTCATGTTGTGCCTCCATACGTGGGATGTAATATCAATCATCAGCCACCAACCACTCTGAGAAGGGAAAACACGATGTTTATATGGAAAGAACATGATGTGTGTGATTTGGCTTTACAAAATGGGTATATATCCAGTCTTCCTGATCCATGTCATGGAAATAATACACGGCGTGTGTAAGGAGTAAACAACTCGTGTATTTTAATTTTTGTTATTTCCTCTCTTGATTAGTGAATTTGGATGCAAAATAACTGAAAATCATTATAATTACAAATATAAATAATTTGACCCATAAAATGATTAATATTTTGTGAAAAAATGAGTTATTATGCTCTTTAATATATATGAAATGTATAAAAAAATTGGGTATATCACATAACTTATATCCTTTTCCTATTACTTAAATTGGGAAATGAAATAATCATTCGTGGGCATGATAGACAACCACCTCGTCAGCTAATGTAATTCATTTTCCATCACCAAAACATTAGCTATTTATGATATTTCTTTAATGTTTATATATGATATTAATGAAATATTAAACATTATTTAATGATAATATATCATATACCTTCTTATCTTACTATCCATTGATGAATGATAACTTTATTCATGTGTACGGAGGACTACTACCTTACGAAGGGATGCGATCCATTTTCTATTATCACATCACATGGATGATATATATAAGTCTATCTACATAAATAACATTATAGTCATGATATATTTATCATATATATATACAATTACACTTACATTCTTTCTATCATGATTGTTGAAAACTAAAAACGTTACTCATGCCCATATATAACCTACCATCTCCATGGTTGTAATGTAGTTAATTTTTCATTATTGGTTTTGAAATTATAATTGATATAGATAAATTATAATTATTTCATTATTATTATTCTATATATTAAAAAAAATCCCCTTTTACCATGGTCAACACAATGATTTCGTTTTAAAATTATGAACTTAGTATCCTAAAGACACTTGATGTGAATATAACTAAATATGTCAGTAAAATAAATGAATTAAATGGTTTAAAAATAAGTTATTAAACAAGGATAATGTTCTTAATAAAAAAATTGATAATATTTTATTAAAAAGTTTATAAAGTAAATACACAACATTCTTGACTCCTGGTAATAGATTTCCCAATTAACTTTTTCTTCCATAAGACATATGACATATTCACCACATATTTCTTTTGTGTTGTGTAAATACACCCCCCTTGAATTTTAAATCCTGAATATATTTTTCTTCATGGTATTTAATGTTTCATTTGATGTTACTTGTTTCATGGGGGTTTTCATAAAAAAGTTACAAATATGGTAAGGGTTTATTTCACAATATCATAATTATTCACAATTGTTTATATTTATATATCACTTGGGAGATATTTTTGATATTTTTATATTAAAACCAATATATATTATTATACATTGTTTATTAATTAAATTTCCATTTAAAATTACCATTTCTCTCTATTTAATACTTAAAGGGATTGGTAATTTGTTTTAAGAATAGCTGACTACATTTCATTATTTGATTGAAAATTACTTTTCTTCATATCCATTTTTTCTAAATATATTTTAATGAATGTTTTTAACTTTATAAATATAATTTTGTAAATAAGTTTTCACCCAAGTTTTACTGTTTACAAAATTTGTTTAATTTAATCTTCTGTTCGTCTTCTAAATGGGATACATTTTTAATATTTTTACAGTAGTATGGACGGAATATTTTTTAACTTATAAGGAGTTTATAGAATTGACTACAATCATGACAACAAAATTATTTGAATATTACATTATAATTTTCCATGTTTATTTTTAAATAATTTTTTATAATATAATGGAAATTTTTTAGATTTTTAAGTTATTATTTTAAAGTGAAACAACTATTTTCCAAATTAAATATTACATGTAATATTCTAAAGACATTTTCATCAATGGAAACAACCTTAGATGTTGTTGATTTCGCATTAATTGTTTCTATATTTCTCTGACATATATAACTAGATTATTATCCATTACATTAATGGGGTAATAAATTCCTTATGTTCATCTCTCTATATCATTCATTATGAAATTTAATTTTATTATGATATGAGATAAGATTATGAAACCCATTTATTTATATGGGAAATTCATATATTAAAAAATTGTTATTTATTTCCTTTCCTAGTTCACATAATAATGAATATTTAATGATGGTTTCACCTATATATCACTCCAATGCATTGGGTAAAGGTTTATTACCATGAGGAATCATGTATGGGATTAGGGGGCGAACATAATCCATTTTGGGACTTTATCCACCATGTGATATTATCTTGGAATTTAGCTTTAACTAATGTTTATATCATAGTATATGTTGATTCCAAATTTCCTATGACTTCGTGGTCTTATAATTCCTTGATCATTATGTTATTGTACCATGTGATTAGTCTTAATCCCTCTTTTTTATAATATCATGTTATACTTTGGACTCATAAGTTATTATTAATTATCATGATTCTTACTGTAATAGGGTTTTAATATCACCCCTTTTTTATATATATTAATTGGTTACCCCATGAAGTTTTGGAGCTTAGAAGGATTTATTATCTCATTATAGATAAAAAATGAAATAAAAAACATTTCGTATAACTTTGAGGTATTATGGACCCTGTATTCTGATATAAAAAGACCTCATGGTCATTGGGTTTTAATTAATGGATGATAATGATAAAAATATTGTAATAATATGTTTAAAAGGAAATATAAACCATATTTGGACCATTGATAATCCAAAATATTCCTGAGGGTCTCATCTGCTTTCATGGAAAAGAGCATGGGTGAACCCCAAGGTGAAGTATTGGGCTGTCTAAACACATTGGCTTCCATGTCCTATAAATATCTATTGAGTTCCTAAAGATTGATAGGATTGATCCTATAATGAAGAATAAATACTGATGTTTCCCTTGGTACAATCTATATAGTGAACCCTACCTCTCTTAGGTGAAATTACCACAAACTATTTAGCGAAAAAAATACCTGAAAGAATCCACCACTAGAAGGAATTTTTTCTAAAATACTCTATGATCATTTATAAAGAGTCTAGAAATATGTGATATCAATCTACCCAACCCATGATGTTCAGGTCTATCATGATGTTCCTAGATAACCCACTCACCTATTTAAATATATATATAACCCTCTAGTGATGACAACAACTACCTATGATGATAAAAATCAATGTAGGATTGATGGGGAACTAACTAGTATATTCCGAGAAAAATATCAAATCCTATCATCTCTAGGGAGAAAGAGTTCAATAGTAAATAGTAATTTAAAATTTTGAGAGTAAATTCCTTGCATTGGTTAACACTTTCTAATCAGACTCCCAATAGATGCCTTACTTCCTCAACCTCCTCCTCCACCTTATCCTGAACAACTAGAAGTACTCCATCTCCCTTCTAGACATGTTGGTACTGATCCTTCTCTAGAAGGTGGAGCTGGTGTGGATCATTTTCCAATACAAACTATTGGGATGGTCTAAAAAATATAAATTAAGTTGACCCATCCTTCTACAAGACTATAAGTACACTAAGTCATCTATAGGTTGGGGAATTGTTTTCCCCAGATTCCCACACCGATGAAATATCATGTTGAAATATGTTTTCACACTCTGAATACTATTAACCTGAAGAGAAATAGCAATATTACGCATTCTACAACTAGATTCACTACTAACCTATCTAGGAACTACACTATCAAGACACATAACATTAGTTCCCCAATTTTTAAACTTTGAGATGGGAACCTAGTTCACAATCCAAGATATGGTAGTCAAACAAAAAATATTTACCTCAGAATAGATGGCATGCCCAAGACTATCCTCAAACTGCCTCACACTAGTAAATTTGTAACTAGAAATAGTAGGTGGAATGTTTTAGACATTAATAAAGAGATATGAATAATATATTAAGAAAATGGAACACTAATTAAAGTATATACTCTCCATAGCTTGTTCAGTTATCATCGTTTCTGGAAAGAAGAAACCATCGAAGGTAGATTGGGTATCACTCCAATCTATATCCTGATGATGATATGCCTTAGTAATAATTTCCCACCACCTATTATACATTTCTGTATGAATGTAAGTAGTGATATTGACCCTCCTTTACAAAATCATCTGCATATTATCAAAAATAGTTAAAATAGCCTCTATCCATGACCCATGACCCTAGTGGTAACTATCCCTTGAGAATGTTAGTGGATGTTGCTATTGAAATTATCACTTCAACTCTACCATAGTAACAGTATGTCACAAATCTCCCTACATGATCTATGTGAATCATTGTAAAACCTTTTGATGATAAATGATAGTGTCCAGATAATGTTTAATCAGAGTTTCTGTAGGTGTCAGTATATGTGGTAATACCAGTGGTGCAGGTCTCACCACATATAGAGCATTTTCATTGTCACCATTTTGTCATTTGTCTCATAACCTTGATGAGGGAATATATCTATAATTCCAAAAACATGAATCTAAATGAGTTTAAATAACATAAATGGTTAAAATAATAGGATATGTATGAATCATTCTTATATAAGAGACAATACACATCTGTTGGCTCTTAAAACCTAATCTAGGTAATTTAAAATATCTTAAAATAATGTGGGAGAGAAGTCCAACACCCACTAAAAATCCGTGCATGCATCAATGCCTCATATATTATAGGATAGATTTTGATACATGGAATGTGAATAGAGTTATATAGAGGATAAACCCTTTAATGTTGCAATTGGTATCCCCATTTATCAGCAACCATTTCATTCAATAATTACAATTCAACAGTTTTATATATGTGTAACATGGTCCTATCAAATTTATCTTTCATTACCAAACTATAAAGTCATGTTATTTATAAGTAATAATTGTTATATCATGTAAATTAAACCATCCTTTTAAAATGGTTTAATTATATAGATCACTATTCCCAATTTATAAAGTCAAGAAACTTTATAAATTGCAGTTTCCATCCATTTAATTTCAACCACTAATGTTTCTCCCCATGTGAGAAATGGTCCATGGCTCAAACATTTCATAATTGGTTAGTTAATGTTTCACCATCAATCTATGTTGAAAAACACATTTTAGGTTGGTGAAGACACTTCAGGTGACAAGCTATCTATTCTTTCCTCTACATGAAATGATATTAAAATTAAAAAATATAGCAGTCAATGAAATATAACATACTATAGGCAATGGTTGCAATAAGTAAACATGGAAAGGAATATGCAAGGAATATTAATCCTTAGGTTCCTATCATGATGCATGATTAATGAATCCTTTCCATACATTCCAATGGCTAAAAAGAAAACCAATAATTATAAAAAAATTCCCCAATTCATGGACATCACCCAATGAAGAAATTGGTAAAAGTATAATAGGTAAAAACTAGAACAATAAGTATTAATGATGGAACCATTGATTTTAACGTATATGTGGGTCAGCTACTCCCAAAAACAAGCTCATTACTAAATACAGACACATCCTAATCTCCCATATAACCATCCCAAATATTAAGATGATGAAAAGAGGATCCGATATCACTTGGTGGTGTCCAAAATCTAGTAAAAGTATAAGTAACGAGACTCAATTAGCAATATGTCCTCAATAATTCCTCCCTATATTCTAGAGGTTGCTAACTATATGTGAGTGTCTATTTTATTATGGTGGGGAGAATATACCATAATTATCAACGTAGTATAGTGATAAATAATATGTACACCATAGTGAAAATAATATAATGTTGAAAAATGAAAATTAAATCATCCAATTAAGAATAACTAATATAAAAAATAAATAGAAAGTAGTATCATATACAAAATAATGATGTCATGTTGCTTGACAGAAATGTGGAGTAAAGAGAACATGTAGTTTGAATGCATGGTATATTCGATACAAAAATATACAAAAAAGGAAAATAATAAACTCCAATAACATCACAAGTGCTAACTTCGTCCCAAATTCTCATACTTCATCCTAGCACAAAAATAAAGCATCTGTTTTCAGGAAATTTCCCTTATCTCTATACGAATCCATGATATCTATCTGGGTACCAAATGATGCCTTGAATAGTGTGTGAGTAAAATATAGTACATCACCCCAAACAGTGTCTATAATTATCCAGCTTGTGAGTTTACAATGAATACATTTTCAGGTAATAATGATAAAATAGAAAAAGAAATAAATAAAAATCATGTCATCTCATATTCCAAAGGGGAAACACATCTGATACTACCTAATTTAGTCTAATATAGAATGTGTCTGAAAAATTCATTATTTACAAAAAATAAGGATCAAAAATATTTCTAATTCAAAATAATGATAGTGAACATCATTCCCATTAGTCAAGAATAATTATTATGGAACGTTAGTTCCATTTATCACACATAACAGTAAGGAATGTCAATTCCATAAATTCATAGTGAATTTTGAGTAATATCATGTCTATTAATTACATATAATAAATGATGAACATAATGTTTATAAATAATAATGAACATCACATCCATAAAATAAAATTAAGCCATTAAAAATTTAATTTACATTAAATACATTCATTCAATATAGAATGTCATGTTCATAATTACAAATAAGAAATATAGAACATCATTTATATTAAATAAGGTATATAGGATGTAATGACATCCCCATCATTTTTCATTATGGTTAATGAATTTTACCCTTTCCATTTTTAAACAACATTCATTATTTAATTCATGTGAATAAAGTGTAATAAAGAAGGGATATGTGAAATCAAATTTAAACTACATCATTTAACGAGGATTCAGTGAAATGATCTTTCAATTAAACATTTATTTAATATAGTTTTCAGTCATCAAGTCTTCCTAGGGTAGTTCCATACCAAATACCAATCCATTAATACTATATTTAATATCTCACCATCCAAGGATAAGCCAACACACCTTATTAGTGTTTTGGTCCATAGGGAAAAATTAACCATCAAGGAATTTATTTGAACCCATATAAGGGGATGGTTTGGCTTGAAATTTTCAGCCATTATCTGGAAACCAATGTCTTAGAGCCAATAAGTTAAATGTCTAGGTGTTCAATTTAAGTTATTATAAATTTTTGAAGAAACACTCAGATATCCTGATATTCATTATAAGGAAAACAAAATAAAAACAGCTACAATTTTATGGGTAAGGTATAGAACACTAAAATTAGATGGCTAGAAGAATCCAAATTTGAAATAGACATTTATTTTTTACTTGAATGAGAGAAATTGATGTAATATAAAAACTCTAAGACAATAAGGAATATTTGTTTTCATGGAAACAATATCCAAGGTACCAAGATAAACAGAGGAAAAAAATAATTAATAATAATAGAATTACCATTTTCTATCCGACATGATGAACAATATTTGATTTGGATGTTGGGGGAATATATCTATAAAATCATATATTTTATAGGAATGGATCTCTCTTACATTTTGTCTATGGTGAAAAAGGAGAATGAGAAATGTGTATCATATTTTAAAGGGAAGGAGTTGAAAAATTCGAAATTCACTATTTTTTAATAGGGAAAATTCTTTGGCCACACAGGTTTCCAAAACATGGACCAACCAAGTGTTTCGTAATTATCTAAGGTGATACGACCCTCACATAGCTAGAAAAACAAATTAACAAAGCATGTTCTTCCCATGTGTGCACACTTTCTAAGGCCCCCAACATACTCATGGCTAGCTAAGAAATAATGAGAAATTGTGTACTAATAATGATATGTACACTTTAAATTTATTATAGTGTTTTCATGTCCATTAATCCTCTTTGACATGATTAAACTAACCATGAAACTCCATTTTTGGACCACATGGTTGAGCTGTACAGTAACTACTAAATGTCTTAATCTTCTTATTTCTCAAAAAACTAATGCTTTGGGCTTTGAAATGCCTCTAACTCTCCGATAACATTAATATACATTTATTAATTCTCATAAATATTAAAAAATATGTTTAAAATATATTTCCATGGGTCCATACCTCATTGAAAAAGTAAGGAATTATAGTATATGAAGCATACCAAACATTTGTTCATGTGTTTCGACACATGAAAAAATGAAAACAAATCATGGAATATCTTTGATAGCCTATTTAATCTATTTACATATGATAATAGTGGATGTGTATTTCAAATCCTCATTCTTGGATGAAGCTCCCAATACCGAAACTATTTCTACATTTTCCTCCTTTTCACACTGTGACACTTGCACATCATAGAGGTCGATAAATCATAGTTGATCGTCGAGTTATTATAGCACAAAACCCATAGAGGTGGGATACTTTTTTAACCTTGGAAATCTCTACCAAACCCATGTAATTATGTTAAAAGATGATGTAGTGTATTTTCTAGTTTATGGTACATATTTTTAGTCTGTTTATCCATTTCTGGTTTCATACGTAATTTCAAAATTCTTGCATGAAAAATAATTTGATTCGGTTAGTAATTACATGCACTGTGTATAATAAGTGTTATTATATTTTTATGGAACCCAATAGTGATATTAGATGATGTTATGTTTTCAATTTAGGAAATTTTGTTCTGAAATAATTTACAAACCTAGAAAAGAGAAATGTTCATCAGGTTTTTCAAAAATATGAAAAATCAGTAAAAAAATTTTTAGAAGGGTTATGTAGCTTTAACCAAGGATTTAAACTTATGGATATTGTTCTGTGTAAGAGAAATCTCACCCTACACTTATGTAAATTAGTTTAATTTTACCCTTATATATAATGGGATACATAAAGATGATACCCTTATGTGAGCTTGATATGTGAAGGTAGTACCCTTACACATTAGTTCCTAAAGACCATGTAAAAGTATATTAATACCTTCACTTATGTGAAGTGTTCATGTAAAAGTAATAATCTTATTACCCTTACAAAATTCATTTTATTTGAGTTTCGTAAGGTTTTTTAGTGACTTACCGTTATGTATGAACATTTGGTTGGTGCTACATAATGGTGTTACCCTTCCATAGAGCATTTATATATGGGTTGAGGATAGTAACCCTTACATAGAGAGTGTGTGTAATAGTAAAGGGATGATACCATTATGCATGAATGGGTTCCTAGGTAAAGGTATTCGGAAAAAGTTTTAAATCATTTTTAATATTCAAAATTAATTTAATGGTTTATAAAATGTTTATAAATCATTATGAAAGGTATTTTTCAATATTTTAATTTATAAAAGGTTGATAAAATAATTAATTAAAAATTGATTATAATTAATTAAATTCTTATGAAAAATTTTATTCCCAAAAATTAAATTTTAATATTTAAAATATATTTTTCAAATTATATAACATGGCTAATTATCAAGAAATAAGAGTATCTATTTATAAATCTTAGGAAATAATTTACTACAGGTTATAAATTATTAAATAATGCCAAAATATGAAATTTATATATATATATTATCAATTTTTTTATTAAATATTTATAATTTTTTAAAATAAAAGGGGGCCTTATTTGGATATTATTTACGCCACATTAATAATGTTTTGATGATTGATATGATCAAGGATTAAAAAGTAATTTAGTATAGGATATTTAAATTTTGTTAAATGTTTAAATAATTAAATTTTGATAATAAATTATTTATAATTAATATAATATTTAAAATTGAAATTTCATATAATTATTAATATAAAAGAGTTAATATTTTAATTAATATAAAGTTTTTATATTAAAGATTTAGGAATGTCTATAATTTTAAGGCAGAAATCATAAAAGGATTTATAATTATCTTTTATTTATGAATTGTTCATTAATGGTTATATCATGTTTAAATATATGAATTTTTATTTTAATTAAAAGTTTATTTACAACTCTTTTTATGTTTAATAATTTTTTATGAAATTTATATATTGTGTATGAATTAATTTAATTGTTAAACTGCTTCTACATAGATCCTTCCATTAAATGATAGTAATTTATCTATAATGATTTTTGTTTTTCAACCAACATGTTCTTGGTTTGTAACTAAATTTATTAACATTAACATAGTGTATTCATATTAGGATTTAGATTTATGATTAATTTGATTCTCTCTTGAGAAAGGTATACCCATGATGAAGGACTTGGGGTCAGACTACCTACCTACCAAGATGCTTGTACCTTATTTTGGATGGTTATTGAGGTTGGATATCTATCATTCTATAAATAATCATATAGATATTTTCAATCATTTATAAAATTATTCTTTTCATGAAATTTTCATTTATCTTACATATATGATGCATCTGGATATGTATATATATGTGAAAATTCTTTTTTTGGTTAAATAACACCAACTTTTGGGTTTTGTAAAGAGTTACACATCAATATGGTTATGGAATATAGATTAGGTTGAGAGAATAAGATCCAAAACTCAATTAATAGATGCATGAATACGTAAAAGGAAACAACATGAGATAATATGAGGAGAATAAAATCCCATTCAAATAAAAATTTGTGAGATTCCTTCGAATGAAATACTAATCATGACCTTGATCATTAAACATGGTAGTTTCATGCCATATCCTGGTGATCCTATATTTTATTGTGTAGGGAAAAAATTAATTAGTGAATCTGGATTGTCCTGTTGGGTAGTTTTGTACAAATTATGGGTTCCCCTAGATTGTCCTTAGTTATCCTTTTCGGCATTCTTTTTGGGTAAACCATATTGTAAAATCCCTAATGGTTCGGATACCATATGAATACAATTTGTTTTATCCTTATGATGTATTGGAAAAATAGATGTCTGGTGAACTATCCCAAAATAATATGTGATATGATTAGGATCATTCCCTACTGAAATAATTAATTTACTAGATGAATGCTAAAAGGAATTCATTGCTGAGTAAAATATATATCCTGATCTATTAGTGGTTATGATGAATTTTAAAAAATGGGTCTTAAAATTAGTAGTAGAAAATTTAATAAAAGTCTTTATTAAATCATTAATGTTGCATGATACCATCTAATATAATATTATATTGTAAACAAATGATATCCTAATATTTAAGCTCAAATTTGTGATTAATCTTTCTAAAGATAAGTTTAATGTAATTTAATAGTAATACTAATAACTTATTAAAGATTCATAAGAAATATTGGTGATTTTAAAATATTTATTATAGAAAAGCCCATGTTCCAAAATACTGCATTCCTTAGTAACAATGTGTTGAAGTTGTTAAATTAGTGAATCTCGATTATTATGGAATAATAGTGTGATTCATTTAATGTTTCAAAACCATTAGACGAAAAATGAGTAAATGAATCTTAGACTCGACTGATATACTCAATATGATTTGGTATGTCAGTGATACAAGGAATTTTAGTCTCATATAATCAACATGATTGGTTATGTGAATTGGTATTAAATATGATTGAATAAGTTGACGACTCAATGAGACAAAAAGTTTCCTTACAGGTTATAGAAATAAATTTTGTTATTATGATATATGTATGGCATCAATTGTATTATTTTAAATTTTTTAAATATACAAAATTTCATAAGTTAGAAAACAAAAAATGATTAAAGGATTCTTCAATGTGGTGGAGAAAAAGAGTTGCTTCATTTATAACTTGAATACATAAATATTTGATAAACTCATCATAATTTGTGTAATTTTTTCTCCTTTATATATTTCTAAGATCATTTAAATGATTCTTATTTTTAAAATGAATTGATATGGGTGTTTTTAATACACATGGTTTATGATTTTTTTAATTCTATAACAAACATTTATATGAGACTAAGAATGAATTTTTATGGTCAGGGAATATGTACTATTATCGCCTATGGAATTTTTTTGCCAATATTTTTGAATTGAAAATTTTTTTACCGGATATTATCAAGGTGTTACTAAAATATGTGAACTATTCATATGATTTCTATGTTCTAAATTACAATATAAACAACAAAATTATGTATATGTTCCAACTAGAAGAATAAAATGTGGTTGATATTTTCAAAAATGTTTCTTTAAGAAGATAATCAAGAAATTGAAACCTAATCTTTTCTGTAAGGAATATTAATAATTCGTTATGATAAGATTTTCGAAGATAAATATATGAAAGAGTTTTTAAAACCACAATGAATTTCTTGGTTAGGAATGAATGTTTTAGAAATGAATTCATCTATTTTTAATTGTATGTGATACCAAATTCATATTTTTTAAATTGTTTTAAATATAGAGGTGTTTTAAATAAAACAAATAATTGATTAATCATGTAGTTTATATTCATGGGATGAAGTAAATAGTTCCTACATTGAGGATTTAAATGTAATGGATTTTAATAAGATCAAATGAATCAAAGTAAAAGATATGTATCTTCATCTCATTTCCCTCAAATGATAAGAAAAGTTGTTCAATTGTAAATAGTTTTTATGAACTAGTATAAAATTATTAATTTTCTATACTAGTAATATGATTAATCAATTTTTATAACATGTTTTTAGAAGAAGATATGGATAAATTTTTTTTATCAAGGATAAAATTGTCTTATCAAGGATAAAAGTGTTTTATCCAGAATAAAAGTGTTTTTTTGAGGATAATTTTTTTATCAAAGTATTTTTTAAAAAAAATATGTGAGAATATGACCCCAACACCCATTGGAAAAATATTTCATAAAATATTATTTTCAAAAATGAATGGTTCCAAACACATAAAATACCATATATGATATGGAAATAATATTTTATTTTCTTAATATTCTTTTTTAATATAAATTAATTTTATTTAATAATAAAAAAGAGTTTGTATTTCTAATTAATATATTCTAAATAGAATATAATTCTAAAGAAGATATTGGAAGTTTGTTTAGACTTAATGAAGCTAATGTAAAACAAATAGAAAATGAAACATATCAATGTTTAATATTATTTTTACTTAATATCCTAAGAGATTTTTAATGCATTTGTAAACAATAATATATAGTAGTTACATTATTTTAAGGAAAAAATTTTATGTAATAGGGTTCCAAGATGATGATTATTAACATATAAATATGAATACATTGAAAATAAAAGATGACATCATAACATTAGATGTTGTGAAGTTAATATGTTTTACTATGATAAAGAAGTTGAATGGATTGGAATGTGATTCCAAAATCTCACCATGATTCACACTATGTCTCTTTGTAGATGTTTATCACTAAAGAGTATAGTTGGAGGGTTCTATTATATGGGTAAATAGATATGTCATAGTAATTACATGTACTTTAAAAAGATAACAAGACCCAAAATTGTAGAAAGCATAAGGCTATTCTGGATATTTATCATATATGATATGATTAATTGATGATTATGTTGGTTTTGTAAAATATTATCAAATATATTAAGAATATTAAAATTTATAATATTAAATTGAACCTCCCTTTAATAATTCATTAATTCTTCTTACATATATATATATATATACAATGTAGTGAAATGAAAATTGACCTCTTAATGTTTGATTTTGAGTTTATCCCAACCAAATATTTATCCATGAGTACTATAGGTTATGGAAAAGTGTTATGGTTAGTTTTAGAATGATTTTTTTAGATATAGAATATGCTCATGTGGCAAAAAATAAAGAATATGAATATTTATGTTCATCGAATAACCTAGTATGTACACCACATGGAGTATTTTATAGATATCTTTGTTATACTTAGGCTGCAAGGATCATTTTTTATTCCACGCTACTTAATGTTGGTGAGATACCTATCATGAGAAAATTATTACTTTCATTACCTAATTACATAAGACTATATATTGATTTATCTAATATGGGGGGTGTGTATGTTTCTGATCATGTTGTTGGAACAAGATATGTTTTTTCTCTCATGGGATGAGTATATCATATGGTACCTCAATTGAGGTAGATTGTGGGAGTCTCTGGTTTCACATAGATATTATATATCTATCTAGATTATGGAAATGTGATGTGATTATCCACATGTTTTAATGACATGTGATATATTCATCGATCAGATTAGTCTATAATCATAAAATCAAGAAAATATGATATGGTTATAGGGGATTGACAAAGTCTGTGTTCCATGGCCACTCTATGCCTAGAAAAATAGAAAATATGTGAAATAAAGTTTTCTATAGTGACCCAGGCCTTTTACACATATTATTACATGATTATTAAAATAAATATCCATTAAATTGAAAATAAGGATAGAAAATGACTAATTCTTTGGAAAAATATGTTATATAAAACAAATATAATAAAAATTATTTATTTTTATATCCATCATGAGATTATAAATAGGTTGAGCTCCAAAAACTGCATAAGATAGCCTGGGGAATACATAAAATAAATGGGTGATCTAAAAATCTCAATAATGGAATAAACATGATATGGAAAAAAATAATGTAAGTGAGAGGTATCACATGATATCATAAAATATAATGTCTCTGAATAATAATAATAGATAATTACATAATGAACATCGTATCATAAGATCATGTCATCATAGGAAATGTGGAAAAAATACAACATGAAATAAACATTCTTTATGGTTAACTTCTAAGACAATATCATATGGTGGACAATGTACCATAATAGAATAATTTTACTCCCTAATCTCATACAAGACATCTCATGATACTAAATATTTACCCAATTCATTATATCTCTATCTTGGTGAACCCATAAACTTTTTTACATAAGTATGTGTTCTAAAAATTGGAAATCAATCATAAGGTATAAACATAAGAATTACAAATAGAATGAAATGGGTTTTATAATCAATCCTCATGTCGCAATCAAAGGAGATTTTATATGGAATTTGGTAAATAAAAATAAGACATGTATTAACTAATCAAATGATTGGGTAACGATCTAAGTATATATGTAATATAAATATAAATAGATTTTATAATCTATTGTAACATCAATGGTTTTGGTCATTGATAAAACTATCATTAAAATATCAAATGGTTTATTTTATGATAATAACACCGTTTTCACTTTGAAATTACTTCTTTGAAATATAAAAATTTAAAAAATATTATAAAAAACATTTCATATAAAAAAAACCATGGAAACATGTAAAATTAGAATCTAATTATTGAGTAGTGACGATAGTTTGAAATTCTATTGATGTCGAGTATATAAAATCAAATTTATACAAAATGTCAAAAATTACCTCATTCAAAAAATGATAGAAGATTCATTTTAAATCATTTTTTCAAGTAAAACATGGGTAAAAATGTATTTAATATATAATTGGATATTATTAAAAATTTATTTAAAATTTTTTAAGGAATATATGGATATGAAATATAATTCATTTTCGACCAGAAATAGAAATAATGCTTGCTTTTCATTAAAATGTTTTGTTCGTCATTTGACATACAAATAAGTGAAAAATGATTCTATTAGTTGAGTATTTAATAAATAATAATAGGATAAAAAATTAATGTTCTCTATTATACAATTATCACATAATTTCCTTCAATATGAATTCAAGCGTAACCATTCACGATTAAAATAATATTGAAGCATAAACCCTTATTACTCTGGTTCCTTTTCAATCATAACCCAATGGAAGAAATAAATTCAAATGAAACATAAAATTTCATTAATATGAGTATAATAATCATATAACCTATAAAAGAAAAAATATATACAAATCATAAAAATATATAGGTGTATAATACCAAATATATCAAAATGGAGTGTAAATTGAGATGAAATCACTTACAATGATCATACCATTGACGTGAGGATTAATCAATAAACAGATTAAGTGTAAGAAATGTAAATACATATAGAATAATTTGAAATAAAATAATATTGAAATAAATCATTAAATAAGTAATATTACAATATCAATTACAATGGAGAATTAATATTACCCAATGAAAAGCAATTGAGTTATGAAACCGCTTAAAATTTGGTGACATTCAAGAAAAATCCCATTGGGTGAAATAATTTTAAATGAAATATAAAATACCATGATGCTTAATGGATTCATGATATAACATGTAAAATTGATGTATATACAATATATATAACAAATTAGGTGTGTAACAAAAAAATATGCATCAATGAGGGAAATTTGAAATGGAATCCCTTAAAAAGACTGTATCATTGAAGTGAGGATTAATCAATGAAGTGATTATTCATAAAAAATTAAAAAAACACATAAATAAAGTATAAATACAATATAAAATAATAATATATCATTACCAATATAATAAGGGATTATATTATCAAAGGAGTATATGTATAACCCAATGAATGGGAATTGAGATAAGAAACCCCTTACCTTGAGTCCATACTTATCGTGTAATTCATTTAACTCCAATATAATAAATTTATATCAATTATTTATTTTCCTAATAAAATTTTCCCATTTTAATAAATATACTTAAACAATTTAGTTCATTTATTATAATGATATATCTAATTAATTTATTAATTAGATCCTTTTTTGTTATTTTAAAGATGTTCTTTTCATAAATTCAAAATAGTTTTAGTTTTTTTACTATAGTCAATGGGGTTATTATTCCATCATCTCCATAATAATAATCATGAAATAATTATCATTTTTAATATATGAATTATACTTTTAAATCAGGAAGAAAATATTACTATAAAAATTATATCATAAATATCATAATTTTTTAAAATAAACTTAAATATTATATCCATGTGATGTTGTAATAAAAAATGAATCACGTCTCTTTGTGAGGAGGTAGTCCACCGTACACACGAACATTGTTATCATTTTTCAATGGATGGTAAGGTAAGAAATTATATAATATATTAATTTTCCGTAATGATAAATTTTTCATGAAAACCAAATATAAATATTAAATCTGTCATCATGAACATCAGTGATAAGAAATGATGGTAAAATAATTAAATTAGTTTGCGGGGTGGTAGTCCTCCATACACACGAATGATGGTTTTATTTCCCATTCCACGGAAATGTATATAGATGTATATTATACAATTAACATAATAAAATAATATTTTATTTTATATAATGATGATATTATTTCATAATAGTTTAATAATATTTGAAAGAGGTGAAAAAATAAACACACAGAAAAATGATCGGTTTAGAATAATACCACTTCTTCTGGCCACCTCTTTATGATTATACTAAAATACTCCATATATTGGATTTTTTATCGAAAAAAGGAATATATGTATTGTGTATGTACAAAAAGAAGGTATTTTGGTAGGTAATTAATTAAATAAAATATTTTTTAAAATATTTAAATTATAGGAGAGGAGGTGACCTTTTATAAGTGAGAGGGAGCAATATTTTTGTAAAAACCAAAAACTATTCAATAAATGGAATTAAAAATCAATACTAGTACCTAAAAAATTTATATATAATGGATTTAAGGCTTGAAAGTATCATTAAATACCTCAAAACATCAAAAATTAACATGTTTTAATCATTACATTCCACTTACCTCTAAGGTTTCAAACTTTTACCATTTTAGTTTTTCACCACGGTATGTAGGTTTATACTATTTTAACTATTTATTATGACCAAAAGTAAGTTAACCATTTTATCTAATATTAATTATTATAGTTAGAAATATTTAATCCATATTATCAAATGAAATTAAAACAATTTGAATAATTTAATTTGAAATTAAACTCACAAAATTTGTCAAAAATGGTTTTTTAAGAAAAGTATTTTTCAAGCAATAAATGATCTTATATAAACTCTATGACTAGAAATAATCCTTATATTAATTTCAATTAATATAAATAGTTGTATAATATATATATTTAATTTAAATATTTCATTATTCTAGGTAATTTTATTTAATTAAAATGGATAACAATTATACTCTTAAAAACAGTTTGCAGGAAATTGTGTTTTTAATCATAAAAATAAACATACACCAAAATCGTAAAAATTGACAGTTAAAATGAAATTATTTAGATTAAATATAAATGAATAATAATTATGTAAAATTTATATAAAATTAAAATCATAATGATACTATTAAATTTATTAATTTATTTAAAATAAATAATAGTTTAAAAATGAATTAATTTTAACTTTTCATTAAAAACTCATTCTTTTTTTCAAAATAATAAAATTTCAGCCTAAGACTATTTTGATATGATTGTTTCAAAAATTATACCCTTTTATAAAAAAACCATTTCAATTTCCTCTAGTAAATAATTAATTTATTCACTCACAAAAAGTAATAACGTTTTTCTGAATAAAACATATTTATGAATCATAAAACGACTTTAGTAATACTTGAGTACTTATATATTATGAATAATATAAAAGAATTTGATTTTATAAATCCTTAGGTATATTTTTTATAATATTGTTATTCCTATTCATATCACCTACTTTATTAGATAGGTTATAAAATTCGTGTTTAAAAAATAATATTTTTATAGTTTATCACTGTTTGTTTATGTTTCGTTTTGTGTGTTGTATATGCTATAGAACATACTGTTATATTAAAATATTTCAGTGTTACATATTGATATAATGTTAAATAGTGTAAAAATATACAATGATACATGTGTTTAAGATAGATCACGCAAGATCCCTTTATAGCCTGAGTAGCATTGTCACTTTTCTTGAGTCTACTCTTCACTTACATATATGGATCCACATATTCACATTTATTGTCGATTCTATAAAGGATTGTTGGGTCATAATATCTGGGTGATTTTATGGGGATCAATATTGACTCATATATATACTCTAAAATTGTTTTATAATTAATCAAAATGTTTTTTAAGGGTACTCACAAGGTATTACATATGATGTGATACAAGGTGAATTAAAGGATAGTTTTCAAAATGTTCTTTTGAGAATATCCAAAAGATTTTGGGATATGATTTAATGATTTAATGTAAATAATAAAATATAAGGTAAAAGTTTACTAAGAATGTGTGTTATTATCACTAGTGGGATATTGAATGAGATATTCCCTTAATCCGGGAATATATATATAAGGTGTATCGGTTTACATGAAAATTTACATTTGCATGAATAATGTGTATATGATTTATAATACCTATGATAACAGTTATAATTTGGGTAGTTTTTTCATCCAAACTACTATAATTTAATGTATCATTTTAATTTAATAAATTTTTGGTAGTAAATGCATACATTCCTATACCAACCATAGAATTTATTCATGTATTTCAATGCATGAATAAATGAGACAACAGTCATGGAGAACAATTGATTACCTATTTAATCTAATTCAATAATAATCATATAGTTTTAAATAATGACTATGTTTTCTATAATAAAAGATACACAACACTAATCTAAAACGAACAACAAAATATTATTATTTAAATTTTCCCATTATAAGAACAAAATTTTTAGAAAAATCATTTTATTCATAAAAAACATGATTTCTCTAAATATGGTTTTTATAGTTTTTTCTAAGATAATGTTATAATTAATTTACCAAAAATTTATTAATTTTATTTAAAGTAAAAAAATACATAATTTTTCAAATCATCCTATCAAATTAATATTAAGGTGAAATTTTGAGAATCTTCAAAAAATATTGATTGTCAAGTGAAAAATGAAAAATAGTGTTTTTATTAAAAAGATTATTTTTATTTAATGAAATTAAAATTATTTTTTTAAATTGTTTCAAATAACATTAATTCTATTATATTATTAATAATCTAATTATTTTAACTAGATTCAACTTTATGGTTTAATTTTGAATAGAAACTTTTTTATACATAAAAAATAATTTATATGCAAAAAATAATTTTTATCACATTATGTGTATTTAATATTAAATTAAATTATTCCACTTATACGAATTTAAAATTGAATAATGGACTCTATATTGATAATCAAGAGGTCTAAATTGGTTAAATATTTCTCTTTTATTTTTTCTCATTATGAATTATAATCATTGTAAATAATTGACATCGTGGTAAGGATAAATCATGAAAATAAGGTTAATAATATTATGATATGGACTAAAAAATGACCCTATAAATTTTTATTAACCTATTTTATGTTTTTATTTAAGCCATTTCTATACATGTCTCGAAATTATGGAATCTTGGATCCATATTTTTAAGATTTTCACTGTTAAAATATTTAAGTAAATGATAAAGTCAAAAGAGTCACTTTTTTGCATTTAAAATCAATAATATTTTTTCCATGGATAAAATAAATTTATGTTCGGGATTAAATATTTACTTGAAATAAAAATTATTTATTTTTCTCATGTCTATTTATCTATAATTTTTAGTGATGATATAATTACCTTAAATATTTATGAAAATACAACACAATATTTATTAAAATAATATAGATTTAAATAAAGAATTCAAAATATATTAAAAGTAATATAATTTCAATGAATTATTATAGTACACAACTTTATTAGATAAATATAACATGTTATAGATGTGTTAAAGGATTATATTTAAATTTAATTTATATCAGGTTGTTTATTAAGTCAAATTAAAGGAATAGTTCCAAAAATTATATCAATGATATTTTAAAGTAAATAATATTTTTATTAAATTATTTATAATTATAAAAAAATACTATATTCATCCATGTTATGGTTATATGGTTTAAACATTCAATTATTTTCCATTTATAGGTAATTATTCTTTTTTTGGTTACTTTATTTACCCCTAAGGTGAAAAAAACATTATTATCACTATAATTGTAAAATATGGTTATCATGGGATAAAAAAGGTAAATGTGAAACAATAAAAAAATTAAAATTTTTATTAGATTAGATTAATTTGAATCATATTTATCTTATCTTAAAATTATATCGATTTGGATCAATTTATAAACAAAAATTAATTTATATATATATATAATACTTTAATAAATTAGAAGAATTCATCTCCCCTCATTATAAAATGGAACCCATATACTCTTCTACAATCAATTCATGATCCATTTGGTTTTTCCAATACCTACCCATGTAATATAGGTCTTATTTTGTGTAAAATTATAACTTTATAGGGCTTAATATGTCAATGAAAGGATGTTGTCTAAAATAGAGGTATAAGTTGTTACTAATTATTTTATTTTTATTTCTTATTATTCCTCATTCAAATACTCATAAAACATGGTGAAATAATAACAGAACTATATTAAATATATTTTAACTTATATTTTAATTTATTAATAAATATCTACATTCCCTTCCATAAAATGGGAAAATAAACTGTCATTCTTGTGTATGGAAGACTGCCGCCTTGCGAACTGATGAATTTTTTTTCCTTCACAAACTCTAATGGATAGTTATAATGATTGAAATAATGTATATATAAGATATTAACTGTATATTTATCATTATGAAAATATAATACATAATCTAATTTCTCTCCTTTTCATCCATTGACAAATGATAACATCGTTCATGTGTACATGTGGATTACCACCCCCATAAAGTGATTTGATTTTTTTCATCACCATATCACATGGATGGTATATATATATAAGTATATTTAATTAAATAATATGTTATTTATGATTTAATTATAGTTATCTAAAAATAACATAAAACTTCTAAATTTTTCATAATGATATTTAAAAAAGTTGAAATTTTACTCATGCATACGTACAAATTACTATCCCCATGATTGTAATGTAGTTCATTTTTCAAAACTTTATATCATGGTTGTTTTTAAATTTATAATAGATTTAAAAAAAATTACAATTATTCCATGATTATTATTTTGGATATGGTTAACTAAATACCACTTTTCCCATAGTCAACCTACCAAAGTCATTTTGGACATACGAGTTGAATATCGTTAAAACATCTGATGAGAACATAATTGATTAATTCATTGGGTATAAAATGGTAAAAAAAATAAATTTACAAACAAAATTGAAAAATGTTATTCATACAGAAAATAATTAACATAGATTTTTTATTCAGTAATATAAATATACTATGTGATAAATCAGACTCATGGTAAGGGATAAATTATTTTAAAAATCTCATTTTAAATGGTATATTGATTTATTTTCTAAATGTTTTTATTCTATGTACATATTCATAAAATTATTTTATGTATGTATTTATACAGACATAAGTGAATTAAAAAGTACATTTTATGTCTCTTTTTTTCTTTATTTCAATGGTTTTCAAAAGGAATAAGTTTACTAAACAGTTTTAATTTCTTTACCAATGAAAAAAAGTTATAAGCATTAATGGTTTTTACCACTATTATAACAATTATTTGATGATAGGATTATTTTACCTAATTTAATATATTATTAAAATAAAACCCCTCTTTCCCTTTATTCTGTTTATCTACAAAAAAATTAAATTTTATTGATATTTTAGTATTTTGAAAGGTTTTCTTATGGGTGTAAATACAATTTTTATGAGAATAATGTTAAATATTAAAAGCTGTTGGGTGTTATAATTCTATTTTGGCTCTTTTTATTTGTTTATGGTGATATTTGGTTATATTATAAACCAATTATCGGTGGTTCCATTATAAATAAAAAATGGGTAGTTCCATTATAAAGAAAAGGATTGGTGGTTCTGTTATAAACCAAGGATGGGTGGGTCTATTATATCCCTCCACTACATTGAATAAGAATTATATTGGAAGTCGACCATATTGGTTATTCCACTTCTAAGTGGGATTTTATAAATGATAGGAAAATTATTTCCCAAGTTACCTATATTATTTATTTTTTATTACTATTCTTTTTGTAAAAATGTAATTATTTCACAAGGTAATATAACAAGCTTGTGTTTAAAGTAAAGTATTATATACCACTTATAGTTGAAAGGTAAAACTTCTTGAAAAAGTTTTTATTAGTTTATAATGATTTCAATTAAACATTTTTATGTTTTATTTTTTCTATTAAGATTTATAATGAAAAGTTTTTTGAAAATATTTGGGCAGAGACAATGGTTTCCTGAGTAAGAAAATGTTTATTTCAAGTTGAACCATTATTCAAAAAAATGATACTTTTTATGAGTGTTCATGGACTAATGAGTTTATTTATTTATTTTTATATCCCTTGTGTAGATTTTTCTTCCCATAAAAAATTTTAAAATATTTTTATGTGGTTTTAAGGATGAGTAAGAATGATGATAATGATTTAATATAGGTAGAAAATATGGGTTTATTGAGAATAAAGTTCATATATATGAATTAGTATTTTTTTATAAGTGTCTCTACAAATTCTCTAAAAATATAATCCTAAAATTTCATTTGGTATATATGTTATCCCATGTTTACATTTCTTGTTTTATGTTTTAGATGGTTGAAATTAGATCACATTAATGGGTTTCAAATCAAAATAAGTAATGTTTATTATTTCAGGACCAAATTATAGAGTTTGGGTTCATGGATGAATCTATTGGTATCAAATTAGAGTTTACAAGACTTTGTATATTATGATATTTCTATGAGAGGTTATCATAATAGTTAGGTATTGAATCAGGGGTTTAGGATTTCAACTTTGATCATAATTTCAAATTCATAGACACCAACTTTTAATGTTTTAAGTGATTGGATTTTAAAGGATTAATGACATTTTGGGAGACATTTTATTGGGTAGAGGTATATGCAACCCTTAGTTTTAACATGAAGTATTATTTGAGTAATAATGCCTTCATATTTTTTAAACATATGTTTATAGGTATTGATAACCATTAGGATTTAAATGATCTTTGATATCGGGGTAATAATGGACTCTTACAATTTAAGAACATATGTTTTGTCCTATAGAAAACCATGGGACTAAAACTTGATTTAGTGATTATGTTATTGATGTTATTTATAATTTTTTTAATATTTTTGAATCCTCACACAATTAAGGTAAATTGAAATATTTTTGGAGAATATGGAATATTACATGAGGAATATAAGTTAAAATATCTTTTGGAATAATATATGATTTTAATATACCTTTATGGTGATTCAGGATATTTATGGAAATGATTAACATATCCTGATAATTATATAATTAGGAAATATAAATTTTTTATGAGATTTTACGATTGATTAAAGTTATTTAGATATTATTTTTAAATTTATCAAGAAGAATATGTGGTAAAATATTTTTAATATTTGGGTTTAAATCTTATCCATGAATATTTTAAAGAATATTTTCAGAGATTTATTTATAGAATGACCTATTTTTAAACTATTATGATATTATTTAATTTTGTATATAAATTTATTACATATTCATATAGAGTAATAATCATTTTCGTAATTATCTTATCTTATTCTAACTATTTGAGTTCAAGTTATTGTCTTAAGATTGGAGGAATATATTGTTATCCTTTTTTTGGATTATGTGATATGTTAGAAATTAATTTTTCTTCTTCAAACATTAAAAAATCATCATTTGGAGTAATATATGATATTGTGGATAAATTTTATTAAAGGGTGAAATTGTACTTTTCATGATAATATATTTTATTATATTCATATTCTATATTGTCAAACAACTACTAAACACTAGAAAAAGTAACATGAAATAAAAATATAAATATTTTTACTTCATATCTTATGCATTGATGGTCTGTTTCACAAGTCATAGGTTTATGGATTTTTGGTCGTTAACTTTTTCATGATCATTTAATTTCTTGTGATCAATGATATCTCTCACTCTCCATCATTATTTTGACATTATTGTTTTCTCCACGTCCATGATTTCACTTCCCACTAATGTTATCATATTTTTAATCCTAGTAATTTTTATTCCAAATTATGTTTTTTACTTACCCTTTCACTCTTTTCAAAAGGAAGTTTTATTAACCCTTTTTATTATATATGAGATAAAAATTGGTATTTTCAAATTTCATTCTTTTGAATATCTAGACCATGTTAAAATTTCATAGATGTAATTTATTAAAGGGTGCAGACTGTAATATCATGATATTTTAAAAAGAAATTCTATGTTCAATAGAATAAAATATACGAAACATCAAGAATAAACAAACCATGAAATATTATCAATTAAATATGACAGTATTTCCAAGAACATTCAATGAAAGGAAGGAATCTGACCCATTATTAAAATAATGGAAATCTACAATAGGAAAAGAGTAGGAGTAGATACACACAACCCATCCACATAATGAAAAAAGTTCAAACAAGACAAGAACAACTACATATCCTAGTAATCATTATCCAAACCAAATCCATAATAAGGTGCATCCTCCACAGTCGCTGACTCCCACTCAGAGTTTGTATCCTATTTCTTTATATTCTTGGCATACTTTCGTCTGAGCTCCAATTTCTCCATATAGATTTTTTATTTATTTGATTGCTTTCTCAAATTTCTATTTTTAGAATCAGGGGAATCCCTTTTTTTATTCCTAGACAAGGACCTGGTGTATACCAGCTTTAGTACGTAAGAACAGTCCTTTCACGGGCTTTTCTTTGGTAGAGTAGTCATCACTCCTTCACTTCCAGAAAACATCTTCCGACCAGAATGAACAATATCATTGTAATATGGTCTTGTAGCCCCTCGTTCATTATCCCAGTCATTGTCAGATACATTTCCCCAATTACCAGTGATATTAATAGGAATGAAACATGTGCACCCACCATCTTGCCTCACCAAGACACCTTCTGAGGTAGTCAGAGACTTGCCTCGAATCATCTGAGATATCCTATTATGAACAATAGGATAAAGATGTTTTAGGATTCACCTTATTTAAAACTTCCAAAAATTTCCCCATCTTTTAGACGTTAACTCCAGCCTTATCCAGACTACAAGAACCGGTATGCAGATTCAATGCTGCATGCACCTGCGGATCAACCATCACAGTGGGTGGCTCTTCTGGCTCCAAGCCTGCAAACATATTACCTGAGAGGACCTATCCACTATGTATATCATCCACTCTTCCTTCTCTATTTATGCTGCCACCTACTGTTTACACAGGACCAGATGCACTCTCCAGCAATGGTAGGTCCTCAACACCAAAACCACATTTTATCCGCTCAAAGACCTACTACACTGATGTGTTGAGTGACTTCCACACCTCTTTCACCGAACAACCATTAATTCACAAGGATATATTAAATATTTCCCATTTATTAGTAAATTTTCCTTTTATAGTAACTATATTGATTCTTAAATTTTAAAAAACATTGTTATCGTAGTAATCGTTAAAATGGGTCAACACAGGTTAAAATAAAACGTTAATGGTGAAAATATTACCTAAAGAAGTAAAATTTTTATTGAATGAGATAATTTTTTCTCATTTTAATTATAATTATTAATTATATCAATTTGTATCCATTTTATCATGGAACATAATTTATATTAATTTAATACTTTCTGAAATTCCAAGAATTCCCCTTCCCTCATTATAACAGGTACCCCCTCTCATTTTCTATAAAAACATAAATTGTCATTTTTATTAGGAAAGAACATCATAAATACCTTAATAACATACCAAAACATGTTATAGAGGTATTATTTTGGTTATATGTATTACCTTAGAGGGATTAAGGTTTCCTGGAAAGAAAGCTTTCAAAATAAGAGGTAATGATTTTTATAGAATGTTTTAGTTTTATTTCATGGTATACCTATTTAATATCCTATTAAAACTTTCAGAAATAATAAATACAATATATTAAATATATTTATATGTCGTTATGTAAATTTAATAACCTATATTTTTTCCAACTTTGATAAAATGGGAAACAAAACCATCGTTCGTGTGTATGGCAGACTACCACCTCACAACTCGATGTAATTCATTTCCCATCACTGCCACTCACTTATAGTTTTAATGAGGAATTTAATATATATATATATTACTAATGATATATTTTTCATTATAAAAATATAACAAATAATATAATTTATTATCTTTCCATCCATTGAAAAATGATAATGTCATTCGTGTGTACATGTGGATTGCCACATCTATAAAGCGATGTGATTCATTTTTCATTACCACGTCACATGGATGATTTATATAAGTGTATGTAAAAAAATAATTTTATTTATTATATAATAATAATTATATAAAGTTACAATAATACTTATATTTTTTCCATCAAGATCATTTGAAAATGAAACTGTTACTCTTGCGTACGTATGACATGCCATCTCCAAGATTGTAATGTAGTTCATTTTTCATAACAATAATTCAAGTATTATTTTTAAAGTATGATTGTGGTATAAAAGTGATAATTAGGCCAATATTTTTATTATTTATATGATTAAATAATGTCTTAATTGACCATATTATACCTATCGAAGTCATTTTTTATATTAAAGGAGAATATCAACTAAACATTTGATGATAACCAAATTAATAAAGTAATAGTGTATAACATTGTAAAAAATAAAATTCAAGGAATAACAAACATAAAAAATATTAATAAAGTAAGTAATTAAAAAAAATTAGGTAGATAAATAACCTACTTGATGAGTAGGGCTCATGTTAAGGGATACATTATTTTAGAATCCTAAATGTTATAAAGATTTATTTTCTAAATATTAGTATTCCATTTTAATATTATAAAAACTATTTTATGGATGTATTCATGTGGAAATAAATGTTTAAAAAATTCATTTTATACCTATTTTTAACTTCACATGAATGTTTTACAAAATAAATATTTTTATATAACATTTTTAATTTCATTAAAAAAATAAAAACGAATGTTCAATTTTAATGTATATGGAATAAATATATTTTCATATCACTATAACCATTACCTTGAATTTGCATTATTTTACAAGATTTAATGTATTATTCAAAGAAATATTTTATATGTTATGATTATTTTTTAGTTCATGGGAATTTTTTATGATTATGGGTGGTTCTATTATAAACCATGTTCTAGTGGTTCCATTATAAATCAAGGATAGGGGGTTTTGTTATAAACTATGGATTTTAGGTTGCATGATAAAACTCTGAACAAATTGGGTAAGAATTATATTGGATGCCGATTGTATTGTTTATTACCATTTTAAGAGTGATTTTTATAGTTATATGAAAATTATTTACCATTTGACATAGATTATTTATTTATTATTTCAATTAGTTTCAAAAATATATCTTGATTTCACAATGTAAGATAATGATATTTTGTTTAAATTAAAGTATTTAAAAATTCTTAATGCTAAGAGGTATAACTTTTTAAAAAATTGTTCACATGTTATCATGATATCAAAGAACCCTATATGATTTTTGTCCTTTAATATTTCTAATGAAATATTTTATGAGAATGTTTTTGTAGTTAAGTTGATTTCTTGAGTAAGAAAATTCTTATTTAGGGCCCAAAATTTATTTTGAAAAATAATTTTTTATTATTTTTCATATACTAATGAGTTTATTTATTTTTATTCCCATTAGTGGTATTTTTATGGTTATCCCATGTTTTTAAAAAATTATAGTTTTTAATGATTAGTTGCAACAATGATAAATACATAATACATGAAATAAAAATATATATATAGTGGGAATTATGATCACTAAAAGGAATGGGTATTTTTATATAAGGGTCCTCAATTTGATAAAAAAAATATACCAAAATGATCCTTAGGTATTAAATGATCTCATTTTTCTTTGGGTGTTTTAATTTTTGGATGGTTGAAATTGGGTCACATTTATTGGTAGAAAATCCAAAAATGTAAATTTAATGATTTTAGAAATTGATATAGGAGTTTGGTTTAGGGCTATTATAACATAATTATAAAAGGAGTGGGTGTGGATTTTAGATCCATCTACTAGGACAAACCTCTCTATAAAAAAATGATTTCATTATTCTCTTTTTCAACATGTAATGCTAGCACATCATGGAGGTTGGTGGATCCCACTCAAACATTGAGTGATCCAGGTTTTGAATTTAGATACCTATAGAGGATGGATGTTTTTTATTACACTTTAGTGATATCTCTCAAACAAATTTGATGAGTTATGATGATGTAGTGGCCTCATCGGTCTAAGGTATTCATGTTTTATAGTGTTAATTCATTTCTAGTTTTGTACAAGGCATTATATTTATTACAATAATTATCCTCAAATTTGGTTTATTATTTATTATATTTTTTCTAATAGGAGTTATTAGATTCATAAAAGACCTAACAATTGTTTTACCAAAATAAAAACCTATAAGGCTTATGTTTTAATACAAAGGAGGTTGTCCAGAGAGGCGGTGAAATTATTAACCGAGCATTTTTATGTTTATTTATTATTAAAAAAATTTAATGAATTATATAAGTATGATAATATGTTAATAGTAATATATTCCATCAACTGAAATGTTATTATTTTGATGGAATGATCCTTTTTCACCTCCTTTTCCTTCCTATAGGAAATGAAAATTTCGCTTATGAATATGTGTGGACTACCACCTCCAAAAAGTGAAATTTTTATCATAACCACATCATAAGTATTTTTATTATGAGGGGTTTATTTAATATATAAGATATTTAAGATATTATTATGATTTTAGATAAAAAATATAACTCATCACCCTTCCATCCATTAAAAATGAAAACATCACTTTTGAATACCACCATAATGTGATTCGATTCATTTCTTAGGTACACCTTTAATTTCCACTGATAAAATTATATTAAATTTACAAATATTATTAATATCCTAGAGATTATGTGACAGCTAACACTTTGACCATGGTAAACCTACTAAGGAATTTTTGTAATTATGAACCGAACATCTTCAAAACGGCTTACACGAACTTAACTAATTTAGTAAATATATAATAAATGGTAACAAATGAAATAAAAGAGGTAGTAATAAGGTAATAAAACAAAAAAAAATTTCTTAATAAGGAATTAAAATAATATAATTATATCAAATAGGAGTTAAATTATATATGTGGTTAGTCGAGAAAGAGATAATAGATTTTTTTAAACCTTATTTTAAAAGTTTATAATTATTACTTCTTGTTTTACTCCATATCGATATTATTTAAAATGTTTTAGGTTTGTTATTAGTAAAATTAAATATAGGTTCAATTTAATTTTAAACCAATGTTTTCTTTCTTTATAATGTTTTTAAAATAATTATATTTAATGTTTTCTAAATCAGTAATTTTATACATTTTTACCAATGTGTAAAATAAATATTTTTTATTATACACAACATGACTAGAAATTCCCACAATCATGGTTTTTATTCATTAGTAAGATTAATATATATTAGTTGTTGTTTTTTTTAAAATATCATTTCTTTTCTATATGGTAAATTTACATTTTAATATTTGTTGTGGTAAAAAAAATTATCCTTATTTTTATATAATTCCTAAATGTGATTTAGTGTATATGAAAATTCAAATGATTTATGTTATTTTATTATTTAAATGAATGTTTTTTTTATTTTGTGTATTTTATGATCTCTAAACATTGTTAATAATGATTTTGGGGCCCGATATAACTCTCAAATGCATTGGGTAAACATTTTTTTCTCCGGGGAATATATATTGGAATTTAACGTTACGTTATTCCATCAATAAGAACTCCTGTATATGTTATTTTAATAGTGATGTGAAAATTATTTGAAAAAGTTCCTAAATTACTTTTCACCGATTGAAATGTTTTTTAATGTAATTAGTTTTATTTCATTATTTATGCTAATTAGATTATGATCAATGAAAATATTATTCGCCTTTTAAGGGTAAAATGTATGATTTTCAATAACTTGTTTTCATAAGAAAATCCCTTAATTATAATTTTGTATAATTATTTATTATAATATTCTTTAAGAAAAAACTGGTCTTTGAATTTGATTCCATATTTAATTACTTATTATTTTTATAATATGGTTTATTATTTATTTTTTGATCTCGAAATAGACTAATGAGTTTCTTTATGTGTCCCTTACATACCTTATTGTTCTCATCCAACATTTTTAATAAAAAATCATTAGTTTAAAGGATTATTAGATACTATAGAAAGGAATATATTTCTACCACGAGGATTAATCTAACAAGAATCAATTTTTTTTAAAGAAAAGTAGTTTAAATTTAGGAATCGTGTTTCTGTGGAAAAAATGGATATTGAGTGTAAGTGTAAAAATTGTTTCGTTAGTGTTTGATATTTAAGAGTTTTTCCTAATTATCTAAAATTCTAAACCTAAAATGCCATGGTATTGTAATAATATTCAATCCATGATTTTAAAATCATAATTATAGGTTAATAATGGAAATAATTTTTATAGTTAGTATCTATTCATGGTTTAGATAACTTTATAGTTTATTATTTTATAAAATTAAATTTTAAGGATGTTAAACTATGAATTATTTTATCATGAGAAAAAAAATAAATATTTTCCATGATGATTTATCTAATTCGTGTCTGTTTTATAATGGTTTTCTATATAAGAAATATGCTGAATGAATATTAATGGAATTAGGAAGATAATATCCTTCCGAATCAACAATCAAGAATGGTTGGAATTAGAATATAGTATTTTGTCGTTATGTTAACTATTTTGATACTTGTTATTAATGGTGGTACCGAAACTAGAGATAAACCTAAATCTCAAAAGAGGGACAAGTTTATAGGGGATCATTTCATAAAGAAAACCCCTAAAATATTTGGCGTAACCTCAAATGAAATGGTATATGAAGGATTGATTAATGAAATAAGAAATGATATTTGATGTTTTGGGTTATTTTGAACATTAAAAGGCAATTCATTCCATTTATCATTTTGAAGGTGAATCCAATCAGTGGTGGTATTTGATTAATAATTCCAAGTATAAAGATGATATTAATTATATGGATTGGTTAGTATTTAAATATATTGTTCTTGAAAATTATGTTTCTATGGTTTCATAGCATAGGGCACAAATAGGATTTATGGATCTGATGAAAATTGTGGATTCTATTTCAATAATTAAATAAACTTTTACTATATTATCTTGGTTAATAAAATATTTCATTCTAGACCATGATCATAAAATTGATCTATTTCACTCAAGATTGAAACTACGATTGTGATTAGATTTTCCTTCTCGTTAATTTAAAAATAATGATAAAGTTCCATAGAGTGTTGAAATTATTGATATGGTGTTTATAAACTTTTACAATAACAATGATAAGATGTTTTTTTTGTGTAATGTAATGAGAAATAATTTACCAAGGAAATTTGAATGTAAGAGGTATAAATTTACATCTTTTGATAAGTCTGAGAAGAAGAATAACAAGCCATGTATTATGAAATCTAAAAATTGTTATAAATATGGTTTTACAGGAAATTTGGATCATGATTATAATGAAAATAATCATGATAATGCTTTAAAAAATATAATAACTTGGTATTTATGTGTTTTAAATGAAATGAGATGGGTTATTATGTTTATGGTTTTATGAAGAAAAAAATAAATGATGGACATAATCAAGAACGTAATAAGATGGGTTGGTTAAATCCATCCATGACTACCTTAAAAAATTCTGGACTATCAAATTATGTGGCGATAAGTGTATTAAATGTTTTCTCAGTTTATTCCAAATTCTTTTTTGATTCAAGGTATACTTTTTATTTTATTTATATATAATTTTTTTTGTTAAATAAAAATATTACCTCAACAAATGGATAAAGAAATTTTCAGAAAAAAACTATTAGTAGAATTAATAACAAAACTAATATTTAATGCAATATTATTATGATTATCTATGGAATTTTTTTCCTTCAAATCTTGTTTCCTCTAGAATATTTCAATTTAATCTTATTTTAGTGGTGGATTATATTTTTTATTATCATGCTATGATATATTGTAGACCAAATGTAGTTACATTCATTTTACATAAGGGATTTTAATTTTTATATAAGAATGATTTTTATACGTATGTTAACATATCAATACATAGATAAACTTTTTAATTATGGAGGGTAAAGTTATCTTTCTCATATTTTTGAAAAGTGGGATTTTTTTCATATTAGTAATGTACAAATATTAAATGAATATATGAATGTATTACCTGATGATTTCATTGGAGTTATTCCTGAAAGGGAGGTTTAATTAACTATTGAATTGGTTCGAAATTCTATGCCAATTTCATAACCCCATAATTTAATGAATCCATTAGATTTAATATAATTGAAAATTTATTAACAAGAGATACATGATAAGGGTTTTTTAATCCTATTACTTCAATTTGTGGTGATCTTCTTTATTGTTAAAATTATGGATGGTTCCTTATAAATTTTCATTGATTATTGAGAATTCAATAAAATTAGTTCTAAGAACAAGTATTTATTGCCTCATATAAATTATTTGTTTGATAAAATTTTGATAGAAAAATATCTCTTTAATGATTAACCCCATTTCTGGATATCGTTAGCTAAATGAAAATTAGGTGTAAATTCGAAAGATGGTGTTTCATACTAGGAATCAACCTTATGAGTTTTCAATTATGCATTTAGGGTATAATAATGAACCTTTTATAGCCATGGATATTATTAATGGAGTTATATATGAATATTTGGATAAATTTTTGTGGTTTTAATTAATGAAAATTTGGTTTATTATAAAAGTATTGAGTAATATGAGAAACATCTCATGATTATTCAACATACATTAAAATATGAAAGATCTCAGACTTCTTCGTCAGGTATATTGTACTTATGTTTTGTTTTAAGCTCTTATATGTAGTTAATTAAGTTCTTAACCGAGTCATTAATTAGGCAAGTGGGTGTTCTAGGGGTTCGAGACATTAAAAAATAGAAAAATGCAGTATTCTGTGTAGGTCTCACAGTCTGTGCATGGTTACTGATAACCATGCGGACATCTAGATAAATAATGAATGATGATTCCAAGTGATTTCAAGGACCTATCCCCTTATATTATTTACCATTTTGGGTGTCTTTTGATTTTAATCTAAGATCAAGGTGATTCAAATCTTCTCCTTCTCTCTCTTTTCTAGTTAAGTCTTGTATTCTGAATGATTTCCATATGAAGCTCTCAAACATATCTTTTTCTAGTGACATTTAGATTGAGGCTTAAAAGGGGTGTTGGATCGAGTTCTAAGGACTTGGTTTAGAGGGAGTTTAAAAATGGATTCAAGGTAGGTTGTCTACATGTTATATCCTTTGAGTTTACATTGATTTGTCCGTGTATAGTTTTGATTCTTACCCTTTTTTGATGAGTTCTTCATGCCATTATTGTGATGTGATGTTTAGGGTCTCTAAACATCCAAATGGAACCCTCATAATCCCCGCGGGATCCATGTAGAAGGATGTGACCTATGTTAGGGCCACCCATGGGGTTTCCCACATTCTCGAACATAGAGTTTATCTAAGTAAACATAGGCTGGTAGTGTGAGAACATGGTGCCCGTTGTGAATAAGATAATATGCTTGATGGATGTAAATGTGAGTCTTCGTAACACACCTTGGTTGGGCGGTGACCTGTGTGGGTGTTTGGTTGTATAAAAAAGGGGTTAAGTGAGATAAGGGTAAATTCAATGTGATTAGCTTCATACATGATTATGATTAGTGAGATATGCATGGGGAATGGGAAAATGGGAATGAATGTCGTGGTTTAGGAATGTAGAATGTGTTAGTGGATTGAGTCATATTCTTAATTCCCATTTATTGATATTTTTGTGATGATCCTATTGAAATTAGAGACACTTTGTTGTGAAATGTGGTTGAATGTGACGAGTGTTATGTAAATCATATGAAAATGGCTTGGTAGTGTGGGGTATTGACTTGAGTTTCTATGCCCACGGGTCGAGTTTTGACTGGGTTCCAAACTCCACCCACTAAATGAATGGGTTAGGGAAGGGGAGAGAGTTCCATGCCCCTCAATTTTTATCAACCTGGACTAAGGCTTCGAGGTGAGGATAATGATAATTGTTGGGTAATGATTCCTAGTGAGATAGAAATTATTTAATTATCTCATGTTGTGAATGTTCATCTTTTCTAATCCATTGAACACACATAAATGGTGAATTGATCATTAAAGTATCTTGGAATGAGTATGAATTATTTGATAGGTTAACTGAAAAAACATAACTAAGATTGTCCTTCTAATCTATTTCCTTTATTTGTTTTGTTTATCACTGCATGCACTATCTATGGGATAGAGATTTTGTACACACCGTTTGTGGTTTCCTACTAAGTTGTACTCACACCCTTCTCGGGCTAACGTTGCGTCCCCATGTAGATTTAATGATTTTAGGTCTGGAGAAGGGCAAGGGCCTGGTGCTTGGTAATTGAGTCGGGAATCAGAATGAGCATGGTTGAGGTTCCAGACATAGTTCCAGGACCATTTTGGGGATTCCATTGTTTGTCTTCAATCTAGTTTTTGTTCACTTTTCACTGTAGCATGGCACGACATACTTACTGTTGGTCATTTTGTACCCAGTTTGTAATGGTTTATTTATGAATTGTTACGTTTTTTATAGTATTTTAACTATATATATTGTTTTTATGTTGCATATTACTCTAGTAAAAAGGGGTATATAGTCTCCCACGCGACTCATTAGACCTTCTCTTTTAGTCGAAAACCTCTGGCATATGGGGTGGAGTGCTTGAGGTCATGTAGATCCCCACCTCATGGAACCGATTAGTTGCTCTTAGGTTAGGGATTTTAAAAAGTGTTTTCAAAAGAGCACCATTCTTTTTCTTACTATTTGGGGATGGTAGATGGAGGTTAGGACACTGTCGGTCCTTCGCAATGAGCTCGTTTATAGGAGTATCTAACCTGTGTATGGGGGAAAATCCATGTCACTCATGGTGGTAATTGTTGTTCTTGTTGTGTATTGTAACATTTCATGATATTTCACCATAGGGTGATGCAATTGTTGTGTGATTTGACGATTTTGTGATACAAAAATTTTGGCTGGAATGGAACATGGTTCTGCATTCTTACATCATTCTAGGAACCTATAAATTTATGTGACATGCATCATGGTAGACACACACATAGAGAGAATGAGTGTGCAGGATGTCAAGGTTAGGGATCATTATTTCCTTTTAATAGTGATGAAGTTATGCTTAATAAGATGATGTGAATGGGTAACAACGGGTGTAAAAAGTTTGGGTGACAATCGAGGTACATGTTTAATAAGAATATAAAGTGGGTTAAGATGTTGTTAATGTATCTTGTAATGTAGAATAGTTTGAATTGGTGAATGAAATATTGGTTTGAAACTATGTGGGTTGGTTAACCTTGTTGGCCATAGTACTAGGGGGAATGGCTAAGGGTAGTGTCCTAGATGTGACAGGCGCAGTGGAAAGGTTTATGAAAAATGGTTGATTATGGCTGGTGATGATCCTTCCTATGTTATCACTTCTTTTCATGATATTGCTAGTGCTTGGATCTACGCCTGTGTTTGGAATAGTAGAGAAATACCACCATGAAGACGCGTTCCTATTGGGTGACTGGAAGACGTTGCCGAGAATGATCCTTTGGTAGTGGAATAGGGGAATCCGGTGGTTTAGGGTGAAAGTGACGATCTATTCCATGAGAACATTGCTCGTTTTATTCAAATGATGGAATGAGACCCATGGAGGGTTTCTCAGATTATGTTCAAGCTGACCAAAGAGTTTCATCTATAGCACCCTCCGATCTGTATCGAAGAGATTAAATACAATCTAGTTATATGACTGTTTTGATTATCGAGGGATGTTCGCTATGTTTCACCGCTTCTTTTTGGTTTTCAATTTTTTATATCTTTTTAAAATGTATCTATTCCTAGTTTTTCAAAATAAAAATAATAATAAAAATAATAACTGGTTCATTTGGTAGGGGATAACATTTATCCAAAGGTAGATAAAAACATCAAAAAAGAGATATAAATCCATTAGATCTTACATTCATATTAGAATGGACATAAATATCGAATAATAGTGTAACATCTTTCACTAATACAGATTCTAATTTTTTCCACACCGAACATCATCTAGGCTAAAAAAATGTTGACAAAGTGGATCATTTTTATCATTTTAATTGAGAATGATAAAGGTTCCACCTTAAGAGTGCTAAAAAAGTGTTGATAATGGTAACTATGAATAATTTAATTTATATTCATAATTATATATTTTTTAATATTACTTATATATCAATATGTTTATATATATAAGTATGACATATAAATTCGATTTATATAAATATAAGCACATATATGTAAATATAATATACAAATATGATTTATACATTTATATTATGATAAAAAAATATTATCTTTTTTATAATTTTATATGTAAAAAATTATCAAATTTATATAAACCAAAAAAATATTTAATAATATAATTTTATAGATTAAATATAAAATGTATATATAAATATAATATATTAATATTTCATTTAATGAATTATAAAAATATATAAATGAATATATTTATTTTAATTATAGTTCATATTTGAATTATATATACATATATATATTCACAAATTATAATTTAATATATACACATATATTTGTATGTATGTGCATGCATATGTATGTATGTGGTTGAATGTGTATGTTTGTATGTCTCTCTATATGGGTGACTTTATATGTATATATATGTATGCATATGTGCATGTGGTTGTATGTGTTTTATGTGTATGTGTACTTGAGTATGTGTATGTTTATATTTTTGTATATAGATATATATGTTGTGTGTGTATATGTTTTTCTGTGCATGTATGTATGTATTTATGTATGTATGTATGTATGTATTTATGTATGTGTGTATGTATGTATGTATGTATGTATGTATGTATGTGAATGTGTTTGTATGTACATTTATGTGTGTGTGTTTGTGTGTGGGTGTATGTGTGTATGTGGATGTATATGTATGCTTGTATGTGTGTATTTATGTGTATGTTTATGTAGTATGTTTATGTTTATGTCGTATTTGTATGTTTTGTAATAAATGTATGTATGTGTATGTTTGTTTATAAAGCTGTATGAATGTTTATGTGTATATGATGGTACATGTATGTATGTGTATGTGTGTTTGTAAGTGTATGTGTAAGTGTTTTTGTATGTGTTTGTGTATGTGTATGTGTATGTGTGTGTGTATGGGTATGTGTATGTGTATGTGTATGTGTATGTGCATGTCTACGTGTATGTGTAAGTGTATGAGTTTTTATATATGTTATTGTATGTGTATGTGTTTCAGTATATATATGTGTATGTGTATGTGTATGTGTTTGTGTATTTGTATGTGTATGTGTATGTGTATGTGTATGTGTATGTGTATGTGTATGTGTATGTGTATGTGTATGTTTATGTTTATGTTTATGTTTATGTGTATGTGCATGTGTATGTGTATGTGTGGGTGTATGTGTATGTGTATGTGTATCTATCTGTGTATGAGTATGTGTCTGTGTCTGTGTATGTGTCTGTGTATGTGTATGTGTATGTGTATGTGTATGCGTATATGTATGTGTGTGTGTGTGTGTTTGTGTTTGTGTATGTGTATGTGTATGTGTATGTGTCTGTGAATGTCTATACATATGTATGTGTGCATGTGTATGTATGTAATATCTATGTATTTGTATATATACATGAATATATCAATATATAACAAGAAAAGTCATTTGCCTTTTCAATTTGACATATCAGATTATAGTATACGTGTTTGTAAACATATACATACATAGCAGACTACGAAAAGACATTTGGTTTTCCAAATGTAATTAAGGTAATTTTAAATAGAATTACACACCCACACACCCACAAATACAATTAAGATTTTTATATTTTTTAAAATTTGTAATATTTATTTATACATTTTAAATTGTTAGAATTTAATTTTTTTAATTTGTTTGTAATTTATATTATTAATATTTATTCATTTTTAATTTAATACATATTGTATTTGAATATTTATACAATAATTATTTATTTATTTTTAATTAGTAATTCATTTTAAATCTCTTGTATATATATGTAAATTTTAATATTTATTACATTTTCTAATATTTCTTTATTTTTAATATTTTGCTAATTTATATAATTAATATAATTAGATCAATTTTTAATATTTTTAATTTATTTTATTTAAGTTATTTAATTTTATTAATTTTTATCATTTATTCATTTGATATTTTTTATTCATTTTTAATATTTCTTCATTTTTAATACATTCTGTAATTTATTCAATTTTACTATCAATTAATTTTCAATATTTATTCATTTAATGTTTTATATTTTATAAATATTTTATATTTTTTATATATTATTAAATAACTATATTAAATACTTTTAATATTTATATAATTTATATAATTTATATCTACTCATTTTTTTAATATATTAATGTTTAAATATTTATACAATTATTATTTATATATTAATAATCAGCACATTGTTATAAATATATATTTTTTTAAATTAAATTTATTATATTTTTTAAGTGTTATTACTTTTTAATATTACCTTAATTTTTATAATTTAAATTATTACATTATTTTGTTAGTATTTTTTATAAATTTATTCATTTTAGTTATTTAATTTTATTCATTTTTCATATTTATTCATCTATTATTATCTATTCATTTTTTCACTTGTTCAATTTAATATTTTGGAAATTTATTCATTTATAAAATATATTTGTTTAATATTACTGTAATCTGTTCATTTTTAATATTTATTTATACATTATTCTAATAATCTTTAATATTTTAAATATTTTTTTAATTTACATTTTTAATATTTATTTATTTTTATCTGTACTTTTTATTTAAATATGTGTATATTTATTATCTATTCATTTTTTATTTGAAATTTATTTTCCATATTATTTATTTAAATGCAAATTTTCATATATATTCATTTTTATTTTATTATTTATCCATTTACATTTTCATTATAATATAAAAAATTTATATTATTTATTTATTTTTAATATTTTTTAATTTATATAATTAATATTACTTAAACGTTTATCATAATATTATTACATTTAGTATAATATAAAACATTCATCATAATATTGTCATGTTTATTATTATATTCAATATAAAAAATATTGTTTATTTATTTTTAATATTTTATTAATTTATTTAATTTTAATTTTTTATGATTTATTTATTTTTTATATTTATTATGTTCTATGACAAATTAATTTTTAATATATATTTTTATATAATTAGTATTTCATTATAATATTTAAATATATTCTTTATTTTTTATTTTACACACGTATTTATCAGCACTATATAATGCACTGATAAATGGTACAATTATCAAGGCTTATTAGTTAACATTTATAATGATTTGATTTATCAGTGTTTTTTGTGATAACCTTGAAAATGTTAATATGAAATAAATTTTATTTTTTAGTAACATTCATGATTATATCTTCTGGGGTCATATCACTAGAATAATTTTTAGTAATTTTTCAATCAAAGAACAAATAGTTTTATTCTATCTAAAGATTTATCCAAGTGTTATTGACTTTTTTTAAAGACAAATTTCAATTTATTATAATATTAATTGATAAAATAGAATTTATTTTTTATATCATCATTTAAAATTTCACTTAGGGTGATCTTTTGGGTTTTTAAAAAAATATTTATTTTTGGGTGAAGAGTGAAAATTGTCATATTTTAGAGAAATGTAATTTTCTTAATTAAATAAAGTAATTTAAAAGTCTCATTCTATTTTTCAGTTGTTTTTAAAGTAAAATGAGTGCCCTTGGATTTAATATATTATAATTAATTACAAAGGAATCATCATTATATTTGATTATGTTATAAGTTCATTTTTCGGATTAAAATGCATTTTTTTAAAAAATATATATATTTTTTGTGTTTTCTGTTAATATATTAATAATAATTTCTACTACTTCTAAAAAATGAATATTGAAAAAAAATCCAATTTGGAATCAGGAGGTTGAAATTTATTAATTAGTTTAATACCTTTTTTGGTCATAATGAATAACAATCAATGTAAAAATATTTCACTATAGTAAAGGAAAAAAGGCGGATTAATTAAGGTTAAAACTAAGTGATATGGTCAGAAAATCTAATCTTAAATCCTATTTGATGAGTTAATTTTTATCCTTATCATCATCGCTTCAAATTTACACTTTTTAAGAGTCACTTTCCCAAGAATAATAATTTATATTATTTTAAAACTCTCAATAATTATAATAGTGCCACCCCTTACATATAAAAGGTCTCACCCAACCCTATTATTCACTCCACATGAGCCATTTAGCTTGACGATGTCATACCCAAATACCTTCCCAACATTCCTCCCCCTCACCTTTAGTCCTCGATTGAAATAGATATTCCCTAAATCTATAAACTCGTGTATATATATATGATATATATATAAGGTGTATCATTTTCCAAGAAAATTTATATTTTTATTAATTATGGGTATATCATTTATATTTCATCTGAATAGTTATTATATTGGATGTTTTTTATTCCCCATGACTATCACATAATGTAACAACTCATTTGTGGAAATGTTTCGGAGTAAATGCATATGTGACATCCGGGACCCGGTTTAGACATAAGCAACTTGACCTAGTATAACATATAGCCACAATCACGCCTCCCAATATACGAGAGGCAACCAAATACCAGTGAGGGTATGTGGTGGTATGGTGGGAGACTATAACCTCATGATCAGAGTAGCAGAGTTGTGAATAATAGTTAAACAACAGTAGATATAATATAATGAAGAAATATTGGAAGTAAATCATACAAATAACAATAATTAGCTTACAAAATAATCATCAAGCAATGTCACATGAAAAGTGATGGTCTCATGATGATAAATAAGAATATATAGTAAGGGGAAATATAAATAAATATATTTACTACATATTGTAGAAAACACTCAAAAGGAGCAAAAACAAAACTCTAATACCATCATGAGTGCTCGCTCGGTCCTTTTCTCCCATACTCCACCATAGCACATAAATAAAAAATTCATAGTTGGGTGCTTACTGTTATCCCTACCTACATCCATGATGTTTTTTATGTCCCAAATGATAGCTTGAACTATAGGACCCCCGAGCTTCTAGAGAGGGATTGGGTAGAATAGGGTGTCAATTTTTCGTTTAAAACAATAGATATTAATCCCACATTGGTAGGAACTTGTTAAACCAGTATAAAGGAAACAAACTATAATTAATCATTCACATGTAGAGATACACCCAAAAAAAATTACATGGCTCACAACTAAGGGATTGTCCAAGGACCATATACCGAAAGTATGTCGACCATTCCATAATCCATTAATCTCTACTAGTTGTAGAATACAGAAGTTCATACATAGACAATCTATACTAGGAACATTTCCTTTACAAATTTTTTGGGATACCACACTTATTCCCTAATATAACTTTCATTTAATCCCCCTATACCACTACCTTGGGGGAAGTATACCTAATTTTAACGAATTTTACTTCAATTCAGTAGATATGAATTTCAGACATTGTCTCTGACTAGTATGACACTTTATAGGAACTATAATCCTATGTTGATGCACTTGAAATCATTGTTCACATAATCCAAAATTTCAACAGTACTATTCATGAAGGTCATAACCTTCATGAAAACCCCTTCGTGTTTCTAATAAATACCATCCTTCATGAACTCACACACTTTCATGAATATTATAACCATTAAAGTTTTCACAGACTACATGGAACAAACTGCCTTCATGAAGAACACTTCTGTTATGGAAAAAACTACTTTCATGAAGCTCACTACCAACATAGAACATTGTGTCTTCATGAAACTCCCAAAACTCAGAAGTATTATCATCAGTTAAGACTTAACAAGTCGTTTAATGATTCTTATGATCACATATAATTCGAGATTCATAAAGCTCTCGTAATTCTGTAAATCAGAGTGATTCATCCTTTTCTTCATTTCACTTTGTATCAAATGAAGTGGGGATAGTCGCTTATTTATAAGCTCAGCATTTCAAGATGATCCCATGCTCCAAGATTTTTTTTCATGGACCTTCAAAATCAAGTTTGTGAATCTAAATCATTTGCCAAGCTCTAGTGACATTTAACCAATTCTCAAAGATTCTCCATGTCATGAAGAATCACCATAAACCCATCAAGAACTCATGATGTGTATCGTAGTCAGGATGAACCCCATTTTTTCACCATTGGTCTTTGAAGCTTTATACCTTTACTAATATCAACCTTCTTAGAAACCTAGTCTTTATAAAACCAAGTCATCAAAAAACTTATGCCTTTACAATATTTGGGAAGTGTCAATTCCAGAAAGCTACCAATTACAAATCTTGTACCATCGTCTTCATTTTGAGCCCAAAATTTAATAAAATACAAGAAAATTATGACACCTTTAATACTGTAGTCATATTTTTCTATAAGATCACATTACATGAACACTAACTGATCAACCCAGTACAACAAAAAAGAATATACACTTTTTCCATCAATAAAAAACCATGGTTTAAATGATCATTATTTTGGGTTTGTTGGGAATCTGTTGATAAATTCAATAATGAACTAGTATATATCACAACCTGGAAGTCATGAAACTACTCATGCAACACTCTAAGTCTATATGAGTAATGCTCATTGTATAAAATAATAGCTGAAGCATGAATTGGGTTCTCATGTATTGTAATTATTAAATATTTCCAAGTTAATCTCTGAGATAAATGAGTTATTCCCTCATAACACTAAATTATCATCATTTCACAGAAGCATTGCATGATTTTTCAAAATCCTATAACCTAAAAATTGAATTTCTTCATTCCTTGACGTTAACAATTACCCCATAAACCGGTATTTTTACGTAAAGAGCATAAAATAGACTCCCAATTGATCGTATCTCCCCCAAAAACCTGTATCACTTCCACAAACAAATTAAAATAGTTAACATTATTTGGAAGAGGGGATCAAACTTAGCCTCTTCATGCACTGAGAGGTGGATGAGCACCAAGGTTCAACCAATGATTGTTGAACACATGTGCTACCAACATCTTAATCAGAATGTGATCCACTTAGTCATCAGTCACATCATGATCCATTTTAATCAAAGTGTTTTCAACTTTTTCCTTGATGAAGTGATATCTAATTTAAATATGCTTTGTACAAGAGTGTAGAACCAGATTATTTGTAAGATAAACCACGCTCTAAATGTCACAGTAAATCACAATCGGCTATTTCACCTCATCACAAATATCAGTCATTCGTTGATTCATCCATAATATATGAGTTCATTCTTTCACAATGGATGCATACTCTACTTATGTAGGGTTGAGTAATGTTATATCTTCATCCTTTCTCAATCAGACCAAACAAGTTTTTTCCATTGAAAAATGAAACACCAATAGTATACTTCCTAACCACCACTTCTCAAGCCAATTCATCATCAAAAAATGTTTTTAATTAATTATTTCTTCCTTCTAAAATGTATAAGTAAATATTGAGAGTACCATAAATGCACCTCATGATTATTTTAACTATTAAAAAATGGAATAACTTCAAATTTCATTGAAATTGGACCACTGAAAATATTGCAAAGATGATATATGGTCATATTGAAGTCATGTATAATAAGATCCCAATGATTCTCTTGTGCATTGTGGTATCCCCAGATGTATCATCCCAATGATTTCATGTTTTTACCAACCGAAATCGGATTTGACATTGGTTTAGAGTAATACACATTGAATTTCATCAGAAGCCCTCTTTCATATTTTACCAAGGAAATAATTGTGTGATCCTTTTTATTGAACCACTAATCTCTAAATACTCTTTTAAATTCACGATTTTTTAGATATGAATCTAGTTTAGAATACTGTGCATAGGGTTCCTACTTGAGACCATAGAGAGCCGTTTGTGAGGTTCTGATGACGATTATTTAGTAATGGATTCCTCTTCTGATTCGTCATATGAATCGTCTTCTTTGTGTGATCCCAAAATATTTTTCAAGACATACGCTATTCTTATATCTAAATCAATCCCTTTCACACTGATCATTATACCTCATGAGATGATACCACATATTTTTCATCATGATTCATTCACATTCATTATAGTGTAATGATATTAAATATGATAAGACACTTTTAAGGACAATCAACCTGAAACTCATTTTGCAATGAAATGATATTCAAGAAATTTAATGAATCATTATGTTTTATATCAATTTTAATAATGATTCAATTATCTTCTTCATCATTCTCAATTCCTCCCTAAAGGGAAATATTTATCAGTATCTTTATAATGATGGATTTCATTAGGAATGTATTTCAAGAAATTTTAGTATGTAGAATACAATAGAATGGATCTTGATATTTTAACTATCCTCATTGAACAAATTTCGCAACTTCACTGAGGATAATATTCCTGAAAAATTAATCTATAGGATACCAAAAATAATATCAATAAGAAGATAATACCCTATTTATTCTAGTTTTCCATAATATAACATCTTCAACATCAAAATATTTGATCATCTGTCATGTTTTTATTTGAATACCAAATTGAGGAATTATCAAATGATGGTGAATTCTTCATCTTGGATATAAAAAAATGATATCCATCACTACTTCTCAGGTTCTCCGCCTAATAATTTTCTTCACATTTGAATTCCATGCAGTAAAACAACAAATAAATTAACCAAAGATTAAAGGAGTTAGTTGGCTCATCCTTACCTTATCAGTATGACCATCATAATTAAGATGATATTCTCATTCAAGGTTCAATATTTTCTCCAGTCTACATGCTTGAACATATGAAAATTTATTCTGATTTATGATGTGGTATCATGTATCTATTCACATTATCATTTTGTGTAATTTATATTCTTAATAGACTTCATGTATGACACATTCCTACTCCTTGTATGTACTACTTCTTATTCTAGTAGTAAGGTTAAAAAAACATTTGCTATGTGATAATAATTATTGCATCTCCCACATAGAACTTCTTTAACACAACATTTTCCTTTTGTTTTAAAACTCTTGTGCACTTTTTCGTGATAATGTTGAATCTTTTATTTTACATTTTCACTAGTCTTAGATTTTTCAACTTCATGTTTCATCATTCTTTACAAATATTTTGTTCAAATAAATAACATGTCATTAGTAAATATTGAATCTTGTTTGGTTCTTCCCTATTGGTTATTATGAGTGTCATCTCAATTATTTATTCTTTTGGATTCACTACCCTTAAAATTGTTGGATTTAGGATCCAAGGACTTCCCAGCTTCCTCAAGATCTTCTTGGGATAATTTCATTTGACAATATTTTTATGATTTCTTCCTAAGTTGGCTTATTTTTAACTAGCCAAATTTTGTGGTCTACTTTTCTTATCAACATTTAATGCTTGTTGAGATAATAATGTACCAACCTTGAGACCACTTCCATTGCATTCATCACATATGTTATCAAGCTTCCCAAATCTATTTTTAGTACACAAATTCTTATGGACTTGTGGATGCTTCATCTTATTCTTTAGATTTATCCCCCTTCAATTAGGCTTCCATTGATCTTTTTGATTTATTTGATTGTAAAAAAAATTCAATGTACTATTCTGAAATCAATTCTAGAACCAACATTGAAAAAACATGATCTAATTATATATTTTGTATAAGGTTTTTAGATCTTCTTCATTACTTGTTGTGATCTTTATGGGAAACCGGCTTCCATACTATTTTTTCTATATACCCAAGTAATAGTTGTCGGTTTCCTATCAAATTTATTCATCCATACTTGGTTATTATTTGTCTTAAAACTGGATTATTCATGATAAATTGTTTAGAATAATTAATAAAAGTTAGTATATATGGTACCTATTTCTTATCAACTACTTCAAATAGATCATAAAATGTATTAATGATATTCTTATAAAATGTTGGAGGCTTTATCACATTGGAATCCACTACTGAACATTGAGTAGCTATAGAAATTTTATTCTTATTTTGGGAAGTTTAAATATATTTCTTCTCACGATTGGACAACTGGGCTTCCAAATTAAGACATTTTCATATTTAGGATGATTTTATGATCATCAATCATTATCATATTTTATTCGCAATCCTTGTTTATTCTAAGAACACCATCTTCATGCTACTTATCATTATTATAAATCAAAGAGTCATATTCTGTTACCTTCTTGGATATTTTTTCTAATTATAAACATGTGACATCAGTTCTATTTTTCAATTTCTATTCAAGTGCATGGATATTATTTTCAAGAAACTTTTTGACTACATCTTTCTCTTCAACTACATTGAGGTATTTTTAGGAACTTACATCAAGATTCCTCTTTGTTTCTTCAAAGCCTCCAACCAGTCTGGAGAGATTTAAACATTAAAGAATATTTCCTTGCAAGACCATTTCCAAAGAATTAGCTTCTTCTTAATTTTGGATGAACTCTAACTGCATACATTCAAAGGTACCACAAACAAAGGATACTATTTATTTGGTAATATCATGGTGAAAATTTAGTAATCTATAAATTGAAAATTCTTGTGAGGTGGTAGATTGATCATCATCACCACATATTATAAGATCCTTATTTTGAGGAAAAACTTAAAATTTCTAACAAATAAATATTAATCATAATAATATTTTTATTTACATGATTTAGAAAGGATTTCCTTCTCTATGATGGCAACCTGATCCACCTTCTATTTACATTACACGCCAGATATATATTTATTGTTATGAAGGCATAGTGTACTAGATACTAAATATTATTCATATAAAGGGACTTATTCAATATTATATTCACTTTAGTTTTAATATTCATCATGGTCTTTGTGAATATAGAATTCTGCTAAGATATAACTAAATATTCATCAAAACATCACATCATTTTTGACACTGGAAAGAAACAAAAATCATAAAAATAGAATATATTTACTTTAGAGAATCTAATATTTGTGAACCTAGGCTCTAATACCACTTGGAGGACCCTAGGGAACCCACAGAAGGGAGGGGTGATTTAGGGAGTCAATATTTTATTGTAAAACAATATACGTTATTATTATATTGGTTGGAACTTGTTAAACTAGTCTGAAGGAATCATAAAATAATTAAACATTCACTTGTAAAGAGACAACAAAATATTTTTACATGGTTCACCTTTAAGATATGGTCTAAAGAGAATAAACTTAAAGTGTGTTAGTTGTATCAAAATCCAACAATATTCACTAGTGGTAGAATATCGAAGTTTAGAAAAATATCTATATTCCATGTAAACTACATTTACAAAATTTTATGGATAGTAAACCACCTCCCTCATAAAACATCTATATACTACCCATAGATCACTGATTTGGGTGAAGCATTTTTTAGTTTAAAAACATTAAGGTCACTTCATTAGATTGGAATTTATGTTTTTTTTCTGACTAAATACTCTACTAACACTGTTGTTTTAGAAACTAAGCTTGATGTATATAGACATTACATTACTTTTGCAGAATACTGAATAAATAAAGAAACATTAATCATGATAAAATTGGATGGGAAGAAAACATGTAATTGTGGAAAACCATTAATCAAATTATATTATTTCCATATTATCCAAGGCATTACTGCCAAGACCATCATAGTTGACAGAGTCCATTTCTGAATCGGGTTTACTTGCCATTCTAGCCATGTTTTACTGAACCTGATTTTACTTGTCATTCCAGGCATGTCTATTTCATGAGATATAAATATTTACCCAATGCATTAGAGATAGATATAGGTCCCACCCATCTGATAATTAAATCATTCTTACATGTGACACAAAATAAACATAAATCATTCATCATAACCCAATGAATAAAATGTGTTTCATAAACATCATCCCATCATAAAATAATCCATATAAAACAAATAGATAAAATCTCATAATAAAAAAAATCCAAACATGTAAATAATATGGACATTATATATGAAACATAACCATATTAAATAATGGAATCTTAGATGGAAAATAGTCTTGATAAAACACTTGAAATGAATTCCTGAGGAAAATATCCTTTCTTCTTCAAAATAATTTTCATTTCTCAAATTGTCTTGAAATTATAAATGAAATGATTCTTTTTAAAAATAATCATGAAATCATTTAGAGTAAACATCATCGAAATAAGTCGTTATGAAACCGAAGAATCCATTCATTCCATATATGTTAAAAAACATTCTTCTCGTACTTTTGCTGAAAAAGTCAAAAGTACCTCGTATGGTAAGCAAAAGAAAGATTCCTACCATACCATGTGGTGAAATTAAACAAAGGGTAAAAATGACTTTTAACATACATGGATGAAAAGAAAAAAATAGAATTTTTTTAGAAAACATTTACATGGGTGATTAATATAAGCCCAGTAAATACTTACAAATAAATAATCTCGGATAAGAATGAGATTGCAAAAATTATCCCATACCTTTTCTCCAATTACTTTCATATGTGTCAGAGACTCCTGTATGGTGGGTTTAAATATATTATTAACTTATAACAGAACCATAATAATAGTTATGATATCATATGTGATTCACTTATGACATTATATTACCCATTTATTTGTCAATTCCATGTTAAAGCAACTTTTTGGAAAAAATCATTGCATTTATCATACGTGTTTTGAGTTGTAATTGTTCATATGATTACTTAGATCAATATTAAATACATCCAGAGTGTAAAAAATGGATTATATATAATATATATTCAGAATATAATATATATATATATATATATAACAGATCAATAAATTGAATGAAATACACCGTTCATGGAGACTGTAGGTCATACGTACGCATGAATGTTGTTTTTGTTTACTTATTAAATTTAATGGAAGTAAGTAAATAACATATATATAAATAAAGTATAATTATTATGTCATTTATTTCATGATTATTTATTATATATACTTTTTAATCATTCTGAAATGGTTAACATGGAGAATTAATCTCATCTCATTGTGGAGACGGTAATCTGTACGTACGCACGAGCGATGATATCATTCTCAAAATCATTAATTGGTATTGTAGAGGATGATAGAATATCTCAGAATTATTATCATGTTATAATAATCATATATAGTTATTCTTTACACCAGTATACCCATCCATGTAAAGTGGTGGTGGAAAACAGATTAAACCACGGCGTGGAGACGGTATTCCGTACATACGAATGAGCGGTGATTTCATTTCCGTAGGATAGATAGAATATGAAATGGGGTTGATTAATATTTATAATAACATATCAGTATATGAGTGATACTTATGTTATTACTTTATAGTGAAACAAATAATTAATAGTAAGTAGAAGAAGAAATAAATTTGAATGAATCGGTAAAGGATATTACATTTTATTCGACGCGCCTCTTCAAAACCTCCTCTTAGGGTACAAAAGATGGTCTTTGAAGAGAACCAGGACCTCTAGTATGTTTCTAGGGAAGTGGAGAAGATAAATGGACTGGGTTTGGCTGATAATGAAAGCTTGAAATGTTGTTAATAGGAGAGGGATGATGTACCCTTTTATAAGAGAAGAGAGGGGCACTTTTGGAAACCTCAAAAATATTAATTAATAATAAACTCAACCCCACATAGAAACTTCCAAAGTGACTCAAATTTGGATATGAGGTATGATAGGGTTGTAATATCATCAAAAAAAATTTAGACATATTGGGAAATTATTTTAAACCTTATCAATTTGATTTATCCTTATTTAATCTATTTAATCATATTTATGGTAATAATAATCTAAATTTTAAATTGTTTTAAATACTTACATTTGTATTTTTAATTTCCCATAATTAGATAATTTTTTAAATTTTAGACCATATGAATTTAAATTTATAATTTTTTAATATTTTTGTGATTTTTAAACAATTTAATAACATGTTATTTTTATAAAATATCAATAGTGTCAATTTTGACACTATTCATTATTTTAATTTAAATAAAATCCAAGTAGAGGGTATATTCGAACAAAAATATTTAATAGATTATTAACATGTCATATTCATCTAAACTATTTGTGGGGAACACTAATTATTTCATATAGTATTTATTTTAATATTTGTAAACCCATTTATTTGATATTTTTCTTAATAAAATAATTACTAAACAATTATTGTATAATTATTTAATATACTTATTTGTTTCATAAAAATTAATAATAAAATACTATGATGAAGATAAATCTGTTATATTTCATAAGAATACTTTTAGTCTAATTTATCTTCTAAAACACCCAACCTTTAAAATTATATGCTTATTAAATTATGATGGTGAAAACTTTGACATCATTTAAAATAAAATAATATAAATGTCATAATATCTTTTATAAGGCTCCAAATGGCCCACAAGTAGAAAAGTGGATGCTTAGGGTATAGATATAATCTACCAATAAGGTTTTTTCTAGTTTCTGGTCCTTTGGATGGGTATTATTGTTTTAATAAAAACTATATTATTTATTTTCACTAAATAAATAATTTCTCCATCATTAATGTATAAGATATTAAGGTAATTATACATTTCTTAAAAATGTCAAATAAATTACCATCATGAATAAAATAATGTTATAATTAAAATGAGTATTTGTAATAGAATATATATTCATTATAACCTTACATTAAAAAAACATTTATTATTAAAGTTTGAGTGAGACACAGTTCACTTTCATTAAATAAAATAAATTAAAGGTCTTAATCACATCCAAGTGGGTTCCCAAAGATAAAATTTCGACCCAAAAATAATTTAGGACGAAATATAATCATCCAATTATATTAATACAAGTGTAAGGGTAATTTTATAATATTATCTTGACTCTTAATTACCCGACTTTCCTTTATCTTTGGTAAATAAAATTTACCGTAGTAACTATTCATAATTCCCAAAAATAAAAAGTATCCTTTTAAGATAATTTGTACCCACTTATTCCAAATATTGAATCCGTTTTTCCAAAGTCAATACACATTAGTGTTAGTATTTAATTTAATATTATTCCCGCTGTTGAGAAAACATGTTTCAAATGTAAAACATTGCAAAAGATAGAAATGATTTTACCTATTAATTCAATGTAAAATTAATGATAATGACATACATTACATTAAATGGTAAAAATATATTCTATGTATACTTTAAAACCATTAAATATTATAATTTTACCCTATAAATCATCTTGATGAAAAATTTTGTTTTTAATTAAAATTTAGCGTATTTTTACTATTCATCAAAATATGAAAGTTAACAGTAAAATTTTAAAAAATTATACAAAGTTAATTTTTCTAACATTATTGAAATTAATAAGTTTATTTTTTCAAATTTAACTTATAATCATGTCAAAAACTATATTTAATGTGGGTGCTCCATCAAATGGCAGCAAAACTGCATTTTTTTTGAAAAATACTCATTTTACCCAAATATTTTATTTTTTTCTCATACCATGTTCTAGAATATGTGTGAGATGAATGATAATGTTATAAAATTTAAAATGTGGTTAATACTATTAATAATGGCTTGTTCATAATAATATTATAACAATATATCATTGTTTAGTGAAACTCTGTATTGCGTACAACACACACTATTGAGGAAGGTCGCTCTTGCATGAAACACAATCCCATAATAGAGTTTTTGTATAGAGAAAGATTCCTTTGGTGTTGCGTATAAGGTAATCAAAACTTATTTCATTTATACATTGAACAAAATCTATACTTAATGTTTCATAGAATAATTTCTACAAAACTAACTTGAAATTGTGTGTAACACGAGCCCAGAATAGTGTTGGGTATACTGCAAGCTGATACGGTGTTGTGTATAGCACAAGCTAATCATGGTGTAGCATACAATAGAAGATATCAAATAAATTAAAAATACTATTTCCCATAAAATCTTACGGTGTTACATTCTACCCCCCTTAAAATGAATTTCACCCTCGAAATTCATCGGGGTTATAAATTGTTTACTACTTTAAATTTTATTTCAAAGAAACCCACATCGTAAAAAGTAATACTAAAACTCAATTTTAAAAATGAAATTTAAAAAAATAACAGTCACCCAAAGTTACTCAGCACTGGGTTTCCATATAGGAGAATATAGGTCAAAATATGGATATGGAAGAGAAATCTAACCATCGTGTTATGATCAAGAGTGGCAGAGAACATGGCTTTGAAAAATCCAAAAATCACAAAACCATAAATTTTGATGATATAAGGTACCATCTGATTCATCAGATATGAGGGAACTAGGACAACATTTTTGGTTTTCAATATCATTTTCCAAAAGTTGAATAATTTTTTCATAAGGATAAATACTTACTTGATTTCAGTGTAAAATCATCGTTGGTCGTTCCATGAACAATTTCCAATTCATCTCTTATTTAAAGAAATGAAGTTGAATTTGTCATTCTTGAATTATTAAAAGATTATGTGATAGAATGATAGGTCATTCAATTTATCTCCATCACAAAAAAGGTTTGCAGAAGATATTAAATATACATAAGTCCATCTATGGTGAGTTTAATCGTATATGGTTCCAAAAATGGACTTATATTTCATCTATCAAACCACTAAATAAAATAAACAAATTTCTACAAACCAAGGACATCTTGTTGGCCAGTGGTAGGCGATAGAGGCATGTCGCACTTTGGTTGTGTGTTTTATTCCCGCAGCCTTGTCCAACGCGACAGGTTGTCGCACCTCTTACAGGTTGTCCTTTTTCTAAAACAGTACTATTATAAAATTACAGAAATAATGTCAAAAATTTCAATCCTTAAACAGTACTATCTGATGTCTAACATAATCCATTCCTTAGGATTATCCAACAAACTTCAATCCAATATCATAGTATAAAGAAAAATATTACCCGATAGGTCATCTACCACACATTTCAATATGATCATTTATCCCCCATATATCATAAGATATATCTTGTTGGTCACATTCCAAACATGTGAATACCTTAATTTTGTATTCTCTTGAAACATGAATTACCATAGAACCTTAGTAAAAACATGAATTTTTTCAAACATTAACTCTTTCAACATACCAAAATACCAAAATTTCTATATACTCAAAACGTGAGATAACTTTGTCATTATATCAGTCATGTGCTCATTAATACTATCAATCATCTAATTTTCTCCCTATCCCTTCATTATTCACATATCATCTTCCTTCCAAAAAAATTTCAATCACTTTTCCTGGTTACTGGTGTAATACAATTATTTAAAACCAATACATAGATATTACAACATTCCACGATACTATAAATGAGATTCCACAACACTATTAGGTAATCCTGTTACATAAACACATAATCATTTCACACCTTTGTTGTCATACACAACATCACCAATAGAGATCACACGGGACTTCCCATTGTCCTTTTCATTAAGAGGTTGTTGATGTCGATCGGAATTAACCCTTGGATTTGGACATTAGTTATCATAACGCCACATTTCCTTTCACTTGTAGCATTGAAGTGTTGGTGGTGAATCATATGTAGTATTTTCTCTATTCACATAATTAGCTATCACTTTCCCATTACATGGACACTCAGCTGATCGATGACCTTCTTTTCCACACATAAAACATTTTCTAGTCCCTTTAAGACAATCTCCACCATGCTTAGTTCCACACTTTGAACATAAAGAAACATTCATCTTCTTTTAGCAATTGTTATGAGATTTTTCCTTGAACTCCATCTTTAATTTCTTGTCAAAACCATGAGATGGATATGTTACACCAACTTCCAGTTCTACCTTGATAGCACAATGCAAAATTTCTTCATAGCTACTAAAGTCTCTTATAGCTAATTCCCTTCGAAGAATTGGTTTTAAGCCATTGAATAATCGATCAGCCTTACATTCAGGTTGGATGATAAAGCCAGATGCATACCTATAAATCCTTGTAAAATCCGCCTCGTTTATACCAACAGATTCATCATCATTTTTCTAAATCTCAAGGAACACCATTTCCATCTTGGTTCAATGAATACAAGGGAAGTAATTATTGAAAAACATGTTTTTGAACTCGTCCCATTCCATTGATTCAATTTTATCTTGGGGCCTTGTATTCTTAATTAGATTTCGCCACTGCTCTGCTTCACCTTTTAAATGGTAAATAGCTAGAATGAATTTTTCATGTTCCGAACAATGAATTATGGAAAATATATTTTCAATGGTACTGATCCATTGTTCACCAACAATTGGATTAGAAGACCCACTGAAAGAAGGTGGGCATTGCCTCATGAAGGAATCAATAGAATATTGTTCCCTTCTCTGCTCATTTGAATGTCCAGAATGATTCATAGGTTGTGTATGTATCGAAATAAGATTTTTCACTCCATCTCCCATAACATTGGTTTGTTCAAGAGTACAATCATTACATTTTCCATTACATTGATCATCCCAGTTCCTTCAGGTTCCGACCATCATCTAAAACCCAAAAAGAATAGTGTGAGAGGAAAAAATCATGCTAGGAAGACAACATAATAAAGGGGAGTACTTTCAAACACTAACATCTTAGGTTTAATCCTAGGTTATTCATTATCATTATCATAATTCTAGGATTGTAACCTATATATATACTTAACCTTAGGGACATCCCAAGACATACCGTAGAAATATCTCTATGGATCTCACTGAAGTTTTTGCATCCAAGTTTCCAATGTTTCACTAAAAATTTTCTCTGATACCAACTGTAGAGACCGAAATCTTGATTTACATGGACATTAAATTACGTTTGCGGAATACATAATACATAATAAAAACTAACACCCAAGGACCGTAATAGTTTAGTGTCTTTGGAAACGTGGAACACAATCTTCTAATCATGGTGAATGATCTTGAAAATCTCCCATAATTATCTTTCCCTTTTGTTATATTACCTAAAACCTTTCTTTATATACTAGGTAAAAGAAAAAATAAAAAGGGTGATCTCAAATTCTCAGTAAGGGTAAGCATGTAAAAAATAAAACAAACCATATACATTTGAACTTAAAAACATGAACATAATGTTTAAACATAAAAAATCATGAGTTGTGAAATAAATCTTGGCAGTACATAAGGAATAGATCATAAAGAAACATTAATCATTATAAAATATAATGCGAATAAAAAATGTAATTTTGGAAAACCATTAATAACATTATATTATTTCCATAGTATCCAATGAATTGTTTCCAATACCATCATAGTGGACATAGTCCATTACTGAACCGAGTTTACTTTCCATTCCAGCCCCGTATTACTTAACCTGATTTTACTTATCAATACATCCATGTTTATCTCATGATATATAAATCTTTACCCAATGTATTTAAGGGAGATATAGGTCCCACCCATCTCATAATTAAATCATTCTTACGTGTGCCACAAAATAAACTTAAATCATTAATCATAACCTAAAGAAAAAAATGGGTTTCACAAAAATCATCCCATCAATAACATAATCCATATAAAACAAATGGATATAATTTCATCATAAATAAAATCAAACCATGAAAATAATATGGAAATTATACTTGAAACATGACCATATTAAAGAATGCAATCTTATATGGAAAATAGTCTTGATAAAACACATGAAATGAATTCCTGAGGAAAAATATCCTGTCTACTTTAAAATAATTTTCTTTTCTCATAATGTAGTGAAATAATAAAAGAAATGATTGTTTTGAAAATAATCATGAAATCATATAGAGGAGGCTTCGTGTAAATAAGGGGTTTTGAACCCGTAAAATCCATTCATTCCGTATATGTTAAAAAACATTCTTCTAGTACTATTGCTGGAAAAGTCAAAAAGTACATTGTATGGTAAACAAAAGAATGATTCCTTCCATACCATGTGGTAAAAGTAAAAAAAGGGTAAAAATGACTTCAAACATACATGGAAGAAAAGTATACATTTTATGAAAAAAATTTAGAAAACTTGTAAATGGGTGATAAATATAACCCCAACATATACTTAGGAATAAACAATCTCGGATAAGAATGAGATTGCAAAATTATCCCTTACATTAAGTCCAATTTATTACTTGTGTCCGAGAATCCTGTATAGTGGGTCTAAACATATTACTAACTCATAACAGAACTATAATAATAGATATGATATCATATATGATTCATTTATGACTTTATATAACCCATTCATTTGTCAATTCCACGTTAAAGTATCTTTTTGGGTAAAATAATTTCATTTATCGTACGTGTTTTGAATTGTAATTATTCATATGATAACTTAGATCATAATTACTTACTTACATAATGTAAAACATGATTTATATATAATATATATTCAGAATATAATATATATATATATATATAATATCTATAAATGGAATGAAATGCACCATTCATGGAGACGGTAGGTCGTACGTACGCAGGAACGTTGTTTTCGTTTCCTTATTAAAATGAAAGTAAGTATGTAAATAAAATATAAATAAATCCAATATCATTTTTATATCCTATATTTCATGATAATTAAGTTTATATACTTTATAATCATTCTGAAATGGTTATCATGGATAATGAATCTCATCGCGTCCTAAAGACTATAATCTGTACGTATGCACGAGCGATGATATCATTCCCATAATTAGTAAATGGTATTTGAGTGGATTATAGAATATCTAATAATTAGTATCATGTCATAATAATAATATATAGTTATTATTTACACCATTATACTCATCCATGTAAAGTGGTGGTGGAAAACAAATTACACAACGACGTGGAGACTGTGTTCTGTACATACGCACGCGCGGTGATTTCATATTCCGTATGATGGATAGAATGTGAAATGGTTTTGTTTCATATTTATAATAACATATCCGTATATGAGTTATACTATTGATATTCCTTTATAATGTAACAAATAACGAACAGGAAGTAGAAGCAGAAATAAATTTGAAAGATTCGGTAAATGATATTCCCTTTTCTTTAACGCGCCTCTTCTAAACACTCCTATTAGGGCACTAAAGTTGATATTTGAGGAATATCAGGACCTCTAGTATGTTTCTAGAGAAGTGTAGAAGATAAATTTATAGGGTTGGGCTGATAATGAAGGCTCAAAATGTAGTGAAGTGGAGTGGGAGGAGGTGCCCTTTTAGAAGAGAAGAGAGGGGCACTTTTGGAAACCTCAAAAATATTAATCAATAATAAAATAAAACCCCTCTTAAAAACATCCAAAGTGACTCAAATTAGGATATTAGGTAATATAGGGTTGTAATTTCATCAACTAATAAAATTTTTACATGTTGGGAAATTATTTTAAACTTTCTTAATTTGATTTATCCTTATTTAATCTATTTAATCTTATTTGTGGTAATAATATTCTAAATTTTAAATTTTTATAAATACTTAAATATGTGTTGTAAATTTTAAATAATTGGATACATTATGAAATTTTAGACCATATAAATTTCAATTTATAATTTTTAAATTTCTCTGTGGGTTTTAAACAATTTAATAACATGTAATTTTTATAAAATATCAATAGTGTCAATTTTGACACTATTCATTTATTTGAATTTAAATAAATTCAAAACAGAGGATATATTCAAAACAAAATATTTAATATATTCCTATAATGTCTTATTCATCTAAAATTTTTTTGCATCACACTAATTAGTTCATATATTATTTATTTTATTATTTTTAAACCATTTATATGATAAGTTTCTTAAAAAACTAATTACTACAACATTTTTGTATATTTATTTTATATACTTATTTCCAGCATAAAAATTAATAATAAAATTCTATGATAAAGTTAAATCTATTATTTTTCATACGAATACTTTTAGTCGAATTTATCTTATAAAACACCCATCTTCTAAAATGATATGTTTATTAAATTATGAAGGTGACAACTTTGATATCATTTAAAATAAAATAATATAAATGTCATAATCTATTTTATAAGGCTCCAAATGGTCCAAAGGTCTATACCTGGATTCTTAGGGTATCTATATACTCGAAAAATAAGGTTTGGAAAAGGTTTGGGTCCTTTTGATGGGTTTTACTATTTTAATAAAAACTATATTATTCATTTTTCAATAAATAAACAATTTCTACATCATTAATGTATAAGCTATTAAGGTAATTATATATTTCTTAAAAATTAAAAATAAATACCACCATGAGGAAAATAATTCTATATTTCAAATTATTATTTATAATCGAATTCAAATTCCATATATCTTTATATTAAAAAGACTTTAATTATTAAAATTTGAGTGTGACATAGTTCACTTTCTATAAATAAAGTAAATTGAAGGTCTTAATCACATCCCAGTGGGTTCCAAAAGACACCTTTTAGACCCAAGTATATTTTAGGACGAAATATAATCATACAATAATACTAATACAAGTGTTAGTTTAATTTTATAATATTATTTGTACCCTTAATTTCCTGATTTACCTTTAATAGTGGTAAATAAAATTTACCGTAGTTACTATTCATTGTGGCCAAAAATAAGAAGTAGCCTATTAACAAAATTTGAAGCCACTGATTCCAAATATGGAATATATTTTTCCAAATTAAATACACATAAGTTGAAGTATTTAATTTAATATTATTCTCACATTTGAGAAAAGGTGTTTTAAAATTTTATACAATTTGCAAAAGATATAACTGATTTTACTTATGAATTCAATGTAAAATTAATGATAATGACATTAATTTTTTAAATGGTTAAAATATATTCTATTTATACATTAAAACCATTCAATACTATAATTTAACCATATAAATTACCTTGATGGAACAAGATGTTTTTAATTTAAATTTAGTGCATTTTTAGTATTCATCAAAAAATGAAAGTTAACAGAAAAATATTAAAAAATTATACAAAGTTATTTTTTATATACTTATTGAAATGAATATTATTTTTTTCAAATTTAACTTATAAATGTTTCAAAAAATATATTTAATGTGGTTGCACCATCAAATGGAGGCAAAATTGCTTTTTTTTAAATACTTATTTTACCCGAAAAGTTTCATTTTTTAGGATACCATGTTCTAGATTATGTGTGAGATGAATGATAATGTTATAAAACTAAAAAATTGTTTAATAATATTCATAACAACTAGTTCATAATAATATTATAATAATATATCATTGTTTAGTGAAACTCGGTATTGCGTACAACACACGCTGTTGAGGAAGGTCTCTCTTGCATGCAACACAGGCCAAGAATAGTGTTTGCGTATAGTGAAATATTCCTTTGGTGTTGCATATAACATAATAAAAACATATTTCATTTATACATTGAATAAAATCTATTCTTAATTTTTCTTAGAATTATTTATACAAAACAAACTTGAAATTGTGTGTAACACGAGCCAAGAATAGTGTTGCGTATACTGCAAGCTAATACAGTGTTGTGTATAGCATAAGATAATCTTGTTGTTTCATACAATAGATGATATCAAAGAAATTGAAAATAATATATCTCATAAAATTTCAGTGTGTTACATTCTACCCCCCTTAAAGTGAATTTCGTCCTCAAAATTCATCGGGGTTATAAATTTTTAACTACTTAAAAGATTATTTCATAGAAACCCAGATGGTAAAAAGTAATTATAAAACACAATTTTAAAAAAAGGAAAGTTAGAAACATTATAGTCACCCAAAGTAACTCAGCACTGGGTTTCCACATAGGAGAATATAGGTAAAAATATGGAAATGGAAGTGAAATCTAACCATCATGTTCTGATGAAGAGTACTACAGAACATGGCTATGAAAAAGACAACAATCACAAAGCCATAAATTTCTGATGATCTAAGGTACCATCTAATTCATCAGATATGAGGGTACTAGGAAATGTTTTTTGGATTTCAAGATCATTTCCCCAAATTTGATGAATGTTTTCATAAGGATAAATACTTACTTGATTTCAATGTAAAATCATCATTGGTCCTTCCATGAATAATTTCTACTTCATCTATTATTTAATGAAATGAAGTTGAATTTGTAATTCTTGAATTATTAGCAGATTATGCGATAGAACGATAGGTCATTCCATCTATATCTATCACAAAAAAGGTTAGCATAAGATATTAAATATACATAAGTCTATCTATGGTGAATTTAATCGTATATGGATCCAAAAATAGACTTATACAACATCTATCATACCACTTAATAAAATAAAACTAATTTCTGCAATCCAGGGACATCATGTTGGCCAGTGGTAGGCGATAAAGGCCTATCTCACTTTGGTTGTGTGTAAAATTCCCACAGTCTTGTCCGACGTGACATGTTGTCGCCTATTCTATGGGTTTTCCTTTTTCTAAAACAATACTATTATAACATTTCAGGAATAATGTCAAAAGTTTCTAGCCTTGAATAGTACTATTTGATGTCTAACTTCTTCCATTCATTAGTCTTATCCAAATTACTTCTGTCTAATCTCATTGTATAAAGGAAAATATTATTTGAGAGTTCATCTACCAAGAAATTAAATACCATCATTTATCCCCCATATATCATAAGATATATCCTGTTGGTCACATTCCAATCATGTGAATACCTTAATCATGTATTCTCTTGAAACATGAATTACCATAGAACCATAGTGAAAGCATGAATGTTGTCAAAATTTAACTCTTTCCTCATACCAAAATCCCAAAATTTCGATATACTCATACCATGATATAATTTTGTCCTTATATCAGTCATGAGCTCATTAATATTGGAAAACATTTCATCTTCTCTTTATCCCTTCATTATTCGCATATCATCTGCTTTCCAAAAATATTTCAATCACCTTTAATGGTTACGAGTACCATACAATTATGGAAAACAAATACATAGATATTCCTAAATTTCACGATACAATAAATGAGATTCCACAACACTATTATGGAATCTTGTTACATAAACACTTAATCAGTTCACACCTTCATTATAATACTCAACATAGCCAGTAGTGATCACATGTGACCTCCCTTTTTCCTTTTCCTTGGGAGGTTGTTGATGTCGATTTTCATTAACCCTTGTATTTGGGAATAGGTTAGCATAATGACCCATTTCCTTGAACTTGTAGCACTAAAGTATTGGTGGTGAATTCTCTGTAGGATTTTCTCTATTCACACCATTAACTATCTTTTTTCCATTACTTTGACACTCAGATACTTGATAACCATCTTTTCCACACTTAAAATATTTTCTAGTCCCTTTAAGACAATCTCCACCATGCTTCTTTCCACACATTGATCACAAAGAAACATTCGTCTTCTTTTCACCATTGTTTTGACATTTCTCCTTGAACTCAATATTTTTTTTCTTATCAAAACCAAGAGATGGATATATAACACCAAATTCCAATTATACCTTGATAGCACAATTCACAATTTCTTCATAGCTGCTGATGTTTCTTATAGCCAATGACCTTCGAAGAATTGGTTTTATGCCACTGATTAATCGATCAACATTACTTTCAGTATGGATGATAAAGCCAGATGCATACCTTTCAAGACCTGTAAAATTCGCTTCTTTTATACCAATATATTCATCCTTCTTTATTTAAGATCAAAGAACTCTTTTTCCATCTTTGATCGAAGAATATGAGGGAAGTACTTATTGAATAACATGTTCCTGAACTCATCCCATTTCATGGATTCAATTTCATCTTGGGGCCTCATATTCTTAATTATATTCCACCACTGGTCTGCTTCACCTTCTAATTGGTAAATATCTAGAATGAATTTTTCATGTTCCAAACACGGAAGTATGGTAAATAACTTTTCAATGGTACTGATCCATTGTTCAGCAAAAAGTGGATCAAAAGACCCACTAAAAGAAGGTGGATGTTGCCTCATGAAGGACTCAATAGAATATTGTTCACTTATCTACTCATTTGGATGTACATAATGATTCATAGCTTTTTTAAGTATAGCAATAAGATTTTTCACTCCATCTCCCATAACATTGGTTTGTTCAAGAGTACAATCATTTCATTTTCCATTACACTGATCAACACAGTTCCTTCGGGTTCCTGCCATCATCTAAAACCCAAAAATAATAGTGTGAGAGGAAAAAATCATGCTAGGAAAACAACATAATAAAGGTGATTAATTTCAATCTCTAACAACATAGGTTTAATCAAAGTTTATTCATGACATTTATCATAATTCTAGGACTGTAACCTATACTTATACTTAACCTTAGGGACATCCCTAGACGTACCTTAAAAATATCTCTAGGGATCTCACTAAAATTTTTGCATCCTAGCTTCCAATGGTTTACTAAACATTTGTGCTTTTACCAACTTTAGAGACCCAAAGCATGATGTACATAGACATTACATTGATTTTTTGGAACACTTAATACATAACAAAAACTGACACCCAAGGACCGTAATATTTTAGATTCCTAGGAAACTTGGAACACTATCTTCTAATCATGGTGAACGATCTTCAACATCTCACATAAAAAACATTCCATTTTGTTTTCTTACCTAAATCCTTTCTTTATATCCTGGGGAAATGAAAAGATAAAAAGGGTGAGATCAAATGCTCAGTAAGGGTAAGCATGTAGAAAATAAAACAAACCATATACATTTGAACTTAAAAACATAAACATAATGTTTAAACATAAAAAATATTGAGTTGTAAAATAAATCTTTGAAGTACGTAAGGCATAGATCATAAAGAAACATTAATCAAGATAAAATATAATGGGAATAAAACATGTAATTGTGGATAACCATTAAGAACATGATATTATTTACATAGTACCCATGGCATTTCTGCCAAGACCATCATAGAGGATAGAGTCTGTTACTGAACCGGGTTTATTTTCCATTCTAGGTCTGTATTACTGAACTGGATTTTACTTGTCGTTCCAGCCATGTATATATCATGAGATATAAAATGGGTTTCATAAACATCATCCCATCATAACATAATCCACATAAAAAATGGATATCATTTCATCATTAAAAAAATCAAACCATGTAAATAATATGTACATTATACATGATACATGACCATATTAAAGAATGTAATCTTATATAGAAAATAGTCTTGATAAAACACTTGAAATGAATTCCTAAGGAAAATATCCATTCTTCTTCAAAATAATTTTATTCTCTCAAAATGTCGTCTAATTATAAAAGATATTATTTTTGTTGAAAATAATCATGAAATATTGTAGAAGAATCTTCAAGGAAATAAGGCGTTATGAACCCGTAAAATCCATTCAAGCCGTATAAGTTAAAAAAACATTCTTCTTGTAATTTTTTCTGGAAAAGTCAAAAAGTACATTATATGGTAAACAAAAGAATGATTCCTTCTATACCATGTGGTAAAATTAAAAAAAATTTAAAAAATGACTTTAAACATATAGGGATGAAAAGTAAACATTTTAAGAAAACATTTTTAGAAAACAGGGACATGGGTGACAAATATAGCCCTAGTAAATACTTACGAATAAACAATCTCAGATAAGAATGAGATTGAAAATTTATCCCTTACATTATGTTCAATTTCATTCGTATGTTTCCGAGACTCCTATATAGTGGGTTTTAAAATATTATTAACTTATATAAAACAATAATAATAGTTATTATATCCTATATGATTCACTTATGACTTTATATTACCCATTAATTTGTCAATTCCATGTTAATGAATCTTTTTGGGTAAAATCATTTAATTTATCGTACATGTTTTGAATTGTAAGTATTAATATGATCACTTAGATCATGATTACTTACTTACAAAAAGTAAAACATTATTTATATATAATATATATTCATAATATAATATATATATATATATATGTAATGGATCGATAAATGAAATGAAATACACCGTTCATGCACACGGTAGGTCATTTTTACGCATAAATGCTGTTTTCGTATCGTTATTAAATTGAATGGAAGTATGTAAATAACATATACATAAATCCAGTATCATTATTATGTCATATATTTCATGATTATTTATTATATATACTTTATTATCATTCTGGAATGGTTTACATGGAGAATGAATCTCATCGCGTTGTGGAGACGGTAATCTGTATGTACTTACGAGCGATGATATCGTTCCCATAATTATTAAATGTTATTGGAGTGGGAGATAGAATATCTCAGAATTAGTATCAAGTTATAATAATCATATATAGTTATTCTTTACACCATTATACCCATCCCATAAAAGTGGTGGTGGAAAAGAGATTGCACCACGGCATAGAGACGGTATTCTGTACGTACGCCCGCACGATGATTTTTTTCCGTAGGATAGATGGAATGTGAAATGGGGGTGTTTTATATTTATAATAGTATATATTTATATGAGTGATACTGATGTTATTACTTTATAATGAAACAAATAAAGAAGTGGATGTATAAGAAGAAATAAATTTGAAAGAATCGGTAAAGGATATTACCTCTTCTTCGATGCGCCTCTTCTAAACCTCATCTTAGGGAACTAAAGTTGGTCTTTGAAGGAAACCAGGACCTATAGTATGTTTCTAGGTAAGTGGAGAAGATAAATGGACAGGTTTTGGATGATCTTCAAGGATAAAAATTTTGTGAAGAGGAGAGGGAGGTGGTGCCATTTTATAAGAGAATAGAGGGGCACTTTTGGAAACCTCAAATTTTTATTTAATAATAAACTCAAACCCCACATAAAAACATCAAAAGTGATTCAAATTAGGATATGAGGTAACATAGGGTTGTAATATCATTAAAAAACCAAAATTAGGCATGTTGGGAAATTATATTAAACCATATCAATTAGATTTTTCCTTATTTAATCTATTTAATCTTATTTGTGGTAATAATATTCTAAATTTTAAATTGTTATAAATACTTACATATGTGTTGTGAATTTTCTATAATTGGATACTTAATACAATTTTAATACCAATAAATTTCAATTTATAATTTGTAAATATTTTTCTCATTTATAAACAAATTAATAACATGTTATATTTATAAAATATCAATACTGTCAATTTTCACACATCATTTATTTGAATTTAAATAAACTCCAAACCGAGGATATATTCAAACCAAAATATTTGATAGATTCCTAACATGTCATATGCATCTAAAACATTTGTGGAGCAAACTAATTAATTCATAAAATATTTATTTTAATGTTTTGGGAACCATTTATTTGATATTTTTCTTAATAAAATAATTAATACAACATTTTTTTATAATTATTTAATTTTCTTATTTGTGGAATAAAAATTAATAATAAAATTATATGAAGAATTTAAATATATTATATTTCCTAATAAGACTTTTAGTCAAATTTATCTTGTAAAACACCCAACCTTGAAAATTATAAGTTTATTAATTATGATGGTGTCAACTTTGACATCTTTTAAAATAAAATAATATAAATGTTATAATCTATTTTATAAGGCTCCAAATTGTCTACAAGTTGAAATTGGGATGATTAGGGTATATATTTACTCGACAAATAAGGTTTTTTATTGTTTATGGTCCTTTTGATGGGTATTATTATTTTAATAAAAACTATATTATTGATTTTTCACTAAATAAATAATTTCTGCATCATTAATGTATAAGCTATTAAGGTAATTATATATTTCTTAAAAATTACAAATAAAATATTGGCATGAATAAAATCATTTTATATTTCAAATGAGTATTTCTAATCAAATTTATATTCAGTATAACTTTATATAAAAAATACTTTTATTATTAATGTTTGATTGAGACATAGTTCTGTTTCATTAAATAAAATACATTAAAGGTCTTAATCACATCCAAGTTGGTTCCAAAAGATTCCATTTCGACCCAAGTATATTTTAGGATGATATATAATCATCCAATGATATTAATACAAGTGTTAGGGAAATTTTATAATATTATGTTTACCCTTAATTTCCTGATTTACCTTTAACTATGGTAAATTAAATTTACCAGAGTTATTATTCATAATGCCCAAAAAATAAAAAGTAAACTATTAACATAATTTAGACTCACTAATTCCAAAAATGGAATCCATTTTTCAAAATTAAATATATAGAAGTGTAAGTATTTAATTTAAAATTATTCCCACTATTTAGAAAATGAGTTTTAATAGTTAAAACATTGCAAAAGATAGAAATGATTTTACCTATGAATTCAATGTAAAATTAATGATAATGACATACATTATATTAAATTGTGAAAATATATTATATTTATATACTAAAACCATTCAATATTATGATTTTACCATATAAATAATCTTGATGAAAAAAGTTGTTTCTTATTAAAATTTAGCGTATTTTTACTATTCATCAAAATATGAATGTTAATAGAAGAATATTAAAAAATTATACAGAGTTAATTTTTATACAATTATTACAATTATTAAGTTTATTTTTTCAAATTTAACTTATAATTGTGTCAAAAACTAGATTTAATGTGGGTGCGCTATCAAAAGGTGGCAAAACATCATTTTTTGAAAAATAATTATTTTACCCGATAATTATATTTTTTTCTCATACCATGTTCTAAAATATGTGTGAGATGAATTATAATGTCATAAAATTAAAAATGTGGTTAATACTATTCCTAATGGCTAGTTCATACTAATATTATAATAATATATCATTGTTTAGTGGAACTCGTTATTGCGTATAACACACACTATTGAGGAAGGTCGCTCTTGCATGTAACAAAAGCCAAGAATAATGTTTGAGTATAGTGAAAGATAACTTTGGTGTTGCCTATAATGTAATAAAAACTTTTTTCATTTATACATTGAACTAAATCTATACTTAATGATTCGTATAATAATTTCTATAAAACTAACTTGAAATTGTGTGTAACACAAGCCAAGAATAGTGTTGCGTATACTACAAGAAAACATGGTGTTGCATATAGAACAAGGTAATCTTGGTGTGGCACACAATAAAAGATATCAAAGAAATTAAAAAAGAATATTTCTCATAAAATCTTGGGGTGTTACTATAGTTCGGAGTTGTTGAACTTGAAATCATTGTTCAATTGACTATATGTTCCACAATACTATTCATGAAGTTCCTGAACATTGTGAAATTCCCATTATGTTTATAAAAAATACCAACCTTCATGAACTCACACACTTTTGCGATGCTCCCAGCCTTCATGAAGCTAACAACCATCATGGAAAAATTGTCTTCATGAAGCTCACTACCTGCATGGAACAGACTGCCTCTTTGAATATCACCTACTTCGTAGAACACTAGTTATTAGAAAAAATCCTATAAATCAAAATCATTGGAATTAGTTAAGACTTTACCAGTATGGTTAGGGTGATCAAACTTGTATATAATTCTATAAATATGAAGCTCCGAACCTTCAAGAAACTAGATCAATTTAACATTTCTCTAATTCTATTTTTGCAAAATAATGTGGGGCTATCTACCTATTAATATGATCATACATTCATTATGATTCCAATATTCTATTGTTTTTTTGAGCCTTCAAAAACATTATCATGAAGATCCTTCATTCATGATGCTCTAGTGAAATTTTACCCATTCTCAAAGCTTCTTGTAGTCATCAAGAATAAATTTTTACCCATCATGCACTCATGATGCTTTTTATAGCCTTAAAGAACACTATATTTCTATATCATATTCACAAAGCTCTATACCTTACTAAGGCTAAAACATTTGTGAATCCTAGTCTTGGTGAAACTTATTCCTTTACAATATTCACAAAGTCTCAATTGAAGAACTAAATTTTGAGAATATTTCCCCATGTTATTGATTTTGATCATTTTTTTCAAATACTGGGAAAAGAAGAAAACATCACCACAATAGTCATATTATACTGTAATATCACTTTCTATGAAAACTATATGATCATCCTAGTGTGGATTGACCTTAAACACAAACACGTCCCAATTAACAACAATGAAAATCCTTGGATCCATCAAGAATAATGTTTGTGTAAAACTTAGTAGGTCACCACAAATGATGTTTATACCTATCCTTTTTGTGAGTATATCATGAAGTAGTGTGTGTGTAATAATGAAAAAAATAACAAATGGAATAAATAAAACTCATCCGGCTTGAGCTACCTATAAGACACCCATCTAATACTACTAGATTCAATCTAACCATTAATTTTTGTAAACACTTATTTCTTTTTAAATTACAATGATAATCATGTCCATTAATTCAATATAAATGATAAGGATCATCGTGTACATTATTTGGGAATAAGAAACATTAATCTTCGTAGACATTTATTCCACATGACTATAAGGAATATCATGTCGATAAATTTCATGTCAATCATGAGAAATGTCATTTCAATTAATTCCAAAACTGTAATAATGAATGACATGTTTGTAAAAAATATATAACATTATATCCATAAATACTGAGGAACCATAAGGAATGTCATCTCCATTAATTACTTATAAGCAATATGAAATTTCATGTCAATTATTCCAAATAAGAAATAAAGAATTCCATTTCTACTAAATAATGTAACTAGGATGTAATCAAATCCCTTCCATATTATAATAAATGATCAGGTATGTTTCCCTTTCCATTTATTTTATCTATTCATTATTCATATTATGCCACTAAAGAATAATAAATATGGGCCAAATTTATTATACTCTCCATGATATCATTTAACAAGTGTTTTGTGACTTGGTATTAACATTAAAATTATTTTTTATTCAATTTTATGTAATCATTTGGTCCATGGTTCAGTCTATACCACATATTAATTAATTAATTCAATTTTATTCATCTAACTGGCCAAGTAAAAGAGAAAACTATATAGTGGCGTTCTTCTACAAAGAAAAAATTAATTCATCTAGGAATTTAATTTAACCCACCAAAGTGGTTGGTTTAGGTAGAGGTTTTAGACCTCCAATTAGCTAGAAATGACACATAACATGTTAATTCAAGGTATAGGTGTTCAATTTAGCATATTTTTTATTTCTGGATCAATTCTTGGAATGTTCAACATGCGACACAATGACAGCAAAATATAAACACATACAATTTTTAGGAAAAGTCATAGACCACACAACATTGATAGGTAAAACTATACTCATCTAGTATCAACCATTAATTCAGGATAGAATCAGATAAAATATAGTAATAGTCCAACTCCCTGAAAATATGGAATATTATCCTGCATGGAAATAGCATCCAAGATGACAATATATAACCAAAAATAAAGAAAGTGGAATCATAAACATACTATTTTCTATCCTACAAGATATATGAAAATTGATTGAGATCTTGGAGGAAACATATATCTAAAATAGTATATTTATAGGAAAGGAGCTCTCTTATACACTGCCCTCAGTGAAATATGATTAGGAGAAATGGGGTTTAAATTTTAAGAGGAAGGAGGTAAAATTGGGAATTAACATTTTCTTAAGGGGATCATGGTTTGAACACACATTTTTACAAACCATGTGATAACTATACAGTTATCCCTATCCAAGTTTACACCTCATAGCATGACTAGTTTCAAGGATTAAAAAAATGTGCACAACCCGTGTCATTTCAATGTCTAAGGCCCCACCCCTCAGACGTCTATTTACACAGTTAAGAGAAACCATTTTCCATCTATGTGATATACAACTTCAATTTAATCATTGTTCTTCATATTTAATTTTCCTACTGAGAATGGTTAAACTAATTGTGTACCTCCATTTTTTTGTATAATGGTTTAGTCACATGATTACTATTAATCGTGTGTCAATCGTTCAACTCTACATGTTTCTCCAAAAACCAAATCTCCTGGCTCTGAACAAACCCTAGAATATATTAAACCATTTCCTAGTATTTTATTAATTCGTATATAGATTAAAAAATATATTTCAACTAAAACCATGGGATCTATACCTCATCAAAAAAATAGGATCTTAAAACTCCCATCCTTAAAACAACTCATCTTAGAGTTTCCATGAGGGTGGTTGAGGATCATCAGAAAATAATTATAGCCACTAAGCACATATTTTTTCCTCCTACTCCCATGTCTTTTAATATACATAGATTATTTCCATAACACCTATACTAGTGTTACTTTACTTCCTTAAAGATCCTTTAGGTAATGATCAATAGTAAAAACTGTACATACCTAAAAAGAATTATTATCATCCAACACAATCTCTTCAGGGTGGAAGACAATAGATTGTTCTAAATAATAATGATGAAATCGAGAAACATGAAATACATCATGAATTGAATATTACCTCTAATAAATAACTCAAAATATACCATCCTAAATATCTCTATGTTCTCAAAATGTCCAATGAACCTAGGTGATAACTTACCTTACCTATGAATCCTTCGATGACCCTGTCTTTGTGAAACACATAAGAATACTCGATCTCCCACGTTAAACTCTAGTGGTCTACTATAATGATTGTAATAATACATATCCATAAGCTATATACATACGCTTTTATATATGTGGTACATTCTCTAATATCTCTTGAATAAGATGAGGTCCTTGTAGTGCTGCCTCTGGTTCACCTAACTAGCACAATGTTGATCGACACAACTTACCATAAGGGAAATCATATGGAGCCATATGTGTAGTAATTTAGAATATATTATTAAATTAATTCTCATAAAGAGGTATATGGTTCTCCAAAGAACCCCTAAAATCATGTACACATTCATAGATAATGTTCTCCAACACCTACATAGTATTCTCAGAGTGACCATCATTCTTTTGGTGGGAGGTTGTGCTTAGAAGCACCTATGAACCAAGAGACGTTTGTAAACCATGCTATAACTGTGTTGAAAAATATGTTTCCCTATCATATATTATATTAAATGGAACCCCATGAAGGATTATCTTCACTTGTATGTTTGTTCTTCCTAGATTATCCACTAAAAATGTCTCCTGGTAGGAAATATGTGAGCAGCCTTCATTAATCTGTCCTTGATCACCCACATGACGTCACTTCCACTAGCGGATTTTGGTAATCTAATTAAAAAATAAAAAGCTATGTCATCCCATTCCCACTATGGAATGGGTGACCACATTAATATACTATAATGTCACAGGTACTCCACCCTCACTTATTGACATACGACACACCGTGTTAAAAAACCTTATATCTACCACAACATCACCGACCACCAATACTGGAGACATAAGTCATGATCCATCATAGTGAGTATTAGATTTATAAACCATTTAGAATCAAGATATTATACCTTCAGATCATATCCTAATATTTTAGGAACCTATACATTCCCATGAATGTATAATATCTCATCCTCATTAATGAACCAACCAGTTGGCGGTTCCACACCAGATAATCTTTCCCTTAGGAATAAACATTTAGAATCTAAAATAAATTTCATATTTACTCAATATAAAAGTTACTAGTTCAATGATAAATTCTTTATTATAGGGAACTCATGAAAATCATGAATGTATAGATATATCACAGAAAACATCACAATCAACTTCTACTCATTATTGGCTTCTTGGACTACTTACATCTAAGTCTTCTATCTCAGAGCATCTTCTAAAACATGTCCCATCACATACATATAATCAAGATCAAAATAGAAATATTGTAGGAATTAAACCCATATTAACTATATGAGTTAAAAATAACACTTAGTTAATATTTATTTGAGGCTTTTTTGGTCCATGTATATAATATACTACTCTCTCAGTAAATAGTGCCGTCAGTAACATAAAAAATTGAACTGCTACTACTTACTCGAGGTTTTGCATTTGGTAGTTATGATAATGAGGCCTCAAATTATGAGGTTAATATTCAAAGACTTGATCCAATTATATCATAATTTATCCTATACTGAGACTTGATGCATCACAATATACTATATAACCTCTTCGGGGCTTCAGTAATATCAGGATTACTGTTGAGGTAAGTCTTTTTTTCAACTCATGAAAGTATTTTTAACAAGACTCAAACCATATTAATTTAACACCATTATTTATTAATCACATAATATGAACTAAAATATAGGATAAATCCTAAATACAAATCTTATAATATATAGCTATTCCCAAGAGGCTTTAGATATGAATGTCATTCATGCACTGCTTCTAGGAAACTGGTTCTCTCAACTTCCCTAGATCATTAGGGAACCATGATTTTGATATGACATGACCCAAGAAGTGAAAATTATAAATTGATAAATTTAATTTTCTGATATTATAATACAATTGATTATTTATCATTGTACTCAATTTGATGTTAAGGTGTTTGGAGAGATCATGTTGAGTTTGTGAATACACTAAGATAACGTCCACAAAAAACACTACAAAATAATCCATGTTCATGTGAAAAAACACAATTAATCACATTTAAAAATAAAACTATCTCATTGATGATATTTAAAAATATAGATGAATAATAATACAAGCCAAACCCATTATACAATGCTATATATGGTAAATCAGAGGTTCTAGCTTATACCTGATGATTGCCCAACCTCAAATCAAGCTTTGAAAAAACCTGATCTCATTAGAGTTAATAAAATATATAAAATATATTCGATATTTGATATTAGTTATTAAGTATAATATATTTTATGTTACATTTCATGATTTTAAATGAACAATACAGTTGATAGCAAATATAACATGCAATACAAGGTATAAAAACAACAAACTATTGATTAGTTATTATTTTAACACGACTATAATAAAATAGTAGTTAAATTTGGTGGTGTGAATAAGAATAAAAAACTTTGGGAAATTAATTATGAAGGTTAAATAAAATATAATGATAATTAAAATCTTATTTCTTGTTAAAGTTTTTGTAGGCTTTAAAAAGAATTTTTTCTCAAAAAAAATCTTTTTATTGATTTTTTTGAACATTAAAAATAAAACATTTTCCCACTTTTAGAAAATATATTTTATTAAATTAACTTATTTTTAGGGATTATTATTTCATAATTATATTTGGATTAATTTTTGTGACGTTTCTAGATATTTTATTTTTTAAAATATTCCAAAAAATAATGGTTTTTATAGGAAACTCCATTTTCGTTTAAATAATTTGAAAAGTTAAATTTTTTATTAAAATTTTTAAAAATATTAATTAGTTCAATTATGTTATTATTAATATAATTTTTGTCATTATAATCAATTTAATATTGAATTTTTATATAAAAACGTTTTATAATTATGGAATCTTTTTCCTTGAAAAACATTTTTTCATCACATAAATGGGTTTAATTTTAAATTTAATTTTGTAATTTATTTGAAAGGAGAATATAAAAATGGAATCATTATGTATAATAATCATAATTAATATTATATAATAATTTTATGTTAATTTTTTTCATAATTCATAGTAAAAATATTAAAATATAATTACCACGGATTAGCTTAAAATGGGTTTACGGGGGTTTAACTAAAAATATAGGTGTTAAAATGAACTAAAAACTTTTCCAAATCACATTTTATAGAAATATTTTAAACTTATATCTCTTAAAGTTCAATATTAATCCATTTTTTATATTTTATTCTTGAATAAAATGTGGGTAAAATTTTTTCGTTTCAAAAATTCCACGCGAGTCCACTCCCCCACTTATAAAACTCGACCCCCTATAATCTCCACATTACTATTCAAAATCAATGTGTTTAGTCAAATAACTACCAAAATAACAACCTAAATTCCATCCTCATTGACAGGATTCATTTTTTCGATCATAGATCTAATATGTGAAGTTTTTATGTATAATCCTAAAAAAGTTGTTCAAATAAGAGGTATCATTGTTAACCAATGATTTTTTTATTTATTCTTCCAACTCATTAAATTATTAATAAATAATTATTATATTAGAAAATAAGTATCCAACATATAATAATATGTTATTATTCTAATTTCATAGTGGTGTCATTTCTTCTGAAGTGTTACATTCGATAATCGAAAATAAATTACCCAAACATGTATAGTGCAAGTAAGGGATTATATCCATGGGGAGAGGGAGTTATAGAGTTTTGTTATTCTAGTCTGTGATTAATTTAGTGATGTTTTCTGCAATTTAGGGTCAATATTTTTGTGTTAGAAATAGGGTTATTTAGTTCTAATTGTTGTAACAAATTACTTTAATGATAATTATAATCAGAAAAATTTGATGCTTGATGAGAAATGGGAAGAATGCATTGGGGATATGGATTTTTAACATTGTTATTAAATAAATTTTCATATAAGGTTGGGTTGTTCATGATAAGTAAAATATTTTTCTATTAAATTTAACGGAACCCCCTTGGTCTGGTGTGTTTTCTAAATCAATAGAAACCAATTCCATGGTCTGGAATTTGATTTCTTTTAATTTTATTAATTTCATCCCTTTTGATATGATAAGATCATCCAACGATCATGTATTTTCATAATTTTAATTCATAAAAAGATCTATAGAGATCATGTTCTTGGACTAATCTGATATTTTTAATGATATATAGAAAGGATTATTGTAAATTTATGAGAGGAAAATGAATAAAACATGTATAATTATTGCCAAAATACAACCAATAATCGTCCAGAGCCCCAACACAGATTGTGTTTAGCTACTCATGGAGTAGCTAGTAACTAATCTATTTGTGATACCTGAATTAAATGTGGACAAAACTATTGATTGAAGGTTATCAGGGAGGTTGAATCGTCATCTCCTTTATTCTCTTCTCTCCTTCTCTTCTTGGGCATCTCCGGAATTTTCCCCCAAGTCTGTCTTGGAAAATGAGTATGTCCCGAACATGGAGGGCTTTCCCTCCTTTTATAGTATTTAGGAATACACTGTGTGTACTAGAATGTATACGTCATGTACCCTATTCACCCTTCATTGTCCCTATTTTCTCCTTCGGTGGGTGAGCTACAGGGCCTCCTTTGACTTGGAACACAATGCCTCTAGGTAAGTGGAAGTACATGGCGTGTAGCACCACCATACATGGTGTGTAATATCAATCACCAGCCACCAAACACTTTCAAAATGGACAACACGGTGTGTACATGGGAAGAACATAGCGTGTATTATTTGGCCAACAATATGGGTGTATCTAGTCTTCCCGATCCATGTTGTGGGAATGATACAAAGCATGTGTTTGGAGTACACACTGTGTATATTTGAGTTTTTGTTTTTTCCTTTCCCGATTTGTGGATTTGGATGGAAAAAAAGTAAAAAACATCATAATCACCAATATAATGAATTTGATCCACAAAACGATTAATATTTGGTGAAAAATATTTTTATGATTGTTAATATATATGAAAAAGTATAGAAAAATCGGTCACATAAAATTCCCCCACACATAGTCATTTGCTCATCTCGAGAAAAATATTAACATCAAATCAGTAGACTCCATACTCTAAAAAGGGAAGCATTCAACTAATTATAATTGTAAATACTATATCCATAGTATAATATTTTAAAAGGGCACAAAACATATTTCAATTCCAATGATATTTGAATCATTCCTCATATATAATTTAATTAAAAATTTCTATTCCCTTTCATCCACATTATTTATCTTTTCATAAATAAACATTCCACTTTATGACTTATCTCACCAAAAATACAACACTCATCACTCAACATTTTTTAATTAGATTTATGCTCAATCATAATTATATGCATTATATCCATTAGCTATCAATTTTTCTCATTCTCCACATTAGAAGTCTAATCACAAAAAAAATGATGGCTTTAAACAATGTTCAAATATTTATATGGCTATGGGTTGGTAGGTAACGATGAAAATTAAACTCAAAGGCTTGAAAAAGAGGATGAATTCTTAAACAATAATGCATGATATTAAAAACAAAACATAATGTAAATTCAACCCCAATCATGATCTCACAAAGGGTATCATCCCCATGATATTCCATGGACAATATGGGCCCATAAACCATCAATATTATGTAAAAATGAATCAGGAAATTCTTTTTTTTTATTACAATTTTTTTTGAATAGGTACCACTAAGAATACAATGAGTAGTGGTTTCTGAAACCCTTTTTCCCAAATAAAAAAAGCAGAAACTCTCCCACATTTAGATTAATTGTTTCTCACCAACATATACCCTTAATGAAGGAAAGTACATCTATATATATAAAGTTAATACTCAAGAAAAAATATAAAATAATGAGGATAAGAAGGGAAAATAGGCTTGTAATGTATCTTCCTATCAATTAAGTTCATCATTTCAAATGGTTTCATGACGATCCGATGTAGGGTAGGTCCCATGGTCGAAGGGGCTGAAAAAAATAAAATGCCTTAATCATCTTAATGTGATTGAAAAATATTCATGTTTTGAAGATAGAAAATAGCATGTTCTGGTAGTTATTCATATCCCAAGAATATCTAAAGAAATATAGTATAATAAAGAATATGTCAAAAAGTCATAGAATAACTCTTGGTAATGGATAAAATATAGGTGCCAATCAGGTCATTATATGAGTACAAATGATCAGTTCAAATAAATGTAAATGTCTAAGACATTAAATCCAGAATAAAACTATATTAGAAATAATTTTAAAATACTTTGAAAATTGAAATAATAATGTAACTTTTAAAATTCCATTTTTCTCTTTATTATTTATAATTTTAATTAATAAAAAAATATCCACAGTTTAAAATCTGTCAACTATTAATGATATCTTCTAAATAAGTTCAAGGTAAAGACTAGTGTAATTAGAGACCCTCCCCCACAACTAATTTAACATACCTCATCAAATCATGAATAAATCGTAGAAATCATAAGACATAAAGGTAACTTGAGGAATTAATAACATTCTTACGTAGGGAGTAACCCTCTTGGTTACATTTGGAATACCCATCACAGTATATTCCCTAAATCTCTTTGGAGAAACCTTAACGTTTAACCTCTTCACGTTACCCAATTCATTGGAGGGCTATATCGGGCTCACCCGCCCTTAGTTTTTCACGGAACCACCCGTCTTCATAATAATGCCCAAGAACCACAACATAATCGTATCACATAAAACATGCATAAAGGAAACATAACATTTCCACCTTTCAATCACAAGATATCAATACAACACATTGATATAAAAACATTATGAAAACCATTTTCAATACCAAAATAAAAGAAAAGTAAAACATGGAATTTATTTTTCTTTTAAAAAAACACGGTATGGCTTGTAGAGGAAGCCGAAACTCAAATAATGGTCACGGTGGCAGAGAAGTCGTTGTCGACGCATAAGTATGACAAAAACATTCCCTTTTATCGTTTAGTAAACGCTTCATATAAAAAAGATTCCTTTTGAATAAACATAAAAGACAAAGGGGTTTATACACCGTATAAAAGAAGGTTGTGTATAAAACAAAATATGCCTCAATGAAAGGAGATTGAGACAAAGTCCCATACAAAGACCATTTATTAAATAAAATAGATATATTATTTGTATTCACTATACATACACATAAAGAAAGTAAAAATACAAGATATTACATAATAATATAATGACATAATTTGAAAGTAGGAGATTAACCCAAAGAACTGAAATTGGGTTAAGAAGTTCTCTTACCTCGGGTCCGATTTGACTTGATCGTTCTTTAACCTCCTGAATAATAAACTTTATTTAATTTCTATTTGATTAATAACCTTTTTAAAGTTCATTATTCCTTTTATATAACTTGTTACTAGGTCATGAACACTATGTAATTATTTAAGTTAATAACGGTCGTTTTAACGATCATTAGTACTTGAGTCAAAAATAAACTCTTTATAATTACAAATTGTTCATGTATACATTATATCCAGAGTTATTCTCATGATGTAGATATCATATATATCATATATATCCATTATATACATGAATTTATAATATTACATAACGTTTAGAGGTAAAAAATGAAATGCACCGTTCATGGAGACGGCAAGCCGTACGTACGCATGAACGCTACTTTCATTTCTATTTCATATTTTATGGAATATAATCATAATGATATAATGGTATATTATAATTCCATTATAATATAATATATAAAATAATTAATTACATCCTTTATACGTCCCACATATGTCATTAAAGAATCAAATCACTTTGAGGGGGCAGTAGTCCGCACTTCCTAAAATGAAGATATCGCGTTTACCCATAATGGAAACCATAAAGGTATGCCATAAATGAAAAATACAGAATCTTAAGTAAAACATAAACATATTATATATCATATATAAATATAGTGACATCTTAATGGCCACCTTTGAAGGTGTTATATGATTGGTGAACAATCATCGTTTCGTGAGGCAGAAATTCGCCATCCACGGAAACAGTATGTTCTTTAGCCATTAGATGTAGGTGTGTGTAAGTGTAGCGCGAATATTTCTTATAACAACATCCTATTATATTTAATATACTTTAGTTGTTACAAAAGAAATGAATAAAAAGAGTTTAGGGGGTTGGAAAAGCAAAATAAAACAAAAGGACTCAAGTGAAGACATTACCTTAAAATCGGGTAACTCCCTTTAGTTTGAGCTCAAAGGATTCCTTGGGAAGACTTCTGCCCAAAGGGAGGCTACTAAGAGTTATAGAGGGATGTGGAGAGAAAAATGGGCAGGGTTTGGCCGATCCAAAGGCTTTGTATGTGTGGGTAAAGAGGTAGAGGTTAGGGCCTTTTTGAAGAGGAGAGGAGGGGCACTCTCGGAAAGTAAAGAAATGTTACTTTATTTTAAAATGGGTTTCAGATTTAAAAGGTCCCACATTGATATAATTCTAGGATAAGGTGATAAGGGTTCGAAATATACCCATCCAATAGGTTTTTGACATTTGTAGGTCTTAGATTTTACATTATATTTTCATTTTATTTAAATCCTTTATTAATGAGGTAATCACTGCATCATCACGGTGTCATAAATAATTTAATTTATTTAAGGTCTAAAAATTATAAAAAAATACAGTGATGTAGGAAATATTTTTATATTTCCAATGACTATTTATAGTAAAAAATCTGACTTTTATAACCCTATGTAAAAATTGTTTTAGTAAAATAACTCATGCTTATGACATTTTTACTTTAACATTAAATAAAAGGAATTAATGTCTTTATCTTACCCAAGTGGCTCCATGGGGTCTCAAAAATCGACCCATGGGTTTTATGAGTCGTCCATGACACATCCAATAAGTGTAGGACATGTGTTAAGTTCATTTCATATTATTAAAACATTATTTTTACCTTAAACTACACTAATTATCTCTAATCGCGATTAAGAACTTAAAAGTTACTATTCACCAAAAAATTATTTTAATCCCATTGGACCACATTTTACTTATTAATGACAACCATGTATGTCGAATTTTTGAAAATCAAATCACAGAAGTGGAAAAGTTTCATTTTAACGAAAAATCAGTTTCTTTATCTACCACTTAGTGGTTTCACTATTCATCAAAAATTGAAGTTTTTCAGAAAAATACCAAAACTTCACCCTAAGATATATTTGATATTCTGATTTCAAAAATGGTGCGTATTTTACAAAATTCAAATCATATAAGTTACATTAATTAATTTAATAATTAATTCCCGCTGTCATGACAAATAGCGTGTTTTTATGAAACAATAAGTATCAAAAGATTGACACTAGTTTAAGTCTGATCTCAAAGTGAAATTAATTCCAACGAAAACTATTGGATTAAATGGTAAAAATATATTCTAATTTTACTTTAAACAACAATTCAAAAGATAATCTAATCATATAAATAAACTAGATGAAAAAGAATTTTTGATGTAAAATGCAGTATTTTTCACTATTCATAAAAAATGAACATTGTCAGAAAAATACCGAAAAATTATCCAATGTAAATTTCAATGTCCCAATCATAAAGAATATGTTTATTTTGAAAAATAGTGATTATAAAATTTTCAAAAGTTTGATTTAAAAATGTTTTTCCATCAAAAGGCAGTAAAACAATCTTTTATAAATATTAGTGTATTTCTTGCTTAAGATTGGATTTATTTTCATTTTAAACCTCTAAAACACTATCTAATTCATTAATAGACATATATAAAAATATCTATAATTCATTACTTAATTGGGATATTACATCCTTCCCCCCTTTAGAAAATTGCGTCCCCACAATTTATTTACTTATCGAATAAGTGGGGGCATTTATCCCCCATTGCATTTTCAGATTTCCATGTTGCATCTTCAATCATGTGGTTTTTCCACAAAACCTTTACCTGATGAATCACCTTATTCTATAACACTTTCTCCCCGTGGTCAAGAATCTGACCCGGTTGTTCCTTATAAGATAGGTTCTCTTCCAGCTGAACTACCTCTGGACTCAAAACATGAGATGGATCTGGCATGTACTTTCTCAGCATCGAAGCATGAAAAACATTGTGTACCTGAGATAAACTTGGAGGTAAAGCCACTCGGTATGCAACTGATCCAACTCTCTCCAGAATTTCATATGGTCCAATGAACCTTGGACTCATCTTTCCTTTCTTACCAAACCGCATCACACTTTTCCATGGTGATACTTTGAGAAAAACATGATCACCTACCTCAAAAGAGAGATCCTTCATTCTATTGTCCGCATAACTCTTCTGTCTGCTCTGAGCTATTCTCATGTGTTTTTGAATCAACTGAACTTTTTCTGCCATCTCTTCTACCAATTCTGGTCCCATCAGCTTCCTTTCACACACTTCATCCCAGAAATCTGGAGTTCGACATAGCTTCCCATATAACGCCTCAAATGGTTCCATCTGTATAATGGAATGAAAACTGTTATTATATAAAAACTCAACCAAAGAAAGATGTTGGTCCCAACTTCCCTGATAGTCCATCGAACGAGCATGTAGCATATCTTCCAAAGTCTAAATTGTTTATTCTGAATACCCATCTGATTGAGGATGAAAAGTTGTAATAAAATTTAATTCAGTACACAACGTCTTTTTAAGGCCTTTCCAAAAGTTAGAAGTAATCCTAGGAACACGATCAGATACAATGGAGAGAGGAACTCCATGCAACCTAACTATCTCTTTAAGGTAAAAATGGGAAATTTTATCTAGGGAAAAAGTATCTCATATAGCAAGGAAATGAGCAGATTTAGTCGAGCGATCAACAATATCCCAGATTGCATTATTACCTTGAGGTGTCTTCGGCAATCCCACAACGAAGTCTATGGATATATTCTCCCATTTCCATTCTGGTACTGGTAAAGGATGAAGCATTCCTTTCAGTAACTGCAGCTCTTCTTTAACCTGTTGGCAAGTCAAACACTTCACAGTATAATCAGCAATATCTCTTTTCATTCCATCCCACCAGTAATACTCCAGCAGATCTCTGTACATCTTAGTACTGCCTGGATGAACTGAAAACGGAGAACTATGAGCTTCACATAACAACTCTCTCTTCAACTGTTAATCACAAGGCACACACAATCTCTTCCCAAATCTCAAAACACACTCATTATCAATGTTGAATTCAGGAAACTTACCCTTTTGAACCAGATCTACCTTTTTCTGAAACTCACTATCTTGCTTCTATGATTTCTTGATTCTGTCCGATAGAGAAGATTTCACTGATACCTGAAACAAAACAGAAGGACATCCTGCACCAAAAACTTCTATTCCAAAGTTCATCAAATCCTTAACCAAAGGATCACGTTCCAAATGCAACATTGTTAATAAAACATTACATTTTCGACTCAAAGCATCAGCCACTTTATTTTCTTTTCCCGGAAGGTAATGAATTGCACAATCATAATCGTTGATTATGTCTATCCATATCCTCAGTCTCATGTTCAATTATTTTTGAGTGAATATATACTTTAAACTTTTGTGATCGGTATATATTTCACACTTTACTCCATACAAATGATGCCTCCAAATTTTTAGAGCGAAAACTACAGCAGCTAATTCCAAATCATGTGTAGGGTAATTTATCTCATGAGTATTCAACTGTCGTGAAGCATAAGCAATTACCTGATCATTCAGCATTAGGACACAACCAAGTCCTTTCAATGAAGAATCACTGTAGATAACAAACTCCCCATTCCAGGAAGGTAGTGCCAAAACTAGAGCATTCACCAATCTTCTTTTTAATTCCAGAAAACAATCATCACATTCTTTTGTCCAAATAAACTTAACACCCTTCCGAGTTAGCTTAGTCATTGGACTAGATAACCGTGAAAAATTTCTAACAAACCTTCTGTAATAACCTTTCAATCTAAGGAAACTACGGATCTCGGTTACATTTGTGGGTCTTGGCCATTCTTCAACAACTTTTGTTTTAGCAAGATCAACAGTTATGCCATCTTTAGAAACAATGTGACCAAGGAAAGAAATTTGTTGCAACCAAGACTCACACTTACTGAATTTTCCATACAATTTCGTTTCTTTTAAGGTTTGAAAAATAACCCTTAAATGTCTTTCATTCTCCTCTTTACTTTTAGAAAACACCAAAATGTCATCAATAAAAACAACCAACATTTTTCACCTGAGTCAACTAAGCCATCACTGCAACAAACTATTTACTTCTGATTCTGACCATCTCTGGATACTGATTTGAAAGGTCATTTCCCTCTGTATGCCTTCCCAGAAAATCTGTTTTGTTTCCTCAATGAAAACCCATTTTGATCAAACACGTCTTTGATGAAGCAACATGGTAATCTTCAAATGCTATATCATTTCAATTTGACCATAAAAAATTTTGGATAATCATTTAATAGAATTATAACTCCTAAAGTTATCTAAACCGACCTCTGATACCAAATATAAGGTCCCAGCCTTAAAAATTACTTAATCTTGAGTTATTACAAGATTTCACATTGAGGATCTTTTTAGGTTTAGAGTTTTAGAAAATTAGATCATAAAACATGCATTACATTCTACATTTAAACAAAGTGGTTACATAAAAGATAGTATTATTTTTTCCCATCAATGGAAACATATTTAAAATAAAACATGGATTATTTCGTGACACTTCCTTGACACTTCCTTTACACTATAATCATATCATGTACATTTCCCTTGACCTGTGAAAAACATTTCAAAAACATGGGATGAGAATAAAAAGCTCAGTAAGGGATATAAAAATATGGAAAGGAAACATGAGTACATGTATACATAAGAATCAATGAAATCATACTCTACTCATAAAACATAAGAACTTTAACATACCTCATCAAATCATGAAAAAATCCTAGAAATCATAATACATAAAGGTAACTTGAGGCATTCATAACATTCTTACATAGGGATTAACCCTCTTGGTTACGTTTAGAATACTCATCACAGTATATTCCTTAAATCTCTTCCGAGAAACCTTAACGTTTAACCCCTTCGCGTTACCCAATGCATTGGAGAGCTATATCGGGCTCACCCGCCCTTTTTTTTCACGTAACCACCCGTCTTCATAATAATGCCCAAGAACCACAACATAATCATATCACATAAAACATGCCTAAAGGAAACATGACATTTCCACCTTTCAATCACAAGATTTCAATACAAAACATTGACATAAAAACATTATGAAAACCATTTTCAATACCAAAATAAAAGAAAAGTAAAACAGGGTATTTATTTTTCTTTTAAAAAATGGTATGGCGTGTAGAGGAAACCGACACTCAACTAATGGTCACTTCAGTGGAAAAATCGTTGTCACCGCATACGTACGACAAAAACATTCCCTTTTGTCGTTTAGTAAATGCATTGTATAAAAAATATTCCTTTTGAATAAACGTAAATGTCAAAGGGGTTTATACACTGTATAAAAGAAGGTTGTGTATAATACAAAATATGCCTCAATGAAAGAAGATTGAGACGAAGTCCCGTACAAAGATCATTTTTAAAATAAAATAGATCTATTATGTGTATTCACTATACGTACACATAAAGAAAGTAAAAACACTAGATATGACATAATAATATCATGACATAATTTGAAAGTAGGAGATAAACCCAAAGAACGAAAATTGGGTTAAGAAGTTCACTTACCTCGGGTCCAATTTGACTCGATCGTTCTTTAAACTCCTGAATAATAAACATGAGTTATTTTATAATTTATTAAGAACCTTTTTCAAGTTCATTATTCCTTTTATATCACTTATTACCTGGTCATGAAAACTATGTAATTATTTAAGTTAATAACGATCGTTTTAACGATCATTGGTACTTGAGTCAAAAATAAACTCTTTATAATTACAAGTTGTTCATGTATCAATTATATCCAGAGTTATTCTCATGATGTATATATCATATATATCATATATATCCAGTATATACATGCATTTATAATATTACATAACGTTTAGAGGTAAGAAATGAAATGCACCGTTCATGGAGACGGCAAGCCGTACGTACGCATGAAAGCTAATTTCATTTCTATTTCGTATTTTATGGAATAGAAACATAATGATATAATGGTATATTATAATTCCAGTATAATATAATATATAAAATCATAAATTACATCCTTTATACGTCCCACATATGGCATTAACGAATTAAATCACTTTGAGGGGGCGGTAGTCCGCACTTCCTAAAATGAAGATATCGTGTTTACCCATAATGGAAACCCTAAAGGTATGCCATAAATGAAAAATAAAGAATCTTAAGTAAAACATAAACATAGTATATATCATATATAAATATAGGTACATCTTAATGTCCACCTTTAAAGGTGTTATATGAGTGTTGAACAATCATCATTTCGTGAGGCAGAAATTCGCCATCCACGGAAACAGTATGTTCTTTAGCCATTAGATGTAGGTTTGTGTATGTGTAGCTAGAATATTTCTTGTAAAAACATCCTATTATATTTAATATACTGGAGTTGTTACAAAAGAACTGAATAAAAAGAGTTTTGGGGGTTGGAGAAGCAAAATAAAACAAAAGGACTCAAGTGAAGACATTACCTTAAAATCGGGTAACTCCCTTTAGTTTGAGCTCAAAGGATTCCTTGGGAAGACTTCTACCCAAAGGGAGGCTTCTAAGAGTTATAGAGGGATGTGGAGAGAAAAATGGGCAGGGTTTGGCCGATCCAAAGGCTTTGGAAGTGTGGGTAAGGAGGTAGAGGTGAGGGCCTTCTATAAGAGGATAGGAGGGGCACTCTTGGAAAGTAAAGAAATGTTACTTTATTTTAAAATGAGTTTCGGATTTAAAAGGTCCCACATTGATATAATTCTAGGATAAGGTGATAAGGGTTCTAAATATACCCATCCAAAAGGTTTTTGACATTTGTAGGTCTTAGATTTTTCATTATATTTTTATTTCATTTAAATCCTTTATTAATGAGGTAATCGCTGCATCATCAGGGTGTCATAAATAATTTAATTTATTTAAGGTCTAAAAATTATGAAAAAATACAATGATGTAGGAAATATTTTTATATTTCCAATGACTATTTATAGTCAAAAATATGATTTGTATAACCCTATGTAAAAATTGTTTTTAAAAATAACTCATGCTTGTGACATTTTTACTTTAACATTAAATAAAAGGCATTAATGTCTTTATCTTACCCAAGTGGCTCCATGGGGTCCCACAAATCGACCCATGGGTTTTATGGGTCAGCCATGACACATCCAATATGTGTAGGACATGTTTCAAGGACATTTCATATTATTAAAACTTTATTTTTACCTTAAACTACACTAATTATCTCTAATCGCGATTAAGAACTTAAAAGTTACTATTCACCAAAAAATTATTTTAATCTCATTGAACCACATTTTTCTTCTTAATTACAAGCATGTATGTTGGATTTTTGAAAATCAAATCACAGAAGTGGCAAAGCTTCATTTAAACGAACAATCAGTTTCTTTAACTACCACTTAGTGGTTTCACTATTCATCAAAAATTGAAGTTTTTCAGAAAAATAAAAAACTTCACCCTAAGATATATTTGATATTTAGAATTCAAAAATGATGTATATTTTACAAAATTCAAATCATATAAGTTACATTATTTAATTTAATAATTAATTCCTACTGTCATGAAAAATAGCGTGTTTTTATGAAATAATATATATCAAAAGATTGGCACTAGTTTAAGTCCGATTTCAAAGTGAAATTAATTCCAACGACCACTATTGGATTAAATGGTAAAAATATATTCTAATTTTACTTTAAAAACAATTCAAATAATAATCTAATCATATAAATAAATTAGATGAAAAAGCAGTTTTGATGTAAAATGCAGTATTTTTCACTATTCATAAAAAAATGAACATTGTCAGAAAAATACCAACAAATTATCCAATGTATATTTCAATGTCCCAATCATAAAGAATAATTTTATTTTGACAAATAGTGATTATAAAATTTTCAAAATTTGATTTAAAAATGGTTTTCCATCAAAAGGCAGTAAAACAATCTTTTAAAAATATTAGTGTATTTCATGCTTAAGTTTGGATTTATTTTCATTTTAAGCCTCGAAAACACAATCTAATTCATTCATAGACATAGATAAAAATATATAGTATTCATTACTTACTTGGGATGTTACATCCTTCCCCCCTTTAAAAAATTGCAACCCCACTATTTATTTACTTATTGAATAAGTGGGGGTATTTATCTCTCATTGCATTTTTTGATTCCCATGTTGCCTCTTCAATCATGTGGTTTTTCCAAAAAAAAACTTTACCTGATGAATCACCTTATTCTGTAACACTTTATCCATGTGTTCAAGAATCTGGACTGGTTGTTCCTCATAAGATAGGTTCTCTTCCAGCTGAACTACCTCTGGAATCAAAACATGAGATGGATCTGGCATGTACTTTCTCAGCATCGAAACATGAAAAACATTGTGTACCTGAGAACTCGGAGGTAAAGCCACTCGGTATGAAACTGATCCAACTATCTCCATAATTTCATATGGTCCAATGAACCTTGGACTCAGCTTTCCTTTCTTACCAAATCGCATCACACTTTTCCATGGTGATACTTTGAGAAAAACATGATCACCTAACTCAAAAGAGAGATCCTTCCTCCTATTGTCCGCATTACTCTTCTGCCTACTCTGAGCTGTTCTCATGTGTTTCTGAATCAACTGAACATTTTCTGCCATCTCTTCTACCAATTCTGGTCCCATCAGCTTCCATTCACCCACTTCATCCCAGAAAGCTGGAGTTCGAAACCGCTTCCCATATAACGCCTCAAATGGTGCCATCTATATACTGGAATGAAAATTGTTATTATATGAAAACTAAACCAAAAAAGATGTTGGTCCCAACTTCCCTAATAATCCATCGAACAAGCACGTAGCATATCTTCCAAAGTCTGAATTGTTCGTTCTGACTGCCCATCTAACTGAGGATAAAAGGCTGTACTAATATTTAATTCAGTACCCAACGACTTCTGAAAGCCTTTCCAAAAGTTAGAAGTAAACCTGGGATCATGATCAGATACAATGAAGAGAGGAACTCCATGAAACCTGACTATATCTTTAAGTTACAAACGGGAAATTTGATCTAGGGAAAAAGTATCTCGTATAGCAAGGAAATGATCAGATTTAGTCAAGCAATCAAGAATAACCCTGATTTCATTATTACCTCGAGGTGTCTTCGGCAATCCCACAACGAAGTCCATGGATATATTCTCCCATTTCCATTCTGGTACTGGTAAAGGTTGAAGCATCCCTTTCGGTAACATCCGCTCTGCTTTAACCTGTTGACAAGTAAAACACTTCATAGTAAAATCAGCAATATCTCTTTTCATTCCATCCCACCAGTAATAATCCCGCATATCTCTGTACATCTTAGTACTGCCTGGATGAACTGAAAACGGAGAACTATGATCATCAAATAAAAACTCTATCTTCAACTGTGAATCACAAGGCACACACAATCTCTTACCAAATCTCCAAACACACTCATTATAAATATTGAATTCAGGCAACTTACCCTTTTGAACCAGCTCTACCTTATTTTGAAACTCACTGTCTTGCTTCTATGCTTGCTTGATTCTGACTGATAGAGAAGATTTCACTGATACCTGAAACAAAACATAAGGACATCCTGCAGCAAAAACATCTATTCCAAAGTTCATAAAATCCGTAACCCAAGGATCACGTTCCAAACACAACATTGTTAATGAAGCATTAAATTTTCGACTCAAAGCATCAGCCACACTATTTGCTTTTCCCGGATGGTAATGAATTGTACAATCATAATCCTTGATTAATTCTAGCCACCTCTTCTGTCTCATGTTCAATTCTTTTTGAGTTAATATATACTATAAACTTTTGTGATCGGTATATATTTCCCACTTTACTCCATACAAATTATGCCTCCAAATTTTTAGAGCGAAAACTACAGCAGCTAATTCCAAATCATGTGTAGGTTAATTTACCTCATGGGTTTTCAAATGTCGTGAAGCATAAGAAATTCCCTGATCATTATGCATTAGGACACAGCCAAGTACTTTCAATGAAGTATCACTGTAGATATCAAACTCCCTATTCCTGGAAGGTAGTGCCAAAACTGGAGCATGCACCAATCTTCTTTTCAATTCCTGAAAACAATCATCACATTCTTTTGTCCAAATAAACTTAACACCCTTTTGAGTTATCTTAGTCACTGGACTAGATAACCGTGAAAAATTTCTAACAAACCTTCGGTAATAACCTGCCAAACCAAGGAAACTACGGATCTTAGTTACATTTGTGGGTCTTGGCCATTCTTCAACAACTTTTCTTTTAGTAGGATCAATAGTTATGCCATCTTTAGAAACAATGTGACCAAGGAAGGAAATTTGTTGCAACCAAAACTCACACTTGCTGAATTTTCAATACAATGTATTTTCTTTTAAGGTACGCAAAATAACCCTTAAATGTCTTTCATGCTCCTATTTAATTTTTTAAAACACCAAAATGTCTTCAATAAAAACAACCAACATTTTTCACCTGATTCAACTAATCCATAACTACAACCAACTATTTAGTTCTAATTCTGACCATCTCAGGATACTGATTTGAAAGGTCATTTCCCTCTGTATGCCTTCCCAGAAAATATGTTCTATTTCCTCAATGAAAAACCATTCTGAATAAACACGTCTTAGATGAAGCAACATGGTAATCTTCAAATGCTATATCATTTCAATTTGACCATAAAAAAAATATATTTGGATAATAATTTCATAGAATTCTAACGCCTAAAGTTATCTAAACCGTTCTCTGATACCAACTATAAGGCCCCAGCCTTAAACATTACTTAATATTGAGTTATTACAAGATTACACCTTGAGGATATTTTCAGGTTTAGAGTTTTAGATAATTAGATCATAAAACATGCATTGAATTCCACATTTAAACAAAGTAGTTACAAAGAAGATAGTATTATTTTTTCCCATCAATGGAAACATATTTAAAATAAAACATGGATTCTTTGTTGACACTTCCATGAAACTATCATCATATCATGTACCTTTCCCTTGACCTGTGAAAAACATTTCAAAAACATGGGATGAGCATAAAAAGCTCAGTAAGGGATATCAAAATATGGAAAGGATACATGAGTACATGTATACATAAGAATCAATGAAATCATACTCTACTCAAAAAACATAATCATTTTAACATACCTCATCAAATCATGAATAAATCATAGAAATCATAAGACATAAAGGTAACTTGAGGCATTCATAACAGTATTACATAGGGAGTAACCCTCTTGGTTACGTTTGGAATACCCATCACAGTATATTCCCTAAATCTCTTCGGAGAAACCATAACATTTAACCCCTTCACGTTATTCAATGCATTAGAGAGCTATATCGGTCTCACCCGCCCTTAGTTTTTCATTGAACCACCCGTCTTCATAATAATTCCCAAGAACCACAATATAATCGTATCACATAAAACATGCATAAAGGAAACATAACATTTCCACCTATCAATCACAAGATATCAATACAAAACATTGATATAAAAACATTATGAAAACCATTTTCTATACCAAAATAAAAGAAAAGTAAAATAGGGTATTTATTTGTCTTTTAAAAAAACGGTATGGCTGTAGAGGAAGCCAAAACTCAAATAATGGTCACGGCAGTGGAGAAGTCATTGTCTCTGCATACGTACGTCAAAAACATTCCCTTTTATCGTTTAGTAAACACTTCGTATAAAAAATATTCCTTTTTAATAAATGTAAAAGTCAAAGGGGTTTATACACCGTATAAAAGAAGGTTGTGTATAAAACAAAATATGCCTCAATGAAAGGAGATTGAGATGAAGTCCTATAGAAAGATCATTTTTTAAATAAAATATATCTATTATGTGTATTCACTATACGTCCACATAAATAAAGTAAAAATACAAGATATGACATAATAATATCATGACATAATTTGAATGTAGGAGATTAACCAAAAGAACGGAAATTGGGTTAAGAAGTTCCCTTACCTCAGGTCCAATTTGACTCGATCGTTCTTTAACCTCCTAAATGATAAACTTGAGTTAATTTATACTTGCTTAAGAACATTTTTCAAGTTCATTATTCCTTTTATATCACTTATTACCAGGTCATGAACATTGAAATTATTTAAGTTAATAACGGTCATTTTAATGATCATTGGTACTTGAGTCAAAAATAATCTCTTTATAATTACAAGTTGTTCATGTATCCATTATATCCAGAGTTATTCTCATGATGTAGATATCATATATATCATATATATCCAGTATATATATGCATTTATAATATTACATAACGTTTAGAGGTAAGAAATGAAATGCACCAATCATGGAGACGGTAAGCCGTACGTACGCATGAACGCTACTTTCATTTCTATTTTGTATATTATGGAATAGAATCATAATGATATAATGGTATATTATAATTCCAGTACAATATCATATATAAAATAATTAATTATATCCTTTATACATCCCACATATGTCATTAACGAATCAAATCACTTTGAGGGGGCGGTAGTCCGCACTTCCTAAAATGAAGATATCGCATTTACCCATAATGGAAACCAGAATGGTACGCCATAAATGAAAAATAAAGAAGCATAAGTAAAACATAAACATATTATATATAATATATAAATATAGTGACATCTTAATGGCCACCTTTGAAGGTTTTATATGAGTGTTGAACAATCATCGTTTCGTGTGGTATAAATTATCCATCCACGGAAAGAATATGTTCTTTAGCCATTAGATGTCGGTGTGTGTATGTGTAGCTCGAATCGTTCTTATAAAAAAATCCTAGTATATTTAAGATACTGTATTTGTTAGAAAATATATGAATAAAAAGAGTTTAAGGGGTTGGAGAAGCAAAATAAAACAAAATGACTCAAGTGAAAACATTACCTTAAAATCGGGTAACTCCCTTTGGTTTTAGCTCAATGGCTTCCTTGGGAAGACTTCTGCCCAATGTGAGGCTTCTAAGAGTTAAAGAGGGATGTGGAGAGACAAAATGGGCATGGTTTTGCTGAGCCAAAGGCTTTGGAAGTGTGGGTATGGTGGTAGAGGTGAGGGCCTTTTATAAGAGGATAGGAGGGGCACTCTTGGAAAGTAAAGAAATATTACTTTATGTTAAAATGCGTTTCGGATTTAAAAGGCCCCACATTGATATAATTCGATTATAAGGTGATAAGGGTTCTAAATACACCAATCCAATAGGTTATTGACATGTTTAGGTCATAGATTTTATATTATCTTTTCTTTTTATTTAAATCCTTTATTAATGAGATAATCGCTGCATCATCATGGTGTCATAAATAATTTAATTTATTTAAGGTCTAAAATTATGAAAAAAATACTATGATGTATGAAATATTTTTATCTTTACAATGAATATTTATAGTCAAAAATCTTACATGTATAACCTCAGGTAAAAATTGTTTTAGAAAAATAACTCATGCGTGTGACATTTTTACTTTAACATTAAATGAAAGGAATTAATGTATTTATCATACCCAAGTGGCTCTATGGGGTCCCATAAATCTACCCATGGGTTGTCTTGGTCAGCCATGACACATCCAATAAGGGTAGGACATGTGTCATGGTCATTTCATATTATAAAAACATTATTTTTACTTTAAACTACACTAATTACCTCTAATCGTGATTAAGAAGTTAAAAGTTACTATTCACCCAAAAACAATTTAATCCCATTGAACCAAATTTTACTTCTTAATGACAACCATGTATGTCGTATTTTTGAAAATAAAATCACATAAGTGGCAAAGTTTCATTTAAATGAAAAATCAGTTTCTTTAACTACCACTTAGTGGTTTCACTATTCATCAAAAATTGATGTTTTTTAGTAAAATACCAAAACTTCACCCTAATATATATTTGATATTCCAAATTCAAAAATGATGTCTATTTTACAAAATTCAAATCATATAAGTTACATTAATTAATGTAATAATTAATTCCCGATGTCATGACAAATAGCGTGTTTTTATGAAACAATAAGTATCAAAAGATTGACACTAGTTTAAGTCTGATTTCAAAGTGAAATAAATTACAATGAACACTATTGGATTAAATGGTAAAAATATATTTTAATTTTACATTAAAAAATATTCAAAAGTTAATCTAATCATGTAAATAAATTAGATGAAAAAGCAGTTTTGATGTAAAATGCAGTATTTTTCACTATTCATAAAAAAATGAACATTGTCAGAAAAATACCAAAAAATTATCCTATGTAAATTTCAATGTACCAATCATAAAAAATAAGTTTATTTTCACAAATAGAGATTATAAAATTTTCAATAGTTTGATTTAAATATGGTTTTCCTTCAAAAGGAAGTAAAACAATCTTTTAAAAATATTAGTGTATTTCATGCTTAAGATTGGATTTATTTTCATTTTAAGCCTCTAAAACACTATCTAATTCATTAATAGACATATATAAAAATATCTTTTATTCATTACTTACTTGGGATGTCACGAACCGAATCTGGTCACCGCCAAAACCGGCACCAAACCAAGCATGTGACATGACCTGAAGGGTGTTCCCTATCCCCACGGGCTGGAACAAGTGCCCGGGTATCATTAATTTAGGTTTGGGAACTATTTACCTGAGTATGAAAGCATAAAACATTAAAAACAATCCATAATATAAATCTGAAATTTTTGAGCCAAACAAGACTTAAGTAAAAACCAGAACTGAGTAAATTGGTTTAAAGATAATACAAGTGGTCCAAATAAAAATAAGTATAGCATCAAGACAGCCCCAAGGACTCCACACGACTAGGGGTCATCGCCCTCAAGCTATCTCCACAACTCCGCACCAAGGATGAGAACTAACACCCTGAACCGCCATCACCCTTATCCTTTCCTTTACCTGAATCAAGCATGACAAATTCTACTTACACCCAAGGGTTGTAAGTAGGGTGTGAGATTAAGCCCAATAGGATAACACCCAATGATTCTAAAGTGCATGAAATATAAGGAGAAGAAGCAAACAGTTTTAATTCGTAATTAAAAACGACAATGAAATTCCAAGAAATGCAACTTTCATTTAAAAATAAGTTTTCAAACTAGAATTTCCATAATGTTAACATATCTAAATGGAAATGATAGATACTATAAAGTACTGAAAAAAACACCCAAATACAAGGGTAAATATTAAAATCCAGTGAGCAACAAACCAGGAACACCCCTAGGCACTGGCTTGTCTCGGGCCCTATGTACCTCGTACCTCAGTGTAAAGAAACCATAATAAAATCCACTCTCATGCATGAGCCACTAGTAGGGAACATACCCACAAAATATTGGTTTCCAATCATCATCCACATAGTTTAGTTAGAGTTGTCGTTATCCAAATTCTAAGTGAAACATGGACAACACCCATCTTGTCAACTAGCCGTACTAGTACAAATCCGCCCACATAAGTACCGGGGCATCCCCTTTTGTGCTCAAACAATTTCAGCATGCAACATAAATCCATTTTCAAATAAAACACCACTACTTGTCACACACAATCAATACAGTATCTATCACATTTTTATACCACTTAAAACACATAATAAAAGACTTTGATTTTTAATAAAACAATTCCCCAAAATCACGTAGTGTTTTGCACAAAAAAACAACTTGAGAACACCTATTGCACACTATGTGCACATTTTTGAATTACCAAAACATAAAGGGCATCCCAATACATTTAAATTAAAACAAAAAATAATTTTTAGGGAAGCCTCATATGGTTCAAGAAGTGACATCATTGTAAAACCTCTATTTTTACACAACACGGCTCTTAGAAATTCATGTGTTTCACAAACACCATTAAAACCAAAATTCACAGCAACAAACACATGGGATAATCATTAAAACAGTATTTTCAGTCCTATTACAGTTCATTAAAATCAACTAATTACTTATAGGTCATCCCAAAATGAACCAATAAAATATTTGAATGAAAAACCCCCAATTTCACCAAAAATTGGAACTTAAAATTCATTTGCATTATAAATGCTAATAAAACCAATTTTTACGGAAACATTCCAGTGAAATAAACATTAAGTTACCATGAAAACAACATGCTAATTCACAAAAATTGCACACACAATGGAATCACCTACCAAAACCAAGGAAACCCTTGAATCCTTTGTGAGAAAACTCAAACACACCACCGCCGCACCTCAAGGAAGTTAAACTAGACCTAAAACCAGAATTTCAGAGCATGAAATACAAGATAAAACCCTAATTTTTAAACCGTACTTTCTGGACATTATGAAACTCAATTATAACCAAGGAAACCTTAAGAACATTGGATGTAACCCTAAACAAATTGAAAGAAGAAATAAGGAGAACAACTTACTTAAAATATCTTGTAGATATCACCCCCAAAAGTACCAGTATATGATTTTAAAAATACTCAAACCTTCAAGGGAGGTTCGAACAAGGATAAGGAGATCATTTAGAAATTTTAATGGGGGAGAAAGTGTAAAAAGTGAGAGATTTATACAGGCATGAACTTACCTCTTCAAATTTGGACGATTTGAGGAAGCCTATGAAGTTCGTCACCAAAACGCGATTAACCAGAGCTCCAAAGAGGGGGGAGAGAGAATGGACGCACGGTTGGGTTCAGTGGGCTTATGATCCACTTTGAATCACCGAAAAATCCTAAATATTTAATAAGTTATAACATAATCAAAATTTATTTTTAAAACAATAATTGGGATTTCGGGCAGGCCCAACCCCTTAGATAAAAACCCAATGAAACCCTGGTTATGGATTTCTAAAAGCTCCAAATTATCTTGGTGGTGTTAATAGGTTAGGGGAGGTCAATTAGGAATTTTAATGGATTAATAATGTTGAAAAATGGAAAATTTATAAAAGATACAAAATTTATTTTTTAATCTGAAATTGGGCTCACGGTTTGGCCCAATTCATGAATACTCATCTATTCCTCCCTAAAACATAGGGAAACCCACAAAACAAAGAAAGGATGAAAATTAAATGAAAAAAACCTTTAAAATATGTCTTGTATGTGAAAATTCTACCCACCATAAATCATTCCGCCCCCAGAATGCCACAATAAGACCTGATGCAAAAGCAAAGCCCAAACGATAGACCAAGACAGACTTCCTTGCCACGTTTTCACCCACTTCAAAAAGGACGAACATCTCCAGTTGATAAAAAAAGAAAATAATACTCTCACCAACCAAAAATAACCCCAATTACATAAAATTATGAAACACATTCAAAACACATCCCAAAACAAAACACCTCAAACACTACAAGATGATGCACAAGTAATCCACTTGAAACAAAGAACGAACTCAAATAACGCTACCACAACATTATGTAAACAAAACCATTGGGTGTTCTCCAACCCCAAATTTAACCAAGTAACAAATTTGTAGATTGATATAATTTAATGATACTACCTCTTACCTAGAATACACCAAGGAGAAAACTGAGTCACTAGTACGGGGTGACCAAATCCAGACATCCCACCACCAGGGACAACTCAATTTCTAAGACAGAATATGGATAACAATTGGGGATGGAACGAACAGTCTCCCCATAATAAAGGGTAAACTAAAATTATTACTTTTACAAGAGAACACACATGATACCCATGACAGGCCTCCCCACCATAATAACGAACACAACTTTCCTTAAGACAAAATCAAGACACTAACAGGGGGCCTCGAACAGACTTCCCAGCATTAGGGGTAGATTAATATCAGAATTCATCCAATGAAACATACATGAGTCCCATTGTGGGTATACCCCAATAAAAACCCAACCATATTAAATAAATATTATGGGATAACAAAAACAAAAAACAACAGGATTTTAAGGAGCTGGCATGGCCGCACGGTTGGTTCACACGGGTTGGGAAACCATGAGTTAACTGTGCGGATCATTCTGTCCAAAGAGGAAACTTCACAAAGTTTCCTTGGCCAAGGATCATGGATGTGTAAAGACCAAGCAGTGGCTACTATCTCTTATCACACGGTACCCTGGGTTGGCACATGGTTACTGCTAACCACGCACAAACTACGCACTTCAACCTGCCTAACCCAAATTTTAAACTTTTTTCCAAAAACACAAGGGACCCCAAAGGGGAAAAAATCAACTCAGGGTATGACATGGGAAAAAGGTGCTCACACCTCTTTCCACCAAATGTGAGAAATTGGAACAAGAAGATGACACCATAGTTTTAAACTATTCATATCTTTCATATTGAGGATATGACCTTGACCAAAAGTTTGAATGACTCTAGGATTTCCCCTAACTACGTGCGAGCTTCTCTCCGAGGCCTATGGCTGGAGCTCAATGGATTGAAGCATCTTCGGCCTCGAAGTTTGGATTTGGAAACCACTAAACTGAACATCTTCTTCTTGTTCCAAAAACAATTATACTGTAATCTCAGATGGTCTCATTGAGACATGACACACTTCAAACCCGCTTTTCCCCAACCCATCATTTTACCAAAACAAGAACTTAAAGGATGCACACACATCGCCCCTTCTTTTCATCAGATACTAAACATCAGAATGAAAGGACATATAGAAACACATTCCTCTAGAACATAGGATTTAGAATTTCCTATAGGGAGACACACATCCAACAAAAAATAGAGACTCTCATAAGATTGCACAATCTTCACCCTTATAGTCAAATGGACACATGACATCGCAAGGCATCACCGAACATAACCATTGTGGATAAAAGAAAACACAAGGAGAGGGACCTTGTACTGAGTCCCAAACAGCACATTATTCCTGCAAGTGTCCATAATAGCCACTCTTGGCCAGATCTTGCACACTGGTGGCCTAACATGAACTCTTGCTTCAATGAGACTGACGAAAGTCCCAGAGGCCCTTTAAGACATCATTCTACACTGACAAACCTGAACTTCATTGACCTTAGACAACTTAGGAAACATAAGAAACTAAGGTCTATTTCAGCCTCCCACAAACACTCTCCCAGTATAGGGGGATCCACATTATTGAAAAAGATGAGGGGTAAACACAGTCTCCAAACCTCCAGAATAAAGTCCTTATGTTGATCAACTGTGGGATCATCCAACGGTGAATCACCATAGGCTAAACATGAATCATACATTAACAATTTATGGGGGTGTATCCTAGCCTACAGGAAAACCCAAGGACCAAACCAATCTGGTTATTTGGTCACAACAGACCACAAACCTGAACCGAACACATGAGGGAAGCCACCACATTGGCCTCCCAAAATTTTCCTCAAAAGAAACCACTGACCAACATTTCATTCCAACTTATCAATGAAACACAAAACCAAAACATCTTTCAAACAAGAGGGGTTATTGAACTCGAAACATCCCACATTAATAATCCCGAAAAAACATAATCCATACCTCCCAACCATACAATATCAAAACACAACACTTTCCTTAAAAAAACATTATTTAAAAAAATAGTGTTGCTGGGTTGCGCATTTACCAATAGTATCTCATGAGCCTCACACATGCATGTTTACATGCCACACTGGGAACCCACCTAATATCCATCCATATTCCCAAATAAACCTATGCATGTGGTGTAACAGCCCGAGATTTTATGAAAAATAATCTTTTTTATTTCACTAATGTCTTGTGTTGTACACTACACCAAATGGAGCTTGCACAACACGCATCCTTGACTTGCCTTGCATTACACGCAATCGCGACCTTCCTCGATAGCGTATGTAGTACGCAATACCGAGTTTCACTAAACAACGATATGCTATTAAAATATTATTATAACTAGCCATTATGAATAGTAATAACCACCTTTTTAAATTTTAGAAATTTTAGCTCTCAAAATGGACTTCATTTTTGGATTCGGAGTATCGAATTTAGCCTAAGGTGAAATTTTGGTACTTTTCGGATAACTTTCATATTCTGATGAATAGTGAAAATTACTAAATTATAATTAAAAAACAACTTTTTTAATCGAAATAATTAATAGTGATAAATAATTAATTTGAGTGGTTTTAAAGTATATTTAGAATATATTGTTGGTCATTGGATGTAATTTCACATTTAAACCAGACATAATCAAGTATCAATCTTTTGATATATATTATTTCTTAAAAACACGCTATTTGTTTTAACAGCGGGATTTAATTATAATATTAATTAATGCAACTTCTATGTTATGAATTTGGTAAAATAGACTTCATTTTTGAATTCGGAATATGAAATATAGCTTAGGATGAAATTTTGGCATTGTTCTGAAAAACATCAATTTTTGATGAATAGTGAAACTACTAAGTGGTAGTTAAAAAAACTGAATTTTTCATAAAACTTAATTTTACCGCTTCTGTGAATGGAATTTCAAAAATCCGAGAGACACGGTTGATGTCAGTAAGTAAAATGTTGTTCAATGAGATGAAAATAATTTTTGGTGAATAGTAACTTTTTACTTTTATTTACCACGGTTAAAAGTAAATAGGGTAATTAAGGGTAAAAATGATATTAATATTACCCTAACACATGTCCTAATTCTATTGGACAAGTGTATCTCGACCAAAAACAAACTTAAGTGTAAAATATTATCATTTAGGCCCACTTGGATTAGATTAGGACATTTATTATTATTTAATTCAAAGAAGAGTTAAAAGAGTTAAAATCAAAGTTTATTTACTAAAACTTTTTTAATATAGGGTTGTACATAAGATAAATTCACTTGTAAATATTAATTAGAAAGCTACGAATATTTCCTACATAATGGTATTTTATTTGTAATTTTTAGACATCAAATAATTTAATTTATTTATGACACAAAGATGATGCAGTAATTATCTTATTAATGAAATATTGACATAATAGATATTATAAATACCAAAATAAATGTAATTTAAGACTTTTTATGAATTCCACTAATTTTCTAGGTTACTATGATATATAAGTGTTGATTTAATCAACTTGGTTCGAACATATAATTCTGTTATGACTTTTACAAAAATCATATATCAAATAGTGTCAAAATTGACACAAAATAGTTTTTAAATCAAATATTATATTATTAATTGTTATTTTATTCCTAAAAATCTAAGGTTCAGCCAAATGACATAGATAAGGATATATATATTAATAATAAACAATTTGGGGTTCGTTTGGCATGTTATAGTAAGTGTATTAACCATATAGTGAAAGAAAACAAAAAGACATGGTAAAAGTTAAATTATTTAACTTAGAGTTAAATCTAATTGATAAGGTTAAAATAATAACCTAAACTTGTCTAAATCCTATTGGTTGATAGGATTTCGACCCATACCCACTTTAGCTTCGAAATAAGACCCTTTGGAACCATTATAAACCGATTTTGACTTTAATATAAAATAATATTTTGAGATATTCCTAAGGTGCCCCTCTCCTCCCCTATAAAAGGACACCTCCTCCCCCTCCTCCTCACACAAATTTGAGCACTCAAGCTCGGCCAACCCCTGCCAAAATATCTTCTCCACTTCCCTAGCAACATCCTAGAGGTTCTGGTCTTCCTAAAAGACCAATTTTAGCACCCTAAGAGGAGGTCTCAAAGAGGCGCTTCAAAGAAGAGGTAATTACCGTTACCAATTCTTTCATCTTTATTTCTTCTTCCACTTATTCTTCTTAGGTTGTTTCATTATGAAGTAATAACATCAGTATCAATAATATACTGATATGTTATTATAAGTATGAAACAACCCTATTTCACCATCTATCCATCCTACGGAAAAAGAAATCACTGCGCGTGCGTACGTACGGAATACCGTCTCCACGCCGTGGTGTAATCTATTTTCCACCACAACCTTACATGGATGGGTATAATGATGTAAAGAATAACTATACATAGTTATTAAAACATCATATTGATTCTGATTTATTGTATAATCCACTCCAATTCAACTCAATAATTATGGAAATGATATCATCGCTCGTGCGTACGTACGGACTACCGTCTCCACGACGCGATGAGATTCATTCTTAATGATTAACCATTCATGAATGATTATAAAGTATATATAATAAGTACTAATGAAATATATGACATAATAATGATACTGGATTTATGTATATATATATATATATGTATGTCATCTTCTTACTTCAATTCAAGACAATAAGGAAAGAAAAACAGCGTTCATGCGTACGTACGGACTACCGTCTCCATGAACGGTGTTTTTCATTTCATTTATCTATCTATTATAAATATATATATACTTAATATATATGATATATAAATCATATTTTATATTCTGGAAGTAAGTAAATCATGATATAATTAATAATAATGTCAAGAACAACAAGTCAAAACAGCTACGATAAATGAAACGATTTTACCCAAAAAGCTTCTTTAACATGGAATTTACAAAAGAACGGGTAATATAAAGTCATAAGTGAACCATATATGATATCATAACAATGAATATGATTCGGTAATAAGTCGATGACATTATTTAAATCATTATACAGGAGGTTCAGACACATACGAAGAAAATCGGACCTAAGGTAAGGGAAATATCACAATCTCATTTTTATCCGAGATTGTTTATACTTTGGTATTTACTGGGGTGTATTTTATCATCCACATCCATGTTACCTAAATATTTAATATTGTTTCCATCCACTTACAATAGTTTAAATCCAATTTTACCCTTCGGTGAGTTTTTAGTAAAGAATATGAAATGAATCTTTTGTCGTTTTTCGTACGAGGTACTTTTTGACTTTTCCGACAAAAGTACGAAGAATGTTTTTTTAACATATACAGCATGAATGGATTTTTTAAAACATTATTTCCAAGAAGATTCCTTTACAAGTTTTCAAGTTTATTTTTAATCAAATTCTTTTATTTTAAAGTCGTCTGACATGTTATGAAAGGAAAAATGTTTTTGAAGAAGAAAGGATATTTTCCTCAAGAATGGAGTTCAAGTGTTTTATCAAAATTATTTTCCATCTAAGATAATAAAGGGTTCTATTTTTATCCCTATTATTACATTTATTTGATCATGTTGTGATGGAATTATTTTTATGAATTCCTTTATCTTGTATGAATTGTTTTATGATGTCATGATGTTTAAGATTCCCATTTGTATTACATGGGTTATGAAATGATGTATGATTTATGATTTTGTGGCACACATAAGAATGGTATCATTATGAGATGGGTGGGACCTATATCTCCCTACAATGCATTGGGTAAAGATTTTATATCTCATGAGATAGACATGGCTGGAATGGTAGGTTATACCGGTTTAGTGAAACAGGACTGAAACGAGGGTTACTCGATTCAGAAAGGGACTTTGTCCACTAAGATAGTCTTGGAAATGAGTCTTGACTAACAAGAAATGATTCTCTATGATTATGTGTGAATGCCACAAAGTTTCATGTTTTATGTTATGATTATTGTGATTACATTTCACTGCCATGATTTACCCCATGTTATGAAATAATGATCTCTTTTGCAGGTTAAGATTTCCAATAGTTATGTGCTTATGTATATGATGTGATTGATATTTCTTTTGTTTACCCTTACTGAGCATTTGAGCTCACCCTTTTATGTTTTCTTTTCCCCAGGATATAAAGAAAGGTTTTAGGTAAAAAAAATGGAAGATCTTTATGGGAGATATTGAAGATCTTTCCCCACGATTAGAAGATTACGTTCCGAGTTTCCAAAGACACTAAACTATTACGATCCTTGTGTGTGTGTTTTTGTTATGTACTAAGTATTCCGCAAAAGTAATGTAATGTACATGTACGTCAGGCTTCGGGCCTCTACAGTTGGTATCAGAGGAAAGGTTTAGTCAACCTTTGGAAACTAGGATGCGAAAACGTTAGTGAGATCCCTAGAGATATTTCTACGGTATGTCTAGGGATGTCCCTAAGGTTAAGTATACGTATAGGTTATAGTACTAGAACTACGCTAACGATCATAGAATTAAACCTAAGATGTTAGATATTGAAGGTACTCCCCCTTTATTATGTTGTTTTCCCTAGCATGATTTTTGCCTCTCACACTATTCTTTTTGGGTTTTAGACGATGGCTGGAACCCGAAGGAACCGTGTTGATCAATGCAATGGACAATGCAATGGTTGTCCTCCTGAACAAACAAATGTTATGGGAGATGGAGTGCAAAATCTTATTTCTATACTTACAAAAGCTATGAATCATTCTGGACTTCCAAATGAGCAGAGAAGGGAACAATATTCTATTGAGTCCTTCATGAGGCAACGTCCACCTTCTTTCAGTGGGTCTTCTGATCCACTTGTTGCTGAACAATGGATCAGTACCACTGAAAAGATATTTTCAGTTCTTCAATGTACTGAACATGATAAAGTCATCTTAGTAGTATATCGTTTGGAAGGTGAACCTGATCAATGGTGGAATCTTATCAAGAATACAAGGCAAAGAGATGAAATTGAGTCCATGGAATGGGACGAGTTCAAGAACTTATTTTTCAGTAAGTACTTCCCCCGTATTCTTCGAACAAAGATGGAGAAGGAGTTTCTTGAACTAAAGCGAAAGGATGATGAATCTGTTGGTATATACGAAGCGAATTTTACAAGACTTGCAAGGTATGCATCTGGCATTATCATCCAACCTGAAAGTAAAGTTGATCGATTTTTCAGTGGCTTAAAACCAAGTCTTCGAAGGGCATTAGCTATAAGAGACTTCAGTAGCTATGAAGAAATTGTGCGTTGTGCTATCAAGGTAGAAATGGAAGTTGGTGTTACATATCCATCTCATGGTTTTGACAAGAAACGAAAGATGGAGTTCAAGGAGAAATCTCAGAATAATGGTGAAAAGAAGATGAATGTTTCCTTATGCACAAAGTGTGGAAAGAAGCATGGTGGAGATTGTCTTAAAGGGACTAGAAAATGTTTTAAGTGTGGAAAAGAAGGTCATCGAGCAGCTGAGTGTCAAAGTAATGGAAAAAGGGTTTCTAATGATGTGAATAAAGCAAACACTGCAGAGGACGCACCACCAACACTTCAATGCTTCAAGTGCAAGGAAATGGGGCATTATGCTAATAAATTCCCTAATCCAAGGGTTAGTGATGATCCACATGAGCAACCACTGAAGGTAAAGGACAAAGGGAAGTCACATGCGATCACTATTGGCAATGTTGAATATGAAAACGATGTGGTGGAATGATTAAGTGTTTATGTAATGGGATTCCAAAATAATGTTGTATCAATGAGTATTGCAATATTTATTTATTGATGTGGTATTCAAAGTGATTGAGATATTTTTTGGAAATAAGATGATATGCGCATAATGAAGGTAAAATGAGAAAATGAAATGTTTAATAGTATTCATGAGCTCATGATTGATATAAGGACTAAGTGATATCATGGTTTGAGTATATAGAATTTTGAGGATTTTGGTATGTGGAAAGTGTTAAATTTTAACTGCATTCATGTTTTCACTAAGGTATTCAAGAGAATACATGATTAAGGACTTTGAATGTTTGGAATATGACCAACAAAACATATCTTATGATATATGGGGATCAACGATGGTATTAAATCTCTGGTAATCATTTTCACTATGTTATGAGAGTGGACTGCAGTATTATGGATAAGCCTAAAGATTGAAATGGATTATGTTGGACATAAGTGAGTATTGTTTAAGGATAGAAGTTTTTTTCGATATTATTGATGGGATGTTATAGTAATGTAGTTTTAGAAAAAGGACAACCTGCAGGACGGGCGACAGCCCATCGCGTCGGACAAGGCTGTAGGAATCGAACCCACAACCGAAGTGCGACTGGCCTTTATCGCCTACCACTAGCCTACAGGAATTCCCTGTTTAGTAGAAACTAGTTTTATTATATTAAGCAATATGATATATGAAGAATAAGTCCATTTTAGGAACCATATATGATTAATCTCACTATAGATCGACTTATGTATATAATTTTTTGCTAACCTTTTGTTTGAGACAGATGGAATGACCCGTCATTCTATCACATGATCTGCAAACACTTCACGAATAACAAATTCAATTTCATTTATTTAAGAGATGAAGTGGAAATTGTTCAAGGCACGAACAACAGTGAGATTGTACCAAAATAAAGTAAGTATTTATTCTAAGCAAATTTTCAACTTTAGGGAAATGATCTTGAAAACCAAAAATGTTGTCCTAGTGATCTTATACCTGATGAATCAGATGGTACCTTATATCATCACAAATCTATGGATTTGTGATTACTGGCTTTTCCATAGCCATGTTCTCTACCACTCTCCATCAGAACATGATGGTTAGATTTCTCTTCCATATCCATATTTTCACCTATGTGGAAACCCAGTGATTAGTTTATTTGGGTAATCGTTACATTTCATACTTTAGTTTTTAAAGCCATGTTTTGGTATTCCTTTTTACGATGTGGGTTTCTATTAAAGAAAGTTTTGAATAGAAAACTATTTATAACCCCGACGAATTTCGAGGGCGAAATTCATTTTAAGGGGGGTAGAATGTAACAGCCCGAGATTTTATGAAAAATAATCTTTTTTATTTCACTAATGTCTTGTGTTGTACACTACACCAAAAGGAGCTTGCACAACACGCATCCTTGACTTGCCTTGCATTACACACAATCGCGACCTTCCTCGATAGCGTATGTAGTACGCAATACCGAGTTTCACTAAACAACGATATGCTATTAAAATATTATTATAACTAGGCGTTATGAATAGTAATAACCACCTTTTTAAATTTTAGAAATTTTAGCTCTCAAAATGGACTTCATTTTTGGATTCAGAGTATCGAATTTAGCCTAAGGTGAAATTTTGGTACTTTTCGGATAACTTTCATATTCTGATGAATAGTGAAAATTACTAAATTATAATTAAAAAAAAACTTTTTTAATCGAAATAATTAATAGTGATAAATCATTAATTTGAGCGGTTTTAAAGTATATTTAGAATATATTGTTGGTCATTGGATGTAATTTCACATTTAAACCAGACATAATCAAGTATCAATCTTTTGATATATATTGTTTCTTAAAAACACGCTATTTGTTTTAACAGCGGGATTTAATTATAAAATTAATTAATGCAACTTCTATGTTATGAATTTGGTAAGATAGACTTCATTTTTGAATTCGGAATATGAAATATAGCTTAGGATGAAATTTTGGCATTGTTCTGAAAAACATCAATTTTTGATGAATAGTGAAACTACTAAGTGGTAGTTAAAAAACTGAATTTTTCATAAAACTTAATTTTACCGCTTCTGTGAATGGAATTTCAAAAATCCGAGAGACACGGTTGATGTCAGTAAGTAAAATGTTGTTCAATGAGATGAAAATAATTTTTGGTGAATAGTAACTTTTTACTTTTATTTACCACGGTTAAAAGTAAATAGGGTAATTAATGGTAAGAATGATATTAATATTACCCTAACACATGGCCTAATTCTATTGGACAAGTGTATCTCGACCAAAAACAACCTTAAGTGTAAAATATTATCATTTAGGCCCACTTGGATTAGATTAGGACATTTATTATTATTTAATTCAAAGAAGAGTTAAAAGAGTTAAAATCAATGTTTATTTACTAAAACATTTTTAATATAGGGTTGTACATAAGATAAATTAGATTGTAAATATTAATTAGAAAGACAAAAAGCTTTCCTACATAATGGTATTTTATTTGTAATTTTTAGACATCAAATAATATAATTTATTTATGACACAAAGATGATGCAGTAATTATCTTATTAATGAAATATTGACATAATTGATATTATAAATACCAAAATAAATGTAATTTAAGACTTTTTATGAATTCCACTAATTTTCTAGGTTACTATGATATATTAGGGTTGATTTAATCAACTTTGTTCGAACATATAATTCTGTTATGACTTTCACAAAAATCATATATCAAATAGTGTCAAAATTGACACAAAATAGTTTTTAAATCAAATATTATATTATTAATTGTTATTTTATTCCTAAAAATATAAGGATCATCCAAATGACTTAGATAAGGATATATATATTAATAATAAACAATTTGGGGTTCGTTTGGCATGTTATAGTAAGTGTATTAACCATATAGTTAAAGAAAATAAAAAGACACGGTAAAAGTTAAATTATTTAACTTAGAGTTAAATCTAATTGATAAGGTTAAAATAATAACCTAAACTTGTCTAAATCTTATTGGTTGATAGGATTTCGACCCATACCCACTTTAGCTTCGAAATAAGACTCTTTGGAACCATTATAAACCGATTTTGACTTTAATATAAAATAATATTTTGAGATATTCCTAAGGTGCCCCTCTCCTCCCCTATAAAAGGACACCTCCTCCCCCTCCTCCTCACACCAATTTGAGCACTCAAGCTAGGACAAACCCTGAAAAAATCTCTTCTCCACTTCCCTAGCAACATCCTAGAGGTTCTGGTCTTCCTCAAAGACCAATTTTAGCACCCTAAGAGGAGGTCTCAAAGAGGCGCTTCAAAGAAGAGGTAATTACCGTTACCAATTCTTTCATCTTTATTTCTTCTTCCACTTCTTCTTCTTAGGTTGTTTCATTATGAAGTAATAACATAAGTATCACTCATATACTGATATGTTATTATAAGTATGAAACAACCCTATTTCACCATCTATCCATCCTACGGAAAAAGAAATCACTGCGCGTGCGTACGTACGGAATACCGTCTCCACGCCGTGGTGTAATCTATTTTCCACCACCACCTTACATGGATGGGTATAATGGTGTAAAGAATAACTATACATAGTTATAAAAACATCATTTTGATTCTGATATATTTTATAATCCACTCTAATTCAATTCAATAATTATGGAAATGATATCATCGCTCGTGCGTATGTACGGACTACCGTCTCCACGACGCGATGAGATTCATTCTTAATGATTAACCATTCATGAATGATTATAAAGTATATATAATAAGTACTAATTAAATATATGACATAATAATGATACTGGATTTATGTATATATATATATATGTATGTCATCTACTTACTTCCATTCAAGACAATAAGGAAAGAAAAACTGCGTTCATGCGTACGTACGGACTACCGTCTCCATGAACGGTGTTTTTCATTTCATTTATCTATCTATTATATATATATATATACTTAATATATATGATATATAAATCATATTTTATATTCTGGAAGTAATTAAATCATGATATAAGTAATAATAATGTCAATAACAACAAGTCAAAACACCTACGATAAATGAAACGATTTTACCCAAAAAGCTTCTTTAACATGGCATTTACAAAAGAACGGGTAATATAAAGTCATAAGTGAACCATATATGATATCATAACAATGAATATGATTCGGTAATAAGTCAATGACATTATTTAAATCATTATACATGAGGTTAGGACACATACGAAGCAAATCGGACCTAAGGTAAGGGAAATATCACAATCTCATTTTTATCCGAGATTGTTTATACTTTGGTATTTACTGGGGTGTATTTTATCATCCACATCCATGTTCCCTCAATATTTAATATTGTTTCCATCCACTTACAATAGTTTAAATCCAATTTTACACTTCGGTGAGTTTTTAGTAAAGAATATGAAATGAATCTTTTGTCGTTTTTCGTATGAGGTACTTTTTGACTTTTCCGACAAAAGTACGAAGAATGTTTTTTTTAACATATACAGCATGAATGGATTTTTTAAAACATTATTTCCAAGAAGCTTCCTTTAAAAGTTTTCAAGTTTATTTTTAATCAAATTCTTTTATTTTAAAGTCGACTGACATGCTATGAAAGGAAAAATGTTTTTGAAGAAGAAATGATATTTTCCTCAACAATGGAGTTCAAGTGTTTTATCAAAATTATTTTCCATCTAAGATAATAAAGGGTTCTATTTTTATCCCTATTATTACATTGATTTGATCATGTTGTGATGGAATTACTTTTATGAATTCCTTTATCTTGTATGAATTGTCTTATGATGTCATGATGTTTAAGATTCCCATTTGTATTACATGGGTTATGAAATGATGTATGATTTATGATTTTGTGGCACACATAAGAATGGTATCATTATGAGATGGGTGGGACCTATATCTCCCTCCAATGCATTGGGTAAAGATTTTATATCTCATGAGATAGACATGGCTGGAACGATAGGTTATACCGGTTCAGTGAAACAGGACTGAAACGAGGGTTACTCGATTCAGAAAGGGACTTTGTCCACTAAGATAGTCTTGGAAATGAGTCTTGACTAACAAGAAATGATTCTCTATGATTATGTGTGAATGCCACAAAGTTTCATGTTTTATGTTATGATTATTGTGATTACATTTTACTACCATTATTTACCCCATGTTATGAAATAATGATCTCTTTTGCAGGTTAAGATTTCCAATAGTTATGTGCTTATGTATATGATGTGATTGATATTTATTTTGTTTACCCTTACTGAGCATTTGAGCTCACCCTTTTATGTTTTCTTTTCCCCAGGATATAAAGAAAGGTTTTAGGTAAAAAAAAATGGAAGATCTTTATGGGAGATATTGAAGATCTTTCACCACGATTAGAAGATTACGTTCCGAGTTTCCAAAGACACTAAACTATTACGATCCTTGTGTGTGTGTTTTTGTTATGTACTAAGTATTCCGCAAAAGTAATGTAATGTACATATACGTCAGGCTTCGGGCCTCTATAGTTGGTATCAGAGGAAAGGTTTAGTCAACCTTTGGAAACTAGGATGCGAAAACGTTAGTGAGATCCCTAGAGATATTTCTACGGTATGTCTAGGGATGTCCCTAAGGTTAAGTATACGTATAGGTTATAGTACTAGAACTACGCTAACGATCATAGAATTAAACCTAAGATGTTAGATATTGAAGGTACTCCCCCTTTATTATGTTGTTTTCCCTAGCATGATTTTTGCCTCTCACACTATTCTTTTTGGGTTTTAGACGATGGCTGGAACCCGAAGGAACCGTGTTGATCAATGCAATGGACAATGCAATGGTTGTCCTCCTGAACAAACAAATGTTATGGGAGATGGAGTTCAAAATCTTATTTTTATACTTACAAAAGCTATGAATCAATCTGGACTTCCAAATGAGCAGAGAAGGGAACAATATTCTATTGAGTCCTTCATGAGGAAACGTCCACCTTCTTTCAGTGGGTCTTCTGATCCACTTGTTGCTGAACAATGGATCAGTACCACTGAAAAGATATTTTCAGTTCTTCAATGTTCTGAACATGATAAAGTCATCTTAGCAGTATATCGTTTGGAAGGTGAACCTGATCAATGGTGGAATCTTATCAAGAATACAAGGCAAAGAGATGAAATTGAGTCCATGGAATGGGACGAGTTCAAGAACTTATTTTTCAGTAAGTACTTCCCCCGTATTCTTCGAACAAAGATGGAGAAGGAGTTTCTTGAACTAAAGCGAAAGGATGATGAATCTGTTGGTATATACGAAGCGAATTTTACAAGACTTGCAAGGTATGCATCTGGCATTATCATCCAACCTGAAAGTAAAGTTGATCGATTTCTCAGTGGCTTAAAACCAAGTCTTCGAAGGGCATTAGCTATAAGAGACTTCAGTAGCTATGAAGAAATTGTGCGTTGTGCTATCAAGGTAGAAATGGAAGTTGGTGTTACATACCCATCTCATGGTTTTGACAAGAAACGAAAGATGGAGTTCAAGGAGAAATCTCAGAATAATGGTGAAAAGAAGATGAATGTTTCCTTATGCACAAAGTGTGGAAAGAAGCATGGTGGAGATTGTATTAAAGGGACTAGAAAATGTTTTAAGTGTGGAAAAGAAGGTCATCGAGCAGCTGAGTGTCGAAGTAATGGAAAAAGGGTTTCTAATGATGTGAATAAAGCAAACACTGCAGAGGACGCACCACCAACACTTCAATGCTTCAAGTGAAAGGAAATGGGACATTATGCTAATAAATTCCCTAATCCAAGGGTTAGTGATGATCCACATGAGCAACCACTGAAGGTAAAGGACAAAGGGAAGTCACATGCGATCACTATTGGCAATGTTGAATATGAAAACGATGTGGTGGAATGATTAAGTGTTTATGTAATGGGATTCCAAAATAATGTTGTATCAATGAGTATTGAAATATTTATTTATTGATGTGGTATTCAAAGTGATTGAGATATTTTTTGGAAATAATATGATATGCGCATAATGAAGGTAAAACGAGAAAATGAAATGTTTAATAGTATTCATGAGCTCATGATTGATATAAGGACTAAGTGATATCATGGTTTGAGTATATAGAATTTTGAGGATTTTGGTATGTGGAAAGTGTTAAATTTTAACTACATTCATGTTTTCACTAAGGTATTCAAGAGAATACATGATTAAGGACTTTGAATGTTTGGAATATGACCAACAAAACATATCTTATGATATATGGGGATCAACGATGGTATTAAATCTCTGGTAATCGTTTTCACTATGTTATGAGAGTGGACTGCCGTATTATGGATAAGCCTAAAGATTGAAATGGATTATGTTGGACATAAGTGAGTATTGTTTAAGGATAGAAGTATTTTTTCGATATTATTGATGGGATGTTATAGTAATGTAGTTTTAGAAAAAGGACAACCTGCAGGACGGGCGACAGCCCATCGCGTCGGACAAGGCTGTAGGAATCGAACCCACAACCGAAGTGCGACTGGCCTTTATCGCCTACCACTAGCCTACATGAAGTCCCTGTTTAGTAGAAACTAGTTTTATTATATTAAGCAGTATGATATATGAAGAATAAGTCCATTTTAGGAACCATATATGATTAATCTCACTATAGATCGACTTATGTATATAATTTTTTTCTAACCTTTTGTTTGAGACAGATGGAATGACCCGTCATTCTATCACATGATCTGCAAACACTTCACGAATAACAAATTCAATTTCATTTATTTAAGAGATGAAGTGGAAATTGTTCAAGGCACGAACAACAGTGAGATTGTACCAAAATAAAGTAAGTATTTATTCTAAGCAAATTTTCAACTTTAGGGAAATGATCTTGAAAACCAAAAATGTTGTCCTAGTGATCTTATACCTGATGAATCAGATGGTACCTTATATCATCACAAATCTATGGATTTGTGATTACTGGCTTTTCCATAGCCATGTTCTCTACCACTCTCCATCAGAACATGATGGTTAGATTTTTCTTCCATATCCATATTTTCACCTATGTGGAAACCCAGTGATTAGTTTATTTGGGTAATCATTACATTTCATACTTTAGTTTTTAAAGCCATGTTTTGGTATTCCTTTTTACGATGTGGGTTTCTATTAAAGAAACTTTTGAATAGTAAACTATTTATAACCCCGACGAATTTCGAGGGCGAAATTCATTTTAAGGGGGGTAGAATGTAACAGCCCGAGATTTTATGAAAAATAATCTTTTTTATTTCACTAATGTCTTGTGTTGTACACTACACCAAAAGGAGCTTGCACAACATGCATCCTTGACTTGCCTTGCATTACAAGCAAATGCGACCTTCCTCGATAGTGTATGTAGTACGCAATACCGAGTTTCACTAAACAACGATATGCTATTAAAATATTATTATAACTAGCCGTTATGAATAGTAATAACCACCTTTTTAAATTTTAGAAATTTTATCTCTCAAAATGGACTTAATTTTTGGATTCGGAGTATCGAATTTAGCCTAAGGTGAAATTTTGGTACTTTTCGGATAACTTTCATATTCTGATGAATAGTGAAAATTACTAAATTATAATTAAAAAACAACTTTTTTAATCGAAATAATTAATAGTGATAAATCATTAATTTGAGTGGTTTTAAAGTATATTTAGAATATATTGTTGGTCATTGGATGTAATTTCACATTTAAACCAGACATAATCAAGTATCAATCTTTTGATATATATTGTTTCTTAAAAACACGCTATTTGTTTTAACAGCGGGATTTAATTATAAAATTAATTAATGCAACTTCTATGTTATGAATTTGGTAAAATAGACTTCATTTTTGAATTCGGAATATGAAATATAGCTTAGGATGAAATTTTGGCATTGTTCTGAAAAACATCAATTTTTGATGAATAGTGAAACTACTAAGTGGTAGTTAAAAAACTGAATTTTTCATAAAACTTAATTTTACCGCTTCTGTGAATGGAATTTCAAAAATCCGAGAGACACGGTTGATGTCAGTAAGTAAAATTTTGTTCAATGAGATGAAAATAATTTTTGGTGAATAGTAACTTTTTACTTTTATTTACCACGGTTAAAAGTAAATAGGGTAATTAATGGTAAGAATGATATTAATATTACCCTAACACATGTCCTAATTCTATTGGACAAGTGTATCTCGACCAAAAACAACCTTAAGTGTAAAATATTATCATTTAGGCCCACTTGGATTAGATTAGGACATTTATTATTATTTAATTCAAAGAAGAGTTAAAAGAGTTAAAATCAATGTTTATTTACTAAAACATTTTTAATATATGGTTGTACATAAGATAAATTAGATTGTAAATATTAATTAAAAAGCTAAAAATATTTCCTACATAATGGTATTTTATTTGTAATTTTTAGACATCAAATAATATAATTTATTTATGACACAAAGATGATGCAGTAATTCTCTTATTAATGAAATATTGACATAATTGATATTATAAATACCAAAATAAATGTAATTTAAGACTTTTTATGAATTCCACTAATTTTCTAGGTTACTATGATATATTACTGTTGATTTAATCAACTTGGTTCGAACATATAATTCTTTTATGACTTTCACAAAAATCATATATCAAATAGTGTTAAAATTGACACAAAATAGTTTTTAAATCAAATATTATATTATTAATTGTTATTTTATTCCTAAAAATCTAAGGATCAGCCAAATGACTTAGATAAGGATATATATATTAATAATAAACAATTTGGGGTTCGTTTGGCATGTTATAGTAAGTTTATTAACCATATAGTTAAAGAAAATAAAAAGACACGGTAAGAGTTAAATTATTTAACTTAGAGTTAAATCTAATTGATAAGGTTAAAATAATAACCTAAACTTGTCTAAATCCTATTGGTTGATAGGATTTCGACCCATCCCCACTTTAGCTTCGAAATAAGACCCTTTGGAACCATTATAAACCGATTTTTACTTTAATATAAAATAATATTTTGAGATATTCCTAAGGTGCCCCTATCCTCCCCTATAAAAGGACACCTCCTCCCCCTCCTCCTCACACCAATTTGAGCACTCAAGCTCGAAACAACACTGAAAAAATCTCTTCTCCACTTCACTAGAAACATCCTAGAGGTTCTGGTCTTCCTCAAAGACCAATTTTAGCACCCTAAGAGGAGGTCTCAAAGAGGCGATTCAAAGAAGAGGTAATTACCGTTACCAATTCTTTCATCTTTATTTCTTCTTCCACTTCTTCTTCTTAGGTTGTTTCATTATGAAGTAATAACATAAGTATCACTCATATACTGATATGTTATTATAAGTATGAAACAACCCTATTTCACCATCTATCCATCCTACGGAAAAAGAAATCACTGCGCGTGCGTACGTACAGAATACCGTCTCCACGCCGTGGTGTAATCTATTTTCCACCACCACCTTACATGGATGGGTATAATGGTGTAAAGAATAACTATACATAGTTATTAAAACATCATTTTGATTCTGATATATTTTATAATCCACTCCAATTGAATTCAATAATTATGGAAATGATATCATCGCTCGTGCGTACGTACGGACTACCGTCTCCACGACGCGATGAGATTCATTCTTAATGATTAACCATTCATGAATGATTATAAAGTATATATAATAAGTACTAATGAAATATATGACATAATAATGATACTGGATTTATGTATATATATATATATATATGTATGTATGTCATCTACTTACTTCCATTCAAGACAATACGGAAAGAAAAACAGCGTTCATGCGTACGTACGGACTACCGTCTCCATGAACGGTGTTTTTCATTTCATTTATCTATCTATTATATATATATATACTTAATATATATGATATATAAATCATATTTTATATTCTGGAAGTAATTAAATCATGATATAAGTAATAATAATGTCAATAACAACAAGTCAAAACACCTACGATAAATGAAACGATTTTACCCAAAAAGCTTCTTTAACATGGAATTTACAAAAGAACGGGTAATATAAAGTCATAAGTGAACCATATATGATATCATAACAATGAATATGATTCGGTAATAAGTCACTGACATTATTTAAATCATTATACATGTGGTTCGGACACATACGAAGCAAATCGGACCTAAGGTAAGGGAAATATCACAATCTCATTTTTATCCGAGATTGTTTATACTTTGGTATTTACTGGGGTGTATTTTATCATCCACATCCATGTTACCTCAATATTTAATATTGTTTCCATCCACTTACAATAGTTTAAATCCAATTTTACCCTTCGGTGAGTTTTTAGTAAAGAATATGAAATGAATCTTTTGTCGTTTTTCGTACGAGGTACTTTTTGACTTTTCCGACAAAGGTACGAAGAATGTTTTTTTTAACATATACAGCATGAATGGATTTTTTAAAACATTATTTCCAAGAAGCTTCCTTTAAAAGTTTTCGAGTTTATTTTTAATCAAATTCTTTTATTTTAAAGTCGAATGACATGCTATGAAAGGAAAAATGTTTTTGAAGAAGAAATGATATTTTCCTCAACAATGGAGTTCAAGTGTTTTATCAAAATTATTTTCCATCTAAGATAATAAAGGGTTCTATTTTTATCCCTATTATTACATTGATTTGATCATGTTGTGATGGAATTACTTTTATGAATTCCTTTATCTTGTATGAATTGTTTTATGATGTCATGATGTTTAAGATTCCCATTTGTATTACATGGGTTATGAAATGATGTATGATTTATGATTTTGTGGCACACATAAGAATGGTATCATTATGAGATGGGTGAGACCTATATCTCCCTCCAATGCATTGGGTAAAGATTTTATATCTCATGAGATAGACATGGCTGGAACGGTAGGTTATACCGGTTCAGTGAAACAGGACTGAAACGAGGGTTACTCGATTCAGAAAGGGACTTTGTCCACTAAGATAGTCTTGGAAATGAGTCTTGACTAACAAGAAATGATTCTCTATGATTATGTGTGAATGCCACGAAGTTTCATGTTTTATGTTATGATTATTGTGATTACATTTCACTACCATGATTTACCCCATGTTATGAAATAATGATCTCTTTTGCAGGTTAAGATTTCCAATAGTTATGTGCTTATGTATATGATGTGATTGATATTTCTTTTGTTTACCCTTACTGAGCACTTGAGCTCACCCTTTTATGTTTTCTTTTCCCCAGGATATAAAGAAAGGTTTTAGGTAAAAAAAAATGGAAGATCTTTATGGGAGATATTGAAGATCTTTCACCACGATTAGAAGATTACGTTCCGAGTTTCCAAAGACACTAAACTATTACGATCCTTGTGTGTGTGTTTTTGTTATATACTAAGTATTCCGCAAAAGTAATGTAATGTACATGTACGTTAGGCTTCGGGCCTCTACATGTGGTCACCCTTGAGAGAACCAATTACCAAAAATCAAACCTTTCCTCTTTTTAAAATCAAAACTTTTAACCACACTTTCCCTTTCTCAAAAACAATAACCATAATATCAAAACCCAATTTTTCATCTCACAAACCAATTTAGAAAAGAATCCATAATTCAATAAAAGAACATATTCATGCCTTTCACAATTGTTTCAAAACATTTCAACCCATTTCAAAACAAATCTAATTTCATGAAAAACACCATTTCATAAATCTCCATTAAATTAAGAACTCAACTATTCTCATTTCAAGAAAAGGTTCTAAAAGTTCATAATTTTTTTTTGTTCAGTAGTCACCAAACCCAAAATCCATCTTCAACCCCCACACAAAAATTATATAACACTTAATTTAATCCCAAAACACTTTTCCATGGTTTAAAAAAAATCCACTAGAAACATATTTTCAAAACACCAATTAACATAGTTCATACTTTCAAAAGAGGTGTAAACACATAATTTACCCTTTTGAAATAATTTTGAAATTCAATTTATAGGCAATAAAAAAATAATACCATTTTCACATTACTATAAAATAACTTCACAAAAATTCACACCCCTTAAAGTGTAGTCATTTTTTTCTTAAAAAAACCAAGTTTCCAAGATTCCAAAATAAAGAGACACAAGACAATGTGAGAGGAAACTAGTTTCGGTGGGTGACTTGGAAATATGGTTGGCAGACATATTCCAATCACTTTTCCATCACAGAGAGTATTCTAGGGAAATATCCATGGCTCCACATGGCTTTCCAGGCCCTGTGAGCTCACTGATATTATTCGCCCAACTCTCTTTTCATTTTCCATAGTCATCATTAAATCAAGAAAACCAAAGGACTCAAGTAAATCCATACTTCCCATGGTGACTTGAATTCCATCATGAGGTGTGCTGGCCAGGCACACTACCCATGAATGAAATTTCAAGTCCCAAAAATCCTAGCTCCAGACTATGCTGACTCTTCCCCAAATAACATGACCCAAGGAGGGAACCTGCTCTGATACCATTTTGTCACGAACCGAATCTGGTCGCTGCCAAAACCGGCACCAAACCTAGCCTGTGACATGAACCGAAGGGCGTTCCCTATCCCCACGGGCTAGCACAAGTGCCCAGGTATCATTAATTTAGGTTTGGGAATGATTTACCCAGGTATGAAAGCATAAAACATTAAAAACAATCTACAATATAAATCTGAAATTTTTGAGACAAAAAAGACTTAAATAAAAACAAGAACTGAGTACATTGGTTTAAAGATAATACAAGTTGTCCAAATAAAAATAATTATTGCATCAAGACAGCCCCAAGGACTCCACATGACTAGGGGTCATCGTCCCCAAGCTATCTCTACAACTCCGCACCAAGGATGGGAACTAACACCCTGAACCGCCATCACCCTTAACCTTTACTTTACCTGAATCAAGCATAAAAAAGTCTACTTACACCCAAGGGGTGTAAGTAGGGTGTGAGCCTAAGCCCAATAAGATACCACCCAATGATTGAAAAGTGCATGCAATATAATGTGAAGAAGCAAACAGTTTTAATTCGTAAAGAAAAACGACGATGAAATTCCAAGAAATGCAACTTTCATTTAAAAAAAAGATTTCAAACTAGAATTTCCAGAATGTTAATATATCTAAATGGAAATGATAGATACTATAAATTACTGAAAAAAACACCCAAATACATGGGTAAATATTAAAATCCAGTGAGCAACAAACCAGGAACACCCCTCGGCACTAGCTTGTCTCGGGCCCTACGTACCTCGTACCTCAGTGTAAAGAAACCATAATAAAATCCACTCTCGTGCACGAGCCACTAGTAGGGAACATACCCATAACATAGTGGTTTCCAATCATCATCCACGTAGTTTAGTTCGAGTTGTTGTTATCCAAATTCTAGGTGAAACAGGGATAACACCCATCCGGTCCACCAGCCGTACTAGTACAAATCCTCCCACCTAAGTACCCGGGCTTCCCCTTTTGTGATCAAACAATTTCAGCATGCAACATAAATCCATTTTCAAATAAAACACCACTAATTGTCACACACAATCAATACAGTATCTATCACATTTCTATACCACTTAAAACACACAATAAAACACTTTGATTTTTAATAAAACAATTCCTCAAAATCACATAGTGTTTTGCACAAAAAAACACCTTGAGAACACCTATTTCACACTATGTGAAAATTTTTGAATTACCAAAACATAAAGGGAATCCCAATACATTTAAATTAAAACAACGAATCATTTTTAGGGAAGCCTCATATGGTTCAAGAAATGACATCATTGTAAAACTTCCATTTTTACACAACACGGATCTTAGAAATTCATGTGTTTCACAAACCCCATTAAAACCAACATTCACAGCAACAAACACATGGGAAAATCATTGAAACAGTATTTTCAGTCCTATTACAGTTCATCAAAATCAACTAATTACTTATAGGTCAGCCCAAAATGAACCAATAAAATATTTGAATAAAAACCCCCAATTTCACCAAAAATTGGAAATTAAAATTCATTTGCATTATAAATGCAACTAAAACCAATTTTTATGGAAACATTCAAGTGAAATAAAAATTAAGTTACCATGAACACAACAAGATAATTCACAAAAATTGCACACACAATGGAATCACCTACCAAAACCAAGGAAACCATTGCAACCTTTGTGCGAAAACTCAAACGCACCACCGCCGCACCTCAAGGAAGGTAAACCAGACCTAAAACCAGAATTTCGGACCATGAAACACAAGATAAAACCGTAATTTTTAAACCCTACATTCTGTACATTATGAAACTCAATTATAACCAAAGAAAATCTAAGAACATTGGATGTAACCCTAATCAAATTGAAAGAAGAAAGAAGGAGAACAACTTACTTAAAATATCTTGTAGAAATCTCCCCCAACAGTACCAGTATATGATTTTAAAAATACTCAAACCTTCAATGGAGGTTCGAACAAGGATAAGGAGATCATTTAGCAATTTCAATGGGGGAGAAAGAGTAAAAATTTAGAGAGTTATGAACGAATGAACTTACCTCTTTAAATCTGGATGATTTGAGGAAGCCTATGATGTTCAGCACAAAAAATCAATTAACCAGAGCTCCAAAGAGGGGGGAGAAAGAATGGTCGCGCATATGGGTTCAGTGGTCTTGGGTTCCACTTGGAATCACCGAAAAATCCCAAATATTGAATATGTTATAACATAATAAAAATTCATTTTTCAAACATGAATTGGGCTTTCGGGCAGTCCCAACCCCTTAGATAAAAACCCAATGAAACCCCAGTTATGGATTTCTAAAAGATCCAAATTACCTTGGTGGTGTTAATTGGTTAGCAGAGGTCAATTAGGAATTTGAATGGATGAAAAATGTTGAAAAATGAAAATGTTATAAAAGATAAAATATTTATTTTTTAATCAGAAATTGGGCTCCCGGTTTGGCCCAATTCATAAATACTCATCTATTCCTCCCTAAAACATAAGGAAACCCACAAAACAAATCAATGATGTAAATTAAATGAAAAATACCTTTAAAATACGTCTTCTATGTGACATGGGATGTTACACCTAATACAACACATGGTCTCCCATGTGTAATTCTAAGGAAGATGAGAGAATTTTTAGAAACAATGGGCATATGATAAGGGGAAGAAATGGCATAAGTAAACCCAAATTATAGTGGAAAAAACACAGAAAAATACTCCCCTCATGGTAAAATCAACAAAATGGGAAATTAGTCAAAATTTAGATTCCAAAGTTTCTCTAGAGTACCTGTGAATATCGAGGGAAGGGAAAATATTATTTATATACATCATCACATACCAAGCATAGTAGAAAAAATATTTATATAAGGGAAGTAAATATTTCAAAAAACCTGTCATTGGATCACCTCAGAGGAGGCATCATCTGCTACAGAAGAATCCAGGAATGGAGACGCAACTACAATGAATACCAGAGGCAAAAGTGTGGCGCTATCAGTTGTAGGCATAGAAGGAAACATAGGTTCCACAGTGGAGGTAGAAACTAGTAAATATTCTGCAAAGATGTGTGATAGTGATAACTACCCGATTAGGATAAATGAGAACAGAATTAAGGACTTGAGATACTGGTGGTGACTATGTGGCGGGAGGCAGGAGAGAAGATAGAGGAGCAAGTTCTAGGAGTTCTAGAATTCCTAGATACTGAAGAATGAGGCCCAAGATCTTCTTAATATGTGTCTAGTACTCGAGAAGGGTATGATGTTGATGCTCAAGAACAACTAGGCGGAGGCTGGTGGGGAGATCAGTTGAGGGTGAGGATGGAGGTGTGATGTGGAAGGCTCATAGGAAGAAGGAATGGAGGGAGAAGAAGGAAGGAAAAAAATAAGGGGGTGGGGTTGTGGGTGAAACACCACGGGTTGACATGGTGGGTCCTGGGAAGGAACTCCAGCAGGAGCAGTGGGGTAATCCCTAACCCCTGTAGGAGTTGGGGTATCCTTCTCAAGCCTGTATTTTTCCCCCAGTTCTCGACCATCCTCATGAGAATAAGAATTATAATGTGATGACCCTAAGGAGATACCAAGGGGTTGTGAGGGAGAGAGGTCTCAATGACTCCCAAATGGTGTGCTATGGGGTGCCATAGAAATTTCTGTTCAGGTTTCCCTAGAGGCCACGAATAATAGAATGAATATAGGTGTAAGCAAGGCAGTGGAGGTTAGGGTAGTTATGACGGAAAATAAAAGTAAGGATATCCATCTCATTTCAAGAGTCTAAACCAATATCCTCATAGAGTGGAAAAAGGAATGGCACTAAATTACATATGGTGGAAATGAAGGGGAGAAGAAATGATAAGCATTCTGTTTTTCCATGTAGGGGGTGAACCTGTGGTCAGGACCAGAAAGATCCCACCACATGGTAATGAGGTCAGAGTGCTCGATGTGGGTAAGGGTGTAGACTGGAGTTTGGGTGGTAGTATAGGTGTAGAAGCTTCACCCTCAGCCAAAGTCTGCCATGGTAAGAGAAAAATGGTGTCCCCTGACCAAAAGCAAACCCGAAAGGTTGTATCGGTTTGCCTCTGATGGTAGGTAGACCTATCTAAATTTAAGGTGGCCCTAAAATCTAAAGCTAAATTGTGGGAAGGAGTCCTGACCTGAAAGGTTTCCAACAGATGAGTATGGACCAGAATCTCCTAAACTCTTCCTAAATTTCTAGACACTGGGGAATGCTGACGTCCAGGTAGAAGCTACCAAACTAGATAGTGCGGCAGGAGAATCGTTGCAATCTATCTACTGTAGGATGAACCTCAAGAAAGATCAGGAATGGATGTGACAAAGGGTGGGAAGTAGTCGATGCAGGTAGTGGTAGAACAGTTGGTGCAAAAGAAGATGGTCATACCACTGTGGTAGGAGGAGGAGTAGTGGATACTGGAGATGGCTCAAAGGTCTGGCAGTATGTGGTGGTTCCTGCTCGGTCAAGTCCACCACCGGCGTTGAGGGTAGCTATGAGTGGGTGGAGCTGGAAGGAGTGGAAACATTAGAGCCCTCATCCACCATATAAGGTGTCAAAGCCACCATGAGAGGATCAATGGTGGCAGGAGAAAGTGCCACATGAACCTCCATAATAGTAGATGTCAGGGATAGAGGTGGAAACCGAAGAGAAGTTAGAGCACCCAATACTGGGGGATCGCAATCCAGAAAGACAAATGTGGTGTTAGAACCAAGGCTGTACATTGATAATAATGGTGTTTGGTTTGTGTTTGTTTTCAATCGTTATATTGATGACTAGGGAGTTCACAAATAATTGGGTCTTATGTTTGAGCCTTAAAGTAGTATTAAAGGTGGAACATTTTCCTTGTGTTTTCTAGATTTTTGGGCCTCAAAATCAGGAGTTTGGTGATGTTTCATGGATACATCACAACATCATAAATCCACTTTAGAGGATTTTTTAGCGGCAATTTTTTAAAACGCTGCAAAACATTTTTTTTAAATGTTTAGCTATAGTTTATTAAAAATCGCCTCTAAACCACATTTTTTTATAAAGTGGTGACACGTCACCCCGACTTCGACTCCCCTTCTCCCTCAGACCCCCGTGACCCTACCTTCATCCCCCGATCCTCGTGATCCCCGAACCCCATCTTGCCTCCCTGCCGCTGGTGACGTTTCTCTCCTGCCATCAGTGCCACATCCCCCCAAAACCCGACCCTGAACCCCCTTCTCCCCCCGATCCCCACGAACCCACCTTCTTTCCCTGAACCCCATGAGACCCAAACCCTAGATCACCTCCTTGCCACCATTGAATTTTATTTATGTTAGTGCTTCTATTTCATTGATTTTTATTTAATATATTTATGTCATCTTGAATTTATAAATCAACTTATAATCAATATAATAAGGGTGTGGATTGTCTAGGTTTGCTTTATAATGGTTTTATATAACATAACAAGGTTTTTATTTGGATTATTGGTTTTAATTTCATGTGTAAATTATGTATTTATCTAAATTTGTATTTTGTACATTCGACATGTTTGATAAAATTAAAAGAATGGTTTTATATAATAAAAACACATTGTCATTCAATTTTAAGGGAAATTGGGTTTTCAATGTGTGTTACCCTTTGGGGTATAAATGGTTTCCATTTTTTAAAGGGACATATGGTTTTATGAAAATGAATTTTGATTCATTTGGGTGATTTTGGTTGTGTTTTGGAAATGATTAGGATTTCCCTTATATTGGTCTTTGGATTACGAAACATTTTAAAAAGGGATATAAAAATGTATATATTAAATGTGATAATTGAAATTCTGGGATGACACTTTGCGATATGATATTTGAGTTGATTGGTTCATTTTTTCACTTCATGATCCCCTTTTAATTTATTTATTATGTCATGTGTATCCATGTGATGATTGTTTGTGGTTTGATTCATTATTTTGTTATGGTTGGGGGCTTATTATAAGATAAATGTGGGATATTGGAAGGGTTTCATAATAATTATAGCTTTTGGATATTATTATTTTCATTTAATGACATTCACTTTAAAAGTGTGTCACCACCTTCAGTTATTTTAAAGGGAACCCTAGGATGCTAAGTGATAAGTCATGGGGTGCTTCTAGGAACATTTAGATTACACACTTTCAAGTTACCACTAGTTGTACAAAATACCAAGCTAGTGGGGTGCCACGAATGAGATTGGGTTTATAGTGATTTGTTTGATGGATATGTGACAGTGAACCTAATAGAATTAGGTCCTCCTTTTCATGTATTATACTTTCCCCGTTAGTTCCTAATGTGTTTCCTCATGATATTTATCATGTTTTATGCCTTTAATTATTTATTAGCTTGTGTATTGATTTTCTACTTGGATGTAATTTCATTGAATCATTGATCCTCCAATGATTTAGTACTGATATTAATTAGTGTTATTCCACATGTTTATTGTAATACTTTACAACTTTCTATAGGGAATTTTTCATTATAGTTTTCCTTCTTTCCTTACATTGAGTTTGTTGTGTTAAAGCATTCAAGTGAGGGGAATTTTTTTAAATTTTCTAGCCATTATTATAAATTACTTTGATATTGTTTTTAAACCATGTAAGGGTTTTTTATAAAAGGGGTGATGTTTTAAGGATAGATGAATGAGTTCTGAATTGGAATAGTTTCCAAAAAACATATTTATACCATGTTTTATAAATGGTGTACATTGATAAAGAGTGTGTTTTCTATTTTATTTATTTATATATCATTTTAATGGAAAAAACCTATTTTTCTATATTATTATCAAACTAGAAATTATAGTTCATATTATAAAAGGAATAAAAGTCAACAACTTACACTGAATATAATTAATAACTTTACATGAATGTCGGATATGTATACTCATGAATTGTAGAAGATAATTCTTCATATTCAACTAACTGCTATATCAGAATGTTAAATATGAAAATATCCCAATGCTTTTCAAGATGACTTCTAATATAATGCTTCAACTTAACTCTTAACCTTTTCACTAATGCTGAACTTTCTCAAATATATTTGAAAATACTCACTATATACTTAAAATGTATACCTCCTAAAACAATTCTCATTATATTCTTATTTCATCAAGTGATTTTTTAATCACATGTATATAAGAATACACATACATGTACATATATACTTTGGCTTTTTAGTGGGTGATTTACCATAGGTATTTATATAGGAAAACCATATGTAACATATTTACATATTTTTTCAACTAGTATATATGAATCTTTTTCCCTATTTAGTATTAAATATGTGTTTTAATTTTTTTAAAATTGTATAGGCACATTGTGATATACGTGGATAAAATCTGGATCACATTACCAAGGAACACACCTCAGTACGTTAAGGGCTTGTAGAAATTTTTAGATTTTCCAATTTCCAAACGATTTGTTCAAAATAGAATAAGATGACCATGTCCTAAATGTAATATTAGAATATGGTTGAAGATAGATGAAGTTTATGAACAATTAATAATGAAGAAATCCCCTTTTCAATATTTGTGTTGGATTTGGAATAGAGAATCGAATGTTACAGAAAGGTTGAGCACTGATGTTAATCCACAGAATGAGCTCCCAACTTCATCCACAAAGAAAAATGAAATGAAAAACCTCATAAATGATGCCTTCGACACTACAAGACCCCACTATCCACATCAAAACATAACTAAACAACTAGATGAGGGTGATAAAAATTGTAATGTGAGAAGTGATGTTTTGGAGACTATAACAAAATCAGATCAAGATTGTAACATATCATTGGATCCTCCTCTTTATTATTTCGACAGAAATGTAAGAGAAAGCTTCATTGAGGAAAATACATTTCCTGAGGTAGTTGGTGATGGAAATCAATAATTTAAAAGTAGGTGTTTGAAATATTCAAAGTTTTATTTTCTAGGTAAGCTGTGTTATATCAAATGTCTGAGTGCAATTAAAATTAAGGGAATGTCCATGATATTGGAATTTTTGTGTGAGGCATTTCATGAAACAAAAATCCCAGATTCTTTTTACGATACGAAAAATGTTTCTAATAGGATAGGTATGAATTATAAAAAAATGCATGTGTTTCCCAATGACTGTATACTTTATTGGTGACAGGATTGAAGTAGACAGAATTGCAAAAAATGTTCTTCTTCTAGATGGTAGTCAATGAGTGACGTGGGAAGTCTAAATCGACATACTTTCACGAATAAGAAGAAATGGAACACACCTGCAATGGTTTTTAATTACATTTCTTTTAAAGCATCGATTGCAAGGATTATTCATGTCATGGAATACTGCCAAACACATGAAGGGGAATTTTTAGATAATAATAGTGATAGGTAAATGAGACATCCATGATATTCACAATCCTGGTAGAGAATTGATTCATTACATCCATATTTATCACTTAATCCTAGGAATGTTCGATTGGGATTGGGTACTGATGGATTCAACCTATTTGGGACTTTTATTACCAGTTATAGAATGTTTCCAATTTTTTTCATCCCTTATAATCTACCTCTATGGATGTTTACGCAACAAACATCTTTTATCATTTCGATGACTATTCCTGGAAAACAAATGCCTCCAAATGATAATGATGTATACTTGTAGCCTTTGATTGAAGAATTATAGGAGTTATGGAACAAAGATGTTGAGAAATTTGATGTTTCTTCTATTATAATGTTCAAAATTCATGCTACTTTAATGTGGACCATTAGTGAATTCCCTGGGCTTGGGAATTTATCTTGGTTGGAACATTTACATGTGTTTGTCTTTTCATATTAGTAACTCTGCTTTTGATCCCAAATAGCTACCTCACAATAGAAAATGGTGCGTCTTGTTCCATCGATGATTTCTCAATGAATCTCATAGATTTAGGCAGAACAAATCAAAATTTCACAGTTTCATTAAATGTTTTCCACCTTCATCATCATCATCACCATGTAATTTTATAATGGTATAGGGAGGAAAGATACAAAAATGAGAAGCACAGAAGGAAACCCCTCGCCGACCCCCACCCCCGCCCAAAAAATGAAACTATGGGGGCCTAAAATGATGCATCCCTAATGAATCTCCTTTAATAAAGTCAATCCCATTAGAAGTAATACTTGCAGAATAGTGATGAAACACCTTCTATGTGCCATTAAGGACCACTTAGGCCATGTAGTCAGCAACCCTGTTCCCCTCTCTCTAGGTGTGAAGAATTCAGATGTTGTTCTTAATAATGCATTTACATTGCCTTATGAAATAAAATATCGACCAAGGGACTTCACCATTATCTTACAAGGAGTTACAGACAATTAAGGAGTCTATTTCAATTTCAAATACCTCCAACCCCTGTTACCTACAAATTCATAGTCCCGTAAGCATTGCCAGTGCCTCCTCTTGAAGGGAAGATCCATGGCCCAGGCTGGCTGAAAATGCTAAGAAAACTGAGCATTTACTATCCCTCACCACAACTCCTCCACGAATGCAACCCTGGACACAAGAGCCATCTGTATTGAGCTTCAAGCCACCAGAGGGAGGTCGCCAGAAGACTCAACTACCCTTCATGTCACTAGAGGTACAGTCCTCACTGGAACTGGAATGAAACCAGTGAAAGGAAGGCACTGCCATCCAATGTCGTGTCGCCTTCTACAAATCCAGAAACCAATTTTTTCCCCAGAAAATAATAACTGCAACCAAGATAGCCACACCCTAAAACATTGCTCTATTCCTCTCTTGCCAAAGTCACCAAAACCCCCATGCAGCAAAACAGAACGAGCAACTATCTCAGGTCCCCCACCCTATAAGACATGATACCACTTAACAAGAAAGGAGGATAAGGTCTCGTTCGATGAAAGGGGTTTAGAGAACTCTCCAAGAGACTTCCAGACCTCGCCTGCCCAAACACTACCAAAGAATAGGTGTGAAGTTCTCTCTTATCAATGCCTGTTACAACAAACACATTTAGACGCAAGCTGGATGCAGAACCTCCTGATATTCTCGTCCATCAGAAGTGCTCTGTTTCAAATCTTCCAGGCTAGAAAATTGATCTTAGTTGGAATTTCCTTAACCTAGACGACCTCATCCCGGCTCCCTTCCCGACCTAGCTCAAAAGCAATGCGACAGAAGTCCATCATCGAGAACCGGCCCGTGGAGGAAACAGTGAAGACACATTTATCCTTCTCTGTATTGAGCTCAATGAGATTGAAACACTCAAGCTAATTTTCATCCAGAACCGTGTTGATGAACTCCGGGAAAACACTAGCATCCCTATACGAAATATCTGTGATCAGACATCTAGGAATCCCCAGCACTGCACCGTTCCAATCTTGGTGCCAGAAGGAGAGATCTCCATTTCCAACAATCCACCGAGCGAAGGGCCGAAGCTTCTCAAGAATGGGGCCAACCAAAGACCATAGGGATGCTTTGTTCCGGTCCACCAAACCCCTGGAGCCCGAGGCATATGCTTGCATGGTGGTCCCCCAGAGATAACGACACTAGAGAACACTCCAAGCGAGCCTCGCATGCATGCAATAGAGTGTGTTCTCTAAGTTGTGCACATTAATCCCTCCAGCCTCACCGGCCTCACCAATTTACCCCATACCACCCAGTGTTTCTATCCCTCCAAAGATGGATCCCAAAAGAAATTGGCAAGGATCTTTTCAATGGCTTTGATCACCCCCTTAGAGACGTTGGTGGATGATAAACCATGGAATGGATAGGCCAGAAGCACGCTGTTCAGCAAGGCGATCCTTCCGTCGAAAGACATGAATTTATTTTTTCAGTTCAGAACCCTATCTGAGATCCTTATACGTAAGTCATAAAAGTTGCATATTCGAAGGCTTCCCTGTGATATGGGAGTACCAAGTTAAATCATAGGAAAAATCCCCCTCTGAATGCCAATCAAGCTGTTGACAACCTCCACTCTCTCTGCAGAGCAGTTATTGGAGATGTAGAAGACACTCTTACCCTTGTTGATCAACTGAACACTCCATCGACAATAAACATCAAGCACTCTGTTAATGCTACAAATGGACTTAGTCTTAGCATTCATCAATAAGATGGTATCATCCGCGAACATAAGATGAGAGATTGTCAGGGCCTTTAGACGACGCCGATATGGAAGGACACCTCCATTGATGATGCTCCTATGGATGAGGAGAATCAGGACATCCTAAATTATAATGAATAAAGATGGAGTGATGGGGCCCCCTTTCCTGAGGCCTCGAGTAGACTTGAAGAACCCGTATGATTTTCCCATAAAGGACACAGATAACCACGAAGACCTGAGGCAACAGAAGAAGAGATCAGCATTCCAAGAGTTGAGACCCATACCTGAGAGAACTCTATTAATGAAGCTCCATTCCACCCGATCATAGGCCTTGCTCATGTCTTGTTTAATGACCATGTTAGACCCTCCGGTCATGATGTTGATATCACTGTGCATCTCCTGAGCCAGAGCGATGGCCTCTTGGATCGAGCGACCTTTAATGAACCAATGTTGTTCTAAGGAAATGTAGTGAGGGATATGGATAGCCATCCTAAAGTTAATAATTCTTGTCAAGATCTTGTATGGCACATTACACATGCTCACTAGACGGTAGTGTGAGATCGATGAGGGGTTTTTGGACTTGGGAAGAAGAAGGAGAGTGGTGGCACAAGCAATTCTGGGTAAGCTCCCTCCCCAAAAAAATCATGTATAGCATCAATGATGTCCTGTTTCAGTGAGACCCAGGAGGCCCTGTAAAACAAAGTATGAAAACCATCAGGACCCGCCACACTCTCCGGGTTCAAATGCATGAGAGCTTGTTTGATCTCTGACTCGCCAGGAATAGCCCCCAGACTTTCTTTGGTTTGGCCGGGCACATAGGTAGGAATCAAATCAAATATGTCAGAAGGTTCCGAAGGATAACCAGTACCTAATTGTTCATTTTGACCAGCCAGAAGCTCCTGGAAGAAGGAATTGCCCATGCCTCCAATCGTGTCTATGTCCTCCATGAAGGAACCATCCTCCAGTTGAATGTTCAGTTTGACCAGCTTCCCCCTCTCCTCGATGCACGCATTAAAAAACACTTTTTTCCTTTCTCCCTCTTTAATCCATTTGATTCGAGCCCTCTCCCTATCCATATACTCATGTTTCAGAAGTAGATCAGCCAAAATGCCCTTTTTCACTACAAGAGCTGCATAGGACCAATCATCCCACTCCACCTCGAGACCAAGCTCAAGAATCTCCACTTCCTGCATAATAGAAGAAACAACCTCTTTGGAGGGATCCAGGTCCATCACCCATGATTGGAGCTTGAGTTTAAGCCTGCTCGGTTTACTGTAAAAAATGATCCATTTGTTACCTTGCAATGGAGTGGCCCAAATAGAACCAACCAGGTCATGGTATCCTGGTTTTTCCACCCAGTACTGACTGAATTTGAACCGCTCTGGTGACCGAGGTGAGGAGACAAGAGACATAAGGAGAGGTGGGTGGTATGAGATTACCCAAACTAGATGAGTCACCATAGTGGTCGAGAAGAACGAGATAGCATGGATGTTAGCAAGGCAACGATCCAGATGCCCCCACGACCGACATGATCCCCGTGGATTATTACTCCATGTGAACTTGTACCCCACAAAGCCTAGGTCCGAGAGGCCCTTTCCAGCCATGAAATGAATGAAATCAAGATTAGCTTGCCTTCGGAAGGGGCCTCTACCCTTCCATTCATCCAGAGCAGCCAGTACATTAATGTCTCCCCCACAATCCAAGGCATGGGGCCAGGATCAAACAATATTAAATCCCTCCATAAGGCTTCCCGAGAGTGCCTGTTGCAACTTCCATACACAAAGGAAACATAAACAGGAACGGGTCCAAGAGTTAACTTAACAGTGAGGAACTCATCCCCCGCTTGAATTAGGACCACATTTCACCTCCTATGCCAAAAGATCGAAATATGGCTATTAACCAACTCATCCAGCATTCTTGCTTGCATCCGAAGCCTTTTGGAGAACTCCCCAATTCTGTTGGGTTGTTTTTTATGCTAAAGGACTGATAACACCACTGCTTTGTGCATCGATATTTCTGAGGCAAGAAAGTCCGACTTGACCCGGGCTCCAAGACCCTGAGCATTCTAGATGAGAAAAGGTATCATTGGAAAGAGAGCACCCTAGGACCATCTCCAGAGCTCGTCACCTTATCATAGTGGGAGTAGGAGCCCCCTTGATGCATCTGGGACTTTGATCTTGTGAACACCCCTGGTACCTCACCCAGAAACACCATGGTAGTGGGAGGGCTGCCAACCCTGCATGAAGACCGTTTCCTCTTGGAGGCCACCACGGGTGATCGTCCACCTGCATTGGATTCATCTGGCCAAGGGAAGAGATCCATGAAAGGTATCTTAGGAGGGGCATCTGTGAATGTAGGGGAGAAGCCCTCCCAGGGGACTCCTTTGGGAAGGGAAAACACCACTACAGCCCACTGGTGATGCTCTGAAACGGACCCAGAAGCACTCGTAGCGAGGGGAGTAATAGGGAGAAAGCACGGGCCCTTCAACACACCACCTGTTAAGGAGATCTTAAAGGGGTTTCCATGAGAAAATAGAGAAGGGATGGCCTGGGAAGAGGGAATACTCCTCAGGATACAAGAAACAAGGTCCATTTCCCCCTCTGGTGCTTCCAAAACCAACTCCATGGGAGATACCACTGAGTGAGCCACTGAGCGAACAAGAGGGGAAGAAAGCATGGGATCCAGGGCCAGCACTAGAGTCAACTTAGAGGGAGCCGAGGGGGAAGATCACTCACCCTCTTTCTATCTAGCCTCGCCTCCAAAAGCTCTACTGCGGCCCTTAAGATTCAAGCACCCGTAAACTGGGAGAGAATGACCATGAAGGAGGCAATTCGAGAAATATCTAGGGCACACCAAGTACAGCAGATCCTGAACCTTGTTGAAGGAACCCTCCACGTGATGGTCCAGCTTCTCCAGCTGGGGGCAGGAAAGATCATGCTCAACACAAATTCAAGCCTCCACTGATGACAGACCCTGTCTCGTCCTATCATCGGAGCACAGGAAGATCCCAATTGATTCACCTATCAACCTCAGGAAGCCCTCATTCTGAAACGGCAGTAGTAACCCTTTAATAAAAAGATAAACCATAGCCAACAAACTCTCCTTTCCACAGTGAGCCTCCTGGGACCATCTGGCCAGGTTGAAGTCCCAACGGCCCATGGATCATATGACCTTGCACCAGACATGAAGAAAGTCCACCTCTGAAGCCAGAACGATGCATAAATAATTCTTATGAAGAACAAAATCCTGTTCCGGCTGCTAAAGACCCCAGGATGAGATCCCGCACTGGAAATCTGCAAGAGGCAGAGTCGATGCCCCAAACCTGGCTATCAAAGTCCATTTGAGGAAAGCTTTATCCTCTTCAAACGCAAAGGCCGGGACATTCAGACGAGAATAAAAAGTGTGCTCCAGCAATTTTTGCAATGAAAGGATACATATACATTCCTTTTATTTTTAAATAATGTGAAGGTATCTGATGGGTATTCAAGTAACATCCCAAGGTGACTTTACTTGAAGAATTGTATGTTACATGGATTTAAAAGTCATGATTCACATATTTGTTTACAATTGTTACTACCATGGGCATTGCGTACATTATTACCTGAAAAAGTTATGGCTTTTGTACTCCAATTATGCACATTTTTCAGAAAACATTGTAAGAAATCTCTACATTCATTTCAGCTAGAAAACAAGTAGGAGAGGGTTTTTTTACCCTTTGTGCACTGGAGATGATTGTTATTCTTTTGTTTTTTACATTCATGAAACATTTAACTGTGCATTTGGTAGATGAAGCTAAATTAGGTGGCCCCATTCATTATGGATGGATGTATCCAATTGAGAGATACATTATGTATATTTTTTTAGAAATATAAACAATTTTTTGAAATTAATTAAATGCATAATTATTTTTATTTTATTTCACAGATATTTGGGCATTTGAAATCATACGTGAGAAATAATGCTCAACGAGAAGGCTCTGTTGCTGAAGGCTATTTGGGTGAGGATTGTCTTACAGTTTATTCTAGATACTTGGATGATATTTATAAATGATTTAATCATGTTGGATGTGTTAATGACACATCAACCCAATCTCAAATACATCATAAATAAAAAAAATCCAGTTATTGGCCGATAAGTTGGGAGGACCTCAAATGTGACACTGACAGAATTGGAATTATTACATGAACATAGATATGTGCTGCTGAATAAAAAAAATTTAGATCCATTTATTGAAGTGTTGAGGATACAAAAAAAGAGACGAATGAGAGGACGAACATGAAATGAGAAAGATATAACAAAATTTGTTAATAAAGAGCTTGAAGAATGGTTTTCAAAACATGTATGTTCATAAATATTACAATAAATATGAATATTAGTTTGAAACATGTATATTGTAAATATAATAAAGTATATATATATTTTTAGATCATGAATACTGATACTCGAGCAGAGTTTTCATAAGATTTGATGTTTCTTACTCAAGGTCCTCTATAACAAGTTAGAATGTTCGACGCTTACAATGTGAATGGATTTAGATATTATACAGTGGATTGAGAAAGGGCTTTGAAAACACAGAATAGTGGTATATTTATATTTGATAAAGTGGGATACTATGGAAATATGACTAATATTATAAAATTAAATTACAAAATGCATTTTTCAGTTGTTTTATTCAAATTCAATTGGGTCGATATTATTGGACGTGTTAAAAGAGATTCCTTGCAATTTACTTCTATGAACATCTCTCCCTTGATGGATGTTGGTGATCATGAACGTCACGATCAATATATCTTATCATCACATTAAAAAATGGTATATTATGTGAATGATTTTTTGGATGAAGGTTGCAGTGTAGTTTCTCACGTAATACAAAGAGATTTGTATGATATGGGTGATGAAGTGGATGACTTGACCTCTAAAATTGAATCTCATCAACAATAAGAAGTAGAATTATTTTTCCATCATGATATTGAAAATATTAGTCTAGAAAGGATGAATGATGTCAATGATGTAATGGAGTAGGAAAATGACATGATTGAAGGGGAAAATGATTGTACGTATAGTTATTTATTCATTTAGCAACCACTTATTTCATGTGTGCAGTCATTCATTATCATTGTTATATATATAATGTTTGTTCGTACTAGGCATCTATTTTCATTTTTAAATTTCATTTCTGTATAATTTTTATGAAATATATGTTCTAAACATAATTTTATTTGATGAAATGATAGGAATTCCATGAAGGAAGCGATACACTGTTTCATCCACTACTACGATAGATTATGATCCATATGTCTCCCTCCATATGGAATTTAAGCCACTATCTTCCTTCCCCCTACACCATCTCCCACCTACACCATCTATCACAGCCTTTGTGACCATCCCTTTAAAATATATGTCATCTACTCCCCCTTCAGTAGCCTCAGAATCGAGGCAGCGGTGCGCCACTTCTAGTTCATCATAGGAATACTGTAGGGTCACTATTATAGGAACAAATTTTAATATAAATAAATTTATTCCAATTTTTTTTATACTAATTGTTTGTTCATTAAAGATGAAAGAGTGAAATTGTGGAGAAAAATTTAAAAAGTGTAGGTGTGTGGAATATGAATGGAGAGAAGATAGTTGTCATATTTTATTCATAAGGGGTCCCTACAGATGACACTGTAGGATTACTTGGCCAAATTCTAGGAAAGTTAGCAGTAGATCCCATTTCCCTTCCTATTTCTTATGATGATGTGAGACATATTCCTCCAAGTTGGATAAATAACGTTTTTTATTTCCAAATATAGGTAATTTTAATACATTATGGTGAAATTGAATGTCATGTTATTAATATGTTCAAAATGAATTTCTGTATACAGATGTTTTTCCACATTACAATTGCTGATGTGAATGCACAAAAGTGGACATTGAAAAATCTTGGTAAGAAATGGAAAGGCTTAAAATGGAGATTGTGGAGTGATGTAAATGATACTTCATTGACCATCCAACAAATGTATGAGAAGCTACCCAATAGGGTACCCAAAGAACAGTGGAATTTTTTTGTTGAAAGACATCATGATGAGAAGCAGATGGTATTTAAATATTTATTATTATATTAACCTCATTTTACGTTTATAAATTTATAGGAAGAGGAGATGACATTGAATACATTGCAATTAAATAGAATTTAATTTATTTCATGATATATCAAGAAGGAATGCATAATGCCAAGCTAAGCATGTCATCCTTCACAATACGGGGTCAAAAATTTTTTCTAGAAGTCGATCGACTCTAGTAATGTTTTCATTAGATTAAATATTTAAAAGAAAATATTATCTATTTAATATATTAAATTTATGATTTATCTTTTTTAAATGTCTTCATAGAGTTTAGGGCACGAAGAATTTTGAACTGAAGTGTGGTTGGATGTTTACAAAAAATCTGATGGAAGTTTTGTTATGGAGCCTACCAAAGAAGTTGGGGTAAGAAATTATTTTTCATTATAATAACTATATCAGTTTTAACTATGTTAATATATAATGATATTTGATTTATAGGGAAAAATTAACAAAATATGGGATGCCAATCCAGGGCAGTCCTACTCAGTCTCCCAACTTGACCTGGTTGCTAAAGTCATTGGGATATAGCATCCTGGTAGAGTGTGTGGGATGGGTATGGGACCCATACCATCTGATGTCTTTGGTATGCCATCAGGCGTTGAAAATAAATATACTCCTGGTTGTAGTTAATACATACCCAAAGATGCTCAAAGAGATATTGTTTCTCTATGAAACATAGTTCAAGACCATGGGGCTTAGATATCCGCTTTACAGAAAGAGTTGACTTATATTCGTCAGTAGATGAGCATATATCCCCCCGGTGGTATTGCATTGATTGGTGGTGAGCAGGTAAATCACAAAAATTCATAATCATTTAGTTTTAAAACATTTATTTATTTTATGTTTAAATATAAATATGAAACACTATTTAATTTTCAATATAATATTCTTAAAGGTTATAGCAGGAAGTAGAGATCGAGGTGGAGAGGGTGACGATATATGTCCATCATCGGATAATTATTAGTAGTATTGTTGATATGTGGACAAATATTATAACAGTCAGTTTGTATATGTGTCATGTGTGGCACATAGTTTCCTCCAAACATTTTCATGACCCAATATTTTATTGATTTCTCATGTTTCCATCTATGTATTTTATTTATTTATGATGTTTCCTTTTATGTCTTGATTTCTCGAGTGTGGTATGCACCATATATATCGACTCTATATTGTGATGATTCATGTTTTATGATTCATTTTTCCTAAATTAATTTTTTAAATTATAATAACTTATCCTACATTTTTCGCCCAATTCATTTACCACTACATTTCTAATTCTAAGAAGTACTTCTTAGTTTTTCTCTGTTATCAATCCCAAGTGTTGAGAATGTGAGTCTCCCTAACATGTTTAATATAGATGACCATTTAGTGTGGAATAATCCTCATATCCAAATTTTTTAAAAATATTTTTAATCCATAGATACTAATACACGATTAGGGGAAATTTTGCCACATTATCTGAAATGGGGTTTTCCCACCATTTCCAAAGTGGCCTCCAAGAATAGTTAGGCAATGTGAATGACAATGTCCATTATCTCTGTAGGCATGAAATTTCATTGAGAAACTCCTTTTAGATTCTCTAGAACCCCCTTCCCTAGAAAAATGTTAAATAGACTACATGATCAGTTACATACCATTCATAACATCAACTACCCTATCACAAATAATTTATTATAAGAATCTATATTCCTTGAACAAATATATCAACCCCCTTCATGATAAACTCTTCCCTTTGATGGAATATTCCTGATCACTTCTATTATATTATGCACATTAAAATAACTAGGATGCATAGTGGGAGTGACAATATATTAGGATCCATATTCCATTCCATATAAGGAAACCACACTAAATACATTCTTTTCTAAGAAATCACACAAGTGAAACAAATATGATACTTGAACCTGAACCATCACTCTAATAAAATTTGGAACCCTTATCCATGAGAGAGATGATTTTACCTATTTTCTATCATTAGTGTCATATATAATTATTCCACGTGGAATAACCCAAGGGAGAGATGATTTTACCTAATTATGTTTCTATGTTTCATTTATAATAATACCACATGGGACAACAACATAAATTAATCCCAAGAAAATATTACCACATTATTATTCCCATGATAAAGGGTCTACCACCAAAATAATACACCCCAAATTTTTTCAGTAACTGAGGAATAAATAAATAACCACCCAATCATGTTCTTAAAAGACTGTAGGAGGGTTTAAATTTATCGACACATAGAGGGAATATAAATATAAATAGTTAATATATATACTAATAAAATATATAGTTTATATATATTTCAACCACATATATTTCAAAAGTATGTGAAGATGTATGTATCCGTATACTTATAATAATACAGATGAATAGATCATGGCATAACTCAGATATCCCTAACTAGTCTAACGAGACTATGTGCTCTTGTAATTGGGTACATGCCTTATATCCCAATAGAGTGAGAGATGCCATCAAACAACACCTGGGATGTTGAGTGTGCCATCAGGTCAAAATTCTAGTCTTGGAATGTGGTGAGTAAATCAAAATACTTATATAGTAACATTTTTTTGATACACCATGATCAACACCTAATGTAAGGAATTGTGATATCTCCTGGCTAAAAAATCTCATACAATCGTACCACAACCTATAAAAAGGAATATATTAAATACAACTAGTAAGGGGAATTACCTCACATCCATCTATTCCATCTACACCATATACATAATAATGGAAAAATCATTTTTTTCATAATAGATAATGAATAACCTCTTATTCATGTCTTTATCAATGTTTAATTCACATTTAAAATATTAAAATTCACAAAAAGCATTTTATAAAGCATAAATCAAGATCATGATATTATAATTACTTGGTGTCATTCCAATTAAAACCAATTGATTTATTTTATGAAATAAACCAATAATTAATTATCCATTTCCCATTAACATATATATATAACACATTCAATTCATTAAAACATGGGAAACCCATATATAATCTCAATGGAGTCACTTAGTTGGGACATGTTAATCTAGAAAATTTCCCACAACATAAATTCTGACTATAAGTGGTCTAAAAACCTATGAGATGCCTTGGGTTCTATAAAATAATCACATATAAAAGGATATTGCATTATTGAACAATTACAGAAGATATGTGGGAGTACCAACATTTGAAAAATAATAATATTGTCCCATTTCACATAGATCACCCAATTGGTGACCATATAAGTTTCACACAACATGTGAACATCCAATCGAGGATCAACTAGTACATATGAGTCTACAATGGTCAATTTTAAGTACATAAATCACATAAATAGAGATTCTTTACCAAATATGGTGTGCGACACAGTGGCTTAATTACAAAAAATCGAACCCCAATGGGAAAACAATGTGACTACTAACCTAAAAGTCATAAATGACGCCTCTCCCAATAGCATCTTCATATTTCATGATTTTTGGGAGAAATATGTGAAATGGTTCTTTTCCATGATAGTATGAAAAATTTGCCTATGCCTATACAGCATAAAGGATCCAATGGGAAACTAAAATAGGATGTATGAGTGGGGTACGCCTTACGTTGAGCTATCCAATTCTTCCATCAGATATTGAATTGGGTGTCTAATGATAGCGATATGGATGAACCTATGAAAAAAAATTGAGTTATACAAGTGGTTAAATAATTCAAAATAACTGGAAGATGAAATAGAAAAGGTAAAGTGGTATAAGAATAGGATAAGGGTAAACTTTTAAATTCACCATTACATTTTATTTGATACTAGGATTATGCCATGTGATATTTTAATATGCATTCCTTTACTCACTGAACGTTGCATTTGGTTGTGCTTAGATAAGCATATATTTTTATATTGACTTTAGTATGTATTTGGTTAGTGTTTTGGTATTCTTGGAATGGTCCTTTTCCAGGGCACTAGTACAGGGGCTCCAAAAACTGGTTATTTTTTTGTAAATCTGCACTTCGGTGGACGTTTAAACCACTAATAACTGTCGATATTTTTCTATTAGTGGCGATTTTAACCACCGCTTCGGTCTTAAATTTAGTGGTAGCTATAACCCCTGCTACAGTAGCCAATATTTAACGCTTTTTTCGTGGTGGTTATATTATTTGTCACGGTGGTTTTAACCACCACATAAAAATGTAATCCCACACCTAGAAAAATTACCTCGAAGAAAAATATAACCTTCGAGAAAATGCACCTACTAAGACTTTTCCCATAAACCACCGCTGAACCGCTTTAACCTCCACAAATAGTTTCTCAACATGCAATTTAGTGGTGGTATTCAGAAACCACTGCAGAAGAATATGGAGGCAGTTTAAACCACCACCATATCCAAAAATAACCTTCGTTCCATTGTACTTTTCCTATGGTTCATGCACAATGGTATGTGCAGCGGTATTTGGAGTGGTATGCAGTGATCGCATGCAATACATAGAATTCTATCAAAAATGGTTCGCAACATCCGTACGTTGTAAATGCATGTCATACGTGGAATGAAAGAATGTTCATGGTATTTCTATGGTTCAGGAAATAGGATTAGTATATGATGGAGACTAACAATACACAAATGGAGTTCAGTTTATAGATTATACCACCTTGAAAATTTAGGTCAACCATACTAGAAAAAATTGTAGTGTTATGTGCGTATTTAAGGACTAATAATTCCATTTCTAATGTGATGGGATTAGATATTAAAATTTGAGGAAGAAATCTGGTAATTTTCAAATTAGTACATGAAGGAGAAGATGGTATATAGAGAGAACCATAAACATAAGGAAAAAAATCCATGGAAGAAGGAGAAGTTTATGGAGGAAGCTCTCGCAATACGTGATGGTGCAAGGCATCAAAAAATGTTAGGTGGCACACAGAGAATCTGAGCAGTATGTGGAAGAAGGCGGTACGTGGAGTAGGGCAGCTCAACGAGGAGTTGGAAGGTATACTGAAATAGCAATGGTATGCAGAGGAGGCGGTCTGCAAACCATACCCGGAACACAGAACATAGAACACCCAAGGAAGCCTAAAAATTGACAAATTCAGTTCGGTAAATAATGTTCCATAATATATCAGTATAAAAAATCACATATATGGGTGATCACAAGACTTCAATAGATCATCCATTTATAGTTGAGGATGCATGATTTTATGATAAACTAATGAAGTGACCATCAAGTCAATAAACTAATTGACGATTCTTCCAAAATAGTGATCTAGTAGGAGTCAAGGGATGTGAAATGAGGGACGCAATGTGCTATCCCTAAACCTTGTAAAGATAGTGATCATGGCACATAGTGGCTCTGCTAAAAACAAGAAATCCAAAAATTATAATGATTAGTGGTTTTTGGTATGACTGACACAAAATCTTCATATACCCCTTGGACATAGCCATTATTTGTGAACCAAGTAAAATTGCTATGTCATTTCATTCCATGTGAATGTTTATTTTTTTCACCTCCTCTTTATTAAGGCTTAACAGGCTTCTACCCACATGGGAACAATATCCATCAATTTAAAAGAAACTTTTGACACTCAGATTCACCATGCCCCCCCTAAGGATGTTCTTGGGTCCTTCTTGCAGGTCGCTCATAATGTCGATAACGAATCCAACAGCAAGGAGGCCACTCTCCCTCAGTAGCAGAAGCGGGATTCCTCCCACTCACAAGATCCCTGTCAGCAAAACCAAAATGAAAAAAAGAAAAAAGAAAAGAAAAAAAAGAAGAAATAAGGAAAATGTGATAAATTAAGTAAGTAGAAAATGATGTGTATCTCTAGGGCTCATAGCATGTAGTATAAGTTGGGTAATAGGCCGTGTAATTTGAATAGACTTGTTTTGGGGGCATGTGGTGTGGTAAAAACTAGTACATGACATGTATCAAATCTTTTTAGACCATGTGTAATAGTATGGAGTGACGCCCATGTAGGTGGATATACAAGACTTCGACTGGGGAAGATGATAAGGGAAATACATTCCAAGTGGAATGGGGTACACACCGTGTATGAGGAAAATGTGTTAAAGGTGTGTAGGCATTCCACATGGAGTTCTCTGTTGGGTTGGATGACACGGAATGTGTCGTATAGACCGACCATGTATAGTGTCACGAGAAAGGGGTCTTGTCTTAGAGGACACAGTCTATCCCAAAAGGTGAGCGTCGAACCCGGTACATGGTGTGTACCAAAGGTACATGCCATGTAGAATTAAAATACATAAATCATGTTATGTGTGTCCATGTTCACTATGTATAGAGTGTTTGGTTTTTGTGCACTCAGTGTACAGCGCGCGAACCCAAACAGTTGGACGGATAAAAAATAAACCTAAACGGCAGTTTAGCTAACCAAAAAAGTATGGAGAATGGCATACCTGTATCGTAGATAAAAATATTGAATAAATGGTGAAAAAAACACTAAAAATAATTGGATTGAATTTGGTCTAGGAGGATGGTGTGTGGGATAAGAAATAGGGAGGAGGGGGGTCACACGACACAGACTGAGGCCGGGTAGGGCCCATCCATTATAGATGGAGTACACGATGTGTATAAAATGATAAATGTTGTGTATGTTTTTTATAATGGATGATATAATTATTATAGTAAACTATATAATAATTAATATTAATAATTAAAATAATATATATATATAGATTATTTACTAAAAATTAATCTATTCACGTAATGTATTTGGGAAATACAAGTTTTGTGTACTAAAATTGGAAAAATACAACTATAACATTTGTTCTGGAGGTTGGGGTGTGATTTGAATCGGTGATCGACCGTTCCAAATGTAAGTCCTCAACCACTACAGCCATGGTTCTAGTGTTGGCCAGTTAAAATTAATTTTAATATTAATAGTACAGGAACAATTCTACATGGGATGAATAAAATGCACGACGTGTAGTTTTAATATGAATAAAAGGGATGAAGCGGGGAAATTAGTAATGTTCGAACTCGGGTCTATTGAATCCACGCCCGAGACTCTGCCAATATGCCAACTTCACCGGCATGAATTATCTTATTTATACATCTGTTTAAATAATACTTTAGAATATGGTTCACATGATGTATATCGAAAATCACATTATGAGGTTTTATTAAAATGAGAAATTATGGAAATGGTCCAGTTCTCAAGATTCAAACGTGGGTATTTTGGAACAGGTTTACGACCATGGCCAGCCAGTCCCTCCCCATAATGTGGTTTCATTTATTTAGAAAAAAAATAATTTTTTTTCAAAATTACAACACACACCGTGTAATAAAAAATAGGTTTAAAAATAATGAACCCAATATCGAAGGTAGGTATGGAGGGATTCAAACTGGTGATGGCTCAGATATATTCCATTGACCATACCATTAGCACCGAGATCATACCTATTTATTAACATTTTTAATATTTATATATTTATTATTAGAATATATACTGGATAGATAAGTATACGTTGTGTGTATATGTGGTACACAATGTGTAAACTCTGGGTTGCCTCCCAGAAAGCACTTTTGTTTTATGTCGTTGGATCAACTTTACCTAATTGTTTTTCTACCTAAATAGTATGGTGGAGATTTTACCCACCATATCTTCCATTTGAAAATAGGATTTCAAATACTACCCATTTACTTTGAATAGTGGACCATCTCCTCCAGCCACCTCCCCTAAACCATGGGGAAAACCCCTGATCACATTGAAAGGTCCAAACCATCGGGACTTTAATTTACATAGAATCAATCTCAAATGGTAATTAAATAAATGTACCTCATCACTAGGATGAAATGATCTCCAATATATCATGTGGTTGTGGACTCCTTCTGTCTTCTCCTTATATAGCCTAGAATTCTCAAACTCATCCCTCCAAATTTCATCAGGTTCAATTAGTTGAAACTTAGGTTTTTCATTTGTAGATTTGATATCATAGTTCAAGGCTTTCCTATCCTAATAATATTTATGCTCAAGCTCCACAGGTAAATTAATCTTCTTACCATATATCAACTAGAATGGAGACATCCCTAGAGGTGTATTGAAAGAATTCATGTATTCCCACAATGAATCATCAAGTTTATTGGAAAATACCCTCCATGATGATCCGACTGTCTTCTCTAGGATCTTCTTTAATTAACGTTTTTATACCTCCACAAGGACAATAGATTGTGGATGATAAGTTGTCCTCTATTTATATCTCACACCGTACTTCAGAAGCACATTTCTAATTATCCCATTGTCAAAATGCGATCCTCTATCATTTATCAACAACTGTGGAACACCAAACCTGCTAAAAATGTTCTTTTTTATGAAATCCACAACTACCATTATAGTTTTGTGTGTTGTGGAAATGGCTTCCACCCATTTTGATGCATATTCAACACAAAATAGTATGTAAGAGTTTCCAAATTTTGGAGGAAAAGGGACAATAAAGTCAATACCCCATACATCGAAGATCTCATCCTCATCAATGGGGTGTTAAGGAATTTCAGATTGGCACCCCAAGTTACCAATCAGCTGGCATCGATCATAGCATGTCAAAAAAATTCTAGCATCTTTATGCATGGTATGAAATATTAACATAGATTGGATAATTTTTTCCATTGTTCTAATTGGCCCATGATGTCCCACTACTGGGGAAGAATGATAGAATTTCAGCATTTCTTGAATTTATTCTTCTGAGATGTAGCATTGGATAACCTCATCTCCAAATGAGCAAAATAGTAGAGGGTCATTCAAGATATATTATTTCACTTTAGAAAAAAAATCTTTTCATTTGGTCAAATGTTAAACCCGGGTGAATGACTCCTATAGTGATGTAATTGGCTATGCCAGCATACCATAGACGAGGTAAAGCTCCAATAGATAAAAGATTCTTGTCCAAGAATTCATCTTTGATTTCACTATCATATTCTCTTTAGAGATAAAGAAATTATAACATAGAGAGATGATTAGACACAATATTTTCACTAACCTTATTATCATGGATCTCCAATTCAAATTCATAGAGAAGTATCCCCCACCAAATGAGTCATGGGTTTGCATCATTTTTTCAGCACGTATTTTAGTGTTTCATGGATAGTGTAGACAATTAAATTGGATGGCACTAAATATGAATCAAACCTAATGAATGAAAAAACAATGGTGAGAATTTCTATCTCAATAGTATTGTAGTAGATCTATGCTTCATTTAAGGATTTACTAGCATAATATATCCGTTTGAAGATTCAGTTGAGTCTCTGCCAAAGAACTACTCCCACTGCATAGTCACTTGTATCACACATACCGTCAAACTAATACTCCCAATTTGGTGTAATCATGATAGGGGATTGTACAAATATTTTTTCAAAAGTTTTAAATCTGCAGTGCATTATTCGTCAATTTTATTGGTTAAGATATTATTGAAAAATCATGAACAAGTTTTTTGTAGAAACCGGTATGACAAAGAAACCTTCAGATTTCTCTAGCAGATGTGGGGATAGGCAATTGTGAGATAATTTCAATCATGGTCAGGTCATCTTCAATGCACATATTAAAAATTATATGGCCTAAGATGATTCCATGTTGTACTATGAGGTGGAACTTCTACAAGTTTAAAACCATATGGATGTCTTCACACCATTGAATAATTAATTCCAAATTTCCCAAGAAAGTGTTGAATGATTTACCATAGACAGAAAAATCATCCACATAGACTTCCAGGATTTGATATACCATATCATGGAAGATAGTGAACATGCAATGTTGAAAGGTGGTTGGATCATTAAAAAATCCAAAATAAATCCTCTGATAGAAAAAAGTACCATATGGGAATGTGAATGTATTTTTTTCTTGGTCTACAAGGGAGATAGATATTTAGTTATAACTAGAATAACCATCCATAAAGAAATAGAATACATACCCTTCTAATCGCTCCATCATTTCATCCATGAAAGGGAGTAGGAAGTGGTATTTTCTTGTGGTACCATTTAGTTTTCGGTAATCCACACATAATCACCATAATGTTACTATTATGGTTTGGAAAAGTTCATTTTTTTCAATAGTGATTACAGTGAAACCCCAATTTTTGGGAACCACTTATAGAGGACTTACCCATGGGATGTCCGAGATCTGGTAGATGATCCCCACATATAAGATCTTGATTAACTCTTTCTTCACTACCTCCTTTATGGGAGGATATAACTATCTATGTGGTTCCCAATAGGGCTTTTCTCCTTCTTCCAGAGACACCTTGTTGGGGAAAATGGTGGGGTCGATCCAATTATGATCACCAATTTTCCACCCACATTCATATTTTTTTCTTCTCAAAACTTTTAGGAGCACATCCTATTGATCTTTCGGGATGAATCATTAAGGATTACAGGAAGAGTGTTCGCATCACCTTGGTACCCATATCTTATGGATGATTGAAGAGTCTTGAATTCATGTTGGGGGGCCTTCAAAACTGAGGGCTCCATTGGTTCTACATTGGATCACTTTAGGATACCTGGAATGATTGCACATTTTCAAAAATGACCACCCGAGACAATGATGAATTGCAACTCTTTTGGGTTATATTCCGTCTTGATGACATTGATGACTAGTTGAGTGGTGATAGAAGAACATTCTATTTCATCTCCCATGTAACCCAGTGGATCATTCATTGTCTTCAATGAAAAATAATCCTCATTCTCTATCAGTGATACTTGTTTAACTGCTTTGAGAATGTTGAAGGAGACTTTTTATTCTCCCACTCAGAAGATCAAATCGCCTTCATGCTCATCGATCAACACATTCCTAGTATCCAAGAAGTATCTTCCCTGAATGAGAGGTTCCTCTTGATCTTCTCCCATGGCGAGTATATTGAAGTCAGTATTAAGAATAAGATGTCCCTATTTTATGAACACATCTTCAAGTATCTCTTTAGGATATTTGATGGATTTATCTTCCAGTTGAAGGGATATGCAAATTGGTTGGAGATCATTTAGCCCCAAAGTTTTGAAGACTTCATAGGGAATAAGGTTAAAACTCATCCCTATGTCACGAAGGGCTTTTCCAAACTCACAAGATCCAATTTTTTAAGGTATTGTAAACCTACATGGATCATAGAGTTTCGGAGGAAGAAAATGTTGTACCACTGATGAGCATTCCTTAGTGAAATGAATGGTCCACAAATCTCTCATCTTCCTCTTATTGGAGATGATTTCCTTTATAAACATCATGTATGTTGGAATTTTAGTTAATTCCACAGAGAAAAGACTATTTATATGATGTTTCTCGAATACCTCTATGAATTTTGTGAACTACTACTCCAGCTTCCTTTGATTAATTTGTGTAGGAAATGATATGGGGGTTTCAAAAGGATTAACCAATACTTTTCTATTACCGTGTTTGATCTCCAGTATTTTTTAATTGGAGGGAGACTCCTCGACTTTGAAATTTGTTTTCTGAAGAGGACGTTGGATGAGGTGTATTTTCACCATGATTTGTAGTTGTATTTTGATGGTTCTCCTTCCCACTTCGTAAAGTGATAGCATCGTCTTCTTCCTGTGGGTTATTCAGGGTATTACATGGCAGTGTACTAGGTTTCTCTAAAGAGTACTGATTAGAATGTTTTCAAATTTGATTCTCAATGCCTTGAATGGATGCCTCATAATTTTCAAAACATGTTTTAACAGTTGTTATGACTTTTTTCATCATTTATTATAGCTTTGATGCGGGTTTCCTGCTACGGTTTTTGTGCCGCTAGTTGAGGTTTTGGCTGCTTCAGTTGTTGCACTGGGTGAGGGTTTTGATACCCTTGTCTTTGGAAAGATCCATACTAATGTTGTATTGGATATGGATTGTAGTATTTGTTTCTCCCATAACAAGTAGGACATTGTGGGCGAGGTTGAGTATTTTTTTTGTTTCCCTCACCCCATGTTTGTCTTATCTAGCCATGATGGGTATTGGGACTGAGGGTATATATTTGGCCCTATATTCTTTAAAACAAAATTTACCTCATCTATCGATTCACCAACACTTATCCCTAGGCATTCAACCTTGATGTGATTTTCACCACAGTCACCGCATGCTGGGTGATTCACCATTTGAGCTTGAGAAGCATTTTTTAGATTTAGCACATCGATATGATTAGACACCACATTGAGTTGAGCAGTAAGAATCATCGTAGAATCAATATTGTGCAAGCCCATCTTATGTGTTCCCCTCTCCGAGTGCCATTGTAGGCCATTTTTGGGCATTTATTCGATCAATTATAAGAGTTACACCTATGATTTCTTTATTACTATTTCTCTAGTATTGGCATCCCCCATAGATTATTTTTTCATTGTGAGACCACCATAGAATGTTTGGAAAATAAACCATAATGGAAGTCCATGACGAGGTCTTATAATTAGATCTTATTTGGAATGGTCTTAAGATACATAAAAGGATTATAAATTATGCTCCTATAAATTGTGAATTTTATTCTACATAGTCACCTTTTTAGAGGGTGGGAAATATTTTGAATGAAATTCTTGGACCAATGCATCCTAGGTGGGAATGGATCATTGAAGTAATCATTTTATCCATTACTTTTCTTTATCACTTAATTAAAAGGGAAATAACAGAAGGAAAATGGAATCCTAAAACACCCCATGGTAGTAGAAGGTGTTTAAATTCTCTAGAAAATTAGAGAGATGAGCATTGGGGTCTTTACTGGGTAATCCTTCAAAGTGCAATGTGTTCAAAATGTGGTGTATGGTGGCTGGATTGGTCTCAAATTATTGGTCCTGCACTAGTGGTTTGAAAATTCTTGTATATATTTCTTGGATGGAAGGAATTCCATAATTCATAAGGGTACAGTTTGGGGGAATTTTCTCTTGAGGAGGTGGGGTAACAAATTGTTGATTAGGAGAAAATAAGCCCCCTAACATGGCTATAGGTATGAAAACATCTCTGGTTGGAACTGAAAGAGTTGATGTAGGCCATAACCTAGAACAAATATCATTGGTTTCATTTATTGGTTCTAGTTGTCATCTGGAACAAATAGCTATCCAACTCAATAGGCGATAGCTGAATCTCCCTCTTCTATATTCTCTATGGGAGTGTTCTGGTTGTTCTTGTCGATAGGTACACGACATCGCTGGAATATTGTTCTTTCGATATCCAGATCAAGTGGATGGATGTCCAATGATCTGGTGCTCTAGTAATGCGCGATTCATCCACTCATTGACTTTTGAATTTGAAAAACCTGAAAAAATACAATGCATAGAAAAAGAAAAAAATAAAATAATGAAAACCAGATATGAGATTAAGAACTTGAAATTTTCAGAGTTTTTAATTTTTAATTTTAATTTAATTAATTCAAACTGATTTATCAAAATACCATTAACATTCACATCCCCAGAAATAGTGCCAAAATTTGGTATCATTTATATCTAAGTGATACTTTTTACAATCCAAATTAAATTACACATACAGGTATAGTTCATGTGTGGGATCAATCCACGAGGATATGTAGTTATGGTGTTTTTTTCTAGAATCCGATTAATTTAGTGAATTTTTATGAAATTTAGATTAAATTATTGTGTGTTTACAATAGGGTGATTGGATTTTAATTTCATTAACAAATTACTTTAAAGGTAAATAAAAACGCAAAAATTTGATTCGTGATGAGAAATTGGAAGAATATGTCGGTGCTATAGATTTTTAGGGTTGTTACTAAATAGATTTTCTTATTATGTTGTGTTGTTCATGATAACTCAAATATTTTGATTATAGAAGTAACAGATCCCCCTTGGTCTGCTAAGTTTTGTTTAAATCACTAGACACTAATTCCTTTGTCAACAATTTGATTTCATTTAATTTTATTAATCACATACCTTCTATGATGACAATCTCATCTAATGAACATGGATGTTCTTAATCGTAATTACCCAAAATATCCCTATAAATCTCTTTCATTGTATAATATGAGATTTCAAGGAATATATAGAAAGGATTATTATGGAATTTTGAGAGGAGAATAAATAACATAAGTATAACAATTAACAATATACATCTGGTAATCATCCATAACCCCAACACATTGGGGGGGTGTTTAGATACTCATAGAGTAGCTAGTAAATATACCACTTGTGATACCAGAATTAATCATGGAACAAACTGTGGATTGATGATTGTCGGGGAGGTAGTGGCAGCACCATGTTTCATCTCTTCCCTCCTACTCTTCTTGGGGATCTCCAAAATTCTACCCCTTAGACTGTCTTGGAAAATGAGTCAGTCTTGAACTTGGAGGTCCTTCCCTTATTTTATAATTCTTAGGAATACAAGACATGTACTAGAAAGTACATGGTGTATACCCAATTCAACATGCTTTGGCCCTCTTTTCACCTTTGGTGGATGAGATACCACACCACACTTGACTTGAAATAAGATGTTTCCTGGTAGCTAGAAGTGCACAGTGTGTAGTTCTGCCATACAAGGTTTGTAATATCAACCATCGGTCACCAACTACTTCTATAAGGGACCACACGATGTGTATATGGGAAGAAAATGGCATCTATGATTTGGCCGAAAACATGGGTGTGTATCCATTCTTCCAAATCCGTGTTGTGGAAATAATACACGGTTTCTCTAAGGAGTACACACTGTGTATATTTGAATTTTTCTTATTTCTATTCCTGATTTGTGAAATTGGATGTAAAATATCTGAAAATCATCAGAATCACAAATATAAAGAATTTGATCCAGAAAATGATTAATATTTGGTAAAAAACGATTTCTTATGCTCATTAATATATATTAAAAAGTATGCACAAATTATACACATCACATAACTTATATCCTTTTCCTATTCCTTAAATTGGGAAATGAAATATTCATTCATGGGAACGATAAACTACCACCTCGTGAGCCAATGTAAATAATTTTCCATCATCAAAAACATTAGATATTAATTATTATATATTTAATGTTTATATATGATATACATGACATATTAAACAATAATTAATATTAATATATCATATACCTTCTTATCTTACTATCCATTGAAGAATAATAACTTCATTCATGTGTAAAGTGTACTGCTTCCTTACTAATGGATGTGATCCATTTTCTATTATCGCATCACAAGGATGGTTTATATAATTGTGTTTAGATAAATAAAATTATTGTCATGATATATTTATCATTATATAAATATATAATTACACTTACATTCTTTATATCATGATCGTTGAAAACTAAAAATGTCACTCGTGCCCATGTATGACCTACCATCTCCAAGATTCAAATGTAGCTAAATTTTCATGGTTAGTTTTAATAATATAATTGATATATATATAAATTATAAATATTTCACTATTATTATTTTAGAGATTATATAAAAATGATCCCTTTGACCATGGGCAACACAATGATGTAATTTTAAAATTATGAGCATAGTATCCTCAAAGGAACTCAATGTGGATATAACTAAATATGTCATTAAAATAAATGAATTAAATGGTTTAAAAATAAGTTATTAAACTTGGAGCATTTTCTTAATAAAATAAATAATTGATAATATTTTATTATAAAGTAGACAACGTAAAAACACATAATTCTAGACTCATGGTAAAACATTTCTCATATAACTTTTTCTTCCATGAGATATAATCCATATTCACCACATATTTCATTTTTGTTGTGTAAATAATTGACTTATGAATTTTATATCAAGAATATATTTATCTTCACGGTATTTAATTTTTCATTTGAAGTTATTTATTTTATGGGGGTTTTGATACAAAAGTTACAGAAGTGGTAAGGGTTTATTTCACAATATCATCATTATACGAGATTTTTTTTGTTTATATATCACATGGAGAATTTTTTTTGATATTTATATATTAAAACCAATATATATTGTTTTAATTTAGTATTAATTAAATTTTCATGTAAAATTACCATTTTCCCCTATTTATTACTTTAAATGATTGGCAATTTTTTTTTAAGAAAATATGACTTCATTTTTTTCTTCGATTGAAAATACTTTTTCTTCATATCCATGAATTCTAAAAATATTTTACATAATGTTTTTAACATTATCCAAATTATTTTTTTAATATATTTTGACCCATGTTTTACTTTTAAAAAATTGATATAAAGTAATCTTCTTATCATCTTTTGAACGGGGTACATTTTAATATTATTACAGCAGTGTGAAAGGAATATATTTGAACTTATATGGAATGTATGGAATTAACTTCTATCATGGAAACTAAATTATTTGAATATTAATTTTTAATTTTGCATTTTTATTTTTAAATATTTTTTCTTATAATATATTTGAATTTTTTTAGATTTTGAATAAGTTATTTTAAAGTGAAATTGGTATTTTCCTCAATAAATATTGCATGTAATATTCGAATTACATTTTCATCAATGAAAAAACCATTAATGTTATGGATTTCATATGAATTATTTCTATATGTCTCTCACATATATAACTATATTATTATCCATTACTTTAATGGGGTAATAAATTCCTTTTGTTCATGTGCCAATTTCAATCATCATGAAATTTATATTGATTGTGATATGAGATAAGATTATGAAACCCATTTATTTATATGGGAAATTCATATATTAATTAATTTTTATTGATTTCCATTTCCGGTTCACATAATCATGAAAGTATTATGATGGGTGCACCTATATATCACTCTAAAGCATTGGGAAAATCTTTAGTCCCATGAGGAATCATGTATGGGATTAGGGGGAAATAGAATCTATTATGGGTCTCTATACACCATGTGATATTATCTAGGAATTTAGCCTTAACTAATGTTTATATCAGGATATATGTTGATTCCACATATCCTATGACTTCATGGTCATATGATACCATGTTCATTATGTTATTCTTCAATGTGATTAGTCTTAATCACTCATTTTTATCATGTTAAACTTTTGACTCATAAGTTATTGTTCTTTATTATGTTTGTTACCTTAATTGGTTTTTTAGATCACCACCTTTTTATATATATTCATAGGTTACCCCCATGATGTTTAGGAGATCAGAAGGATTTATTATCTCCATATAGAGAATAAAATAAAATAAAAAACTTTTAGTATCACTTTAAGGTATTATGAAAATAGTATTACAATAAAACAATACCTCATGATGTTTGGGTTGTAATTAATGGATGATAATGTTAAAAATCATGTAATAATTTTTTTAAAAGGAGATATCTAATATAATTAGACCACTAATAATCCACCAACAGCCTGAGGGTCTCATCTGCCTTCTTGGAAAATAGCACATGTGTACCCCAAGGTGAAGTATTGGGTTGTCTAAACTCTTTGGAATCCATGTCATATAATAATATATTGAGTTCCTCATGCTTGATAGTATTGATCCTATAATGAAGAATAGATACTGATGTTTCCAATGGTAAAATCCAACAGTGAACTCTACCTCCCTTTGGTGGAATTCCCAAAAATTATTCATTAGAAAAATACATGAAACAATCCACCACTTTAGGCAAATTAATCGAACATACTCTATGATCATTTATAAATAAACTAGAAATATGTGATATCACTCTACCCAACCCATGATGTTTAGGTCCATCTTGATGTTCCTAGATATCCCAGCCACCTTTTTGAAAATATATGCAACACTCTGGTGATGAAAATAACTACCTTTGATGATAAAAATCAATTTAGGAGTGATAAGAAACTAACAAGTTTATCCTGAGAATAATATCAAATCCTATCATCTCGAGGGACAAATAGTTACATTGTAAATAGTAATTTCCAATCGTGAGAGTAAATTCCTTACATTGGATTATACTTTCCTATCAGACTCCAAATAGAGTATCCAGATTTGTTAATCCATATAATTATTTGATATCGAGAATAATTATTTCCATGATAGAAACATAATTGAATTACTGTGAAATAGCTATATAAAATAAAAAATATACAAAATTTCAGGCTATTAGAATCATACCTAGAACTGTAGATGGGATAACACTATGCTCCTATATTATAGGATTTACTACAAAAAATATGGCCTGATATGTGTCCCTATGTTACAACTTGACTACCGTTAGAAGGTATGACCTACTGAATATGTAGATTTGATGTCTTACATCCTCAACCTCATCCTCCTTCGCATCCTGAACAACTAGTAATACTCCATCTCTCTTCCCGACATGGTGCTACTAATCCTACTATGGATGATGAAGCTGGGGTGGATCATTTTCGAATAGAAATTTGTGGGATGGTCTAAAACAAATCAATGATGGTGACCCATACTTCCAAAATCCTTGTATACAACTAAGTCCTTGCATGGTTTGGACATTTTGTGTTCTATATTCCCACACTGGTGAAATATCATGTAGAAATATGTTTTTACACTCTGAATACTAATACCCCTCTGAGAAATATCAATACTACACTTTCCACCGTGGCATGAACTAATACCCTATCTAATAAATGCACTATCATGACCCATAAATTTAGTTCTCTCTTGGTTAAACTTGGAGATGTGAACATGGTTTACTATCCTAGATAATGCAGTCTAACAAAAATTATTTACCTGAGAATAGATGGCTTGCCCAAGACTATCCTCAAACTTCCTCGCTATAGGAAATTTCTAACTAGCAAGATTCGGCAAAATGATTTAGATCTCAATAAGGAGAGATGAATAATATATTAAAAACATAGAAAACTAATTGAAGTATATACACTCCATGGATTGTTTGGTTCTCAAGGTTCATGAAAAGAAGTAATCATCGAAGGTAATTTAGATATTTCTCCATTCTATATCCTAAAGATTATATACCTCAATAATAATGTCCCACCACATATTGTATGTTTCTCTAAGAGTGTAAGTAGTGAGATTAACCGTCCTTTACATAGGAATCTGCATATTATCAAAAATTGTTAAAATGGCCTCTATCTTTGACTCATCAACCTGAGGGTAACTTTCCCTCGCGAATTTTAGTGAATGTTGTTGTTGAAATTCTCACATCAACTCTACCATAGTAAGGGTAGGTCCCAAATCTCCCTACTTGATCAGTGTGAATAAGAGGAAAACCTTTTGAAGATAATTATCAGTGGCCAGATCAAGTATAACTGGAGGTTCTATTGGTGTCACTATAGGTGTAAATAATGGTCGTGCGGGTCTTACCTCCTATATAGCACGTTCGTTGTCACCTTTTTCATTCGACCCAAAGCCATCATGGGGGAATATATCTATAATTACAAATACATGAATTTAAATGAGTTTCAATAATAGAATTGGTCTCACTAAAAATAATATTAAATGTACGAACAATTATTATATTAGAGACAATACCCATATGTTGGATCCTAAAACCTATTCTAGGTAATTTAAAATATCATAATGGAATGTGGGTGAGACTTCCAACACCCACTAATAAGTTCGTGTATGGGTCAAGGCCTCATAACTTATATGATAGATTCTGATATATGGAATGTCAATAGAATTATATAGGGGGAAAAACCTTTTATATTAAAATTGGCATCCCCATTTAACGAAAACCATTTTGTTCAAGAATTAAAATTCAACAGTTTTATATATGTATAACATGGTCCAATAAAATTTGTCTTTCATAACCAAATTATAATGTCATGTTCTTTATAAGTTATAATTGGTACTTCATTTAGCTGCAACCATCTTTTTAAAAAGGATTAATTATATGTATCACTATTCTCAATTTATATAGTCCTCAAACATTATAAATTAAAATTTTCATCCATTTAATTTCAACCACTAATGTTTCATCCCATGTGATAAATGGCTCATGGCTCGAACATTCCATAGTTGGTTGGTTAAGGTGTCACCATCAATATATGTAGAAAAACACCATTTAGGTTGATGAAAACACTTTATGTGACCACATATATATCCTTTCCACTACATGAAATGTTAGTAAAATTAACAAATATAACAATCAAGGAACTGAATCATACTATTCGAAATGGTTGCAATAAGTAAACATGGCATGAAATATGCATGAAATATTAATCCATAGGTTTTTGTCATGATTCATGATTAATGAATCCTTACAATTCTTGCCTATGGGTAAAAATAAAACCTATAATTATAAAAAATTCAAAAATTCATGGGCATCACCCAATGGTGAAATTGTTACAACTATAATATGAAAAATAGAACAAAAAGTATCAATGATTGAAACATTGATTTTACCATATATGTGGGTTAGCTACTCCCAAACACATGATCATTACTAAATTTGGAAACATCCAAATCTCCCATATATCCATCCCAAAAAGTTTGATGATGAAAAGATAATCTGATATCACATTGTGATGTCCCAAATCTAGTACACTTATAAGTAACCAGACTCGATTTCCACATGTCCTCAATATTGCCTCTATATATGCCAGAAGTTTCTAACAAGATGTGAGTGTCTATTTTTGTATGATGGGGAGAATATAACATCATGATAAAATTAGCACACTACTTAATAATATTTAAACCATAGTGAAAATAATATAATTATGAAAAATAAAAATTAAATCATCCAAATAATAATAGCTAATGTAAACAATAAATAGAATGTAGTATCATATACTAAATAATGATGTCATGTTGCTTAATGGAAATGGGGAGTAAGGGAATATGTAGTAGGAATACATGGTATATGCTATAAAAAAACATACAAAAAGGGAAAAAAGTAAACTCCACTTACATTACAAGTTCTTACTCAGTCCCCTATTCTCAAACTCCATCCTAGAACAAAAATCAAGCATCCATTTTCAGAAAATTTCCCTTATCTCTATATGAATCCATGAAATCTATCGGGGTACCAAATAATGTCCTGAATAGTGTGTCATTAAAACTCAGTAGGTCACGCCAAACAGTGTCTATAATTATCCAGTATGTGATTTTACCATGAATAACGTATCAAGTAATAATGATTAAATAGTAAACAGAATAAATAAAACTCATGTTGTCTCAGATTCCCAAGGGGAAACCCATATAATACTACCTAATTCTGACTAATCAGGAATTTCGATGAACTATTCATTATTTATAAACAATAAGTTCCAAAAAGTTTTCTAATTCCAAATATGGATAGGGAACATCATGCCCATTAGTCAAGAATAATAATTATTGAATGTCATGTCCATTTATAGCACATAATAGTAAGGAATGTCATGTCCATAAATTCAATGTGAATTATGAGGAAAATCATGTCTATTAATTTAATTTATGAAATTTGGAACATTTTATCTATAGACAATAATGATCGTTATGTCTATAAATTAAAATTAAATCCTTAAGAATATCATTTCCATTAATTACATTCATGAAATATAGAATGTCATGTTAATTATTCCCAATAAAAAATATGGAACATTATGTCCATTAAAGAAGTTAAATAGGATATAATCACATCCCCATCATTTTACAATCAAGGGTATAGGATTTCACCCTTTCCATTTTAAACTATATTCATTATTTAATTCAAGTGACTAAAGATTAATTAAAAAGGACTAAGTGCAATCTAATTTCAACTACAACATTTAACGAGGATTCAGTGACATGGTCTTAAAATTAATGTTTTATTTAATTTCATTCTATGTAATCATGTCTTCCTAGGGTAGATCAATACCAAATCCTAATCCATTAATTAAAATTTTCTACATCTCACTGTCCAAGGTTAAGCCAACACACCTAATTATTTTTTTGGTCCAAACGGAAAAATTAACCATCAAGGAATATATTTGAACTCAACTAAGGGGATGGTATGGTTTGACCTTTCATCCATTATCTAGATTCCATTTTCACATATTCTATCAATTCAAGGTCTATGTGTTCAATTTTAGGTATTATAAATTTTTGGATCAACACTCAAAATCCTTGATGTTCAACATAATGAAAATAAAATAACAACATCTAAAATTTAATGTAAAAGGTATAGACCACTAAAATTAGATGGGTAGAATAATAATAATACAATATAGACCTTTATTTAGTACTATAACAAGAGAAATTGATTTAATACACAATCTCCAAGAAATATGGAATATTAGTTTTCATAGAAACAATATCCATGGTATAAAGAAAAACTGAGCAAAATAGAAATAGGAATCATAGAATTACTATTTTTTGTCAGACATGATGAACTATATTTTATTTGTATATTGGGGGTAATATATCTCTCAAATCAAATATTTTATAGGAATGGATCTCTCCAATATGTAGTCCACTATGAAATAGGTGAAGGAGAAATGTGTTTCATATTTTAGGATGAAAGAGGTAAAAAATTCGAAATTCGCTATTTTTTAATAGGGCCTATTTTTTTTCACATAGTTTTCCAAAACAAGTTCCAAACATGTGTTTGGAATTACATAAGTTGAATCCTCCATCACATAGCTAGGAACATTGAATAAAAAACCATGTTCATACCATGTGTGCTCACTTTCTAAGCCCACTACCCTACACATGGCTAGACAAGAAATTATGAGAAATTGTGTACCAATCATGAGATGTACATTTTAAATTTATTATAGGGTTTATATGGCCACAATTCCACTTTCACATGATTAAACTAACCATGAACCTCTATTTTATACCATATGGTTGAGCTTTATAGTAACTACTAAATGTGTTCCTCTTCTTGTTTCTCTAAACACTAACGCTTCAGGATTTTCAATTCCTCACACTCTCCCAATACCTCTCTTATCCCTGTATTAATTCTCATATATATTAAAAAATATTCCTAAAATAAAATTCCAAGGATCCATACCTCATTGAAAAATGTAGGTTGTATAGCATACGAAGTATACCTGACATTTGTTCATGTGTTTCAAAACATGAAAATATGGAAAAACAATCAAGGAAAGTATTTGATAACCTATTTAATATATTTCCATAATATCATATTGGATGTTTATTTTAAATCCTAATTCTTGGATGAACCACCATATGCCCAAAATATTTCTACATCTTCCTCCTTTCCACTTTGTGACACTTTCACATCATAGAGGTCGATGAATGTTGCCCGAACATTGAGTGATTCTAGTACAACCTGTGGAAACTCATGGAGGTGGGATGATTTTTTCACCATGGTAATCTCTATCAAACCCATGTGATTAATTTCAAAGATTATGTAGTGGATTATTTGGTTTATGGTACTTATTTTTTAACTATTTCTTCATTTCTTGTTTTATACGCAATTTCAAAATTCATGCATGAAAAATAATTTGACTTATTTTTTAATCACGTCCACTATGTATAAAAAGTGTTATTATATTTATATGAAACCTAACAGTGATATTATATGAGGTTATTTTTCAGATGTAGGAAATCATGTGCTGAAGTAATGATGAAACCAAGAAAAGTGATTTTTTTCAGGTTTTAGAAAAATATGAAAAATTTGTATTACACTTTTGTAGATCATCTATATAAGAGTAAACAAGGCTTTGAACATAGGGACATCATTCTATGTAAGGGCCATCTAACCATACCCTTACGTAAATCACATTAACATTACCCTTATATGTAAAGGGATACGTAAAGGTCATACCCTTATAAGAGAAAGATACATGAAGGTAGTACCCTTACACATCGGTTCCTAAAGACCATGTAAAAGTATATTAATACTTACACTTATGATAAGTGTTCATGTAAAGGTAATAATTTTATAACCCTTACACAGTGAATTTTATTTGAGTTTCATAAAATTATGTAGGGACTCGCATTTATGCATGAGCATCTAGTTGGTGCAATGTAAGTGTGTTACACTTCCACATAGAATCCACATAATGGTTGAGGATAGTTACTCTTACATAGATTGTGTGCGTAAGAGTAAAGGAATGATACCTTTATTCTTAAATGGGTTCTTATGTAAGGGTAATCATAAAAAGTTTTAAATCGTTTTTTAAATTCAAATCAAATTTAATGGTTTATAAAATGTTTATAAATCATTATAAATGTATTTTTTAAAAATTTTAATTTATAAAAGGTTGATAAATTAATTAATTAATTTTTTTATAATTAATTAAATTCTTAAGAAACATTTTATTCCCTAATATTAAATGATAATATTTAAAATAATATTTTGAAATTATATAGGATGGATAATTATCAAGAAGATAATGTATCTATTTATAAATCATAAGTAATATTTTATTAACTATTATAAATTATAAAATGAAACAAAAATATAATATTTTTATATTTAAATTAACAATTTTTACTAATTAATTATTTTAAAATTTTTAAAATAAAAAGTGTTCTTTATTTGGATATTTTTTACGCCACGCTAAAAATGTTTTGATTATTGGAATGATGAAGGATTAAAAGGTAATTATGTACATGATATTTCGATTATGTGAAATGTTTAAATAATTGAAATTTGAATATAAATTATTTACAATTCATATTATATTTAAAATTGAAATTTCATATAATTATTAATATGAAATAGTTAATATTTTAATTAATATAAAATATTTATATTCAAGATTAATGAATGTCTATGTTGTTAAGGTTGAAATCATAAAAATATTTATAATTTTTTTATGAATTTTTCATGAAGGGTTTTCCCATGATTAAATATATGAATTTTTATTTTATCTTAATGGTTATTTACTACTACAATTATGTTTACTAATCTTTTATGAAGTTTAAATATTATCTTTGCATTATTTTTATTGTTAAACTACATCTAGTTAGATCCTTCCATTAAATTCTAGTAATTTATCTATAATGAATTTTGTTCTTCAAGTAACTTGACCTTGGTTTGTATCTAAATTTATGAACATTAATATACATTTTTCAAATTTGGATTTAGATTTACGATGAATTTGGTTCTCTCTAGAGAAATGTATACCAAGGTAAAAGGACATGTGGTTAGACTACATACTGACTTGATAAAAGATGAGGAGAATAAAATCCCCTTAAAATACTAAGTGGGAGATTCCTTTGAAATAAATACTTATCATGACCATGATCATTAAACATGGTAGTGTCATGCCATGTCCTTGTGATCCTATATTATCTTTTGTAGGGAAAAAATTAATAAGTGAATCGGTATTGTCTTGTTGGGTAGTTTTTTACCAAATATGGGTGCCCCAAGATTGTCCTTAGTTATCTGTTTTGGAATTCTGTTTGGGTAAAACATAGTGGGAAATCACTAACATTGTGGATACCATATGAATATAATTGAATTTATCCTTATGATGTATTGGAAAAATGGATGTCTGCTAAACTATCTAGGAAGCATATGTGATATGATATGGATTATTCACTACTAAAATTGTTATGTGATGAGATGAATGCTAAAAGGAATTCATTGCTAAGTAAAATATATATCTTGAGCCCCTAATGTTTATGATGAGTTTTAAAAAATGGATCTTCATATTAGTATTAGAACATTTAATAAAATTATTTATTAAATCATTAATGATACATGATAGCATTTAATAAAATATTATATTGAAAACAAATATAATCATATTATTTAAGCTAAAATTTGTGATTAATACTTATAAGGACATGTTTATTGAATGTTATACCTAATAATAATATCTTTTGAAAATTTCATAAGAAATAATGGTGATTTAATAATATTTATCAAAGAAACTTCCATGTTCCAGAATAGTGAATTCCTAAGTAACAATGTGTTGAAGTTAATAAATTAGTGAATCTATATTTTTATGGAATAATAGTGTGATTCATTTAATGATTCAAAATTATTTGATGAAAAATGAGAAAATTTATCTTAGTCTCTACTCATGTACTCAATATGATTTTCTATGTTAATGATATAAGGAATTTTAGTGTCATATACTCAACATGATTAGGTATGTGGAATCGTATTCAATATGATTGAATAAGTTGATGACTCAATGAGACAAAATGTTTCCTTATTGGTTATAAAAATAATTTTTTTTATTATGATAGATGCCTGATATCAAATGTGTTATTTACATTTTTTAAAATATACATAATTTCATAAGATAGACAAAAATTAAATCTTGAAGGTTTCTTTCATGTAGTCGAGAAAAAGAGTTTCTTAATTAATAACTTGAGTACATATATATTTGATAAAGTCATCATAATTTGTTTATTTTTTATACTTTATATTTTTTGAAGATCAGCTAAACAATATTGTTTTAAAATTAAACGAGATGGGTGTTTTTAAAACACATGGTTTATGATTTGTTTAATTCTAGAACATGCATTAATAGGAGACTAAGAATATATTTTTTTCGTCTAGGAATATGTACTATTGTCACATATGGAAATATTTTGAGAATATTTTTTAATTGAAACTAATATTCACATGATATTATCAAGGTTTTAGTAATATACAGGAACTAGGTATATGATTTCTAAGATCTAAAGTACTGTATAAACAATAAAATTAAGTAGATGATCAAACTAGAAGAAGAAATTGTGGATGAAATTTTCAATACTGTTTCCCTAAGAATATAATTAGGAAATTGAAAGCTAGGGTTGTATGGAAGGAATAATAATAATTCATTATGATTAGATTTTCCATGATATATATCTGAAGGAGTTTGTAAAACCTCATGGAATTTCCAGGTTTGGTATGAATGCTATAGAAATGTATTGTTCTATTTGGAAAGGTCTGTGATACCAATTTCAAATATTACAATTACTTTTAAATATATATGAGTTTTAAACAAAAGTAATAATTTATTTATTTTGTAGTTTATATTCATGGGATGAAGTAAATAGTTACAACATTGATGATTTTAATGTAAGGGATTTTTCAAGATCAAATGAATCAATGTAAATGATGTGTAAGTTTATCTCATATACCAAATTTTATAAGATAAGTTGTTCAATTATAATGATTTTTTATGAAAACTTATGATATAAAAATTTTCTATACTTGGATTATGATTAATAAATTATTGTAACATGTTTTGAGAAGAAGATATGGATAAAATAGTTTTATTGAGGATAAAATTATTTTATCCTTGCTAAAAGTATTTTTTATATGATAATTTTATGTCAAATTATTTTTAAAACAATATGTATGAATATGATACCAAAACCTAATGGACGGATATTTCAATAAAATATTATTTTCAAGATTGAATGGTTCTAAACACATATAATACCATATATGATATGGAAATAATATTATATTTTCTTAATATTCCTTTTGAAAATAAATAAATGTTATTTACTAATACAAAAGGGTTTTTGTTTCATATAATGATATTCTAAAGATGAATATAATTCTTAAGAGGATATTTGTATTATGTTTAGACTAAACGAATCTATAAGGTAAAAAATAAAAAATTATTCCAATAAATGGTTAGAGTTAATTTTACTTAATTCCCTAAAAGTGTTTGTATGTATTTGAAAATAGAAATATAAAGTAGTTACTTTATTCTAAGTAAAAATGTTATATAATAGGGTTCCAATGTTGAGGATGATGAACATATAGAGATGAATAAGATAAAAACAAAAGTTGACATCATAACATTAGGTGTTATGAAGTTGATATGTTTGACTATGTTCAAGAAGTTGAATGGTTTGGAATGTGATTTTGTAAGAACCCGGTTTTTGCTGTGAAAGACTTTGGAATATTCTTGATGTTATTCCAGAGCAGCGCCCTCAGACGGCGTGCGATTACGAGCCCCAGAGTGGCTGGAATTAAATTTTCAGTGTGTTCACACTAGAAAATCCAAATAAATGGGATAACTCCTAAACGGAGTTTTAGATCAAAGATCTGAGTGTACGGATGGGTCCGGAATGGGGTGATTACCCTGGAAATGGCATAAAACTTGTCAGTGCGGGACATTTGGACCCCACGCTCACTTCCGGAACGTGAAACAGATAAATTAAATAATTAATTTATTCGTTTAATAGTGAAACTCAATTATCTCTTGAAAGGTTTCTCAGATTGGGAAACATAGGGCACCGTTGAGTTCAGGGCGTGCCGTTTACCAAATGAGAGGTGTAAGTTTTGCGGGCGCGGCCCGTCTATGAAAAATGCCTCCAGGGGCGTTTTTGTAATTTGGAAGCCTCAGACGTTCAGTTTTATATCTTTTGAACGGGGCCTCGAATTAAATTTCTGAGACTTCCGTCATTATCGGGAGGTGTTTTTGGCCTAGGGAGGGGGCTTAAGCTCGACTATATCGAAGGTTTCAGATGTGAGATTAATTATGGGTTTAAATTAATTAAACATTTTAAATAATTTTTTTTATTTAAACCCTTCTTCTTCCCCTCCCCTCCCTTGCTCTCCCCTGGCGGAACCTCCCTCAAACCTCCCTCTCCTCCTCCACTCCGCTGAGGCAGCTCCGACGAGGCATGGCGCACCGGCGGATCCCTCGTAGCGATGCTCCGGGCTACGCCCTCACAGGTAGGAGTTTACGTTTTTCTATTTTTACACACCCTTCTTCAAGTACAATTTTATGCGTCAAATTAATGCTATATCATCGAGCGAAGCCCAAAAATGCGTAGTACTGGTACTGAGCTTCCTGACGCATGTTTCGGATTGAAAATTTGTGTCTCGACATGTTCGCAAACATCCGGTGAAGTTTGCGGGGTTTTGGGGTTATTCTGGTGGTTTTCAGGCTGGTCTGGCAGCACACGCGGTGGCCCTGCAATCCGAGCGGAGGCGGAGCAGGCAGGTGTGGGCGACGGTGCCAGAGATCTGAGCGGAGGTGGAGAAGGCGGTCCGTCGAGCGACGGTGCAGGCAGCCAGTGGGGCGGGGCAGCGGCGGCGCTGGCAGTGGCGAGGTGCGCCGACCAGGCGCGTTCGGCGGAGGAGCCTGAGGCCTAGCCTCGGGCGTGCTAGGGAAGCCATGTCCCGCGCGGCGCGTGTCCTGTTGGTTGTCAACGGAGACCAGCCACTTGGCCAGTCTGCTAGGAGCGAGGACCCGCACAAAGCGGGTCCTGTTGGGCCATGACATGGAGACCGGCCCACAGGCCGGTCAGTTTGTAAAAAAAACTGGACCCGAGGAGCGGGTCTGGTTCTGCTGGGAGGGTCGCGGCGGTTCGGATCGGGCCGGTCGGGGCGAATCGGCCCGGATGGCCCCCTTGTGTTCCAGGGGGCGTAACTCCTAAACAACGCGTCTGTTTGACGCACCGTCTGTGGCTACGGGACCGTGTTAGCGAGAACCCCTTTCTAAAGTATGTTACGGGGTTGTTGGATTCTGCGCCAGAAGCCGGGTGACCCGAAACACTTTAAATTAATAATATTAAATTATTATTAATGCTGCGACGGATGAGGCTCTGCATCCGGACATCCGTTTGGAGCGCCGTCATAGGCGCAATGGCCCCAGAGCTGAGCCAACCCTTCCAAAGTGGGTTCGGAGCCCCTGAGTTCTGGTTTCGTCGCTCGGTGGCACGAAACACTTTATGCGAACGATTAATTATTTATTTGATTAATTAATTAATTGCCGCATCGGACCTAACTCCCACTTGGGATGTCCAATTGACGCGCCGTCACTGGCAGTGTGATCCCAGTTCTCGTGCGGACGTTTTGAGTAGCTTTCTGAAGCATTCATGTTTGAGATGAGGTGCGGGCCCTAAGGGGCCCAGTTCGCACATTTTACAGTGAAACACTACTTTTTCACCCGACATCCATTTGGAGTGTTTGAGTACTCGTTTCTGAGTGTTTTTCCAAGGGGATTGCAATGGTGAAATTCGCCCGCTTAAATCCGGGCCTGGGGTGTGGGACCCACGAGTCCCATTTGCATATAACGCGGGGAGTTGCAGCTTCTGAATTCAGAAATCATTTTAGGAGTCGTCAACAACATTGTGACCCTAGCATCGAGGAAAAATTGACCGGGGTGGTTTCAGGCGTCGAAGCCGGAGTTGAGGCATGGGCCCCAAGGGACGTCTCTTGAGCTATGTGCATCATTTTGGTGCCTTTTTCACCAGGAGTCCGTTTGGGGCGTTCGGGTAGTCGTTTCCGCGTGTTTTTCCGAGAGCATTGTGATGGTGCAGTTCGCCCGATGAGTATCGAAGTTAGTGTGTGGGACCCACATGGGTTGGTTACGGTGAGTTGTACCTTTTTAACCGGTTGACCTTTTCAGATGAGTAAGTAGTCTATCTCGCATGTCTTTCCGTGAGGATTACAACGGTGTAATATATTAAGGCGAGCAGAGCCTTGTACGTAATCTTATTAAATGTGGAAATATAAAAGTTGCCCCGGTGGCAGTTCCTCTATCGTTTTTGTAGCGGACCTTTGGCGTGTGATCCTGTGCACTCCCATGTAAGAGGAGTAAATTCTTAATGAGATATGGTTGGTCGTGCCTGGGCCAATGAGGTGGAAAGTTGGCGAAGTTACGTTACGCCTTTGCTTTGATGTTGGGTGCCGAGTGCATGATAGCCTTTGAGCTGGAATGTGGTATACTCTGGGAGTATACGGGAACGGTGGGAGGTACATGTGGTTGTTGTACCCAAGAACGTTTGTGCGCTTGGTTGGGGTTAACTTGGGGCCACACGTCGTGTGGGCCCCAGGTGCTTGCTGTATTCTGCTTTGTATAACATTGACCTCTGATGACGCAGAGGGTCCCTCGGTTCTTGTATGTTGACCAGCGGGGTTGAGTTTTTTCCCCGACACGGTGCTCGATGGTTTAGGTCAGCGGGGTTGAGAGGTTTCTCCTGGTCTTGTTCCGGAGTCGGATGGTTGGGCGATACCCACTCCGCATTTGGTTGGTCAGTGTTGTATCATCCAGTAGAGATGGCAAGAGCAGTTCTGGGTTTACCCTCTAGCGGGGCTGGGCAGTGGGTTACTCATAGACTTATTAGGGTTTACCCTCTAGCAGAGACTAGGCAGTGGGTCACCCGATGACCCTTGGGAGTCTACCCTCCAGCAGGGCTGGGCAGTGGGTCGCATGTCGACTTGTTCAGGGTTTACCCTCTAGCAGAGACAAGACAATGGGTCACCCGCAGACTCTTCAGGGTCAACCCTTCAGTAGGGATGGGCAGTGGGTCGCCCGTTGTCTTGTTCCGGGTTTACCGTCCAGCAGGGCTGGGCAGTGGGTCGCTCGTCGACTTCTTACAGGTCAACCCTCTAGCAAGGCTGGGCAGTGGGTCACTTGAGGGCTTATTCCAGGTCTACCCTCTAGCAGGGTTGGGAAGTGGGTCACCTGATGATGTATTAGTGTTTACCCTCCAGCAGAGCTGGGAAGTGGGTTACTCGATATCTTATTATGTTTTACCCTCTAGTAGGGCTGGGCAGTGGGCCACTCGTTGACATTCCAGACTCAATCCTTTCTACTAGGCTAGTCTGTGGCTTTCTCCGTGATCACCGGAACGAGACCCTTAGTTTTATGGGTCGGTGATGGAACGACTTTAACATTGAGGAGACCTCTCGACTGCAGGGCAGTGACGAGGCATGGTTTGACTAAACCCGGAACTCTCAAGTACGAGAGGCGCTTTCCCCACTGAAATGTGTCCTTGTGACGTGACCTAATACTATGTGGGTGTGTTAGTGCCGACCAAAGTGCATAGTGCCATGGTGCAGTGATTGATCTCTTTACTTGTAGTTCGGGCAGACGTGCGGGGTGTTGGGCATCGATGGTGATTACTTCTGGGACTGTTCGCGACTCATTTTCTTGGGTTGAGCTACGGGATGGAGATCCCCTTACGATCTTGTTCGAGCTTCTTGATTGAGCATATGTATTTGTATATACCTCGTTCCAGTACCCACTTCTTGGGCTAGGTTACTCTCCCTCCAATAGAGGAGAAGACGCGCGGGGTATGCCACGTGCTTTCCGTGTCTAGCTTCTCGTAGTTGGACGAGTCAACTCTCCTACTATAGGTAGCTAAGACTCGAGGTGAAGTTTATCTTCTCACCATTTCTAGATCCTTGTGTCTCGATGAGTCTACCTTCTTTCCTCTTGTTGGGTTGAGCTGGACTCTTTGATGTACTCTTCACTGCACTCCTTGTTGTACTCCTTTACTCTCCCCTGTTCGATCTACTTCTCACCCATCGGTACCTCCTCTGTTGCTCCCTCAAGCCTTCAGGGTATCATACTGAGTATTTTTATACTCACCCTTGCTTGGGCTTTGCCTGCACTTGGTGTGCCCTTACAGACGACGAGCATGTTGGTCGTGACGTCAGAGGAGCTTAAGAGCATAGGAGCTAGGACCACGTGCGGTGGTCAGAGTCGGGTTCTAGGTGGGGCACCCTTCCAGATGTTTCCCTTTTGTTTACCTGATGCCAGGTTGTGGAACATTTCTGGTTGGACGCTTGTTTTTCCCCTTTACATTCCAGTTTACCTTTAGCATCTACTTGTACTGTTTAATTGTCGATGCACTTTTGTGGGTTATATATATAGCAGGTGCACTTTACTCTGCTTGTCTTTTCTTTTACTCTGCACTTTTTCACTGAGTGTGATGCGCATGTGTGTGTACAAGTACTTAGTGAAAGGCATCCCTGAGTTATTGTTCCTTAAGCACTGGTTGCGAGCCCCTGGCCTATGGAGGCGGGCATGGGGTAGTTAAGGCTCGATCCCGAGGAGGGTCGGGTCATGACAGATTCCTAAATCTCACCATGAGTCGGACTATGTTTCGTAATAGATGACTCTCACTAAAGAGTTTAGTTGTAGGGTTCTATAAAATGGGTATATAGAGATGTCATAGTAAATACATGTGATAAAAAAAGTTATCAAATCCTTAAATTGTAGATAGCAAAAGGCTGATTTGGCTGTTTATCATATATGATATGATTAACTGATGATTTTTTTTGTTACATATTATCAAAGATATTAAGAATATTAAAATGTATAATTTTGAAGGAAATCACCATTTTTTAATTCTTTCATTTTTCCTACATAAGTGTGTATATATATATAAACATTTAATGTAGTGAAATGATAATTTACCTCTTAATGTTTGATTTTGAGTTTATACCGATCTAATTATTATCAAAGTATACAATAGGTTATGAAGAAATGTTAAGGTTAGTTTAACAATGATTCTTTTATTAAGATATTTAATATTCTCATGTGGCACAAAATAAAGAATATGAATTTTTATATACATAGGATAACCTAGTAAGTATACTACATGGAGTTTCAGATATATGTCTTTGTTATAATAGGGTTGCATGGATCATATTTTATTCCTCACTACTTAATGTTGGTGAGATACCTATCATGAGAAAATTATTACTTTTACTCCCCAATTATAGAATTCTATATATTGAAATAGCTAATACTGGGGGGGTTATGTTTTTGATCACATCATTAGACCGAGATATGTTTCTTCCTCTTTTCCGATGAATGTAACATATGTTACCTCGATTGAGTTAGATTGTGGGATTTTTTGGTTTCACATAGATTTTATATATCTATCTGGATAATGGGAATGTTATGTTATTATCCATAAGTAATAACGACATGTGATATATTCATCGATCAGATTAGTCTATAATCAAGGAATCGAGAACATATGAGATGGATATTTGGGATTGACATGGTTTGTGTCCCATTTCAACTCTATGCCTAGAAAAAAGGGAAAATATGGGAAAGAATGTTTTCTATAGTGACCCAATCATTTTACACATATTATTACATTATTATTAAAATAAATATCTATTAAATACAAACATAGGATCTAAAAGGCCTAATTACTTCAGAACACTTGCTACCTAAAACAACTAAAAACATTTATTTATATTAATATCCATCATGAGATTATAAATGGGATGAGATCCAAAAAATGCATAAGATAACCAGGGGAATATATAAAATAAATGTGTGAGCTAAAAATATTAGTAATGTAAAAGACATTATAAGGAAACATATCATGTGAGCGAGAGGAATAACACGATTTCATAAAATAGAAGGTCCATCAGTAATAATAATGGTTAATAATAAAAGGAACATGGTATCATATGATCCTAGAATAAGAGGAAATTCGGAAAAAACATACAGCATGTAATTAAAATTATTCAAGGATAACTGCTAAAACAATATCAGATGGTGGACAATGTACCATAATAGATTATGTTTACTCCTAATTTCATATATGACATCACTTGAGATTATATATTTACCAAATTCAATAGATCATTATATAGGTGAACCCCAAATAATTTTTACATAATTATGAGTTCCACAAAATGGAAATCACTCATATGGTATAAACATAATAATTACTAATAGAACCAAATGGGTTGTATACTCTTTCATCATTTGGTAATTTAAGGAGGTCATAAAGAAGAAATTTGATAAATAAATATAAGAATGGTATTGTCCAATCAAAAGGATCTATAATGATCTATGTATATATGTAATAGAAATATAAATAGATTTTAGTATAAATTTGTAACATCAATGGTTTTTGTCACTGATAAAAATATCTTTAAAATATCAAATGGAATATTTAATGAGAATAACTACATTTAAACATTGAAATTACTTCTTTAAAATATAAAAATATAAAAAATATTTTACAAAGAATTTCATCCAAAAATAAATGTGGAAACATGTAAAATCATATTCATATTATTTAGTAGTGATGAAAGTTTGAAAAATTATTCATGTCGAGTGTGTAAAATCATTTTTATAAAAAAAAGTCAAAAATTATCTTATTCAGAAAATGATAGGAAGATTTATTTTAAACCATTATTTAGAATTAAAACATGGGTAATAATGTATTTATTATATAATTGGATAACACTAAAAATATTCTTCAAAACATTTTAAGGAAAATATGGATATGAAATAAAAATCATTTTCGATCAAAAATAGAAATAATGGTGGATTTTTATAAACATGTGTTGTCAGTCATTTGATGTACCATTGAGTTCAAAAGTATTCTTTTAGTTGATACTTTCATAAATAATTATATGATAAAAAAATTATGTTCTCAATTAGAAAATGTCCACATAATTACCTTTAATATGAATTCAAGCGTAACCATTCTTGATTAAAATTAGATTGAACCATAAACCCTTACTCCTCTAGTACCATTTCAATCATAACCTACATGAAACAAATAAATTCAAATGATACATGAAATCTAATTAATATAAATACATTCATGATATAAGATGTAAAAGGAAAAATATATACAAATCATAAAAATAAATAGGTGTATAATACAAAATATATCTAAACTGAGTAGAAATAGAGATGAAATCACTTACAATGATCATACAATTAAAGTGAGGATTATTCAATGAATATATTATGTGTATAAAATGTAAATACATTTAAAAAATTTTCAATAAAAAAAAATAAAAAAATTTCCTCACATAGATAATATTACAATATCAAATGCAATGGATAATTAATATTACCATATGAAAAGAAATTGAGTTATGAAACCACTTAGAATTTGATGAAATTCAAGACAAATCCCATTGGGTGAAATTATTTTAATTGAAACATAAAATACCATGATGTTTGAAAGATTAATGATATAACTTGTAAAATAGAATTATATAGAAGATATAATATAAATTTGGTGTATAACAAAAAAAATATGATTCAATGAGGGAAATTTTTATTGGAATACCTTAAAAAGAATGTATCATTGATGTTTAGATTAATAAAGGAAGTGATTTTTTTAAAAATTTAAAATACACATAAATAATGTTGAAATACAACATAAAATAATAAGAGATTATTAAAAATATAAAAATGGATTATATAATGAATGGAGCATAAGTATAACCCAATGAATGGGAATTGAGTTAAGAAACCCTTCACCATGAGTCCAAACTTATCATGTAATTATTTTAACTCCTATATAATAAAATTATACCAATTATTTATTTTCTTAAGAACATTTTATAGTTTTAATACACTATGATTATCCCATTTAGTTCATTTATTATAATGATATATCTAAATAATATATCAATTACATCTTATTTGGGTGTTTTAATGGCGTTCATTTCTTAAATTAAAAATAGTATTAGTGTGTTAACTATATTCAAAGGGGTTATTGTTCCATTATATCCATAATAATAATCATGACATAATTATCATTTTTTATACATAAATTATACATTTAAATCCATGAATAAAATATTACTATGATAAATTATATCCTAAATATATTATTATTTCTTTAAATAAACATAAATATTATATCTATGTGATGTGATAATAAAAATTGAATCATGTCTCTTTGGGAGGAGGTAGACCACCGTACACACAAACATTGTTATTATTTTTCAATGGACGGTAAGGTAATAAATTATATGGTATAATACTTTTCCATAATGATAAACATGTCATGAAAACATAATATAAATATTAAATCTATTATCATGAACACCAGTGGGAGGGAATGATGGTAAAAAAATTACATCATTTTGTGGGGTGGTTGTCCTCCATACACACAAATGATGGTTTTGTTTCCCATTTCATGGAAGTGGATATGGATTTATATTATAAAATTAACATAATATAATATTATTATGTGTTATATAATTATGTTATTATTTCAAAATATTTTAATAATACTTGAAGGATGTGAAAAAATAAACACACAAAAAAAGCTCGGTTTAGAATAATTCCACTTCTTCGGGCCATCTCTTTATGATTATACTAATGCCACCCTATGTTGGATTTTTTATCAAAAAATGGAATCTAGGTATTGTGTATGTATGTAAGGAAGGTATTTGAGTAGTTAATGAATGAAATAAATGGTTTTTTAAATGTTTAAATTAGATGAGAGGAGGAGACCTTTTATAAGTAAGAGGGATCGACATTTTTTAATACCCAATACTATTAAATAATGGGAATTCAATATCAATACTAGTACCTAAAAAATTGGAAATTATTGGATTTAAGGATTTAAATTTTTAGAAAATACCTCCATCATTCAAAATTAAACATTTTTTAAACATTACATTCAAATTGCACATAAGGTTTCTCACTTTTACAATTTTAGTTTTCTCACCACAATATCTAGGTTTTTACTGTTTTACAATTCATTATGAGAAAAAAATAAGTTTTCCTTATTATCTAATATTATGTATTATATTTATAAATAAGAAATAAATTTTATCATATTCAATTTAAATAATTGGAATAATTCATTTTTAAATTAAACTGACACAATGTGTCAAAAACGGGTTTTTAAGAAAAGTATTTTTCAATAAATAAATGATCTTATATAAACTCTATGACTAGAAATTATCATTATATTAATTTAAATTAATAAAAATTGACATATAATATAATTAATTTAATTTAAATATTTCATTATTCTTGTTTATTTTAATTAATTAAAATGGATATACATTATAAACTTAAAAACTGTTTTTAGGAAACTGTGTTTTTAATCATAAAAATAAACAAACACTAAAATCATAGAAATTGACAATTAAAATGAAATTATTTAGATTAAATAGAAATAAATAAAACTTATGTAACTTATATATAAAATTAAAATTATAATAATACTATTAAATTATTTAATTTATTGAAAAGAAATGATGGTTTCACCGAAAGTAATATTTTTCACTATTCATTAAAAACTCGTTCTTTTTTGAAAAATCCCAAAATTTGACCCAAAGATAAGTTTGATATGATTATTTAAAAATTTATACCCTTATATGAAACAACAATTTCTATATCTTCTAGTAAATAATTATTATATTCACTAACAAAAATTAATAATTTTTTTTCAATAAAACATATTTATGAATCATAAAATGACTTTAGTAATACTTGAGTACTTATTTATTATGAATAAACAAAAAAATAGATTATATAAATTTTTTAGGTTTATTTTTTATAATATGTATTTTCTATTCATATCACCATCTTTAATAGATCGGTTATAAAATTGAATTTTAAATAATAATATTTTATTAGTATATAGCGGTTTGTATAAGCTCGGTGTTGTGTGTTGTATATACTGTGCGGCATAGTGTTATTTTAAAAATTTTGGGTGTCACTTATTCATTTTATTTTTAATAGAGGAAAAATTTATAAAGATACATGTGTTTTAGGGGGATCACTCTAGATCCCTTTATATCTTGAGTTGCATTGGCACTTTGCTTGAGTCTTCACTTGAGTTATACATATGGATCCATAGATTCACATTTCTTGTCTATTCTATAAAGGTTTTTTGGGTCACAATTCGTGGTTAATTTAATGGGGATCAATATTGAATCATATATATACTCTAAAAGGGTTATATAATTAATCCAAAAGTGTTTTTAAGGGTATTCACTAGGTATTACATATGATGTGATACAAGATAAAGTAAATGATAGTTTTTCCAAAGTGCTTTTGAAAATATCCAATAGAGTTTTAGATATGATTTAATGAGTTATTGTATATAATATAATATAAGGTAAAATTGAACCAAGACTTTGTGTCTTTATCACAAGTGGGATATTGAATGTGATATTACCTTAAGTCTGGAATATATATAAATATAAGGTGTATCGTTTTAATGAATATTTAGATTTGCAGGAATTTTGTGTTCATCATTTATACTACCTATGATAATAGTTTTAATTTGGGTAGCTTTATCATCCAAACTATAATATTTTAATGTATCATTTCAATTTTATAAATGTTTGGGAGTAAATACATAGATTTCTTAACCAATCATGGAATTTATTCATTCATTTAAATTCATGAATAAATGACACTACAGTCAAGGAGAATCATTGATCACCTATTTAATCTCATTCAATAAAATTCTAATAGTTTTAAAAAATGAATATGTTTTCTAGCATACAATATATACAACACTGATCTTAAACTAACTACACAATATTATTATTTAAATTTTCCCAATATAAGATCCTCATTTTTAGAATATTTATTTTATTCTTAAAAAATATGATTTCCTCAAAAATTGTTTTTATAGTTTGTTGAGATAATATTATAAATAATTTATCATAATTTCAGAAATTTTATTTGAAATTAAAAAAATATATAATTTTTAAAATCATTATATCAAAGTGATCTTAGGGTGAAATTTTGATAATCTTTAAAAAATATATAGTTTCTAGTGAATAATGAAAAATATTGTTTTTTTATTGAAAATATTATTTTTATTTCAATAATTCAAAAATATTATTTTTTAATTTTTTTTCAAATAACATAAATTTTATTATATTATGAATAATCTAATTATTTTAATTAGATTCAAATTTATGGTTTAATTTGCTATAAATTTTTTTTATACGTATAAAAGAATTTATATGAAAAAATTAATTTTCATCACATTTTGTGGGTTAAATATTAAATTAATTTATTCCACTTATTTGAATTTAAAATTGAAAAATGGATTCTATATTGGGAATCAAGAGGTAAAAATTTGTAAAATATTTCCCTTTTATTTCATCTCATTATTAATTGTAATCATTGTAAATAATTGACACCAAGTTAAGGGTAAATATGGAAATTATGGTTACAAATATTATAATAAGGACAAAAAATGAATCTATAAATTTTATTTAACCTATTTTGTGAGTTTATTTTAGATATATCTAAACCTGTATCAAAATTATGAAAACGTGGTTCCATATTTCATTGATTTTCACCATTATAATATTTAAGTAATAGATAAAGTCAAAAGAGTCACTTTCTTTCTTTTAATATCAATAATATTTTTTCCATGGATAAAAGAAACATATCTTCAAGTTAAAATATGTAACTCAACTATAAGTTATTTATTTTTCATGTCTATTTATCTCTAATTTTTAGTGATGAAATAATTACCTTTAATACTTATGAAAATCCATCCCAATATTTATTCAAATAATATAAAAATTAAATTAAAAACTCCAAATATATTAAAAGTAATATAATTTAATGGAATTTTTATAGTACACAATGTTATTAGAAAAGTAAAACATGTTAGAGATGTGTTAAAGGAACTTATTTAAATTTAATTTATATTAGGTTATTTCTGAAGTCAAATTAAAGGAGTAGTTCCAAAAATTAAATTAATGATATTTTATAGTAAATAATATTTTTATTAAACTATTTTAAATTATTAAAAATTCTATCATCATCCATGTCATGGGTATATGGTTTAGACTTTCAACTATTGTACATTTATAGAACAATTTTCCTTTTTTGGTTACTATATTGACCCCTTAAGTATAAAAAACGTAATTATCACTATAATTGTCAAAAAGAGTTAACATGGGATAAAAATGGTAAAGGTGGAAATAATAAAAAAATTCCCAAGTACTACTTTATGAGATTAATTTTGAATCAGTATTTCTTATCTACTGATATATAAATTTGGATCAATTTGAAAATGAAAATTAATTTATATTTATTTAATAATTTAATAAATTACAAGAATGCATCAACCCTAATTATAAAATGGAACGACCTAACCTCTTAGGAACACAATTCAAGAACCATTTGGTTTTCCATGAATAAATGATGCTATATAGGTCTTATTTTGGTTAGAATTATAACCTTATATGGCTTAATATGTCAACAAAATGAGGTTGTCTAAAAAAGAGGTATAGATTATTACTGAATGTTTTCGTTTTATTTCATCTTCTACCTCCATTAAATACTCATAAAACAAGATGAAATAATAATTGTAGTATATTAAATATATTTATGTTATATTTTAATTTAATAATAAATATCTATATGCCCTTTCATAAAATGGGAAAAGAAACTGTCATTCCTATATATGGAAGACTACCGCCTTGCGAACCAATGAAATTTTTTTTCCATCACAGCCTCTCAATGATGGTTATAATGATCGATTTAATGTATATATATTATATTAAAGTCATATTTACCATTATTAAAATATAATACATAATATAATTTCTCACCTTTCCATCCATTGATATATGATAACTCCGTTTATGTGTATGTTTGGATTAGCACTTACATAATATGATTTGATTCATTTTTCACCGCCATATAACATAGATGATATATATAAGTACATTTAAAGAAAAAATATGTTATTTATGAATTAATTATAGTTATTTAAAAATAAAATAATACTTCTCTTCTTTCCATAATGATATTTAAAAAATTTTAATGTTACTCATGCATACGTACGACGTATAATCTCACTGATTGTAATGTAGTTCAATTTTCAAAACTGTCTATCATGGTTTTTTAAAGTATAATTTATGTCAAAAAATTAAAATTATTCCATGATTAACATTTTGGAAATTATTAAATAAATACCACTTTTCCCATATTCAACCTACCAAAGTCATTTTTAAAATAGGATCCCAATATTGTCAAAACATCTGATGAGAACATAACTAATTATGTAATTGTGCATAACATGGTAAAAAATAATATAAGATAAATAATAATATTGACGAAGGTAATTAATACCGAAAATAATTAACATTAATTTATTATTCAGGTAGATAAATTACATATGTCATAAATTAGACTCTTGTTAAGGGACACATTATTTTAAAAACCATGTTTTAAATGATTTAAGGATTTATATTATAAATTTTTTTAATCTATCAACATATTCTTAAAATTGTTTTATAGATGTATTTTTATGGACATAAGTGGATTTAAAGGTACATTTTTTGTCTCTTTTAACTTTATTTCAATTATTTTCAAAAGGAATCTATTTACTAAATAGTTTTAATTACTTTACAAAAGAAAAAAAATTTATAAACATCAATGGATTTTACCACTATTATAAAAATTATATTATGATAGGATTATTTTACCATATTTAATGTATTATTCAAATAAAACCCCTCTTTCCTTTTATTCTGTTTGTTTTATAAAAAAATTTAAATGGTATTGTTATTTTAATATTTGGAAATGGTTTCTTATGGGCATAAATAAAATTTTTTATGACTGTAATTCTAAAAATTAAAAGATTCTATGTGTTATGATTCTATTATGCTTTTATTGAATTGTTTATGGTGATGGTTGGTTCCATTATAATCCATGTTTGTGTAGTTTAATTACAAATAAAAAATGGGCAGTTTCTTTATAAATAAAGGATTAGTGGTTCTGTTATAAACAAAGGATGGGTGGGTCCATGAAATCCCTCCACTACATTGGAAGATAATTATATTGTAAGTCGATCGTATTGGTTATTCAACTTGTAAGACTGATTTTTGGAGTGATATGAAAATTTTATCCCAATTTACCTATATGATTTATTTATTCTTAATATTATTTTTATAAAAATATCATGATTTCATGAGGTAATGTAATGATCTTATGTTTAAAGGAAAGTATTTTCTACCTCATTATGTTTAAAGGTAACTCATTTTGAAACAATTTTCATTAGTTTATAACGATTTCAAAAAAAACCTTTAAGAGTTGTATTTTTTCCATTAATATTTATAATGAAATGTTTAATGAAAATATTTGGAAAAAGATAATGGTTTCTTAAATAAGAAAATGTTTATTTCGAGTGGAAACATTATTCTGTAAAAATAATGTTTTTATGAGTGTTCATACACAAACAAGTTTATTTATTTCTTTTTTATATCCTTTACATATATTTTTATTTCCATAAAACATTTAAAATATATTATTGTGGGTTTAAGGATATGTATGAGTGATGATAATGATGTAATAAGGGAAAAAGAAAATATGGGTTTATTATAAATAATTGTCATATATATGAATGGGTATTTTTATAAAACATCTTGTACTAATTATCTAAAATATAAACTTAAAATATCCTTTGGTATGTAAGTTATCCCATATTACAATTTCGTGATTTATGTTTTAGATTGTTGGAATTAGATCACATTAATGGGTATCAATTATAAAAATGTAAATTTTATTATTTTAGCACCAAATTCAAGAGTTTGGGTTCAAGTATGATACTATTAGTATCATATAAGTGTTTATGAGAATTTGGATATTAGGATATTTTTATGAGATGTTATCTTAATAGATATGTGTAGAATCATGGGTTTATGATTTTATGTTTGATCATAAGTTCAAATTCATAAACACCCCCTTTTACGGTTTTAAGTGATGGGGTTTTTAAGGATTAATGACATTTTGGGAGTCATTTTACTGGGTAGAGGTATATGAAACCCTTAGGTTTAACATGAAGTATTATTTTAATAATAATGCCTTCATATATTTTAGGCATAATTTTAAAGGTATAGATAACCATTAGGGTTTATATGATCATTGATATTGGGGTAATTATGGGTTCTTACAATTTGGGAACATATGCTTTTTCCAATAAATAAACCTGGGACTAAAAAGTGATTTAGTGATTATGTTATTGATGTTATTAAAATATTTTAAATATTTTTAAAAACTCATATGATTAAGGTAAACAGAAATATTGTTGTAGAATATGGTATATCACTTGAGGAATAAATATTAAAATATATTTTGTAACAATATATGATTTTAATATATCTTTATGGTGATTCAGGATATTTATGGAAAGGATTGACATATTTGGAAAATTATATAATTAGAGAATATACATTATTTTTATGAGGTTTTAAGAGTGATTAATCTTATTTATAGATATGTTTTATATTTATCTTTCATAATATGTGGTAAACTATTTTTAATATTTGGGTTTAAATCTTATCCATGAATATTTTGAAAAATATTTTCATATATTTTTTTATTGAATGACCTTTTTTTAAGCTTTTATGATATTATTAGATTTTGGATATAAATGCATTATTTCTTCATATACAGGACTATTTATATTGAGAATTATCTTATCTTATTCTTACTATTTTAGTTCTAGTTAATGTCTTAATATAGGAGGAATAGATTTTTATCCTTCATTTGGATTATGTGATATATTAAAAATTAATTTTACTTCTTAATACATTAAAAAATTCATCTTGAATAATCATAATATGAAGTAAAATATGATATAGTGGTTAAATTTTATTAAAGGATGAAATTATAACTTTTTAAGTTAATATATTTAATTATATTATTAGTATAGATGGTCAATGAAATCCTAAACACTAGAAAAGGGATCTTCAAATAAAAATATTACTTTTTTACTTCATATAATATGAATTTTTTGACATTTTCACACCTAATTGGTTTATGGTTTTTTGGTCATTAAGTTTATAATGATTATTTAATTTTATATGATCCATTATATCTCTCACACTCCATCATTATTTTGACATTATTTATTTTATAAATATCTATGTTTTCACTTCTCCCTAATTTTGTCATATTTTTAAACCTAGTATTTATTATTCCAGATGTCCTTTTACTACCCATTTCAGTCTTTTCAATAAAATTTTTTATTAACAATTTTTATGATATGGGATTTCAAAATGGTATTTTGAAATTTGAAACATTTGATTATATAGACCAAGTTAAAATTTATTTGATGTAATTTATTAAAGGGTGGAGGCTATAATATCTTCATATTTTAAAAATAAATTTTATGTTCAATAGCATCCAAGATTTGCAACAGCGATCATAAAAAAACAATGAAATATTATTAGTTAAATATGACAATTTTAATCTAGCCATGGAATTGATAGTTATGAATAGGAATAACCTAATTAATAAATATAAATATATATTTCACAATAAATAAATATTCATTTACTAATTCTTAGGAAAAAATAACATAATTTTTTGTAAAGTTGTTTTATTCTTTGAAAATAAATTCTCTTCAAAGATTATTATTAATGATTTTCATGAAACATTATTATAATTAATTTCTATAAATTTTAGAAGATTTATTTTTGAAAAATTATATCAATATTTAGATCATCATATCAATATTAAATTGGGATGAAATTTTGGGTTCTTTTTGAATAGATTGATTTTCTAGTGAGTAGTAAATAATAATGATTTTTATTGAATACTGCATTTTTTTCATGCAACTAAAAAGTTATATTTTGTTTTTAAATTTTTAAAAAGTAAATTATTTATCTTGTATTAAGAATAATAAAATTAAGTTAATTGGAATCAATTTTATGGTCGATTTTTGTATGCAAAGAGTCTTATACTTGAGAAAAAAATTCTCTAAAAACTACTTTTCATCGCATTTTGAGGGTCTAATATAAAATTAAAATTTTCCAATTATGTGAATTTAATCATGAAATTTGGATTCCTTAATTGGAATCATTTCTTCAAAAAAAATTAATAGTTTCCTTTTAATATTTTTTTTCATTAGAAATAGTAGGCATATTAAATAATTGTCCTCATAGTAAGGGTAAATCAAGTAATTAAGGTTAATAATAATATGATAAGAACAAAAAAATGACCATAACACATTCATTTATTCTATTTTATTCTTTTATGTTGGATATTTGCATAAAAGTTTTGAAAATATGGTAATGTGGTTCCATAATTCTTCGATTTTGACATTTATAATATTTAAGTAAAAGTTAACATAAAAAATGCCTCTTTTTGGTTTCTAATATCAATAATATTTTGTGATAAGAATAAAAACAACATATGTTCAATTATAAAAGGTTATTTGAAATACATATACTTTTTTCATCATGGAGAATTATTTATAATTCTTACTAATGAAATAATTATCTTATATGATTATTCAATTTCAATATAATATATATTCAATTAACAAAAAAATAAATTAAATGATTGTAAAAATATTAAAAGTAATATAATTTGACTGAATTATGGTTTCCCAAGAATATTGTATACAAATATTAAAATTTAGGTATGTTTTAAAGGATTATATTTTAATTCCTTTTCATTAATATTGTTTTCATTATCAAAATAATGGAATAGTTCAAAAAATTACATTAATGATATTTTGTAGTAAATAATTTTTTATTAAATGATTTAAAATTACAAAGAATTATATATTAATCCACATGATTAGAATAATGTTTAAATTATTAACTATGTTCCATTTATTACACAATTTTCCTTTTTATAATAACTATATAGATTCTGAAAGATTAAATACATTGTTATCGCGGTAATCATTTAAATGTGTCAACACAGCATAAAATAAAAAGATAATAGTGAAAAAATTACCTAAAGAATTAAAATCTTTATTTAATTAGAGTATTTAGACTCATAATAATTTTATAGTTTAATTATATCAATATAGATCAATTTTAACATGAAAAAAAATTATATTAATTTAATACTTCAAGAAATTCGAAGAATTCCCTTCCCCATATTCTAACATGGACCCCCTCTCATCTTCTATAAACACTTAAACTGTGATTTTTATTAGGAAAGTAAATCTGAAATACCTTAATAACATACCTACCCAAGTTATAGATGTCTTATTTTTGTCACATGTATAACCTTAGTGGGATTTGGGTTTTACGATAAGAACGAATTCCAAATAAGAGGTATAGATTATTACTGAATGTTTTATTTTATTTCATAAAATACCTACTTAAAATCCTATTTAAACATTCTGAAATAATAAATCTAGTATATTAATAATATTTATATGTATTTATGTTAATTCCATAACAAATATTATTCTCTACTTCCATAAAATGGGGGAAAACCATCGTTCATGTGTACGGCAGACTACCGCCTCACAACCCGGTGTAATTCATTTCCCATCACCGCCACTCACATCAGGTTTTAAGGATGTATTTAATATATACATATAAATATATGATATTAATGAATTATATTTCATTATAAAAATATAATACATCATATATTTTATTATCTTTCCATCCATTGAAAAATGATAATGTCATTCGTGCGTATGGGCAGATTAACACATAGATAAAGTGATGTGATTCATTTTTCAACAAAACATCACATGGATGGTATATATATGTGTATGTAATTAAATATAATGTTATTTATGATACAATAATAATTATATAATGATAAAATAATGCTTATATTCTTTCCCTCATGATCACTTGAAAATGGAAATGTTATTCATGCGTACGTATGACCTGCCGCATCCATGGTGGTAAAGTATTTCATTTTTCATAAGTATAATTCAATGATTATTCAAAAAGTATATTTTTTTGTATAAAAATGACAATTATGTTATTATTTTTATTTTGGATATGATTAAATAATTTCTCATTTGACCATATTCTACCTATCAAGTCATTTTGGACATTAGAGTCGAATATCAACTAAACATTTGGGGATAACATAATTAATAAAGTAATTTTTTATTACAATATAAAAAATAAAATACAAGGAATAATAAACATAAAAAATTACTAATAATGTAATTTAATATAAATTATTTTTTCAGGTACATAAATAACATACGTGAGGAGTATGACTCATGTTTAGGGACAATTTATTTTAGAGTCCTAAATGTTGTAAAAATTTATTTTCTAAATATTAGTATTCTATGTAAATATTATTAATACTATTTTGAGGATGTATTTATATGAACATAAATGTTTCAAAAAGTCTTTTTATACCTATTTTTTTACTTTACCTGAATATTTTCCAATATAAATATTTTTATGGAACATTTTGAATTTCATAAAAAAATAAAAAAAATGTTCGATTTTAATGTATATGGAATAAAAAAAATTTCCTACAAATATAAACACTATCTAGAATTTGGATTTTTTATAAGATTGGATGTATTATTCAAATAAAAAAACCTCTTTTAATTTTTTCATAGTATTCTCAAAAACAATTTAAAATAGAATGGATATTTCAATATCTAGAATTATTATGGGTTAAAATAATATTATTATGAGTATAAGGTAGAAATTGAAATATTTAATATGTTATGATTATTGTATAGTACATGGAAATCGTTTATGATTATTGGTGGTTTAATTATAAACCAAGTATGCGTGGTTCAATTATAAATCAAGGATGGGTGGTTTTGTTGTGAACTTAGGATGGTTGGGTACATGATATAACTCCGATGAATTGGTTAAGAATTATATTGGATGTCGAAAATATTGGTTATTCCCATTGCAATATTTATTTTAAGAGTGATAAAAAATTATTTACCAAGTTACCAATATTATTTATTTATTATTTTTATGATTTTAATAGATATATCCTAATTTAACATGGTATACTAATGAGATTCTGTTTAAATGAAATTATTTAATACTTCTTAAGGGTGATAGGTATAAACTTTTGAAAAAAAATTCATTTGTTATCATGATTTCAAAGAAACCAATATAATTTTTTCCCTTTAATATTTCTAATGAAATATTTTATAAAAGTATTTTGGTAGTGAATTTGATTCTCTGAGAAGTACAACATTTATTTTGATCCCAAAATTTATTTTTAAAAAGTAATTTTTTATGATTTTTCATATACTAAGGAGATTATTTATTTTTATTAACATTACTAATATTTTTATGCTCATCCATTGATTGTAAAAAAATTATAGTGTTTTAATGAGGAGTAAGAGAAATGATAAAGACATAATACATGAAATAAAAAGATATTTATAGTGGGAATAATGATCACTTAAAAGAATGGTTATTTTTATATAAGATTCCACAATTTGATAAAACTATATACCAAAACGCTCATTAGGAATGGAAATGAACCCACATTAATTTTGATGTTTTAATTTTTGTAAGGTTGAAATCAGGTTACATTTTTTGGTATCTAATAAAAAAATATAAATTTTTTGATTTTAAAAACCGATCCAGGAGTTTGGTTTAGGGATATTATAACTTTCATATGATATGAGTGGGTGTGGATTTTATATCCATGTGCTTGTACAAACCACTCTATTACAAAATGATTTCGACTTTATCCTTTTCACCAGGTGTTTCTAGAACATCATAGAGGTTTGTGGATCCCACTGAAATGTTGAGTGATATAGGTTCAGAATGCGGATACGTATATAGGATGAATGTTTTTGGATTCCACATTAGTGACCTCTCTCAAACACATTTGAAGAGATATGATGATGCAGTGGCCTCATCGGTGTACGATATTCTTTTTTTATAGCGTTATTTCATTTATAGTTTTATACAAGGGTTTATATTTACTACCTGAATGGTCCTCATATTTTGTTTCTAAATTCTTATATTGAGTGTAATAGGTGTTTTTAGAATCATAAAAAACCTACCACTGGTTTTACCAAAATAAAAACATATAAGGCTTAAGATGTAATCCAATGGAGGTTGTCCAAAGAAGCGGTGTAATTCTTAACTGAGCATTTTATGTTTATTTCTTATTAAAATTACCTAAAATATTATATAAGTTTTATAATATGTTAACATTAGTATATTCCATCAACTAAAATTTTATTATGTTGATGGAATAATAATTTTTTATCTCCTTTTCTTTCATATGGGAAATGAAAACTTCACTCATGCATATGTATGGACTATCATCTCTAAAAATTGATGTTTTTTTTGAATAAATACCTCATAAGTATTGTTATTATGATGTATTTAGTGAATATATAATATATTTAAGTTATTATTATGATTTTGGAAATAAAATATACTTTATCACCCTTCTATCCGTTAAAAATGATAACGTCACTTTTGCATACCTCCATGAAGTGAGGTGATTCATTTCTCAGATATGCCTTTCATTACCACCAATAAATATATATATATAATTTATAAAAATGATTAATATCTAAGATATTATTGAACAATGAACTCTTTTACCATGGTAAACCTACCAAATTCTTCTTGTAATTATGAACCGAACATCCTCAAAACATCTGACATGAACTAAACTGCTTCAGTATCTATATATGACATGGAAATAAATGAAATGAAAAAGATAATAATAAATAAATAAACCTAAAAAAATGTTCTTAATAAGGAATAAAATTAACATGATTTTATCAAATTGGAGTTAAATTATGTATTTGGGGAGCCAAACATGAGATAATGGATTTTTTTTATTAAAACCTTATTTTAAAAGTTTATAAGTTATTTATCTTGTTTTACCCTATATCGATATTATTTATAATGTTTTAGTTTTGTTATTAATATAATGAAATACAGGTTCAATGTAATTTTGAACTAATATTTAATTTTTTATGATGTTATTAAAATAATTATATTTAATGTTTTCTAAATCAGTAATTTTTTACATTTTTTCCTATGTGTGAAATAAATATTTTTTTATTATATAAAACATGAGTTGAATTTCCTATTATCTTGGTTTTTATTCATTATGAATATTAATATATATTATTTATTGGGGTTTTGATGAATGTTTTATTTCTTGTACTTCTGGAAAATTTTAATTTTGTGATTTCTCATGGGAAAAACTTTTTATCCTTATTTTTACATAATTGCTGAATGTGATTTGGTGTATGTGTAAATTGGAATAATTTAATTTATTTTATTATATAAATGATTTTTTATTTGCATTGTATGTATTTTATGATCTGTAAACATTGATTATAATGAAGTTTGGGCCCGATATAATACACAAATGTATTAGGTAAACATTTTTTTCTCTAGGGAATATATGTTGGAATTTACTGTATAGATATTCCACATGTATGAAATATTGTAAGTGACTTTTTAAGAGTGATATGAAGATTATTTGTAAACATTCCTAAATTAATTTTCTATTATTGAAAAGTCTTTCAAGTAATTAGATTTATATCATAATTTATGCTGATGAGATTATGATCAATGAAAATATTATGCCCATTTTAAGGGTAAAATGTATGTTTTTTGATAACATGTTTTCATAAGAAACTCTCCTAATTATAATTTTTTATAATGATTTATTATAATATTTTTTATGAAAGAATTTGTCTTTGAATTTTATTTTATATTTAATTAATAAATATTTTTATAATATGCATTATTATATATTCTTTGATCTCTAAATAGACTAATGAGTTTTTTTGTGTCCCATACATACCTTATTGTTCTCATCCCACATTATCAATAAAAAATCACATTTCATATGGATGATTAGAAACTATAAAAAAGACTGTATTTCCACCATAAGGATTAATCTTACAATAATAAAATTTATTTTTGAATTAAAAGTAGTTTAAATTTAAAAATTGTGTTTCTGTGGAAAAAATGGATATTGAGTGGACGTGAAAACATAGTTTCGTTTGGCTTTGATATGTAAGAGTTTTTCTTATTTATCTAAAACTCTAAACCTAAAATATCATAGTATTGTAGTAAAATTCAATCCTTCATTGTAAAATCATAATTATAGGTTTTTAAAGGAAATATTATTTATAGTTAGTATCTTCAAATTATTTAGATAAATTTATAGGTTATTATATTTTAAAAAAGTCATTTAACATATGTTAATAATTGGATTATTTTACCATGGGAAAAACGTAAATGGTTTCCTTGCCTCTTTATCTAATTTGTGTCAACATCAGAATGGTTTTCTATATAGGAAATATTCTAAATAAATTTTAAAGGAATAAGGAAGATAATATCCTTCTGAATCAACAACCTAGAATGATTGTAATTAGAATATAGTATTTTGTAGGTATGTTAACTCAATTGACATAGGCTATTAATAGTGGTACCAAAACTAATGATAAACCAAAATATCAAGAGGGACATGTTTATAGGGGATCATTTCGTAAATAAAAACCCAAAAAATAATTTAAAAAACCTCATATTAAATTGTATCTAAATGATGGATTAATGATATAAGAGAATATATTTGATGTATTGGGCTGTTTTGAACATTAAAATGAAATGATTTCCATTTATCATTTTGAAGGGGAATCAAATAATTGGTGTTCTTTTTTTTAATAATTCTAAGGAAAAAGTTTATATTGATTCCATGGACTGGTTAGCTTTTAAAGGAATTTTCCTTGAGAATTATTTTTCTATGGTTGTTCTACTTATGACATAAATAATATTTTTTGGATCTGAAGAAGAAAGCGGATTCTATTTCCATATATAAATACAATCTTGCTATATTAGCCTGATTTACAAAAAAGTTTATTCTAGACCGTGATAAAAATTTGATCTATTTTTCTCAGGATTAAAACTACGATTGTAATGAAATTTGTTTTCTCATAAAATTAAAAATAATGATAAAGTATCAATCATTGTTGACAAAATTGATATGGAGTTTATAATATTTTACAATAGAAAAGATAATAAGTTGTATTGGTGGAAAGTAATGAGAAGTAATTAATCAAGGAAATAAGAATTTAAGAGGTATAAATTTACATATTTTGATAAGTGTCATAATAATAATACCATGGAATGTATTATGATATATAGAAAGTTTTATCAATATGGTATGCTAGGAAATTTAGATCGCGATTATAATAAAAATAATCATGCTAATGATTTGAAGAAATATGATAACCAGGTATTGATATGTTTTAAATGAAATGAGATCGGTTATTATATTGATGTTTGTATGAAGAAAATAATAAATTATAGACATAACCAAGAACGTAATAAGATGGGTGAGTTAAATCCATCCATGACTACTTTATAAAATTTAGGGCTATTAAATGAAGTTGTGATAAGTGTATTACATGTTTACTAAGTTTATTCCAAAAAAGTTTTATTCATGGTTTACGTGTAATGATAATTTTATAGAATTTATTGGTAAAATAAAAATAGTACCCAATAAATGGAGAATGTAAATTTCATAAAAAACTATTAGTATAATTAATAACAATACAAATATTTATAGAAATCTTCTTATGATTATCAATGGATTTTTTTCATTTAAATCATTTTTCCTATACCATGGTTCAATTTAATTTTATTCTTGTTATTGATTAGATTTTATAGTATCTTGTTATGATAGATTATAGATCTAATACAGTTACATACAATTTTAATAATGGATTTAAATTTCTATATAAGAATTATTTTATACCTATTATAACATATAATTTAGTGTAGAAACTATTTAATTATGTGGGGGAATGTTAAATTGCTCATATCGTTGAAAAGATGGAATTTTTTCATATTAGTAATGTACCAATACTAAATGAATTTATGAATATATTACCTGATGATATCATTGGTTTTATTCCTAATAGGGAGGTTTAATTCACTGTTTAATTAGTTAAAAAATCTAATCCAATTTAAAAACACCATAATCGAATGAATTCATTAGAGTTATTATAATTGAAAATCTTGTAACATGAGTTACAAGATAAGGGTTTTATTAATCCTATTACTTCACTTTGGGGTGATCATATTTTTGTTTTTAAAAATATGGATGGTTCTTTATGAACATTCATTGATTATAGATAATTTAATAAAATTAGTTCTAAGAACATGTACTTATTGCCTCATGTAAATGAATTATTCGATAAAATTTTGTGAGAATAATTATTTTTAATGATTGACCCCATTTTTGGATATCATTAGACAATAGAAAAGTTAGAGTCAATTTGATAGATGATATTTCATACTTGGTATCATTATCAAGAGTTTTCAATTATGCATTTATGTTTAAATAATGTTCCATTTCTATTCATGGATATTATTAATTGAGATAAACGATAATATTTGGATAAATATTTAACTGTTTTAATTAATGAAATTTGGTTTTATTATAAATATTTTGGGGAATATGAGAAAAATATCAATATTATTCAATATACATTAAAATATGTAAGATCCATGATTACATCATACGGTATGTTATACATAAGTTTTAGTTTAAGAACTTGTTATTGGTTGATTAAGTTCTTACCCAAGTCCTTAGGGTGACTACTATGAATTATGGGGGTTCGGGACATGATAAAGGAGAAAAGGGTGGTTTTCAGGGTAGGCCGCACAATATGCGCGGGGTTATTGATAATTGTGTTGACTGCCCAAGGAAACTATGAAAAAGGTGTCCAAGAGCTTCCAATGATCATTCTCCTTAGATTATTAACCGTTTGGAGGGTCTTTGGAAGAGAATCGAAGTTCCATGTGAGTCAAATCATCTCCACAACTCTTTTCCAGTTTAGGTGTTTTGTTTTCTGTGATTTCCATCTCAAGCACTCATACCCCTCTTTTTTGGTGAGATCTTTGTTGAGGTGTCAAAGGGGTGTTTCATTGAGATCCAAGGCCTTGGTTATGAGGGATATAATTAATAGATTTTAGGTAGGTGGTTGAAATGTTATATACTTGGAGTTTTATTGACATTTTTTCATGTACAGTTATGATTGTTACCCTCTTGTGATGAGTTCATCCCGCCATTATTGTGATGTGATGTTTAGGATCTATGAAAACCTAATGGATCCCTCATGATCCCCACGGGATCCATTAAGGAAGATATGACCAATCTCAGGTCCACCCAAGGGGTGTTCCCACTTTCCCAGACATAGAGTTTAGATATGTAAATCTAGGCTCATTGTGAGAGAACATAGAGCCCGTGGTGAATATGATATTAATCTTGATGGATGTGAATGTGAGTCTTAGTAATGCACCTTGGTTGGGTGGTGACCTATGTGGATGTTTGGTTGGCATAAAAAGGGGATTAGTGAGATAAGGGGAAATTCTAAGGGATTAACTTCATACATGATTATGCATTGTGAGATATACATGGGAAATAAGGAAACAAGGATGAATGTTGTGGGTTACAAATGAAAAATGTGTTAGTGGAATGTACCATAATGTAAATTTCAATTTGTTGATATTATTGTGAAGTTGATAATGATATTATTGATGCTCGGTTTTGAATTGTGGTTGAATTTGATGAATGTTAAATAAAGCATGTGCACATAGCTTGGTAGTGTGGTGTATTGAATTGAGGTTCTATGCCCATGGGTTGATTTTTGACTAAGGTTCCAAAATCCACCAACTAAATCCACGGGTTAGGGAATGGGAGAGAGTTCCATTCCCCCAATGGTTGTATCCACCCAGACTAAGGCTTTACGGTGAGGATAATGAAAATTGTTGTGCTATGATGCCTAGTGAGATAAAAAAATTTAATTATATCATGTTGTGAATGTTTATCCTGCCTAATCTATTGAACACACATAAAGGGTAAATTGATAATTAAATTATCTTGGAATGAGTATGGGTTATTTGATATGATAACTGAAAAGAACATAACTAAGATTAACCTTCTAATATTTTTCCTTTACTTGATTTTTTTATCACTCCATTCACAATCTGTGGGCTAGAGATTTTGTAGACACTGTTCATGGTGGCCTACTAAGTTGTACTCACACCCTAATCGGGACTCCGTTGGGTACCTGAGAATATTTAGTGGTTGCAGGTCTAGAGAAGGGTAGTAGACCGGTGCTTGGGATTTGAGTCAGGATTCAGAATGAGTTGGTTGTGGTTTGGGACATAGTGCCAGGACCATTTTGGGGATTCAGTTGATTGTCTCCATTCTAGTTTTTTTTTCAATATTTACTATAGCATGGCATGACATACTTACTATTGTTCGTGTTGTACCCAATTGGGAATGGTTTATTTATGCATTGTGTTTTGTGTTTTATAGTGTTTCTACAATTTATATTTTTTTTCTATTTGTGAATTACTCAGGTAAAAAGGGGTTTATAGTCTCCCCACGTGACTACTTAGACCCTCTTTTGGAGCCATCATCTTCTGGCTTATGGGTAGGCGCACTGGAGTTCATGTAACTACCCCACTCGGCGCACTGATTAGTGGCTCTCAGGTCTTATACTTTACAAAGTGTTATCAAATGAGGTTATGTCTCTTTATTACTATTTAGTGATGATAGATGATGGTTAGGACAATATCGGTCCTTGGTAATGTGATCATTCTTGGGAGTAGCTAACCCGTGTATGGAGAGAAACCCAAGTCACCCATGGTGGGAATTCTTGTTCTTGTTGTGTGTTGTTACATTTCATGATATTTCACCATCGGGTGATGCACTTGTTGTGTGATTTGACAATTTTGTGATATTTAACTTGTGGCTAGAATCGAATGAGGTTGTGTATTCATGCATCATCCTAGGAACCTATAAAGTTAAGTGACATGCATCATGGAAGACACACACATATAGAATGAGTGTGTGGGATTTAAAGGTTAGGATGCATTATTTATTTTTAAGTGTGATGAATCTATTCTTAATAAGGTAATGTGAATGTGTAATAACGGGTGTAAAAAGGTTGGTTGATAATCAAGGTACATGTTTAATAAGAATTTAAAGTGGGTTAAGTTGTTTTTAGTGTATCTTTTAATGTGGAACAGTTTGAATTGGTGTAAGAAGTAAAGGTTTGAAACTATGTGAATTGGTTAACAGTGTTGGACATGGTCCAAGGAGGAATGGCTAAGGGCTATTTCCTGGATGTGACGGGCACAGTGGAATGGTTTATGAAAAATGGTTGATTGTGACTGTTGATGAGGCTTCCTATTTTATCCTTTTTTCGTGATAGTGCTAGTTCTTCCCTCTAAGGATGTGTTTGGAATTATAGATAAATACTACTGTGAAGATGCGTTCTAGTTGGGCTACTGGAAGACGTTGCTGAGAATTCTCCTCTAGTCGGGGATTAGGGGAATCTAGTGGTTTTGGGTGAAAGGTAAGATTAGTTCCATGATAACATTACTCATAGTACAGAAATTATGGAACAAGACCTAGGGTGGGTTACCCCATGTATGTTCAAGCTGACTAGAGAGTTTCAGCTGCAGCACCCTATGAAAATTACTGGAGAGGGTGGGCCAGAGGAAACAAAGTTCTTTATGGAGTCTATCCATACTATTCTTGATCATCTTGAGAAAAATTTTGAGAAGCGAGTGAATTTGGTGGCTTATATGTCGAGAGGATAAGAGAAGCATTCGTGGGTCATTTATTGTCCAAATGAAATAGGTTTCAGAGATGATATAGAATGAATTATTGGAGATGTTTCTTGAGAACTTCTATCGAGAGACCATGAGATAAGAAAAGGTGATGGATTTTATGAGTTTGACTCAAGGGGATATGTCGGTGATGGACTACACTAGTCATTTCACTTATTTTCATCGCTTAATTCCATGTTTGACTGGAGATGAGGCAGCAATGGCGAGACATTTCCAGGATGGGTTGAGACATGAGATAAGGTATCATGTAAATATCATTCTTCTAAAGAGGTTTTCTGAAGTGGTATATCAAAATATTTTCTTAGAGGGAAACCTCAAGGGGGACTTGGTTAGTGAGTTTGTGTGGGAAGCAAGGAGGACTAGTAGTGCTTCTTCTGAGGGCAGGAAGTGATGATTTGTAAACTTTTAGTAGAGTGGATGTTCGCAGAGTAGATAGAAGTGGGGAAAAACCTCTAAGAGTGGAAAGAAAATCATTTTCTCTCAATATGGTAGGATTGGGCACATGTGTGGCAAGTTTCCCCTACCACCAGTCATGTGAAGGGCATGCAATATGTTATTCCGAGTGCAGATGTTCTGTAGGAAAAAACTGTAGCTGGGAAATAAACGAAGTCAGAAGCAGATTCTGAGAGTAGGTATGGGGTCATTTACCCCATATCAGGATGGTGGTTGGATCTATATAGGTTATACTGGTAGGGGTGGTGGACATGGAACTCTGGGGCTAGAACATTCTAATCATCATGGTAGTGTAACAAAGGATACTCAGGTTGGGGCGCATGGTAGAGGGGTGGGTAAACTCCATGTTTTTCCGATACACCTGAGGGTAGTGAGGCGTGATTGTGCACAGTTTGAGATACGATTCTTGTAGCATCCAAGCTTGGTAGTGCACTATTTGATATAGGTGTCACACATTCTTTTATTTCAGCTCAGTTTATAGTTATGTTGGAATTCACCATAGAGAATGAATGTTGGGTTATGTCACGTGATACTCCGTTGGGAGTATGAGTTAAGAACATTATGAAATTTAAGGGTTGTCCTCTATAGATTGGGTGTTATATTTTTCGATCGGATCTATTTGTTCTGGATATGTCATTTTTTTTATTTGATCATGGGCACGGATTGGTCAGTTTTGTATCAAACCCTCATTGACTATTATCGACATCAGGTAATGTTTACATCTCTTGATGGAGACACCTGTTTCCTTTATGGTGATTCAGATGCTTGATCAGGCCATGCTGAGCATTTTTTCTAGTAGTTGGGAGATCTCATGGCCATGGTATCATTCCTTATGTTAAATTATGTAGAGAATGAGTATCCAATCTTCCCACCAATAGTTGATCAGTTTCGTGATGTGTCTCCTGATGACTTCTCAGGGTTAACACCTAATAGAGATTTTGGCTTCACCATTGAGTTATTACCAGGAGAAGATGGAGTCTCCATTCCACCATATCATATGGTACCATCAAAACTCCATGAACTGATGGTTCAGTTGGAGTAATTGTAAGAGAATGTGTTTATTCATCCTAGTATATCACCTTGGGTTTCACCTATTCTTTTTTCCTAAAATGGATGATGGGTAACTTAGACATTGTGTCGATTATAGGTGGCTGATCTGGATGATAGTAACGAACTGATACCAACTTCCTAGAATGAATGATCTTTTTTACCATCATAAAGGTGATTCAGTGTTTTCAAATATTTATTTGAGACTGGGATTTCATCAGTTAAGGGTTAAACCTTCTGACATACCACATATATCTTTCCAAATCAGTTATGGGCTTTATGAATTAAGGGTAATTTTTTTTGGGTTGACCGAAGCAGCAGTGACATTCCTGGTGTTGATGAACCATATATTTCACACATATCCAGACCGGTTCATTATTGTTTTTGTTGATGATATCATACTATACTCTAGGACTCATTATGATCATGCATGACATCTTGAAATCGTTCTATGTACACGAAGAGAGAACAGTCATTACACTAAGCTATCAAAGTGTCAGTTTTGGAATTGTGAGGTGCACTTTTTGGGACACATCATCTTGTAATCATGTGTGTCAGTGGAACTAGAGAAAGTACAAGATTTATTTACTTGGGAACAACCCAAAATCATATTTGAAGTTCGTAGTTTTCTTGTTTTGGATAGTAATTATCGTAGGTTCATTAAGGACTTCACTGATTTGGAAGCACCACTCTCTGGTCTGACCAATAAGGGAGTGAATTCTGAGTGTTTAGGACCATGTAGAAGTGCATTTTAATATCTGAATAAGTGGTTGACTACCACAGTAATTCTCGTTTTACCTAAACTAAGAAATAATTATACCTTGTTTTGTGATATGTCTGGTATTGGCCATGGTGAGGTGATTATGTAGAATGAACTAGTTGTTGCTTATTGGTTGAGAGATTTGGGACCACATGAGATAAATTACCCAACACATGACCTTGAACTAGCTATAGCGGTTCATGGCTTGAAGTGTTGGAGGAATTACTTGTTGGTAGAACCTTTCAGGATGTTTACCAGCCATAAAAGATTCATATAACAATTCTCTCAATGAGATCTAAATCATCAATAGTGAAGGTAGGTTGAATACCAGCAATCCATTGATTTTGAGTTGGTGTACACATCAGGAAATGGGAATGATGTTACTGATGATCAGAGCAAGAAGAATCATAATCAGGTGTTCCAAGAATCATCATCAATGTAGAGATTGATTACCTTGTTTTCTGAGATGCACCTGGAGGTATAGGATGGGCTAGGGTAGACGAATCTTGCATCCAGAGAAGATGAATCTATGCCTTTAATTCAGATTAAGGAGACCCAATTAATGGATCTGAAGTGTTTAACTATGAAAACAATTCTTAAAGGTGGGGAGTCACCAACTAGCTCAGTTTTGGAACTGATTTTGTTTCTCGTTTTCATGACCATATTGAGTTATCGGTAGGATTACATGAAGAGTTGATGTGTGAGTTCCACGCATCGATGTGGGCTGTAAATCCTTATTTGAATAAGATGTATCGCGAACTCTATAGGTATTCTTGGTTGCTTGGAATGAAAAAATAACTTCAAATCATCATGGAAAGGTGCCTTACCTGTCAACTGGTAAAGGATGAGCACCAGCTTCCAAGCATATTGTTTCAGTCATTTCCCATTATGGTGAGGAAATGGATTTATGTGATAATGGAATTCATGGTTGGTCTTCCGAGGATGCCTCATAAGAGTGATTGAATTTGGGTGGTTATGGGTCAATTAATGAAAGTGGCGCATTTATTGTCAGTACATGAGACCTTAACAATTGATCATCTGGGTGATTTATATGTTCGTGAGTTATTTCTGTTTCCTGGTGTGTCGAGAACCATAGTTTGAGATCATGATCTGCATTTCCCTTTGCACTTCTGGAAGGGGTTACAGAAGGTGCTTGGAACCCAGGTGTTGTTTAGTATATATTATCACCCATAGACAAATGGGCAATCAGAGTCAACGATTCAGCTGTTAGAGGATATGTTGAGAGATTTTGTTTTGGATTTTTGAGACTCGTGGGGGAAACACGTGCCTCTAGTTGAATTTTCCCACAATAAAAATTTTTGGGATACAATTCAAAATGGATACTTTTGAGGATCTCTATGGGAGACTATGTAGATCTCTACTATGTCGGTTAGAGGTGGGAGAGTCTAAGTTATTGGGACATAGTCTCATGACAGAGACGTCTTAGAAGGATAGTTTGATTCATAAAAGTATGTAAACATCATAGAGTAGGCAGTAGTATTACATAGATCTATGTCAAAGACCTCTAAAGTTTAGGGTGGGTGATAGTGTGTTTCTCCGAGTGTCTCCAATGTTGGGTCACCATCAAATTCCGAAGTAGGGAAAGTTCTATCCTAGGTATGTGGTGATATTTGAGATTGTGGAGAGGATTGGGCCAGTGGCTTACCGATTGGATCTTCCATAGCGGTATAGTGGGATTCCTAATGTGTTTCAGGTTTCACATCTTCCACATTATCACCCTGACCCATATTATGTTCTAGATATTGATGATGTTGAGCGTGATGTTATTGTGTCCTTTGAGTAGAGTCTGATTCATGTCATGGACTGTAGTGAGAAATATTTTCATGGAAAGGTTGTTACTTTGGTCCATGTTCTAGGGCAGTACAAAAATGTTTATGAGTAAACATGGGAGTGATAATTGGATATATGGGATCAGTGGCCCAAACTCTTTTCTTGGAAATATGGTGATGCTCAGAAGGGAAGCTCGAGGATGATCCATTATAAGGCAGGGAGGTCGAAGGATCCTATTTTTACCTATAAGTAATTTTCTATATATGTTTGAGTTCAATCACTTATTTTTGGTTAATTAAGTGCTACTCAAGTCCATAAGGAGGATCAGGGGTGTTCCTAGGGTTCGAGACATAAAAATGGAGAATATGGGGGTTTTCTAGGTAGGCCACATGGTACGTGCATGGTTAGTGCTAACCCTGTAGATGACCCAAGGAAACCATGAAGGAGGTAAGTTTTTGGTGTTCCATCCACATGGTTTGCGCATGGTTTGGAAAACCAGGAAGGGAAACCATGTGGCCCAAAAACTTTTAAAAATTTTCAAAATTTCCACTCTAGGTTTTTTATGTTCACTCTGGATTTTCCTCCTCATCCTCCCTTGCAACCCTATGAATGATCCAAAGGGTCCAAGATCTTCCAAGGATCGATATCCTTCCATTATTGATCAATTAGAGTGTCGTTGGATGTGAATCAAAGATCCGGATTAGTCGAATCTTCTCATTATGTCTCTTTTCTGATTTAGGTCTTGTATATTGGGATACATCCATCCGAACCTCTCAAACCACCCATTTTCTATGATATCTTGCTAGAGGTATGAAAGGGTTGTTGGATTAGGATTCAAGGACTTGGTTTAGAGGGCGTTCATCAACAAACTCATGGTAGGGCGTCTACAAATTATGTCCCTTGAGTTTTATGAATATTTATGCATGAGGGTTTTGATTCTAACCCCCTTGTGATGAGTTCTTCATTCCATAATTGTGATGTGATTTTTATGGTGTCTAAACAACCTAATGAAACACTCATGATCCCCAATGGATATATGGAGGATGATGTGACCTATGTTAGGTCCACCCGTGGGGTGTGCCCACATTCCTGGACATAGTGTGTAACAATATAAATTTAGGTCCATTGTGCGAGAACATAGAGCCCATGGGGAATATGATATTAAACCTGAAGGATGTAAATGGGAGTCATAGTAACACACCGTGTTTGAGCGGTGTCCTATGTGGATGTTTGGATATATTAAAAAGGGGTTAAGTGATATAAGTGGAAATTCTAAGGGATTATCTTTATAAATGATTTTGCTTTGTGAGATAGGCATGGGAAATGGAAAAATGGGTATGGATATTGTGGGTTAGAAATGAATATTCTGTTAATGGATAGTTGACTAAGGTTAATTCCCATTTATTGATATTGTTGTATTGTTTCTAATGACCTTAGCGATTCTTGGTTATAAATTTTGGTTGAATGTGATGAATGTTAAATAAATCATGTGCACAAGACTTGGTAGTTTGGGGTATTGAATTGAGGTTCTATGCCCATATATTGAGTTTTGACTAAGCTTCCAAATTCCACCATATAAATTCAGGGGTTTGGGAAGGGGAGAGAGTCCCATTCCCCTAATGGTTGCATCAAAAAATAATGAGGCTTCGACATGTGGATAAAGAAAATTGTTGTGTTATGATGCCTAGTGAGATAAGACTTGTATTATTCCATGTTTTCTATTGTTTCATGGATATGGATCTAGTTCTTCATCCCTGATGTTGTTTTCAGTTCCATATTTTTGGATTTAATTTTCTTGGTGAAATGTAATGATCATCGAAGACATCATAATATTATGTTATGATGTTAAATTTAGTAAAATATAGTGTTTCTTTAGTGGTGATAATGGTATTTTAAATGTGACAATGATGTATTCTAGTATGTGGTTCTCACTGGTGAACTTCTGTGATAAAAGATATATTTTTTTCAAAACTAATGATGGTGCGGTTATTGGAACCTACTATGATGGTGGTTTGAAGCTATATTGGGATGATGCTATTGTGTTCCCATTCTGGTGAAGTGGACATGATGTTGGCGATCTTGACTATTTGGAGGTGTGGCTAAAGGTGGCTCACTGCTTAGGTTTCATAACCCGAGGTGATTGTGTGGTGATTGGATTGATACCTGGGTATTTTTGATTTTCAACAATATTTCTTTGATTTCCCTCTTTATTTTGAATTTTGAAATATTCTATTTTGGTTTAGATTTGGTTTTATGTGAGATTACCACTTAACCATAAAGTGGATATTTAAAAATAAAAAAAAAATTGATTTAAAAGATATTGATGTTGTCATTTAGGGAATATATGTTGTAATTAACCAGTAGGTTGTTCCATTTAAAAGTGATCATGTAAGAGTGGTTGGAAAAGTGATATGAAGATAATTTATTAATATACATAAATGAATTTATTATAATTGAAAATAAGTTTTCATGTATTTTTTATTTCCAAACATAATATAATGATCCAATATATAAAGGGTTCATTAAACCCCCATTATGAGAGAAAACTATTCATTTCTAGAATATTTTATCATGAGTTCTCATGTTTTCATAAGTAACTCCCATGATTATGTTTTATTATTAATTTTTATGTGATATTTTATGAAAATAAAGGGATTTGAAGTTGATTTCATATGTAATAAATTATTTTTTAACACAAATTTTATTGTGGAATTCTTGATTTCCAAATGGACTACTGTGTTTCTTACTTTTTTATATCCCATAATGATATTTTTATACTCCTCCCACATTTTAAAATTTATTTTAATGGGATTAAGGATGAGTAGGAACAATATTGATTTCTATCATTACTCTATAATAATTCGTCTTAAAATCAGAGAACGTATTTTGAACGAAACAAGCATTTAAATTTATGAATCTTGTTTTTGTTCAAAAATTGATATTGATTGGAAGTTGCCACTTTTTTAAGGGTTTTATATGTATGATTTTTTATTAATTCTCTAAAAATATAATCATAAAATATATTGGGAATGTAATAAAATTCAATCATTTTTATTAAACAAATAATTATAGGTTATTAAATGTATGAACTATTATATTTTTAGTGTTTAAAAATTCATTTCATTGTCATTGAAAATAAATCACAGACAAATCATACCTTTACAAGTAATTTCCATTTTATATTTTACAAATGTATCTATTATCTGCCCTTTTTTACTATTGTAAAAAACCCCTTCCCCTATTTTTATATAAACCTAACTGTAATCATGAATGTTAATATAATTCAAGATATCATGGAAGATGAATCCTATCATCACCTTCTTTAAATATTTTAGATGAATAAGCCATAAAAAATGTTATGTTATTTTTATACATTTTTAATCAATATTTCATCATTTCTCATGATTTCTTGGTTCTTATCACTTATTATTCTCAAATTATTAATTTTTTCACTTTTTTTCATGATATTTTGTTCATATCTATAATTTTATCTTCAAATTGATGCTTTCCCTATCGCCCATATTTTTTACAGTTCTTTTTATAATTTATTTGGAATAATATTTCAATGGATACAAAAATGAGATATTATTTTAAATAATTTTCTTAGTCATGAACTCTTCAAAAATAATCTCTCAATGAACACTAATGGGTTTCATTTTGAATAAAAAAAATTTGTGTGGAATTATGATTTCTTTTATTCAATGTTTTATACATTTGACCTATAATTTTATTTTTACAATGAAAAATACTCTCATGTATTTCTATATCACATTCATAATTTTCTTGGGAAAATATAGAAAAATACATTTTCATTGATCTTTCAATAAACAATTTATACAAAATTCATATAAACATTATTTTTTTCTATTATAATTAATATTATTGACATGAAATTGTGAAAATTAATTTAAACTATTTAAAAAATTTTCAAGTAATATTCATAAAAAATTTAAAATGTTAAATTTTTTTTATATTTTAAAATTTTAAAAGATTTTTTTTTATTTTAAAAATAATATTTCTTTTATTTTTTTGAATAAAATTAATAATTATAAATATTTTTTCCATTTAATCCATCTTATTCATGAATTTTAAATTTGAATATTTCAGTTATTTGGAAAAAGAATTATTTTTCCCATTCTACCCACAGTCAAAAATATTTTCAAAATCTCATAGAATTTTAAAAAAATTATTTCAATTATTAAGAGAAGAATAATTTTAAAAATGATTATATGGGTATTTAAATTGTTTTATATGATGAAATTAATTAAAATAGTTTTATTATTATCTAAAAAAGAACCCCAAACTCATATTTGAATAATTAAATGAAATTTAACATTGAATATCTTATTATCCAAAATATTTATAATTTAAATAGTATTATGATTTCTTAAAATTTTAATTTTGAGTGTGATTATTTTAAAATATTTTCATTTAAAAAATGTATCTCAAATGTGATTTTTATTATAAATAGGGAAAAAATACAAGTAATATTCACACTAATTCACACTTAATGTTATTAAACTGCAAAAAATGTATCAAAAATTGATGGAATATTAAAAGAACTTCATTTAGAAATGAAATTAATAATGATGTAACCTAGTTCTTATATCACATATTTTATTCACAAAAATATACTTCTAGACCTTGTATGATCCATGACTATTTTCCCAATTCCCTTTAGCATACAACACAATATACTATGAGACACAACGATGTGATTTATGGTCTTATCATCAAGATCCTTCAGATTTTCATTTTTTTGGGAATCACTGATTTGGATAAAGATATATTTTACCAAATAAATTCATTGAATGTGAATCCGAAAAATTATTTCATCCAGAATTTTTATTTTAATAACAAATAATTTAAGAAATATACATAACTCAAAAAAAAAATTAAAAATTTAATAATTGAAAAATCATCAATAAAAAATAGTTGTAACAAAGGGATCATACATCCCGAGGAAGATTTTAAAAAGATTATTTTATGAAATTCCACTTTAGGTTTACTTGTTTTTTTATAGAATATGGTTATTAATATTTATATGCTCTAATATGTTATTGAAATAATGAATATTTAAATAAAGTATTATGACTATATTTGTTTATATATAAATAATAACTTTATATGATTCTTTGGTAATTCCATATGCGTATTTTCTAAAATATGGTTATTACTGAATCAAATTGGATTTATATAAATTGAAAAGAGAAGGATTCCAATCATATGAAAAAATAAAATGAGGATGGGGTTAAAGAGTTCATAATGTTTAAAAAATAATATGTATATGATCCTTCTAAAATCCTTTTTATGTGTTTACATTATTATTATTCAACACTAATTAGTCCATAGGATTTGGAAAAACTTGTGATACATGAATGAATAGATCAATGATATAAATTTAGGACTAATTAGGGGATGAACTAAATGTTATTAGTAACTGAGATAATACTATATTTTATATATCATCTGATATGATTACAATTTTGAAAGATGATGAAGATCATACCAAGGATATTATTATTAGAGGAAATGATGATAAAGATAATCTTTAATAAATTTCAATGATAGTTGAAGATGAAAATTACAATTATCTAAAGCTGTTTGAATAGTTAAAGAGATATGGAAATTTTCCATTATATTCTATTTATACTAAATGTATAATATTTCCAATCATATAGATACTAAATAATTAAAAATGAAAATAGATGGAGTGAAATCAGCTTTACTAAACTAATTTCTCTCTTAAATGATATGATACTAAAAGATAATGATATTCCTTGGTAAAAATATGTTGTGAAAAAAATTTTACATTCAATGGTTATGATTTTTGTAAGAATAAAAATCAATACAAAGGACATTATATAGTTTCTCAGGGACCATGAATCACATTAAAATTCCCCAAAGTATAGTGTGTCTTGATATAGGAAAGATGAATCAAGTCATTTGAATGTTTCTTGGTACATTCCAATCATTGTAATGTATCAGTGACTATGTGTAAGTGAGGATACTATAACCCAATTATTCTGGCACATAGATACAATAAATAAATATTGGAAACTTCTTCTCCCATCAAAGTATCTTTAGTGGAAGAAATTTTACCATGAGTATCATAAATTTGTAGAAAGTTGAGCAATTATTTTTCTTGATATATCTATAGATGGATGGAATACTTTTGGTTTACAAAGTGTCACTCATATTACATGTCCAGTTATGTTGGGGAATTATAAATTTCTATCATTTATATGCATAAATTTAAAATATATTATATTTTATATGTTTATATATGGACCAAAACTATTGAATAAAACTATTGTTATTTATTTGGATCCATTTATTGAATATTTGAAATTAATATTGGAATCAGGTTTTTTATTTTTTGATTCTTACAAAAATGAATATTTCACATAGATATCTATGTTTTATGGGAGACTAAATTACATTTTGGAATATGAATTTTTTGGATATATCTTTAAATGAATTCTAGGTTACCCAATTTTGGAAAAATATGAAAAACACATTTTGTTAGAAACAATAATCAGTGATAGTGTTTCTAGTAAATAATAAATGTTTACCCTGATGACATAAATTTTAATATAAATGACATTATTCAATGAGAATTTAGAAGATGGTACAAAACCATATCCACTAATTAGTGATCAATAGTTGGATAATGTAAATGTTATGTTCACCACTTTTGGAAAACCTTTATTGAAAAACCAAATGAAAAATAGATGATAGAATTAATGTTAGATTGGACATGTTTGAAATGAGAATAAGGGAAGATTTGTATTTAGTGAAGGGTTAAAGAGGAACTATTCTTCCACTAGCAACTTAAACTCATTCAAATTAAGAGAGATATAAGTTTTACAAATTCCCAAATGATGTAAATATTATAGGGTGTTATTCATCAAATATCAATAATATTGTTTTAGTGGTTGATTTAATGTTAAATGGAATGAACAACATACATTGACCAAACATTGTTTTTTTCAAAATTATATGTTGTAATGTTGTAGACCATACAATGTTTCAAACCATGTTGAATAAGATTAATGTTATACTAAGTTAAATGGAGATATAATTCCAATTGAATTTTTTTGAGATGATGTTTCACTTTGATAGATAGTTCGGCAATGCTAACCTATATATTATAGATTGATGTACCCCATGTAATGGAATATGAATATTTTTAAAAGGTGTGTTAAAAATTAAATTTGGAAATTAGGTTGTATTTTGGAACCATATATTATTTATGAATTCATTGAATTATGTACCAACTACCTATCCAATGTAAAGATCATTATTCTCCCAAAATCTTGTTACAACAGATGACTTATGGGTGAAGGAATATCTTGAAAAAATGTTTCCACAATTAAAATTATAGAGTGAGTGAAATATTTCCATTAAATTTTACACAACAATTTGGAGGATTCTTAATATATTGAAAATAATAAATTAATTATTAGGTATTTTAATCCATCATGGTCTAAAATATTGATATCATATACACAAAATTGAGTGTTCATATGATGGTTTTGAGACATATTTTTACGGAGTTATCTAAAAATACAAATTTATGATTAGAATGAATTTGATGTCTATATAGGGGACCAACTGTGTGTGTAGTATCTTATAATGGTAATGAAATTATTTGTTAAACATTCTATATAAAGGAACACGATTATTGTGGTACAAAAAAAAATTGTGGAGTTACACCTATGGTGTAAGTGATGCATACTAAAGAAAAAAATCCAATTTATATAAATATGTAATAATTTGTCATCATCAATAAAATATGTGTGTTTGATTCTAAAATATTCCAAATGATAATTTGTCAATAAAAATTTGTTTATAATACATTTGTAATTAAAATAAATTAATTGGAATTCATGAAATCTGATTTCAATAAGGATGGTTTTGAGGATGAACCATTTATAATGGAATCATTGGTAGTTCAAGTATGTTATGCCTTATTTTTTGAAAATAAAAAGAGGCCAATTATTCAGTTATCAACTAAAATAGCTACATGTTCAAATGTATATTCAACATAGGATAACCCTTACATTGGTATATAACTATATTTTTACGATATATGCCATATTTATCAGGTCTTGTATGTCATTGGGGACCACATATAGAAGATTTAGTTACTTGATAGGGGTGACAAATCTCATCAAAATTTAATGGAAAAAATAGATAGATTTATATATTTAGGATAATATTTTTTAATACAAATCACTTTACCTTATAGTATTATATGTACACTTCTACATTTATGTATTCCAAACTCAATGTTCAGCTCGTTTTATATATATTGTATTATCTAAATGTTGATTCTACCGATCCTATGGTATATAATGTTTCTCTATATGTTTAATATTTCTATCATAATAAATAATAAATTGATAATGTTCAAATCAAGAAATTGGTATAAGGTGAAGAACCCAAATCTGAGAAAAAAAAGAGAACCATAGCATGACATTTTTAAACAAATTATTTAGATGGGAAGAAAATACATAAAATTTAGGGATGGATAGAATGAACAAGGCCAGCCTGTTGACCTCATCAATTCCATTTTCATTTTTTGGATTAGTGTTACCACTTGTATGTACATTATGATTGATTTCGATGCATGGAACAATGATTTATCCCTATTGAATGCACTGATTTGGGAAGAGATTAGGGTAAGATTATTGTATAATTTCTCTATTATAATAAAAAATGAAAAAAATTAGAAGTTTATTTTATCATCATTATCTATTATAGACTGCATTTATACTAGATGACCATCTAATAAAATTTATATTAATATTCCCTATAAATTCACCTCGATCTCTTCAGATAATTATTACAAACCATTATCCCAAGGATGATAAAGGTATTGTAAACCCCCCCCCTCGCCCACCACATATATATGAACATATGACAAACAAAAAAACATGGGATGCATATATTGGTTATTTTGTGGAGGTATCATTTATGTTACACTATGATTGGTAATATATTACTTACAAATACTATTACTAATCACTTTGATTGAAAAATCTTAAATTATAAAACAATAACTGAGTGTAAAAATTATCTAATGTGTGTAAAAACCAATGCACCCCTACTGCAAAGCAATAATGGGTTAATCATTACTTGGAACATATATGGTAAGTGTTTTAAATCTATAGAAATAATTTTATGTTTCATCAGAAAACAAAAAAATATATATGTTTCTTTATTTATATGAAGATTGTTAAATCAAAATTAAAATCCACTTCTATTCTACATAATGAGCTATGGAAAGAGTATTATATAATTAAATATGGAATACTATTAGATGAAAAAGCACAAATAGTATGGGAATCATGTGAATTTATGACATAGTAATACATTTTTCTTCATTAAATCATTATTATAGAATAAATAATTCTAATTTTCTATATTTTTTTATCTGGATTAAAATAAGAATTTTCTTCAAATATGACTAATGAATGACTCCTTTCAGTGGACATAATGAATCCAAAATATATTTTTACTTCATATATGTGGTTTTTCGAGTTTCTCCTTGAACATATATTGAGAAAATAAATTCACAAGGTGATATAGATTATAAAATGTATGAAATACATGCATGAATAAATTTTTTATAAGAAAAAATAATTTGCAAAAAAAGTTACTAGAAAATACCATAAAAAATAATCAAAGAAAATAGTCAAAACAATAAAAACCACTACCTGATGATCTAAATCCCCAATATTTGAGGATATCCATTCCCCTAAACGTCATGACTTAACATAGGTAAAATATTTTTTTCATAAATATTTTTTGTGAAACTTGAATCAAGTAAATATTGATTCTTTTCCAAAACTGATATTCTATAGGGTAATATTAATTTTGATTTATATTTATCTATACCCATCATCATGTTATTATGAGGGGTATTTTTTAAAATATTTATCTAGATTTTCCACACAATAAAAAAATATCAGGTGAGATTAGGGATTCAAATATCTCATGAGTTGAGTGTTGTGATACTTAATCTCTTTAGTGATATTTAAGTACAAAATTTTCAACCTTCTATTGGAACTTCCATTACATGACCATATGATCTTTAAAAATACATTTCAATAATAATTTATATCTTTTCCATTTTATATTTTTTGAAAACCTTTAACAATTAATGAAAAACCATGAAACATGTAATTTTATTATAGATGGATAAAAGGAAGGGGAAATAGAACGTCAAATAAAAAAAATATAGTGTAGTGACCTGACCCTAGATGCCCAAATTTGGTGTCTACTACCGTTAAATTTTCCTGATTATATGAAATTAAATCCCAAAACATAGATGAGTTTAGTAGTATTGGTAAACTAGATACATAAATGGGCCTTACATTACAATTTAATACACTAATTACTAATTAGTTGTTTTATTTTGAGGTTAACATTATTCCATATATCATATCCATATATATATATCATAGTATACTACATGGAATCTTGGGGAAAGTAATAATTATAAGGGTGAACTCAAATTATTAGTAAGGGTAACTTATAGTATAAGTAATAATGGATCGATCGTAATTGTCAATATTGATGGGTAATAGCTGAATACACATGTCATGTAATCAATAAACTTAGAAGGAGTTGTGTAAATGATATTTTGAGGTAAATAATTAAAAACAAATTCTATTTAAATAAATTGATAAGGAAAAATCAATATTTCATGGTAATAAACTAAAAAACATGCCATTTAATCAATAATCTAAGAATTAAATGCATCCATAGACTTTTTCATAGTGAAAATATCAGGGATAATAAAAACCGAATCAAAATGAAGGAAATGATTTATTATTGGACAACATGTATAAGGCACAAGAAAACCAATATCGTCAAGACCTTTCATAAGATGGTTTAAAACTATTTGTAGAAACCCATTTAATCTGTGCAACTAATTTATCTCACGATTACATATCAATGCATCGATGAGCTATATAACATCTAGTCCCCACCTATCACAGCATGTCCAAGGAATTAATCATATAAAGTAATCGATTTAGTAAAAAACATTCCTTATAAAATATCCATATTGAATAAAGAATACAAATTTATCAATATTTCCCCCGATAATCAAATAAATATCAAAATAAACACTATATGTAACAATGGTATATAGTTTTGGAAATAATATATCAAAGATAAATTATATAGATAATTAGGGTAAATGTAATGTCTAATAATCTCAGAAAAATGAATATTTCAAGGGAACTAATAAAGGAATCAAGGAAGTGAATTTCAACACTATCCTTGGCCAAACAAATCATAAACTATAAAGAGGAAGAATAAGGATGGTAATAATACAATATATCCCAAGTGGAGTAAAAATAATGTTTTTTTGTTATTGATGAACAAAAAAACTAGAAAAATATATTTTAATATAATTATTGAAGAAAATATTATTATTTTTTGAAAAAAATAATATTATTTTCTTTAGAAATCACTTTTAATAAATTATTTAAAAATTACCCTTCTAAACGTGAAAATGAAGTTTCAAATAAGTGATTAAGGGTAATTTTGTACATTACATAAAAGGAAAAAGAATATTTCTTGGGAAAGGGAAAAAGGGTAGAAAAGTACCATATCTGGAAATATATAAGAAGTTTCCATTGAAAATTAATAAAATAAAAAAAATGGAAAAATGACTTTATTAAATAATTTTTAAAGGTTAAAACATTATTGAAATCATTTTTTTTAATATAGGGTTTTTTGGAGAAAACATGTTGTCCAACGAAAAGAAAAATAAATTCAAACATTATTAAAAAAATATTTATAAAGAATTTTGAGTACCAAATAGGTGAGAAATGGTAATATTACATGAAATAAGTCATAAATAACCATATGAGAAGAAAATTAATTTAATTATTGAATAATTACATTTAAAGGAAATTTAAGTGTAAATAATCCTGAACAAAATAGGATTATGAAATAAACCCTTGAAAAGAACCTAAAATTGATGTTAGAATCAATCTATCAATTGATTGTGGGATTCAAATTTAAATAAAAAAAGTGTAAAAAAATAGATAGTAAATATTTATTACAAATATAATTTTATAATATCAATTATAATTAGGGAGTAATATAACCCAATGAAAATGAATCATGTTATGAAATTATTTAATAATTTTTATCATTTAATTTAAATCCATGGGGAAGAAATAATTAAAATGGAACCTCGAAAATCCCTGAGGATAATATAATTATTTATATAATATATCAAAATGGGAATTATATATGCCACACATAATATATAAGGGGTGAATATGACATTTATCTCACAGATGTAAAAAAGTGAGTTGCAAATCCCTTACCTTGTGTATCCTTTTGAGTGAACATAAATTAAACTCCCATATATATTTTTTATACATATAAATAACTTATACCAATACCATAATCATATTTATCATATCATACGTGATCACATTATAATATCTAACTATCTGTTTGTTAATAATCATTCATTATTTTCACTACTTCCGGTGTTAATTGCCTAATATGTCGAGTACGTTTTAACTTGACATTTTTTTCCTATTACTTAGATGATGATTTAATCATATCCATAATGTAACCCATAATTTTATTATCATAATTTTTCTGTATAATTGTATTTATAATAATCCATAATATTTCAAGAGACGAAATAAAATGCAATATTCATGGAGATGGAAAGACATATATACAAATGATCGCTACTTCTATTTCCCTATCATATATGAAAGAATAAAAATTAAATCATATATATTTATAATAATATTATAGTATCATATTTATGAAATATATTTTATATAGTTTTATTAAAACCATCCTTAATACATTCCAGGTATAGAGTGAATGAATCACGTCACTTTGAGGAGGTGGTAGTCCACACGCCCACAAACGATGTTATCATATTAAAAAAATGAAAATCATTAAGGGATGTGTTACAAAAAATTAATATGTCTTAATATAAATAATTATTATATATATTATAAAAAATATTTTCATCATAATTCAAACTATGTGTGGTGGTAAAGGAAGAATGAACAATCGTCGTTTCGTGAGGGCGTAGTCCGCCTTACACATGAACTGTAAGTTCATTAACCACTAGACAGAAGTGTGTGTAAGTGTAGATAAAACCATTAAAATATAAAAATATAAATATATTTTCTATATTGATGTTATTATAAAATCATGGAATAAAAATAGTTTTTCATATAGAGAATGAAATAAATGAAAGTGATCGTTGAAGAATGTTACCTCGTTTTTGGGTAACTCCTTTTGGTTTATACCAAAAGACATCCTTGGATGGATTTATGACAATTTTGAGGAATATATAATTAGGAGAGGGAATTTTGGATTTTATTTGATCTTATTTTTGTTAAGTCAAAGGGCTTGAGAGTTGTGAATAAGTGGGATGGTTGAGTTCCCTTTTATAGTGGAGGAGGGGTGGCATTCTTGTAAATTTTAGAAAAGGGAATTCCACCCACGTTTTTCCCTTGTCATGTGGCTCCAATAATTGTAAAAATTAAATAAAATGCAGTATATTTACTATATTTTAACATAAAATGACTTTTAATAGGCTTCTAGGTAATTTTAGGTCTTATGTTTAAGGTTTAGTCCTTTGTAAAGTTTATTTTTCTCCTAATCGTTGCAATTATTTTTAATCACTTTCAATATTATTTTTCGTCAAACACTGAGGTTAAATTATCATAAATTATAAATTATGTTAAATACTAAAATATAATGCATTATTAGAAATTTCAATCATATAAGTGGAAGAAATTAATTGAAAATTAATCCAATAGATGGGATGACAAAGAGGGCTTTTAAAAGTAAAAATGTTCAGATGTATTCATTGTTTTTATATCTATTTCCAAATGAAAAGTGATTTTTGGTGAAGTTAATTGGATTAATTTATTTAATATTTATATAATGTGACTTTAAAACCAATTTAATATAGTTTTTAACCTTATAAATATTTGAGATGTAAAGTCAGTTTTAAATTAAAATTCAATATTTTTCACTATTCATCAAAAAATGTAACTTCCCCAAAAAATTAAAAATTAAACCTAATATAAGTTTGATGTTAATAATTCCAAAATGATTTTTATTTTGTCATATATAATTTATTAAATTTACAAAAAAATTATTTATAATTGGTTCTACATTAAAAGAAGTTGAAATTTTCTTTTAAAAAAATTAATTTTTAATCATAAAACTACATTTATTGCTATCTTATGCTTATCAAATCTAATGGATAAATAAAAAATATATTTTATTTAGTATATAATATATATATATCTACTTAATATAATTCAATAATAGTAATTAATTTAATTTAATAAGAAAAAATTCCTTTGGAATCATAAAATTAGTTTTTTATAAAAATATTTTATATGTTTTCAATTCTTATTTATATACATTTATCATTAATTATTAAACAATAAATTAATTTTATAATTTTTTAAACCATATAGTTTCATATTTTATTTAATCCTATTCATAACCTATAATGAAATTGATATGTTATGCCTTGTTATATTAAATAATAATATTTTAATAACACAGTGTTCGGTAAAACTTCATATTCCGTGTAATGCATTTCTTTGATGAAAGTATGTTGCGTGCGACACAAGCTAATTTACTGTAGAATTAATTAAAAGATATATAATGTGTTAAATTTATTTAAAATATTAGATATATCGTAAATTATTGAGAGGTTATATTCTGTTCTATATTTTTTGATGTGTGACACACACGATATCGAATAAAAGTCACTCTTTTGGAATTTTATTGGTGGTAAATTCCCCCAATCTTAAATAAATTTAATCCTCACAATTTAATCATGATTAAGTTAATCCTGGGTTTGATATTTGATAATTATTTTGATCAAATCCCACATAACAAGAAGAGTTAAAAAAAATTCCCTTAATAAGAGAGATGTGAAGTAAAAAGGTCACATGGATTAAAATTTGACTAGGTTTCTACATAGAAGAAAATTAGTGTGATGTAGAGATATAGAATTAGAGGAAAAGAATAAATATTTATAGGGGTGATTCAGTTAATATATCACAAACAATTAAATGGCCAATGGAATGTTGAGGGCCTAAAATCCATAAATCAGGGATGATTTAGTAATCCATTGGTTCAAAAAATGGCATTAGGATCAATTTCATTGATCAATTTCTTAATGATGAGTATTTATTGTACAACATAAGAAAATAATAAAATATAATTACACAATATATTTCAATAAACAAATTTTCTTCCTTTTTTTGTAATTTGATGAAATTATAATTTATCCGTTACTTCATGGAATGGATATACTAAAAAGAATAATTTTTTTATTCATAGATCACTAAAATTTACTATTTATGGATCATAAGATCCATAAAACGAGTATTTATGTTTGTCACTAACTATTTTTAAATTCTAATATCATTAATACATTAATCTATAAACCCCAAAACAATACCAACTAGTTAATCAGTAACATTTATTTGTAAAATTATTTATCTAAAAACAACGATATACTAACTAAGACACTATATAAGTCATTGATTGAAATTAAACCCTTATCATCATTTGATAAAGGGTCCAAGTCCTTCGGCCATGTTGGACAAGATGGTTTGTCATTCAAAATAAATGGTATCTTTATCTAAAGCTATATTACCTAGATTTCCAAAATAAATATGATGTACATCCATTAAGTAATGTTGATCCTAAATAGAATTTTAACCCTTGATTTAAATATAACATCACTAAATAAATACTTGAACTTTTTCATTTCAATATAGGTCATTCTTGGTCTAAGGTTTAACCTATTTAATTCATTATCATTATCTATTTAAATCCTTAATAATTGTTTATATAGAAAATGTGAATTATACTAAACTTATCCCCTTGGAGTGTCAAACAAGGTGCGCATTATGGCCCATTGTCATGAACCAGGTTACACTTGAGTTAGGCCCAACACATATCTTATAGTTTTTTCCATTAGGTACATCTCTTTTAAAACTTTTTCCACTTGTGTATCTTGATAGGGATTCATTTCTAGGAAAATCACATAATCCCTATGTAACCAGAATTCTAGGATGTACTTTTATACTTATCCTCAAAGTCTATATTCGGGTTACGTTCTATAATATATTATTTTTCTGAAATATATTTTCAAAGTTTATTACTAAACAAACTCTAATACCAATTATAGTGACCTGACTATAGATTCCCAAAGCTAATTTCTACAACCATTACATTAGTACAATTACAAGGAATCAAATCCTGAATGATAGAGGTGTTTTGTAGTCTTGGTAAACTAGATATATACACTAGTATAAAAAACGGGCAAGGGAAGTGTCACCCTTTATTAGCTATTTTTTTAGTAGCACAGATAAAGGGGGCATTTATCAGTTCTGATAAAATTTATATTGTTATATAAGTATATTTATATTGATGTAAATGTAATATATATTTTTTTAATATGTTTTAGATAAGTATAAATAGACTATTACATTTAACATATAAAAAATTTGGTGAAAATGGATTTAAAATATTTTAAAACATATTATTAATTAAACAATTTCTAATTATCATCGATTATTAATAATTTAATAACAATCTGAAGACACAGAAAATCAAAAAAATGAATAAAAGATCTAAAATAAGATGAAAATGTAACTCAAACTTAAAACTACCATAAATTTTTATCCAAGTGTCCGTTTGAGCTCTAAAAAATTTTAAATTGAAGCTTACGATGAGCTCTACATGACAGCGATCGAAGGGAATCTTTATTCGCATTATTTGAGGCCCCAAAAGGCCCAAAAGGCCTCCCAAACTATGTTTATAATTGGGATACCATGATTTTCTGTCATTCAAATAGGTATAAATTATGATCTATATGTCCTCTAAGCTTGTACCACATATCATATCTAATTTTGTTTCATTTTATTCGATTTGACATGTTGTGGAGTTGAAACGGACTTCTGGATTATAACTTATGATCATTTTTACATTCTATGGCTTTTCTAATACACATATATATGTATTTATTCGTATATATAAATATACATATATATATATCAGTGTGTGTTTGTGTCTCTCTGTGTGTGTGTTGTATATATGTATGTATATTTTCATTTATTTATGTATTTATAAACACACATAAAAAACATATTTTATAAATGTAATTAAAACTAATATTATAAATATATATTAACATTCAAATAAATGTATGGATAAAATATTATAACTAAATATATATATATAAATAAATATAAATATAAATTAATATATGAATAAATATATATATACTAATATATGAATAAATATATACGTTTTAAGATAACATAATTTATTTATATTAATATGAATCTATATTAATATAAGAATAAATATAACTATATATATAAATAAATATATATATATATTAATATACGAATAAATATATATATTAATAAATGAATAAATATATATGTATTAATAAAACTAAATATATTTATATCAATATGAATCGATATTAATATACGAATAAATATAACTATATATAAGTAGATAAGTCATTATATAGATAAAAATTAAATGGCATAGTAGTAAAGGATCAGGCCTGCAATGGGGGAGGTCGTGGGTTCGAGTTCGAGTGGAAGCATGCTGGCATATTGGGTGATGCACAGGAAAGGGGAGCATGCAGGAGAGTGGGAGGTGGTCTTCCTAGCGCTGATAAAGGGGGGTCAAGTGCTGTTAAAATCTCCCCCATGCATAATAAATTATTTTTTATATTTTTTTATTTTAATTTAATTTTTTTGACCTTTATCTGCCCTAAAAAGCATTTATAAAAGGATTCCTTTATCAGTGCTAAAAAAGTACTGATAAAGGACACCTTTTATCATCGTTTTTTTTACGCTGATAAAGGGGCCATTTATTTATACTTTTTTAGCACTGATAAAAGGGGATTTTATCAGCGATTTCTTGAGCGCTGATAAAAGGTACCCCCCCCCCCCTTTATCTTTTCCTCAATTAACAGTGCTTTTTAATGCTTTTAATGCACTTTTCTAGTGCTGATAAAGTCTATATTTATAGTAGTGATAACTGAGTCTTACATTAAAAATTAATACACTAATTACAACATAAATTATTTTTTCCAAGGAAAAATGTATTCCATCAAGCATATCCTTGAATATCATTCTTCGTACACATCATGGAATCCTAGGGAAAGGAAACATAGTAACGGTCATCTCAAATGCTCAGTAAGGGTCAGGTATAGAAGAAAAATAAAGAATTAATGTGAATAGTCAATATGGAATGGTAATAACTAAATACACATTCCATGTAATCAATAAGATTAGATGAAAGTGTGTATATAATATGGTAAGTTAAATAATTAAAGTCAAATTCCATTTAAATAGTGGGATAAGGTAAAAACAATATAGAAAGGTAAGAAACTAAAAAACCATTCCCTTAAATCAATAAATTGAGAATCAAAATTCATCCATATACTTTCTCATAGTGAAATATCAGGGATAATAAATACAGTAAAGCCCCGAAAATTCCATGGATAGATTCTTTTTAAAATACATGAGATTTTTACATGTCCGCAAAAATCTACGGTGCTTGATTCCAAGGCCCTGTGTGACCAAAATCAATTTCTAATGTTTTGTTTGGGTACGTTCAGTAAATGTGCGAGCGGGTTTTTATAACTTTCGAACCAGTGATCAGAACTGAAATCTGAGGGAACCATTGAACTCACAATGCCGGTATTCGCTGAAGAAGACTTTCACCTCGACGACAGTTGGTCGACAATGAATGTTAGTTTTTAGATTTTTTAAGAAATTTTTTTTAAAAAAATAAGTGTGTTGATTATTTTTATTTGGTGGTTAAAACCTCCAAGAAGAGGATAGAGGTGGGGCCCACCACCCCATAACCTCCCATGATAGGTTATGGTGGTGGTGACCACCTGAGGTCTAAACACCTCATATCAATTAAAGATGTGGGGACCACACGGGCTTTAAACCCCCTTGAACACTCAATAAGTGGGGGGGGGACTCTTGAACTTCCCTCATAAATGTGCAAATCCACACAAATCAATTAATGGAACATTTATTATTTTTTTATTGAAATATTTTGAATATTTTCTTCAATAATTAAATATAGGGTTAGCATAACCCATTATTTTTGGTTGGCATACTCATTTGGGTGGAGCATTGGGAGAGGGGTTGGAAGAGATTGGAGGAAGTAATTATCCCAATGAAGAATGCATCTTCCGATAATGAAGAACGATCCTCAACCTAGGCTAGAAAGGGAAGCACCATCCTTGGAGAACACCGATGACGTTGTCCTTGACTTCTTCGTCTTATTTCTGAAATCAACGGAATGATTTCCGCCTTTCCCTAACATCGTCAATGGACAACAGACCTGTGATAGGGAGATTTGAGATTCAATTTTTTTTCCATTCTACGTCGTTCAATCATGGGTAATGCTTTTTCGATTGATATCACCATAACATGGAAGGCTCAGGGCCGCATGAACACGGCCTGACCCTCCCCCTTTGTTTTTTCTTCTCTTGTTGACAACGATGGCAGCACAACAGCGGCCATGAAGAAATAGGCAGCGCAAGGCTGTCGGGTCGCCGGAAGGGCGCAACGTCGTCACGCCGTGCGGAGGAGGAGAGTCGTGGCTAGGGCGGGCTATGGAGGAAGGGAAAAACATCATCGCGCCACATGCAGGTGGAGATCCACAGCCGGGGCGGGCCATGATGGAAGGGTGCGGCACCATCGCGCGGCACGGAGGAGAAGAGTCGTGGCGAGGGCGGGCCGCGAAAGAGGGTCACGGCACCGTCGCGCCGCGCGGAGGAGAAAAGCATCGGCCGAGTGGGCCGCTATAGAGGAGTAGAGGCGGCCATCGTTGGGGCGACCACCAGTGGTGCGGAGCGGCTAGCCACTCAGCTAGCCAGGAGGTTCGGAACCACGCTGGGCCACACATGACTTGGACCGGCGCCAACTGGCACCGGTTTGGTTCCCACCCGAACAGTCATCCGTTTGAAAATATAGGGGGTGTGTGCCTCCCCCTTAGACGTGGCTAGGGAAAGCATCGCCAGAAGCTGGCCGGCCAGGCCATAATGGCCACCAGGCCAGACCCAGCACGGGCCGGACCCAGCACGGGTTGGGCCGCCCCCTCGGGCTGGGCCACCCTCTCGGTCCAAGCCACCCTCTTGGGACAGGTTGGACCCGCAAACCGATTCGGACCCGCAGACTGGGTCAGACTCGCAGACCGTGTCGGACCCGTAGACTGGGTCAGACCCCAGTCCGGACCCGTTAATCCGAATACACCTTTTCTCCCATAACTTGGGGAATGGGTGTATGATTGAAGAACCGTATACAGCGACAGAAATCATGGAGCGAGACAGTTCTTTTGGAATACCCCACTTGAGGTTTGGACATATTTGGGGTATGGTTGGGTTGGTTTGAACCAAAAATCTACAAGGGCCCCCAGGACGGAATGCTAATAACTCACAAACCGGGTGTCCGATTGAAGCGTCGTCTATTGTGTTGACACAAGTATGATGAGGCGGACCTTTGAGATTCTTATACATTGGACTTCGTGATAGTTGGAGTATCGACCAGTATCTTATGGAGAAGATCCTTCCAGAGGAAAGAAGACATAGTACAGAGACCTAGTAGCTGGCTGAGACCTGATGACTAATTCACCAATTCTACTCTGTACGACTCAACTGGCCCAGTGGGGAGTGCCTCTATGTGACACGACAGACCCATGATGGGGAGTGCCTCTATGTGAGTACGGCAGAACCATGGTACTTGACAAGAGGAGTACCTCAGCAGGCTTTGAGGGGGAGCTCCTCTATGTGAGTGCGACATACCTATGGTGGAGAGCGCCTCTCTGTGATGTAGCAGACCCACGGTACTCGACCAGAGGAGTACCTCAGTAGTCCAAGGATAGTGGTAAGTGCCTCTGTGTGATGTGGTAGGACCACTGTACTCGATAGAGGAGGAGTATACCATCAGACGAGGTTTCGGTAGTTTGACTGGGGTTGTTATTTGATAATACCCCCCAGAATAAAATCCTGGTTTGAGCTGAGTCAATGACTTTTGTGTTTTCCTTGGGATTGAGATGGGTTACTTGATAACAGAGGTATATGTATAGGCATATACCTATGTAATGGTTATCCGTTGAATCCATACTTTTTGGTTTATCCTTTTTGAATTTTTTGAGACCTTGAGAGTCTTGGGGTCCCTACTAAGTATCATTATACTCACTACTACACAAGTTATGCCCGTACCTCGTTTTGTTGGGTTCAGATGACGGAAAACACTAACTAAGGGAGAGAGTAGCAGGACTGGACAGTACCTAGAGGTGGACCACTCAGTGTGATGGTACATTGAGGAGAGGGTCAAACAAGAGTGCTGAGGAGTCCATCTGTACCTACCCTTTAGGTCGGAACCCCGGAGGATGACCCATTAGCTACTTTACATTTATTCAGTTGTACTTTCTTTCAGTTGTACTTGTACTTTCCTTTTGGGCTTGTATTTCTGGCCCCTTTTTACTTTCTAGCACTTCTTTTGTATTCAATTTTACTTAGTGTTTTCTTTCAGTTGTGTACTCTGATGTGTTTGTTTTTAGATATAAAGGAAATACCTTCCTAGTTTTGGGATTTACGCCTTTGATGCAAGTCTCGAGCCACTGGACTATGGAAGGCGGGCTTGGGGTGTAACACACTGAGATTTTATGAAAAATATTCTTTTAATTTCATTGATATCTTCTATTATACAACACACCTAGTTTATCTTGTACTATACGCAACACCGTATTAGCTTTCAGTATACGCAACTCTATTCTTGGATCGTGTTACACACAATTTCAAGTTCATTTTATAATAGTCATTCTACACAGCATTAAGTGTGTGTGTGTCTATATATATATATATTCAATGTATAAATGAAATATGGTTGGATTCTATTATACGAAACAACAAAGGAATCTTGCACAACACGCAACCCTGACTTGTCTTGAATGACACGCAATCACGACTTTTCTCGATAGCGTGTGTTGTATGCAATATCCGGTTTCACTAAACAATGATGTATAGTTAAAATATTATTATGAACTAGCCGTTATGAATATTATTAACTAACTTTTGAATGTTATAACATTATTATTTCATCTTACACATTTTCTACAACATGGTATAAGAACAAAATAAATTTTTCGGGTAAAATAAGTATTTTTCAAAAAATGCAGTTTTGCCGCCTTTTGATGGCGCACCCACTTTAAATCTACTTTTTGACATGTTTATAAGTTCAATTTTACAAAATAAAATTATTATTTGGAATCAGGATATAAAATCTTACCTTGGATAAATTTTTCATATTATTCTGATAGCTTTCATATTTTAATGAATAGTAAAAACACGCTATATTTTAATTATAAACAACTTTTTTCATCGTAATGACATATGTGGTTAAATTATAATATTGAATGGTTTTAAAGTATAAATAGAATATATATTTTCCATTTAATATAATTTATTTCATTAGCCTTGATTTTACATTGAATTCGTAGGATAAATAAATTCAATCTTTTGCAATGTTTTAAACAAAAACCTGTTTTCTTTCGACAACGGGATTAATTTTAATTTAATTTCTGCAACTTTTGTGTATTAAATTTGGAAAAATGGATTTAATATTTTGAAATAGAGGGTCTAAATTATATTAATAGACTACTTTTTATTTTTGGGCTTTATGAATAGTAACAACGGTAAGTTTTATTTACCATAGTAAAAGGTAAATTGGATAATTAAGTGTAAATATAATATTATAAACTTATCCTAATTCTTGTCTGAATACAATTGGATGATTATAATTTGTCCTAAGTCATATTTGGGTCTAAATGGAATCCAATAGAACCCACCTGGAGGTGATTAGGACCTTTAGTTATTTTATTTAAAGGAAAGTGAAATATGTATCACTCAACATTAATAGTTAAAGTATTTTTAATATAAGTTCATACAGAATATAAATTCTATTATAAATACTCATTTGAAAGATAAAATGTTTTTCTTTTTCATGGTAAATTATTTGTAATTTTTAAGCGTTATTTAATTACCTTATTATCTTATAAATTAATGATGCAGAAAGTTTTTATTTAGTGAAAAATCAATAATATAGTTTTTATTGAAATAGTAATACATATCAAAAGGCCAAAAAATCTCTAAAAAACTAATTATTAGTGTATATATATACCATAATCATCCACTGGACGAATTTTTGACCATTTGGATCCTTATTAAGGCGAATATGACACTTATATTATTTTATTTTAATTGATGCCAAAGTTGTCACCTTCATAATTTAATAAAAATAAAAATTTAAATATTGTGATTTTATGATGATAAATTCGAGTAAAAGTATTATTGTGAAAGGTAATAGATGTATCTTCATCATAGGATTTTATTTTTAATTTTTAGGCAACAAATAAGTATATTAAATATTTATACAAAAATGTTGTAGTAATTATTTTATTATGAGATAAAGAAATTAAATAGTTTTAAAAAAATAATAAAATAAATATTATATGAAATATTTAATGTTCTCCAATTATTTTATAGATACATATGAAATTTTATAAATCTATTAAAGCTTTTATTTCGAAAATATCTTCTGTATATATTTTATTGAAATTCAAATAAATGAATAGTGTCAAAATTGACACTATTGTTATTTTATAAAAATAACATATTATAAAATTGTTTAAAAATCAAAAAAATATTTAAAATTTATAAATTTAAATTTATATGGTCTAAAAAGTTATAAAGTATCCAATTATGGACAATTCACAACAAATAAGTAATTATTTGTTATAATATAAATTTAGAATGTTATTACCACAAATAAAATTAAATTGATTAAATAAGGATAAATCAAGTTGATAATGTTTAAAATAAATTCCTAACATTTCTAAATTTTTTTGGTTGATTATATTACAACTCTATCTCATCTAATATTCAGATATGAGTCATTTTGGAAGTTTTGAAGTGGGTTTGGGATTTAATATAAACTAATATTTCTTATATTTCCAAAGGTGCCCCTCTCCTCCCTTATAAAAGGGCACCTCCTCCCTCTCTTCCTCATACCACATTGAGCATTCAATCTTGGCCAACCCCTGCCAAATTTCCTTCTCCAATTCTCTATGAACATCCTATAGGTCCTGGTATTCTTCAAAGACCAATTTTAGTGCCCTAAGTGAAGGTCTCAAAGAGGCGCTTCAAAGAAGAGGTAATGTCCGTTACCGATTCTTTCAACTTTATTTCTTCTTCCAATTATTCTTATTTATTTGTTTCATATTGAAGTAATAACAAAAGTATCACTCATATATTGATATTTTATTATATGTATGAAACAACCATATTTCACCATCTATCCATCCTATGGAAAACGAAATCACAACGCGTGCATACGTACGGAATACCGTCTCCACGCCGTGGTGTAATCTATTTTCCACCACCACCTTACTGGGATGGGTATAATGGTGTAAATAATGACTATATATGATTATTTTAAAGTGATATTGATTCTGAAATAGTATACATACACTCCAATAAAATTCCATGGGAACGATATCATCGCTCGTGCGTACCTACGGATTACCGTCTCCACGACGCGATGAGATTCATTTTCCATGTTAAAAATTCAAGAATGATTATAAAGTATATATAGAATAAGTAATAATGAAATATATAAAATAATAATTCTACTGGATTTATGTACATATATATATGTATGTCATATACTGAATTCCATTAAATTCAACACGGAAACGAAAACATGGTTCATGCGTACGTACGGCCTACCGTCTCCATGAACGGTGTATTTCATTTGATTTATTGATCCATTATATATATTTATATTATGAATATATATTATATATAAATCATATTTAACATTCTGGATGTAAGTAATCATGATCTAAGTAATCATATGAATAATTACAAGTTAAAACACGAACGACAAATGAAACGATTTTACCCAAAACGCTACGTTAACATGAATTTACAAAAGAACGGGTAATATAAAGACATAAGTGAACCATATATGATATAATAACAATGAATACGATTCTCTAATAAGTCAATGACATTATTTAAATAATTATACAGGAGGTTTGGATACGTACGAAGCATATCGGACCTAAGTTAAGGGAAAATTGTGCAAATCTCATTTTTATCCGAGATTGTTTATTCATAAGTATTTACTAGGGTTATTGCTATCATCCATGTCCATTCTTTATAAAAGTTTATTCATGTATGTTTAAAGTCCTTTTACCCATTTGACTTTTACCCCATGGTATGGAAGTACTCCTTCATTTATTTACCCTACAAGGTACTTTTTGACTTTTCCGACAAAAGTACGAGAAGAATGTTTTTTTAACGTATACGGCATGAAAGGATTTTTACAGTTTTATAAATCCTTATTTTCATGAAGCTTCCTCCAAATGATTTCATGGCTATTTTCAAAAAAATCCTTTTCTTTTAAAATTGCATGTCATTTTGTGAAAAGAAAATGATTTTCAAGAAGAAAGTATATTTTCCTCAATAATTCATTTCAAATGTTTTATCAAAACCATTTTCCATCTAGGATGAAATTATTTCATAAGTGTAGGTTTCAAGTTTAATGTCTCTATGATTTACATGTTTTCTCTTTTCTTATGTTGAATTGATATCCATTTTGTTGGTATGGATTATGTTATGATGGGATGATGTTTATGAAACCCATTTTATAATTTGGGTAACGATGAATGATTTATGTTCATGTTGTTGCACAAGTAAGAATGATTTCATTATGAGATGGGTGGGACCTATATCTCCCTCCAAGTAATTGGTTAAAGATTTATATCTCATGACATAGACATGACTGGATTGAAAAGTTAAACTGGTTCAGTAACACAGGACTGGAACGACTAGTGAACTCGATTCAAAAAGGGACTTTGTCCACTAAGATGGTCTTGGCAGCAATGCCTTGGCTACTATGGAAATCATATCATGTTCTTAATGGTTTTCCACAATTACATGTTTAATTCCCATGCTATTTTATCATGATTAATGTTTCTTTATGATCTATGCCTTACTTACTTCCACGATTTATGTCTTTGCTCAAGATCTTGATGTTTAAATTTCATGTTCAAGTTTTTGCATTCAAATGATTATATATTGTTTTATGTTCTCTATATTTACCCTTGATGAGAATTTGAGCTCACCCTTTTTATGTTTTATTTTCCCCAGTAAAAAAATAAAGGTTTTAGGTAAGGAAACAAAAAGGGTAAAATTGTTATGGGAGTTGTTGAAGATCTTTCACCACGATTAGAAGATTATGTTCCGATTTTCCAAAGACACTAAAATATTAAAATACTTGTTTTTCTATTTTTGTTATGTATTAAGTATTCCTCTTGTAATGTAATGTCCATGTATGTCAAGATTTGGGTCTCTACAGTTGGTATTAGAGGAAAGGATTCATTAACCTTTGGAAACTACGATGCGAAAACGTTAGTAAGATCCCTTGAGATATTTCTAAGGTATGTCTAGGGATGTACCTAAGGATAAGTATACGTATAGGATATAGTCCTAGAACTACGGTAACGATATTAGAATTTAACCTAATATGTTAGATATTGAGGGTACTCCCCCTTTACTATGTTGTTTTCCCGAGCATGATTTTTGCCTCTCACACTATTCTTTTTGGGTTTTAGACGATGGCTGGAACCCAAAGGAACTGTGTTGAACAATGCAATGGACAATGCAATGATTGTCCTCCGGAACAAACAAATGTTATGGGAGATGGAGTGAAAAATCTTATTTCTATACTTACACAAGCTATGAATCATTATGGACTTCCAAATGAGCAGAGAAGGGAACAATATTCTATTGAGTCCTTCATGAGGAAACTTCCACATTCTTTCAGTGGGTCTTCTGATCCACTTGTTGCTGAACAATGGGTTAGTACCGCTGAAAAGATATTTTCAGTTATTCAATGTTCTGAACATGATAAAGTCATCTTAGTAGTATATCGTTTGAAAGGTGAAGCTGATCAATGGTGGAATCTTATCAAGAATATGAGGCCAAGAGATGAAATTGAGTCCATGGAATGGGATGAGTTCAAGAACTTATTTTTCAATAAGTAATTCCATCGTATTCATCGAACAATGATGGAGAAGGAGTTTCTTGAACTAAAGAAAAAGGATGATGAATCTCTTGGTGTATACGAAGAGAATTTGACAAGGCTTGCAAGGTATGCATCTGGATTTATAATCCAACCTGAAAGTAAAGTTGATCGATTCTTTAGTGGCTTAAAACCAAATCTTTGAAGGGAATTAACTATAAGAGACTTTAGTATCTATGAAGAAATTGTGCGTTGTGTTTTCAAGGTTGAAATGGAAGTTGGTGTTACTTATCTATATCATTATTTTGACAAGAAACGAAAGATGGATTTCATGGAGAAATCTCAAAATAATGGTGAAAAGAAGATGGATGTTTCCTTTTGCGAAAAGTGTGGAAAGAAGCATGGTGGAGATTTTATTAAAGGGACTAGAAAATGTTTTAAGTGTGGAAAAGAAGGACATCAAGCAGCTGAGTTTCAATGTAATAGAAAAAGGGTTGCAAATGATGTGAATAAATAAAATTCTGCAGAGAACGCGCCACCAACACTTAAATGCTTCATGTGCAATGAAATAGGGCATTATGCTAATCAATGCCCTAATCAAAGGGTTAATGATGACCGACGAGAGCATCCTCTTAAGGCAAAGGACAAAGGGAAGACAAAGGTGATCACTATTGGCAATGTTGAATATGAAAATGATGTGGTGTAATGATTTAGTGTTTATGTAATGGGATTCCAAAATAATGTTGTATATAGTATCGTGGAATATTGGAATATTTATGTATTGGTCTATTGTGGTTTTTAATAATTTTATGGTACCAGTAACCATGGAAAGGGATTGAGATATTTTTGGAAAAAATATGATATGCGCATAATGAAGGGATGAGGATAAAATGAAATGTTTGACAGTATTCATGAGCTCATGACTGATATAAGGAAATAGTTATATCATGGTTTGAGTGTATAGAATTTTGGGGTTTTAGTATGTGGAAAGAGTTAACTTTTGACGGCACTCATGTTTTCACTAAGATTCAATGGGAATTCATTTTTCAAGAGAATACATTATTAAGGCCTTCGAATGTTTGGAATGTGACCAACAAGACATATCTTATGATATATGGGGATCAATGAGGGTATTAACATGCTTATTATATGAAATCTCTGGTAATCCTTTTAACTATAATATGAGAGTGGACTGCAGTATTATGGATAAGCCTAAATATTGGAATGGATTATGTTGGACATAAGTTAGTATTGTTTAAGGATAGAAGTTTTTTTCGATATTATTGATTGAATGTTATAGTAATGTAGTTTTAGGAAAAGGACAACCTGCCGGATGGGTGACAGCCCATCGCGTCGGACAAGGCTGTGGGAATCTAACCCACAACCGAAGTGTGACTGGCTGTTATCGCCTACCACTAGCCTACAGGAAGTGCCTGGTGAGTAGAAACTAGTTTTATTTTGTTAAGCGGTATGATATATGAAGTATAAGTTCATTTTTGGAATCTTATATGATTTACCTCACCATAGATGGACTTATGTATATTTGATAACTTTTGCTAACCTTTTGTTTGAAACAGAGGGAATGACCCATCATTCTATCACATGATCTGCTAATGCTTCACGAATAACAAAGTCATCTTATTTCTTTAATATATGAAGTGGAAATTTTCAATTCATGAACAACAGTGCGATTGTACCAATATCAAGTAAGTATTTCTTTTAATTCATCAACTTTAGGGAAATGATCTTGAAAACCATAAAAATGTTGTCCTAGTGCCATTATATCCGATGAATCAGATTTTACCTTATATCATCACAAATATATGCCTTTGTGATTGTTGGATTTTTCATATCCATGTTCTCTACCACTGTCCATCAGAACATGATGGTTAGATTTCTTTTCCATATCCATATTTTCACCTATGATCTCCTATGTGGAAACCAAGCGATTAGTTAATTTGGGTAACCGTTATGTTTCATACATTAGTTTTTAGAGTCAAGTTTTTGTATTCCTTTTTACAATGTGGGTTTCTATTTAAGAAACATTCAAGTAGTAAACCATTTATAACCCTGATGAATTTCGATGGCGAAATTCATTTTAAGGGGGGTAGAATGTATCACCCTAAGATTTTATGAAAAATATTCTTTTAATTTCATTGATGTCTTAAATTATACACCATACCAAGTTTAGCTTGTACTATATTCAACACCGTATTAGCTTGCAGTATACGCAGTGCTATTCTTGGATCGTGTTACACACAATTTCAAGGTCATTTTATAATAGTCATTCTACGCAACATTGAGTGCGTATATATATATATATATATATATATATATTCAATGTATAAATGAAATATGGTTGGATTATATTATACGAAACAACGAAGGATTCTTGCACAACACGCAACCCTGACTTGGCTTGCATGACACGTAATCAGGACTTTTCTCAATAGCGTGTGTTGTACGCAATATCAGGTTTCACTAAACAATGATATATGGTTATATTATTATTATGAACTAGTCATTATGAATAGTATTAACTAAATGTTGAATTTTATAACATTATTATTTCATCTTACACATTTTCTAGAACATGGTATAAGAACAAAATAAATTTTTCGGGTAAAATAAGTATTTTTCAAAAAATGCAGTTTTGCCGCCTTTTGATGGCACACCCACTTTAAATCTAGTTTTTGACATGTTTATAAGTTCAATTTTAAAAAATAAAATTATTATTTGGAATCAGGATATAAAATCTTACCTTGGATAAATTTTTCATATTATTCTGATAGCTTTCATATTTTAATGAATAGTAAAAACACGCTATATTTTAATTAAAAACATCTTTTTTCATCATAATAAGTTATGTTGTTAAATTATAATATTTAATGGTTTTAAAGTATAAATAGAATATATATTTACCATTTAATATAATGTATGTCATTAGCCTTGATTTTACATTGAATTCGTAGGTTAAATAAATTCAATCTTTTGCAATGTTTTAAACAAAAACACGTTTTCTTTCGACAACGGGATTAATTTTAATTTATTTTCTGCAACTTCTGTGTATTGAATTTGGAAAAATGGATTCCATATTTCGATTCAGTGGGTCCAAACTATATTAATAGACTACTTTTAATTTTTGGGCTTTATGAAAAGTAACAATGGTAAATTTTATTTACCATAGTAAAAGGTAAATTGGGTAATTAATGGTAAATATAATATTATAAAATTATCCTAATACTTGTCTCAATATAATCAGATGATTATAGTTTTTCCTAAGGCATATTTGGGTCGGAATGGAATCCATTAGAACCCACATGGAGGGGATTAAGACCTTTAGTTATTTTATTTAAAGGAAAGTGAAATATGTCTCACTCAACTTTAATAATTAATGTATTTTTAATATAAGTTTATACAGAATACAAATTCTGTTATAATTACTCATTTTAAAGATAAATTTTTTTTCTTTGTCATGGTAATTTATTTGTAATTTTCAAGAGTTATTTAATTACCTTGTTATCGTATACATTAATGATGCAGAAATTTGTTATTTAGTGAAAAATCAATAATATAGTATTTATTGAAGTAGTAATACATATCAAAAGGCCCAAAAATCTGCCCAAAACTTATTACTAGTGTATATATAAACCCTAATAATCCACTGGCCGAATTGTTGACCATTTGGATCCTTATTAAGGGGATTATGACACTTATAATATTTTATTTTAAATTATGCCAAAGTTGTCACCTTCAAAATTTAATAAATATAACAATTTAACTATTGTGATTTTAAGATGATAAATTCGAGTAGAAGTATAATTGTGAAAGGTAATAGATTTATATTCATCATAGGATTTTATTTTTAATTTTTATTCAACAAATAAGTATATTAAAGAATTATACAAAAATGTTCTAGTAATTATTTTATTAAGAGATAAACCAAATAAATGGTTTTAAAAATAATAAAATAAATATTATATGAACTCTTTAATGTTCTCCACTAATTTTATAGATACATATGTCCTTTTAGGAATCTATTAAATCTTTTAGTTCGAAAATATATTCTTTATATATTTTATTTAAATTCAAAAAAAATTAATTGTGTCAAAATTGACACTATTGTAATTTTATAAAAATAACATATTATTAAATTGTTTAAAAATCACAAAAAATATTTAAAAATTATACATTTAAATTTATATGGTCTAAAATGTTATAAATTATCAAATTATAGACAATTCACAACAAATAAGTAATTATTTGTTTTAATTTAAAATTTAGAATATTATTACCACAAATAAAATTAATTTGGTTAAATAAGGATGAATAAAGTTTATAATGTTTAAAATAAATTCCTAACATGTCTAAATTTTATTGGTTGATTATATTACAACCCTATCTAATCTAAGCTTCGGATATGAGTCATTTTGTAAGTTTTAAGTGGGTTTGGGATTTAATATAAACTAATATTTCTTATATTTCTAAAGGAGCCCCTCTCCTCCCTTATAAAAGGGCACCTCCTCCCTCTTTTCCTCACACCACTTTGAGGCTTAAATCTCGGCCAACCCCTGAACAATTCTCTTCTACACTTCCCTAAAAACATCCTAGAGGTCCTGGTCTTCTTCAACAACCAATTTTAGTTCCCTAAGTGGAGGTCTCAAAGAGGCGCTTTAAAGAAGAGGTAATGTCCGTTACGGATTCTTTCAACTTTATTTCTTCTTCCAATTCTTCTTATTTAGTTTTTTCATTTTTATGTAATAACATAAGTATCACTAATATACTGATATGTTATTATAATTATGAAACAACCATATTTCACCATCTATCCATCCTACGGAAAACAAAATCACCGCGCGTGCGTACGTACGAAATACCATCTCCACGCCATGGTGTAATCTATTTTCCACCACCACCTTACTGGGATGGGTATAATGGTGCAAATAATGACTATATATGATTATTTTAAATTTATATTGATTATGAAATAGTATAAATACACTCCAATAGAATTCCATGGGAACGATATCATCGCTCGTGCGTACGTACGGATTACCGTCTCCACGACGCGATGAGATTCATTTTCCGTGTTAACAATTCACAAATGATTATAAAGTATATATAATAAGTAATAATTAAATATATGAAATAATAATGATACTGTATTTATGTACATATATATGTATATCATATACTTAATACCATTCAATTCAATAAGGAAACAAAAACAGCATTCATGCGTACGTACGACATACCATCTCCATGAACGGTGTATTTCCTTCCATTTATTGATCCATTATATATATGAATATTCTGAATATATTTTATATATAAATAATGTTTTACATTTTGGATGTAATTAATCATGATCTAAGTAATCATATGAATAATTACAAGTTAAAACACGAACGACAAATGAATCGATTTTACCCAAAACGCTACTTTAACATGAATTTACAAATGAACGGGTAATATAAAGTCATAAGTAAACCATATATGATATAATAACAATGAATATGATTCTTAAATAAGTAAATGGAATTATTTAAATCATTATACAGAATTTTTGGATACGTACGAAGCATATCAGACCTAAGGTAAGGGAAAATTGTGAAAATCTCATTTTTATCCGAGATTGCTTATTCGTAATTATTTACTGGGGTAATTGCTATCATCCATGTCAATTTTTTATAAAATTGTATTCATGTATGTTTAATGTCCTTTTTACCCATTTGACTTTTACCCCATGGTATGGAAGGAATCCTTCTTTTATTTACCCTACAAGGTACTTTTTGACTTTTCCGACAAAAGTACCGGAAGAATGTTTTTTTAACGTATAAGGCATGAAATGATTTTTACGGTTTTATAAAGCATTATTTTAATGAACCTTCCTCCAATCGATTTCATGGCTATTTTCAACAAAATCCTTTTCTTTTAAAATTGCATGACATTTTGTGAAAATAAAATGATTTTGAAGAAGAAATGATATTTTCCTCAAGAATTAATTTGAAATGTTTTATCAAAACCATTTTCCATCTAGGATGCCATTATTTAATAAGTGTATGTTTCAAGTTTAATGTCTCTATGATTTACATGGTTTAACTTTTCTTATGATAAATTGATATCCATTTTTTTGGTATGGATTATGTTATGATGGGATGATGTTTATGAAACCCATTTTATAATTTGGGTAATGATGAATGATTTATGATCATGTTGTGGAACAAGTAAGAATAATTTCATTATGAGATGGGTGAGACCTATATCTCCCTCTAATGAATTGGGGAAATATTTATATCTCATGAGATAGAAATGGCTGGAACAGCAAGTTAAACCAGTTCAGTAATATAAGACTGGAATGAGGAGTGAACTGCATTCAGAAAGGGACTTTGTCCACTAAGATGGTCTTGGAAGCAATGCCTTGGATACTATGGAAATAATATCATGTGCTTAATGGTTTTCCACAATTACATGTTTAATTCCCATGCTATTTTATCGTGATTAATGTTTCTTTATGATCTATGCCTTACTTACATCCACGATTTATGTCTTTTCTCAAGATTTTGATGTATAAATTTCATGTCCATGTTTTTGCTTTCAAATGATTATAGATTGTTTTATGTTCTCTATGTTTTCCCTTACTGAGAATTTGAGCTCACCATTTTTATGTTTTGTTTTCCCCAGAAAATAAAGAAAGATTTTATGATAGGAAACAAAAAGGGAAAGATTGTTCTGGGAGTTGTTGAAGATCTTTCACCATGATTAGAAGATTATGTTTCGAGTTTCCAAAGACACTAAACTATTACGATCCTTGTGTGTCTGTTTTTGTTATGTATTAAGTATTCCTCTAGTAATGTAATGTCCATGTATGTCACGCTTCAGGTCTCTACCTGGGGTAGTCACAATATAGGCCCCAGGGGATGGTTCGTGACAAATTGGTATCAAAGGATTCAGTTCTACCACATACCTTAGGACTCTGATCATTATTTTTTGTGAGGAAATAGTGTTAAGGGTACTATATGTGGTTTTCAGTTCAGGGAGTCCAGTGTTTGTACGGGTGGACGACATATCCATACACGAGGACCTTGACTATTGATTTCTAACTCAGTGCACAAAAACACTGGTTGCATGTGTGTTTCAAAAGTATTCTCTAAGTTAGCTCAACCGGGTCATCTCACCAAGTATTATCGTTTGACCGGGTCGCATCTGTTTATTTTAGGATGCCTTCCCGCAGAGCCTCGAGAGTCGTACGCTCTAATAGCCCATCGAGCGACGAGGCCTCAGTGCAAGGCCCTTTACTAGAGAAGGTAGCAGAGGTACCACTTCCCGTTGGGCCACTGGTGGCACCGACCCTAGAAGCAGATGATGCATGACACTTGAGCACGTTTCATGAGTTCTAGTGCCAGAGGCTACCCAGGTTCCTGGGAGAGATGGACCCATAGGAAGATGAGGATTGGATGAAGGATGTGGTGAGAGTCTTCAAGTTAGTAGGGCCACCAGCAGACTACATGGTGATCCTTACCATGAGTTGCCTTCAAACAGCAACAGGCAGAGGGTGGAGCCTGATGCTTCAGGTCCATGATGAGGTGACACTTCTCTGGGAAGACTTTGAGGTCCTGTTCCAGGCAGGGTTTGTTCCCGCATCCCTACAAGCGGTACGGATACCAGAGCTACTGCATCTATAGCTGGGTAGCATGACGGTGGTGCAGTACTCAGCGAGTTTCACCAACCTCTTGCGCTACTCCACTGATATGTTGTGGGACCCATTATTTAGGGCATGAAACTTCGATCAGGGGATCAGGAGAGAGATCAGGGCATCGATGATCTCTCCCAGCATCTCGATGCAGGCAGGGGTGTTAGAGATATCCCTCATAGTAGAGAGTTTCCTTACTGAGCAGTCACCAGTTGCGAGACCCACTACTAGTCGACATGCAACAGAATCTTCTATAGATGGTAGTATATAGACGATATAGAGTTCCAATAGGACAAGACCATGGGTGGGAAACCGCTGGACTAAAGATCTGTTGTGTGGGGCACTTGAGGCAGTGACTTACCTTTTAGGAGTAGGCAGTGTCGCTCACTCAGCGGGCTTGGACACATGGCTCGTGACTATCCGACATGCCATTCTGATGATCAGCAGACAGTTGAGGGACCTCATATAGGTAAAGGATCGATCGAGGCAGTCTGTAAGGTGCATACAGACATGGTAGAGGAGCTGGTCGCATAGCTGGCGGTGGATGACGTTACGAGGTGCTACTGCCACCACCACCAGGAGGACCACCCCGACTGTATGGAGAAGGTGGAAAGGGGAGAGCTCAGCTTGAGTCAGCCGAGGAATACGACCATGGCACTACAAAGATGATTCGAGGTACAATCTGTGTCCACTCCACCTTAGTTTCAGTTCTTATAGACATAGGTTCCATTCATTCATTCATTTATGTTTCCCTCGTTCGGAGCTCGAAGATTCTGATGGATCTATTGGCTCGATCCATACGGCTAGAGACTCTTATAGGAGTTGACTCAATGATTACGCACTGGTTCCGACAGTGTGAGAATACTCTAGGAGGTGAGAGCTTCGGCTGGTATCTCCTCATAGTGGCATTGAGGCCTTACGACGTCATCTTGGGTATGGACTAACTATCTATAGTCCATGCTCAGATATACTGTATTAGGAATAAATTGCGGTGTGTTCACACAGATGGGACCAAGTTTACCATCATCGGAAATAATGGAACCTTTGCAGCACATGACAGACTTACTCAGTGGAGGGTGCAGCCGATCACTCATCAATTGGCTTGCCTTACCCTCGGAGTAGTTGATGTGGGGAGTCAGACTTATCCTGTAGCGGTGGACCAGTACGTGGATGTTTTCCTTGACGATGTTCCAGGACTACCTCCTCACAGATAGGTGGATTTCTACATTGACCTGTATCCCGGGATGGCATCGATATCTACCCCAGCATATTGGATGGCTCCGGTTGAGCTTCACGAGCTGAAGGTACAGTTAGAGGACTTGCAGGGAAAGGGATTAATTTGGTCCAATGTGTTTCTCGGGGAAGCCCCGATTCTATTCGCCAAAAACGATGATGGTATCTTGAGGCTTTGTGTCGACTACCATCACATGAACTAGGTGACCATGAAGAACAACTACCCACTCATGAGGATTAACAACCTCTTTGACCAACTGAAAGGAGCATGGCAGTTCTCTAAGATAGACCTCAAATCAGGCTATCACCATCTCAGAGTTCAAGACAAGGATGTGAAGAAGGCAGCCAGCCGGTGTTGTTATGACCAATATGAGTTCTTGGTTATTCCCTTCAGTGTAACCAATGCTCTAGCAGTGTTCGTGATTCTAATGAACAGAATCTTCTAGCCTTACCTCGATCGCTTTTTTGTGATCTTCATCGACGACATTCTGATCTACTAGACTACTGAGAAGGAGCTAGCCTGCCATTTTCAGGTAGTACTAGACACACTATGAGAGCACCATCTTTATGGTAAGTTCTCTGATATTCCAGTTTTGGAATCTAGAGGTTCACTTCTTGGGACATGTCATCTCTGAGGTTAGAGTTGCAGTAGACCTAGCAAAGATTGAGGTTGTACTTTCTTGGGAGCCCCTAAGAGTGCGGCGGAGGTACGGAGTTTCCTGGTATTGGCTGGATACAAACGGAGATTTTTTCCAGACTTCTCCAAAGTTGCAGCAACTCTATGAGCCTTGAATAAGAAGGGAAAAACTTTCGTGTGGTTGGAGAGATGCCAGCAGAGCTTTCAGGAGATGAGGTAGAGGCTGACTAGTTCCCACATCTTGAGGCTTCTAGTGGAAGGTGTAGGGTACGTAGTATACTACGACACATCAGGGACCAGACTCGGGTGTGTCCTAATGCAGGAGCAAGATTTGATTATGTATGGTTCTCGGCAGCATAGACAGACAGATTAGAACTACGCTACCCATGACCTGGAGTTAGAAACAATGGTCTTCGCCTTGAAGATGTGGAGGCACTATCTGATGGGAGATAATTTTACCATGTACTCTAATCACAAGAGTCTCAAGAATATCTTATCTCATAAGGACCTAAACCTGAGATAGCAACGATGGCTTGAGTTCATCCAGGTATATGACTTTGAGATAGTTTATAATTATGGGAAGGGGAACGTTGTTGCGGATTCACTCAATAAGAGATCTGGTATACTACTACTAGGAGAGGCGACAGGGAAGCTGGCTGCTTTACAGATTTGTTATGTGGACCGAGATGAAGCAGCTTTTCTTCAGTCTCTTACAGTCACTCCTCCACTTCTTAAGTGAGTTAGGGAGGCACAGTGTGGAGACGCTGACTATAAGTCACAATGTTCTCAGATATCCACAGGGCAGTCACCTGACGGGTTTCCAGAAGGTGAGGAGCACATCAACCACTTCAGAGGATGTAACATGGTACCATTTGCACTTCAGGAGGAAGTTTTGAGGGTGTTCCACACTTCCCCTCTCATAGTACACCCATGAGTAGAGAAGATGTCCAGGACCTCTGACAACAGCACTGGTGGCTAGGTATGAAGAAGGTGGTAGCATAGTTTGTCTCTCGGTGCCTCACTTGTCAGCAAGTGAAGGCATAACACCAGGTACCAGTTAGCTTGGTTCAACACATAGAGGTTCCAGAGTGGAAGTGGGATGGGATATCCATGGAGTTTGTGACATGTCTTCCACGTTCATCTAGGTGTCACGATTCGATATGTGTGATCATTGACCGACTCACCAATCTGGCCCACTTCTTACCGATCAGAGAGAAGGGCTTATAAGAGAGCATGGGACACCACTATGTGCAAGAGATTATGCGACTAAATGGAGTACCCTCTTCTATTGTCTCCGACCATGACACATGGTTTACTTACCGGCTATGGAAAGTGTTGTAGGAGGCTTCTGGGACATAGCTTTGCTTGAGCACCACATTCCATTCTCAGACAGATGGTCAGACTGAGTGTACCATTCAGACCCTCGAGTACAAGCTCTGAGCTTTTGTCCTCGACTTTGGTCGCAACTGGGAGGATCACATACTGTTGGTAGAGTTTTCCAACAACAACAGATATCACTCCACCATTGGTATGACACCTTTTGAGGCCTTGTATGACTGACCTTACAGATCGCCACTGTGATGGACAGACCCAGGGGAGTCAGTGCTAGTGGGACTAGAGATGGTACGCGCTACCACAGAGAAGGTGCAGATCATTCAGGAGCAGATGAAGACTGCATAGTGCAAACAAAACTCGTATGCTGACAGGAGGTGGAGACATTTGGAGTTCGAGGATGGAGACCACTTCTTCCTACCAGTCTCACCACGATGAGGTCTATGGACATTTGGTTGTGGCGGTAAGTTATCACTACGATTCAACGGACCATTCCAGGTCTTCAACAGAGTAAGCAAGGTGGCATACCACTTAGCTCTTCCACCTCAGTTTCATCGGCTACACGACGTCTTCCACATATCTCATCTGGGGAGATACATGCACGACACATCCCACATCATTTACAATGGAGAGTTAGACGTCGACGATAGGGAAACTTTCACGGAGGTTCCATGGAAGATTGAGGATCGATAGGAGAGGGTCCTACGTGGACGGTTGATACCTATGGTACGCATTTGATGGCAGTACAGGAACCTCCAAGAGAGAACATGGGAGCGGGAGGCTCAGATGCATGCTCAGTACCTCGATTTCTTCCCTTAGTTCGAGTTGTAGCATACGGGGACGTAAATCTCGAAGGTGGGGAGAATTTAAAGACTTGGAAATTACATGAATATTTTTTTAAAGTACATGGGTTATTACAAGTCTGTGAAAATTTACGGCGCTTGATTCTGAGGAACAGTGTTCCTGGAATCCATTTTTGATGTTTTGTTCAGGTATGTTCAATAAACGTGCGACCGTGTTTTTATATCTTTTGAATATGTGCTCGGAACTAAAATATGAGGGCACCATTGAACTCGTAGTGCCGATTTTCTCTTAAGAATAATTTCACCTTGATTACAGTTGGTTAAGAATGAATTTTAGTTTTTATAGTGTTTAAGAAAACATTTAATACAAATAAGTGTGTATCTTATTTTTATTTGGTGGTTAAAACCTCCAAGATGAGGTTAGAGGTGGGGGCCACCACACCTTAACCTCCCATGAGAGGTTATCGTGGGGGGGCCCACCCGAGGTCTAAACAAATCTTATCAGTTAAAGAGTTGGGGACCACATGAGCTTTAAACTCCCTTGAACTCTCCATAAGTGGGGTGGGGACTCTTGAACTTCCCTCATAAATGTGACAATCCACTTAAATTAATTAATGGAACATTAATTAATTTTTTATTGAAATATTTTGAATATTTTGGAAAACAACTAAATAATGGGTTAGAATAACCCATTATTTTTGGTTGGCATATTCATTTGGTTGGAGCATTGGGAGTGGGGTTGGAAGAGCCTGGAGGAACTAATTCTCCCAACGAAGAACGCATCTTCCACCAACAAAAAAAGATCCTCAAATGGGGCAAGAAAGGGAAGCGTCGTCCTTGGAGAATGCCAACGACATCGTCCTTGGAGAATGCCAACGACGTCGTCCTCAACTTCTTCATCTTATTTATCATGTCAAAGGAATGACCTCTGACTTTTCGCAACATCATCAAAGAACAACAGACCCATGGTAGAGATATTTGAGAATGAATTTTGTTTCTGTTCTACATCATTAAATCTTAGGAAATGCTTTGCCGATTGATATCACCATAACGTGGAAGGCTCAGGTCGCACGAACATGGCCTTACCCTCCCCCTTTGTTTTCCTCACTTGTTGAAAATGGTGGCGGAGCAACGACGACCGCGAAGAAACTAGCGGAGCAAGGCCACCGGGTCACGGAAAGGGCACGGTGCCGGTGCGCCGCGCGGACGAGGAGAGGCGCAGCCAGGGTGGGCTGTGATGGAAGGGTGTGGCGCCATTGTGCCGCGCGGAGGAGGAGATCTGCGGCCAGGGAGGGCCGTGACGGAAGGTTGTGACACCATCCCACCACCCAGAGGAGGAGAGTCACGGCCAGGGTGGGCCACGACAGAGGGCGAGGCACCGTCGCACCACGTGGAAGAGCAGAATCTCGGCCAGGTGGACCGCGGTGGAGGGGTTGAGGAGGCCTGCGTCAGGCTAGCAGCTGGCGGTGCGAAGGGGATGGCTGCTCGGGAAGCCATGAAGAGTGGGTCCCCACTGGGTCCCACATGCCTTGGACCAGTGCCACCTAGTGCCGATTTGTTCCTCACCCAAATGGTTCATCAATTCGGGAATCAAGGGGGCGCACGCGTCCCCCTGGACGCGGTGAGGGCGTCCCCCATAGGGTGTCTCCAACCGCTTGCCATCCAGGCCACGCAGGCCACCGGGACGGACCCAGTGCGGGTTGGATCCAGCGCAGGCCAGGGCAGCCCGTCGGGCCATGGGACCCCCTCGGTCTGGGCTGGACCCACGGACCGAGTCGGACCTGCGGATCGGGTCGGACCCGCGGACCGGACCCATTGACCCAAATACATATTTTCGACCATAACATGGGGTACAGGTGTCTGATAGATGAACCATCTATGGAAACAGAAATCTTGGAGCGAGATCGTTTTTTTGGAATACCCCACTTGAGGTTTGGACATAGTTTGGGTATATTCAGGTTGGATTGAACCTAAAATCTAATAGGGCCCTCGGGACTGAAATGCCAATAACTCACAGACCGGGCGTCCGATTGACGAGTCATCTATTGCGTTGAGACCAGTATGACGAGGTAGACCTTTGAGATACTACTAAATGGGTCTTTGTGATAGTAGGAGTATCAACTAGTAGCTCTTAGATCAGATACTTTCAGAGGTGAGAAGATAGAATACGAAGACCTAGTAGTTGGCTGAGACCTGACGAGAGCTTGACTGGTTTGACTCGGAACGACTCAACTGGCCCAGTGGGGAGCACCTCTATGTGTCGTGGAAGACCCATAGTGTGGTGTGACTCTATGTGAACACTTCAGACACATTGTACTAGATAGAAGGAGTACCTCAATAGGCTATGAGGGGGAGCACCTCTGTTAGAGCGTGGCAGACTCGTGGTGGGGAGAGCCTTTGTGTGACGCATCAGACCCACAATACATGACATGAGGAGTACCTCAGCAGTAAGAGTATAGTGGGAAGCACCTCTGTGTGATGTGGCAGGCCCACTATAGTCGATAGAGGAGGAGTACACCATCAGTCGAGGTTCCGACAGTGTGACTGGGGTAGTTATTTGATACTACCCCCTAGAATAAAATCCTGGTTTGAGCTGAGTCATAGACTTTTTTGTTTTCCTCATGATTTAGATGGTTTACTAGACAACATAGGTATATGTATAGGCTTATACCTATGTAATGGTTATCCGTTGAATCCATATTTCATGGTTTATCCTTTCTGGATTTTGTGAGACCTTGAGAGTCTCGGGTTCCCTACTTAGTATCATTATACTCACCCCTGCATGGGCTATGCCGGCACCTCGTTGTGTTGGTTGAAGACGAAGAAAAACGCCGAATGAGGAAGAGAGTAGTAGGACTGGATGGTACCTGAAGGCGGACCACTCGGTGTGATGGTACACGGAGGAGACGAACGGACGGGAGTGTTATGTTGGCCATCTGTACCTACCCTTCAGGTAGGAACCTCGGAGGATAACCTAGTAGCTCGTTTACTTTTCTTCAGTTGTACATTATTTTAGTTGTACTTGTACTTTCCTATATGGCTTGTATTTTCGGACCCTTTTTACTTCCCAGCACTTCTTTTGTATACAGTTTTACTTAGTGTTTGCTTCCATTTGTGTACTCTGATGTGTTTTTTTAGTTATAAAGGCAATGCTTTCCCAGTTTAGGGATTTACGCCTTTGGTGCAAGTCACTAGCCCCTGGACTATGGAAGGTGGGCTTGGGGTAGTCATGATATGGGCCCTAGGGGATGGGTCGTGACAAATACTAAATCAAAATGGAGGTAATTCTTATTTATTGGACATTATGTCAGAGGCACCTGAAAACATGTACCCTCAATACCTGTCACAAGATTTTTTAAAACTACAGGTAGAATCCCATTTAATTTTCACAACTCATATTTCTTGTTAGAACCTTTCAATGCATCTAGGGTCTATATAATGTTTGGTTCACACCTATCAGTTCCTATCCAAATCATTACTTATAATGATTAATCGATTTAATAAACAATTTGCCTAACCAAATTCCTTATTGAATAAAGAATATAGATTTATCAATATTTCCCTAGATAATAAAATAACTATAAAAGTAAAAAACCACATGTACAAAATGTTATGTTTTTTGTGTAATAATATATGCAAGATAAATTATATGGATAATTAGGGGGAATTCAATGTCTACCGATCATAGGAAATTGAATATTTTCTGGGGACTTAGAAAGTAATCATGGAAGTGTGTTTCAATATTATCATTGGAGAAATCAATATTAAACAATCCAAAGTAAGAATTATTATGGTATTAATAAAACATATCCCAAGTCGAGTAAAAAATAATGGTTTTTTTCATTATTTAATAAAAATGCTATTAAAATATCTTTTAAAAACATTCTTGAGGAAAATACCGAATCTATTTTTATTTTTTAAAATCCCTTTCATTGGATATCACTTTTCTAACCATTTTCATTAAAAATTATCCATTTAAAAAATAAATGGAATCATCAAATAAGGGATAATGCGTAATTCATTACATGTTTTACAAGATATAATGAACATTCCTTTTGTAGGGTAAAAATGTTACAAAAGTGCCTTGTTGAGTAAGTGAAAATAATTTTAAATTGAAAAGAAAATTAAAGAAAAAAGGTATAAATTTGTATTTAATAAATGTTTTTTGGAATGGTTAAAAAAATTAATTTAATTTTTCAGAAAATTGGATTTTTTACAGAGAAAATAGGTTATCCAACTAAACGAGAAATGAGGTTGGGTTTTCTTAAAAATATTTTCAAAAACATTTTGAGTACTGAAGAGTTAAAATGGTACTATTAAATGAAAAGGATCATGAATAACAAGAGGAGAATAAAATTAAAGGGGTTTTTAGATAATGATCAAACAATTTCTTTTAATGGAAATTCAAGTATGAACAATCCCAAAAAAATTGAGAATGTGATGTAAACCATAGAAAAGGCCTAAACATTGATGTGTGATTGAATAAATGAATATATTATGTGTATCAACTATAAAAAATAGAAAAAAAATTTAAATAAAAAAATATATAGTAAGAATTTATAACACACATAATTTGATAATAGTAACAACAATAATGATGTAATATAACCCAACCAAAAGGAATCAGGTTACAAAATTCATTAACACTTGGTAAATTTCAATTAAAATAAAATTTGAATTAATAATTCAAATTAAATCTCAAAATATCATGAATATAAAATAATTCATTACATAATATATCAAAATGATTATTAGATACACCACACAAAATAAGTGAGTGGTGAATATGACATTTATATCACAGATATAAAATGTGACCTGAATATCCATCACCGCATGTTTACTATTTAGTGAATATAATTGAAACTCATTTATAATGGTTTTAAACATGTCAATAACTTATTATAGAAACTTAATCGTATTTATAATATCATATATGATAACCTTATAATATCTTATTACCCGTTTGTTAAAAATCATTCATTATTTTCACTTTTTCAGTTGTTAATTGCCTAGTTTTTGGAGTATGTATTAACTTGTTATTTGTGTTCCTATTACATGGATCAGGATTTCATCATCTTCAGAATATAATACTCAATTTCATTATCATATATATTCTGTATATATGGATTTATAAAAATGCATAATATTTGGATATAGGAAATGAAATCCACCGTTCTGTGATATGGTATGTCTTATGTAGCCATTATCACTTATTGGATTTCCTTGTCCTTTTAAAAATAATGAAAATTAAATGATATATATATATATATTAAAATTATAGTATTTTATTTATGCCATATATTTCACAAGGTTTGTTAAAACTATCCTCAATACATTCCATGTATAGTGTGAATGGATACCTTCTCCCCTGGATATCCCCCTCATGATCTCAACATCATCTAGGGTTTCTCCCAAAAAATTTCTCTTCAGTTATATTAGCGCATCTGAGAACCATTTTATCTCCTTCACATCCCCTTTCTTTCTTTCAACCTCTCCCATCCTCCATCCTCTCAAATACATTTTTTGTGCTGCTTCTCTAGAAATGTGGTTTTTATCGCTGATAGATTGTTCATCCTAATGATGGTGGTTGCTGCATCCCCTGTCCATATTATCCCTACTCTGACCTCGTGTTCCATATCTCCTATCCTGGTATGATATAAGGTGATAGGTAATCATTGGTTTTGGGAAATGAATATTGGTGGTCAATGGATTTCAACGTGATTTTATGTCAGCATGATCATCGTTTTGGATTCAGATTTCAGTTCAGGTGAGATGACATCCCTTAGTGGCACCTGCTGCTCTTATCCCTCCCATGACCCCAAGGCCATATATTCCCCTCCATGTTGGATTTGGAGTTATGGTTCACCAAATGTTTTTGGATTTCGGTTTTGGTTATAGTTTATGCTTCTAGTGTGATAAGAGTTTTTTTGGTTTTGATGAATATTGGTGTTTCTCTTCTTTAAAGGTGTCATTGTATGTGTTTTATTGGGTGATGTCTTCAACATCTCTTTATAGTAATGTTTTTACAGTATTAATCAACCCTCGATGTTGGTGTGGTGTTTGGATGATGATAATGATGGTTGTGTTAATCAAGTGATGTTTTGGTGTCCGGAATCAACTAAATCAATAGATAACGGTGTACCATTTCATGATTTGAGTATGGTGGAGATGATGCAACTTCTTTTGATGGTGATATTAGAAGAGAATAAATCTCATCAATGGTCTAGTTTGTTGCATACATGGTGACCATCACATTAGGTGTGCGACTAAAGGGAGGGTGTGAGACTTGAGGTGACACAGGAATCAAGATGACACATTAATCGAGTTGGATGCTGATATCTTGATTTTTGAATTTTGAATTTTAGGGATTTTTTGTAGGTGATAGTGGTGAATGGGTTTCCCTGTTGTACAGATGATATTTGGATGTTTTGGTATGGATCCCACTTATCCAAATAGTGACTTCTTAATAAAATAAAAATGGATTGTGGAATGTATATAATGAACAAATCACATCTCTTTGAGGAGCTGATAGTCCACACGTCCACAAACAATGTCAACAGATTTACCCTAAATATAAATAATTAAAGTATTTTTTATAATAAAATTAGGGAAGTATAAATACAATATAAATATACTATATATAAAATAAAAACAATTTGTTCATCCTAATACCCAACATGAGAACCATAAAGTAAGTACGGATCCTCATCATTTCATGAGGTGGTAAATCATCATACTCATGAAAGGAATGTTTTGTTACCCATTAGATGAAATTGGGTGTAATTTTACATATAAAACATATAAAAAACATCTCATTGTATTTATGATACTAAGTTTATTATATAATAATAGAATAAGAATGTTTTTGGGGGTATATAAGGAAATAAAATGAAAATGATTGTTGAATATTGTTACCTTGTTTTTGGGTAACTCTGTATGGGTTATATGAAAAAACAGATGTGGATATATTACTACCCAATGTGAGACTTAGAAAACGAGGATGTGAGTGTGGGTATATTATTTTAGAAGATTTATGATGAAACAGTGGGCCTAATATACGTGAATATATGGGGGGGGGGTTGAGTTCCTTTTTATAGTATAGGAGGAGTGACATTCTTGTCAATTTTTTAAAATGGAATTCTAAGATCATTTATACAATGTAATGTAGAACCCATAACATTACAGATTATATAAAAGGTATTATATGAAACAAATAAATATTTTATGGATTTTAAAAAGGTTTCTTGGTCATTTTGTGTTGTATGATTAAGGTTAGTCATTTGTTCAGCTAATTATTATCTTAATAATTATAATTCATTTTAATAAGTTTCACTAATATTTTTTTATATAATTTTATCATATATAAAATTTAAAATTATTCTGATTCAAAATATGGAATCATTTTTTCTAGATTAAATAGCATAAGTGGTAGAAATCAATTTAAAATTAATCCAACAAACAGGGAAACAACGAGGGTTTTTAAAACAAAATTTCTCAAAAGTTTTCCATGTTTTTATATCATGTTTAATATTAACACTTATTCCAATTAATTTAATTAGATAAATTTAAATAAAATTGATCTAAAGTGACTTTAAAATCAATTTAAAATGTAATTTATCTGTATAAATTATTCAGATGAAAGGTCTATTTTTAATTAAAAATTAGAATTCTTCACTATTAATCAAAAAATGAAACTTTACAGAAAAATACAAGAAATTACCCCTTTGATAATTTTTATGTTAATAATTCAAATTTTAGATTTTTTTGAAATGAAATATTTATATACCTTTTAGAATAATACAATTTTAAGCATAATACTGAATTTATTCTTATATTATTCTTATAAAATTTATTGTATGAATATAATAAATATATTACTCAATATAATATATATTTTTTAATATAATTCAATAATAGTAATTAATTTAATTTATTATGATTAAACTCCTTTGGAAGCAAAAAAATAGTTCATTATAAAAAATTTCCTATATTATCAATTCATCTTTATATTAATTTATAATTAAATAGTAACCAATGAATTAATTTTATATTTTGTGTAAACCATATATTTTCAAATGTAATTAATTCTATTCATAAACACTAATGCAACAGCAAGGTTATATTTTATTATATTAAATAATATTTTTTTAATAATACATTATTGTTCGATAAAACTCAATCTTGCATGTAGTGGAATCCATTAATGAATGTTTTAATTACGTTCAATAAAAGATAAATCAGAATTACATGCAATTAAATATATAAGATAGATTAATTTTTAAAACAATACTAAATATACCATAAAGTCTCAGGAGGTTATATTCCTTTGTACTTTTGGTGTTGGGTATTGTACATAGTCTGAATTAAAAGTTATTGTTTTAGAATTTTAGGGGTGTTACCAAAGGACGAACCAATAAATTTAATAGTCATTTGAAGAGTAACCTTATTGTACCTATTAAACAAATACATTTATAACACCACTTGTTCATTTGAATACAACATTCAAATATGTTAATTCAAAAATAAATTTTTTAAGAAAAAATGTACAAGTATGACATTAAAAACTATATTAGTAATTAAAATGTAGATGAAATCCATAATCATGGATTTCAATGAGGCATAGTTTTAAATTTAAACATAATGTGTTTTTTTATAATCTGATAGTCCAACATCTGGTCTATTCTGTTAATTATAGTTAAATCTATTCATATTTATTAAATAGTGTATATATCAATACTTTGTAAAGGGAAAACGTTGTGAACAAAAATTTGGACTCACTAGTCCTCACATAACTTCCCCACAAAAAGAGTCATCGAAATACAATGAAATTTTAACAATTGTGGGTCAGCTAGCTGAATTTTTGGAAAAAATACTTTGAGAAGATAACCCATTCTTAATACCCATAATTCAATGGTAAAACTATAAAATATAATCATATAAAATATATTTTCATTTTATTCGTCACTTATTCCATTTATTAAAACTATTAGTCACTCATTTCAATCAATTTAAATAATAGAAAGATTTAATTTTTGAATTCAAAGAACGGATTACCAACACATAAACCACAAAAGATGAATTTAATCAATTTTTAATATACTACCTTCAAAATTTTAAAAATAATATTCAAGTTATACATTTATTATTATATTTTCATTAATATCTTGTTTTGATTGGATGGTGTTCAAATATCATCAAAATCAATGTCTCACAAAGCTTCATGATTATAAGAAGCCAGTAGTTCATAAAAATTGGATAAGGATTTGTGTATATATTATAATATTTCACAATAAAAATATATATAAACAACTTTCTTATTTTTATTAATGTTTATATAGTGTATGGAGAAAAATAATGACATAGATTTTAGTTACTCTTTTTTTAAATTGATGAAAGATATCATTTCCTGTAATAAACTAGCATCCCTAAAGTGGTATTTTCTATGATAATTATAATTTAATTGAAAATAATTTGTAACTAATTTTTTATATTTTCAAAGTACTAATAATACATTCTATAGTCCACATATTCAATAGGGGAAATAACGTTTTTTAAAATTGATTAGGAAGAATACATGGTGTCTAAATGATTGCGGACATCATCAACATGTGACTTTCTATCAAATCTTTAATTTTTTTATTTCACATAGATCAAGATTTGTTGATATATATACATATTATTTATTAAATTTTTTATCATTATATATACTACTTATCTTTTTAATTCTTTTATCATTTTTATCTACTACTTATTTAGTTAATTTTCAGCTAGATCATGAAATGGTTTTTTAGAATTTATTTTTCTAAAATGATTTTTTGCCTATAAAGAACACAGAAGGCCTCTATATAGAGGTCATGGTCCTTCTTAAAAGATAAATGGGAATTTTAGATTTCATGAAGTAACATGGACTCTATATAGAATCATTTTGTTCTCTTTTTATTAATTATATTCACACATAAAAATAAATTCTTCATGATGGATTCAATAAGGGGGATGAACTATGGTACTATTTCATTTTATCATTATAGAATATTTAATTATTTTATTTTTTTGTACATTAGTGATGAAATCAATTCAATTTTTTTTCTTATACTTTTTAATAATAATTTGGTGAGAAAAAAATTGGAAAAATGTCCACATGTCATTTTTGATGTGTAACAATCAACTTCACATCAATCTAACCAATAATGTGCTCGATATGACTCAAAGTGTATATTTTATAGTATAAAATTTCATTATAGTTCAAATCTTACATCACTCAATGAAAATCAAGAAATCAGACTCATATTGTCTTGATATATTAGGGAAACAAATTTCATAAGTCATTTTTTATGTATAGAAATTAACCCCACATCGTTCTGATTCACAGTTTTCCTAGTATGACTGAAACAGTGTGTTTTGATTTTAAAAAATACTTTTAATTGAAAAAACATGTTATATACTTAAATCTGGGAAAAAATTATTGACTTTTCTTGATAAATTATGAAAATGATTCCTAAATCGTTTTCCCCATGCATGAATCGACTACACATAAATAATATTCATGGTGTTTCCAAACGGATCGAAAACGCATGTTCTAAATTTAAAAGGAAAATTTTCATTCAAAATATTTTTCACACACAAAAAATGTTTTCAAACACACTTATAGTGTCTTGATACATCTCTAAAAATATATATTGTTCATTTGGGATGTTTAATATTTAATTTCCTGTCAATCCGAGTTAGGGTGTGATTAATATTATTGAAATTCGTTTTTTATTTGAAATTGAAATTTTAATTCGAAACACAAATCACATAATAAAAATTGATCAAACATAATCATATTTTGTCAATACATTGTTAAAAGATTTATAAGTCTCTTTTTTGTATACGAATCAACCGCACATTAATCTGTTACACAGTATGCCCAGTATGACTCCAAATGTATTTTTTAGTTTAAAATTTTTATTTTAATTCAAAAATTACAAGGCTCATCGAAAAGTAAGAAAAAAATTAATTTATTGAAAAATTGGTAAAAATATCAGTTATTCAATTATGACGTGTTTTAATTATACACCCAACAGTCTGATGCACAATGTAGTCAGTATGAATAAAAGTGTTTTATTTATTTAGAATTAAAATTTTAGTTCAAAATATACATCACATACTCAAAAACAATAAAAAATGATTAAATTTTAATGATTCTTTAGTAAAATTATCCATATGACATTTTGTTTGTGTTTGAATCAACTACCCATAAATTTAACACAAGGTGTGCCCGGTATGAGTCAAAGTGAGTGTTTTTTGTTTAAAATTAAAATTTTAGTTTTCTTTCAATTACTAAAAATTAAGAAATAATACTCATATTGTTTTCATAATTTAGTAAAATTATCCATAAATCATTTTTTATATATTTTAATTATCTGCACATCAGTCTGATACAAAATGTGTCTAGTAGGATTAAAATTGTGTGCTTTTATTTAAAATAAACATTTTAGTACAAAACACAATTTACAAAATAAAAAATTAGAAAACACATTCAAATTTTCATGATATTTTATTAAAAATACTTATAGGTAATTTATGACATATATAAATCACCTGGGCATTAATATGAAACATAATTTTCTTGGTATGACTCAAAGGGCATGTATACATTTTCAATGAAAATTTAATTCAAACCCCATATCTCATAATCAAAACTAAGAAATAACATTTAAATTATCTTGATACTTTTATAAGATGATCCATAAGATATTTATTATGTGTATAAATCATTCTCTCATTTTTCGGACACACTGGGAGGCCGGTATGACTCAAAGTGAGTGTTTATTGTTTAAAAGTGATATTTTAATTCAAAATATTTGATGCATTCTCAAAATACATAAAAGGGCCTTGGATTTTATTGATTAAATTGGAAAAAAAATATGTCTCTTTTGATGTGTAGGAATCACCAACACATTAGTATAACATATAGTGTTCCTGATAATACTCAAAGTGTGTGTATTCAGTTTAAAAGTGACATTTTATTTTAAAACACATGCCACTCATAGAAAATTAAGAAAAAACACTAATAATGTATATATACATTATGAAAATGATCTATAAGTAATTTTTTGTGTGTAGGAATTAGTCTCACAATATCGTGACACATGGTGTTTCTAGTATGGTTGAAAGTTAGTGCTTTTATTTAAAATCCACATTTTTGTTCAAAACAAAAATCCCATACTCAAAACCATGAAAAAATTCATTCATATTCATTATAAATTATTATAATTATCTATAAGTAATTTTTCTCATGTATTAATTAACAACACATCAATCTGATACGTTGTGTTCCTAGTATGACTCAAAGACCATGTTTTCATTTTAAAAGTGATATTTTGATTCAAAATACATGTTACTCATTAAAAACAATCAAAACCAACCTTTAATGTCTTGTTACATTTTGAATAATATACATATTTAATCTATTGGTTTCAGTAATGATCGTTGAATAAATTTGAAACATGGTGTTCTCGATATGACCCAATTTATGTGTTTTTAGATTCAATGTAATGTTTTAGTTCAAAACATGCACCACTTATTTAAATAAATATTGAAAATTTTCTTTTATATTTTATGAAAAAAATAAATACGTTTTTTGGTATTTGTTATAATAACCAATGGATCAATTTGACAGACATTTTGGTTAGTATGAATGAATGTTTGTGTTTATATATAAAATCAAAATTTAGTGAAAACACAACTCAAAAACTCAAAACTGAAAAAACACAATCATACTTTATTGATACCTTAACTAAATTATCTATAAGTTATTTTTTTTGTGTAGGAATTAGGTTAATATCAATCCAATATATGGTGTATGTTACATGACCCTAAGTGTGTGTTTTCAATTAAAAAGTTACATTTTAGTCCAAAAAAAGTTTCGCTCACTAAAAATCAAGAAATATTACTTGGAATAACATTATAATTTTGGAAAATGATCTAGAATTCATTAAAGATGATTATAAATGAAACCCATGGTGTTATCAGTATGACTCAAAGTGTTTTATTTAGTTTAAAAGTTACATTTTAGTTCAAAACATGCATCAATTAAATAAATATAAGAAAACACGCATGGATTGTCTTGATAATTTTAAAAAAAATATTCTTAACTCATTTTTGACATATAGTAATCAGCCAAACATCAATTTAACAAACATTCTGGAGAGTCTGAATAAAAGTTCATGGTTTTATTTAAAATTAAAATTTTCATAAAAACACACTTCACACCCTCAAAACTAGGCAAAAATACATTTATTTTATTTATACTTTATGAAAATTATGTAGAAATCATTTGTGTTGTGTATGAATTAAGTGCATGTCAATATGATACATTATGTGTCAGGTATGACTAAAAGTGCAAGTTTTCATTTTAAAAGTGACATATTTGTTTAAAGCAGTTGTTTACAACTAAAAACTAATAAATCCCACTTGTATTGTATTTATACTTTAAAAAAATAGTCCCTAAGTCATTAGTGGCAATTACGAATTAGCCACAAGTCAATATGACCCATGGTGTTCCCATCATGACTCAAAGTGTGTGTTTCTAGTTTAAATGTATCATTTTAGATCAAAACGTGTGTCACTCACTAAAAACAAACAAAAAGGCTAATATTTTCTTCATAATTTATTAAAATCATCGGTAATTAATTTTTAATGTATATTAATCTGCCTCAAATAATTCTAACACAAAATATGTATGATATTATTGAATGTGTGTGGTTTTATTTATAATAAAAATATTATTACAAAACAAACATTACAAACCTAAAACTAGTAAAACACACTTCAATTTCCCTAATACATTTGTTAAATTGTTTATAAGTCATTTTTTATGTGTAGGGTTCGAGAGAATGTTAGTATAGGCAAAAGTGTGGCCAGTATGACTCAAAGTGAATTTTTTTAGTTTAAAAGTAATATTTTGTCAACGCATTTTTTATATTATTGTATAATTTATATATTTATAGTATTAATAACATAATAATTTCTCTTATTATAGGTACACTCTGATTTTTTTCTCAAGTTTCATTGGTGATTTCAGAAACATGTAATGTGATTGAGCTTTTTTGAAAGGGGGTCCCAAAGACAGTGAAATATGGGTCCACCCACGGTGTTTTTGAATTCATTAGAAAATGTAATTTTGTAATAAATTATACAAACCAATGTTATAATAGTTTATTGAAATTATTTTATTTTATTTTTTTTACAATTTTAATTTAATTTTTTTGGAAAATAAATTGTAATTTTAATTTTAATGGGTTACAACTTTGTGTTGTTAAGGTAGCAAAATATTAATAAAACTTTTGGATTTTATCATCCCTATTATTAGTGCTGATAAAATAATATTTTACAGTATCTAAGAATATCATTGATATAATTAACTTCTATATACACTATAAATAATGATAATAAAATCACCCTTTATTAGTTTTACAAACACAACTAACAAAGGTTGTCCTTCATCAGTTCCTTTTTAGAACTGATGCAGGGTGTTTTTATTAGTTCCATTTCTAGTGTGGATAAAATTTCAAAGATTTTAATTTATCGTAAAATTTTATTGATTCTTAAGCACTTATAATAGCCTTCTTTGTAAGGATCCTCTCTTCTTCATAGTTTATTAAAACCTTGTGTTAATGCAAAATAATGATTAATAAAGATAACTTCATGTTTAAGGATAATTTTATCACAAAAAACACACACAAAATCTAATGGTATATTCTCTTATATATAGCCACTAAGGAGGTAGCTAAATACCAAAAATTATTAATAAAAGTTTTAAAATAAAATTTAATTTTACCAACCATTTATATAATATGCCCATGTATAATTAAAACATTGGACCCATGAACATTTCATATTTCATTATCAAGAATCCTCTAAATTGTGATCATATGATAATAAACCAAACATGATACCTTAACGTAAGAGAATATGGGAAAACAACATCATATCATATCCCACATCTCACATAGAAATACCTTTTATAATACCATGATATAGTGACCAAAACTTAGTCCTCGTCTACAATGGCACATACAATGACATTTTCTAAACAAGTAAATCATGGTGATGACTTTACCAAAGATTTCCAATAATCTCCAACATTAACTAAATACTCATAAAAATAACACACTTTCACCAAATATAACATCAAATTTAACAACTTATGAAGTCCCATCAAAAGTTCCTATTATATATATTATAAAACTACTATTGTGACATCTATAATTAATTTTCACTACATGTTACACCATATTTTACAACTTGTGAAAATCTATCCAGAATTCTGTTTAGATATCCTTCAAAAAACCTTTTCGGGTATCTCTTAAAGTTGTACATAAATAATTTTTTTTAAAAAAATAATCCCCAATCACAAAACCAAATTTTTTTACCGCACAATACATTGTATTGTTGAAAACAATTATGAATTACCTAATCCCTAAATGTAATAAAATATCGTATTCTAGTAAAGAAATAATAATACTCAAGCTAAAACGTGGTCTAAACCAATATCTATCAAACACATGTATCGTTTACAAATTTTCTTTAGTTGTTTCATATAAAAGTATGATAAATCATATAATCCATTTGTCTAAGAAAATGAGCGACCATGAGACATGGATCCTGAAAATAACTCATAGTTAACTCATATGTTATATATTCTATGATTATAAACTGATCAATGGATAAAAACATCTCAATTCATTAACCCAAGACGATGATCATATCAGCCACCACTCATAATAAAATAAAATTACATTACATGGTATTTATATAGGTATGCCCATACACTACTATAGATATGTGATTTATCATCACGCAAAAATTCTATTATCAGTGCTCAAAATGAACAGATGTTTTAAGTTCCTTTAAAAGAAATGTAATTTTATCAGTCATAGAAATAGTGTGGATAAAATAACCATCCATCGATTCTAAAAAAATCCCTAATGAAGGATATCCTTTATAGAAATTCTTAGCACCGATGAATGGTTATTTTATTACCACTATTTTTAATGCTAATAATAGAAAAAAAATTACAACAATGTAGTGCAACATTATAGAATCCCATTGAAAATAAAATTTCAAATTACATTTTAATAAATAATAAATAAAAATTTTAAATACATATAAAATAAAGTTATTCCAATAAAAATCATATTTATTGGTTTGTAAATTTTTTTACCAACATTATATTTTCTAATGAAATAAAAAACTCCAAGGTTTGTCCTGAATTCCATGACATTTTGGCCCCCATCAAAACAGCTCACTCGTGCTAGTAGTTTCTAGATACAACACCCTATATCAAGAATAGATGAAGAGTGTACTTGTAATAAAAATTATTTATTATGTTAATAATATTAAAAATAAATAAATAAAACAAAAATTTGATAAAATTCCTTAGAAGAATCTCACTTTTAAATTGAATGTGTGAACTTTGAGTTATATCAAGAACACTGTGTACTGAATTCACATGAGATTGATTTATACACATCCAATATTATTTGTGGATTGTTTTACTAATTTTTAAAGAAATATCAAATAAATTTTACCTGATTTTGAATATAATATGTTAATTTTGAATTCAAATGTAAATTTTAATAAATAATATGTACTTTTAGTAATTCTAGCCACATCATGTGATGGATTGTTGTTTGTTTGATTCATACATGTAAAAAATGACTTATGGATCATTATCCTAAAATATAATGATATTTATAGTGTGTATTATAATTTTTGTGAATGTGAGTCATTTTTTATACAAAAATGTTGATTTAAAAAAAATCAATCATAGTCATACCTCAAACACAGTGTGTTTTATTGATATTTGGCTAATTCCTATAAATAAGAAATTAATTGATGATCATTGTCCAAAATTATCAAGATAACATGATTGTTTTCCTTAGTTTTCAGTGAGTGAAATGCATTTTGATATAAAATGCTACTTATAAATCGAGAACAAGAACTTTTAGTCATAACTAGAACACCTTGAATAAGATTGAGATGAGAATAATTACTAGTGATAAAAAATGACGTATAGATTATTTTACTAATTTATCAATACAATAAAAGTGGGTTTGGTTAGTTTTACATGAATGAAAAGTGTTTTGAATTAAAATTTCACCTTCAAACTAAAAACATGCACATTAATTCACAGGGTACATATCGTGTGTCTTATTTACATGTTCATAAAGTATCAAGATAATCCGAGTGTTTTTTCGCAATTTGAGTATGTGGTGTGTGTTTTCTATTAATATAATGATTTTAAATAAATATATCCACACTCAATCATATCGACCAAACTATTTGTCAAATTATTGTGATTATAATTCAAATATTTCAAGAAATAACTTATGGATTGCATTCACAAATTATCAACGCAATATAAATTTTGTTGGATTTTTTTACTAAGAGATAGATGTTCTGAACTAAAATGATTCATTTAAACTGGAAACAAGTAATTTGAATCATACTGGAAACAATGTGTATTAGATTTTTGTGATCTTGATTCAGACACATCAAAATTGATTTATGGATCAATTTTTCTGAAAATATTTAGTAAATAAGATAATTTTTTTCTTATCTTTTAGTTAGTGAAGTATAATTTGAAATAAAATTTCAATATAAAGAAAAAACACACACATTGAGTCATAATGGAAAAACTATGTATCATATGGATGTTCACATAATTATTACAACACAAAAATGATTTATAAATATTTTTTCTAAAGTATCAAGATAATACGAGCATGCCTACTAAGTTTTGATTATGTCAAGGGTGTTTTTCTAAAAATTTTATTTTAAATTACAACAAAAATATTAAATTGTATCATCTACACTGTGTGTCATATTAATGTGTGGCTGAATCTTATACATCATAAATTACTTATTGAAAATTCTCCCAAATTATCAAAAAAACTTGAGTGAGTTATTTTTAATCAAGTGATGCATGTTTTGATCAAAAATTATACTCATAAACTGAAAACTTGCACTTTGAGTCATACCATTCATATAGAGTGTCATATTGACACACAGATGATTCCTAAACCTGAAAATGAATTCAGGATCATTTTACTAGAGTATCATGACAATATAATCCATTTTATTACTTTTTAGTGAGTGATTCATGTTTTTAATTACAATACCTACTTGGAACTGAAAAAATATACTTTGATTTATACTAAGAATCTGGTGTGTCGGATTGACATGTGTCTTATAAATACATATCAAAAATTACTTATAGATAATTTTACTTAATAATCGAGAAAATATTATAATGTTTTCTTGGTTTTGAGTATGTGATATGTGTTTGAAACGAAAATGGAAATTTTAAATAAAAAACATGCACTTTAAATAATTCAAGCCACACCATATGTCTAAATGAATTGAATTAGATTCCAACACATCAAAATTGAATTACATATATTATTACTCAGGAATCATAACAATAAGAGTGTGATTACTAAAGTTTTAGTGATTAATAATCATTTTTGAACTAAAATGTCACTTTTTAATAGAAAACATGCACTTTGAGTCATTCTAGGCACACAATGTATCAGACTAATGTGTGGGTGATTACTAAATATAAAAAATTACTTACAAAACATTTTCCTAAATTATAATAACAATATGAGTGTGTTTTATCTTTTTTTGAGTATGTGAAATGTTTTTAGATTTAAAATATAACTTTTTAACTAAACACCTTCACATTGATTCATACTGGACATGGCGTGTGTTAGATTAACGTGTAGGTGATTCCTACATGTCACAAATTAATTATGATAAATTTTTTTAAATTATTAAAACAATATGACAACCTTATCTTGTTTTTAGTATGTAATTATTGTATTGAATTAAAATGGGAAATTTAAGTGGAAAATACATGCTTTAAGCCATACTGGGAACTGCATGTGTCAATATTAATGTGCAGGTGATTCCTAAACATGAAAAATGATTTAGGGCTTTTTTTATAAAGAATCAAAATAGTAAAAGTGTTTTTGATATGTTTTGTGTGTGTGATGTTTTTTTCAAACAAAAATTCCATTTTTATATAGAAACATGCACTTCTAATCGTACCAAACACATCATGTTTTACATTGATGTGCAGATAATTACCACACATCAAAAATTAAATTTTAATAATTATCCTAAATTATCGAGACAATTGGATTTCTTTTCTGGGTGTTTACTAATTGACACACATTTTAAACTAAAGTGATGATTTTAAACTAAAAACATGAACTTTGAGACTTACTGAGTACACTGTGTGATTTCTCAAATCACGGTTGAGTTTTATACATCAGAAAATAATTATGGATTTTTTTCTAAAGTATCAAGGAATGTTAATCAAGTTTTCTTAGTTTTTTGAGAATGTGATGTGTGTTTTGAAAAGAAATTCCAATTTCATATAAAAATTTTCACATTCAGTAATATCGACCACTAAGTGCCAGAATTAGATAAGCCTAATTCGTACTTGTCATAAATGAATTTTGGATCATTTTAATAATGTAACAATACAGTACATGTGAATTTTTTTAGTTTTTTTTCTATAAAGAATGTATTGAACTAAAATGTCGATTTTTAAATATAAACTCACAAATTGAGTCATATCAGGTATATCATGTGTCAAATTAATATATGTTAGATTTTTACAAATCCAAAATGAATTATAAATCATTTTAATAAATTATCAAGACAATATAATATTTTTTTCTCTGTTTTGACTATGAGTCTTGTGTTTTTAATTAAAATATCTATTTTTATTCAAAAAACACTCTTTTAATCATATCGGGTACACTATGTGTCAAAAAGAAATGATTTTAATATCAACACATCACAAATGACTTACAGATCTTTTTTCAAAATTATTAATACAATATATGTTAATTTGTTTCATTCTCATTGACTGCCACATGTTTTGAACTAAAATATAACTCTTAAAATAAAAAAAGCGCATTTTGAGTCATACTAGATACAAATTGTGTCTGTCTGATGTGGAGATAAATTAAATATGCCAAAAATTATTCATGGATAAATTTCTTAAAGTATTAAGGAAATCCATACCTTATTTTGATCATATGCTGTTTTTTAACTAAAATTTCTATTTTTAATCAAAACATTTACACTCAATCATATCGGGAAAAACATCTATCATAATGAAATGAAATTAATCCCATCCTATCAAAAATTAATTATGAATATTTTTCTTATTTTATAAAGACAATATGAGGTTGTTTGATTGGTTTTCAAAAATTGATTCAGGTTTCGAACTACAATGTCAATTTTAAACTGAAAACACACACTTTGATTCATGTGATATACATTGTAGCCCAGATTGATGTGTGGTTGAATATTATACATTAAAAATGAATTATGAATCATTTTATTTAATTTTTATCATTGGAAAATTATTAAAAGTGATTGTATCAAAAAGTTAATGCATTACATTAATGATGAGTAGAAATTAATTGAATAAAGAACTAATATCATTATCTTGTGAAAATTAAATAGGGCCTTTGTCTATCATCCTTATTGAATACATTATCAAAATTTTATTTTTAATAAATATTTTTTGTGTCGATAAAGAGAAAAAATGCCTCTATATATAGTTTAGGGTCCTCATTGAAAAATAAAATTCCATTTTATCCTTCAAGGTGGACAATGAACATTGTGTAGAGGCCTTTTTTCTCATTATAGGCACAAAATGGTTGTATAAAAATAAATTATAAATCATATCTTCATTATATCCTAAAAAATTAACCAAATAATAACTAAATAAAAATAATAAGAGATTTAAATAAATAAGAAATAGATAAAATGATGATGGAAGTCACTAATAATTAGTAGATTGATTAACTCTTCATGATATTTTCAAAATTAAAAAATTACATATGTTATAGGAATTCACCTTCTCCAAATGTTTAAAAATATTCTCACACCATGTATTCTTTCAACTTGTTCCAAAACAAATCAATTTTCACTTTTGAATATATGGACTACCAAAAGTTATGGTAGTATAAGAAAAATATAAATAAATAAACAATTAATGCATATTTTAAATGAAATTGTAATTATTATCATAAATACCTCTCTATAGATGCTAGTTTTTTATGCAATATGATATCTTTTAATGATTTTTAAACATATCAACCCCAATAATTTTTATTTTTTTTAAAAAACTACAATATCATTGAGAAAGTATGTCATTTTTTATATATATGTTTTCATAGTGAAATATTATTAAATATATACTAATACTTATCCAATTATAGAGACTGATAGACTTCTTTTACTCAACAAACATCATCATACCTCGATTTTTATTATATTTAAACACCGCCCTAATAGAAAAAAAATCATTAAAAGGTAGCATAAAACAAATAACATGATGTTTATTTGTATAATTTTTAATATAGTATAATAAAATTTTATGAAGCTCATCATGTAGGGGTTTATTTTTTGGAAATAAATTCTTTGATTCAAATAAATAAATCATTAGAGTATCCAAATTGGTTCCAATGATAAACCAATGAATCAAAAAAATGAGAAAGAAATGAAAGAAATGAAATAATATTTTATATGATTAGATTATAGAGGATTACCCTACAATATTTGGCATTAAGACGATGCTTCCATCTACATGTTTCTTTTCAATCATTATAGCATATCGGTCTCATAAAATTAAATATTCCTTTTCATTCAATGAATTTTTTTATAAGTGATGTATGGACTAATGAGTCAAAATTTTTGTTCATGGGGTTTCCCCTTTACATAGTACTGATATATAATCCTAGAAAACAAGAATAATTTTTTACTATACTTAAATAATAAAGTATCTATTTGAAAAAAATATTATGAAAAACAGACTCCTTTATGAATTTATAATTGATACTCCTAGATATCCATGATTTATAATTTTATCAATATTATAAAGAAAAATATTTTTTATAATGGTGTCTCTATAGGGTTTTTCTTCCAAATCAATTAAGACTTTATTATGATCTTTGAAAGTTGTATCTACATGAACTTATAATATTAGTAAATTTGGAAATTGAAAGGCTGGGGTTAGTGTACTCTCTAATTGTATTTTGGATTTATTTTTTGATCTTTATATTATTTTAATTTTAAATTCAGTTTCTTATTCCTTTTCTCCACCTATAATTACATTCCTCGGTTCATGAGTTATTTCCTTAATTATAAAGGGTTTTTTATAAAAAATAAATTGGAAAATACATACCTTGTTATCGATATATATTTTTATGAGATAAAAATACCATGCTATAAAAGATACATTTGAAATTTTTACCATGTGAATATCCATATTATCCGAGGGAATAGATAACTCAATTCTTGGATCATGAACTACATGAATCCCTACTCTCACATGATCATTTGGGATCAATTTTTTGTATATAATGTCTCCTTGTATATTGTACATTATACCCCTAACAACAAGGTGGTGGGAGGGTGCTGATAAACATAAATAAAAATAAATTTCAATCTATAGAATATTAATAAAATAAAGGTATTAATATCTTCCTGATTCAAATTTTGGAATATAAGTTAATAAAAAGTTTTTTACCCCTGGTAAGTCAAGACATTAAGAGGAATTTATAGCCTCAATATTAGGGGTATGGATCATCATGTAGTGGTTGTTGTTGTGGTGTTTCTTCTCTTTCATTCATTCCCACAACATATTCTATCAACTCAGTCTACCAATTGAGGTTTTTTTCTATAAAATTTATTAATTCATGAATCTCATTCATTTTACCATCTTTATCTCCATGTGTATTTATTTTTTCAAAATATTTTTATGGTGACACTCAAAATATTTCACCGCTACTATAGACATATTGTTTTGGATTATTTAAGGCCATTTGAAGTAGTCATTCATTGGGTACAGTCGATAATGTTTTTTGTGTCTAATCCAGATAAAAATATATAAAAATAAGTACTCATTATTACATGATACTGATTTAATGCCTTTTTATTATTATTTCATTCTAATACATGATTCCCATACTCATTATGTGTTTTTTCTATTTTTAATTCATATTTATTTATACAATCCCCCTTCCATAGAACATGATGTGGTTTGGAATTTGATTTATATTTTTATTAATCAATCTGTATATAAAAAAACGAATGTAATTATATTGTTTCTTTATTACATATAAATTTATTATTGTAAATATAAAGTATATGATTTTTATTCAAGGGAAGCATACCCTAACCATTCATTTCGATAGGGTGTATAGGTTTTTAAGTATGCTTATTATTTTCAACACTCGATTATTGTTTGATAAATTTAAAAGTCTTAATGAAAGTGAATAATAGCTCTATTTCTATGTAAAATATTACAAATCATAATATACCTAAAATGATTCATCCACATGACATCCAGTAAATTCATTCCATGATTCTTTGTTTATCATGTGTGTATATATTAGTGGTTGTTGGGGGACTAATTTATCATTAACATAACTGAGATAATGCATCATAATAATTGTATAAAATGCTCTGTGAGACATTCTAGTAAACATTAATAAAAATTTCATTTGTCATTCATCTATAATAAATGAACTATCTAGAGTACATTTAGGAGAAAATAAATGTTTTGTTATTTTATTGTTTAAGTAAAATAAATAAATTTTATCTTAACATTATGTTAATCCAACCCCAAATTGGTTGAATAAACATGGTCAAAATATTGTTTCACATATATAAATCAATCACCATGTTCCCTCAATTGGTGACTGCAATGTAAAATAGGAAAATGGACTTGTTGGGGTCAAAATGTTATACTTTTCCATTCAATACGACCTCATATTTTTCCTCTTCTTCTCATGTTAATAAATTTTTATCAGACTTTTGTCCTCTAAAAATCGTTTTTTATTAGAAATGTGTTATTCACCTTCTATAATTTCATTAGTTTCAACACTGTGAATATGTTGTTTCTCAGAATTGGTAGCATCAGTATAAGTAGAAACATGTTGTTACTTGGGATTGGAAGCATAAAATATAATGAATCCATTATCTATAAAATTAGTTCAACATTCAATTTACTTTATTCAAATATATTACTGAACACTTAATAATATATCATAAATAAATAAATTTTAAAAACATTTTAACCTAATTATTGGGATATCTATTTTTATTAAATGGATGAAATGATTAAATACCTATATCATGTATCCAAATCCCCTCATTTTGGTCCCCTCTGATATAGAAGACCCCATCTACATTGGGTCCACTGTGGAATGTTTTCAAAATCCTAAAAAAGTTTTCATCTTAGTGCACTTTTCATATACACCATTCTTAGTGTTAGTTGATATGGGAATAACTAACCACGTTCTATTTATGGGATCTAGGGTAAAAAATAATTATACTGCATATGACTCCATTGTGAATGGTTTATCATTGTACCCTTCATTACTAAAACAATCTTTCATGAGTCCAAATTAATATATTTTAATTTAAATACTCTAATCAATTTATTTTCATTATAAACTAGTTACTTGGGATGTTTCATAATACAAATACCATATTTTTTTATGAATCAAAGTATGACATAATCACATAAGTTGGATTTCTTCCACTTGGTAATGTTTCTCTTGTCTCACAAGATTAAACCCACTATTTTTTACTGAAATTCGTTCATCAAGGTATTTTTTATAGAACATATAAACATTATCAGATAATAATTACACACTTGGTCCCTTTACTATTCAACGAAGTCAATATGAAATTGAATTCAACTGTGTAACTAAAACATTAAAAATATGGTCTTGAAACCATCATATAAACTATTTATTATGTTTATCTAATATCTAGATTTGATTCCCTAATTAATTTAAATTCCTAAGAAATATTTGTTAGGTTTAAACATATAGAATAACTTCTAAACCGTTATATAAAACGTGATGGTGATCTTTCTCCTCTCTATAATGGTAATTGAAACAAAATCTATTTTGGAAATTAATTCACCCATAATTCACCCATTTTGATGAGATTTTAGAAGGCCAATTATCTCCACATTGTTATAGTTTAAATAAAATTAAAAAGATCTTGTAATAGTATATCACTATACAATACAACATTCTCGGAAACTTTTATTTTTGACATACCCTTTCAAATTCTTCTTATACCATTTAGTACGGTATATCAATCTATAATGTACATGACCATAAAAATGGATATCTACAACCAATTGAACCATCATACCAATGAATTATGATGGGAATCATATCTCCAATTCAGATAATATGATTGAAATTTCATTTTATATAGTTAGAAACTTCATCAGGTATATTCTTTTACTACATAGAGATTTGGAAAATAAATATATCATGGTTAATGTATGATGAAAAATTTTACGAAAAAATCAACATAAATCTACATGAATGAAATTTTTCTTCAAAATATGATAGTCAGGTGATTTCTAGACCATTAAGTTCAAATTGGTCGTTAACACTATAAAACTCCACTTCCTTTTCAATAATGAAATTAATAATTAATTAGAGTTTTCCTTTTAGTGGATGGTTATCTTTTATGAATCCATATTCACATTGATAATACAAAAGTCTAAGTGTCTTGACATGAATTTTTTGGATAGGGTTTGAGGATTTAGAGGTGTATTGGGAGCTCACATGTTTCTTAGAAATTTCATTTTATGATTCCTTAGTTTTGGGAGGTTTTTTCTCAAGGCACACAGTTTGGAGAGCTTGGATTTAGAGAAACCATGTGTCACCCTAAAATAGGGGAGGTTTTCAGATTAAATTTTATAGTGCATTGTCTATGTGTATGGTTAGTAAAAAATTTATAGTAAACCATATGAACATTATAGGTAACCTTGTGGGGTGGAATGGGCTTGGGGCATCTCCCACAGCTGGCATACGGTTGGAGACAAACCATGTGAATTGTTTTAAACTGAAAAAATGCTAATTTTCCTCGTTAGAAAATTGTTTTTAAAAAAATGCATCTTAACCATCAAACAAGGGTATATTTGTATAGTGGAGACCATACAATTAGTGCATGATTTTTTAAATAGTTTATCCAAACCATGTAGCTCATTAAAATTGGGAAATAAACAAGTTTACATCATTATTTTATTGGGGAATATCCCTTTTTCATTATTCACCATTGATAACCTCCCCCTTGGAATCTGAGATCCTCCTCCTTCATTCTACCCCCCTCTATTTTTGGAAAATTCAGATGCATTCTTTAGTGATTAATTTTGAGTTTCCTCCTCTTCCTTCCTATCTTTATCATTCCTCTTTGTTTCTTAAAATTTTAGTTGCCTCTAGGATATGGTTCACACATGAATCCACTAGAGGATAGTGGATTCGTCTTAAGACTATAGGGATTTCCGAGTACTTAGAAAGAGGATACCCCAAGAAAATATGTGTGCATCATCTCTTGGTGATTCTTTGATGTTATGGCATACTAGAAAATTATTTTAGGTTTTACATAAAATTAATTTATATAAAGTATTGTGTTAGTATTTTGTATTATGTATTTGTCTTTAATTAAAGTCCAAGGGGCCACTAGAGGCCTCCTACAAGTGGTTTGTGATTATTTTGGCATGCGGGATTGGTTTGGTGAGTTTCCTGCAATTAAGAAAAATTAAATTAAAATGAACAATTAATGATAATAATTATAATTAGACTTTTTAGGTTTTTTTCATGATTTAGGGACTAAGGAAAGTTTTTAATGGGATGTTCATTGTGGAAGGACTTGAGAGATCATAGTAAATTATTTCATCTTATATAGTAAAATGGAAGGGTTTCCTGAATGAGGTAGGTTGTCTTGGTACTCACCTTATGGAATTATACAGTTTTTTATGTGCATATGGATGTGAAAAGTCACCACTGAAGATTCTTCCTCTTTGAATTATTAAATTTCATGATTAAATTAAATTAGAAATGTTTAATATAATTTGAATTCCATTATTTTCCAAACAATGTGTCGAGGAAACATTTACCTTATCCAATGGCTTGGTCACCTCAACCATTGAGGGCTAGGGACATGACCTAAATAGTATTTCCTTGACACTTGTACACCCAGAATGAGTGTTCCTTAGTAAAAATAAAATGATAATGATATATTTTTCATCACATATGATATGTTATACACCTCTAATTGGAGTTGTGGGATGACTTGAGTTGAACAACTCAAGTGGGCCATGTGGGGACCCTAGTAACAATTTAGGGACATTGAGATTGCTAAACAGAGCATGGGTAAGTATTCTATTATCATTGATTTGTGGTAAGATTGTGTTTATAGGCCATAATAATCTTTTACGAGGTCTGGTTGAGTGTACCAGCCTAGGATAACCTTAGAAAATAATATGGGTTACGTATAATCTTTATAAACTACTGTCATTATGGAATAACTCTAAATACTGTGTGGTCAATGGTTTTCAACAACACTATTAAGGAGTATAACACTCGTTATGAGGGTAATTGTGAGTGGAATGACTTGGTATTGTATCAAGGACCCTATTATCAGGTCTCCATTTATGCATCGTTACGGGGGAACCCAAGTAGATTCCGCAGTTGTTATGGATAGTTTTTCTTGTGAAGAGACCTTGTATACTATTTATCATATTATCACATAGAATGTTCCTAGTGGGGAATTTTTTATAATATTGAAATGGATAAATCCATTGGGGGATGTCTTTTTATTATATATAGAAACAACTTCGGGGAGGTCTTGGTAACATGATGGTAAAACACGCATAGGGGTGGTCTCTAAAACTCAGTTGAGAAAACACCCATAAGGGTGGTCCATGTTACTTATGGACTTATTCTTTGTATTATAAAGAGACTATAGTGATGGAATATGTTAATTATTCAATATACTAGGGATACTTGATTCATTTATTGGTTGGAATAGTTATCATGATGTAATAAAATAAAACCTATAACCAATCCATGCAAGTATGGAGGATTATGGTCAAAAACCTGAGGAATGAAGATATATTTTGGGTGTGTACTAGATTATATGTCTACACCATGGGGTGTTGGGATACATTAGATGGAAATTTCACCATTATCTTCTCATCAATTTTATAGTATCGTGTTGAAGTAGGTATTTTTTATGGTAATTTATTTATTTACAAAAAATTTTAATTTGTCAAATCATGTCAAATGTACATATCACTACATTATTAGTTATGTATGGGAAAATAATTTGGTGGTTCCCTATTGAGTTATGTAATCACAACCAACGTGGTGCTCTATTGCATGAGGGTACCTAAGAATACCCTCATCTATTTGTAGGTAAAGGTTGGCTTGGTAGTATGGTTTTTCAGGATTGAGATGGATATCTTGTAGGATAGAATGATGTGAGGCTTAAAGTTGAAAGTAGTGAATCATTTATATTTTCCTTATTTCTGTATATGTGACCACCCCAGTGGGTGATTTATTATGTATGATCTTATAAATTCTTCCATATTTCATTATATTATTACTGGATGTATTATTTATCTAGAATACTCTAGCCTTTTATGTTATGTGTGAAACATGGATATTTATATTTTAAATACACTATAGATATTGGTTTTATACTCCACATGAAAACTCCTTAAACCCCCAATGAATGTTAGAAACATTTGGAATACAGAAATGTGCACCTAACGTCATGTTGTTCCACTATTCTAGTTATTATTCAGAGTGTACTACGTTAGAGTGTTATAAGGTAGTATCATAGAGGGTTTCTATTTTATTTTACCATTTGGGGAGATGGTATATTGCAGATATAGGAATGTTATTGTGTTTGGGATGGAACCTAAATTTGTACATCATGAAAACCATTCCGAGTGGAAGTACATGTTACCATTATTATTAGATTGATTCTCTAGGATTTCGTTATCCCAGTCATTTTTTATTTCACCTTCTATGATGTACATGATATTTGGATTTATGAATTCTCACTACTGGAAATACAGGATTTCCCAACAGTTTAGTACTGTTGGGAAAGGCTGCAGAACCATTGGTATATGTTATACCAACGGTTCTGCAAACTGTAGGGAAGTAAGCCGTTGGGAACTCTTTTCCCAACGGTTTACAGTGAACCGTTGGGATAGGGTGGAGAAAAATTACCCTATCCCAACGGTTCTGGAAAACCGTTGGGAAGTCTTTTCCCAACGGTTTAAAACCGTTGGGATAGAGTGGAGAAAATTACCATGTTTTTCCCAACTGTTTGGCCAAAACGTCGGAAAAAACCCAAGTTATCCTCTTTCACAACAGTTTCTATACCGTTGGGAAAAATTTTTTACCAACAGTTTTCTGAACTGTTCGTAAAATAAAATCCAGACATGCTATGCCAACAGTTTCAAACCATTGTCATAGCCTCTGTTGGTGAAAATTGCACAGCAGCTCTGCAATTTGCCCTGCAGCTGTGCGATTTGTCCACCAGGTCTCATTTTGTGGGTTCCTCTCATTTTCAATCAAATTATTGTACCTGGAATAAAATAAAACATACATATACAATTATTGTACCTACAATAACCATCTAACACTTACATATAGAGAATAAATTCATACACATTTAACATATAATGCTGGAACTATACACATACATTGTTAAATTAGAATTCATAACGTAATTATAAACATACATAATTCATTTAGAATTCAATTTAAAATTTAGATGACAATTATATGTGGAATCCGATAGTCAATTCATAATTTGATCAGTTTTTTGTATACCATATATTTTTACCTGAAATGATGTCCATTTTAAACAAAATTCATACACCTAGAGTGTTACAGGCCACACCGTGCCTCGGATTGAGGCGGGGTTGACTCGTACACATCACATATGACCCATGGATCGTTGTGCTAAAGTATCGACACAATCCGAATGCGTTTGTTTGGTTTTCCATATGCCCATTTATGTTTTTCAATTAAAATGACGTCTTTTTAAACAAAAGGCAGACACTTTGAGTGGTTCCGGCCACACCGCATCTCAGATTGTGGCGGGGTTGATTCGTACACGTCACATATGATCCATGGATCGTTCTCCTAAAGTTTAAATGGAAACCGAATGCGTTTGGTCAGTTTTCCATATGTACTTAAAATGTTGTCCATTTTAAACAAAAGAGAGAAACTTAGAGTGATTCCGGGCACATCGTGCCTCCGATTAAGGTGGGGTTGACTCGTAAACGTCACATATGACCCATGGATCATTGTGCTAAAGTATCGACACAATCCGAATGTGATTGGTCATCTTTCCGTATGTCAGTTGATGTTTTTCACTTAAAATGATGTCCTTTTGAAACAAAAGACAGACAATTTGAGTGGTGGCAGCCACACCGCGCCTCGGATTGAGGCGGGGTTGAATCTTACACATCACATATGACCCATTAATAGTTGTGCTAAAATATCGACACAATCCGAATGTGTTTGGTCGGTTTTCCGTATACCAGTTGATTTTTTCAATTAAAATGACGTCCTTTTGAAACAAAAGGCAGAAACATTGAGTGGTGCTGGCCACACCACCTCTCAAATTGAGGCGGGGTTGATTCATACACATCACATATGACCCATTAATCATTCTCCTAAAGTTTCCACGGAAACCGAATTCGTTTGGTCATTTTTCCCAATGTACCTAAAATGTTGTCCATTTTAAACAAAAGAGAGCCACTTAGAGTGATTCCGGCCACGCCGTTCCTCCGATTTAGGCGGGGTTGACTCGTACACATCAGATATGATCCATGGATCATTTTTCCAAAGTATCGACATAATCCGAATGCATTTGGTCGGTTTTCCGTATGCCAGTTGATGTTTTCACTTAAAATGACGTCCTTTTGAAACAAAGGACAGTCACTTTGAGTGGTGGCGGCCACACTGCGCCTTGGTTTGAGGCGGAGTTGACTCTTACACGTCACATATGACCCATGAATTTTTGTGCTAAAGTATCGACACAATCCTAATGCGTTTGGTCAGTTTTCCGTATGCAAGTTGATGTTTTTCAATTAAAATGACGTCCTTTTGAAACAAAAGGCAGACACTTTGATTTCTTCTGACCACACTGCATCTACTATTGAGGCGGGGTTGATTCGTACATGTCACATATGACCCATGAATCGTTCTCCTAAATTTTCAATAGAAACCGAATGCATTTGGTCAATTTTCCGTATGTACTTAAAATGTTGTCCATTTTAAACAAAAGAGAGACACTTAGAGTGATTCCAGCCACACCATTTCTCAGATTAAGGCAGGGTTGACTCGTACACATACCATATGATCCATGGATCGTTGTTCTAAAGTATTGACACAATCCAATTGCGTTTGGTCACTTTTCCGTATGCGAGTTGATATTTTTCACTTAAAATGACGTCCTTTTGAAACAAATGACAGACACTTTGAGTGGTGGCGGCCACACCGCACCTTGGATTGAGGTGGGGTTGACTCGTACACGTCACATATAACCCATGGACCGTTGTTCTAAAGTATCGACACAATCCTAACACGTTTGGTCGGTTTTCCGTATGCCAATTGATGTTTTTCACTTCAAATCACGTCCTTTTAAAACAAAAGATAGACACTTTGAGTGGTGGCGGCCACACAGTGCCTCAGATTTTGGTGGGGTTGACTCGTACACGTCACATATGACCCATGGATCTTTTTTCTAAAGTATCGACACAATCCGAATGCGTTTGGTCGGTTTTCCATATGCCAGTTGATGTTTTTCAATTAAAATGACATCCTTTTGAAACAAATGGCAGACACTTTGAGTGGTGGCGGCCACACTGCGCCTCAGATTGAGGTGGGATTGACTTGTACAAGTCACATATGACCCATGGATCATTGTTCTAAAGTATCAACACAATCCGAATGCGTTTGGTCAGTTTTCATATGCCAATTGATGTTTTTCAATTAAAATGGCATCCTTTTGAAACAAAAGGTAGACACTTTGTGTGGTGGAAGCCACACCGCACCTCGGATTGAGGAGGGGTTGACTCGTACATGTCACATATGACCCATGGATTGTTTTGCTAATGTATCGACACAATCAGAATGCCTTTGGTCAGTTTTCCCTATGCCAGTTGATGTTTTTCAATTAAAATGACGTCCTTTTGAAACAGAAGACAGACACTTTGAGTGGTGCTGGCCACACCATACCTCAGATTGAGGTGGGGTTGACTCGTACACATAACATTTGACCCATGGATCGTTCTCCTAATGTTTAAATAGAAAATGAATGCGTTTGTTCGGTTTTCCATATGTACATCAAATGTTGTCCATTTTAAACAAAAGAGAGACACTTAGAGTGATTCTGGCCACACCGTTCCTCAGATTAAGGCGAGGTTGACTCATAAACATCACATATGACCCATGGATCATTTTTCTAAAGTATCGACACAACCCTAATGCGTTTGGTTGCATTTCTATATGCCAGTTGATATTTTTCACTAAAAATGATGTCCTTTTGAAACCAAAGACAGACACTTTGAGTGGTGGCAGCCACACCGTGCCTCATATTGAGGTAGGGTTGACTCTTACATGTCACATATGACCCATGGAATGTTGTGATAAATTATCGACACAATCCGAATGCGTTTGGATGCTTTTCCATATGCAAGTTTATATTTTTCACTTAAAATGACGTCCTTTCGAAACAAAAGACAGACAATTTGAGTGGTGTCGGCCACACCATGCCTCAAATTGAGGCAGGGTTGACTCTTATATGTCACATATGGCCCATGGATCGTTGTGCTAAATTATCGACACAATCTGAATGCATTTGTCCATTTTTCTTATGCCAGTTGTCATTTTTCAATTAAAATGACGTGCTTTTGAAACAAAAGGCAGACACTTTGAGTGGTGGAAGCCACACCGCACCTCGGATTGAAGACGGGTTGACTCGTACACGTCATATATGACCCATGGATCATTATGCTAGGGTATCGACACAATCCGAATGCGTTTGGTTGGTTTTATGTATGCCAGTTGGTGTTTTTCAATTAAAATGACGTCGTTTTGAAATAGAAGACATAAACGTTGAGTGGTGGAGGCCACAACATGTCTTAGATTGAGGTGGGGTCGATTCGTACATGTCACATATGACCCATGAATCGTTCTCCTAATGTTTCAAAGGAAACCAAATGCGTTTGCTCTGTTTTCTGTATGTACTTAAAATGTTGTCCATTTTAAGCAAAAGAGAGACACTTATAGTGATTCCAGCCACACCGTGCCTCATATTAAGACATGTTTGACTCGTACATGTCACATATGACCCATGGATCGTTGTTCTAAAGTATCGACACAATCTAAATGCATTTGGTCGGTTTTCCGTATGCCGGTTGATGTTTTTCACTTCAAATGACGTCATTTTGAAACAAAAGACATACACTTAGAGTGGTGGCGGCCACACCACGCCTCAGATTGAGGCGAGGTTGACTCATAGACGTCACATATGACCCATGGATCGTTTTTCTAAAGTATCGACAGACTCCCAGTGCGTTTGATCAGTTTTCCATATGCGAGTTGATGTTTTTCAATTAAAATGACATCCTTTTGAAACAAAAGGCAGACACTTTGAGTGGTGGCGGCCACACCGCGCCTTGGATTGAGGAGGGGGTGACTCGTACATGTCACATATGATCCATGGATCATTGTGCTAAAGTATCGACACAATCTGAATGCGTTTGTTCAGTTTCCCATATTCCAGTTGATGTTTTCCAATTAAAATGACGTCCTTTTGAAACAAAAGGTAGACACTTTGAGTGGTGCCGACCACACCGCACCTCGAATTGAGGCGGGGTTGACACATACATGTCACATATGACCCATGGATCGTTCTCCTAATGTTTCAATGGAAACAGAATGAGTTTGGTCGGTTTTCCGTATTTACTTAAAATGTTGTCCATTTTAAACAAAAGAGAGCCACTTAGAGTGATTCCGGCCTCACCATGACTCATATTAAGGCGGAGTTAACTCGTACACATCACATATGACTCATGGATCATTATGCTAAAGTATCGTCACAGTCTGAATGCGTTGGTCACATTTCTGTATGCCTATTGATATTTATCACTTAAAATGACATCCTTTTGAAACAAAAGACAGACACTTTGAGTGGTTCCGGCCACACCGCACCTCAGATTGAGGTGGGGTTGACTCGTACACGTCACATATGACCCATGGAACGTTGTGCTAATGTATCGACACAATCTGAATGCGTTTGGTCAGTTTTTCATTTGCCAGTTGATGTTTTTCAATTAAAATAGCATCCTTTGGAAACAAAAGGCAGACACTTTGAGTGGTGTCAGCCACACCGCGCCTCGAATTGAGGCGGGGTTGATTCGTGCACGTCACATATGACCCATGAATCGTTATTCTAAAGTTTCAATGGAAAACGAATGTGTTTGGTCAGTTTTCTGTATGTACTTAAAATGTTGTCCATTTAAAGAAAAAGAGAGCCACTTAGAGTTATTTAGGCCACACCGTGCCTCCGATTATGGCGGGGTTGACTCATACACATCACATATGACCCATGGATCATTGTGCTAAAGTTTAGACACAATCCGAATGTGTTTGGCAGCTATTCTGTATGCCCGTTGATGTTTTTCACTTAAAATGACGTCCTTTTGAAACAAAAGACACACTTTGAGTGGTGCCGGCCACACCGCACCTCGGATTGAGGTGGGGTTGACTCTTACATGTCACATATGACAGATGGATTGTTGTACTAATGTATCGACACAATCCGAATGCGTTTGTCAGTTTTCTGTATGCCAGTTGATGTTTTTCAATTAAAATGACGTCCTTTTGAAACAAAAGGCAGGCACTTTGAGTGGTGGAGGCCACACCGCTCCTCAGATAGAGGCAGGGTTGATTCATACATGTCACATATGACCCATGGATCGTTCTCCTAATGTTTCAATGGAAACCAAATGTGTTTGGTTGGTTTTCTATATGTACTTAAAATGTTGTCCATTTTATGAGAATCCTCATGTGTCTATTAGTGGAATGGTATTTACATAAAATCTTGTGGATATTTAAATAAAATATTTTAAATCATTCTTAGTATGGATTAGATTTTAGTTTATAATGCTATGAAACATTTCGAAGGGTGGGGGGGCTGCCCGAGGGGCTGTCTGAGGTCCTGGGAGGAGGGTAGGGGGGCTGTCCGGGGGCTGTTCGGGGGGCTGTCTGGGGGCTGTCTGGGGGTGTTCGGGGGGTTGTACGGGGTCCAAGGAAGAGGTTGGGGGATGTCTGGGTGGATGTCTGGGGGGTTGTCCGGGTTCCAGGGAGGAGGGTGGGGGGCTATTTGGGGGGCTGTCCGGGGGCTATCCGTGGGTGTTCGGGGGGTTGTCTGGGGTCCAAGGAAGAGGGTGGGGGATGTCTTGGGGGATGTTAGGGTGGCAGTCCGGGGGGTTGTTCGGGGACTAGGGAGGAGGGTGGGGGGGCTGTCCGGGGGCTGTTCTGGGGGCTGTTCGGGGGCAGTCCAGGGGGTGTTCAGGGGGTTGTCCGAGTTCCAAGGAAGAGGGTGCGGGGGCTGTCCGGGGGGCCGTCTGGGGGGCTGTCCGGCAGGGCCGTCCGAGGTCCAGGGAGGAGGGTGGGGGGTTGTCCAGGGTCCAGGAAGGAGGGGGTTCACAAACACACAACCACTACAAGACAACAACATCCATAAAAACAGATAATATATAAAAATAACTAAACGCCAATACTATACTATGAGTCTAGATAAAACCAACAACTAGAATATATTAAATTTCAAATCTCAGTAATATCAGTAAAAAATGTAATGGATTAACTTTTCCCACATCACCATCACCATCATCACCATGATCATCACCCTCGTCCTCATCCCCATCATTATCCTCGCCCTACTCACCCTTGCCCTCCTCCTTGTCCTCACCCTCATCCTTGCCCTCACCACCCGCCTTTCCCTCCTCCTCTCCCTCCTCTTCCGCATCAGACTCCTCGCCATCATCATCGTGAAGTTGGACATCGTTCTGACCACCACTATAACTTCCACTTGGTGCACCTTATATAGAATGTATCGACGACATATACTCATCAAAAGCTGGGCTGGCCTCTGCTGGAAGTGTAGGACATAGAACATAAATAAATTTTATAAACGCACTTCTTACGCTAGAAGAATGTTCTGTCATCTCTTTGGCCCTTTTCTCAGACTGTTCTGGATGTTCCCTAACTTACTACAGATCGGTGGCGCTACAGCTCATACCTGAGGAGGGTCAATACCTCGTCGGGGATATCCTAGGTCGGCAGTGTACTCTGCCAGAATGCTCCTCTCCCAACACCTGATGTAAGTGATATGTTGGCCCAAAATTGTCTGGTTCTTGGGCATTGAGGGCCTCTAAAGCATTCTGTTACAAATTTAAATATATCATTAAGTTACAAAATATATATAAAATATAAATTCAACAGATTAAAAACATACAATCTGTTGCTGAGTCGCTTCGTTGATGGCACTTCCATCCTTTTTTCATCTACTCGAGAAAAACAGTTTTGCTTGAGGCACACGTCCTTTAATATTTTGTATCTGCCTCTACAAAGACATTGAAAACTAAAGTTATATGAAAAATTTAGCAAACTATTAAATAATTGAGGAAACAAAAGAAAGTGTAAGTCATAAATAAAACTTATAAACAATTGTCATACCCGCTTCCTCTCATGATCAGGAATTGTAGTGTGTCCCAGTGTGTGGAGGTATTTTTTTGCATCAATGTTATTTTTATTTTTTCCAGATGATTCCTAAATAAAATTCGAAAATGCAATAGATAGTATTAATTCAAAACATGAAAGTTATTATTTAAAAACCTCAAATGTTATTAATACATTAAACTAGGTACTCATCCAATGAGTAATCATCTGACGATACTGCTCTATAGGACAATCATCCACCACTTGTACTGCCTCTAACTCAGTGCCAACTCCAGCAACCCAACCAATATACAACCCATGCTTTTAGGCTCTCCAAAGCTTTCATAAGTCCTTTAGACGTTCCGGTCGTGCACCCTCACCATAGAGAAAATTAAATCAAAGCTGAAATAAAAATATTAATTTATATAAATACAAAAATAATTCATGGAATTAAATAGAACAGATATTTTTACCCATATCTCTATCCAATATCTATCCTTGACCTCATGTGGCAAATGTCTCCACAATAGCAGGCTGACAGGAATGATGTTGGAGTATTTTGAAAGCATCGCCAAAAAACTCCGACATTGTTGCCCTGTTTTTTCAACCATTTGGTTGTCTTCATTATAATCCACTATAACCTGTGTGCGGCGATTCCACACCGAACGCATGCGTGTACACCCCCACCCACGCCTCCTGTCTGTAGATGTATCTGTCATGAAAGAAAAAAAATATTTTATCAAAACATGTTATAATGAAAAAAAATATTGCTAATAAAATTTGTTAGGGTTATATAAATATATATGTGCCAGTTGGATCACTGAGCGCCGCTTGATCGACATAAACTGATGGAACACCCTGTGGTGGAACAGGACTTGAATACAATGGAATATAGAAGCTCGGAAAGATAGAAGTAGAAGGAAAAAAAGATGGGACAACTGTCTGACCGGATGCTGACTGGGGAGTGGGAATCATCATGGGATGTGAAAATAATGCGCTAGAAGATGCATAAGGTAGCGAAAACATGGGATTCCTAAATATCCCATATGTCCCTAACGACACACTGGGATCAGAATGTGGGAATGATAACATGTCAGTGGGAGGGGCATGGTCTAGTCGGGTACGCGCAGCTGCTCGTCCACCTCTGGTACGAACCCTCCTCGTACCACCGACCTAAGTACTTGGACCAGTACTAGGCTCCTCGTCGAATAACTGTCGACGTATAGGTGGATCCTACAAAAATGTTTACAAAAAAAATTAATCACATGAAATTATATATTCTTTATATATATCAATTTGAAATGAAGTACTCACTATGGGCACAAATGATGGAATTCCCCACTCGGTCATTCAACATTTGTTCTCTATCATTTTTTTCCATCATCTCTCTTCAATTGGATTCATTTTCTGCTTTTGAAAACAAATATGAAATTAATTAGAAAAAGAGAACTAATGTGTAACCCAAAAAACTAAATATATGAGGGAATAGGGGGATTCATTGGTAATTTAGCTATCAATTGTTTTAGAAGATCTTGAATGGATTTAATAAATCATATAAGTTGTAATGTTCACCAAGATATAAATATTGTTTGACTATGTTTGAATACAGTTCAATTCCAAATTAGAAAATGAAATTCCAATAAAACTACAACCAATAAACATTAAAAATTCACATAATGGGCAAGTCAGCTATCAATTGTTTTAGAAGAGCCCGAATGGATTTAATAAATCATACAAGTTGTAATGTTCACCAAGTTAAAAATATTGTTTAAATATGATTGAATATTGTTCAATTCCAAATTAGAAAATGCAATTCAAATAAAACTACAACCAATAAACATTGAGAATTCACATAACAGTCATGTCACCTATTAATTGTATTAGAAGAGCTTCAATGAATTTAATAAATCATAAAAGTTTTAATGTTCACCAAGTTAGAAATATTGTTTGAATATGTTTGAATACAGTTCAATTCCAAATTAGAAAATGCAATTAAAATAAAACTACAACCAATAAACATTGAAAATTCACATAACGGTCAATTTAGCTATCAATAGTTTTAGAAGATCTTGAATGTATTTAATAAATCATATAAGTTGTAATTTTCACCATGTTAGAAATATTGTTTGACTATATTTGAATACAGTTCAATTCAAAATTAGAAAATGTAATTCAAATAAAACTACAACTAATAAACATTGAAAATTCACATAACGGTCAAGTCAGCTAAAACATATTTGTGATCAATACTAAATCAATTTGAATATTACCAACCTTAACAACCCAACTCGAGGTAAACCAAAAGAATTGAGAAAATGGATGAATGATTCTATATATTTTCAACCATAACATCAGGTTCAAAATCAACTCTGACAATTGAGCTATTTGAGTCATCAAAAGAAATTAATGGATTGGTCCCAATGGAACTAGGGATAGTGTCAATTCCATCATCACCATCATCAAAAATATGTCTTGGAATTACTTCAACTATGACACCAAAATCAGGTCGAAGTTGGTCTTTGACATAAAAAACTTGTTTAGCCATTGATGCCAACACATATGGTTCTTCGGTAGCAAGAGTGCAAGTCATATTAATTACTCGAAACCCACAATCATCAATAAATGTGCCATGTCTTGTCATCAAATCAAACCAATGGCATTTCATCATTGTGACTCGTCTATGAGAGTAATAATCCAATATTATTATTTTCTCAACAACTCTTTAATAACCCACATTTTCAAATTGCGGTCTACTATCTGATGCACTGGTATAACAATCTGTTATGGCAGTAACCATAACACCATCATGTTGTGTTCTCATGTTATTTTCTCGTTCAGTGACAATAAATTTGTACCCATTGATAACAATTGATTTATAGTCACGAACCATGGTATTAAGACCAATAGCCAAAGGTATTATTTCCTCAGAGATAGAGTCAGAAGACAAACTCAATACCTACAATATAAATGACTATTAAACTTAATTAAATATTGATATAATTATTTTAAACATTAATTTTTTTATTCCTTCAATTTTAACCAAGAAAAAACACTTTGCTATGTAAAGTCTCTCTCCTTCTCAAAGAAAAAGAACGATGCTTCCTATTTATCATTGTTTTATGTTCCCTGTAGATAAAAAATATGAATAGTTTAACAGATATATATGTAAGATATACATAATAAATTTAGTTACCTGATATACTCATCGAACAAATCACAGTTGAACAAAACTGTGCAACGTGCCATCTCCCGCTCTTCATGGCTTAATGTCTTCAATGTATATGATCCAGGAATTCCTCCTATTTGAGGAATTGATTGAAAACTGGGTTAAATTTTCTCATACTGTTCTTCTACATTTCTCATTGGTCTGTTCAATATTGTAGTAAGATCAGACAAATACATCGAGTAGAAATCCATACATTCTTGAGCCAAGTAACCGTTCACGATAGAACCTTCGAGATGATTTCTGTTTCGGACATAATACTTTAATGTGAATATATTTCTTTCAGTTGGATACATCCAACGAAAAAAACAGGTCCTCCGAGAAGTATTTCAGTGGGAATATGGACATTTAGATGCCGCATGCATGTCAAAAATGATGGAGGAAATATTTTCTCCAACTCACAAAAAATTAATGGGGTATCTGTCAACATTTTTTGCAAGAATGACTTGGACAACTTCTTAGAAAAAATATCTCTAAACAAATGGCACAACTGAATAACAGCAACCGTTACATTATTGGACAAAAGATGACGGATTTCTATTGGAAGCAACTCATGCAGTAGAACGTGAAATTCATGAATCTTCAAAGATTTTAGCTTCAACCCTCTTCTGTTGACCCATTTAGATATGTTGCTTGAATAGCCATAAGGAACTCTAACAGTCACTAATACTTCCAGAAAATGTTTTTTTTCATAGGTGTCATCACATAAGAAGCACATGGAAGTTTCCATTTATTTTCACTGATACGCACAAGATGTTATTCTGGTCTGATGCCCCAATCCACCAAGTCATGACGAGATCATAAATCATCTTTTGTCTTCCCCATGACATTTAGAAGACCCGAAAGAAACATTTCACATATATTCTATTCAATATTCATTACGTCTAAGCAATAACGTAAAAAATTGGTTGACCAATAAGGAAAATAAAAAAATATACTCCTCTTCCTCCAATTGTAACAGGTTTCAGTGGAAAAATTATTTATCTTTCCAGATTTCATTTGACCCTTCACGAATGAAAAACTGAAATCTTTCAATTCATTAAGCACGTCAGTTCCATGCATACGCTGAGGTGGATCATCGGTCTCTATGGTAATCTCAAATCTTCGACGATTCATTCTATATGGATGATACTTTGGCAATAATCGTCTATGTACGATAAAACTGAAATTACATTGATGTTTTAGACTTCTGGATCGTGTATTCTTCATACAAACTGGACATGACAATTTTCCCTTCGTGCTCCATCCAGACATCATTGCATAAGCCGGAAAATCATTGATCGTCCACATAAGCATAGAACGCATCTGATATATGTCTTTCGAACATGCATCATATCTGCGCAAACCAACATCCCAATGAAGTTTCAACTATTTTATTAATGGTTGCATGTAGACATCAATATCAATGTCGGGATCAGAAGGACCAGATATGAGTATACTCATGAAAGTGAAAGGTTTTTTCATACACAACCATGGAGGAAGATTATAAATGTGTATAAAAACTGGCCATGTGATGTGTGAAGTAAGCATCTACCCAAACGGATTAAAACCATCGTATGAAAGACCCAGCCTCAAATTACATATGTCAGCTGCAAAATCAGGATGTGGAGCATCAAATTTCTACCATGCAAATCCATCTACAGGATGAACCAACTCATCATTAGTCTTTTTTCTCTCGGTATCATTCCATCTCATTTTCATTGATATGTCATCAGACATAAAAAGATTCTAGAGTTTGGGGATCAATGGAAAGTGCCACATTACATTTTGTGGAACACGGGATGGTGTTCCATCGGATTTTGACTTCCATCAGGATGTGCCCCATTTTATACAATCATTTCGTTCATCAGTTTCCTCCCATAATAAAATTCAATATTTCGGGCAAGCATTAATTTTTGTTTCTTGAAAATCCAAGTTCCTCAACTAACTTCTATGCCATATAGTGGTTTGAGGCAATATCTGCATCATCTAGAGGTAAATACATCAAGATGGTAAGAATGTAATAGATTTCTGTATTAGAAATCCCATACATAGTTTTCCCATGAAAGAATCAGATAAAAAATTCCAACTTTTTCATTTTATCGCATTGTCGATATACTGGAGTCGTGGCAGCGTCATTCAATTTTTTCACCCTATCAATATCATCATTTTCACTAGATGCATCACCTGTCCTCATATCGAAGTCTTCTTGAGTCGAAATCCTTTCTTTTTCATGATGACTAATAAATGGAAACCGATCATCTAAAAAATTCTCCATTCCAGTCCTTTCATTTAGATCATCACCAATTTGAGATTTCATTTTTTCCCCATTGTGATACCACACAAAGTAGTTTGCTTGAAAACCATTTTTGGTTATGTGGTAGCTGACTTCTTCACAGCTCAACCAAGGTCTACCAACACAATTGGAACATGGGAAGTGTATACGACCACTATCTGAATCATTGTGAAATGCAAAATCTTTAAAGCTCTCCAAATAGTTTAGAAAATCGCTTGAGATCCGATCGGTTTCATACATCCAGCTTCTGTCCATTCTGTAAAAAGAATTTATATAAGTCATTTTTCATAAACAATTCAATAGGATTGAACATTAATAGAAAATAAATTTATGTAAATGATAAAGGAAGGAGTTTCTAGTTGATGTAGTGACCTATTAAAATAATGTAAAGGTATACTAATTAATTCAGTTATGTGTGCCTAGATTTGAGGTGAGATGTGTTTTGTAATTTTTTCATTTATCACATACCAAGAAGACACCATAGACCTGATAAAACATTGTTCAAGATATTACAAAGTGAAGGATTTTCATGAATGATGCAGAATGTGTAAAGAGATTTTTTTAAATAAGTTATTGATTTTAAAAAATGGAAATATTGTGAAAAGTTACTGACATTTCATAACACCCAAACTAAAATCCACAGAAAGTACCATATCACCCCACTAAAAAAAAGGAAAACCACCTACCCCCACTACCCCAACCATGTCTATTACCTCAATGAGGGGTTCTATGTATATATTTGGGAAGAGGTTGAAGGAGTCTAACCTGGATGGGGGAGTTGCAACCGATCAGATGGAAGACCTCATGTTAGGGTTCACCTATGCAGGGGCTTCTGGAAATTGGGGAAAATGCAGAGTTATTTGCTTCTGTGTAATCAGGGGTGGGCTTTCCACAGGGGTGGTGAGGTTGTCCAGGGGGTATGGGGTGTCCAAGGGTGGGAGGGCTGTCCACAAGGGTGGAAGGGCTGTCTAGGGGGGAGGGGGTGTCCAGGGGGGGTGGGCAGGCTATCCACGGTGGTGGGGGGGCTTTCCAAGGGGTACAAGGTGTCCAGGGGGTGGGGATGTCCGGGGGGTGGGGGGAGTGTCCAGGGGTGGGTGCACTATCCACGGGGTTGGGGGGCTGTCCAGAGAGTAGGGGGTGTCCAGGGGGTGGACATGATTTCCACGGGGTTGGTGGGGTTGTCCAGGGGGTACAAGGTGTCCAAGGGGTGGGCAGACTGTCCACGAGGCTGGCAGGGCTGTCCAGGGGGTAGGGGTGTCCAGGGGGTGGGCGAGATGTCCACAGGGGTGTGACTGAGATATGAAATTTAATTGGGTTGTCATTCATGTTATGAGAAACAAAAGATGGGTGTTAAGGAATAAAATAGTATTTTTTAGTGAAAATCCAATTTGGTAGGATTAGTGACATGATAACATGATGGAATCAAGTTTGCAATTGGGAAAATGTTGGGGCATTGGATTCTAAAAGGCTCCCACAAACTTCCAAGGATATATTATTTCTAGAAAAATGTGTTGTGGGAGAAGGAATTCATCCTATATAGTTGATGTCACTTTTAGATCATGTGATTCCTTACTCGTCAAGATGACTACACAAGAACCAAAACCAAAGAGGACTCAAAACTATCCAAATCTCTATAAGTGATGAATTACCCAGTCTTATTGATGAACTATGGAAGTGATGACTTCCCACCTGCACAGCCCCCCCCTCCCCACCTCACCCCCAACAGACTCCCCCTGCACAACCCCCCTCCCATCCACTGACTGCACAACCCCCCCCCCCACCTGCACCCCCACTTTCACAACCCCCCTCCCCCACCCCCACCTGCACAGCCCCTCCCATCCACCCACTGCACCCCCCCCCCCACCTGCACCCCCACCTGCACAACCCCCCTCCCCCTACCCCACCCCCATCCCCACCTGTACAACCCCCACCTCACCCCCCAATATACTCCCACCTTCCCAGCCCACCCCCAACCTACACACTCCCCCCCCCCCCACCCACGTGCACAGCCACCCCCCGCCTACACCCCCCACTTGTACAACCCCCCTCCCTCCACCCCCACCTGCACAGCCCCCTACCCCCACCACCACCTGTACACCCCACCCTCACCTCACCCCCAACAGACTCCCACCTGCCCAGCCCACCCCCCAACCTGCACACTCCCCTCCCCCCACCGACTTTCATAACACCCCCTCCACTTTCACCCCCAATTTGAACATCCCCCCTCCCCCACCCCCCTGCACAACCCACCCCCACCCCCACCTGTACAACCCCCACCTCACCCCCCCCCAACAGACTCTGACCTACCCAGCCCACCCCCCAACCTGCACACTCCCCTCCCCCCACCCACTTTCACAACAACCCCCCTCCACTTGCACCCCCACCTGCAAAACCCACCCCTCCCCCCACCCACACCAGCACAACCCACCCCCACCCCCACCTGTACAACCCCCCACATCAACCCCCCACCAGCACACCCCCTCCCCCCACCTAAACACCCCACCAATAAACCCCCTCCCCCACCTCCTGCACCCCCATCACCTCCCACCAGAACAAAAACATAAAACAAAAACAGAACAAAAAGTTGATTCACACATGACACCAGAACAAAAACAGAAAACAAATAACAAATCGAATTGAAATTGTTGGCTATACCATACTGCACGAACCATAGGTTTAATCCAAATCAAAACAGAAAAGAAAAAAATTAGATGCAAAACATTAAAAATAACGTACTACTTATAGATTTTAAGTGAAGAAAAAAACAACTTTGTGATTGAATATGGATCTGGTGGAATGATTTTCTAAGTGATAGAGATCTTAGGTATCAAATATATCAGTTCAATCACGTGGATTGGGATATCGGGTTGTCTGGGATTTTAGGGGATAACTTTCACAACAATTTTATAAAACTGTTGGGAAAGGTGAGCTTTTCCAACAGTTTACACAAACCATTGGGAAAGGCTTCCTATGTCTTGGCCTTTGCCAACGGATTGTAAAAACCATTGGGAAAGGGAGAAAAAAATTTAGATTTCCCAACTGTTTCTTCAAACTATTGGAAAATACTTGTTTTATACCCCCTATACCAACGGTTCTGTTGAACTGTTGGCATACAAGCGTTGGGAAAACCTAGCTTCCCAGTAGTGTGTGGTTTACTATGGATTTTTCATCTTGGATCATAGTCTAAAGAAGAGTTTAATGATTCATAATAGTCGTGTAGGATTCACATGACATATATGCATTCTAGTGTTGTTTTTACCACTGATCATTGAGGATCAGTTGTTTAAAGTTATCCAAAAACTCATATAGTCATATATATTCTTAGTGGAGTTATTCTCAACAAAATCTTCATGTATATAAATATTTTCCTCTGATGAATTTTCATGTGGATCTATGGTGTGATGATTCTTTTTGATGATGATGATATTATTCCTTAGTGAGAAGGATGTGTGGTGGATTTTGTGGGTTGGTATAGCAACGTGATGACTTAGTGATAAATCCCTTGTGTGAGATACCATCTATTTCTTTATATGAACCTCTTTGATATTTGTGTCAAACATATTTCTTTTGGGTTTTTCTTTATCTTTAAGACTTGGTTGCCATTTATTCATCATATATAGTGAGCCAAATTTGGAGGGAAATAACCTAAATTTCAGGGATGTATGTTTGGTTTTCCACAATGGAGTCCAGGTAAAAAATGATAAAAGAGGATTATGAGGGTGTACTGAGATTTTTTATGACTTTGGTGGAGGTTCAGGTTATTTCCATCTGAAAAAAGATGAAATCTATTTGAAGATCCACTACACACTGTGAAAATGATTTACACTATGTGTAATTATTTCTAGGAAAAATCCATTAACCTAGTTCATGAAGTGAAATGAATGGTAGTCATGAATCCATTACATGACATGTAATACTCATACAGGGTTAAATTAACCCAAGGAAACATGTTTTTAACCACAACCCCATATGAGGTAATATATGACATGTAAAGGAATTACACACCATGTTATTATCAATAGAAATGGTTTTAGATAGTGTCGTACACCCTTTTATCATTCCAACATTTGTTAAACCCCTCCTCTTGAATCCAAGGAGAGTCATACTGGTTCTAGAGTGATTTTATCACTTTTAGATGTTGCAATTTTTTGTTTGATCCCTGGTAGTACCATTTTTTGTCTTCTTCTCCTTTATTAATTCTACCGTTAAAGTAGTGTTTCATTTTTTATATCTTCTATGGAATCATTTTGAACTCGATTTGTGTGAAATTGGTTCCTTTTTGTGATATTCATCTCCTCCTTTCTTATTGTAGATTCTTATGGGAAGAATTGTTTGATCTTTATTCCAAGGTAGGGGTTTAAAGCCTAATCCTATTGTTTGTTTAATGGTTGAGTATGTGAAATACTATAATTGTTCCACTATGATGTTAATATTGATTAATTTAAGGATGGAAGAATATAAATAATGTGATTGAATACTCCTTGGATCCTTTTGGATTTACTGGTTTTGTGACCTGGCTTATGGAAACCCATGGGATTGGAGAACACATTGATTAATAATGTGTTAGATAATGGATAAAATTATATTTATCATGACATGTGTTTTAGAAGATTTATTAATATATAATCACATTGGTTATAGTTTATCGGAAATTGATATGAGTGATGATAAATTTATATATATATATATATATATATTAAATGGTGATTGAAAAATAGATGGTAATTTTCATAATTAACCATTAAGGATTATGATGTGATATTGTGATATACTTATTTATATGACTTTTTGTGTTTGATACTATGATTTTTATATTGCAGGCTTGTCCCTGTTTGACTCTATAATACTTATATATAGGGATATTCCTGATGATGCTGGAATGTTTATATAGTGGGATATGCCTTGTGATTAATGATTAAATGATTATATAATTGTCTATGCCTAGTTATTAATGTTGAGTTGTTTATATAGAAGGATATTCCTAGTGATAGATGCTAAAAATTTTATACAATAGGCTATTCCAAATGATACATTTTGAAATGCTTATATAGTAGGCATAGCCCAGATGATACTAAAATGCTTATATATAGGATTTTCATGGAGGCCAAAATGGTTATATAGGGGGCTATTCTTTGTTTTATGATTGTACCATGGTTTATAGTTATGGTGGGAATGGTTATGATTTATTCTCAAAGAAATTTTATCATGGTTCTGAAGTAATTTTATAAAAGTAATTTATTAATTGATTAATTAAAGAGCCATTTCATCAATTTATTTATTACTAAAATTATCAGACTAATTTCTTTATAAATAGTGGTGTTGACCAACTATGTTTTACTCACACTCGATTCAGGCCACCATTTGGTAACAGAGTAGATTACATGGATGTAGGTTTGGACAATGTCAAGGGGCCTTGCCGCTAATTTTTTATTTCTGGATGGGTTGGATTTTGGAGATGGGACTGACAAGGGATTTTGGACTGGGGGATTTTCATTTTATTTGTGATAGTGGATTATTTTACTAATATTTCTTTTGGTTTGAAATATAAATAAAAATGATCCTATCATTAAATGATTCATTATTACTGGTTTATTGACTCCACCTTTTATTTCCATGTTTTATGATATATTATTTCTTCTATTTTAATTATACATATATTTATTTATTATTGGTTATTCCAGTATGATGTATCACTATAATGGGGGGTATAGTTCACCAACTATTCATTTCACACCAGAGAAACTTGTTTGTAGCCTTTCCTGTATAAGGAGGCATGTTTGAGGTCTCATTAACAACCATTTTTGGCCACGTGAGAGAGTTATGGGGTAACGATCCATACTTCATAAATGATATTTTTTTTTCTTGGTAAAATGTATGTTATATCATATTAAACACAACAAATTATATCTCCTTAATGAAGATATTTTTATAGAATATATATGGAAATGTGACTATTGGAATTTGGTCGTCAGTCAATATGATCATTAAAAGCTATACCATTGGTAATAATTCTACCATAATAATTATGTTCTTATATGTAAGAATAACAAAGGATGATGAATACATAAAGAAGTATTTATGGAATCAACAAGTATAGTTCTGATATTTGAAGCCCATTTGATAGAACATAGGAGGAAGGAATCATCATTGGGGTTCTCCCTTGACCAACCCCAAGCTGATCTTTAACAACTGAATCTTGAACAAAATTACATATTGGAGAAGTTCATGTTATTTGAGATTACCACTTGGTTGATGATAGTTAAGTCACCCCACGAACTACCCCAATTTTACACCTTACTCTTATGGTGTATGAGAGTGTAATAATAGGTTATGTGTCCAGGCTTATTATTTAAAGTAAAATTCCTTGTATAAATAAAATTTTTATTTCATATTTTTAATTTTACAATATTTTTGCTTAATAAAATATAGGTTGAATTTGAAAAATTTGGATTTCCAACCCAATTTTTAATTTCCAAAAAAAGAATAAATAATTATAATTACCTATGGTATTGTGAATAAAACATTTTTTAATGAAATAGTATGATAAAAACACTTTTCTAAATATAAATAATAATATAATATTATAATGTCCTTAAAATATTTTAAGTGTCATATGTTTTACTATACATATTCAACCTGCTATTTTTTTTAATAAATAAGGATTTTTATTGTCAAAAGATAAATTTATCATATTTAGATAATTATTATGATTAACTAAAAATCATTTCCCAAATATGTTCATAAAATTTAGGTTGTTGTTAATTTATTCAAATTTTCTAAAATACTTTATTTTTAAAAGAATAATACAAATATATTTTGAGTTTTTTGATATGTTTAATGACCTCAAAATTATTTCTTAATTATTTAATAGTTTTTTTACCACAATCCATGAATCAAAATATGTAATTTTTTTTATAATAAAATATTTTAATATATTTTAATCAATTTATAAACCTATAAGTTACTTTCCCTAGTCTAAAATGGAAAAATTTGTCGTTAAAAACATTATTTTGTGATAAATTTAATTTTTTTGAATAATAAGTAATATAATATGTTTCTTGGTTCTTGTATTTTAGAATGAAATAAAATATGTCCCAAATGTCCAAAACCATAGGTAAAATCAAGGGAAATCCCATAGTGTTTCATTTTCCACAACCTATATTTCCAAGGATTATATTTAGACATTATTAAACAGATACTCCACTTTATCTATAAATACAAACCCATTTATGAAATTAAATTCCTTAAAAATCCCCCCTCAATGAAACTATGGCCTTTTACCTCCCATGGTGTCACCTCAAGGTGTCCCGAATCCCCTATGGTCCCAATCCTCATGTTTTAGGAATAAATCATCAAGGTAAGAGAATTATCCTTCTTTCCTCTTTGATTAAAGAACCTATTTTTGTATACATCTCTTAATTAGAATGGTTACTCAATTATATTTCCCTTTTAATATTACCCTTAAATAAAAATTGTGTTTCATAAACCACATTTTATTCTCGTTACACTGATGAATTTACATATCAAAATTTGTATCTTCATCTCAAGACATTCTCTTTCATTTTCATATTATGAATACCCAAGCCTCTTTCATTTCTAAATTTATTCTCCTAGAGGTAAAAATGATTTATTTTATCTTGGGAATATCATAAATTAAACCCACATTCCCTATCTGTGGGATCAAAATGACATAATGATTATTTTTTTTAATCACTTTTGAAATGCCTAAATTTTGATATGAACACTATTTAGTAATTCTCCATGAGTTATTTAGGAATTTTTTTTATTATCTATGTGGATCAAATTAAACAATCTACATTAAGTGTACTCCATGATTTATCACTAATTAATTGGGAAAATAATTTAATCTCTTGAGATGAAATGTTTTACGATACCTTACTGAATAGCCTTGGTAATTTTCAGTTACGACATCGTGGTGATTAACCACGGTGATATGCATACGAATGTCTAAGAAAAATGTTATAGCCACATATCCATGTACTGATTCATTTTATTTTTTATTATGATATGATTTATTTTCCTTTTCTCAGTCCTTAATGACATTACTCAATTTCTTATTGATAGCACACAAGATCATGTGCAAACTGTTGTTGGGAAAAATCCCTCAAGGTAACATTGTACTGTTTTTGGGTTGATTGACTTTTTTGAAAAAGAATGTTTCCGTAATCTATTGTGCATTTACAAATATATAGTTTACAAGGTATATTGAAAAATTTTCAAGAAAAAGGCAATTATTTTCCATAGGCGGTACAGAAAGAGTGTTTACGAGTTGGAGTCATTTCCTAATGTTTTCTAAATAATAATGGTCCAAAATCTAGACAATGGAGAAATCTGTTTTTAAAATTATATTTTTTGCAAGATTGATGGTGAATATAAATGTTATGCACAATTAATGATTAGGGGTTATCATGTCAAAATATGGATATAGAAATAAGTACGTGAAATATTTGAATATTCACGAATGATGATTTAAAGTGAAAAAAGAAGAGTTGCACACATCCACAAAATTAAGGCGAAGATTGTGCACAAATGAGACTTACACACACCAATGTGACATCAGAATTATATTTCCATACTTTGGGAAATGTTGTTGGAATGTTTTCTGGAATAAAAGAAACTTTCTCACAGGGTCAAAAATGTCTATAAATAAGAGGCCACCCCCCTCATTTTTCATATAACATCACTTAGAGAAAATCAATGATCATAATTGTGTAAGACTTGCATGAAAGGGGTTTTGTGTGTATAGATAGTTTTCATGCAAAGAATAATGTTTCTCACAACAATTTTTCCCTAATAGTGTGATAATTTGGGAGTTCTGAACCAAAATTTAAATTTTTCATGCAATGTGTTAGAGTTGCGCACAAGACATCACAAGGTTGGAGAAAAGATAGAATTTTCCCAGTAATATTGTGGTAAATGGGTATTCATCAAGTGTATGAAAGTGAAACATAATGATTCAATAAATTAGGTGTGAAACATATTTATTCAATTGATCATTGTGGATTATTTTGAAGGACCAGTGAGAAAACACCTATTGGGGGTTTAATGGTCTTTGAAGTTGTGATTTGTTGTAATCTAGGAGGGATAGTGAGTCTGCTCGATAATATTTAAATAGTAGTGAGATTTTAGTAGATTTGATACATTGGAAGATTTTTGTTGTATTCTGCTTGGGCATAGCCCAGTGGGAGTGAACCAAGTAAAAATTGTGTGTCTCATTCATTCATTCATTTCAGATCATACATTTCTATGGGAAAGATAGATAAGAGTTTTTTATTTGTCAATGAAACATGATTAGATGGGGAAGTTGATTTAATTTTTCACACCCTAAATCAACCCTCCTCCCAGGGGATTTAACCTAGTTGGGAAAACAATTGTTTTAAGATCTAAAAGATAATAACATTGTTTCTCTTTCAATGGTTTTAATTGAGATTGTCAATCACAAAGAGATTCAGATCTTTAATTGGATTACTTTTTTGTTATGAAAGAATCAGATACAACACTACTTCCGATATTTATGAATGTATGTCTCTAAAGCATTGATTTATAGTATTTCATCTAGTATTAAAAGTTGTGTTTTATCCAAATCTAAATTAATGGAATTGGATATTGAAACTAAATGAATTAATTATTTTAGGTGATCCCTATTCAACAAAACATATAAAAAGGTGGTTTAATGTAAAATATCACATCACGTGTGGGAATATTTTATAAATATTTATGTGGGTGACTACAAATTATGTTAATTAAAGTTGCAAGTTCTATTGGAAAATTATGAGGATCTCATAATGCAACCAATGAGTCTGTTGAAATATTCTTTGACAGGGTTAATGTAATTTTGGAAGCCATGTGTTGTCTCAAGGAAATTATTGATGAATAAAATATTTTGATGATAAACTTTTGAAGACATCCATCTCAGTTCAATCTGAAATTTTATCTGTTAGAGGAGAATGATCCATAAGAGATGACATTGGATTGGTTGCACAATACTCTTTTCTCGTATGTCATGAAAAATTAGGACATTGAGTTTTTAAAAAAAGGTAATTTCATAGAGGTGGAAATATAGGCCATGAAGATGCTCGCCAATGAAAATGGACTTGAATAATAATAGATGAATGAGGTAATGTCGTTCCTTCCCTCAAATCCACAAATAAGAAATATAATGTTCAAAGGGAAACTCCCACTTGTATTCCTTTAATGTTGAATGGTTAGACATATTGCAATGAGGTTTCCCAAGAAGTTTCAATAACATGATGAGGATGGAGTTTAAATTCCGATGAAAAAGTATTTAGCATATGTGAAAGGAAATAAAAAGGTTAAGAGTAATTTCATAAAAAAACATAATCCTTCACAAGAAATTGACAGTTTCGATGAATTTGAGGTTGAAGAGACGAAGAACATAAAAAATCATAGGGAGAATTCTATGGTGTATGTTATAGGTAACTCCCCGAAAAGGGAAGAAAGATTCATTGATGATGAATAGGTGGAAGGAAGCATGGATATGTAGTCTGAATTTGAATCCTCTCTTGAATAGATAGATGTTTGAAAAGCCAAAAGAAAGAAATCCAACAAAGTGGTACATGATTCCAACCTTTTTATACAGAATTGGGAAGAAGAGATATCTGAGATGAATGAAGAAATTGAAAAAATAAATAACTCAATGTTAGAGAGATCATATAAGACTATTGGCTATATAATCAAAATCAATGAATAGAAAAGATAAAATGATAGTTTAAAAAAACTGGGAAACAAAAAATCAAACATATCAAAGAACATAAATAAGAATTCATTGACATGTGGTGAAGTGTTAATGATTTGGAAAAAATATTAACTCTTTGTATGAAATTGGGAAAAAAGAACATTCAGGCCACAAATAATGATGAAAGTGGATCATGGAGGCCTTGAAAAATAGTAAAAATGGACAAATTTAAATGATAAGGTTTGTATGGGGATTTATCAAAAATAGGATGTAGTAATGGTTGGAGTCAAACCACAAGAAACCACTCCATTAATAAAGATTGATTTAGGTACAGGGAAGAACCAAAATATTTTGGGAACCCAAGGTACAACTATTGGCATAGAAGTAACAAGAATGAATGCATCCATCATTAGGTGTTATTGCTATGGAAAGATGGGACACTCGCAGAATGTGTCATCCAAATCAAAGAGATGCCAAAGGGAACAAGAACAATAGAGTACCCCAAAAAAAACAATACTCTATGATATCTTTCTAGGGAAATTTTCTTTTAGTTGGAGGATTTGGATACACGGAAATATATCGTACATCAACCATGCACATGAATGTTCTATAGCAGAACCAAATTGATTTCAAGAAGAATCTCAAGGAATCAAAAAGTGATATGTAAACACAAAACTGATTTATTGCTCTAAAAGATGATGTTTTTCCATTATACTCCAAGGAATACCAATATTATCAATCTATACCAACAATGAATATGAAAAAATAGATCATAATGAAAAGTGCTGAGAAGGCTGTGGTTTCGAAAATTTCCCTAAAATAATCTGATCATTATAGTGTTTATATACATGACAGTTGATTCACATCCCATATTAAAAGAAATAATGATATTGTTAAAATAATAAAATATAACCAAGAAGGCATTTTCAAATTTTAAAATGATTATGTTCTCAATATAATTAGCTCCCGAAAATCCATGTTCAGGGAAAATAAATGAGACATGATGATGTCTTAGTTATTGAAGGCCTCAGTAAAAATATTCTTAATGTTAGTCAACTATGTGACTCAGAGAATTCTATAAGATTTAATAATAAGATATGTATCACAAAAGGAATATATGTTATAACTATTCTATAGGGAAAAATAAAAAGGGTAATCTCTACCTTCTAACAAGAGATATGATATTTCCTTTTTCTCTAGAGAAGAGAAAAATATTTGTGGCATAAATATCTTGGTGATCTATTCCAACCATCCATAGAAGATCTGGTCAAATGTAATGTATCATGATACCTCCTTAAGTTATTATGTGATCATACTTATAGGTGTCATGGTTGTCAAAAAGGTAATATCATCCGAAATAAGCATAAGTAAAAATAAAAAAATACAAACCAATGTCCTCAAATTATTTCCTGAAGATGTATGTGAACCTATATAACTATGATTCCTTAATGGTAAGAGGTATTTCATTATTTTAATTGATTATTTCTGAAATATTTCATGGGTATTTATCATTTCCAACAAGACGGATGAGTTCATTTTCATTAAACAATACAGGAATGGATTAGAAAGGATGATTTGAGAAAAGAATTCTAAATTTTCATACTAATAATGGTATATAATTTACAAATATACACCTGGAGTATTATCTTTGGAATCATGGAATAAGGCACCATGTCCCAGCTGTGATAATTCCTCATAAAAATTGAGAGGACAAGAGGAGAAATCAGATATTCAAAAACATGGCCAGAATAATGCTTATTGAAAAAGACCTACCAAATAAATTCTGGAAGAAGTCCAGACATCAGTTTACATATCTAATGGCGATCTATTATGTCTGAAGAAAGATAAGACTCTGTATAAGATGTGGTACAGAAAGAATCCAATGTTTATATACTTTCAAATATTTGTATGTAAGTGTTTTATTCTCAATAAGTGGAATCATTGGAAATTTGAGTCACTTAGAGATGAGGGGATATTCTTTGGAAACATGAGAAAAAGAAAATATTATAAATTCTTCACTAATAGGCTAGTAAAAGTATTTGAAATTAGTGACATAACTATAGTGGAAAATTAATAGTATCTTCAACATTGTAGTTTTCAGTTCCGACATGAAAGTGATGAGGAGGTAAGAAACACTAGTGAGAAGATGTAGAAATATGATCCATAATAAGATACTAATGATGAGTAGGTTAAATTTAAATTTTATTTATGCAGAAGAAAAATTGTCGTGAATAAATTAATAGGAAAATATCATTATTTTTCAGGTAGCACCAGTTCTAACAAGGAGAATAAATTCATTACAAAATACATCTTTCTTATCATAGTTAGAGCCTAAAAGTTTTGAGGATGCATTTGATGATGAGAAATGGGTTCAGGCTATAAATGAGGATCTATAAAAAATTGAGAAGAATTATACATGGTAGATTGATTCAAGACCAATAGATAACAATTTCATCAGAAAAAATGGATATTTCTGAATAGGATGAATAAAGATTGTTCTAGGATTGGAAAAATGAATGACTAGTGTGAAAAGGGTAATCACAAATAAATGGTATCCATATTGAGGGAACATTTACCCCTATTACAATGCTAGATAAAATCAAGTTATTCTTGGCCATAACTGTGCAATGAAAGTTCAATGATTTCTAGATGGACCACAAGTAGGAGTTTCATAACAGTTTTCTAGAAGAAGTATTTTATATCTAGAAACCATATGATTTTATCATTCATAAAGATGAGAATATAGTTTGTCGGCTAAGTAAGGCACTTTATGGGTTGAATCAAGCACCGAGAGCATGGTATTCGTGGATTGGTTAGTTCTAAAGGTGCTCTATTTCTAGAATGGGAGAGCTAATTACAATATATATTTTAATAATGATAGTAACAAAAGGATGATTGTGCTGTTTTATGTTTATAAGATAATATTTTGTGGATTAGATGTAGTAAACTGCAATCAATTCACCGAGTTCATCAAAAGTGAGTTTGAAATGTTTATGATTGGTAAACTGATATTTTTCCTTATTTTATAGGTGACACAAAGAAATAATGTCACATTTACTTCCCAATATAAATATTCGATTTAGTTTTTGAGAAAATTATTAATGTACAATTCTAAGGATATGAAGACTATGGTTGATACTCAGATGAAACTTTCATGTGATGTTGATGGAAATAGAGTTAATGTAAGAAAATATAGGAAAATCATTGGAATATTTTTGTACATGAGAGTGAAAAGACCTAAAATTATTTTTTCCACATGTCAAGATGCATAGTATAAATGTAATCCCAATGAAAGAAACAATATTTTAGTGAAAATAATAAACTGTTATATTATGGGAATGATTGAATTTTGGGTCATGTTGAATGAAAAATCTCATCAATAATTGTTAGGCTATAAAAATATAGATTAGTTTGGTTCAACAGATGATAGGAAACCAGCATTAAGGGGTGTATTTTATCATAGAGTATTGTGTATCTTATTTCTATTAAATAAAAAATATTTTATTTCATTGAGAACCAAAGAAGATAAATAATTTGTGGACACTCAAGCATCCATATAGTTATTGTGGATGATGTTGTGTTTTGATGATAAGAGAGTTGAAGTGAAGTCTTCGATCCAAAATCATTGTGATAATTAATGATCTATAAATATTATAAAAAATAAAGTCCATCACTCACGGAAAAATAACACTAAAATAAAATATAATTTTATCTAGGAGAGGTTAGAGAAAATTATTGTGAAATTGGAGTATATTTCTGCAAAACTATAGGTTATAGAAATTTTGACCAAGGACATATGACAAGAAAAATTTAACTACATCGACTAGCTTTGAGTGTCCTGTTGACTCCCCATACATGAAAAAGTGTAGATGTGGGGCCCCCTCTCCCTAAAGTCTGATGTTTTTTACCGTATTGTGCTGATTTGTGTACTTTATCCTGGTGCAGACAATAACGAGGTGATCATTTGTTCATTTGAAAAGGGGGAGAAATTGGGACGATTGAAGGGAAAAATATTTCCTAATAAAGATAGGGGATAAGAGACATATGGGTAGGGTAAACATTTGAGAGTTTAGAGGTTTTAGTTTTTTTGTAAAACCATGCAATTCTTCTTTGACATGAGGAGAGTTACATGTTGTGTGGAATCATTTCATGAATAAAAGGGATTTTCTTGTACATCTTTAAAAATTCCAAAGAACATGAAATAAAATTTTGAACTAAGGGGTATTTTTAAATCTCATGATTCTAATGTTGATCAATCAAATGGAAAATATCATAATAAATGGAGTGTGTGATGAAATTAGTGGAGTGGTTTTTTAATGAAGTGATTCATTGATGATCTTTTCATGTTATTCTTATTTCTTATACCGAGCATGGATCATATGGTATTAGAGTATGTGTTGATTAATTATTTTATCTTAATGTAAATTGAATAAATAAAATGGTTCCATACTATGAAATAAACTTTAATGGTGTATCAAAATGAGAATAGTTATCGACAAACCCAATGGGGGAGTTTGTTGGGAAAAAATCTATTAAGGTAACATTGTGGTGTTTTTTGGTTGATTATGTTTTTTTAAAAATAAGGTTTCTATAATTAGTTGTGTATTTCAATATAAATTTTTGACAATGTATGCTGACAATGTTTCAGGAAAAATGAAATGATTCTTAAGAGGAGGTAATAAAAGAGAGTATCAAAGTGGAATCATTTCCTAGTGTTTACTAAATTTTTGGGGTCCAAAATCTAGAGAATGTAGATAGGTGTTTTTGGAAAATTAAGATACACAAAACATTAAAGGTGAATCTAAATATTGTGTGAATGTTAGGATTCAGGATCACCATGTCGAAATATGTATAATGAAATAAGTGCATGAAATATTTGAATATGCATGAAAGATGAGTTTGTGCAATAAAGGAAGAATTTCTAGCATCTATGAAATTAATAAGGAGATTTAGTAAAAAAGAGACTTACACACCCAATGCGATGCCAAATTTAGTTTTCCATGCTCGGGGGAAATATTGTGCACAAGGCAGTCAGTGGGTGAGAAACTTGAACAAAGAGTCATAAAATTATATAAAGAATCAGTTACCCACCCCCCTCATTCAGTTGCTTATCCCTTAGAGAAAATTAGGGCTCATAATCACATAAGAATTTCACAAAAGGGGTGGTGTGTGTAAATAGAGTTTTGTGCAATGAATAAAAATTCATGGAAGAGGTTGTTCTTTGATAGTGTGAGAATTTTCCATTTATAAATCTAAAATCAAATATTATTTGAAAAAATGTTAAAGTTATGTTCAAGACATCCTTGGTTGCATATAAGATAAGAGTTTCCTAGTAATTTTGTTATAATGTGGTATTCATCAAGTGGATTAAAGTGTAAAATATTGATACAATAAAGAATTTGTAAAACATAATGATTCAATAGGTCAAAGTGGATTATTTTTAAGGAGTAGTGATCCCACTTCCATTTAGAGACAAGGGAGATTTCAAATAATGATTATTTGTAAACCAGGTGGGACCATTAGTATACTCTGGACTCTATAAATAGTAGTGTCCTTTTAGTGTATTTGGTACATTTTCACATTGTCATTTTATTCTCCTTTGATGTATCCCAATGAGGGTGAACCAAGTAAAAAAATTTGTTTCTCGTGCAGGATTTCATTTCAGTTTATACATTTCTAGGGGAAATATGGATAACATTGATTTGTTTAACAATGAAATATGATATAAAGTTGAAGTTTTTTTAATCTATCATACCATGATTCACCCCCTATGAGGGTATTTGATATAGATGGGATAGTTACAATTTACCTTAATTATTCACTTACTGGGCCTTATGCTCATTCATCCCATTGCTTTATGTCCCCAAGTTCATAGAAGTAGTCATTTTAGGTTGAAAAAACCAATGAAGAATCTGATTAAGTGGATTATAGTTTTTGTTTTATGATTTAATGTATTATGTACATTATTTTAAAGAATGTAAAATATAAAAGATCATATGTTTGTACAATGTAATGACAAGTTATATAATAAAAAGGTTGGATGCCATATCCAGAACATGGGACATTATAAAGTGAGGGGATATCTCAGGGGAGTTATGCTGGAGCCCAGGGTATATGGGAAAGTCAGCTACATGTTGTTCTAACTACTCCAACTATTTTGGATACTTGGACTTATATAATTAGAGGTATAATGCTTATATCAACTACCCATGCATGCATTTTGTTTGATAAAAGAGAATTTCATTCCTTTTTATAGTACCCTTTTTTAAATGGCATGATCTTGGTTGAGAAAATATTACATGGTGTTTTAACCATCAATACAGCATTGGGATTGTAGTTAAATAATATAAAATTATTCAAGGTGTGTTCTATAGGGATTTTTGGTTTCCATTTCTCTTGGGATCATATCATGGTAGAAATGATAAGATTCAATTTTACTATTTATTTGCATTAGTTTGATCTATTACATGATCATATTTACTATTACTAGAGGAGATATTGATTTCTATATTTAGAGGGAGGAAGTTATTCACACTAGGGTGATTGGGATGTTTAGGATGGTTGTGGAGGACCAATTTAGTGAAGTTTGTATTATATCATGTCTCTGTGAGTGAGCCTTGTTCTAGTTGATGGAAAATGTATCAGGATTATTTTTCTCTAGAGGAATACCATTTTCAGGATGTATTTCTTGAAAAGTTCTATTAATTACCTCCCAAGAGAAAGGATGAGTTCACGCCCGAGTTAGTGTTGGGATCATAGCAATTTTCTATATCTCATTATAGAATGTAACTAGAAGAGCCTCAGAAGATTAATGTTTAGTTGTAATATCTGGATGTTAAATTATTGACATGGCCAAGCATAACTCTATGGGTTTACCATGTTATTTTCACCAAGAAGGTGATGTTACCTTGTTCTTATGATTGTATTATCAAAGATTGAACTTGATTATAGTCTAGAACAACATACCCTTTTGTGTAACAATGATCTCTTTGATTAGATAAGATGTTCTGAAATATTCTCAAATATTGATTACGGATTTGGATATTAACATTGATAGTGATAACTTCAGACATACCTCCGAAAACATTTAGTAGTGGGTATGGCTTGAATTAATTTTTAGTGATGTTGTTTCATTTGATGAACACACCAGCAGGATTCATGGACTTTATGAATTAGATATTTATTCCTTTTTTGTACCAGTTTGTGGTAGTTTTATTAGATGAAATATCAGTGAACTCCCAATCATTAGATGATCATGACCAACATCATCAAGTCACATTAAGTACATTGAGAGATAATTGGCATTATTCCATGAAAACCAAATACCTTTTCTGGAATGATAGAGTGAACTTCTTGGGTTGTATCATCTAATTAGAAGGAGTATTGGTGGACCTAGAGAAAGTTATAGTTGTGATATCTTGGGATCATGCCAATAATTTCATCAAAATATTATTTTTATGGGTTTCACATGATTTCACCAGTGTTTTATTTTGGTAATTTTCCTGTTTGAAAAATCTAACATCCAAAATGACTAAGAAAGCAGCGAGGTCTATTTTGTCAGACACTAGTAAGAGATACTTTTAGGGCCTGAAGAGAAGGCTGACCTCAATAAATATCGTCAATTTACAAATGATAGGAAAAGGATTATATCATGTACAATGAAACATCTTTATTTGGATATGTAGTAGTTCTAATGTAGGATGGTTGAGTGGTTTGTTAGGGATTCAAATAGCTAGACCGCATGAGATGAATTATCCAACTTATGATCTACAGTAAGCTGTAGTGGTACATGTACTGAGATGTTCGAGACACTATCTTATGATCTACAGTAAGCTGCAGTGGTACATCATTTATTAATGGGACTTAAACCTTTGGTATATATGTTTTGTCTATTTTTTGTTGTATTTTTAAATTGAGTCAGATTATACACAAGGAAAGGAAAAAATAATTACCATTTCTTTAATCCATTAGTTGTTGAAAATCACACCATAAAGTTGGGATTTGTTTTATTTTGCTTTTATATTTCATTTTGAAATTTTAGTTGAGGTTCGGGTTGTGTTCGCAGTTTGAATTTTAGAATTTTGGAAGTTATATGTGATTTTTAGCATTTTCATGGCTTGTGAGCATGGTTTGAGGGTTAACCCTATGGTATGTTGAGGAAGATGATGTTTTTAGTTAATTTTATTCTTGTAGGGTTTGATCTTCATGGTTTGAGGATGGTTTGGGGAAAACATTGTTGGACTATGGGGAAAATTGTGGGGCTTGAGGGTCGATGTCTAGGGCATGGTGCACAACTTGTGCATGGTTAGAGGAAACACTACGACAACTGTATGAGAGTTTTTTTAGTTTGAATAGTGTAATTTTTCACAGTTGGTAAATGATTTCTCAAATTATGTAGCTAAACCATGAGTGGTTCCCTCTTCTATAGTAGGGTATTCATGGTTTTCATATGGTTTTTCAAACCATGTGGCTAAACCATGCTAGTTTCCTAGGTCCTTAAAATTGTGAAAATCCTCTATTCCCCCACTATTATGTTAACCCAATTTTAGGTTTATCTGCCCCTGTTTGACCTATGAAAACTAGGGGCTCTAGGAAACCTATTTTCATCGCTCCCCTTCATCATTTGAGGCACCTTAAAGGTTCCTATGAATGTTTATTTGAGGTTTTTTCTGATTTACCTTCTCTTCACTCTTCTCTCTCTTGGTTCCATGTTATTTTCTTAGTGGATTCTCTCTTGGTCAAATCGTATGGGTTACAGATAATGTGTTGTTCGATTTATTTGGTGTTATGGTGATATTATTTTTCATTAGGGTCTATTCATCATTCAGCAGATGTTTCATTACATTCACATTCTATTGAGATAGGTGTTTGTATCCATTTCTTTTCTGACACATTCCTTTGATGCATGATCCTTATGTTAATTCTAGGAACATGTTAAAATGTTCCCTTTGGTTTCTTGGTATAAATTGTTTTGTATTTTTCATGAAAAAAAATGGGTGCCAAATTGATTTCAAAGGGTTTCATAAATTATTCATATATTTAAATGCAAAAATGGTTTTTTCATAAAATGTAAATTGGTATTTTGAAGTGAAATTTAGGTAATTGGTTTCCTACCAGCCTATTTTATGTTTTTGTAATTTAGTTTTCATTATGAGTTGTGTTTTGGTTGTGGTTCTAATATATATTTGTGATCTTGTAATCATGGGTGGCGTAGTGTGTTGGTTTAAAAGAAAGTATTGTTTCTTTAAAAAAAATTCTCATTGATTTCATGGATACTTAAAGAGTTTCATTGGATGTTGGAATATACCTATTTGAAATGGGTGAACATATGGATGGAAAAACAAATTAAAATGTACCTTTGGAATTATGTTTCATTGAACCATGGTTTTTCAAAGGATTCTCCTCCCTTCAATCATTTTTTTTCATAAAATAGTTCTTTGATTTATAACTGGTGAATTTGGCACTTCACATGGATTCATATGGTTTTTCAAATCTGTTTTCTAAAACACGGACCATTTTGAATTTTGAGATATATATTTTTTAAATAATTAACATAAGGGACAGTTTGGAACTATTCGTGGTGTTTCATGTTTTCACTTTGATAAGAAATGGTTTTGGATTTCAAATTTTAAAGGCCTATTTGGAACTTTTTTTTGTTTAAGGTGTGATTTAACTTGGTTTGTGGAAATGGATTAGTTATGGTTTATAAGTAGTTTTGGATTTGAAATGTAATGGATTTTTGAGCTTTTTCATGTGAACGTGGTGTTTCAAGGTGAATTTTGAAATGGTTTGGAGATGTATTTTCAAATGTATTTGGATTATAAATAATAAATTCCTTGTTGGTACATTTTGTTTCCTTGGGAATGTTATTTTTGATATGATGAGATCTGAAATCCTTGTTGGAATCATAAAGTGTTTTGAAAAATGTTTTTGGAAATGTTATGTTATGTGTGGCACCGATTGGAATTTGTTAGTGGCATGATGTGAGATGGGTGCGGATATAGTGGATTCCCCATAGAATGGGGAATCACATAGGATGTTTCTGTGTTTCCGGAAAAGAAATCATGATGGTAGTGGGGTTTAGTTGAACCATGAATGTGAGGACCTCCTCATTCTCCATATTCTCTCATCTAGGGATTATTTTCCATCATCTAGAGGGTCAAGTGATAATTTCTTGTTGACCCTAATTAGATAGGTTGTACCCATGGAGTTGTTTAGAGTCTAGGTGGGATGTGCCACAAGATTTTCTTGTTCAGCTAAGTCTGTTTCATATTGAAAATTGAGCTACACCATACCCTTGTAGTTGAGTCCAAACTGAGTGTATCCAAGGATATCCTCTAGATATGTTAAGGAAACGCCCATGATCTATTATCATTGTGTATTTTTTGTTTCATGTGGATAATGGACCACCTATTTTATCATTGGTCATTTGGTATCCTTTACTTCCTTCATATCCCCTTTTTGGTCATCTGGTACAAATTTGTATTTGGGTTTTGGTTTTGAACTGGGTTTTGGAGTTTTAATCACTTATGAAAAAAAAAATCATGTTTTGTTTTTAAAAGGAAACTCTTGGAAATTTGTTTTTGGTTATTTAAAATGATTAATGCCTTTTTTTAATGTATTTCAAACTAGTGTTTGTGGAATGTTTTGTTAAATAAAATGCATGGAATATATGGTGATTACATACATAATTGTTTTAGTTCTCAACCTATAAGTGCCACTTCGAATTAATAGACCTGAGCTATTTGGCAGGTTTAGGTTTAGGTTTCTAGTTCGGTTTTACGTCAGTAAAGGTTGGTCTTGTGGTTAGTGGTGACCCAAAGGTCATGTGGATATAATGTTACATTGTTCAGTTTTAGTTTTTTATTCGGTTTCTATTTTTATTTAGTTATTATATATGAATTGGTTTGTATATTCATTTATGTTTATTTATTGTTGGTTTTTCAACATACTCTATTTGGTTATTTGATCCTCATTGTTTTGGAAGAAATTCTTCCCCATATGATTTTATTTGGTTCCCGACGCTAGTGGCTAGACCGTGAGGATAAGGAATTTCCTTTGGGCCATGTCTTAGTCTAGTTTGGGTGTCAGCTTGGATGAAATCTCATCCAAGTTCATGGAAACATGGTATCATATGAGGCCCATTGTATTTTGGGTATCATGTAGATAAGATATTTGAACTCTCGAGACTCATGAAGTAGGTACAATAAGGATGTTATCATACCTTTATTCTTCTAACTCAGGAGTTTATAGAGGTTGTGCCAAATTTGGGTATTTAATTTTGGATTTTAGGTTATGGATAAGAAATTAAAATGGAAGCAATTTGATTTCATGTTGTGATCTCACATGGAGTAGTGACCCTTGAGGAGACTGAGGGCACGGTTTAAAGTCCCTTTAGTAATTGAAGTTTACTTGGAACATGGGCCATGAATATACTGTCATGAAACATAAAATTTATTATCTTTTTTTAGTTTATTTATAGTCTATGGAAGAACCTAGGTCATCTCTCAAGTAGTGTTGATATGTTTACAATATGTGTTTTTAAAGAAAGTACTAAAAATGGTGGTGGTATAGAAAATTGTTTTAAGAAAATAATGTAATTTAATGAGTTTAATAGTTGATAAATAAAGGTGGTATTATAAGAATTATGAGAGAATGAGGTCATTTCAAGGTTACTACACATCTCAGATAGTTCATTGTTCAGAAAATTGTATATGGTTTAATGTAATTATTTTGTTGAGTGTTGTCAATATATTGATTCCCATCATGCCTCTTATAAATATTCCCAATGAAACAACCCTTGAAAAAACAATAGTGATGTCAACATTTGGTCCTCAATTATACAAAAATGGATTCCAAATAATACTAAAATCACTTGATAGTGTTCCAAAATGATGTATTCTTGTGTTTTTGAATCAGAACAATCCAAGATCCCCACATTAAATCTCAACCCAAATAGTGTTGAGATAAAAATTGTTTAACTTAATAATAACAAAATAAATGTATTCAGAGGATCAGAACATCAATACTAAATATATGTTAAATATTTAATAGACAAATTACAAAAAACTAGCAGAAGAACCATTATTGGAACTCCCTCCCAAGTATGTGTAGCTCCCTCAAAATGACTCCTCACCATTTATCTCACCATCGAGAGGAGGATGCTCGGGTGGAACTTTATATGTATCCATAACACCCCTATGAAGATATGGTCCTCCAAAACTTCTTTGATTAAGAGAATAATACTTTTGGAATCCAAAATAACATATTTTTTTCTCATGGATGAAATTAAAAATGGATTTCATATGGTATCATTTTATAGGAAAAATGGAATGTGGTTTTGAGCCCCCAGATATTGAAAATAAACTTGGTACATGATGTTAGACCACCATACAATCTTGTATCACTTTTGGAGAATTATAATGTTCTATACTCACTTATCTAATATCTACACTGAATCATGTTCAACGTTTGGAAAACTACATCTTGAGATATTGATAGAATACCAGAAAACAATTTTGACATTTTGCAAATTTGATTCTGTGGACAGACTAGTTGATATGCGCCTCTTAATGGATTAATTTGGAATGGGTGTCTTAATATAAAATGTATCTAATTGAACACTGGAAGAGGACAAAAAATATCATCCCATTTAGTTTCATGGTTTAGTATCTATGTGCGGTTGAGTCCAATAGTGTTCTTGGAGCCTACACAGTTTGGCCCATTTTTCTTGAACATCATAATGGGCCCTCAAAATCACCTCCACCTATAATTTAATTATAAAAATAGTACCATTGACCTTTTTAAATGTTATAAAAACATAATAATTGAATAAAAATGAAGTGAATTTTTTTATTAAGTGTTTAATTTAAAATAAAAAACCAGTTTAACATAGTGGTGCAAGGGTGAAAATGAATAGTGAATCATGGTGCAATAACACCACCAAACCAAAATCATTTTCACCCATGGGAAAAGACACATTTTAAAACTTTATTCACGGATATATTCCCAACATCATGGTGATTTAAAATTAATAGAAAACATGATTTCAATGTAATCATATTACAAATCTCACTAATGAGTTTTTCTAAGTGATCATGGAAAAAAAGGTCTCCTAAATTGTATGAAAGATAAATTATAAGAGATTCATGATACCAATATGACAAAATAACTCCCAATTTAACCATGATAAAAATTCTCCACATTTTTGTGTGAAAACAATTCATTGAAATTCTTTCCACATTCTATCCATTAAATATAGGTTGTTTTAAAATTTGTCTCTTTAAATGATTGTATCCGCTGAATTGACCCTACATCATATACAATAAAATTTCATGACCCGCTAACATAAGCATTCACAGAATTCAAAACATAAGATCCTAACATAGATATCCCCATTTTTTATATTTAATCTCTCCCCTTGTTTATTAATATTTTTATTGTTGTTTTTTTTGAAATGATTCACTTCGATCAAATCTCACACTCTTCTTTCAACCCTTGTTTGATTTCCTCATGATAGTAATTTTAATAGTTATAACATGATAAAAGGTCAAGGAAGGGTGGTTTTTGACCTTCCCAAGACACAATACCTATTTATATATTTTTGTTTTTCTTTTTAATTTTTTGTAACTTTTTAGGGCATACAACAGTCAGATAATAGGTATACACATTGGTTAATATGGTACAATAATGAATAAGATAATATAAGGAAACAAGATATTTAAAACCCATTTTTTAAAAGATTTGGAATATTAAACTAACATATATTTACCTTAAATTGAGTAAAAAATAACAATTTATTTTTTGGAATAATGTTTTGTAGAGATATTAAGTGACACAATTTTCTCTTAATCTAGTCACAAAATAGGTACAATTCTTCTCACGGTTCTAAAATTGATACAAATATTTAAATCATAAAAAAAACTTAAATTCATGTTAAAGTAACAACTCAATGTTAAATTCATGTTAAAACATATATTACATCAATGAGACAATTTTTGTTTTGTTTTTTTTTAAACGATTAAACAACCTGAAATAGAAAAATATCTCATTAATTTTCAATAACATTCATGATTAAGAAGGCATCATTTACCCCTGATAAAGTGGGCATAAAAAGTGAACAATTTCACTAAATATAGGCAAGAAATAGGGGAATGTTAAAATACTATACATAAAGTGAAAAAGATAAAAATAATAAATGATGATTAAAATTCATAACTAACCTAGGAATATACCCAACCCCCCCCCCCACACCTAAAGTGTATAGTTTCCTTGCTATAATAAAAGAGAATGTTGTATGGAAGGCTAAAACTTGGTGAGTTTTATTCATATATTTCTTCTGGAATAAGGAGTTCCTCCATCGGGGACTTCAAAATGGGTTCATGAATGTGATTTAGAAACATCCCATTGACAAGAATGGATTTCTATGTTTCTTAATTTTGAACCTAAACAACACCAAATGGATACAAATTTGTAACAATGTATGGTCCAAACCAGTGGGAAAAAATCATACTTGGATATAACTTTAGCCTTGAATTATAATGGAGTATCTTCTACCCAATGTGGAATTGATGACAAAGGATGAGACGGTCGTGGGAAGGCTTGGTTCACTATATATAAATCCAGGAGTTCTTATATGAAAATATTCTAATTTCCTCCACCTCTTGAATCAGTAACATCCATTGAGAACCTACACCAAAAAGACTAAAATTTTACTGTTTAATGGCCCAGTAGGCCAGGTGGTCTTTCTAAATAGGGAGATGACAACTTTTTACAAACAGAAGCCTAGTCGGTAGCATTTCAATGGTATTTTTAAGGGTATTATGGAAATCCAATAATGAATCATCAATCCTAAGACTCCAATCATTTCTATTGGGTTCAACCATTTTTTTCAAGAATTTGTTTTACCTATCTATTCGACACCTCAGTTAGACCATTGGTTTGTGTGTGATATAAAGTATACTGTTGATGCCGAACATCATACCTACAAAAACTTTATTGAATTGTTCAATTGTAGAAATGAGAACCCATGTCACTGATGATGATCCTTGGAGATCCAAACCTATAAAAAATTCGAGTTCTCAAAAATTCAACAACATCCATTGAATCATCAGCCCATGTGCCTCACACCTCTACCAATTTTGAAATATAATACACTACCAGAATTATATAAAGGTTCCAAAATCAATTGGGAAATAGTCCCATTAGGTTAATTCCCCAAACATCAAAAATTTTATGGAAGAGCAACATTTTTAAGGAAATTCCTTTCTTTTAGAGACATTACCCATTCTTTGACAATGAGAACAATATTTATAGAAATTAGTGGCATCCCAAAAAATTGTTGGCAATAAATGACAAGAATCAAGGACCATGCAAGAAGAATGTTGGGGACAAAAGTGGACCCTATAAGAAAGTGTGTGAAAGATCCTAATAATAGATTGAATCTCTTTATCAGGAACACACCACCTGAGGACATGATCACTAGATATGCTCCAAAGGTAGGGGTTATCCCGAATATTCCATTAGAATCATTTTTTAGATAGTAGAACTTTTTGTTTTTGAAATCAGTATGAATGAAACATGCTACCAATTAATTTTAGATTTCAGCATACCGTGGAATAACATCTTGCACTCAATATAGTTTTTCCTCTAGAAACATGTCATTAAGGGGAATATAGGGGGACAAATCATTGTCTAAGTATAGGATTATCATATTTTTACAATCAACCACTACATTCTCATCACCTTTTTTTTGCTTAATTTCTAAATTAAATTCCAGAAGTAGGAGCATCCAACAAATGAGATGTGGTTTGGCAACTAGTTTCTTAAGGGGATATTGGAGGGCTTCATGGTTTGAAAACAAAATGTCTTTAGACCTTAAATGGAATTCCTACGATTTATCCAAGGTAAACACAATGGAATGGAATTTTTTTTAGTTGTGGTGTAGTATTCTTGGGTAGGGTCCAGTGTACATGAGGCATAGGCCATGATAGGTGGATCTCAATTAACCCTTTATGAAATTACTACCCCAAAGATAGAGTAAGAGGAATCAATCATAAGCTCAAATAGTAAATCCCATTGAGGTGGTTGGACTACCAGGGGTGACGTCAGAATCCATTTCAATATATTTAATTCACCCTCACAATCTTTATTAATAATAATGTTTTTTCTTTTTAGAGAAATCAGGAGAGGGGGAGTGAAATCTCTGTAAAGTTCTGAATAAAACAGCGGTAAAATAAAGCATTACATATGAAATACAACACATACTATACATTTTTGGGAAATTGTAGTAAATAAATGGAATTAAGATTTAATTTATCAAATCAGATATCATCTCTAGAAATGAAATGTATAAATACTATACCCTATCACATCATGAAATGGAATTTCTCATTATTTTATACAAGATTATTTTGAATACAACAACATTAGAAATAACTTAAACAACTCAAAAACTCATCAAAGGAGGATCTATACACAATGAAGTCATTCATGAATACGTCCATTCAATTCTATAGGTAATACAAAAATATACTAACCATGCATCACTGGAATGTACTCCTAGAATTTTCCAGAACAAATGGATTCTTTATATATACAAATGGGATAAGGGGGCAAGTTATGGTTTTCTTTTCTAGATCCCAGGAAGAAATATCGATATTAAATTATCTAAAATTCCAATCAAGAAAATAGTAATGGGGTATCCCTACTAGGCTCCCAAGAATTTGGTCAATGAACAGAAATGGAAAATAGTGCTTCCTAGTTTGATGCTTTTGTCTTAAATAGTCTATATAGACACACCAACTATTATACACATTAGTTAGAAATAGATCATTTTTTCATTTTTAATTACCATTAGAACAATTTTTTTAGGAACTAAATGAACTGGACTAACCCATTGGCTATCAGAGATGGTGTAGATGATTCCAGTAGCCAGTAATTTTGTTACCTCAATTTTGGAAACAACTATAAGGTTTGGGTACGGTCGACCTTATGATTGACTCACAGGTTTTGCCTCATCATTTAACAATATATGATGACTCCAAATTCATGGGATAATAATAGTAATGTACACAATTGTCCATAATAAATCTTGTTCATACTACCTCAAAAGTTTATACAGTCACAATTCACGCCCAAGAGGGATTGAACTAGCAATGATGATGGGCATCTTGTTTCCATTATCAATATATGAATATTTTAGTTCTTGAAGTAGTTATTTTAGTTCCAATTTTGGTGGATTTTGGATTAATGGGAGTGTTTATGAAAGTTAGAGGTCACCAATATCATCTAATTTTTCAATGGTATCATCTTCAGATGGCGAATGAGATTTTACAAACATATATGTATCATCGATGGTCATGTGATCCTCTGTGTTAAGGAAATAATCAATTAACAACCATAGAAGCCATTTTTCTAGACCACTAAGAAAATATATACATGATTCATTAACTATAATTTCAATCAAGGATGAAAACTCAAAAAGGGGATCAGGGGGAAGAAAAAATGTTTTTTTAGGGTAAGGGATAACATCAATAGAATTAATTGAGATACATGAATGGTCTTTTGTGGGGTTATTCATGGAATCAGGGGTGTTGAAGCGGAAAATGACACCACTAAACTTGATAGATAATGTACCACTAAGAACAATATTTATGGTCTTAGTTGTTTTTTGGAAATATCTCCCCAATAAAACTAGGTTATTTCCATTAATCCTATCATCTTCCATTTTAAGAACATTAAAAATAAAAGAAAAAAATTTATATTTTTACCTTCACAAGAATATCTTCTAACACACAAGAAGGGTGTGTAGTAATCTAATAAGATAATTGAACAACAATTAATGTGGGATTCAAATCCCTTACCTATAATGAAGAGTAAATAGAGTGAGGCATTACATTTATAGAAGCACCCAAATAAATCATAACATTTGAAAAGGAATACTCCCCGGTGGTGCATGGAATAGATAATGTTTCAGGATCATTCCTTTTGGTAGGACGATATTTCCCTATAAATTCTAGTGTTTTCCTCCCTAATCTCTCCTTCACATTACCTTGAAGTCACCTTTGGAGTGTAAACATATCCTTCAAAAACATTACATAACATGGAATTTTTTTCACAAAATCAATAAAGGGGATGTTAACCTATACTTTTTGGAATGTATCTAAAATTTCATTATCAAGGTTAGTTTACTTTTTTTTCAAGGTTGGTTGTCCATTTTGGAAAATTGAAGATGAATGGTTAGGCAAGAAAACTCATCAACAGAAACACTCATTCCATTGGAAGGGCTTCTCTCTGGACTAGGTTATAATTAAATTAGAGAATTTAAAGTTGATGGGAAGGTGGTTTCCTAAGGAAGGGATGAATATAATGGAGTATTGATTTGGGTTTTATGTTTTGTTCCCCTTCGAATGATTATATAACTAACATTTACCTTATCCTTAGAGATGAATAATGGTTGAGATGGTAGTTCACCCGACCCATGACTTTTATTTCCCCTAAAAAGTTTTCTAGTTTGTTTAATTTGGTTTTAGGTTTTGTATGGAAGTATGGGTGGTTTTTTGGAATTGGATATGTTTAGAATCCATTTGTTTAATCATTTCTTCTAGGCTAGGCTCAGTTTTTGAAGGGGGATGTACGAAAGGCCTTTATTGTGGTTGATTATTTTTGGGAGGCGGTGGATTACTACTCTGCCTAGGTTGGTTCCATGGTTGTTGAGGTCAGTTTTAATACCATCATTTCCTATAGGAATGGTTTTCTTTCCACCTAGGGTTATATGGATAGAAATGTTCTTGCCTAAATGGTTGGTTAATGGGGTATCTGGAGAATATTGCCTCACAACTCTCATATGTTTCTCTCAGTTGAGGGCACCGGTCATAATAGTTGGTGTCTGAAAAAAATATTATATAGTGGATGAGTGGAGGAGATTGGGTTTTTCCTTGGGAAAGATAAATTTTTAGAAGAAGGGTACATAACTCTTCGAACATTATGTCCACCTTCTTCAAGAATTCGGTAGATTTTTCCTTATGGAAACCTTGAATGGGTTTATAGGATCGTTAACCAAATTGTTGAGTATTCAATACCATGTTCTCAATTAGGGTTCTTTTATCAATTGTGGACTTATCAACTAGTTCCCCACTTGTAGCAACATCAAATATATTTTGATCAATAGGAATTAATTTTTTTTTAAAATACGGAATTAAAAGTTGATCAATTATTTGGTGGTATATGAAAATTGAAAAATACTTTTAAATCATTCCTTGAATTCATGAAGTATTTACCCTTTATATTTACTTATAACAAATACTTCCTTCCATATTATTTTATTTCTAGAGGCTGGGAGGTATATTTCATGAAAATTATGTTTCAAGTATTATAAACCTCTAATTGGGGAATTAAGATGATATATCCAATATTTTGATGTGTCTTATATTGAAAATGGAAGTTTTCTAAGCTTTACTTATTCATCATCCAAAATAGAAGGTTTTAAGGTTGAACTCATAGTGTAAAATTCTGTTAAATACTTATGTTGGTCTTCTCCAGTGAGTCTATGGAATCTTAGTAATAATTGAATTAAACAAGATTTTAGTTCAAAATTGATTTCCTCACCTTGAATTTGAATACGTGTGGGTTGGATATCAACATTAGTTGAGGTTATTTATTTAGTTTTAAATTATTTTTATCCATGTTATTCAAGTTTATTTTAGTTTTTATGTTTCTTTTAGAATTAGAATAAGGATCGAGAAGAGTTTTCATGATGTGATGTATCCTTATTGAAAGGGTTTTCTTGTATGTCAAGGTGTCGCTAACAGAAAATCCTCTCCAGTCATGGTTCAAAAGAAAGTAAATATACCATAGTAGAGTAAATAATGAACATAACCAACATTAGAGGAAGATTTTATAAATCAATTAAAAATTTAATGATGGAAAGAAGCAAATAAATAGTTACAAAATTAACAATTTTTTTAAAATGGAAACTAAAAACAAATGCTCTCCCCAGAAAGAGCGTAAATTTTTTAACCTTTTGTCATGATAGGTCAGATTTATTATGTTTTTAATGTTAATTTATTTGTTTAGGTAAGACCATAGGTCATCTTTCAAGGATCATTGACAGTTCTAGAGTATGTGTTTTGAATAACAATTACTAAAAGGCGGTTAGAAAGGAGTTTTATTAAAATAACTTAATTTAAAGTGTTTGAAAATTGATAAATAAGGGTTGTATTTTAAGAATTACAAGAGACAGAGGTCACATAAAGTTCTATATACCTAATGTATAGTTCATATTTATGAAAATTTATATGGTTTAATGTAATTTTTTGGGAGAGGGTTGTCAAGATCTTGATTCCCCACTTTCTTCATAAAATGATGCATAAAGAAGCAACCCTTGACCCAAAAATCACGATGTAATGGTTTTGACCTCATGCATAGAACAAGGACTACCACATAATTCTAAAGTCATGATTTTTTTTGTGAAAAAAGAAGGATTCGTGTGTTGTCCAAATTGAACAACCTATGATACCCACATGAAATCTCAACCCAATCGGTGTTGAGATTAATAGTATTTCACTTAATTAGAAAAAAATAAATGTTTTCATAGTATATAAAAATCATGATTAAACATAATTGAAATATTTAACATAAAAATTACAGAAAATCTGTATAATAAAAAGGCTTGGAACTCACTACCATGTATGTGTAGCTCCCTTGAATTGACCATCCACTATTTTTCTCACCATCAAGTGGAGGAGGAGGCTCAGGTGGAACTTCACCTTTATCCTTGATCTCCATATGAATATAGGGTCCTCCAGAACGTACCGTATGAGGATAATACTAATTTGGGCCTCCAAAATACTAGAGATTTTCCTCTTGGAAGATCATTCTAATGGGTTTCCCAAGGTATCTTTTTATAGGTAAATTAGATGGTGGTTTTGAGCCCTCAGATATCGAAAAACAACTTGGGCCATGGTTTTTTATGCCAATAAAGACTTCTATAGATTTATATATTATTATAAAGTTTTATCCCAAACTCTTGAATATCTAAAATAAAATTATTTATCCTTTTTTACAACTAAATCTCTAGATAATGACGGAATACAGAACACCATTTTCGTCATTGTGCATATTTGATTCCCTGGACAGATTGGTTCGGATAAGAATCTTAATTAAATAATTGGTCTTCGGTGTCTTCATATGAAATGTATCACATGTTATTTTATACCATCCCATAAAATATAATCCCATTTGGATTCACTTTTTAGCATCAGTGTGTCGTTGAGTCCACTGGTCTGCATAGATCCTATGTTGTTTGGCCCATTTTTCTTAAACATCATCATGATCTCTCCAAATAACCTCCACCAACTATTTTATTATAAAAACAAGAAAAACATCCATTTATAATAGTGACAAAAACAATTTAATTGAATAAAACATGATGTAATTTTTTTATTAAATGTTGAATTTAAAATACCAAATCAGTTTAACATAGCGGGGCAAGGGTGTAAATGAATAGTGGATCATAGTGCAATCAACACCCTAAACATGTTGATGGATTTTTCATGTCCACTATTTCCACATCCTAGGTGTTTGATGTGAGTTTTATGTTTGGGTTGGTTAATGTTGGTGTGATTATATTATAAAAAGGAATTCATTTTGGGAAAAAGGTTTTCAATGGAAAAACATTATCAAGGTGTGATTATGTAGTATTTAGTGTTTGAACTATATTTGAAAGTGATTTATGTTTTAATGGTTAGTAGATTGGTATTTTTATTAGTTTGATTTTTAATTTATATGGTGAATTTTAAAGAGTTTTTTTTGTTCTATTTTAATGTTTGTCTTATGGGCATGTATTTTGTCTTGTGGTATTCTTTTTGGTTGGTTTTTGGGTGATGTTGATTTTGGTAACATGTTTTTCTTTTTTTTAGATTAGTAAACTCAAAAAGCTTCAACAAATTTATAGTGAGTCTTTTAATGAAAAACACTCTTCCCAGAATATGACTGTGGTGGTAGAGTCGAGATCATGTAATTTTTTTCTGGCTTTATGGTGATCGTGTTCCATTAGAGGCAGTGGTAATGGCTTGATAAAATTGAGAGTGTCTTGAGATTATTGGGAAATCCTAAAGCCCTGAGAGTTTTGGTTGTTCTGTGGTTTTTCAAACATACAAGTTTGTATCAAGGGAAGGGATTTCCCAATTACAATTATAAGTTTGGATAACCTGTGAATTCTTTAATAGCACTTAAATCAATGGTTCATACCAGAGGAGGTGAAGGCAAAGAATGTGATGGAAATTTTGGGTTATTAGCAGGGACAAGGAATAGTAAAGGCCTCTGGAGAAAATTTTAAGGAGTTAGTTTAATTTATTCTAGAGATATAATCATAGGATCTACTAAAGTCCCCTATCATTATTTGGGGTCTTCGATAAGATATCAAAGGTTAATTACTCTCATTTGGGATTTTTTGGTTTGGTAAGCTGGTGGTTGAGTGATTATTAGGTGAGTTGGATCCTGGTGTACAGTCAATGGTGGTTGACACTCATTAAGGTTCACAATACGGCATGATATGTGTGCATAAGGAACCCATTTTTAAGAAACCCCCTTCTCTATTCGATCTTCTTATTCATCGATCCATTCAATTTTGGGATTTCAATGTGGTAGTTTGGGGTAATTGAAGTCGTCTTGTCCCAATACAATGAATTCTTTTCATTGATGTGGTTATTTGGGTCATTTAGTGAAATTATACAACAAGTATGGTATGATGTGGAAGTCTTGATATGAGGATGTACGCTCTTGAGTGTGGGGGAAAATATTCTATAAGGCAAAATTGATCCATCCATAGTCCCCAAAGTGAATCTCCTCATGTGATTAAGAATCCACAAGGGTGTGAGGAACCTGGGAGCTAGAAATATTTTTTTTCTATTTTGTGGTTGGATTGGTTGTTGTAGGTTCCTAATTATGGGTATTTTTTTTGGGATTATTCTATTATATTTGTAATGGTTGTGCATTTATTATGAGAGTTTCTTATTAGTTATTCTCTTTTTTATTCTTATCCTTTTTTGGATGGTTCATGGTTTCTAGTTGAGTTCATTTAGGAGATGTTTGGATATTGTGAGAATTATAGATATGGGTTTTATTCATTGGTTGGTCTCAATATCTTTTGTGTATTTTACATTTTGTTGTGGGAGGATTTTGACTAATATTTTGAGAATTCTTGATTCTGGTTGTGGTTTTGTCTTGATTTCATCGATAATTTTGGGTATGTTTGTGTTGGGAGTTCTCTTATTGGGACGATTTGAAGTCATACCAATGTATTATTCCATTTCTTATGGTGGAAAGAACCATCATCATTTTAATGGTTCTTTCCATTTAGGGTTCTCTTAGAGTCAATGGGTAGTGACTTGTGTTGATTGTTCACCCCAATGATCATGGTTTCATTTAGATACATTCATATTTTGAATTGAGTTTTTTTTCTTGTGTGGATGGGTGACATTATAGGGAAGAAAGTGTTTATGGTTGGGATAATTGTCACACCCTGAACTTGGTTTTTATTTTATTTTACTACTTTCTTTGATTATGATATTTTGATTTATTTTTGTGATGATTTCCAGGTTCTAAATTTAAATTCATGGACGTTATGGGTGAGTTTTTTTCCCATATACAGTTTTTTAGCATAATTTTAGGGATAATTGTGTGGTCTATTGAGGTATATGATGGTTTCAGTTAATTTTTTTCATGAATTGTTTTAATTTAATTGTTTGAGCATGGTATGGTAAATACTATGAGGGTCTAATTGAAAAAGTAATGTGTCTTGTGGGTTTGTTTTTGGGGCATGGCACACATCTAATGCACAGTTAAATGAAACCATGCAGAAAATGTCTGAGAGATTATACAGTTTAGATAGTGGCATTTTTCATGGTTAGTTAATGGTTTCCTAAACCATGTGTCCAAACTATTCAAGGTTCTATATTCTTTGGTAGGGTGCACATGGTTAATACACAGTATTCCAAACCATACTGGAAAACTATGTTAGTTTATCAGGCCATTAAAAGTGTGAAATTCTACTTTTCCACTCTAATGTTTTAACTGTATTTCGGGTTTATACTCCTTTTTCAACCTAGACACACCAAAGGGATTAGGAAAACCTCTTCCCTATCATTCATTCTTCCATTTATCTTCTGGAAGGTTACTAGGTAGGTTTCTTGGTGTTTTAGTTTGATTTTAATTCTCTTATCTCTTCCCTCTCTTAGTTCATTATTATTTTCATGGTTGGTTCTCTCTTGGATTAACCCTAAGGGATAGTGTGGATGTGTGGATTGATTTATTTTGTGTTAGGGTGTGCATATTGTCTCTTAGGATGTATTCGTCCTTCTCTTTAAGTTTCATGTCATTCACATTCTACTGAGGTAGGTTTTTCCCTCCATTTAATTTCCGACACATTGAATTGATTCTTGATCTTTCCCTCAATTCTTGAAAAATGGTAAAATATTTCTTATGATGTGTTTGTATAATTTTTTTACTGTATTAATGATGGAAATGAATGTGAAAATGTTTATAAAGGGTTTATTTAGTTTTTCATATATTTAATTGCACATGGGATGTTTGAAAAAATGTCAATTTATCTTTTGAAGTGAAATTAGGTACCTTAGGTTATGCCATGCCTTGTTTATGTTTTTGAAATTAGTTTTTCACTATGTGTTGTGCTTTAGGTGTGGTTTTAATACCTCTTTTTGATTTATAACTCATGTGTGGCTTGTAGTTTTGTTTTAAAAGCAAGTAGTGTTTGTTTAAAAAGTTTTTTTGGGTGATTTCATGGATACATGAAGAGTATCATTAAATGTTTTCACATCCGTATGAGTAAGGGGTGGAAATATTCAGGGTAAAACAAATGATAATGTCCCCTATAAATTATGTTTCCTTGATTCATGGTTTTTTAAAGGCTTCTCCCCCCTTCCCTCATTCTTTTTCTCAAAACAGATCCCTGATTTAAAACTATTGAATTTTGTGCTTCAAATGTATTTAAATGGGATTTCAAATTTGTTATCTAAAACATTCCATTTTTGGAAATTTGATATATGTTTTTTTGAATAATTGACATAAGGTTTCATTTTTTTCATTTTATATTATTGCATGTTTTCACATAGCTTGGAAATTGTTTTTGGTTTCAAATATTAAAGGCCCATTTGGAACTTTTCTTTGTTTAAGGTGTTCTTTACCTTGTATTTAGTTAATGGTTTTGAAATGGGTTTTTAGTTATTTTGGATTTAAAATGTAAAGGAATGTTTGGAATTTTTCACATTAACAAGATGTTCCATGGGGATTTTAGAAATGTTTTGGAAAATTCATTACACATTTTTTTGTGGGAAATTCTAGAGGATCAGATGGTTATTTTTATTTCATTGCAAAAGTTATTTTTTATGTGATGAGATGTGAAAGACCGGCTGGCAGCTTTGAATTTTTTGGAAAATGGTTTTGGAAATATTATGTGATTTGAAGTCCTAGTTGGAATTTGTAAATAACATGATGTAAGATGGGAACCACCACGGTGGATTCTCCAAGGAGAGGGGCATTGAATAGTTAGTCTTGGTGTCTGGTGAAAAAAAACATGGGGTAATGGGTTTCAGTATAAACACACATGTTAGTAACTCCGCATTCACTAAGTACTATTATTATGGGATTCCTATGAATCATCTAGAGGGTTGAGTGATAATTGTTTTCAGCCCCAATTAGACTATTTGTACCCCCTAGAGTGGCTGAGAGGCCATGTGGGACATGCCACTGGATTGGCCGATTTTGAGCTGCTAGTTGTTTATTGACTGTGGAGATTCACCATACGCTGATAGGTGACTCTGAACTGAGTACATCCTGGGATTTCCACTAGAGATATTTTGGAAATTCCCATGATCCATTTTTCTGTCAGTTCTGTTTATTTCTATTTCATTTGGATATTGTCCCTGCTAGTTTATATATGCTTATTTTGTCTACATTACTTCTTTCATTTCCCATTTTTGGTCATCTAGAATGCATTTGTATTTAGGTTTCAAGTTTTTAATTTTTTTATTTGAATCCATTTTCTAAAATAAAAGTTTCATGTGTTCTTTTAAAAAGGGAAAATGTGGAACCATGTGTTTGGTTGTTTAAAACGATTAAAGACAATTTTATAAATGTATTTAAAATTAATGTTTTGGACGGAATTCAGAATGGAAATCATGAAATATATGGTGATTATCAACTTATCAATTTAATATCACACTTTATTTATGCCACTTGGTGTCAGTAGACCTGATTTTTTTGATGATTTAGGTTTATACTTCGGTTTTAATTTGGAGAAGGTCGATCTTCTAGTTGTTTATGACTTAGAGTCCATGTCAAGATCATGTTGTGGAGTTCGATTTTAGTTTTTTTTGAGATTTTATTTGTTCATCATCTTTTGTATCTGGATTGGTTTGTATATACATTGATGTTTAGTTATTGATATTTTTTCCACAAGCTCTATTTGGTTATCTGATCCTCATTTTTTGGATTAAAATCATTTCCCTTTGGATTATCTTTTGATCCTAGAACAAGTCACCAGCCCATGGGCATTGGCAAACATCTTCTATCTATGTCTCAGTATGGTTCAGGTGTCGGGCTGTTATGGCATCCCATTCAGGTTTATGTTACAAAAATAGGCAGCGTTGTAGTATTATAATGAGTAGAGAATGATGACACTATTTTCAGACATGCATCTAGATGTTTGGGAGTTTAATGGATGATTCATTATGACTTAATTTTTTTACCAAATTTTTTTTTCTAGATCAATATAGAGTGGGAATATTATCATGATGTCTCAATTATATGAGACATCTTATATGTCAGGGATAAACTCTCCGGATGGCCTCTTGGTATCTGAAATTCTATTCCTTTTATCAATAAGTATGGGTTCATATAAGATTTTTTGAGTAGATGATGAGAACTTTTTTTTATTCTAGATGGGTGGTATATCCTATTTTGGAAAAATATGTATCATGATATTAACAAATAGAACTAGTGGTAAATAATGTAGAACATAGTGGTGATCATTATTCTGAGATGATACACATGTGAGGAGGATAATGTTGAGCATCCGAGGACAATTAGGTTGTTTAATTCTCCTCCCATTCCTAAGTTAAAAGGAAATGATTTTATTATGAATTATGTAATAGGATTAAACAGGAGACCTCGTAAGAAATATTCAGTATGGGTGATCATGGATTGACTAATAAAGGTATCCCACTTATTATATATTATGGAGACCATCACTATTGCTGATCTGGGTAGTCTCTAAGTTCGAAATATATTTTTTTTCTTGGTTTTCTTAGGAGTATCATTTTAAATAAAGATTATTGCTTCACATCTCTGTTCTGTAAGGGTCTTCAAAAATATCTGGGATTATGAGTTCTTCTAATAATAACCTATCATCTATAGACTGATTTTCAATCTAAGTAGACAATTTAGGATCTAAAGGAAATATTATGATCTTATATTTCAGATTTGCATTCACTGGATCATCATATGGGACTCATAGTGTTTTGATATATTAATATCTTCCATGCATCGATCTGGATTACAACTTTTGAGGCTTTATAAGGAATATCATTCTATCCTCCTCTTTATTGGTTGGAGGAAAGTCAGTTAGTGCTTTTTGGACTTAGTCTCATGGAGGATACATCTGAGCACTTCTAGTTGATCATTAGGTGACTGGTGACCACATTGGGAGGTAATTAATCACAAGTTGACCATAATAGATGTCCACTATTGTTTTAGTTTGGTCATCATGTTTACCATCATGTGTCTCCAAGATTGGGGAAAATACATATTAGGAAATAGGAAAATCTAGTACCCATGTTTGTAAATCCCTTTGAGATAGTGGATAGGGGTTTTCCAATGGCATACCCTTGATCCCTTGCATGGTGGTACAATGTCATGTATTACTTTTTTCACGTATCATAGCTTTGGAGACATTATTCAAACCCTTATCATATTGTATACATCGATTCTATCGAGAATATTTATTATGTATCCTTTGAGGAGCATCTGATATGGATTGTGGGTCATATTGAGAAGTATCTATGATTCAGTATCATACAACTAGTTTTAGTGAAGTGGTGGCACTGGAATATTCAGGAGGACACCTCGGAGAGGGATTATGATATGGGATTGAAGTGGCCTTTTTTTCGAGACCCCACAATGATTCTTGGAGAATCTTAGAGATGAGATGATATATGTTCGGGAGGTTGTAAGATCTCATCATTTTCTTGGTATGTCCCTCAATGAGTTTTTGTTATATGTACTTTTTTTTGGGTTTTTCCATATCATTAAATCATGTTGGATGAGTCTTGTTTGAATATAGACATCCTTTTTATGGGGAAAATGACATACATTTCAAGGATGAATGTTTGTTTAAATTAATAGACTCTCGGTATAAACATGTTAGAAGGGGATTATGATGTTTTCTTGGAGTTTTGATGGCTTCAAATGTGGTTTGGGTTCTTTCCATGGGAAATACATTAAATCTATCAACAAAGACATTATGAACTGTGAAAATGAGTTACACGATGTGTAACTATATCCAGGAACAATTTATAATTGTGCTTCATGATGTGAAATTAATTCATGTTGTGAATCCATCAAAAGAACTACAAATTTTGGGAAGGATTAAATTAACACAAGGTGATGTGTTTTTCTGCATAACCCATTAAGAATAAATAAACAACATGTAATTATCACGAGTATACATTTTAAGAAGATCTATACACCTTCATTTTCATTACACCAATTGTGGATCCCCACCTCTCAAGACCTAGGCAACATCCAGTGGTTCTAGAATGATTACATCACCTTTGGACATCACCGTTCGGTGTTTGAAATTGGTTGTGTCCCTTTTCATTTGTCTTATTATCATTTCCATGTTATTTCACTAAAACAACGTATCCTTTTGAACTCCATTGTGGAATCATGTTGATCTTGATTTGCTGTGATCCAGGTTCCTTTTTGTGATCTTCATCACCTTATTTATTTTTTGTGGTTCCTTTTGGAGGAATTGTTAGATCTCCAGTCAAAGGTATGGGGTCTAAATCCTAAACATATAGTCTGTATAATTGTTGAGTATGTTCAATACCATTATTGTTCCACCATGATGTGAAAATTGATTTTTTGAATGATGGATGAAGATAAATCATGTGATTTATTACTCCTTAGATAACTTTGGATTCAATTTTTTTTCTACCTAGTCTATTGAAACTCATGGGGTGAGAAATCACTTTGATTAATAATGAGTTGGATCATGGCTTAATGTGTGTTTTTCATGAAATTATTTTTACGTGATTGCTTTATATAGAATCCTATTCATAATATTTTATAGTAAATTGATTTTACTAATGATAAATTGATATATATGTATATATATATGAAAGGGATATTGAAAGAGAAATGTTAATTTTCATAATTAATTATTGAGGCCTAGGACATGATATTGTGATATATTTGCTGTAATAACTAGTTGTGTTTGATGCAGTAATGCTTATGTAGTGTGATTTACCAGGCATTATCTTTTAATGATTATATATAATGAAATGCCTGGTGATTCTGAAAAAGATTATATAGCAGGCGATGCCCATTGATTTATGCTGAAATGATTATATAGTCATCTATGCCTAGTGATTCATGCTGAAATTATTATATAGAAGAGTATTCCTAGTGACACATGCGAGGATTCTTATATTGTGGGATGTCCCTAGTGATACATGTTGAAATGCTTATATAGTAGGCTTGGCGCAGTTGATGCAAAAAATTCATATATATAGAGACCTCCCTAGAGCATGATAGACTTATATAGATGACTATACTTTGTTTTTTTATTATGGCACGGTTTATAGTTATGGTTGGAATGGTTGTACTATATTCTCAGTGATATTCAGACATGGTGTCAAAGTATGTTGATTTATATAAGGTATTAATTGATTAGTTAATACATCTATTTATCATTTTATTACATGATCATATTATTATATTGGTTTCATTTAGATATTGTGGTGTCAACCAAATGAGTTATGCTCACACCCTATTCAGGCTTCTATTTGGGTCCCAAGTAGATTACATGTATGTGGGTTCATGCAAGAATAAGGGGCTTGCTGCTAATTGTTGATTTCTGGATGGGCTGGAGTTTGGTGATGAGACTGACATGGGGTTTAGGACAAGGATATTTTGAGTTTATTAGTTTCAGTGGATTATTTTATTGGAATTACTTTCATTTTTTCATTTAGATACATATTGTCCTATCATTAAATGATTCATTATTATTATTTTATTGATTATTTTTTTACAATTTGGGTTATTAATTATTTCCTCTATTTTTTTACTCAGGTATTTATTTACTATTTTTATTCCACTTTGATGAATCTTGATTCCAAGGGTTATAGTCTACCCACTATACATATCATGCCCCCAATTCTAGTTGGTAGCCACTAGACTATTTGGAGGAATGCCTAAATTTACATAACCAACCCATTTTTTCCATGTGATAGAGTTCCAGATTGGGGGACATTACACCTTAGGGTGGTTAATATTTAAGATTTGTTACATAAAGATCCATTAACAACCTATGTGTCATTTTCCAATATATCAAGGAATATAATTTTACTTAACTGAATCACGTGATTGATTTTCACTAGAAGCAGTTCACATAAGGGAGAATTCAATTATATGTGTATGTCTATGGATGTACTGTAACCCTTCATGGAGTAGTCTATTATGTAGTTGATCAAAAGGGTGTTTTCCCTATATTTGGATAGTTTTTGGCACATTATAATAATTATGTGTATGATGGGGCCTTAAAGTTTGTTTTTGGCACATGATTTGTGGGGTGATATTTCAGGCAGGAACATAGAGGTGTTTCTTATGAGGTGTAAAAATATGATTTATAAACTATGGGTTAGGTATAAGAGCTTAGTTTTTATGATGCAGATAAAGATGATAACGATTTGGGTGATTTTATGGATATGTGGAGAAATATATGAGGACAACCTAAGATATAATAGTTAACATATGGTGTTATGTTCCTTCAAGGCAGAGAGCATGGTTATATTCTCATGTTTGAATTAGAGAATGGGTTGCGTTCATAGACGATGGTTTAGATATTGGGACGACATGTTGATATTATTACAAGTGGGGTTGGCCTAAGAGGTTTTTTTTGGATTGGGAATAGGTTTTTATGCATAGAATACCCTTGAAATGTTAGATAGGGGCATGATTATGGTGGATAATTTTTTATCGAATAATGAACCTTCAATGCTAGTGCTCAGTATCAATGTGGTAATTTGAGGCAAGGATCAGTGGAGTACCTAGCCCTATTGAGTTATGACATTCATCTAGTAGCACGTTTAGAATTTGGATATATTCATAGAGTTTTGTAAAAATACGAATCAGAAATAAATTCTGTCATCAATAATGTCAAAATTAAGGTGCCTAATTTTTTGGAGGTGTGTTAAGGGCATTTCTGGTTAAGTGATACTAGCCTACATGTGAACATGGTCATGGTTTATGTGCATGAGAATAGTTTTGATGTGCCATGGGTGTTTAAGTTTCATTGCATGATCATGTGGTATGGGAGCATGTACTAATCTAATAATTGAAACTGAAGGGCTGTATATCATTAAGTGTTGTTCCTATTGAGTTATAATTTCATGAGAAGCCATGTGTGAGCTAAGGATTGATGGATTTTTCATGTGATTTTTCTAGACTGTGTGTCGAGGTTTGATAAATTTTATAATGTCCCTATATGTTAGTGTAAACATTGTGACTGACCATAGGATTGAGTTTTTTTAAGAGGAGTGACACACAAGTGTTGATGAAAGGATCCATTGGGTCAGTTCTCATGGAGTAGTATGAGGAATGATGAATGGAATTTATAACTACATAAGATGATGGAGGGTGTGAAAAATGTTTTGAATGAAATTCCATTGGATTCCTTGGATTATGTCCCATGAATCTAAAATAGATGGTAATTGGATGGCTCACTTTATTACTTGAATTTATGAATGTTTGATGAGGTTCAGTAATAACCTGGGATGGCATATAAGAGGGGGACTATGGAGATGGGGGTTTTGACTTTGTTGAGTGATGATAAAGATGCTCTGATGGTGGGGAGCATCATGTTGATCATAAGAGAGATGACCCTCGTTTTAAGAGGGTAATGGATTCATAAAGCTGTTCATGGGACAATAGATTGGAATTTTATTATAGTGAATAAAAAAATTATCAAATTTTTTTGGTTAATGGGATACATGAATTTATATGGGGTTATGGATAGATTTTGAGAGAAAACTGGAGGCTCGAAATAGGATGGTGTTGGTTTGGGCACTGGTCAGGTGGATAGTGTATCATTCATCATGGGTTAGTAGGGACCAATAACATATTCATCTAGTTAAGAGTCCAATTTTTGAATTTAACATAGTATAGTATGGGCCTCGGTTGGTTAATTTTAAATTATCATCAGATAGATATTGACAGGAAGTCATCATTATCAGGTTTTTTGGAAGCACATTGACGACTGATGCTAAGAATTCAAGAGATAGGTTGGCCAAAGAAGGTCCAATTAGTGGTCTTGTATGTAATTAGATGTGGTAGGTTGGAATCCAAATCTATGATATCAATTTTTGAATACAAGATGTTCTTTGAGAATTGTTCTTGACTTTTAAAGGAAGGACTAATGTATTCGGTATTTGTGCTCAGATAGTGGGTACTCAGAGGATTTGGTTCGGATTTGGAATATTGAGTAGAAGATTATGGTGGGGAGCACTATGGGACTTACTATTAATTGGTTGGTGACACCATGGTTTCTTGGGTTAGAGAGTGTCATGGAGCACCATCTAGGTGATTTATTGGTGGTTACATGCAGTGGCTCATATTTTAAGGAATAATGTTCCTTATTCTAAGAGTTGGGTGATGGAAGCTCATTCATCATTCTAGGACATGACGTGCAGAGATGATCATGTTTTGGATACTTGGGGAGGATTATGTTGATGATTGACTGGTCAATTATGCTTCTTGAGGATGAGTATTGTTATGGTGGAAAGGTTGTAAAATTCCAACCCTGTTTTTAGTTTAGAAATTCAAAATAAATTTTCATTTTTACTTTAGTGGATATTTCTTTTTTTAACAATATGGATTTAGATTGATAATATGTGAGTCCAAGTATTCTAATATCTTTGATAATATTTATGTCATGAGTGGCACCTTGAGTTTTAGGGTGAGTCTAAAGAGCATTGTTTAAGTTTCATAACTGTTTGGACGTTTCTATTGTAGGTGCAAAATTATGTGTTCATGTTTTAGGATAAACCTTCCATCACGCTTATTATGTGGGTGGTTCTAGAAAAATATTTGTTGTGCATAATCTACATGAACAATTAATGCATGGTCTAGGGTAAACCACGTGAATCCTAGACCAAACCATGTGGGGTGGATTAGTTATGGTTCTTAGTGCACAGTTGGTGCACAATTACTGAAAAAACTTGACAAAAATTATAGATCATGGAATTACTAATTTTCATGGTGGGAACATGGATTTGAAACTCATATGTCCCAACTGCAAAAAAGGTGTTAACTTAGACATTTATACCTGCATGTTTGGCACGCGGTTTGGTAATCTATGTAGTTAAAACATATACATCATTATAAGAGAAAAAATTATTATTTCCCCCATCATGTTTAAAGGGGGTTACCCATTTTTTCCTTCCTCTCCCACCCCTTCACCCCCAGTTATCTAAGATCACATCCCTCCTTTAGCAACCCTCCATTTGGGGTTATTTCAAGTGTATTATTTGGTGATTCATAGTAATTTTCTTCCTCTATCATCCTCCATTTATCTTTATTATTTGGTTTGTATAATTTAAATTTCTATAGGGTTATGGTTTATTTAATATTATACTAGACCATGGGTAATCAACCTAAGATGATGGGGATTTTATGTTACTTAGCAAGAGGGCGTCTCAGGATAAGGTCTGAATAAAATCTCATTATTATTCATTGAATGTAGGTTATGATGAAAAATTATTTAATATTTTTATTAAATTATTTCTTAATTAAGTATTTTATATTTTTTACATGTTCATGTTTATTTATTACATATTATTTGTTGTTTTTAATAATCTAAATACCCCTTCATTATTTAATGTGAATTGTTTTTTTACAAAATCTCTGTATTTTTATTATAACATGATTTTTACAAATTATATATTTAAAATTAAACTTTCATATGAAATATAATATGTTTGTATAACTTTTATTAAAATAAGATAAATTCTAATCATATCTCCTACATTTTCTCCATTTTATTATGAACATGATACATGATTTTCATTTCATGAAATATTTTCAGGTTAAACGTCTTTATAGTTTTAATTTGTTATTAAATTATAAAACGATCTATAATGATCCGATTAATATGTTATATTTCTATTGGAATTAAAACAAATATATCTACAATTATTTATATTTAATGTAAGGCATAATTTATTTTCTATGTGATGCTTGAAATGTCTGAATATCTAGCAATAGTTCTGGAATTCAAGATTTTATAGAATTCAAAATATCATTTTCCATTGGTAACTCATAAAATTAACATCATAACCACATAGATTTTTTTAGTTATAAATATAATATGTTTATACATTTATTTATAATGCATAAATATCTTAAAAAAATTATTTAGATTCCTAAAAATGACCAAAGTACTATAATGTTTTTCTTATTTTTCAAATCATGATTTAAAAATTTATTGATCATATATCATAATATACATGTTATTTTGAAGAACATATAATTTAAGTGGAAATATAGTTAAATTTTATTCATTTCATTATTTTGGGTCAACTTCTAATTCTATCATTTTGAAGGATTTGATATTCTCCAAAATTTTGGTGTTTTGATTTTATATGAAATGAGGAATCCTTATTCATCATAATATTTCCCAAGCCTTTTTTCACAATTAATGTAACTACAAACTTATTTTAATTCTTCCAATGGCTCATTTACATCCTTCTCAAACACCCTTTCACCTCCATTCATTTTTTCTCTATCAATAATAGCTGATTCTTCAAGCTTGTAGTCCAACAAAAGATCTATTAATAAATTCAATGGTGGATGTTTATAACTATTTGTAGATGAATTTATACGGCCATCCACTAATAGATGATGGTTTATTCTGATGTTATATGAAGTTATATAGCCTTACACATATTGTTAAATTTTTTTCTCTAATGGTATATTTCTATACACAATAATGTTAGATGAATTTTTCTCTACAAATGGAAGATCACATAAACTAGGAATTATAGATCTCTTATACGAAAAGATGGATCAATTTTTTATATCAACAGTGGATATTTCATATATATTACAGTGGATATATTTTTTTTATCTAATTCTAGATAATATTTTATGTCTAATTGTATATCATTTTTCTATTTAATGGTAGATTTCAAATTCTTTCCACCGGTAGTTCTTAAAAAAACTAATGGTAGATCATAAAAAACAAATAATGGTGGATCATAAAAATATTACTAACTATAAATCAGAAAAAATAATGAATGTTAGATTTAAAAAAATAATTACTAATGGTAAATATTAAAATATAAATAATGGTATATCACTACTTTAAAACTAATGGTATATTACAATTTTTAATCCAATAGTAGAATTTTTTAAATTACAAGGGTGGATCTTCTTAAAATGAGACAGTATATCTGCATGAGTATCCCTTTGATTATGGGACTCAAAATTTGATCTAAAACAATTGAAAATTAATTATACCACTGGGTATAAATTTTTCATGATACCATTAGGTATAATTTCAAACTACCACCTGTTAAAAATTTATTGTTCTGAAAAGAAGTAGTAACCTAGTTTTCATAATTTTTAATATTTTGAATCACTACATACGTATTAAAATTATTTTAAGTGGTTTATTAATTTAATAATAAAATTATATTATATTAATTCCATTAGAAGTAATTCAAAAATATTTTTATCAGTCATCGAATATGTTTTTAATTGTATTTTACTAACTATAAAAAGATAAAGTATTTGTGTATCTTATGTTTTATTACATATATTCTTTGTTTTAATTGTTTCTAAAATATTTATTACTATTTTTAAGTATTTAAAAATAAATTAATGTATTAATTGAATGAAAATTTTGTTTTTATATTTTATGTATTTATATAAATTGAAGTATGATGTTTTTACTAATCTTTTATGATAGAAATTTATGAAAAATTATTTTACTTACTTTGTATGATTTATTAGATATTATGTGTGAACTATTATTATTGAAATAATTTTAATTATTTAATAGGATATTAAAATTATTCTGAATTTGTATTTAATTTTTGAATTTAAATTATTATTGTTATGATTTTAATGAAAATTTATTTTCCCTCTAATGAATAATTTTGATTTTTTTTCTCATGGAAGGTGTTTATTAATCATTCAAGATATCTAATTAAAATATTGTTGAGATTTATTGAAAGGAATTGACTTCACTTGATAAAATATTCGACACACTATTTTTCTATGATTAAATGATGTGATCTTCTGAAGTTTTCTACAATCCAAATTCTTGTGTGATACATGGTTTCATCATTTGTTCAATATCCCATGTGTTAAATTACATCTGATTAAACTTCAATAACTATTTCGAGATGATCTGATGTAATTCTTGATAACTAGTACTTTTGTTTTTAATCTTCTTTTTTCTACTTCGTCTTTTTTCTGACTCTGTAATAATATTTCATATCTCCCATGTACTCTCTATTTTCTATTTATGATTTTACATAAAAATTCCTTGTTATTTTTCCCTTTCTTCGGGTTTCCACTCCATGAATTTAAAATCAGGGTTGTTCAGTTTGTATCTACAGCTATCTAAAATTTGGTTTTAATTATGTTGGGACTCACCATACAAAAATAAATGTGTCATGGTTATCCCTCCACTATAAAAGGATATTGTAATTGGGTTATGATTCCCCCTCAAAAATTAATTTAGTGCACATGTATCTCTCTTGACTATAAAGGTATAGGACTGAATTGGGTCCACTTTGGACTAAACCAGTATAAAAACACATATGTTCATTTAAATTTTTTTATTTATAATTAACTATATTAATTAAACATGATAGTTAATTTAAATAATAAATTTATTTTACTAAATTTTTAATCTGGCCTATTCACCCCCTCTAGACCAGTCGTCGTTACCCTATCCAACCAAATAATTGGCATCATGGTTGTTCCTTTTGGAATTTTCCAATCCTTCTATAGATTCTGTTTTTAATATTTAATTGTGGTAACCTATTCCTAGACCTCACAGTATAAGGGTGATATTTTAACGATGGTCGGATTGAACCTTAATTATGCTTGAATTACTCATAAGCCAACTCAATTTTATGGTAATGATTTTGGCTACTGGATATCTAGAAAAATGGTGTACATCCAGAAATTATGTATAAAACACCAGTCCATCACGTTATAATAATACACGTTATTATAATATGGAATAGATACACTTATATGAAATGATGCAACTAGATATGATTTAAATTAAAATGTGTTAATATTTTATATTTTTCTATTAAAAAAGAGTTTTTAGTCATGTTTCCTCTTATAAGATATCTTACGAGATTTGGAAGATTCTAAAAGTCACTCATCTTGGCTCCGAAAAATTATTTCGAACCAATCTTGGAATGCTTCCAACAGAGCACCATGACTTCATGGTGGATGAAGATAAAACTGTAAACTAAATTTTTCATCGATTCTAAAGAATTGTGAATAGAATGAATTCATTTGGATAAGGTCTCCAAACACATAATATTTTTTAAATGTGTCCTACGATAATTACTAAAGAAATGGAATATAAATAAGTTATCCTTTTATGGAGGTAATAACATCAAATAGTACACCCTTGATGGAATGATTGGATCATTATTTCAATATGAACAATAACTGAAGAAAAAAGAAGAAAAGGAGACCTAAAAAAATAAATGTTTTACCTATTCAATTTGTGAATTTTGTTTCTACTAACTCTTATGAATATTATATAAAAAATATTGAAATGAATATATGACTCATATTGTGATTGGGGTTGACAAAATAATGAAAAACCATAGGATTCATAAACTAGTTAAGAAGAAATCCTCAAAAATAAAAACACATAAGAGATAAGAAATGTGGTATGAATTAAAATGTTTTAGATGTAAATTGTTTTGAGTATAGGAAGAAAGGTAATATCATGTGTACCTATATTAAATTAATGAATAATAAAACCAAAAAAGAATGATAAAAAGGCATTAACAAACTGTAGAAGTTGTATAGAAAAAGAATATTCTAGTGAATAAAATGAACATGAGAAATAATCTACTAAATTAATAATAAAAACATCAATTGATATGTTTAGTGAATCATGATTTTATTTTGGATGTTTTGATTATGATTATGACTTTGAAAACCTAAATATTTCTCAATAAAATGATGAAATTGAAAGACTAAGAAAATATTTTTTTCAAAGGTATAGATTTATATAATAATATTAAGGAAAGTAATGAGTGTTTTTGTGAAAATAAGATAATTTTACAAGATAATGAATAATTAAGGAATACTGAATCTTCTTCTCATTCTACTGTTTATGACAATTTTAAATCTGCTCAAGATTTGGATGAAAATTGGAAAAATGAAGTTGAGAGTCGTAGACAATGCTTATATTATTTTAATTAAGGTGATGAAATAAATCATAAAATGAATTATTTAAATAAAATAAATTAAAAAATATGTTTTGGAAATGATTGAATATTACATAAAATATTTAAAACCCATTTTTTTAAAAGTAAAAATAGTTGTATTTCTACTATTACTTGTTTTAAATATGGAATGAATGGTTTCTCTGCAAATTATTTTTCTCTTTTATTGAAGAAGTAATTCGTATTTATAAAAAAAATATTTTGAAATATTTTTTATCTCTAATATCATACAATACTTTTATAAATTCTGTAACACCCCGACCCCAGCTACCCAGAGTCGGTGCATTACTTCGTAACATTGGCCTGATCACAAAAGATCAAGTCTCGAAAGACCAATTAGTTTAGTAGCCTTGGAAACACTAGATACATTAATAAATGTTACATTACATCATAAAGTGAAAAACTAAAATAAAATAGTATCCATAGTCCACACTCATATCCTCTTATGACTATCCCTGCAGGTCATTCATAAAATACTTCTTCACATCCTGGAAAATATTAACACATTGAAAGGGGTGAGCTCAGATGCTCAGTAAGGATAGCAATATAGTGGAAGCTTTCATAAATAAACATAAACATTTAAGGCAATGTATAACTAAAACAAAAGCCTTTTAATCTTGATCTTCAACATAATATGGTAAATGTAAAATGAGATAATGCCATTTACTTATTCACATGGATATTCTACTGGTCGAATAATCACATGCAATATCAATAACCACTTTCATAATGATGGAATGCATAATGCCAGACTATCATAACCACGTAGCCAAGGCCTTGTTCCATGACCACAAATAGGATTTTGTCAAGGCCTCATGCCAAGGCACTAGTTTGTCTCATGAGACCTACCGATGCATCGAGGAGCTGTAGCGGGCCCCACCCGTCACTTATTACGTCCAATGCATTCCTCATACGAATAGGTTTAAAAATATCATAAACCATAACATAATTGCATAACATTTCCACATTTCAATCACAAGATATCAATACAACACATTGATATAATAAAAACTCTTTCAAAACCATTTTCAATACCAAAATAAAAGAAAGTTAAAACTTTGTATTTATTTTTCATTAAAAAAGTGATGGCTTGTAGAGGAAGCTGAAACTCAAATAATGGTCATGACGGCAGAGAAGTCGTTGTCGCCGCATATGTATGGAAAGAAAAACATTCCCTTTTTGTTGTTTAGTAAAAAGATTTTTATAAAAAGATTCCTTTTGAATAAACGAAAAAGTCAAAGGGGTTTGTACACCATATAAAAGAAAGTTATGTATAAAACCAAATATGCCTCAATGAAAGGAGATTGAGACGAAGTCCTTAAAAAGATCATTTTTAAAATAAAATATATCTATTATGTGTATTCACTATAAGTACAAATAAATAAAGTACAAATAAAAGATAGGACATAATAATATCATGATATAATTTGAAAGTAGGAGATTAACCCAAAGGTTGGAAATTGGGTTAAGAAGTTCCCTTACCTTGTGTCCGACATGACTCGACCGTTCATTGATCTCCTGAATAATAAACTAGAGTTAATCTCTACCTTCTTAAGAACCTTTTTCATGGTCATTATTCCTTTTATATCACTTACTACCATGTCATGAACATTATGTAATTATTTATGTTAATAACGGTCGTTTTGACGATCTTCGGTACTTGAGTAAAAAAAAACTTCTTATAATTACACTTTGTTCATGTGTTAATATATCCATTATATCCATAACTATATTCATGATTTATATATCTTATAAATCATATATATCCAGTATATATATTCATTTATTATATTACATAACATTTAGAGGTAAAATATAAAATGCACCGTTCATGGAGACGGTAAGCCGTACGTACGCATGAACGCTACTTTCATTTCTATTTCGTATTTAATGGAATGAAATCATAATGATATAAATGTATAATATAATTCCAGTATAATATAGTGTATAATACCATTTACTCCATCCTTTATACATCCCAGATATGGTATTAACGATTCAAATCACTTTGAGGGGGCGGTAGTCCGCACTTCCTAAAATGAAAATATCGTGTTTACCCATAATGGAAACCATAAAGGTATGCCATAAATGAAAAATACAAAATAATAAGGAAACAAAAAACATAATATATATCATATATAAAAATAGTGTCATCATAATGGCCACCATTAGGGTTGTTATATGAATGTTGAACAATCATCATTTCGTGAGGAAAAAATTCGCCATCCACAGAAACAGTATGTTCTTTAACCATTAGATGTAGGTGTGTGTAAGTGTAGCTCTAATAATTATTATAACAACATCCTAGTATATTGAGGATACTGGTTTTGTTACAAAAGAAATGAATAAAAATTGTTTAGGGGGTTGGAGAAGAAAAATAAAAATAAAATAACACAAGAGAAGACATTACCTTAAAATCGGGTAACTCTTTTTGATTTGAGCCAAAGGCTTCCTTGGGAAGAGCTCTGCACAAAGTGAGGATTATAGGAGTAATAGGGGGAAGTTGGGAGAGTATTTGGGCAGAGGTCTTCTGAGCCAAATGGCTTGAATGTGTGAATGAGGTGGTAGAGGTGGGGGCCTTTTGTAAGAGGAGAGAAGGGGCACTCTTGGAAAGTAAAACAAAGTCACTTTATTTTAAAATGGTATTCGTATTTAAGAGGTCCCACATTGATATAATTTGAGGATAAGGTGATAAGGGTTCTACATCCACCCATCAAATAGGTTTTGGACATATTTAGGTCTTAGATATTATATTATCTTTCCATTTTATTTAAATCGTTAAATAATGAGGTCATCGCTGCATCATCATTATGTCATAAATAATTTAATTTATTTAATGTCTAAAAATTATAAAAAACTACTATTATGTAGGAAATCTTTTTATCTTTCCAATGACTTTTTATAGTAAAAAATATGGCTTTTATAACCCCATGTAAAAATTGTTTTAGTAAAGCATTTCATGTTTGTGTTATTTTTTACTTTAACATTAAATAAAAGGTATTTGTGTCATTTTCCAACTAAAGTAGCTCCATGGGGTCCCCAAGTTGACCCATGGATTTTCTTGGTCGGCCATGACACATAGAATATGGGTAGGACAAGTTTAATGGTATTTTCATATTTTTATAATATCATTTTTATCTTAAATTTCACTAATTACCATTAATCGCGATTAATTAAACTTAAAAGTTAATATTCACCAAAAAATTATTTTAATCTCATTGAACAAAATTTTACTTCTTAATGACAACCATGTATGTTGTATTTTTGACATTCAAAACACAGAACTGGTAAAATTTCATTTAAACGAAAAATCATTTTTTATAAGTACCACTTAGTGGTTTCACTATTCATCAAAAATTGAAGTTTTTCAGAACAATTCCAAAATTTCACCCTAAGCTATAATTGATATTCATAAATGATGTCTATTTTATGAAATTCCAAACATATATGTTGCATTAATTAATTTTATAATTAATTCCCGTTGTCACAACAAATAGCGTGTTTTTTAGAAACAATATATATCAAAAGATTGACAATTGTTTATGTCCAATTTCAAAGTGAAATTAATTCTAATAACCACCATTGGATATAACGGTAAAAATATATTCTAATTATACTTTAAAACCACTCAATAGTATAATTTATCACTATAAATTATTTTGATTAAAAATATTGTTTTTAAGTATTTTTCACTATTCATAAAAAATTTGAAGCTCTCAGAAAATTACAAAAAATCAACTTTTGATAATTTCGATATTACGAATACAAAAATGAAGTCCATTTTGAAATATAAAATTTCTATAATTTTAAAAAGTGGGAATTACTATTCATAACGGCTACTTTGATCAGTCGCGGTGTGTTAGAACTCGAAGTTGCATACAATGCAAGCTATTGCATTATTGAATGAGAAGCGTATCATGGAAGCTTAGGGTGTTACATTATCCCCTGCTTCAATAAATTGCGTCCTCACAATTCGAAATTTTTCTTTGAAAATAAAAGGTTGAAAATAAGAAATACCTTTGTGGAAAACCCACATCGGAAACAAGGTTAATAAAATTTAGCCTTAATAAGAGGGAAAGGGAAATGAAAAAGTCTCCACCCAATTATGATCTCGATTAGGAGAACATTGGTGGAAATTAAGGACATATAATTGGAGGAAAAACATAAATATTTTTAGGGAGTGATTGAGGTCATGAATCACAAACAAGTGTCAAATTTAGAGCCTCAAAGCCTTCAATCTATGTTGATTTAAAATATCATCAGTTCAATAAGACATAAGGTATTAGGATAACACATTTTTTTGTTTTCATATACCTTTACTAAAGTTTAAGAATTAATTTATTCATAGAATATGATATTGGTATATATATATATATTTATGCTTGACAAGTAGAGTTTCAACCTTCAACTAATTTCTACCACAGACTCATCTTTCACTCAAAAAGATAATAGAACTCAAAAATATTATATTTATCCTAATCGTATAAGGTTCCAAATATTAACACATACCATTTAGATTAGTAGAACTATTTTTTAATAACCAGGGACTTCCTGTAGGCTAGTGGTAGGCAATAAAGTGCTGTCACACTATGGTTGTGGGTTCGATTCCTGCAGCTTTGTCCGACGCGATGGGTTATGCCCCACCCTGCAGGTTGTCCTTTTCCTAAAACTATAGTATTATAATATTGCAAAAATAATCTTCATAAATGTTTTAACCTTAAACAATACTATCCAAATATCAACTTAATCCATTCCAACCATTGTAGTTATCCAAAATACCTCTGTCCAGACTTTCTCTAAAAGGTCTCTAAATTCCAAAATCAATTGTATCTTCAGATTCCTCAAACATGGTAAAGTTTCTCTTATTGTCACATACAAAAATATGATTACCTTCATCATATTAAAACCTTAATGAAATCAAAAATTACTGAAGTACAATCCTTATATATATATGTCACATTATTCTAATAACCAGAATGTGATCCATGAGTCCAAAAGAACCAATACATTAATTTTTCCGCTTCAACTGTAGTAACAGCATAAGATTGTCCTTAATCCCTTGGCTTTTTATGAGGTAAGTTTCCCTGGCGCTTAGGACATTCATTTGCATAATGACCCATTTCCCTACAATTGTAGCATTCAACATTGATATACTCTTTCTTTCCCTTACAATCACGAGCCTGGTGACCTTTTTATCCACATTTGTAACAAACTCCCATTCCTTTTAGGGATGTACCAGGGTGATTCTTCCCACAATTATCACATAATGGAAAATACTTCATTCCCTTTTTCCCTTTATATGTCTCTTGTTCCACTGTTCTCTTCTTCTCTTGCTTTACTTTATTGTCATAAGATTTAGAGAATTCCCTTTCTCTCTTGATAGAACATGAGACAATGTCTTCATATGACGACAAGGTTTGTGAGACTAATGCTCGATGAAGAAATGGTTTTAACCCATCAAAGAAACGATCAATCTTACTTCATGGGTTACATATATAATATGCTGCATGCCTCGCTAACCTTGTAAATTTAGCCTCATACTTTGCGACATTCTCATCCTCCTTTTGTCTCAGAGTCAGAAATTGCCTTTCCATATCTACTCGATGGTCATGTGGAAATTATTTTTCTAAGAAAAGATCTTTTAACTCTCTCCATTAAATACTTTAAACTTATTCATCTTCCTTTGTATTTTGAATCAATGACCACCATTGATCAGCATCTCCAGTGAGGCGGTAAACTGCCATGATAACCTTTTCCCTTTCACTACTCCCCAAGGAATGGAATATTTTTTCTAAGGAGTTTATCCATTGCTCAGCTACTAATGGATTTGTACCCCCATTAAATGTTGGCGGTTGTTGCCTCATGAAGCGGTCTAACATTGATCCTCCATGTTGCGGATTAGGGTTCTCCATACGAGTAAGGTTATTATTCATAACATGAGTGAGTTGTCCCAGTATGGTAATAAGTTGATCACCACCAGTTGTATCTCTAGATCGACAATAATTATCTTGAGCAGGAGGGAAATCCCTACACGGAGTGCGTGCATTGATACAGTTTCCATTCCTTCCACTAGGCACCATTTCTAAACAATGGCATAAACTAGATTAGTTTATGAATCAAAATACATAATTCCATACTTGTAAAACACTTAACACTAATTGAACTATTTATGGATATAATCCATAATAAAAAAAAGTTTTCTTTGAGGATGTATATTCTCATAATCCTTTATAGTGGTTTGTAAAGAAAATAAGAATTATCCTAAGAATATCCCTCGGGAGTGTCGTAACCAAGAGTGCAGCAAGGCCCGTTGTCGTGCACCAGTTACCGTTCGAGTCTAGCTCAAAGCGGTGTTTTCGGGTTTTACCCCTAGGTACATCTGTGCCAGAGCCACCTCAACCTGCTCGTATCTAGATAGGGATGTATTGCTCAGAAAACTCTCAACATCTCTACAATACCAAAATTCTAGGAGGTTCTTCTATACTAATCCTAAAAGTCTATCTTTGGGGTATGTTCTCTAATCAGAGTTTAGCTAAATCTATCTTCCAAGGTTAGTACTAATCTGCCTCTGATACCAACTGTAATGCCCTGACCCCAGCTACCCAGAGTCGGTGCATTACTTCGAAACATTGGCATGATCACAAAAGATCAAGTCTCGAAAGACCGATTAGTTTAGTAGCCTTAGAAACACTAGATACATTCATAAATGTTACATTACATCATAAAGTGAAAAACTACAATAAAATAGTATCCATAGTCCACACTCATATCCTCTTCTGACTATCCCTGCAGGTCATTCATAAAATACTTGTTCACATCCTGGAAAATATTAAAACATTGAAAGGGGTGAGCTCAGATGCTCAGTAAGGATAATAATATAGTGGAAGCTTTCATAAATAAACATAAAAATTTAAGGCAATGTATAACTAAAACAAAAGCCTTTTAAACTTGATCTTCAACATAATATGGCAAAAGTAAAATGAGATAATTCCATTTACTTATTCACATGGATATTCTACTGGTCGAATAATCACATGCAATATCAATAACAACTTTTATAATGATGGAATGCATAATGCCAGACTATCATAACCACATATCCAAGGCCTCGTGCGAAGACCACAAATAAGATTTTGTCAAGGCCTCGTTCCAAGACACTAGTTTGTCTCATGAGACCTACCAATGCGTCGAGGAGCTGTAGCGGGCTCCACCCGTCACTTATTAAGTCCAATGCATTCCTCATATGAATAGGTTTAAACATATCATAAACCATAACATAATTGCATAACATTTACACATTTCAATCACAAGATATCAATACAACACATTGATATAATAAAAACTCTTTCAAACCCATTTTCAATACCAAAATAAAATAAAGTTAAAACTTTGTATTTATTTTTCATTAAAAAAAGTGATGGCTTGTAGAGGAAGCCGAAACTCAAATAGTGGTCACGGCGGCGGAGAAGTCGTTGTCACCACATATGTACGGAAAGAAAAACATTCCTTTTCTGTCATTTAGTAAAATGATTCGTATAAAATGATTCCTTTTGAATAAACGTAAAAGTCAAAGTGGTTTATACACCGTATAAAAGAAAGTTATGTATAAAACAAAATATGCCTCAATGAATGGAGATTGAGAAGAAGTCCTTAAAAAGATCATTTTTAAAATAAAATATATCTATTATGTGTATTCACTATAAGTACACATAAAGAAAGTACAAATACAAGATAGGACATAATAATTTCATGATATAATTTGAAAGTAGGAGATTAACCCAAAGAATGGAAATTGGGTTAAGAAGTTCCCTTACCTTGTGTCTGACTTGACTCGACCATTCTTTGATCTCCTGAATAATAAACTAGAGTTAATCTCTACCTTCTTAAGAACCTTTTTCAATTTCATTATTCCTTTTATATCACTTATTACCATGTCGTGAACATTATGTAATTATTTATGTTAATAACGGTCGTTTTGACGATCTTAGGTACTTGAGTCAAAAATAAAATTCTTATAATTACACTTTGTTCATGTGTTAATATATCCATTATATCCATAATTATATTCATGATTTATATATCATATACATCATATATATCCAGTATATACATTCATTTATAATATTACATAACATTTAGAGGTAAGAAATGAAATGCACCGTTCATGGAGACGGTAAGCCGTACGTACGCATGAACGCTACTTTCATTTCTATTTTGTATTTAAAGGAATGAAATCATAATGATATAAATGTATAATATAATTCCAGTATTATATAGTGTATAATACCATTTACTCCATCCTTTATACATCCCACATATGGTATTAACTATTCAAATCACTTTGAGGGGGCGGTAGTCCGCACTTCCTAAAATGAAAATATCGTGTTTACCCATAATGGAAACCATAAAGGTATGCCATAAATGAAAAATAAAAAATCAAAGGAAAAAAACATAATATATATCATATATAAAAATAGTGTCATCATAATGGCCATCATTAGAGGTGTTATATGAGTGTTGAACAATCATCGTTTTGTGAGGCAAAAATTCGCCATCCACAGAAACAGTATGTTCTTTAACCATTAGATGTAGGTGTGTGTAAGTGTAGCACGAATCCTTCTTATAAAAACATACTATTATATTGAGGATACTAGTTCTGTTAGAAAATAAATGAATAAAAAGTGTTTAGGGGGTTGGAGAAGAAAAATAAAATAAAAGAACACAAGAGAAGACATTACCTTAAAATCGGGTAACTCTTTTTGATTTGAGCCAAAGGCTTCCTTGGGAAGAGTTCTGGCCAAAGTGAGGCTTCTAGGAGTAATAGGGGGAAGTTGGTAGAGTATTTGGGCAGAGTTTGGCCAAGCAAAATGGCTTGAAAGTGTGAATGAGGTGGTAGAGGTGGGGGCCTTTTATAAGAGGAGAGGAGGGGCACTCTTGGAAAGTAAAGAAAAGTCACTTTATTTTAAAATGGTATTCGGATTTAAGAGGTCCCACAATGATATAATTCGAGGATAAGGTGATAAGGGTTCTAAATTCACCCATACAATAGGTTTTGGACATGTTTAGGTCTTAGATATTACATTATCTTTCCATTTTATTTAAATCGTTAAATAATGAGGTCATCGCTGCATCATCATGATGTCATAAATAATTTAATTTATATAATGTCTAAAAATTATAAAAGAAATTCTATGATGTAGGAAATCTTTTTAGCTTTCCAGTGACTATTTATAGTAAAATATATGACTTGTATAACCCCATGTAAAAATTGTTTTAGTAAAACATTTCATGTTTGTGTTATTTTTTACTTTAACATTAAATAAAAGGTATTTATGTCATTTTCCGACTAAAGTGGTTCCATGGGGTACCCAAGTTGACCCATGGATTTTTATGGTCGGCCATGACACATCCAATATGGGTAGGACAAGTGTAAGGGTATTTTCATATTTTTATAATATCATTTTTACCTTAAATTTCACTAATTTCCTTTAATCGCGATTAATTAATCTTAAAAGTTACTATTCACCAAAAAATTATTTTAATCTCATTGAACCACATTTTACTTTTTAATGACAACCATGTATGTCGGATTTTTGAAATTCAAAACACATAAGTGGTAAAATTTCATTTAAACGAAAAATCAGTTTTTATAAGTACCACTTAGTGGTTTCACTATTCATCAAAAATTGATGTTTTTCAGAACAATTCCAAAATTTCACCCTAAGCTATAATTGATATTCCGAAATGATGTCTATTTTATGAAATTCCAAACATATAAGTTGAATTAATTAATTTTATAATTAATTCCCGCTGTCACTACAAATAGCGTGTTTTTTAGAAACAATATATATCAAAAGATCGACAATTGTTTATGTCCAATTTCAAAGTGAAATTAATTCGAATGACCACCATTGGATATAATGGTAAAAATATATTCTAATTATACTTTAAAACCACTCAATAGTATAATTTATCACTATAAATTATTTTTATTAAAAAGTTTTTTTAAGTATTTTTCACTATTCATAAAAAATTGGAAGCTCTCAGAAAATTACAAAAAATTCAAATTTGGATAATTTCGATATTACGAATACAAAAATGAAGTCCATTTTGAAATATAAAATTTCTATAATTTTAAAAAGTGGGTATTACTATTCATAATGGCTACTTTGATTAGTCGCGGTGTGTTAGAACTCGAAGTTGCATACAATTCAAGCTATTGCATTATTGAATGAGAAGTGTATCATGGAAGCTCGGGGTGTTACAAATTCAGCATGGGTACGTAAAAATTGTATTATTAATCCTATTGGACCCAATGTTATGTTTTTGAATACTAAAAAAAGAGATATCATCCTTTGGAATTGGTGTTGAGGTAATGTAAATTTCATAATATTAAATAATTTCTCTGAAAATTAAATTATGCTACATTTTACTACCTTAAAGAATGATCAACTCCATGTTTATGAGGATTTAATAAAAGGGAAATAACATAAAATTTATTTTTAACCTATTAATTATATAAGTTCTAATAGATCTTTATAGTTAGTAAAAATTGATATTTTTGGATCTACTCAAATTTCAATCATTTTTGGAAATAAAAATACTTGAGTTGTTTTTGATGATTAATATAGATTTACAAGGATATACTTTCTTGTACCTAAAAATTATACTTTATCAATATTTTTTCTTTCTGTAATATAGTTCAAAATGAAAATCTTATATTAATTTTTCTATTCATAATGATAAAGGAGGTAAATTTCAGAATTTAGATTTGGAAAAATCGTGTGAACAAAATAGTTATTTTCATATTTTCATGGCTCCAAGAGCACCATAATAAAATGGTGTTGTCGAACAAAAAAATTGAAAAATTATTGAAATTTCTAGTACAGTGTTAAGAGAATTTTATTTTCCAAGATTTTGTATGGATGAGGCTAATTTTTAATTAATATATTTCAAATATATTCATTATTACACCATTGTTAAAGAAAAATCCTTATTAATTATTTAAAAATAAAAATCTTAATGTTGGCTATTTTTGAGTTTTTGGTTTCAATGTTTTTATTTTTAATTCAAAATATAATTTAGATAAATATGATGATAAAAACGATAAAGGTAATTTTTATTTTTTTTATAATAATATTAAATCTTATATAGTTCATAATAAAATAACTATGGTTTTTGATTAATTTTTTGATGTTATGTTTGAATAAAGAAATGTAAGATTAAATTCTAATTCTATTTTTTCGATGATGTGTATATAGATTTTAATTTTTGTGTAGAAAACCCTCTGGATAAAATGAATCAATTGATGCATAGCATACACCATCTCTACCAAATCCAATATAATATAATATTTATAAAGATCGTCTTGTTGAAAATTTTATTGGTAATTTTCATTTTACTATTAAAAGTAGAAAATCTACTTTGAATTTTTTTTTCGAATTCAATTTTTATTTATGATTTTATACATTCTAATGTTAATGGTGCTTTAAAAGATGTAAAATGGATTGTTTAAATTCAAGATAACCAAAATTATTATTTCATAAATAATATTTTTAATTAGGTAGAATTTACTAAGGATAATTAGGTAATGAGAAAAATATGGTTCTTTCTAAACAAGATGGATGAATCAGGAGATATTTTCAAAAACAAAACTAGAATGGTTGCTCAAAGACACTCTCAACAAGAAGGAATAGAATTTAAAGATTAAATTTCACATATTTCCAGGTTATAGGATATTAGAATCCTGTTAGTTTTTTTATAGTTTCAAATTATATCAAATGGACGTAGAAATTAAATTCTTATATTGTTTTAGATCTAACGTAGTTTATGTTTCTCCACCCTAATTTTTAAAACGAAAATCTCCTAGTCATATTTTTAAATTCATATAATGATTTTTATGGTATCAAACAAGCACCTCATGTTTGTTATGAAATTATTTCATTATTTTTTATTAAATAATGGTTTCAAGAAAGGTATTTTTGATCCTAGACATTTTATTAAAATAATTTCTTCTAATATTTTAATTGTACAAAATTTTGTTTTTTATATGGTTTTTTGTCCTCTTAGTGAAATGATTTTTTACATTAATTCCATCTATGTTTTACAAGATTTTAATGGTATAATTAATGTTATTTCTTGGACTTCAAATTTCCCAAAAGAAATATGCTGTATTTCTTAATCAATATAAGTATGAAAAAGAGTTTGTAAAAAGTTTTGGTATGGATTCCTCTAAATCTATGAAAAACCCTATGGGTACTAATTTTAATATTAGATTATAGTGAATCTAGTAAATCTATTAATATTAATGTTTATAATGTCATGATAGGGAGTTTAATTTTTATAACTTTATCTAGACCCGATATAATATTTAGAGTTTGTTTATGTGCTATTATTCATACTGATTCTAAAGAGAGTGTGATTGAAGTTGTAAGAAATAATTATATATGTTAAAGGAACTATTGAATATAGTTTATTTTATATAAAATATAACTATTTTGATTTAATATCTTATTCTAACTCTAATTTGGGTGGTTTTAGAATTTAAATAAAAGAAAATTATTTATGTGTCATATTCGTGGAATAAAATTAATTTCATTGACTTCTACGAATAAACCATGTTTCTCTATCTACTACATAAGCTAAGTAGATCTCCACAACTAGTAGTTGCGCTAAAACATTATTGATTAAAAAAACTTTAGATGCTTTGGGTTTTTAAATTCATTAATTTCCTACTTATTGTTATAATACATATATAACTTCTATTTATAAAAATACATTACAACATTCCAGAACAAAGCATATCGATATTAGATTCCAATTTATTAGAGATCGTGTGAATAAGGGTGATATTGTTATAGAATTTATTAAAACATAAAATAAAATAGAAGATATATTTATTTATACTTAAGACTATTCTCAGTTTGAAAAAATTAAATTTGAGTTTGGGATGTTAGAAGCTTAATTATTTTATCTTTTCATTTGTTTAGTGGAATTTTTTGTTTTTTATTTTTTTTATTTACAAAAATGGGGAGAAATTTCTTTTTAAATTTATAGGTTTTAAAATAAAAAAAATGGGAGAGATTTTTAGAGCATGTTAATGCATGCATTTTTTTATTTGATTACATGTTAGTTTATTTGTTTAATAATCCAAAATACTTTTATTATTTTATGTGAAATTGTTTTTACAACCACTATTTATTTTTATTATAACTGAGTGGTATTGACTGGGTTTTTAAATTTATAATTTCTTATTAAATATAAAAAGTTTATATAACTTTTATTAAATTATGACAAAGTATAATTATATCTCTAGCATGTACGCATATTGGTATGAACATGAAACATGGTTTTAGTTTCAAGAAAATATTTTCTCTTTAAACTGATTTATAGTTTTCTTTCATTATTCAAATATAACATGATCTATAATGATCAAATTATTATGTAACATGTTTCTTTGGAAATAAAAAAATTATACATATGTTAAATTAGAATAAATTAAATTCTGAATTTACATTTTATGTGGTGTGCTAAAAGTATGAAGATCATGCATCAAATCTAGATTTCTATATCTTCTAGAATTTAAAATATTTTTGTTTGATTGATATATCATTCGATTCACATCATAATAACTAGGATTTTGTTTCTTTATAAATATAATATGTTTATTTATATTTTATTATACTAGATTAAAATGTGAAAAGATTATTAAGTACCATAAAAAATACCCAAATTACCATATTTTTATGCAGTGTTTGAATAATATTTTTAATAGTTTTTCGAACATATATCTTAATATAGCTATTTTTATGTAATTATTTATTCATTGGAGTGATATTGAAATTATATTCATTTATATATTCTAGAACAAATTCAAATTATTTCTTTTAGATGGATTAAAAATTCACTAACGATTTTCTTTTCACCTTTTATATGAAATAATGAATCATTTTTCATCATCTTATTACTGAATCCATTTTTCTTTCTGGAATTACTCTCAAGCTTCTTCTACATTGGATAATATATATTCTCTATCCTACTCAAAAAAATTTCTCCTCCATGCATGGTTTCTCCTTCAAAAGAACTGTATTCTTCAAGATTTTATTCTAATGATTTATCTTCACGAAAAGACAATAGTGGATATTTATAACTAATGGAATATGAATTTTTACACCCTTACACCAGAAGATAAAGGTTTATTCCAATGGTATATTAAGTTATATAGAATTACACTGGTATATAAAGGTTTCTTCCAGTGGTAGATGAAGTTATATAGCATTTCACCGGTAGATGGTGGTTTCTTCCAATGGTAGATGCGCATACTAAACAACGGTGGATGAATATTTCTTAACTAATGATTGATCACTTAAAATAGAAATGATAGATATCCAATTACAAATAGTTGATAGTCATTTTATCTCAAGGTGGGTCTTTTGTATATCTAATGTTGGATTTTTTTATATCTAAAAATAGATCATTATTTATTTCTAATGATATGTTATTTTTATATTTTACTATAGATTTAAATTTATTTCCACCGATAGTTCTTAAAAAATAATTAATATAATTTATTAAAAAATAACTAAGAGTATATCATAAAAATTAACTAATAGTTGATCATTAAAAAATAGATACTGATAGATCTTAAAAAATAATTAATAGTTGATCATAAAAAATAACGAATGGTTGATCATAAAATATATCATATGATACCTCACTATTTTAAAACTTGTATTATATCACTAATTTAAATCCAATATTAGTCATCTGTAAAATATACAAATAATAGATCTTTTTAAAATGGACTGGTATATCTACACTAGTATCCCAATGATGGAACAAATCAATTGTAGATCTGCAATGGTAGCATATGTTTTCTACCACTAGGTATATATTTCTTATGCTATCATTGGGTGTATTTTTATGCTAACTCTTGTTAAAAGTTTATTGTTCTGAAAATTTTTCAGCACATTATTTTTCATCATTTATAATAGTTTGAATTACTTCATATATATTATAATTATTTTAAGTGTTTTGTTAATGTAAATATTATATATATATAGATATTATATGAGTGTCTTGTGAGATAATTTTAAAATATTTTTATTAGTTATAATGTATGTTTTAAATTATATTTCATTAATTGTACGAAGTTATAGTATTTGGTTAAAATGTCTTTTATTGAAAATATTCATTATTTAGTTTTTTATTAATTATTTATGAATATTTTTTAAATATTTTAAATTATTAAATTCATGAAAATTATGTATTTAAATTTTTTGTATTTATACATATTGTATTCTGATGTTTTTATTAAACAGTTATGATTGCAACATTCAGAGAATTTTTTGACAAAATTCAGACAAATTATTTGAAATTATGTGTCACCTATTATTATAGAAAGTATCTGAATGATTTAATAGTATATTCAACTATGTTTGAGTTGGAATTTATGTTTTTAATTTAAAAAAATTATTTTTATTATTTTTATGGTGATTTACTTTCCCCCTCTTGAATATTTTTTAATTGTTTTACCTATAAAATGTGTTTTTTAATATAACATCGTTCCCCACTACATTGGCTTGAGGAAGTGACAGGACGTTCCAAGGCCTTAATCAAAATCCCCAATATTCCAAAGGTTTGAAATAAATGCTTAAGTTAATCAATATACATGGGGGATGATTTTACCAATATGTATCAAACAACTTACCCATAATACATAACCAAAAAACCACTATTTGATGCATGAAAAAAATGAAAGACAACTCAATAATTCATTTATTAAAATGAAACTAAAACCATGTACTATAACAAAAGACTATAATATCAATGTATATAGTAGAAGACAAACCTCAACGTATCCAACAACAACTTCTAGCTCCAATCATTCTCTATGCTCCAACGCCATGAAATATCCCATTTATTGAGAAATACCATGAGAGAAGTGTCGTGCTTTATTTTTTCTTCTGTCATAGAAAAATATTTCTACAAAAGAAACAACATTCCAAAATAGGGTTCAGTAATGAAACATAGTTAGTTTTCCCCCAATGAATTCCCTACACATTCCATTAAGATAAAACATGTTAGAACATTTATATAACACAATTTATGTAAATCAACTTATAAAATAGTTTATATAAAAATATAAACAAGTACCATAGAAATTTTTGTCTCAAGATAAAAACATGTTCCATGTAAAGAAACAAAAATATTTTCTAAAAATATTATCACAAATTATATTTTTAAATAACCATTCCATCTCACATATCCACACAACCAGATATGCATGAAAACCCAGAAGAGGGGGATATCCATAACCCTTATCCACCCCACTAATGATGGGGGAGACATCTTACCCTTATCCAAACCAAATGAGATTTTTTGGGAGAGAGACCTAAACCTTAACAATACTATTAATTATGGGGGAGATTCCATACCCATATCATCCCCAACACACAAGAACACAAACAAACATTTTACCAAACGAATTCCAAAACAACAATTTCATCCATTTCAATAAAATAATTATTTTATTGAAAACCTTTAAACAAACCAATTCAAGTCTGTCATCCAAATTAATGTCAATTAAACCTTCCCTTTATGGAAAACATTTTTATTAATCCATTTACCATAATTTAAAAAAACCACATTCCGAAATCCACATTTTATAATCATGAAACCAATGCACTAGCACAACCAATTTCCACAAAACCACGAAATACACAAACAATCACTAAAGGGGGTTTCAACCATGCCTTGCACAAAAATACCACTACAAAAAATTATAAAATTAACCAATTTGAAACTAATCCTTTATGTTCTAAAATGGTGAGTAGAGAGTGAATCCACCTACCTCGGTTTTTAAGAAGAAAATAAAGAACAACACAATGATTGTCTATGAAACCAAGTTAAATCTCTAAAAACCCATCATATATATTGTCCCCTATAATAAAACTATATATATCTAATGATATTTTGAATCATCTATATTATATCCTTAAACATATTCTAATTTTTATATATCATTTTTTGGATATTATATGCAATGATTTCACGTCCAGGTGCTGAGATAGAATGTTATTCCAAGGGCTGGTGAGCTTGGAATATATGTTTGAAAAATATTAATAATTTTAATAGCACATGGATGCAATTTTCATGAAAAAGTGAAATAACACTTAAATGAGTTCCCAGATCAAAAAATATAAGGGAACTATTGAGTTAAAAATAGCGGATATACCCTAGGTGTGACCTAACATTAGTCATCACTAATTGTTTGTGGGAAATGTTGTTAGGGATAAAAGACCAATAAAATAATTTATTTAATTTTTTTGATGGAGTAATTTTTACTTTAAATTTATCCTTATCTTGAAATTCCATGGTCAGCCTCATAACCTTAAAGACGCTGGTGTACAGTTAGGGAAATCATGGGAGAATCCTCTTAGGTGAACGACGACAGATTGAGGATCGACAATGATGAAGAAATATTTCTTCATAAATGACTAATCCAAATTGAGGTAGAATGATTTGTCTTTTGATTCCTACCAATTTTTTAATCCCGAATGACACGGATCAATTAAATGAATTAAAATTGATATGTGAATAATTACTTTATATCAAATCTCTATATTTTTTATCATTTCATTGATTTATCCCTCTTCGTTTTTCATTCAAATTGAAACAAATCGAGGCCGATACAAAAAACGGTTGAGGTTAATTCATTAGGGTTTGGCTTTGTTCTTTTATCTCCCTTCTCATTATATTATTAATCATTGGAACCCCATGGTTCCCAAATCAATATTATTGAATGGTTTCGAACATGATCAGACCCCTTGATTTAAGGAGAATCAAGAATTGAGACCAGATCTCTGTAGATCAGTACCGAAGGACCTTGGATCTGTGACTATTTGGTTTTTTGGGCATTGTAGGTGGCATAGTGGTCCTCAAAAGGGAGATCATGGGCGATGATGGAGGAGCATCTGTATGCAGTCATAGCTGGCTCATGAGTTCTTTGAGATACAGTGCCAGTGATTGGATGCAACAGAGGTGATGATAGAAGCATCAACAGACACGGATCAATGACAGATGTAGAGTTGTGATGGATGCAGAATGGGGCAAGCCAGTGTGCCGGGTCTAGCAGATGGTTTGGGTCAGGTTGGTGGGTCGGGTCCGGCCAGTGGTCCAGGCGAGACCCAGGTGGGATCTAGGTGGACCGTGATGGTCACCCATGATGATCAACTGTGGGTGCAGTAACCATAGGTAGTTGACCACGGCGGTAGATCCATAGGCCCCTAGTAAGCATGGCGGCTATTTCGCTCATTCGAGCACATATCCTAAACAGAGTATCCAATCAATGAGTTATCTATGGTGTTGAGACTCCAACATTGATAAAATCATTTTGATATAATTATTGATTTTTTATTTTTATCCAATATAGGTTTCGAGTGTTCCCTTGGTCCTTTCCATGAGGGTTCAGTACGACATTACATCAACATCACTGAATTGTAATCCCATTTAGAGGATGAGTCTTAGATAGAGTATGATATCCCTCTCAAAGACTATATCATTATCTTACATCACCCCTAGTGGAGTTTTTGGAATCATGTACCCCCCTTGATTAGGGCACTGATCTTCTATATAACGGGCCACATAGGTAGGGTCTATGGAATCCCCTAGTCATGTTGGGTCTGATCCCCAACATAGTGGGCTATTCTAGATGGGTATGTGTTATCCTCTAGTCTGTTTGTAGTTTGATCTGTGGAGTCCCCATATCAGTTCGGGGAGTGACCCCTCCCTATGTATCATAGTCTTCCATGAAAAATTAATTCTTTTTTAGTCCAGAACCAAATGAGATAGACCTATTCATGGAGTCTATTTGATAATACCATGGTTCGAGGAGTGAGTTCTCAAGGAACGATCACCCTTTTAGTGGAATCTAGTGGTAGGAAGTTGGTTATTACCCCCAGATGGGTGTTGATTCTCTTTTGATTATATCTGGATATTCTAGTTATTTTTTGTAGATATGTACCTATGTAGAGATGATTGTACCTTCCTTTTTTTATTTCATTGTGGTTCTGGGGTGTCCTATGGAGTATTGTTATACTCACCCATGAATAGGATTTTCCCACAGGTGTTATTTCTTGTGTATATGATCGACCATTTGATTGATTCCAGGGTAGACCCAGACGAGATGGTGATTAGAGAGACTGGACAGAATGAGGTGTGTTCCAATGACATTCAGATTGTAGTCCTAGTTCCTTTACATCTATGTAGGACTTGTGATACATACATTTTTTGGTGGTAATGTATTTTTTCATGTTTAATTTTCAGTACTATTCCTTTCACACTCTGTTATGGGATATTAGTGGTATGTGTCCATTATTTAAATAGTGTTGTTTACATTTCATCATTCTGTAGCATGGAGATGTGTGTGTGTGTGTGTCTAGTTAATTTAGGATACATCATCCCATTTTTTGTATATAACTATATGGTGCAAGTCACCGGCCCCTGGCCAATAGTCCTGGTGTAGTCACATCATGGCCCCCTATGGGATTGGTCCTGATAGAGTGGTATCTGAGCAGGTTGGATATAATTTAGGTAAATTAGTCTGTGCGGTTGGATGGGGGAAATAATGATAAGTGTTTCGATTTATCCTTTCTGGTCAATCACCTCTGTGTGGGTGAAACATCTGACCTATACATATATGAGTACTCTGATTACCTTCATTTTGACTCGGTACATGAAAATAATGGTTTTAGAAAAATAATGGTACATGGGTCATATAAGAATGATTTCTTTCATGTAATTCTTGAGGCAGCTATCCATGTATACTATATTGACTATGGTACATATTTTTTTATTTCATGATGCCTCCACATAGAAATCCAAACAGGATTTCTATGCATGATCATGAGGATTATGTTCCTAGTAACGAGGCATCGGTATAGGGGAATACACTAGATATAGCACCTTCGGGTGGTTTACCAGCTATACCACCACCCGTTGAGCATCATCTACTACCACCACTACAAGCTGAGGATGCATGTAGGATGAACGTGTTATATGAGTTTCAAAGGAAGTGACATCCATGGTTTTGGGGTGAGCCAGATCCCCAGATGGATGAGGATTGGCAAGATATAGTCACCCATGTTTTCCTCCATGTGAGGACACATGCCGAATAGATGGTGGTCCTTGTTGTGAGTCTTCTTAAGGGCTCTGCGGGGTGATGGTGGATCATGGTGACTCATTCACATGAAAAGACATCTATCTCCTAGATAGACATCAACCATCACTTTAGGGAGGATTTTTATCTGGCCACATTGAAATCAGTATGCATAGAGGAGCTTCGACATCTACAGCATGACAGTATGATCGTGGTGGAGTATTTAGTGTAGTTTACTAATCATTTTCGTTTCTTCATGGATATGATATGTTACCGGTTATTTTATTCTTTGACTTTGGATCAGGGATTACCTCATTACATATTGTCATTAGTGGTATCAATTTGTATTCCTACCTATGATGAGATACTTGAGAGAGCCTTGTTATTGGAGGGTTTATTGGCATAACAGACACCAGTAGTGGGAGTCAATAGTGGAAAACTGGTTTTTGAGACCATGAGAGAAGGTAGCTGATGAGATTTATTGGGATACAATAGGGTTAGGTGCTTTAGGGGGTGATCCAAAGAATCAGGGTTAGATATAGGTGGCTCTTTGGGTGACTCAAATCTGCCAAGGGAAAGACAATGTTACTAATGCGGCGTTCAGGAACATCAGACATGATATATCTTGACCCATTATAAACTTGATCAGGAGATGTTCAAGGGACCAAATATGTAGATATATATACAATATAATGATTTTCCATAAGGTGGAGGAAATGGAAGAGGAGAAACAATGGTGGTAGGAGGTGGTCAGAGGTTCGACCTATTACCACCACCACCCCCTGGGTGGTCCATGATAGGTTCTGGGAGCTGGTGGATAGGGACGAGGCTAGGTGCCGGTGATGGAGTCTTGTAACCCCAAGAAAACATTGATTATATGAGGTAAAATATGTTTATTTTCAAACAAAGCTTCATTTTTTATAGACATGGGTTCTAGTCAATCTATTCTTACCATGAACCATGTCTGGGACTCGAAGATTCTGGTGGTACCATTGACTCGAACCTTACACTTGGAAACTACTACTAGAGGAGACTCGGTGATCACATACTAGTTCTGAAAATATACCTAGACTCTTGGATGTGAGATTTTTGGTTGGGATCTCTTGGTAGCATTATCGAGGCCTTGTGACTCATTTTGGGTATAGACTGGTTATCCATTGTTCATGCTCATATTGACTCTTTTAGGCGTAGAGTGTGGTGTGTCCCTAGTGATGGAACCTTGCTCTCATTTTCTAGTGAAAAGGAAACCAAGTCATCATAAGATGTAATCACACATAAGAGGGTTTAATTTTTTACTACTTAGTTGGATACAATCACCCTCAGAGCTATGAATTATATGAGTCCTCAGTTTCCTATAGTGTTGTTGGAGTATAAGGGTGTCTTTCCTGAAGATATTATAGGTTTACCTACCTATAAAGTTATAAAATTATTCATTTATCTACACACTGGGTTGACACCATTATCTACCCAAAAAATTTGAATGGCTCTTACTAAGCTTCATGAGATGAGGGTGTAGTTGGAGGTTGTGAAAAGTAAGGGCTTCATGACACCCAATGTCTTACCCTGGGTAACTCCAGTTTTGTTTTCCTTGAAAAAATGGGAAATTAAGTTTGTGTGTGGATTAACATTGTTTAAACTCTTTGAACATGATGAAAAAGTATCCACTACTAAGGATCTATTACCTCATTGATGAATTGAATGGGTTATGACAGTTCTCAATGATCGACCTCAGATTAGGCTATCACCAACTATGAGTATGGGATACAGATACACCAAATACGACCTTGAGATGTTTTTACAGTCACTATGAGTACTTGGTTATTCCATTTGGAAAAATGATTTCCCCAACATTGTTCATGAGACTCATGAACCTGATCATTCATCCTTACATAAACTGGTTCATGGTGGCCATCATCAATGACATCCTAGTGTGTTCAACGTTCAAGGAGGAGAACATAAAAAATTGAGGATAGTCTTAGACACACTCAGAGATCAATAAATTTATGGGATGTTCTCAATATACCAGTTTTGGATTTGAGGGTCCATTTATTTGGACACATCATCTTAGAGGATGGATTTGTACTGGATCCGTCGAAAGTTGAGGTAATACTTTCTTGAGAGCCACCCAAAAGTGTTACCAAGATATGGAGTTTCCTTGGATTGGCAGGGTACTATTCTATGATTTTACCCAACTTCTCTAGAGGGGTATCACCCTTGAAATCGCTGACATTAAAGGGATATCCTTTCATGGTGAAAAAGTGCAAGAATATCTTCCATAAGTTGAGAAATAGCTTGATTAGCACTCCAATCCTTATGTTACTAGAGGAAGACATCGAGTACATGGTGTTTTTCGATGCATCAGGGAATCATCTTTGTTGTGCCCTAATGTAAAGGGAAGAATTTATTTCCTATTTTTATTCAGGTTGATACCATGAAAAAAAATCTATGCACCCCATGATATTGAGTTATTAGTGGCAGTATTCACATTGAAGATATAGTGACACAACCTGATGGGTGAGTTGTTTATCGACTACTCTAATCACAAGTGTCTCAAGTGTATCTTTTCTTATAAGAATAAAAACATGAGTTAGAGGTGTTGGCTATAGTTCCTCTAGGACTAGGACTTTTATATTGTCTATACTCTTGGGAAGGGGAATGTAGTGGTAGATTCTCTTAGAAGGAGATTGAGTTTGTAGTTTCCAAATAAGGAATCAGAGTATTTGGCCTCATTGTTGATATCCATTGTGGATGAATATGGAGCAACATACAGACAATTTATGGTTGTCACCCCACCACTCTTACGGAGACTCAGTTAGGAGCAACTTGGTTATACTGAATACATGATTGTATTTGTTCTTATTCCCATAGGGAATACTCTTGATGGATATTCGAATAGTGGGGGGAATATTGATCTTTTCATAAGATGCGAAGTAATACTAGGGTCATTGCATAAAGAGGTTATGAGTTAGTTTCATAAATTCACTTTATAAGTACATCCAGGTGTGGTGAAGATATACAAGGACCTATGACATTGGTTTTTGTGGGTAGGGATAAAGAAAGGAGATGCATAGATTGTTTTTTGATTCCATACATGTCAGCAAGTGAAGGATGATCACTAGGTTCAAGTGATTTTAGCTCAACCCCTTATGTTTCCATAATGGAAGTGGGACGATATATCGATGGACTTTGTGAAAGGATTACCACATACATACATGGGAAGTGATTCCATATGGGTGATCATTGACCTAATCACCACGTCAGAACTCTTCCATGATATTTGAGAACATGGTTAGGTAGAGAGATTGGGACACCTATATATGCAATTGATAGTTCGACTCCATGGAGTCCCATTGATGATAGTTTCTGATCATGATGCTATATTTACATCACAGTTGGGGAAGGGATTATAGGAGGAATTTGGGACCTAGTTACACATGAGAAAATCATTTCACCCACAAACAGACGGCCAGACTGAGTGGACCATTCATGTTCTGGATGACATGCGACATGACTTCATGTTTGACTTTTCTCGTATTTGGGAGGATCACTTACCCCTGGTGGAGTTTTCATACAACAAAATATATAATTCCACCATTTGTATGACATCATACGAGGTTTTTTATCGGTGACCCAATAGGTCACCACTTTTATGGACTGACACAGGAGAGTCAGCACTCATGGGCCCAGAGTTGGTGCAAGCTACTATATAGATGGTGAAAATCATCTAAGTGTGGACGAAGACTGTAATGAGTTTTCCTAAATCTTATGTTGAAGGGAGACAATTTCCATTGGAGTTCGAGCAAGGGGATCATGTGTTTCTTACAGTTTCAACTCGACGGGTATTATAGAGATTTAGCTAGGGGAAAAGCTATCTCTAAGATTCATTATCCATTTCTAAATAATATATATTTTTGGAGAGGCATGACTCATGGATCTACCACTATAATTATATTGGGAACACAACGTCTTCCACGTGTCGTAGCTAAGGAGGTGCATGCATGACCCATCGAATGCCATCGAAAGCGGTGAGGTAGACATTGAGGATGGAGCTACTTTTGTTGAATACCCTATGGTTATCGAGGATTTGTAGGAGAGGATTTGTTGTGGGAGATAAATTACTTTGGTGCATGTCTTGTGGCAGTACATGAATCACTAGGAGATCACATGAGAATGGGAAGCACATATTCATGCTCAGTGACCTCATCCATTTGAGTAGCCCTTGTTTTGAAATATTGTGGACATAAAGCCCCATGGTGGGGAGAATTTAATGGATCACAATTTCATTGTATAATTTTTTGATATTATATGGAATGATTTCGAGACCAGTCACTAAGATAGCATGTGATTCCGAGGCCCGATTTTCCCAGAATAAAGGTTTGAAAAATATTAAAATATTTAATAGCATGACCACATAGTTTTCTGAAAAATATTGAATAACTCTTCAATGGGTGCTCAAATCAAAGATATGATGTCACCATTGAGTTCCAACATTGGTTTTACTGTATTCCTAACCTAACTTTGGATGGCACAAGTCATTTGTGGAAATCATTTTTAAGGATGAAACATGAATTATATAATGTATTTAGAAAATTATGTTTGATTAAATGAATTATCCATTAAATTCATCATCATGTGGGAAATATAGGGTTATCCGAATAAACTTAGAGTCTACGGAGGACTATTATAGATAACATGGGAGTATCCTCTTTGGTGAATGATGAATAATTGAAGACCAACAACGATGTAGTGATCATTATTTGTCAAAATCTTATCAAAATCATTGTAGAATGATTTTCCATGTGATTTCCATGTTGTCCATAATCTTGGATGAGCATGGTTCAATTCATAGAATAAGTATTGACACACTCATTATTGGTAGATTTGAAATTGATGGATTTATTGTTGGTTCATTTATTTATCCCTCTTTTTTATCATTTTAATGGAAATTAATTAAGACCAACATGAACAACGACCTAGGTTCATTCCTTAGGGTTTCTCTTTGTGTTTCCCCCCTTTCATCACTCTCTTCGACTTAGAACCATGAAATTCTGACTCAACATTTTTAGGTGGTTCCCCACAAGATCAGACCCCTTTATTCAAGTGGAATCGTCACCCAAGGTAGGATTTGTGTATATTAGAACCCAAAAACATCATATATGAATCCATTTGGGTTTTTGAGCATCTAAGGGGTTTCAATGGTTTGTGGAAAAGACCACGGGTGAGACAGTGGTGACCAGAGGGGGTGTGCATCAGCGAAGAACATGTGGGTGAGGGTGAAGTGCCGAAGTGATAGGAAAATGGTAGCAGCAATGATGACTAACAGTACGGTGAAAGAAGCAGTGGATGTGGGGCAGTGGCAGACACAGAGCTAGCCAGGCTAGCGGTCTAGGTCATGTATATGGTCCGAGTCAGGTTGGCGAGTTGGTTCAGACTGGTGGTCCAGGCTAGACCTGGGTTTAATCCAATACAATCAGGGTAGAACCAAGTTACGATCGACCACAGTGGTCTAACATGGGTGCAACAATAGAAATACTAGACTTCGGGCGATATATTTCCAGCCCCCCCCATAGGCCTGTAGGTGGTTTCACTAAATCTTTCATATCACATAAATGATGTATCCAATCAATGAACCATCAACAATGTTGAGAACATAGTATTGAGATACTAATTTTTTGGAAAGAGGTGAGTTTTTATTTGGTACCATTAAAGTTGGATATAATTCCCTTGGTCCTTTCCTCGAGGTCTCGGTATGACATTACATCCATATCACTAGATTGTAATCCCCTCTAAAGGTTGAGTCACATATAGAGTATGGTATCCCTCCTCAATACTGGAGTGTGATCCTCTATCAACCCTAGTTTATTTTGTGGAATCACATAACCCCCTTATGTTGGTTGATGATCCTACATCTAACTGGCCACATTTAAAGGGTTTATGGCATCCCTCGGTGATTCTGGTAGAGATCACCTACATAGTTGGTTGATATGGATTAGGTAAGTGGTATCCCCCAGTAAGTTCTGGGCATGATCTATTATGTCCCCTTGTTAGTTCTGGGAATGAACCCCTCTCTATGTATCAAAGTCTTCCTTGACCAAAGTGTTAACTTTGGGTGGGGAAGAAATGATATATGCCTCTACATGGAGTGTCTTCGATTATATCATGGCTCAGGGAGTGAGTTCTCCCAGAAAGGGCTTGCTTTGAGAAAGAACCAATGATGAACATTTATTTAGATTTATATGGAATGGTTTCTATCTTGAGTATATCAAGATTGTCTTGCTATCTGTGTTATAGACATATACTTTTGTAGAGGGGACCATGGCTTTCATTATTTTATTTCTTTGTGGTATTGGGGTGTTCTACCGAGTAATATTATACTCATCCCTGCACGGTATTTTCTTGAATGTGTCATATCATTTGCGGGAGATTGAAAATTTGATGGATTCATATGTAGACAAGGACCAGATAGTGCTAACTGAGACCAGACAGACTATGGTGTGTTCCAGTATCCTTTAGACATCAGTCATGGTGCCTTTAATTTAATGTTGGACTTCAGCTATAAACTCTTTGTGATGGGACTGTATTTGACCCTGTTTACATTCCTGTACTTTTACGATCATATTATGTTGTAGGGTATTAGTGGTATGAATTCATTGTTTACTTAGTGGTTTTTACATTTTATCATTTTGTGGCTTGGAGATGTGAGCATGTGTACACATATTTTAGACTAAGGCCTCCAATTTATTGGATATTCTTAATCGGTGCTAGTCACCATCCCCAGACCTATTGGAGGAGGGCTTGGGGTAGCCATGGAATATGCCCTTATGGGAGATATCATATATATATAACCATAGTGTATGTAGATTTATTAAAATGAGACGGATAGAGAAGGGGGTCTAAGAAAAATCACTAATAAGAACCAAGAACGATCACTGAACAACAAGATCTAGATTTAAATCATGAAGAATGGCTCTGGATCACTTCCAATTAGAAGTGGATAGGTTCTCCATCCTTTGAGAGGGAAATATCTTGACCATGGGCCATTTTGGAAAAAACAAGGAATTAAAATAAAAATCCAACAAAGATAGACTTTTTTAGTTTCTAGTTTTCTAATCGCGCACAGTTTTGTCACATGTTTAGTCAAACTCTGCACAAATCGTGTGCCAGACACTACCTTAAGGATGAACCTCACACTGTTAACTTGCAAGGTTATCAAACCATTCCCCAATCATGAAAAATATCCTTTTTCTATCATTTCCCTAAATAGCATGATTTGATCAAACCATGCGCTTCATGTGCAACATTTTTGCCCCTTCTCTTTAACCTCTATCTCACTGTGCGCTATTTCCTATAGCTGTTTCATGGGTTTCCCAAACCATTCCCCAACTATGCACTTGTACAAAAGCATCTAATATTCTCTAAAAGTTCTCCAAACCCTACCAAAATTAACCCATACACATTACATACATAAAAAACATAAATAAGTTCTTACTGGCTTGAAACTTGGGGTACTATAGTAAATCATTAATGATATCTATTTAGTGGTTTTTTCGTATCCTTTTAAGGAATAGAAAACACTAGATATCATCTTTGACTCTATTGGTTCAGTAGAAAAATATGAAAACTTCTCATTTGTTTTACAAAACAATGTCATGTGTGATAATCTTTTTCATCATCTGGATAGTCTCTCAAGTGATTAATTACATTTTCATTCACTTACATATCCTTGATGAGACGAGATAATCCAATTATTGAGAACAAATAACTCTGGTTTTAATATTCTTTAACATAAATCTTCAGGTTTCTGAGTATGTAACAGTACATCATATCTCTCACATACTCAATTATTATTATTTTAATTCTTTTACGCACAAAATAATTATTATTCATTTCATTCGTCAGGTTGTGACTACAAAATTCTAAATTCAGGACCATTTGGGTTGTAATCATGGTATCTAAATTCATTTTTTGATTTTTTTTCTGAGTCCCCATACAAAACACTATGTGTCATAGTTATCCCTCAACTACAAAATGTTTTTGTAATCATGTTATGATTCCTCCTTAATAATCAGTTTAGTGATAAAACATCACTAAAAGATTCGAGAGGTATATTGATAGACTAGGTCCTCTTTGGACCAAAAAATTATAAAAATACATGTTTCTATTTCTTTATTTTCTCTACTAGTTAACTATAATAATTAAACTTTTTAATTAATTTATGTAATCAATTTATTGGATTAAATATTTAATCTGCTCTATTCACCCCCGCTAAACCATCTTTTATTACTCTATTTGACCTAAATATTGGTATCAAAGGTTGTTACTTTTGTAATTATCCAATAATTCTATATATTCTATTGTTTATATTTAATAATTATAACATATTCATAGAACTCACAGTATAAGGAGTGGATATTTAATATAGAAGGATTAACCCTAAGTGATTTTTTTATTCCCCTGAAGCGACCTCACTTTGATGGAAAGGATTCTGGCTAATGGATATCCAAAAAGGATGCATTCCTCAAGGAATTATGTATAGAACACTGGTACATCATGTCAAAATAGTATACCCTACCAAAACATGACTCATATATACTTACTAGAAATGATGCAGCTAGATATGTTTTAAATTAAAAAGTTAATAATATTTTATATTATACTATTAATAAATGTGTTTTTAGTCATGTACAGGCCTGTATGACATCAAATGAGATTTAGAGTATTTTATAAGTCAACCTTCAAGGATGTGAAAAATTAATTAAAACTATTCTTGGAATTGTTTGAGAAGAGTACCAAGACATCAATATGGGTGAAAACAAAAATATAAACCAAATTTTCCATTGATTCACAATCTTTTTGAATGGAATGAATTCACCTGGATATTCTATTGAAATCCTAGTACTTTTTGAATGAGTATACTGAGAATTAACAATGAAATGACACAGAAAGAAGTTTTCCATTGATGAAAATAAGAAATTCAAAGAGTAAACTCGTGAGAAATTGATTGGACCATTACATCAGTATGAACTTGAAATGAAGACATAGATAACGATGATACAAAAAAATGAAAAAGAATATATTTTAAATATCTAAATATATTTTCTAATGACTCTTCAGATTATGATCTACAAGATAATTAAAAATATGATATTCATTATATTGTGACGGATGTTTACAAAAGAATGAAAAATAAAGGATTCAAGAACAGGTTCAAAAGAAACATTCAAAAATAAAAAAAATATGGTAGATAATATAGGTGTTGCAAATTAAAATTATTATAATGTAACTTGTTATGAGTGCAGGAACAAAGGTTATATCAAGAATGAATTCCTTATCCTAAAAAAATATATAAAAATATAAAAATAATGATGAAAAGGCATTGACCACCATTAGGTATTTTATAGAAGAATAAGATTCTAGGTTAAAATTTAGTCATGTGAAAGAATATGATATCATAAGCTTCAAATAATCATTGTATTACTTTAGTGATTGTGAATTTTATTATGGATTTTATAATTATATATTTTATTAAAACCCAACAATGTTTCTGAATTAAATAAATAAATTAAAATATTAAGAAATTATATTTTCAAATTTTCTGATTTTGGTAATAAAAATTACAAAAATAATGAAAAATATATCAGTGAAAATAAAATTATTTTAAAATAGTATGAAAAATTAAGCAATAATTATTCTACAACATATTCTATAGTTATAAAAATTTCAAATCTTTAAAATATTGGAATGAAAATTTAAAAAAAGGAAGTTGAGAATCTTAGAGAAATCAATCTTAATTTATTCAAGTTCATACAAATTATCATAAAATATGGTATTTAAAAAATATAATGATGGCTGGGGATATGGTATAAGATTACCTCGAATATTTAAAACCAATTTTGTTAAAATTAAAAATAGTTGTAATTACAATGTTATAAATTTTAAATCGGTAAACAAAGGAAACAATGATAATGATTATTCTCTTAGATTCAAATAGTCTTTTGAATTTATCAAAAACAATATGTGAAAATATTTTTTACCTAGAGTACCGTACAATACCTATTTAAATTCTTCATGGGTACCAAAAAAAATTATTTCTAATCCTATTGGAACTAAAGTATATTGGATTCCAAAATTGTCAAGTAATTAATTTTTATAGGAAAAATGACTTGGATGTATCAATAATGACATAAGGTACATGGAAATTGTATTATCTTAAAATATGAAATGAGGGCCATCATTTTTTACCACTTAAAATACATATGATGAAGGCACAATAACATTTAGAGAAAATTATAATGGAAAAATAAAAGGTTTTCCAAAAGTTGGGTTTTTAAATTATACTTTTCTTTGTAAAATTTATAAGTTGAAGGACTAAAACATAATTTAACAAGTATATTAGAATTTTGTGATGATTGAATGGAAGTAAAATTTCAAAATGATAAGTCTTTAGTTTTAAAAGATGAATCTTTATTATTTTATTCTAATAGAAAATAAAATATTTAAACTATTGATTTTGTAAAATTAACTATTCAAAAATTTAAGTGTTTGAATATTGCACAACGTGATAGGATCCTTTAGCATTGAAGTTTAGTTCATGTTAATTTTATAATATCACATAAAATATATAAAAATTAAAATGTGTTATAATTTAAGTTTTTGAAGAAATAATAGCTCCATGTTTTTTATGCTTGCATGAAAGGGAAGCAACATAAAATTTATTTTACCCCGAATGGCCCAAATGCCTTGTTTTTAATTTATTTTTGATAAATACCTTTCAAGGGATGAAGGGGAACCCTTAAAATGTATATAGGCTTAGAGATTACATGACAGGTAGGTTTTAGAAAATATAAATAATATAAATGGAACTGCTCCTCCCCAGCTTCTTCATCGTGATATCAGCTCTTCACCATCGCATGGATGGTTCGACTAAGCTTCCAATGAAAGGAAAGAATAGTACTGATGGAAGTTATATTCCCTCTATTGATAAAAAAACACTCATAGATTCTGCTATGGTGAAAGTTCCTTATCTAAAACCTCATTTGGATTCTTCTCCTTGTAGAGTTTGTCTGATCAGTAAAGCACAGTTACAGGTGGAATGAAGGCCTTGAGGGGTCCTAAAGGCCTTGATGTGGCCCAAAATCCGTGAGGTGGCCTAAAATCCTTACCAGCTTGAAGGCCTTGGGAGGCCCAAAGGCCATAAAGGACATGAGGCCAAAACTGAAAGCCCTAAATCCCAAATGGATAAATTTTTTCGGTTGCTACAGCACCGAACAACGCCTTCTACAGTTCCATTTCAATACTGCTACATTAACCCAGAAGTATGTCTCCACCCAGGTTTTAACTCAGGTCTCTTGGATGAACTTTATGAGTCCTCCCCAACTGGGTTGAGGTTCTTGTTCACATAAAATTTCTTTTAGACCTATCAGTTAGATATATACTAATACACCTTTATTGTTAGTACATATTGATCTTTTTCGTCCCACTCAAATTTCTATCCTTGTTGGAAAGAAATATACTTTATTATTTTTTTATGATTATAATATATTTAAATGGGTTTAATTTCTTTCTCAAAGAACTGGCACTTTATTAAGATTTACAAATTTATGTAATATTTTTCAAAATTTAGAAATTCTTATGATTGTTTATATTTATAATGATAAAGGGTGTGAATTTCCAAATTTAGACTTTGAAAAAATCTATGAGAAAAATGGTAATTTTTATAATTTTATGGCTTATATAGAACCATAAAACATGGTGTTTTTGAAAAAAATGTAACTCTTATTGAAATTTCCATAACTATGTTAATTGAATATAATTTACCTATATATTTTTTCACAAAGACAATTTTTTATTTTTTTATATTATAAATATATTTATTATAAGTTGTTTCTCAAAAACATTCGATAAGAATTTTTTAAAAATTAAAATCCTAATGTTCATAATTTTATATTTTTTGGAATTAATATTTTTATTCTGAATTTGATGGATAATTTATATAAATTTTATGCTAAAATTGATAAGATGGTTTTCTTGGTTTTTCTAGAAATAGTAAATCTCATAGTTTTTATAATAATAGAACTATGGTTATTGAATAATCTATTCACGTTATTTTTCATTAAAATAATGATGAATTAAATTCTAATTCTAATGTTTTTAATGATGATTTTACGATTTTTAATTTTGGTGAAGAATAACCTCATAAAAGGATGAATAAATTGAGGTGGATAATACTCCTTCTTGTCCTGGTTGAAGATCATGGAAGATTCATAATGATCATCTAATTGAAAATGGTATTGGTAATGTTGATTCTGGTATTAAAATTAGAAATTAAATTTTCATTTTATGTGATATTCATTTTTTATTTCTGATTTTATTTATAATAATTTTAATAGGGCCTTAAAATATTGAAACTGGATTATTACTATGCACAATGAACTAAATCAGTTTGATAAAAATAATGTTTTGTCTTTAGATGAATATCTTGTGGATAGGTAGGTAATTGAAACTGAGTGGATCTTTGGAAATAATCTAGATGAATTTGGAAAAATTTTCTATGATAAAGACAGACTTGTTTCTCAAGGATGATCTCAAAAAGAAGGTATAGACTATAATGATTCATTTAAACATGTTTCCAAGATAGAGGCTATTAGAATCTTGTTAGATTATTATTGTTTTCAAGGATTAAAGATATATAAAATGGATTTAAAAAGTGATTTCTAAAATGGTTTTGTTACTAAATAAGTCCATGTTTCTCAACCACCAGTGTTTGAAATTGAAAAAAAAATTCCTAATCATAATTTTTTTAATTTTCTATATCTTTCTATAATATCATATAAGCACCTCATTCATAGTATAAAATGATTTCTTTATTTGTATTAAATAATGGTTTCATGAAATTTAATTTTTATTCAATGATTTTTAATAAAATAATTTATCATGATATGTTAACTGTAAAAATTTATATTGATGATATAATTTTTGGGGCTTCTAGTGAAATTTATTATTGTTATTTTTCTACTTTTATGTATTCTAATTTTACATGAGTTTAATGAGAGAATTAAATTTCTTTCTTTAAATTTAAATTTATCTAAAGAAATATGAGAACTTTCTCAATCAACATAATTATGCTATAGAGTTGGTTAAATGTTTTGGTTTTGATTCTTATAAATCTTTAAAAACCTCTATGGGTACTAATTATAAATTAAATGTTGATACATTTCATTAATATGTTGATATTAAAGTTTATAGATTCATTATATGTATTTTTCTTTATTTAACTACATCTATACCTGATATCACCTTTAGTGTTTTTATGTGCTAGATTTAATGTTCATCATGATGTTAGTCATATTAATGTTTTAAAAAAATTAGTAGATATATTAATGGAACTGTTGACTCTAGTTTATTTCATTTGAAATATAACATTACTGATTTTATATTTTAGTCTGACATAGATTTTGAAGGTTGTAGAATTAAAGAAAAATAACATTAGTTATGTGTCATTTTCTTATAAAAATTTTAATTTCTTCATCTATTAAGAAGAAACTACTTGTTCCTCTATCTATTGAAAAATATGAGCATATCTCCACTTCTAGTAGTTATGAAAAATGTTTATGGATTATGAAAGATTTATATGATTTTGGTATTTATCAAGAAAATTGTATTATTTATTGTGATAATAATTTTTCAATTTCTATGTCTAAAATCCCTAAAAATATTCTCGAACAAACCATATTTATCATAGATTTCATTTTATAGGAGACTATGCGAATAACGGTGATATTGTTTTAGAATATATACCTTATGATAATTAGCTACCAGGAATCTTTATTAATCCATCACACTATACTTGATTTAAATAACTAAATTTTAACTTGGGATGTTGGTAGCTGAATTATTTTATCTTTTCAGGTTTTTAGAGGGATTTTTGTTATATCTTCTAGTTTATTTGAAAAATGGGGTAGATTTTTTTTTAAATATGTAGGTTTTATATTCAAATGAATTTGGAGACATTTCCTGTGCATTTTCATGCATGTATTTTTGTATTTTTTTATTATATGTCACTTTATGTTTTTAATAATACAAATCCCTTTTATTATTTTCTGTGATATTTTTTAAAAAAACCTATTTTTATTTTTATCAAAACAAAAGTTTTAGTGATCATGTTTTTTAAATTAAAATTTCATATGAAAGATAACAATTTTATATAACTTTTATTAAACTACAATGATGTCATAATCTATCATGTATAATGTTCAAAATTTGGGGTAAAAATGATACAGTATTTTGGTATTGATAAGATTGAATTATATATACATATTGGATAAATTTATTTATGTTTCATTCCTGACTAATTTTATAATAAATGTTGTTGGATTTTCATTCATAGGGATTATGAATTCATGAATCAATGGAAGAAAAACATAAAAGTTCCAAAATCGTCTTTACATGCCATGTACATCATACACACCGTGTATACCACATTCACAGCATTACTGTAGAGCCACAAAACAACATGTGAAGCATTTTCATAAAATTCAGCTAGTACATGATCTGTAAATATATTACAAAATATAATGATTTCATAGATAAGAATCCAAGAAAAAGTGAATCACATACATGACATGCACAAATTTTTTGAAATTCAAAGTTTGAAGGATCACTTAGTCATTTATACAGACCTATTTTCTGACTTGAATTGTGGATCTCAAATACACGACGTCCAGCAAACCAACACGGCACAGAGATGTTAGAAAAAAATGTCACATAAGCTAGTAAATGTTGTGCATGACTTACATGTCATGTAATTTTCTAGAATATTAATATTTGAGTGATAATACCCATAGGGAAGTGACATGCACATTATTTTAATCTCATTTTCCTTCCATCATTTTCTACCATTTTCATATACTTTATTATTAAACCCATTTTAATTCATTTGTTTAAAATATTTTCAATTAATTTTGATTTTTTGGTGGAAATGCATATGTTCTACACCCACTATATATCTGTTGTGAATTAATTTCCATTTTAGACTTCTATTTCAACACTGATTATTGTTCATCATCGACGCTTGTAATGTTCATCATTATTTCGTCATGTGTAGTGAGTTTTTGGGTGTTTTTACATTTATATACATATTTGGACCAATATTCTTAATTTTTTAGTCCAAGATAGCCTTTTTCTCAAATTTTTTAGGATTATGCATAACATGTTTAGTATTTCCATGCTTTTAGTCAACACTGCCACGGGATACTAATCCACGTAGGTATGTGGGTTGAGAGTAGGGTTATTTTTGTGCCTAATGAATCCATATATTGATCATTGGTAACAATAATTTTGTTAATTAGGATAATAATATTTGTTCATCACATTATTTTGAACAAACTTGATCATGGAAAGTGTAATTAAATGAAAAAAACCTAATTGTAGTTGATTAGGACTATGACCATTAGCCAATGACCCTTTTAGCATAAAATCTAATCATAATGAACCTAGGTTTTCAAATTTACCATGACCATGTGATAGTTTCAGCATGGTTAGACCCAATTGGTTTGATAAAAACTAATTGTTGAATCTGTTACGGCTTCACATCATAATTATTATGACTATGAAAAGATAAATATAGGAGTATCTTCTATCAAAATCTCTTAAATTGATCTATATATCTTCCTTTGTTATCTAAATTAAATTAAAACTACTTAGATTTAGCGAAAACCAAACCTGAATAGTGAACATGATAAATCCTTTCTGAGGGTTTTGTTTGATAGGTTTCCAACCTTCATGTGATCCACATGGGTTCGACCCTCCCCATCCCCTTTACTAAACCCTAGTAGTAAGTGTATTTTGGGACTATAAATATCAAATTTCATCATCGCTTGTGAGAATTCAATTATGTATTAGAGCATGTTAAATTTTGGTTCTATTTTAGGGGATTACTATTTCCTAGACATAATATCCTTTCGACTAAACCTCATATTTCCTAACCACTTAACCTTTCTACTTTTACTTCCCCATTTCCATATACATTTTCTCCATCAAGGACACTTGTGTCCCATCTCTCTGCCTTTATGTCTCTCTTCTTCGCAACTAGTTCATGCTTCAAGGGACCTTGATTCGCACAAGAATCCTAGAAGTTGAAGAAAAACTTCTTTTTTATCCCATGATCCATCGATCGATAACTACACTTTTTCAATTTACATTTGATGATTGTAACGATCTTGTGCCTATCGCCCCCCAAAAATGCAATATGCACCACCTACCAATCATGGAGAGAAACTAGCACCACATGAGTGCACCATAATTGAATATGTAATTTTGTTAAATAGTGGTGCTATTCCTATCATTGTGTGCCATCTAATTTTAGTGCTCATGTTCAAAATTAACTCTAGATTCATTCATATGATCCAAAACAACGGGAAATTTAGTCAACTACAAATTGAAAACCAAAATGAACATATTTCAAATTTCCTCAAGGTTTGTGACAACTTTCAAAACAAATTATGGTCATCAGACACCATAAGACTTCATGTATTCAATTTCTACATGCAAAATAGATCCACATATTTTCTAAAAATTCAAGCACCCAAGTAAATATTGACTTGGGATGAACTATATATAAAGATACTGGACAAATATTTTCTTCTAATACCACCTTAGAACCACTAGAATGAAATTAAAAACATCACCCAAGAATATGGAGAATCATACAAGGAGTCATGTGATATATTTAAGGATATAAAAGAAAAATTATCACCTCAAGGAATAGATAAGTGTCTTCAATTTTACAAATTTTACTAAGATCTCAGACCCTATTCTCGTACTATTGTATATGACATTGTTTATGGTAGACTAATGTTTAAGAATCATAAAATTGTTTGATCAATTCTTGATGAAGTTTCCCAAAATGCCAATTTCTAGGAAAGTGATAGAGGACCACCTAGGCGTAAAATCCACCAAGTGGAATAAATTACCTTCCTCACAGCACAAGTAGAATCCCTAAAAAAGATGATGGAATAATATAATTTACCTACTGCACCACCAACCCTTGCTACTCTGGTGAAGGAAATTCAATCATGTTAAATGTAAAGAGGTTTACACTAATACCAAAACATCAGGGTAGGCTTAGAGGTAGGGGTGTAATTTCGGCCCGGGCCTGCCATGCAAAGGGTGGGGCCACTAAACACTATTCAAGCCAGGTCGGGCCGGTCCGAACAACCCCATGAAGCGGCCCGAGCCCGACCTCGGGCCGACCCAAACCATCGGGCCGGGCTGGGCTTTTTCGGGTAGGGCCGGGATTTTTCATGTCGGGCTGTGGTGGGCTTTTATTATTTTCAAAATAATTGTCTCTTAATTTTTTTTATTTAAACATTTTTATAACTTTTATTTAAAATGTTTCTTTACATTAATTTTAAAATGCATGTTTTTTTAAAGAAGTTTATTTTATTTTTTATTAACATTTTACAGTGGGTGGATATGTTTTTTGTGTATATATATATATATATATATATATTATTATTTGAAAATTGTAAAAAAATAATGAGTGGTGTGTAGCTAACTTGGGTGAGTTTAAAGCCTTATTATTTACACGTTTTTCTAACATATATTTAAAATATTTTTTGGATTTATTTTTTTTAACTTATTTATAATTTTAAAGCGTTTGATAGTATTTTTTTATTTAAACAATTTAGTTTAACCATTTTTTTAACATTTATTAAAAATGTTTTTTTAAATTTATTTTTAAATGATTAATTTAAAACATTTTTGAATTTCTTTAAACGCATGCTTTTTACAAGTATTTTTTTAAAACATTTAACTTTTTTCACATTTTAATGTAAAAAGTATTTTTTAAGTGTTTGTTTTAAAGAAAATAATTTAAATGTGTTTTTAAAAACTTTTTGAACATTTTTATTTAAACCATTTTTTAACACTTGTTTAAAAAGTTTTTTACATTTATTTTTAGACGTTTAATTTAAAATGTTTTTTTGAACGCATTTTTTTTACATTTTATTTTTTAAAACATTTCACAAGTTTTTTGTGAAAACATTTTATAGTGGGTAAATATGTTATTTTTTTCTAAATAGATTTATACATGTTGGTGAATTTATATATATTATGTACAAATTAAAAAAATTAATGTGTTATTGGGGGGTGCGCAGTAGTGAGTGGTGAGTTTAAAGTGTTGTCATTTAAATGTTTTTTTTATCATTTATTTAAAACTTTTTTTACATTTATTTATTTAACTTATTTATTAAAAGTATTTTTTATAGTCTGTTTAATTTAAAACATTTCTTTAAACGTTTTTTAATTTTTTTGCAGGGCAGGCCCGACCCAGCCCTGTCTGGACTGAAATTACACCCTTAGCGGGTGCGCAGTAGTGGGTGAGTTAATTTTTTTTCTAAATAGATTAATATATGTATATATATTATATATAATATATGAAAGTTTTATCATATTTTAAAAAATAATAATGAGGTTGGGGGTGTGCGAATATCATTTAGTGCGTAGTTCTTTTGTTAATATATAATAAGTTAATATATATATATATATATGAGAAAATTGAAAACAAATAATTAGGGGTTGTGCGCGAACATCATTGGGTGAGTTAATTTTTTTTCTAAATATAATTATATATGTATAGTATATATAATTTATGCATATTGCAACGTACTTAAAAAAATTATTGAGGTTGAGGGACTTGCACGAACATCATTAGGCGAGTGTGTTATTTTTTTATTAATATACAACAAGTTATTATATATATACAATATTAAATCATTGATATATATATATATATTGCTTTGTTTATATATATATATATATATATATATTATGTTAAATCATATACATATATATATACATACATACATATATATATATATATATTATTAATGGATTTTTAAAAACCACATTTAATTGATGTATATTATTAATGGTTTTGTTTATATATATACACTATTATATTAAATCATCGATATATATATATATTAATAGCTTTGTTAATATAAATATATATTATATTATATCATATATATATATACATATACACACACACACATATATATATATATTATCAATGGATTTTTAAAAACCATACTTATTTTTTTATTAATATACAACAAGTTATTATATTTATATAATATTAAATCATGTATATATATAGATATATATTAATAGCTTTGTTTATATATATATATATTATATTAAATCATATACATATACATATACATATACATATATATATATATGTATATATATTATTAATGGATTTTTAAAAACCACACTTAATTGATATATATTATTAATGGATTTGTTTATATATATACACTATTATATTAAATCATTGATATATATATATATTATATCATATACATATACATATACATATACATATATATATATATATATATATATATATTGTTAATGGATTTTTAAAAACCATACTTATTTTTTTATTGATATACGACAAGTTATTATACATATATATAATATTAAATCATTGATATATATATATATATATTTATTTATTAATAGCTTTGTTTATATATATATATATATTATTATTAAATCAAATACATATACATATACACGTATATATATATATATATATATTTAACAATGGATTTTTAAAAACCACACTAAATTTATATATATTATTAATGGCTTTGTTTATATATATAAACTATTATATATATAATTATATATCATTGTATATATATATATTTATACACACATTATAATTATATATAATTATAATTATATGTATATATATGATATCATTTTTTGTTAATATATAATGATATATGCACATATAGATAGAAATATACACACACACACACACACATATATAAATACATATATAGATAAATATAAATGTATAAAAAGACATGTATAGATAGATATATAGGTAGATATATATATAGATGTATGTATATATGTATGTATAGATACAGATATACAAAGAGATATATATATATATAGTGATAGAGATATATATATTAATATATATATATATATAGAGATATAAAGATATAGAGAAATATATACATATATATATGTATATATATATAGATATATACATATAGATATAGAGATATATATATAAATAGATCTATATATATACATATATCTATATATAAATATAGATATATGTATATATAGATATATGTATATAGAGATAGATATATCCATATATATATATATATCTACATATATATATAAATATATCTATATATATATAGACCTGTGATTAATTTACAGGTGCAGCCTTTGGAGCATGAGGTTGGGGGATCAAATGACCCTACCTGCAGTTCCCCCGTTATATTTTTTACAGCAGGCGGGTTAGCGGGCCCTGCTTCGCGCGGGCCCATGGGCTGGGCTTTTTCGGCCCCAGCCCGGCCTGGCCCGATGCGGTCTTTGCCGGGTTTGGCCGCTCGGGCTTTTGGGCCTGGCCTGTCGGGCTTTCAGGCTGCCGGGCCAAAATTACACCCTTACTTAGAGGATACCCAATTCCAAAAATGTAATTATATTAATTACAATCAACAAAATCAGTAGAACTAGTAGCCCCAACAACACCCATAGCATCAAAAATGTTAGTAGAGGCCAACTCTGTAGTCACTGCTGCAAAACTAAAGCTATTTTCCATAATGGAGTGGAAAGGTACCTACATGGAATCAGGGACCACCTAGTTACCCACCATAAGGAATAACTCCACGACCCCAATAGTAATTCCAATAACCTTTTCCTAGATGTCAATAGTTCCACCTACAAAAAAACATCAATTTCAGCAGGATCCAATAGGACCACCAAAACAAGACTAGCCTCTACCAACCAATCCTGAGAACCCACTCACATCATTCATATAGTAATTATATTAATGTACGAAAATATGAGAAACTGAAATGAAAAACCAATAGGTTACACTACCCAACCTGTATAATCAAATGTAGATGATCTATAAGACCTTAAATGATCACCTATTGATTACTTTTCTTGATAATACTGATGTTCATCCAAGGGAAGAAGATAATCCTATCATTTTCAGAAGTGTAAAGGTGATGTATTTTTAGTAACCAAGCATAGTTGAGAAAATTCAGTTAAAAAAATCTGATAAAGTAGGAAAGGGGAATACCAGAGAGATAGAACCGTCTGAGAAAACCTCAGTTGAGGAAAATACTTAAAAAGAAAATGTTAACGTAACACCACCACCATATAATCCCAAATACCATTTATTTAGCGTATTAAAAAATACATGAAAGAGGAATAATATAAAAAATATATAGATTTTTATGAAATTACATATCAATATTCCATTTGAAGAGGTAATTTCTCAAATACCCATTTATGTAATATTGTTTGTAGACTTATTGTCCAGATAAAATATAAAAATTGAGGACATAGGTGGCATCTCACTAAATTAATAATTATCCACGGTTTTCCAATAGAATATTCCTCCAAAATTTTGATACCATGGAATTTTATCAATTCCATGCACTATAGGGGCATATGATTTTGGGAATTACATGGGTAATCGAGAAGATAGAATCAATCTAATGGCCATGAGTGTTTAAAATAATATAGGCTTTAGAAAATTAAACCCAAATAGGGTGGAACTCCAACTTCATTACTTCTTAGTAAATCAACATCATGGATTTCTTGAGGTTGTCTTGTTAGATGATGGAAAATTCATTTTCCCTGCTGATTTACAAATTCTTTATATAGAAGAGGAAGGATATATTACCCTCATTATTGGAAGATCATTTCTCATTATTTTAAATATGTTTAAATATGTTAACTTCTGGGGATTTATTTTTAATGTTGGTGAGGAATAACTTGTTTTAGGTTTGGAGAAGGATGATAATAAAATAAATGATCCCTAGAATTTTCAAAAAAAATTATCTTGCTATTAAGAAATATGATCATGTAACCAGTGATGATGAAAATAAAAAATTAAATTCTGTTGAAAAAAGATCAATTTCTCATAATAATTAAAATTACACTACACCTCTGAAAAGTGTGGTCATCCAACCTTTCCTCTACTATGTTTTCAATAATCGTTATACAAGGGGTATCAACTCAAAGTTAAAGTCTTATTCTTAATAAAAATATTTATCTCTAGAAAATAAATAAATTTATGACTATGAGTAAAACCATGGTAGGTTTAATAGACTAGGGTGTGTCAATATAGTCTTTAGGAAGATTATGTGGGCTAAAATATTTTCAAGAGGACCTCACCCAATTAGGGTACAAAATATAATATGAAAAAAATGTAAGGAAAACACTGATTGTAAAGGACAATCAACTGAAAATTTAAAAGATTATTGATTCTCATTCCATGTATACAATAAAAAGTATGTAAATGATGGGTCTACATTAAAATTTCATGAACCATAGGTTCACATCCCACCTCCCCTCTCCTTTTTCTTCATGCTCATGACCCCTCCACTCCCGTACACCTAGATGGACAATCCTCTATCCCGTCTCTAACCAAAACTCCTTTATCCTTCCATCCTACTCTCATCTTCTTCATCTTATCCTTCTCATGAACCTTCAATCCATTCTGACATGTCCTAAAAAAATATTTTTTGCACCCTTCCCACTACGCCCAAGTGTGGTGCCACACCACCGCCACTAAAACAGCAGAAGGAATCTCTAGTACTACCGCCCACAGAGCCATTCTCCTTGACCTATTGTTCCACCTCTTCATTTTATTCCACTTATATGGACTCACAATTATCCTCCAATGGGTCATTAGGCCTTTCTCAACCTTTCCTTCATCATTACCCCCATTTGTCTAATCCTATACACCAGATTTGGTTTGTCCATCTTCATGCCAAGATGATGCAGAACAATAAGATGTTGGACTTTGTTTCACTCAATTACATCAAGATTAATTGTGAGTTCCTTGACCTCATCACCATTATTAACCATTCTTGATTACCCTAGATAGAGGATACTCTTAAAGAGATCTTCATTGAGTTCCTAGACACCTTCTATTCATCCATATATTTTTCTACATCATACTATGATGGTGGTCAGGGGAGCTCACCCTCATTGGACTTGGCATCAGCCTCAACAACTATTATTTAGAGTTCAACACTTTTCTAGTATTCCTGACATTACAGATGAAGCCTTAAAGGACTATTTTTTATAAATTTATGCTTGAGTCACTAGAGATCATCCTAGAATTTATGATCCTCATACCACAAAGGGAACCATAATCTAAGGTGATTCCCTCCAGATCCTGCATAATCCCTTAGCTTGTCCCGACTAGAGCGCTATGATGATCATGGGGGGTGATCTAGATCAAGGTTATCATTCCTAAATCAGCCATGGGTAGCCCAACCATCAAAATAGAAAGGCAGTTCGATGAGTTCTATTAGAACCTAGTGATTAAGTATATAGGTATTTTGATGGGAGTCTATTTTATTACCCATAAGGAAATAAATCTTCGTTCCTTCAATGACACATAGACCAACACATACCTTGGCCATATGGAGGGAATCGACCTACTAATGATCCACAATATGGGGATTATTGTGAAGGACAGTATCACCTATTGATGGGTGTCATAGTATATAAAGAATGCTAATGAGATCCTTTCCCATCATGCATCTTTCCCAGTTATACCAGCCTCTACTACTCTTGCCCCTAATTCCACCATATCCCTTATCACCACCTCATCCCCTACTACTTCTTACTCTATCTCGCACCATTCATCCACCACCCTACCCTATACCATTACCATGACCATACAAACCCCTTCAACAACCCGTATTCCTTCTGTATCCACTACTTCCTTTCCCACACCATCACCCATCCCATCCTTCCCTATAGATATCTAACCCATACAATAGAGTATCCATGATATCCTATGTAGGATTTATCACCCCCTACACTTTATCTTTGTCAATACTTTCCTTTTTAACACCTTGAAACCACCAGAAACATTCCACCCACCACTCAATATACATCCTCCATATGCATCTATCCCTCCCACCTTCGGCACCCCGACCATCCTACTGTTAGAGCTCAACGACCCTACAGGCTGTCAATATTTCTTGTAGAGTATTCTTAGTGGGGAAATAGACCATAAATTCCACCATATTTTAAGGATTCTCTTATCAATCCTACATCCAAACACATGGCCATAATTAGGATATGTACATTACCTTCACCATCCAACGAGATAGAGACCAGTACCGCAGAACTTTCCAAGGTTGTTGATAATCCTATGTCTATGTCCATAGAATAGATATATATGTAAGGAGAATCTAGAGACCAAATATTCATGAGGGTACATCAAATTTAGCAGTCGATGAGTTTTCCCCCAAGTCTTAGTTTCACCATGTACCTCACCCCAACTATATTCTTTATGGGTCAATTGTTTGATTTGATAGTATCCATGATTTTTCAATTGTACTATGTTATACAAATTTATGGATGGGTTATATTTTTATTTACACCCATACATGATTTATGTTTCTATTGTTTATTTATTCATTTTACAGCCATGTATAGCTCTTCTATGTCCTCTATGGTTATTGACATTCCAATCATACAAATATATTCCCTCCTTCATTGGATGTATCGGTATCTAGATTTCATTGAGTGTTAGCTTGAGGATCTCTCAAATGATATCCATCCAAAATAGACGTCCCCACCACAAAGAGTATAGATTTTAATATTTCCCCCAAAGATAATTTCTTAGTAATCTCTTGAGGTGGTAAATCCCACCAAGCATCACCCACAGATTTATAGCACAACCACTAGTTCCAGTATGAGTAAGAAGAACTATGAGTGGATGGATGACATTGTCTGATCCCTTTGTCCATTCTCCTGGATGATAATATAATTTATATTGATTTATTGGAGACAAACCATAATTGTTTTTTTTAATTTATATTCATTAATATTCTTCGGATATGTTTCAATTTTAATATAATTTTTATCTTTATGTATCACTGAACTTCACTATGTAAAATAATTGTATTTGTCTACGTTGATTTATATTGGTTTTATCTATATGCACCTGATCATTTTTATTATTCCATATTGGTTAACCTTATTGACAACTATTTTATCTCGATCATATTTTTTATTTCTAAAAGTTTTTTCAGGTCACATAAACCTCACTCAATATCAAATAAGTTTCCCCATGACAAAACATTCAATAAAAGGAGCTGTCTATTTGAAAACTTCAATTAAATTTGACTTTTAAATTTTTTATTGATATTTTTATTGACATCTCTATGATGATAATTTCTAGAAAATTGAGAACACTACCTCATTTTATGTGTTGGGGTGTCATTCTTGATCATTTTTGTTGATACATTTTAATTATTTTTAGTTTTCATTTTTCTAGGAGATATTTTTCATTAAATTCATTCTTTAAAACTAAAAAAGCATCGCACCTATTTAAATAAAAGACAATGTTAATGTGTAAATTAATGAAATCCATTTTTTACTCATTTATATAATTTTTAGAATGATTTTTTATTTTAATACTTTATGTCTATCGCAATATTCTATCAATTTATTTTGATTGACTTATTATGAAATTTTTTACTCTGAGTGATTGCCAGTAATTGTTTTCATACTCCCATTCCACAGAGGATTATAGACTCAAAATTTCATATTCTTTTTGTATCGAATTACTTGAGAGACATAGAAGTCATATAAACCTATCATAAATTTCATTGAGTTATTGTTAAGACTATGATTGAATAAATACATTACTAATATGATTGATGTAATCTCATTTGAGCCAATATTTCTTGAGACCCACATGTACATATTTAATTATTTAGACAATAGTATTCATGAATAAAATTGTTGGGATGGTGTAGTTTCAAGTTGATTATACCTTAATACATAGATCTTGGTATTATGAAAGATTATCTTTTGAACAAGCGTGGTGGAATTTTCACTGCTGATGGACACAATATATTTTTTAGAAGATGTACTGTGGAACTTTCATTAGACTGATATGACGAGGTCAAAGATTAATTTTGGAATTTTATTTTCCTACCCTATTCCATTGAAAAATTTATATAAAGAAAAATAGAAAAAATAGTTTTTTATATTATGGAGGTAAAATATCTCCATTACCAGAAAGAATAATACTAGGATGCATCATATGTGTTTAGGTGATGGATGTGAGACCTCGCCTGAACATGAATTTAAAAAAACAAATAAAAATAGAAAAATAATGGAACATTTAACATTTTTTTTATTTACTTGATATACTCATAGACCCACCCCATGCTGTCTAAAATGGTAAAACTTTATTCAAGACGAGTTACTTTATTAAAGTGTTCACAAATTTCAGGCATTATACATTAGAGATTACACTCCTTTTATTCTTGATTATTAATTTCTAACCACAGACCATCATCCAAAGAGTCATTTTATCTCATTTTATTAATTCTATCATGATTAAATTTATATTGGAATTTACTGAGTGGTGACTTTAGAAGTAATTCAATATTATGGTTAAGAACACGTATCCCAGATATGATAATACCACCTGTTTCATTTTTACAACGAGTGAAGATAAAAAATTTATTTTGATTTATATTTAAAAATAGGTACAGAATTTTGGGGATAGTTATGAAATTATAATTATAAGAATAATGAATATAGATAAAGAATTGATATGTGTTTCATGACTGATATTCTCTACAAGTTTTATTAGGCGAGACAAACTTTTTCTTCTTACACTTAGTTTTATTTACCTAGTAGTAATGTATGTTTCTTACGTTAAAAATTATGTCTTTTAGAATCCCTGTTGGGATTATTTATTCTTGAAGAAAATTAGTTGTTCATGTGTGGTGGAATTTGATAAGATGAAATCATATATGCATAATGGACACATTTATTTGCAGTTAATTAATGATTTTTTTTAAAAACAAGGTTTTCATTTTTTTCCCAGGAATTTGGAATTATGGTATCAATTTAATAAATATATAAAAAGTGAAAAAAACCATGATTTACACACCATGTATGTCATAGAAGATGTGTATACCTCATTCAAAAAATATCTACAAATCCACAATCCTTCCAGTGAAGCATTTATATGATTTGATGCCATTAAAAAACATGTACATTCATTACACAATGTGAAAATTTCAATGACCGGAACCCCACTAAAAGTGAATCACATACACGACATTCAATGTTTTATAGATCACCTGATCAATGATATATAAAAATTTTCCACCAAGGATAGTGGATCTCAAATACATCATGTATTACCAACAAACATAGAATTTAGATGTTGGGATAGAAGTTACATATTCTAGTTCACGATGTGCATGACTTACACGTAATGTAACATCCTAGGTAAATAAAGATTATAGTATTTTCATAATTATTAATATTTGTTAAATAAATATTAATTTTACATTAAATCAGATTCTATTTTTGATGGCATACTTGATACGCAACAATGGGTTTCTTTAAAATCTTACATTGCACACAACATTGAGTTAAACTGAAAAATAATAATTTATAATATTTTAAATGGTAGTTAACGCCTAGCCATTTTATTGGAAGGAATGAAAAGAAATAACTAAAATATTATTATACATGTTTGTTAAATTTTTTTACATTTATCTAATAAAATATAGTGTCTTAAAATGTTAATGAATCTATTTTTAAGCATAAATACTCTAATATTCATTAAAAGGTTGATTTACAGCCTTTTGATGGTGAACCATTTTTAAATCATGTTTTTGTCACTTTTATATGTTCTATTTGATAAAATCAAAATTCTTCTATAGAATTGACACATCAGAATTTACTTTGGGAAATGTTTTGGTATTTTTATGATAAAATTCATTTTTTAATGAATGGTGAAGAATACTATATTTTAATTCAAAACTACCATTTAATATAATGTATTTATATTTATATATTAAATTTTTCGGTGTTTTTAAAATGTAATTAAATTATATTTTTACCATTTAATACAATTCTGGTCATTGTAAGTAATTTCAATTTGAAATTGGACATAAACAAGTGTCAATTTTTTGATAGTTTTTATTTCATAAAAACACGTTTTTCGTTTTGACAAAGGTAATTAGTTTTAAACTAATTTTTTCCACTTCTGTGTTTTGAATTTAAATAAATGGATTCCATATTTAGAATCAAGAGTTCCAAATTGTGTAAATATATAACTTTTATTTTTTGATATTATGAATATTTAATTTGGTAAATATTTTATTTACCATGGTTAAATGAGAAATATAGTAAATAATGGTAAAAAATATTATTATAATTATATAAAATTACCCTAACATGTGTCCGAATCATATTGGTTGATACACATCCAACCATGGGCATCCTTGGGTTGATTTTGGGTCCCCATAGAGCCACTTATGAGTGATAATGACACATTATATTAATTAATTGAAACTAAAGACTAAAATGAAAAAAACATATATCTTTTAGCAAATGAATTATTACACGGGGTTATATAACTTATATCATTGAATATAAATACTAATTTAAAATCTAGAAACATTTCCTATATAATGGTAGTTTATTTTTAATTTTTAGACATCAGATAAATAAATTTATTTAAGACACAATATTTATGCAGTGTTTACCTCATTAATGAAATATTAAAATAAACAATATTATAAAGATTAAAGAACTACCAAAACATGTCCAATTCTTATTGGATGATTTTATTTCGAACAAGTGTCATATTATTTTCTACTGTAATGAGTTTTTGACCATTAGTAACCGAAAATAATTATGTAATAGAATAATATTTTCTAACATTCCTAAAGAGACCCTCTTCGCCCTTATAAAAAGCCATCACCTCTAACCAATTACCCACACGTATCAATCCACTTATATCTTCCAAACTCTAACCAATTAAGCTTATTACATCCCTATATTCCACCTAGAAGAAAAACCTTACGCAGAAGACACATCAAGAAATCCTATTGGTTCAAACCAAAGGAAGTTACCCAATTTAAAGGTAACGCCTTTTCTTAAGTTATCTTCTTTTAATTTACTTATCCAACCCACTAAACTATTTTTATTCATTTATTTTATAAATAAACTAGTATCCCAAATATATTTGTTGTTTATATTGGTATTATTCTAACTACACTTACACACACCTCCGTCTAATGGGTAATGAACATACTGTTTCTGTTGATGAAAAACTACAACCTCAGGAATCGATGGTTGTTCAATCTTCTCCTACAACCTCTTATGGTTTCTATTAAGATGGAACTGTATTTATAAGTGATATATATTTTTATTTATATTTTTTCAATTATTTTTTATTTCTAATTTATATAGTACCTTTATGGTTCCATAGTGGATAAATACAATAATTTCATTTGAGGATGTGCTGACTACCGCCCCCTCAAAGTGATATGACTCGTTCATGCCATACGTGGGACATATAAAGGATGGAGTTAAGGAAATTATATATGAAATTCTACTTAATTATAATATACCTATGTATCATTATGTTTTTATTCCGTTAAAATATGAAATAGAAATGAAAGTAGCGTTCATGCGTACGTACGACTTACAGTCTCCACAAACGGTGCATTTCATTTTTTATTATCTCCAAATGTTATGTAATACTATAAATACATATATATTGAGGATATATATGATATACATGAATCTAAATATTGAATATCTTTATGGAGATAATGGAATTTTGACCACATGAACAACTTGTAATTATAAGAAGTTCATTTTTTACTCAAGTACCAAATATTCAAAAAATAACTATTATTAACTTAAATGATAACATAATGTTTATAAATTAGTAATAAGTAATATAAAAGAAATAATAAACTTGAAAAAGGTTCTTAAGAAATTATAAATTAACATTAGTATATTATTCATGAGATTAAAGAACGAACGGGTCATGTCGGACACGAGGTAAGGGACATTGTCTCAATATCCTTTCATTGATGTGTATTTTAATTTATACATGAATTTATTTTATGCAGTGTATAAACCCTTTTGACTATTAATTTCATTCAAAGGGAATATTTTCTCTATGAAGAGATTTACTAAACAACAAAAGAAAAGTTTCTTTTTAACATACAAGGTGACAACGAACTCTTCACCGCTGTGAGTGTTTTTTGATATTTCGCATCCTTAACAAGCCATAATGTTTTTAAAAGGAAAATAAATACCATATAATCATTTATATATTTTGGTATTGAAAATGGTTTTGATAATATATTTTCTAGTTCAATATATTTAATTGATATATTGTGATTGAAATGTGGAAATTTTATCTTTCCATTATGTTTATTTTATGTATTGTTAATATGTTATGGTTCATGGGCATTGTTAATGTATACGGGTGGTTCTATGATAAACCTAGGTTAGGTGACCCTGATATATCTCTTCAATGCATTGGGTAATGTGATAGAGGTAAACATTAATGTTTCTACTAATAGATTTAGGGAATATAATATGATGGTAATTCCAAATGTAACTACCTATGTAGTTGTGATAACTACAATGTAAGTATGATATGGATTTCTCAAGTTACCTTTATGATTTATGATTTCTATGAGTTATTAATAAATCTTATGATTTCATGATGTATGTTAAAAAGATTTTGATTTGATGGAAAAATATGTTCTTTATTTATTTTATAACCCTTATTGAGCTTCTTATCCTCATCTAATGTTTTGAAATGTTTTTCACAGGACTTAAAGATGAATGGGGTCCATGATGGGATCAAGGAAAAGTCATGTTGTCTAAAACATGGAACTATAAATGACACCTTTTTCAGGAGGTTTTATTTTATAAAAAAATGGAAACTAAGTAAAAGTGTCTACTTTGTAATATTTGAGATTTAATGTAATAATTATGGCCTAATTCTCTAAAAATATAAACATGAAAAGATCATCATTGAGAATTACTCACTTAATTCTACATTACGTAATGTTGTATGGTTGGGTCCTTATATGTAATGTAATTTTCCTACCTTTTAATATTTGAGCACTCCTTCATGTACAAAAGATATGCAATGTTTATTTTTCCTTCAATTTTGTTCCATATTTTTCTTCTCTTTTAATTTAATTTCATTATAAACCCATTTTATTTCATTCTGGTAAATATTTTGTCAAATTATTTTGAGTTTTTATATGATATAAAGCTGTTCTATTCCCATTATACTTCTATTATGAATATTTTTCCGTTTTATATGTTTGTTCCAACAAAAATTTATGTTCTTCATCAATGCGTGAAACATTATTCAGTGCTTCTTCATGAATTGTAATTTTTTATTGGATTTACATTTCATTAAATTGTTTTATCTTGAATCATAATTTTTTTAAACTTGGATTACTTATTTTTAAAATATTTCATGATTATGTGAAGCGTGTTTATTATTTATCTGCTTTTGATCAATACCTCCATGAAAAACTAATCCAAAAAGGGTTAGGTGTCGATATTAGGGTTGTTACTAAGCCTAATGAATCTATATATTGATATTTTATAACCATATATCTAGTAATAGGATAATAATGATTGTTCATCACATTATTTTGCATATCCTTGACCATGATATGTCTAATTGAACAAACCTATTCTAATTAGATTTTTGTAGGACTATAAACATTAGCCTATGAAACTTTATGCATTTAATATAAGCATAATTCACTGAGGTTGTTAGCTATACCCTGACCAAGAGATAGTTTTGGTTTGGGAATATCCAATTAGTTTAACCAAAACCAATTGGTGAATCTTTCAATGCTTCACAACCTAAGTTTTTGGATTATCCTAATCTAAAACATGGATTATCTTATATAAAACACTATGAAATTGATAGTAATCCCTTAATTTATTATCTAAATTAAATCCAACATACTTTGCTTTAGTTAAAACTACACTTAAAGAGTGAACGTGAGGAATCCTTTCAAAGGGTTTTGTTTGATTGGTTGTTGACCTTTCAATGATCCTCATGGGTTTGACCCCACAACATCACATTAATATGACCTAGTAGTAAGGGAAGTTTAGAACTATAGATTTATAATTTTATTACCACATGTGAAAATTAAAAAATGCATGTAGGCGTGTCTGGATTGATGAAATATTTTCAATTCAAACTTATTTATAGGCTTCTTCCATTTTTCAATTATAACATGATCTATACTAATCGTATTCGGACACAAATTTTTTTATAAGAAATAAAAATATATATATATATTTAATTATAATAAATGGAAGTCTAAATTAATTTTTTAACTGATGTACCAAATGTATGATGATCTTGATATTGTTTTAGAAATATGGATTTTCCTGAATTTGAAATATTTTTGATTATTTGAAATTTCATACAATTAACATCAAAATCACATGACATTTTTTCTATTATAAATCAAATAATTTCATCTACATTTTATTAAACTATATAAAAATATAAATGTGTCATTTATATATTGTAAAATGGATGAAGCACTGAAATATTTTTTGTAGTGTTCAAATCACATTTCCACTATTTTTTAACCATATCCAATAATATACTTGTCAGTTTTAATTTATTCATGATTAATTGAAAATATCATGAAATTTTATTCATTTAATTCCATTGTACAAACTTCTAAATCATTCATTTAGATGTCCTAAAAATTCACCATATTCTTTATTCAACATTTACATGAAATGATGAATCACTATTCATATTCTTCTTTCTCCACCCATTTTCCTACATAGAGGCACTATAAAAATTATTTTCTTTTATCCAGTAGATCTTCTCTATCATCCTCAGAAAAAATTCATTCTCCATGAATGGTTGCTCCATCAACAACATCATATTATTCCACATTATTGTTCAATAGGGGATCTTCTAATAAAGGAAATGGTGGATGTTTATAACTAACGATAGATGAAGTCTTAAAACCTTACACTGATATATGAATGTTTATTCCAATGGTATATGATGTTATAAAACACTCCACCAGTAGATGAATATTTCTCCCAACGGTAGATTTCCTTGAACAACAATGATAGATGAATTTTTCACTACTAATGGTAGACAACAGACTATATCAGTGATAGATCTATTATACCTTATAGGGATCAATTATTTATCAAAATGGGGGATCATTTTATATCGATTGGTTGATATATGATATATATAATGGTTGGTAATTTTTATATTTAGTGGTAGATTTAAATTGTTTTCCAACACTAGTTCTTAAAAATTACTAACTATTATTCTTAAAAAATAACTAAAATTAGATCTTAAAATAATATCTAATGATAGATATTAAAAAAAACTAAATGTAGATCTTAAAAAATAACTAATGGCAGATATTTAAATATAACTAATGGAATATCACTCTTTTAAAAGTAATGGCAGATCAAGGTTATAAAGATACTTGTAGGTCTTTATAAAAAATACCAATGGTAGATCATTTTATGATGTAATGGTAAATCATCAATGTTATTTCTGTACAGTTAGCTCTTTGATAATGAAACTCAATGGTATATATAAAATAGAATAAAATTATTTCTTGTTCCATATATAAATAATTTATTCTACCATCAGGTATCATTTTATGCTACCACCAGTTAAAAGTTTGTAATTATGAAAATTTTATAGTAATCAGTTTTTCATCATTTTTAATATATTGAATTATTGTATACATATTATAATTATATTATGAGTTTTATTAATTTAAAAAATTCATATATATTATAAGAATCCAATTAAAAATATTTTTAAAATATTTTTATTAGTTATAATGTATTTTTAAATAATATTTCCTTAACTGTAGAAAGTTACAGTATTTGTGTAACGTGCATTCTATTACATAAATTCAATGTTTTAATTGTTTATAACATATTTATTAATATATTTATATATTTTCAAAATGGTTTAACTTATTAAATTCATAAAAATTATACCATTATATTTTACTAAACTGTTATGATTTCAAAATTATTGGAATTATTTGACTAACTTTGAATAGTTTATTTTTAATTATATGTGACTAATTAATATGGAAACTATTTGAATTATTTAACTAGTTATTCATATCAGTATGAATTGGTTTTTAAATTTTAAATTTTAAGGATAATTGTTATTATTTTTATGAAGATTTGTTTTCTCACTCCTAAATAATTTTGAAATGTTTTACCCATGGAAGGTGTTTCTTATTATTTACATATCACTATTTGAAGCGTTTTCGAGAAGCCTTGAATGGAATCAAATACATTGGATAACATCTTGGACTCTTTTTTCATGAGAAAAATATATGAACATATCATGTGTTTTATAAGTCAATGTCACGTGTGATACTCTATGTCATCATACAGACAATCTATTAATGTCTCAGTTATATCTACTTCGACTTCAACTACCTTCAAGAGGCAAGTTGATCCAATTATTGAGAACCAATACCTATGATGTTAATGTTATTCAATGTAATTTATCAATTTTTTGAGTTTGTAACACTATTTCCTATCTCTCATGTACCCTTGGGTTTCTATTTATGTTATTACACACGAAATCATTATTATTCTTCTCTTTCTTCAGGTTGTGACTCTAGGATTATAAATTCAAGATCGTTTAAGTTGTGACTCCAAATATCCAAAGAGATTTAGTAATTAATTTTTAAATCCCAAAAAAATCATCGTGTCATTGTTATCCCTACACTAGAAAAGGATCTTGTAATGAATTATGATTCCCCTTAAAAAACAAGTTTTGTACACATGTATCTCTCATCTATTATAGAGGTATAAGAATAAACTAGGTTTAATTTGGACCAAACTAGAATAAAAATACCTATTGTTATTACATTATTTCCATTAATAATTAAATTTAATAATTAAAATTGTTAATTAATATGAATAATCAATTTATTTGATTTTTTTTAATTTAGTCCATTCACCCCCCTTTAGACCGTCATCGATTACCCTATTCGAACTAATATTATATCGATTCCATGTGTTGGTTATTTTGATTTAATGTATGCCAATGTTCCACGAGGGACCTCCCATTAGTGGTTGGTCACCATTTCAATGTGAAGGTTAGGTTCAGTGAGTTTCTAAATTTTATTTCAAATTTTATAAATTTGATCAATTAATTTTAATAAAAAAAATTAATTACATTAGGATTTCATTTAATTACATAGGGCCATGGTAAAATTACTTGATAGGTTGTGAAATTTGGATGAACATGGGAAAGAGATTGAAAGACTTTGAAAAGTCATCAACTTTGATACTTAAATGGAAAAGAACCTTTAATTAGGTAGGTGCTCATTGTACTCACCCTATGGAATTAGGAATTTTGTTGATGTTCATATGGTTGTGTGATATTTCTACTGAAGGTGTTTCCCCATTGAATAATAAATTTTTATTCTTAAATTAAATTAATTTCTTTAATCTATGTTGAATTCCTTGAGAGAACAACAAATAATCCATGGCCACATTCTCTCTTATGCATTAGCGTAGTCGCCTCAACCGCTAAGGGTTGGGGCCATGGATTAAATAGTATTTCCAAGATACTTGGACCACAATGAGTGATGTTACATAGTTAAAAACAATTTATAGATGCATATTGGTCCTTACATATGATCCTTTGGAGACCTCTAAGAGGAGGTGTGGGCTGAATTGAGAATAATGGATCAATTGGGCCATATGGGGACCCCTATAATGCCTTAGCTCCATTAGCCTCATTAGATGAAACATGTGTTTTTAGTAAGTAGAGTTAAATACCATTTGTATTAAGGAATGAATCCCCTCTTTTAAATTGGGTTTATTTGTAAGCCTTACATGACTGAAAGGATCAGTGGATCGTAGGCTCGTTACAGTTTTTGACTGCCATAAGGCTCTATGATCCAAATGCCCAATCTGAGTAGCCTAACATCACATCAGGATCCCATTATCCTCACTATGACACTCTTACAGACAATTTGTTCGTCACACTTCCCGACTATGATGACCATTGAAGAGAATCCCACTTTAATCCCACTTCTGGGTAGAGGCCCATATGATACGTTTCAAAGCACCCATCAATCGCTTGAGATTCCTACCCAACAATGCCTCCATGTATCCATGTGACACTGCCTCTAAGATACATCAATTGGCCTATTTCTTTGTAGTTATTCACATTATGTGTCTCCCACTACCAAGAACAATCAAATTGTGATGACCATTGTAATGTATTGGAAGATCACCCATCTGTCATGTGCGGTTTGAGTGCCAGATTATAGGTGAAGATGCACCTATCACTCTTTCAAGGTGGCCACCTAGTGATTCTTCCAAAATCCAAGCTTCATTTCAAACATGATGTATTGAACTTATTCCTTAGTCAAAATTTTGTTCCATCTCTATATATTATTTTCATTAAGATGTAGCTTTGAGGTATATGAGGTTTTAGGTTGTTTACAACACTTTTAAGGATAATTAAATCCTCTATGATGTGATATGTGACCAAAGATACCTGGGATCGTAACAAGGACCCTAGTAGGGTACCTCCATTTATAAATTGGCAAGGGGGGAAACATGAGTAGGTGACTTAGTGGCTGTGGTTGGTTTGGAATGCGAAATAAACCTTTGTTTATTTATTATCGTTTTATCACTTGGAAATTTCATTGAGTGGATTTGTTTATAAACATGATATTGAAGCCATATTCTTGGTAGGATTTATATTATTTAGGGTAACGACCTTGGTTTTCATAGTTATTTGATTAAAAACACCTATACTCGTGTTCTATGATACTTTCCTAAGAAAAATCCCATATGAGTGGTTCTTTTTAATTTTTTGATTATACCACAACTAGGAAAGATCACATATTGGAGGTCAATGATACTTGTCCTATATAACATGGAGTCCTATATCATTTACCCATTGACAAAGTCATTATGACATGATAAAATACATCTCTACATTGGTTGAAGTAGTATGATCGATCAAGTTCACAAACATGAGGATAAAAGATATTTTTTGGGAGTCGACTAAATTATATGTATACGCCTTGGGGTACATGCATTATTTTGGTTGGAATGGTCCTTGTGTTGTTATCAATGATATTCTGGCTTTAGGATAACCCATGTATTTTTTGTGGCTATTTATTTATTTGTAGATTTTTTTTATCAGATCATATCACATGTATATATCTCTATATTTCTAGTTATGAATGGGTCTCTATTTGGGGTTCTCAAGTATGTTTTTTAATCACACCATAATCAATCCACAATTGTAATTAGGTTCCAGACAATTCAATCACTCGTGGATAGTATAAAGTTGGGTAAATGCTCAAGTTTACATGATGAATCAGGATATCTCCTATTCTAGAGGCTAGAATGTGGTGATTCTAGCTTCTAATAGTAGTTACACCTTTACATTTTCATTATTTTCTAATTTATATATATGTCATTGGTCTAGTGGGTGATCAAGTATTTATGACTATATATATACTTTTAAATTTCATATTATTATTGTTATATATCTACTTATCAAGTGTACTCTAGTCTTTTATGTTAGGTATGATACATGGTTATTTCACTTATGATTTTGATACTTTATAAAGGGGGTTCATACTACCTATGAAATCTTATTAGACCCTTTCTATTAATCAAAATCATCTATCATAATGGGAATCACACTTTAGGTCATGTGGCATTATCATTCTTTTTATTTTTCATAGTGATATAGGTTAGGATGTTACTAACATGATATTATTTATATATAATGAATTACCCTATAGAACCTTTACATATTTTCGAATGTTTTAAAACTAATATATATATTTAATAGAATGAGTTTTAGTTTATGGAGGGGGGAATTTCTACCTTTCACCCTTTACTAGTTCTAACTCTTCCATTATCTCCAGGTCAATCAAGACCTGCCAATCCTTAATGTCATTATTTGTTTTTATAGGTGTCTTTAGTTTGTGCTAGTGAAACTATAACATACATTTTTTATGTGAAATTCATAAATAAAATATATGATGTTAAAAAAATTCTAGTAAGGTAATTTAAAAAAAGACCTCTTTTCCATCCAGTTTTAATTAGTTTTATTTAAAAAGGTTTATCAAATGTGGTGAACACATCCTTTACCTTCTTAATTTTTTTTATCAATTGTTAGTGGAAAAAGTTTTTTAACTTATTATAAATTCCCATAGAGTGAAATATTTAACGATTTTCATTTATTTCATTGGGGTAAAAAATTTGTGATGTACTAGAAACACAATCTTTTAGGATGTTTCATGCTAATTGAGTATTCACCTCTCTCACAAATCGGACACAATAGTATACATTAATTATTATATCCTTACAAATTTCTATAAGCAGGAATGTAATACCTTCTTAATTTTTTTATCAATTTTTAGTGGAAAAGGTTTTTTTTACCTTATTATGAATTCCCTATAGAATGAAATATTTAATGATTTGCATTTATTTCATTGGGGTAAAAAATTTGTGATGTACTAGAAACACAATATTTTAGGATGTTTCATGCTAATTGAGTATTCACCTCTCTCACAAATCGGACACAATAGTATACTTTAATTATTATATACTGACAAATTTCTATAAGCAGGAAAGTAATTTATCATCTTGTACAACATGGATCTCAATGTGAAATTTTCATTTTTATAAGCATCATACAATGTAAGATGTAAATCCTTTATTAATTATAGATTTTAGATCAATAGATCCAAAAAACACCAATAATATTATATAGTTTTTTACCTAAATAAGTGAAGAAAACATAATTTATTTTCACTTCTTGCATAACCATCATGAAAAGTTATAATTTATAAACATAACTATACATGAACTGTGAGTGATACTATTTACAAAAAATGATCCAATCCATATGTAGACAGCGCAAGATGAAGGATTATCATAACCTTTCCAAATTCTAGACACTCAGGATAAAATTTCTTCTATCAGGTATAATATTTTTGATGACGAAGTTTCCCATCTTAATTTATTCTATTTGTGTGCCACATCAATTTCATTAGAGTATCATCACTTCCATATAGGATTCAAAACTGTTGAATGATTTGAATATATCATTCAAAATTTAAATGACTTGATTCATATTTCTAGTACAAATAAATGCCACACATTATGATTTTTTTAGTTATTTATAGTCCTTGTGAAATAATTATATAGTCATTTGGATAGGTATGTATTCTTTCCTAAATCATACCCATTAAATATAGAATTGTTTTTTATCATAAGTTTGAAACAGAAGCTCATTATCTTCTAGTATCATATCATTCAAGAGTGAAATCAGTTTAAAAAAGACAGTTACGCTCCATTTATTCCCGTATTTTAAATTCTATAGCTTCAGTATGGCTGAAAATGATGTATATTTTGTACAACCATCATAGAATTGACTCGTTTCTCAACTCTTTAACTTCTGAAAAATTATTTGACAATCATGAAGTTCTTCTTCAACTATCATTATAATATCAAAAATACAATATTTATTATAATTTAAACTTACTGTCATATCCTTGACATGATCATCGTCATCATTCACATTTATAAAAATATAAAATGATCCATAAAATACAGTGTTATCCTTGTCAATATAAATATTTAGTTCTACCATGTGTTTAGTTTAATATTTATAGCTTCGATCTATTCTATGAAAGATCAAGCATTCTTACAGGTCCTCTAGACAAATTAGTCATGAATAACGATAATATAAACTCATAAAAATTAAATAATAAGGTTCATATGAACAATATGTTGAAAACGTGATGAAAATTTTAATCCATAAATCATATTTCATTGTCATATGATTGACATTTATCCATTTTTGATCATATAGATCACACTTGATTTCAGAATATTCATGTTTAACAATAAATAAATAAATACATTAGAGGTATGAGTAAAGAATCCTAAAAGATTATTCTTAATATATACCCATATATATCAATCATATATATTTTAAATTTTCATTTCATTAATAACTTGTTAGAACATATAAATATGAATAATCATATTCCACCTACAAACTAACTCCAAAGAGTAGGCATTTCCTAAAATCAACTTTATAACCCACCCAAGAGATATGTGAACCTTTATTTCATCTAATATTTTGAATATTTTATAATTATCAATTGGTTATATTTTTAGAGTTAGATATATCCCATAGACTATTTCTGATTAAAATATACATTTTGATGAAACAATTTGTATACTTCAAGATCTGTGTACATTTTCAGAAAAATATGATTATATAAATAAGAGTTTCTAGTTGAAAATGAAAATTCAACATCGTCTTGATGATGAGACCATAAATTACATTATGACTGGTCATACTATATTGTGGTGTATATTAATGTGATTTGGGAAAATGGACATGGCTCGAATGTGGTTTACAAGTGTATTTTGGTGAATTGAATATGTGAACAAACAAATGGATCACATCATTGTTAATGTCCTTTAAAAATTGAGTGTTTTCATTATCTGAACTATTTTTATACATTTTGAGTATTTTAAAAACAGTGAGTGTGAATATGTGTGAATATTACATGTGTTTTTATTAATTTCATTCATATTTATAATGAAAACATATTTTTGATCCATTTGTTTAATTTGGTCTATTATGAAATGAATCAAACTTAAGTATATTATTTTAATAAATCATAATACTATTTTAAGTATAACTTTTTTTTTAAATTTGATTTTCCATGATAAAATTATTTGAATTATAAAAATACGATTTGATGATAATTTTTTAGATCATAATAAACAATTTAATTTATCTCATCATCCAAAAACATGGAATGAACAATATAATCTTTTGTAATTTATTCATTTGGAAATAATAAAAATATTAATTTTAATATTCCATGAGATTATGAAAATAAATAATATTTTTGGTAGAATGGGAGAATTGAATGTTTTAACCAAAAAATCCAAATTTCCAGATTTTAAAATCATATAGAGGATGAATTTAATCAAAAATAAAATTTTTTCTAATTAATGGAATTATGAAATCAACAGTACTGTTTTTAAAATAAAAAAAGAAATGTTTTCAAAAAATTTAGATAAAAAAATAATTATTTTTAAAATTTTTGATTCACCTCTCATTGAAAATAATGTCCACTTCTAAATTAAGTTTATCAATATTGGATGATTTATATTATTTACAATAGGAAAAATGTTTATATAATTTTTTTAATATTTTAAATTGAAAGATCAGTAAGATAATTATTTATCATTATGTCCTTCCAAAAATTATAAAACTCATATATAAAACGTTGAATGTATTTTTCATTGTTCAAATAAAATTATATATTAAATTAATATTACAATGAACAGATGAAATCATAATTCCACACATAAAGTTTGTGACCCAAATGAAAAAACCAATAGAATCAATTAAGAGATTAGTTATTATGAGTTCTTGAATAACAATAATTAGGTATAACATATGTGATTTCTATATCCATTGAGATATAGTTCCAATTATTAATGAAGAAAAACAAAAAATCATTTGAGTGGGACCAAAATTAGGAGACTAAGAACTAAATAACAATTGTGAGAGGGAAAACATCGATTGGAAGAGAAGAACAACTGGGGAGAACCAAAGATTATGAATATATGTGTCAAAACATTAAGATGAAAAGAGGAACTTGCCTGAAGAACTAAAATCATGAAAATGGTGAAATATTGATTAAAATTTAATAGTGAATAACTTACATTTGATTTCATGGTTGATTTAACCAAAATATTTGAAGGAGTAAATAATTGGACTTGGCTTCCGCAAGAGCTTAAATGACGTTAGGAGGGGAAATATTGGCTAGGGTTAATTTAAAAGAGGGTAGGGAGTTTTTTTAGAACTATAAAAAGATATATTTAATAGTGATAAAATGCAATGAACTGATAAATATATGATTTATTTTTTCTTTATTAGAGTTGATAAATCTAAAGATTTATAACTACGAAAAAGGCACCGATAAATCATACCTTTATAAGAACTTATGGATAAGTGCATATGGATAAGCCCTTATGGATATGTGCTGATAAATATATCATATATTATCTCTTAATTTATGTCTGATAGAAAATGATGGAAAATAAAATAAAAAAGTAAATAAATACAATAAATTCCAAATTATATAAAAATATATAATAAAAATTACAATATAATTAAAATAAAAAATAAAAAATAATAAACATGTTAAAATAAAATATTAAAAATAAATAAACAATATTATTTATAGTAAATGTATTAATAAATGTGATAATATTATGATAAATGTATTTTATTATAATAAATGTATTAATATCAAGATAAATAAATAAATAATATTAATTATATAAAATGAAAAATAAAAATAAAATGCATATATTATACATATAATATATATTACAATAATAATAATAATAAATATAATTTAAAATAATAACAAAGAAATACTAAAAAGTTCATCTAAATAAAATATATTTTAAATAAATTATTAATTAGAAAAGAATATATAATAAATATATGAAGATTTAAATAAAAAAGAATAATCAAATAGAAATCACAATATATTAATGATTTAAATCAAAAACATATTGAAAATATTAAATATTAATAAATAATTTTTTAAAATAAAAATTTAAAATGAATATGTTATAGAAATATTAAACAAATAAATGTTGTAAATGAAAAATTTACAAGAATATTAAAAGTGAATAAGTGTTTAAAATGAATAAATAATAATAAATAAATAAATATAAAAAATTATAAAATTTAATAATTAAAATATAATAGACACAATAAATATTAAAAAATTAATTAATAATTTTAATTCTATAAGTTAATGAAATACTTAAAATTAATAAATATTAAAATAATATATATATATTATAAATTAAATTTAAAAACATGATATTTATAATAACATCCAAATTATTAAAGAACAAATTATAATTGTATAAAGATTTAAATACAATTACATTAAATAAAAATGAATAGATATTAACAATATAAACTATATACATATTAAATGTTTGGAATATTAATGTTTAAAAATTTATAAATAACTATAAATAATTAATATGTTACAAAAATATTAAATGAATAAATTTAAAAAAAATTATTTAAATAAAATATTAAAAATCATGAAATATTAAAAATGAATAAATAATATTATATGAATAAATGTTAAAAATGATTAAAATTTTATAATTAAAACTAAATTAATTTCAAAAAAATAATATAAAATGAATAAATAATATTTATTATATAACATACAAAATATTAAAATGAATAAATATTAGAATTTTCATTTAAATTCATGAGATTCATAATAAATTGATAATTAAATATGAATAATTATAATTATATAAAAGATTAAAAATAATTATACTAATATAAAATTGGGTAAATATCTTTTATATAATTTTCAAACATATTAAAAAAATTAAATATTAACAATTGAAAAGGTATAAATAGGTATTACATATTTAAAAAATAATAATATTAAATGTATATATATATATATTTCTGTATATAATTACATTACTTTCATTTGAAAATCAAAATGACTTTTCATTCATCATGTGTATGTATATGAATATACAAGCATATACTACAATATGATATATCAAATTGAAAAAAAAGTGAATATGCATGTTAAATAATGACATATTCTTGTACATATACATAGATATACACATAACATACATACGAATATACACATATATATGCATAGAAAAACATACACATACACATACACGTGCATAAAAATACATACAGATAAATGTGTGTACATTCATATAGATATACACACACATACATATGCACATATACAAACTTGAAATTACATAAACATACAACAACGTCCATAAACATACTTACACTTACTATATAAACATAAACACACACACACACACACACATATATACATACATACATCCACATACACACAGCCACATACACATACACATACATATATATATATAGACAAAAATATACGTACACATATGTACATACATGTACCCAAAAAAATGCACATACACAACACATACATCTACATACATACACATAAACATGTACATGTAAACATAAAATGCGTATATAAAAATGAAAATATTCACACACACACACACATACATTCCTAAAAAGATGTACACATACATCCACATGAATACACATACATACATATATATGTTTAAATTTAATAGTATTTCATATGAATATATAAAAAAATATGAACTATTTTTAAATAAATATATATTAATTTATATAATAATATACATTTTAAATAAAATATTATTATATTATATGTGTATTTATAATTTGTGGTTAATTTATAAAAATATGCTACTAAGCATTATAATTGATTAAAATAAATTTGATAGTTTTTTATCTATAAAATAATGAAAATAAATAAATAATAAATTTATCTATTATAACATAGTTATGAAAAACATATTTTTATATTATATATATACTTATTGTTATATAATTCACATATAAAAATATTTATATAAATTAAAATACTCCAAGTTCCCTTTATGAGTATTTTTTAGAGCTATTAGATGAATGGATTTTATCTGCACTAAAAAAAGAACTGCTAACGGGTTTCCCTATTTCAATATTTTTTTCAATTGATAAATGTTCTTTGTATCGGTTCTTTTAGTTTTCTCTCACAAAATAATCCCTTTTGTAAGAATATTTTAGTGCTAATAAAGTATATAAATGAATGAATTAGAATTTGTAGTAGTGTAATGATCATATGTCCTTTTGTGATATTTTAATTTCTATTTTCATGAAAAATACTCTCTTGATTCATTTTGAAAATCAGATAAATGAAAAAATTTAACATTTATAGGGTATATTTTGTAAATATATAATTATTCTTCAATTTTTGGACATAAATGAATAAAACACCATCTAATAAATTATTTCTATTTTTTAATATTATTTTAATGATAAATTATTTAAATCCATAGGTAATTATATAATTAAATGAAAACTGATTAAACACATGGTTTCAATTGATTATTTAAGTTTAGAATTAATTTTTTCACAATCCAATACATAAAATAATATTCCTGATGATGGGATACATATAAATAATGAGGAAATCCTTCAGTGAATATTTTTTTAAATTAGGATTTTAACATTAGGAAATTTTAAAAAGAAAATATGGTTTAATATATTTTTGAAAATAGGATGAAAGATGCATGAACTTCATTCATACATCATCCTTCGATGAGGAATCATTAACATGGTTTACTCTTCTTCTACCATAAGAATAGAAGTGTGAACCCCATTCATGTTTCCTATGTAACTTGAAAACATGAGGTGTGAAGTGGTTTCATGCTTCTCACCGATAAAAAAATAATAGAAAGGATATGTCTCTCATTTCTCCCATTCCCTCCCTATGATTTTTAGAGAAGATTTGGTAAATTAGTTTCTCTCTTTGTCAATATATTATTTATGGATTTCAGGAAGATAAAGTTTTTTTTTTAAATTTCTTAATTGTTTTCTATTTTCATGATTTATTTATTTAAATCATATAATTTGATGTATTTATGATTTAATTTATATATTCTTTTAATGATTTAGATTATTTTGAATGATTTAGAAAATTTAATGATGAGGTTTGGATATATTTAATTATGTTTAATTATGTGTAATTATGTATAAAATAATATGAAAATAGGCATCTGACCAAGAGGTATATGCTCTTTCATAGCAACAAAATCTTCACGATCAAATCTAGAGGGGTTGGATTTTCGGAGTTACTATAATACATATTTTAGTAGTAGGAATAATCATCCAAATTGAGTCTTCAGACCACATGGACTACCAACCACTATAAGACTTTTAGATAGGGGATTTTGGGCTATCAATGGGCCTTCAATCCATATGGACTCTGGTGTATGAAGTATTCATGTCAAAAAACATAGGGGCATGCCCTAGAGGAGGAATTTATGAGAATAAAAACCACCACAGTGAGGATAACTAGATTGGGAATAAAGAGAGGGATATAAAAAACTATGACATTATGACCAGACATAAAACAACTCTTCATGTGGAAATTATAATCATTTAGCCACATGGGGAAGAGAAGATAGGTTCCATCATATAAGAAGATATTGGGGAGGGGTAGTTCTAGTGTAGTCGGGTCTTTGGTCATTTGGGTCATGTAACAGACCTTATGAATTTGGGCCTCCAAGTAATGAAAATATCTAGTCCATTGAGTCATATAATGGTTTCCTCTAAAGAAAAGTTATTAGAATTATTATTAGTAAATAAACATATGCCATTGTCTATCTAAAGGTATAAAATAATATTGTTTTTTACTTTTGAAAATATAATTTCATACAAAAATGTATACGTGTGATTATTATTTTGAATATTAATATTTATATTTGAATTTATTTATATGGAAATATAATATTATATAATATATTTAAATAAAAATATATTGTTAATATATTTTTTGATAAATAAAATTATTCTATCAAAATATTATTTTAAAATTATATTGTTAATAATTCTTTATAAAAAAATATTATTCCTTTATTTGAATATAATTATATATACGAGTTTTATTATTTATCATATTTAAGTTTTATAAAAAAAATTACAATATTATATTAGATATATATATATAATATTATTATATGTGACACCCTCTATTTACGGATTTCCACCTTTCAACTTTTATATAGATTTTAAAATTTTCATTAAATTGATTTTAGGCGGGATAATGTTTTTTGGGGGGCGGGAAGTGGTATAGGGCATGACTGGTGAGTATTTTATAGCTTAAAAAAGGTAAAAAAGCTCCATCAAGTGGTAAATGGGCTCCACCAACTAGCCTATCGGGTTCATGGATAGAACTATTTCTTCCCAAATACCAATGTTGTACTGGTGGGGCTCCTGGGAAAAACCTATTATTCCCCATAGGCACCGGCCCCCAGTGACATTGTTTGGATCCCAACAAGCACATTGAGTTTTATAGTGATTTTTTAAAACCTAAACCTCTATCAAATTTTCTCATTATTTTAGACCTCCTTTAACCCCAAAAACCCTATATTATCTCTTACAATGATTTAGGGATCTATTATGTCCTATTTTCCCCTCATTTTGATGCCCAATCATCGGTTTGATCGAATGCTTTCAATCCTATGAATTCTACACTGATCTAGATCAATTATATTCTCCATTCCTATTTCAAACCCCACTAGTTTATCGATATCCCAATCTGATATAAGGGTTTTGTCATGAACTTACAAGACTTTTGTTGATCATTGATAGAACTGGCACCCAGATTCAAGGATTTCACATTTGCACACCGTTTGGTCCAAGACCATTATTGGTGGATAATATTCTCTAGTATTTTTTATTTTCCTTCTGTTTAGGAGTGTTTTCCCCTCAATTTTGATCCTATAATTCTATTCATAGTGGAATGCGGATGGTTTTATGGTTCGGTGGTGCAACTGAACTCAAATTTTGACCCTTTTAATTGTACATTACTACACCTAAGGTAGTTAGTCCTCATCATTAGTAGATGTTTATATGGGTTCTTACGAAGATTCTTTGGTGTGCATGTGTATCCCCATGAGACCAATTTTTTATGTCGATCACATGAGGTTTTCATGTGTTACCCCATGGAAACTATGTTTGATGTTTGATCACATATTTTATTGTTTTGGTTGTGACTCTTTCTTTTTCATGATCCTACCCAAACCAGGGTTCATGTCGAAACTTCCCCAAGACAGCCTCCATAGGCCAAGGGGTCGAAAAAGCCCAAAAATGAATATCCTCAATTATAGGCTTTTTCCTAATGTACATGTATGCACTAACCCAAACATCTCATTTCAAAATTGAAGAGGAATAATAATAAAAATATGTAACAGGTAGAATGTAAACCAATAATGAAAAACCTCAAGGTTGTACCAGAGTATGACAATGTAAAATGAAAAGTAAAGGGTAAAACACATTACCAACCATAAATATGTCTCAATATAAAAAATGAAAAGTAAACTACTGAGAGATCCCAATTTTTGACCATTAAGAAATGGCCATCGTACGTTGTCCACACCACCCAGAATCCCTAAGCTCCTCCTAAGTAACTGCCGCCCTATCTTTCATCTTCATAAGACATGAAATGTGCGGGAAATGACTATGTAGGGGTGAGTATATAAATTCCTAGTAGGAAGCATTGATGATGAATTATTGAAGTAATAGATACAATAGAAATAGAAAGACGGTTGATAGAAAACAGGATGCAACTCTTCCTAAAGAAAGATAAATAGTAACCTTCTCCTAGCACTAGGGGCACAAAATGTGTTTAGATGGACTATAAGTCGAATATTTTACACCCATAGTAGGTGAGTAACATCATACAATCATGATAATCTAAAAATAAAAAGCACAAATAATACATCATGCATCTTAAAAATAAAAGGTAGGAGAGTTACCAAATCCAAAGATATGGATACAAATGTGTATATATATATATAGACATAGAAAAAGAAGACCAAATTATAGGGAAAATGGATATTTATAACATAGCCTAACCCAGAAAAATAGTTTCTAATAGTTTGATAAGATTAATAACGATTCAGAGTATCTCATGTGTCTTTCCAGTAGAAACCATCCAAGTAAAGCTATGCCTCGTCACATTTCCATACAGTCTAGGGGACCCAATATCTAGGTAGAGGACCCATTCCCTGGTAAAACTAGAGGGTTCCACTCAGTTTATTGATATGGTACCCATACCATGTTCCAAAATATGTTTTACACTCTAATATTCGATGGAGTACCCATGAACTACACAATTGGTGGGTTCCACTATAATGATTGAGGACCCATGCCCATATTAGTTGGAGGGTTACACTCTAGAACTTCATAAAGTATCAACTTCATATGATCATAAGAGGTTTCCACTCTAATGGTAGATAACCCGTTGTTAGAAAATCTGTAGGGTTCAAATCTAGGATCCTATAGAGGACTCATTCCTTTCCCAGTTGGAGGGTTTCACTCGATTCATCGAGGACCCATGCCTAGCCCAGATGGAGGGTTCCACTCAGAATGTCTATGGTGATTCTGTATGACCACTACCATCATCAAGCTTCACCTAAAAAATGAAAATGCCTAGAAACATCTCACATCATATCCCAAAATCAACAACTGAGCGAACCATTGTGTTTTATACATAAAAACACTTTTTACTGGATACTCATGGACCAAAATCTGAGTCCAATCAAAGGAGATATGACGGTTTGACATTTCTAAAAAATAATCAAGGAGCACACGGCATATGAGGGGACCCACATGGCATGTGGTCTCACTCCATCAACTATCCATTTCCCAAGTGGTACATGGTTCACCCTCCATGGAGGGATACAAGGTGTGTACGGGATCTACATGGTGTTCCCCTAACACTCAGGGTCCCTCCCATGGTCTTGGTTATATCTGTGTATCCATCCCATGTCCGGGTACTTAATCAATTTCTATGTATCCATAACATGTTCATGTGCATAGGTATGCGATCGTGTTCTTGTTCATGTACTCACACATGGGGTGCTACCCTTGTGCTCTACCACACGAATCATCCACCTGGGGAAGCGATACATGGAGTGTAGTGAGTATACACAACGTTCCATCCTTATAAATTCAAAAAACCATAGTCGTTATAGCATAGGGTATACATTTGTGTGTTCATCATGGTACATGGTATATAGTCGTGTTTGGTAAAGTCTCTCAATTATGAACACTACATTTTATATATAGCCTTTCTACATTGATTCAGGTCTCGTTCCATCCTGAAAATGGTTGATATAGTCTTAGATTATCATTTATAGAAATTTTCTGCAAGAAATAGGATTTCTTTGCCCTATGGGTTTCCCCATATGGACCGAATTCAAATCCTCCACCATCCATATTTGATTCATATTTTGAATTAACATATCGATCTCCTAAAACCCACAAACAACCTAGATGTATCCTTGATTCATCAATTTGTCTCTTTCATTTGAATGCATCATGATATGAGGGGCTCCAATCGGGCTTGGAATCTCCTTACAATATTGAATCACGACCACATAGTTAAACCAGTGATGAATGATAAGAAATTGAAGGGTAAATGAACAAAAAATGAATTTTTTATCAATTTTTACTAAGAGTCCTTAGACAGTGATCAAGAATGTGGATATTTGGGGTTATAAACTAAATAATGATCAATTAAATAGGTAAATGGGTGTATTCAAGGATCAAAAATTCGCATATACCATAGGCAGGATGAATTTTCTCAGTCAGTTTAATATAAAGGGCATTATTCATTCTTTGATTTCCCCTACCTAGAGATTGGATCATTTGTTTTTGAAGAAATAATTCACTAATTATTGAAGGAATTCATTCTATTGGACATGATCTGATCTTCTCTAATCTATATATTCTTCATAATTGGATATGATTTTCCAATAGAATTAGGAAGGAGAAGCTCAGGAATCCTCCCATGGTTTATGTAGCTAACCTTATCGGATTCTCCATAGTAGTGAATTTATACACATTTTAGTTAGGTTAAAATGATCAATTAATTAAATTAAATTAATGAATTAACCAATTGAACACACCACCAATAGGTGAGATATTTTAATGACCAACATATACCTAGTTTAGGTCATGCATATGGTAAAAATTTCATTTTAGACTCAATCGTTGTCTCATATTTCTGCTCCGAGATTCTTTTTATCAATTATCTCATTTTCTCTAAGAAACTACACTTGAATACTATAAAATATATTTAATATTATTATAAAATTTATTTTGGGAACACCAAGCCTCAAAATCACATGTTGTCTCAGTGTTGGGATCTAGAAATATATGTTAAAATATTTTAATGTATTACATGAAAAAAATATTGTCTCTACTTTATTCCCTTCTTCAATAATTTCATCCTCAAAATGAAAAACTAAACAAATAATTGGAATACTAAGAAGAAATGTTGCTATCTTCCTACCTTGATCTCTCTTAGATTCTCTCATTCTACTAAAACCTGAAAAACAAGGGGATGTTCCATCCATATAGTGTCCTCTCCTATTGAGCCTTGATCACCATCGGGTGCTCTGTAATAGTGCTACATCCTCAATGTCCAACTCACCCCCGTTGATAACATGTGTATGGATATGAGCGTACCTATTCATCTACAAAATATGGAATATTTAATGCACCGACTCCAGCAATGGGGGTATGGAGAGGTGGTATGATACCTCACTAACCCTTGGAATGATTTTGAATATCCCACTGATCCATGGAGATAACTTTCCTCACCGACTGAATATCTACAATCCTCATTATAGGGGTGACTCTCAAAAAAATGTAGTCTCTCTAATCAAACTCAAAGGGCCTGTGAAATAAATATTTTTAAGATTTATGCCTATTTTGATCACTCGTTAACTACTAGCAGATGACTTGGACCTTCTTCTTCTTCACCTATACCATGTCAATACCTAAATAGATGTCTTATTGATCTCTGTATAGAACATGGATGACCTACAAGGTATCCAGTACAAGGCCTCAAATGGTTCAATGATGATAGTAGAGTGGTATCAGTTTTTGTACACAAACTCTATCAAGTTAAAGGTATCCTCTCAACTCTAGCTGAACTCTAACATGCAATCCCTCATCATATCTTCTAACACGTGGATAGTGTGCTCAATCTGCCCATCGATATGTGGGTGAAATGATTAACTCATCCTTATCCGGGTCCCAAAAGCCTCCTTTAGGTCTCTCCACAATAATTACATGTACATTGCATCCTGATCGGAGACAATCATCAAGGGAACCCCATTAATGAAAGCAATCTCCCATATATACAACTTCCCCAAAATCATTACCAAAATCTGCTCCATGATAACAAGGATGTGTGACGACATCATGAGGGGGTCTACTATAACACAAATGGTTGAATGGACCTTAAATTTCCATATAATCCCTGTAAAAAAGTCCCTAGATATTTCATCCCTCTTACACTATAGGTTCTTAATGGGTTGCAACAAACCAACCGAAATCTAGTACTCATCCTTAACCTGCTGACAATTGAGGCACTTAGAGATGAACTCGGAAATGCTCCATCTCATGTTAGACCACAAAAACTACCCTAAAGTTCATTGTAAATCATCACCACATAGGGATATACATCCGATGGAGAAGTGTGAAACTCTTGAATAACCTTCTCTCACTTCATGACTAGAACCACCATTCGTACGTGGATGAAGATGTTGTGATTCCCTAAACTGGTGGTAGTTGGACCAAAGATCGATATTTGAGAACCATATCATTTTTTTATATAGTCAATGATTTCTTCAAACCTCAACAATATGTAAATTTTCTTTATCATGGCCTAGTTCAGAAATTAAAATCCACACAAATTCACAAGCTCATGTCCATCTTTTCCATGAACAGCACCAGAACTGCCCATGAGAAACACTGGTTATGATAAATCACTTCTTTTGAAGGACCTCCATCTACAACTATTTATTTTGAAGCTTAGTATGGACTATTTGATATGCCAAAGTATATATCATAGGGGTCTTGGGATGCTAGTTGATAAAAAACATTGTCTCCCACCTAGGATGTAGTCTCAAAATGTCCTCTGGGAAGACCACCATATAATCCCACACAATTGAATGAATTCATATATTTAAAGAGCCTACTTCACTGAGGGATATAGTCACCAAATGATGGGTGATGGTATGCATCCTCATACTTGCAGATCCCACTCATCCTGCCATAATATCTCTCATTCCCATAAATGTGAATCTCATCCCACTAGTGTGAACACATCAAACTCGTATGTGGTGATAATAAATCTAGGATCATACCAAAGAATAAAAACCCATACCCATGATTAAATCATATGGTTTCATGATGAGGACCAAAATCTCCAACATTTACCTCTCACAACCAAGTGATATCTTACACAATCATTAGATAAAATATAGAGAAAAATCATTCCTTGTAGGTACCTCAAGAGGAAGCTGTTGGGATAAATCCTAAACTAGGATCTATAGATATCTACCCAAGAGTATAAAGTTTAAGGAAGGAATAAAACATGTTTTTACTAATATCGAATTTGGATTATAAAACACACATATCATACCTTTGATCATATCATGTATTGTGGGGTCGTAAGCTTGCAGAGCCTGCTTTCGAAACCCTAACCACCAGCTTCCTGAGCCTAACATGGATCACCTAGTGGGGGTAGTGGAAGAATTTCATAGTTTCATACACCACCCATATCTCAGCCTACTCCTCTACTAACTCTACCTCTATAGGGGAATCTCTGCCCTCTCCTGGGAGATCCCTGATCATGGCATGTCATTGTTGTGGAAGTATATCACCTATCTATCTATGCTCCTCAACACATCTGTTCAGGAAGTAGTGTGTTATGAAACATCTCCCATAATAGGAAAATAGACTCCCCACTCCTGGATACCCAGGTGTTATGATCTATCCCTGTACCACACGACCATGCATCTGAGTTTGATCACGAAATTATCTCCTACACTAAGATCCTACCAATTGGTGCCTGCAAGCTATTTTAGATGACTCAGCTCCGTGTTTCCCACTACCATCTACAGCTACCTGGTTTTCCATTTATATAAATAAAACTATCACTATTTCCTTCTCCAACAGCCCAACATTGGTGGGAATGCAAAAGGTCACCACACTGGCACGATTCTCCCTACAGAGTACCTACACAACATTACATGCTCAGAAGTAGCCATCATAGATCATGTCAAGGGTGTACCTTATAAGGCTTGTGAACCATATATCATACTCATATATTTTCATCCCACCCTATTTCATATCTATAATCTCTTGAATTTGAACTGATCTCATACAGAAGGGGTAGTACTCCTTAAATAATGGCTAGTGGAATTCTGACTAGAAGACTGTCGACTCACCGTGCATCTAGTTAACAAGATCCCACCATCACATAACTACTCTAGGGGAAAGTATAGTTTCTAGTATAACCACCCGATTTGTTGGTGGTTAGAATATCCTAAAAACATAGACCATCGACTCTAGCCAATCCTATACTTCCTGGGGATCTGGTTCACTGCGGAACCTTAGTGGCCTTTGGTCCTATAATCATGGGGTTCTCTAAGCATGCATGCCTCCTCAGCCTAAATTACTATAATGTTATACTAATCTATAGGTTTTGGGGATGCTACATATTCAATTGGAAGAATATATTCTTGGGATGGACCCTAAACTGATACCTTGTGAATGATCATACCATCATCACAATCTTTGGATGGTATATTAGTTGGATGTCATCATAATGGAATCCTTGAAATTGTCAGGACCTACCATGGTTATATAAGAATATAAATCTATATATATATATCATTGGGGACATAATTGAGATGGATAATAAAATACCAAATCTTATATAATCCAATTATCAATGATCCCTACAGTCAATATCTCGGTTTGATGATTAAAAAAGTAGGTAGTCAACATCCTTGTGAATGGATACATCATGCCCTCATACCACCACTAGATTCCATGTCCTATGAGCTGAACTGATGAAAATTTGACACCTTTTCACTAATCCCAATCAAATCCTCTTATGTGGAGTACTCTAGACAATGTACCAATGAATGATCTTTTCCGATACCAAACTATCATGACCTAACTCTATCCACAACTTGATACATAACTACCCAAATTTCACCTCCATATTCTAGGGGGTGGCGATAAGAGCCTAAAGTCATAACCAAAATGGGAGGAATTTTACTAATGTTTAAATACACACACCCCCAACTATCTCAATGAATATGTATAGAGGAATAATAAATAAAATATGCTATAGTGAGAATGTAAACCAAGAAAGAAAACCTCTAGGGTGTATAACAGTAAAACTGTGTAAATTGAAATGTAATGCAGAAAATACAATTTAAACTAAAAATATTTCCCAATCTGAAAAAATTGAAATGTAAAATACTATGATATCCCAACTCATGTTATCCAAGATTTGACCACCGTATATAGTCCACAACGCCCATTATCCCGAAGATCCTCTGAAGTCCCATTCGACATGTTCGCCATCTACATAAGACATGACATGTGAGATAAAAGATCATACATGGGTGAGTATACTCTTACCCAGTAAAACACCCTCAATGTTTAATAGGGATTAGTAAGAGAAATAACATGAATAAAAAGATATAAGATAACAAACATGATGAATCTCAATCTAAATAAAGAGAAAGTGTAACCTCATCCAAGCACAAGGGGCTCAAGACGATGTGTAGATAGAATACATGTCAAGTATTTTCCACTCATAGCAGTAGAGTAACCTCATCCAAATATGAGAATATAAAAATAGAAATCATGTGGCCTTTTTTATGCATCTTTTCCACTCATGGTAGGCGAGTAACCAAATCCAATTGTATAGATATATATGTATATATATATATTCTCATCGAAAGATGCCTGAATGAGAGAGAAATTGGATCTCCATCTCACAATCCAACATAGGAAATTAGTTTCGAATAGTTTTGGAAGTCCAACAATGATTCCCAACATATCACATGTCTACCCAGTAGAAACCATCCAAGTCAAGCCATGCCTTTTCACTATGTCACATAGTTGAGGAGAGAAAGTATCTATGTAAAGGACCCATTCCCGGGTACAACTGAAGGGTTCCACTCAGTGGATGGATGGTGGAACCATATAGTATTATAATATGAGTGTTCCTCTATAATAGTCAATGGTGTTCCCATGCCCTACCCAGTATGAGAGTTCCACTCTAATGGTATAGGAACCAAGCCCAACCTAGCTATAGGGTTCCACTTTAGAATTTGAAGGAGGACCCATGCCTTGTTATAATAAGAGGGCTCCACTCTAATTGTAGAGGGCCCATGCCCATCCAAGCTAGAGGGTTTCACTTCAAATTCCTATGGTGATCCTATATGATCAACTCCATCTTTGAGAATCACCTAATCAATAACAATGACCATAAACATCTCACATCATATTCCAAAATCCACAACCTAGAGAACCATCGTGTTCTACAGAGAAAATAACATATGATAGGATACTCATAAGCCAAAATATTATTCTAAATGAAGAAGATGTATGTGTTTGATGTTTCTTAAAAAGGATCCAATGGTTAAATGACCTGTGAGGTTACTCAAACATCATGTGATCCAACTCCATCTCATGGTCATGTCCCTGGGGGTGTAAACTCTCCAACTGTGTAGCGATACATAGTGTGTTGGGGATATACATAGAATTCCATTACATTCGTGGTCCCTACTTAATTCTTGGCCATGTACATGTATCCATATTGTGTACATGTACCCATGTAGTGTCTGTGTATCCATCTCATTCCTATTTGTATCAGTTCAAGGCCATGTGTGTGGCTGTGTACTCCAACACGGGGTCCTTCCCATGTGATCCACCACACGACTTGTCTACCAGTGGATTTGATACATGATGTGTAGGGAGTATACATGGTATTCCATCCTTATAAATTCCCATAACCCTAGACACCACAGTATAAGGTCTACAAGTCATTTGTTCATTATGGTACATGAAATTTAGTCATGTTTTTTAGAGTTTTTCATATCCAAACTCTACACTTCATATCCAAACATTCCACTTTGATTTCACCATTTTTAGAATATGATAATGGTGGATATGGATATGGATCATTATTTCCTGCCTTAATTCCCCAAAAATTGGAATCTTTTATCCCTTGGTGGTTCACCGTATGCACCACACACAACTCTTCCATCCGCCAAGTTCAATTCAGACATAAAATAAACAAATAGATCACCTAAATCCCAAAAATCCCATATATATCACTAATTCATTGATCTTTCACTCACATGTTAATTCATCATGTTATTAGGGGTTTGATCAGCCTCAGTACTACCCAACAATGATGAAACAATATCACAGTGTCCAACTAGTAAAGAAAAAAAGAGATTGACGTGTGAAGGTAAATAAAATATCAATATTTTCTAAGTGTTATTTACCAAATAAAAAAGAGCAGTGATATCTAGGGTTAGAAAACCAAAGAATAATAAATTATATTGGTATACTTGGGCATGAAAAGTTCACATATTGGCACATACTATAGAAAGGATGATTCTTCTCAATGAATTTAATAAAAAAGGGTGAAATCCAATGTATGACATGTCCGACCTATATATTGGATCATGTTTCATCGAACAACACACTATCCAACAACTGAAGGAATTTGTTACGTGCAATACACTCTAATATTCTCTATTCATTAGATTCATTGTCGACCGATATGATATAAAAATGGAAAGAGGAAGGAGGATCCCTGGAATCCTCCTATTGTTTATGTGTGTAACCCTGAAGGATTCTCCATAACGGTGAATTTAAAAAAAATATTAATGTTAAAATAAAAAATATATCCTGTTTAATTTAATTAATGAACCCACTGAATTCACAATCAACGGGAGAGATATCTTAAATCCCCATGACACACTATTTTAGGATACACCTAGGGTAAACACCATGCTTCAAACTCAAATGTGGCCTCATATTTATTATATGAGATTTTATTTAATATTTATCACATTTTATTTAAGAAACTATGAGTGTGTAATATAATATATATTTAATATTTTTATAAAATTAATTCTAGGCACACCATGTATCAGAATTTCATGCCCTCTTAGTTCCTGACTATGGAAATATATGGAGAAATATTTCAAAGGATTACAAGGAAAAAATCAGGTTTCAACATTCTTCATATGATGTGATGTCTTATATGTCATTCTATATCAATTTATTTCATTTATTGTTTCCCCTAGATTCTATAGTTCTGCTTACATGTTGATCTATATACAATATCACCCGGTAGGGATGTGTAAGATTTTGATCAACATTTTAATGGGTCATACTCTCCATCAGAATGTGTCAAATATGGTTTTTTGACTATCTCGTCAAGGGGGATGTGTTAAACATGGTAGGTTAACATTCATTATTTAATGATTCTAAAGCTGGATGATACAGTCTTTAAAGACCCAAAACATATGTTAGGGTTGTGTGATATACCTGTTTCTTATCTACATTCTATTTATTATTCATGAAATTCATTTTTACATATTATAATTATCTGTTACGTACCATTAGAGGTATCCTAATAGATCTCATACTCACACCTTACATGGGCATCTCAGTGCACTTTTAGATTTCATGACTAGGGGTCCGGTGAAGGTAAAGTGCCCTATAGTGGATGGTTGATTGGGTTCAGAAGGGGGATTTGAGAATTATAGGATGGACCAAAGGATGGATGGATGTTGCTGGTTTTTTTATTTACATTACACATTTATCACCCTCTTATGGGAAACCATTTCTTAGGTTTAGTTTATGTGAATGACATGCCACACTATTATTGCATTGTCGGATGGTATTTATTGTGAGTGCTTCTACTTTAATGATTTATTTATTTATTTATATTTTTTGATTATATTATTAACTTTCCTTTATGTACTCTAATTTTTACCGGATACAAATATTATAGTCTCCCCATGATGTCCCTCTTGTCCCTCTTCTCTGGTCAGAAACCTCTTATGTATGAGGAGGCACATAAGAGGTCATGTGTCATTTCAGCACAAAAATGTTGATTCAGGTTGGGGAGTTACATTATCATTAATGAAATTGTAAAAAATACCATCAATTATATATTTTAAAAGTAATTAATAACAAATATTAAAAATTATTAGTAATTATGTATGAAATGAAAGTATTAGTATTTTTTAAAAAATATTAACTTATAAGAAATTATATATATATATATATATATATCTGTGTGTGTGTGTATTTATCATACATAAATAAAAAAATGACAATATACTTAGTATGCTAGAAAACTAGAATAGGTCAAGTAATAGGGAATCTTTCCTAGAGGAATGTGACAAGGTTCAAGGATTTATTTGGGTTGAAGGAGAGACCTCAATCTAACAGATGGAAAACCTGAAGTGACATGTAAGGCTCCAATAGTCCCAATGAGTATATCTATATTGAAGATTGTGTGAGAGGGTTTGGGTCCAACAAAAGAATATAATCCTCAGGCATTTGAGGGTCCTACCCCACTAGATGACAAAATTGGTCCTCATGTTTTTGTTGAAAAAACATAGAAAATCCCAAATCCAGTATTTTCATTATTACCCAAGAGGTCAGGGTGGTGGTTTATCTCATTATAATAAATGTCAAAAAAATTAGCTGGACTATGTAGGCTTCTTATTTAAGCATGTTTCTATTGTTTTTTGGTGAACTTTCTTCTTGGCACTTATGGAAATGATTTTTCATTGCTTCCCACATATAATTTCTATATATACTAATTCACTTTTATTTAAATAAATTATTCATGAGTTTGGATCTCCAAATTAGGTTTCAAGGACTTCTTTGGGTAAAAAAATTCCTTTAATATTGTTTTCCTAAAAAACCGTTAAATACATATAAATTTATGTTTAATTATAAATAAAATAATAATATTTATATTTTGGAAAATATAATTGGATACAAAAATTTATATGAATAATTATATTTTAGAATATTAATAATTTAATTTAAATATATTTATAAGTATATATAATATTATAGATGTTTTTTATATTAAAAAATTTATAATATATTATTGTATGTATAGATAAATAAAATTGTTCTAACTAGATATTTTTATAATATGAATATATATATTTAATTGCATTTTATAAAAAAATAGTATTAACTTTATTTGAATATGCACATATATTGTAATCGTTATCATATTAAAATTTAAAATTTGATGCTAATTGATTATTATATGTCAATAATTTCACAACTATTTAGTAAAATATATAATTATATTTAGTAATATTACTATCATATGTTTAATATATATGTTATTATCATAAATTGAATAATATATATATACACACTATTAATTTTTTTAGAATATAAACTCTTATCTTTAATAGAGTAATATATGTATACCATTAATTTCATAGTAGTTTACTAATATATAAAATTATATTTAAAAGTATTATTATTAAATATTTACTAAATGAAAATCATAATAACTTCCCTAAAAATTATAGGTAAGAGTATTGAGGGATGAATGATCTTAAGATGGCCAACTAATGTAGGATTCAAATTGTGTGTCATATTTATTTTTTATTTTTATATATAATTTGTAATAATATTTTTTCTTTCTTCAATGAGGACTCTTGTGTCATCACTCTCTCTAAGAATGCAAGTACCTTCGTTTCCATGGTAAAATGTTTTGTATTCAAATCCCTTAGAAACCCTCAGTTTTATATTAGTAATATCTTGATAAAATGAGGCTTCACCGGAGGTGTTAATGTTCAATGTTGGACGTATACACTATAATTAGAAGAAAATTTGGGGTCGCTAAAATATGAAGCAATAGTGGATCCAAGAGTTTCCCCTAGGTTTTGGGTTGTTGACCAAGTAATGATAAACTGATCCATAGAAAAAATATAATGATTAAGTCATCATTATTTAAAATTATTAATATAATTATAAATATAGATATTTATTATTTATCATATATAATATTAATTAAAATTTTTATATATTATTATAATTTTTATTTAAAAGTAATAAATTTCTTATTTCTAATTTTAATCATTAATTAGATATATGTATAAATTATTATTATTATTAAAAAAGGATAATAATTATAATTCACATATATCATTACTTGCATAATTGTATAGTAATTTAAATATAATTATATTTTAAAATATTATTATTAGATATTTACTGCATGTAGAATATAAGAAATATCTTGAAAATATTGGAAATATTATTGAGTGATGAATGATATTGAAATAACCGACCAATGTTTTATTTCCATTCAATATTTAATTATTTTTATGTTGTTATATAACTTTTATTATTTTCATTTTATTCTTTATTGATGACCCATGTGTCATCCCTCTCTCAAATAATGTAAGGGCCAACATGCCCTTTATAAAATATTATTTTTCCCAAACCCCGAGAACCCCTCACATTCGTGTGAGTATTATTCAAATAAAAGGAGGACCTATAGAAGGAATTAATGTTAAATGATGGATTTATAATAGTTATTTGAAGGATATTATAAGCTACAAAAATATGAATCAATGGATGCTCTAGAATTCCACACTAGATTTTAGATGGTTTATTTAATAATGATAAACCAATCCATAAATAATCTCAAGATAAAGTCATCCTTTATTACATATTAATTGATTAAAATATGTTATGAATTTCATGATTATCTAAAGATATATATAATTATTTGATAAATTTTCTTTATAGGTAATCATGTTCATATCCATCTTCTGTAATGTTGACGTAAACTATAATGATCAAGGGTGTAGATATGGAATTCCACCTATCAGTGTTTTTAACATCTGTGAATGTGGGGCATTAGGATAAGTTCATAGAAAAATTCATAATTTATTAAAACAAAGGTCTCATCAACTAATTACATCAATCACATGTCAACATTTAATTTATTTGTCATATTTGGAAGAATAAGTATCATCTTCTCCATGATGAGGACTTTCTGGTAGCATTATCACTGTTTAAGAAACATTGTAGTAATGGTATATGGGAATTAAATAGCTTTATTTTTTTGGATGATGTGAAACCTACTAATATATTTCCTTTTTATAGGACATCTATTGAATTAATTATTTTAAAACATTATAATTAATTATATTCTCATATGACTCGAGTAATAGAAAGAAATACTAATGTAGATGATCATAATATGGATAGAAATGCAGAAAGCCTACCTACTAATACTCTTGATTTAATTAACAATACTTTATCTGATGAGTAATTGTCTGATGATGTGATTGGAGATGATATGTGTGAGGAATATACGGACATTGAGTGTTTTGAGGTTCCTTTGACAGCTATACAAGAACCAGTGAGTGGTAGCCATCTCCCTTATTGGCTTCCTTAGTAGAGGAATTTTATGTTCATCTGAGTTTGATTGAGGTGTCATTACACCAAGTAATGAATTCCTAGGATTTATAGGTAACACAACTTATGAAATTGATAACACATTGTATACAGGACATGAGATTGAAACTATAAGTTCATGGAAAAATGTGGTAAGAAATTCCATATAGAGAATCCATTTTCATTTTTCATAAGTGAATATAAAAAAGAAAAATACATCATTTGGGGTGAAAATTATGGATCCAGGTATAAAATGTTTATACGTTCAATATATGATAGTTTTTTGAATGTTGCGAGTCAACTAATTTAGAAGGCCCATGTACTTGTGGGCACCCAACATTGTCCTATGATCATTCCAAACTAGAAGAAGAGTTTATATAGAATATTATTATTGAGTTGATATAAACATGGTTGGATGTTATTATGTTACCCATTCAGGAATGAGTGAAATAGTTCTTCAAATATAGGATTTATTATGCAAATTATTGTATAGAAAAAATAAAAATAAATTGTAAAAGTTTATAGTGATTGGGATTATTAATTTTTAGTTTTTCCATAAATAATGGGATATTTTACCTCAAAAATCAATTTTTTTACCATTTTGAATCTATTGAGTATGTTTCTTCTAATAATCAGGTTGTTCAAACAAAGGTGAGTTATATAGTCTATTATGGGCTTTCATTTCTTGTATCGACATATCTACATATTGAGAAAAATCCATTCAGATTAACGGAAATGTTCTTTATAGAGTATATACAAATGTATTTCTCATTTTTTTCCTTACATGATGGTAATCATGCCCCTCTCCCCTATCTTTACAAATTTTTGTAAAGGAGATCTTCACATCAAAGAGTTTGTTCTTAACCTGTTTATGCATGAATGTTACACAAATCCATGGAGTTTTCTTGATATCAAAACATCATCATGCGATTATAAATCCTTTTAAGGGGGATGGGTTTCATTAACATAATTGAATAGTTATCTTACATATTAAATTATACATATTTCTTTTAATTTATATAATTATATTAAATATGAGGTAATAAATAACTCAATAATAAATTTCGGTATGTTTCTTCAAACTAATTTAAATTTTAATAATTTTTGATATCCTTTTAAAAAAAATGATATAGTATTATTTATGTGTCTGAAACATAACCGGAAAAATATAATGAGTGGATAGACAGAATTCTGTGGAATAATAAAAATAAGTATGATTATATGTGGTATATTTCAAATTCAAAATTTTCATTAAATTTTGATTTTTGTTGGAGACCATATGACTACTAGTATTGTGGAATGTATAAATGGAATCTTCAATTGTGTTCACAAACTATCGATCACAGGATTAGTACATTAGACATTTTATAAATGTGTGAAGTACATTTTTGAATTATCTCAATTGGATTATCAAGGGATACAATTGGGGATTCACATTGGTTACAAGTCCAAAATAGACATAAATAATATTTTATAAGATGCATCATTATTTTGTGTTGGAAGCATTGATTAGGTATGGAGTTTCATTTATGTAACCGAGTTCCATGACCCACTCAAATGAAGAAGTGGTCAAGTACTAGTGGAATTATTGGAGAACAGGTACCATGATTGTTCTTCATTACTAACATTAAGGTACCCTTGTTAATGTGGAATTGTTTACTGTGCATTTATGAACTTTTCTCAAGAAACATTTTCCATTCCAGTTTATCACTTGAGCACTATTGTTGACTTCTATAATGTTCCTTAGATTTTTTTTGGTGATTTTATCTATTTAACGTAGCCTAATGATCAACCAACATTGCTACCTTATATTTCTAGGTTGTTTCCCTAAGGGAGGCCAAAGTCTACTCATATAAAAAATGAGATGACAACCCTTGTGAATGGGGAGGGGTACTATGATGCATTATATGTGTCACTACAGGACATACTCATAATAATTGTCCCAACATGTTGTATGGATCTCTATTTCACATCATTATTGACCGTATCTATGTATTTTATCAATTATGTTTTAAAATATTATTATACACTATATTGTTTCATGTTATATTTCCTGAAAATTTTATTCTGTATCTTTTCAAAATGAGTATATATTTAAGTATTTCTTGATATTTTATTATTTCAGATGTGATTAAGATATTGAATAACATTAAATGATATTATATATATATATATATATAAAATCAATAAAACCCATTAAACATATCATAGATTCTTACATTACACCAATGTTTTAAAATGTAATTGAAATAGTTCATCATAAATCCTTTTTAAAATAAATAGAATATTTTGTAAAAGTAGAGATTAGTATACATAAAGTTAAACATAAACATTTATAAGATAAACATAGGTAAAATAAACTATCATAATGATAATATTTGCCTATATGAAGGTGAAATATAACCATATAATGGTAAAATAAATTATGAAATAAAAATAAAATTGTAACATTCATAGAATTAAAATAAAAATAGGTTTTTTAATTGTATCTTTGAAGACCATATTGAGCATCAACATATTCATGTCTTAATTATTATTTAGAATCCAAAAAAGATAATTCACTTCATATGAAACAAAAAAATTACCGCATCTTGAATCGCATTAACTTTTAGTGTTTGAGACATTTCAAAACATTATAAAACCACACTGGTGTCATCACAACATTTACTTTGTTTTTTAATGAAAATAAATCCATTAACCATTCCTTTTGCCTAATAAACTATTTTTCATCATGTTTCATTAAAAATGATTAATTATACATCATTTTCATACTTTTATTTACTAAAAATTTAATTTAAAAAATGAATTACCCTAACTATAAATAGTAATGACTATAGAAAGTATAGATATGGTAGATGATCATTTTCTCACAATCTAGGTAAGACATATATCTCATCATGTCTTAGAGGGCATCATGTTCCCAATCTATATATATGGAGGTCACTAAAATTCCATCAAGCTACCCCATTCATGTTATCAACCCTCTTCTTCATCATATAGGGTTTGATGGTGTAGTGATGTATGATGTTACCTTTATCAATCACCAGGTCATTGGAGACCATATAGATATATGAATGAAAAAGACACATACTTTTCATCTACCAGAGGTGGAGATTATGAATACCCTAAAGGATGTCTCTCATATGTTGGGTGTCCATATTGATGTTATATCTATGAAAGGATGAGTTGGTATCGATTCATTTGATTTTTTTTCTAATACTATTAGTAGTTAGAGTCCAAGAAGATAGTAGGCATGCCATCAACAGTTGGATATGCATGCCATTGATCTAGGATAACTTCACCCAATTAGTTGATGATAATGATGAGATCATCATACTAATATTTTTTCCCATGTATTCTGAGACTTATTGGTGGTATGATCTTCATCAATAATTTTACTAAATTTTTTCATCTAATGTATTTACCATTACTTGTGGACCTAGAGAAGACATGGTGGTACAATTATTGGTTTTCATGTCTTTCTTATGCATGCAATGTGTTAGGAATTTAAAGTAACATCGGAAAGATGCAGATTATTAAATATTTTATTCTTATCTAGTTGTGGGCATGGGATCACATCCCTCACTTCACTCCACATGTGCACACACCATTATCTATAAATTTTTTTTAGGATGTCCAATTTGGTCAATGTTATGTATTTTCTCCATGAAAATAAATTGAATAAATTTAATTTAAAATACTATAACTAAAAAAATATTATAGACTTGTGGATGCTGGCCCATCAACATTAAGATACTTCTAGACATGATGTCCACACATGAAAACAACCAATGTAAAATATTTGACCAGATGACATACAATATTATTTATTATATAATAAAATTAAAATTGTGAATTACACATTATTTCATTTATTAACTTCATATTCATTTTTTGATATTTTATGTTTCATGGATGACATATATTGGTCTTTTCCTCTAGATTCAATAGCATTATTTTATGCAGATTCTGGTATCCACCACAAGAATTATACCTCTTAATCATTTTCACATTGTAGTGTGGCGCCATGTTGATAGAGTTATGATGTAGTTCCACTTCCATGATCCCATACCCGCACCACCCTAGAAGATGTCTTTAATTCATTCCCTAATGATTATTGTGAAGAAATACATAATCTAGAAGAAATATCATGCATGGTATACTGAGAAGTGGGATAAAATTCATGAGTCTTGATTATAAGGGGAATACAGGGTACACATGAATCTATCATTTTATTTAAACTATTTTCCTTGGTACCATTTGAACTTATTGATATATCTTAAATAATATAATTGTGTCTATCATCATATGGTAATAATTATTATTTCCACTTTTGAATAGTTTTTATTAACTTCAGGTTTTTATAGGATGATCGTATTTCATTCCCGGTTCACATCTCTGTTCCTCCAAAGGGAGGTGCATTTGACCAGACCTATTTTTATTATGTAGGGATAGAGTTTCTTCTTCTGATGAATGAAATTTATTATTACAATTTTATTAATTTGTTAGAAGATAATGATGGACTTGATAATAGTATATATATTTTATAGGGTGTTAATCCTATTATTTATGAAACACATGATGATGTGTCATGAATGTAGTATATCAAGTACGATCATACAAATGCTCCTACACATCCTATAAAAGATGACCCAAAACTATTGGCTATCCTTATAGAGGTCCACGTCGCATACACAAGTGATTATTCTTCATTTCCTCTTACATTTTAAGATTATGTTTTAGTGATTACAACTAATGGAAGTGTATTTTAGTCAAAATATTTCCCCAGTATGAAGATACCCATTACAATTCCTACATATTCTTCCTATGGGAAAGTGTGTCAGCAACCACTTGCCTTCTAGCCCGGACAGGGTACGTACCAAGAGACTTTGGATCCATCACCTTTCACATAAGATGATATAGAGGTATCTACAATAGATGATACATTGGACGTGTGTACACCCGATCATACACATTTACAGATAGGACGTGGACGCATTATATATACATTAGGTTGTGACATAGAGGAGAATTTAAGAATGTGATGAAAACCAGAGTGACACATTTCGCATTGTTCATAAACTTTAAACTAGGATCGCTGTTGTATGTTTTTTAAATTATCAGTGAAACACATATTATAATTATTTAATATAACTAATAAGTAGACAAATTATTATTAATAATAAATAATTAATTTTTTCTAAAACATTATATAAAAAAACCACTAATTACAATTTATATTAATTATATTAGTAATCGATAATTATATAAAATATATTATTTAAATAATTATATAGTAGTAAAGACAGTATTGAAGATATAAATTTTATTTATATTAATAACATAATAAGTTGTTGTTAGTATAATATTCAACAATTATAATAGGTTGGTATGATTAAAATCAAAGAAACACACACACACACACCAAAGACACATAATGGTTTAGGCCTCACCCCCCCTATGGATAGAAAAGCACATATTGGACCATATTTATTACATAATTTGGATGGATTGAAGGCCTAGTATATTTTTATTCAATAACATGTCCCTTTTTCAGTACTAATTTTCTAAAAGTCACAAAATCTATCCCAAATTCCCAAGGATCATAGTCCTCTAAAAATGCCCGAAAGCCCCTGACTCGTGGGCCAAAAAACTGGCTCAAAGGCCCTAACTATCACTTGTATTGATTCCTATCCCAACCCACACTCCTTGCTCCCACTCCAGCCTACACCATATCCTGAGCCAATCCTCTTTCACCTGCTCACCTATAAGATCATCCCTTCCAATGGTCGTTAGCAGCCACTCCATCGTCATTGTTAAAGGCTGCTGCCTCACCTCACAACATGTGCTTTCCCCGTCACATCTACTACATCCTGCATAGACAAGCAGATGAAAAAATCCAGATCACCCCCAAAATGGGGGGTATAAATAAGGAAGGATTGGAAATTTAACCCATTGATACTTGGGTGGGTTGTCTTAGCCGAGTATTTAGTAACATAATAATATATATTTTTAATTACATTAGTAAGTATATAATTAATATTTCACAGTATAACTAATAGTTAATTATTTCATTATTTGTTAATATATTATTTTTAATTAAATTAAAAATTCTTAATTCATAAATTACTATTAATTATTAGTAGTTAATTATAAATTATTAATAAATAATGAATAATATAATTACTAATTACTAATTAAATTATATATTAATGGATTAGTAATAATAATTGTATTAATTATAAAAATATATTTTTTAATATATTTTAGTACATCATTTTATATATTTATTAATGTTTATTTATTTACTAATTATATATTAATAATTATAAAAAAGTAACAAGTAAATTTAATTAATAATAAATAATAAAAAATTAATATTCAATGTTATGATTAATAAGTATTAAATAATATATTTTTAAATTAATTATTAACTACTAATTGTAATTATCATATTAATGACTAGTAATATTAAATATATTGGATTCCAATTTATGTATTAGTTTTATGTAATTATTTAATTAATTCTATATTAGTTGTTAATTCATTAATTAATTATGTTTTACTTATTATATTATTAATTACTAATTTTATTAATTTAACTATCAATTAATTATTTAATATATAACAAAACCAACCGAAATTATATGAATTAAATTAAAGAATTATAAAAGGGTGTCATGAACCACTACTATAGATGTGGATTTTAAAAACACTATAAATATCCTTCATTAGTACTAAAAAAATACTGATGTTGTAATCACCTTTAAAAGATGAAGAATCTTATAAGTACTAAAAATAGTGTTGATAAAAGGGCCTTCATCAATACTGATAAAGAGGGTCTCTTATCTTCTCTAGTTTAGTGCTGATAAAGGGGATACATTATTGGTGCTTTTACAACAATGATAAATGGGACACTTTAGTAGTGGTTTTTTACCATTGATAAAGTGATCTTTTAGTAGCACTGTTCCTAGTTCGGATATAAACCATGTTGCAAAAGATGTGATGCTAAATTATATCCCACTACTGCCGCAAATAAAAAATTAATTTTCAATTAAATTTACATTACAAAAAATTAAAAAACACTATATTACAAAAAAAATTACAGTTATTGGTTTATATAAATACATTTGAATGTATTGTTCACAAACATCAAAAAATTCAAAAACATTAATGGTATGTAAACTTTGGCCCCCAACCACCTCTCAAAAGAGCCTATACATGCTTCCAATTACTGAACAAACCTCCCCAACTTGAGAAAAAGAGTAATACTGTATAGAAAAATAATTCATAAGATATAATTTTTTTAAAAATAAATTAATCATAAATATGAACAAATACATTAATAAAATGTCACTTTTAAAATGAAAACATACACTTCGTTTAATAATTGGTACACCGTACCCCATATTAATGTCTGGTTAATTTCACACATAAAAAAGGATTTATGGATCATTTTCCAAAAGTATTAAGACAATATGAGTGAGTTTTCTCCATTTTGTGTATGTGAAGTGTGTTTTGAACTAAATTTTCAATTTTAAAATAAAGTGATACACTTAAAGTCACACCTGTCACAATGTGTATCAGATTAATTTTTTCTTGATTCATAAACATCAAATGGATTTTTAGATCATTGTATTAATGTATTAATAAAATATGGGCACATTTTCATTGTTTTAAGAATGTCATGTGTGTTTTGAACTAAAATTTCAATTTTAAATATGAAAACAAACATTGAGTCATACTGGTCACAACATGTGTTATATTAATATGAAGTTGATTCCAACACATCAAAAATTACATAAGGATCATTATCATTAAGTGAAAAGACAATTTGAGCGTATTTTCTATGTTTTGAGTGTGTAACACACGTTTTAAACTAAAATTTCATTTTTTAAATAAAAACACACACTTAGAGTCATATTGGTAACACCATGTGTCATATTGATGTTTAGATAATATATACCCATCAAAAATGACTCATGAATAATTTTCCTAAATAAAAATGAAAATTCAACAATGTTTTATTGGTTCTTAGTGAGTGAAACATGTTTCTATCTGAATTTCATTTTCAAACTAAAAACACACTTTTGAGTCATATCGGTCACATTGTTCATTAGATTGAGTTACAATTGATACCTTCATGTCATAAACCACTTATGGATCATTTTTCTAGATTATCAAAACCATGTGAATGTTTTTTCATGGTTTTGAGTGTTTCATTAATCGTTTTAACTTAAATTTTATTTTTATGATAATACATACATTTAGAGTAATATCAGGCACACTTTGAATCAGATTTACATGTGGATAATGACTACAAATCCCAAATGACTTATGGATCATTGTACTAATTTAAAAAAAATGTGTTTTCTTAGTTTTGAGTATGTGATGTGTGTTTTGATCTAAATTGATATCTCTAACTAAGAACACACACATCTAGTTATATCAATCACACTGTGTGTCAGATTGATGTGAAGTGGATTTGTACACCTCACCAATGGCTTAAGGATCATTTAAATATTGTATCAACACAATTTAATCTTGTTTTATAGGTTTTTAGTAATTGAAACATTTTTTTAAATAAAATATCATTTTTAAAATAAAAACATTTATGTCGAGACATACCAGTCACACCATGTGTCAGATTGACATGTTGATCAATCCCCCATGTCACAAATGACTTATAAATTATTTAAATAAAGTATAAAAATAACATGAACATGTTTTCTTTGTGTTAAATGAGTGACACAAGTATTTATCTAAAATTTTATTTTTAATCTGAAACAACACATTTCAAGACATTCCAGTAACACCATTTAACAGATTAAGGTACATATGAAGCATAAAATCAGAAATGACTTACGGATCATTGTCATAATGTATTAAAACAATCTAAATTCATTTTTATGTTTTTAGTATTTGAGGTGTAGTTTGAAATAAAATTTACTATTTCATTAAAAACATAGAATTTGAGTCATATCAATCACACCATTCATTATATTGGAATTCATTTAATTCCCACACATTCAAAATGTAGTAAATATATTTTTTTACAAAAGTATTTTTAAAATATGAGATTGTTTTGTATTAAATTTTTCATTTACACATGTTTTTAGCTTTAATATCATTTTTAAACTAAAAACATTAACTTGTAGTCATATTTTTCACACTGTGCATCATATTTACATGTGGCTAACTCATGTACATACAAAATCACTTATGTATTGTTGTCCTAAATTAATATTACAATCAAAGCACATATTTTCTATTTTATTTGATAGACACATGTTTTAAAATAAAATGTATTTTTTAAAATGAAACCACACATTTTGAGTAATACAGGTCACATAGTGTATCTGATTTATGTTTGGAAAATTCATACATGTCATAAATTACATATGGATCACTATCTTTAAATATTAAAACAATTTTAATGTGGTTTCTTAGTTTTGGGAATGGCACTTATCATTTTAACAAAAGTGTGGTTTTTAAATAAGGGAAAAAATTGATTCATAACAATCACACCAAGTGTCTGATTTAAATCTGTTCAATTACCACACATCAAAAATGAAATATGTATTATTAAACTATATTATCAAAAAATCAAATATTCTTTTTTTGGGTTTTGAGTATCACACACATACTTTTAACAAAAAATTCAGTTTAAACTAAAAATACGCACTTAAATCCATTCTATTGATACCATGTGATAGATTGATGCTTGCTTGATTCATACATGTCTTAACTGAATTATAGAATGTTTTTATAAAATATAAAGTAAATAAAATTATGTTTTCATGATTTTTAGTGAGTGACACATGTTTTTAACTAAAATGATATTTTTTAAATTGAAAACACTCATTTTGAGTCATACCGACCACATTATGTATTCTATTAAGGAAAGATTGATTCCAACACATCAAAAATAACTTATTTATAGTTTTTATAATGTTTAAAAATAATATGAATGTGTTTTCTTAGTTTTCAGTACACTATGAGGATTTTTATCTATAATATGAATTTAAACTGAAAACATGTGTTTTTAGTCATTTATAAACAAAATATACATACTACTGAACATAGAAAATATAAAAAAAACATATAGATGTATGATCAGTAGAAATACTACCTGAGTGAATCTACCTTATTGATGACTTTGTCATGAATTTTTTTTCCTATATTAAATTTGTTCTCTTAATAGAGAAAAAATTATCATAAAAACCAGTTCTCGATGAACTCATTTCTTCACAATCTCTATCGAAATTAAATAAGTAAGTATTAGATAAAAATGATAAGGAAATTTACTAGAAATGCATAAAAAATGATGATAATATAAATAAAATAAGATGCTGTAAGTCACCATATCAATATGTATACATACATTTTTACACTACATGTTATTCCATTTCGATTATAAATAAATATATTTTCTATTTTTAATATGTGTATTGTCAAAAGTCCTGGTAGCAATAGCAAAAACATAAATAAAAAATTATTATTAAATATTTTAAATGAAATTTTAACTATCATCATAAAAAAACCCCTTAGGTGAATGTAGTTTGTTGATGAAATATAATATATTTCAATCTATGGAAAAAGTATTAACCATAATCTTTTTCATTAGTTTCTTTTGGAAACTTGAAAAAACAATGAAAAATATAAGTAATTTGTTTTCATATTGGTTTTTATTGTAAAATATTATTACATACACCATAATACTTATCAACTTGTAGAATTGGATACTCATATTGTGCTCATAGTTTGTCCTCATGTCATTATCTCTATGATATTTAAACACCACCCAATAAAATATTATTAAAATTTAATATCAATATTTATAACATGATGTTTATTTATAAAATGTTGCATGTAGTGTATTAAAAAATGATAAAATTCCTCAGGTGTGGTTGATTTTTTGGGTATCTATATAATTAATCCCAAAAATAAATCCTTGTAGTGTCTAAATTTATTGTAATGATAAATTAATGATCCCTAAAAACAAAATTTAATAAGTAATTATAGGGGTGAAAATATATTTAATATGGTAAAATTGTAGATTTTTACCCCTACATTTGGGCGTATTAAGAATAATATATTATCGGTATGTTTGTTTTCAATCATTTCAACCAGTTTTTACACTATTACTGAATATTAAACTCCTTCCATTGACCATTTTTTGTGAAGAAATTATTCGATGACTAATGGGGGTAACTTTTTTTCACATATTTTTCCCTTAAAATAGAACTGTTATATATGCATGTAAAAAAATTATTGTATTTTACTAGAAATAACATAGTAGATCAGTAATTGGACAAACAAATTTTGAAAACACACCTCATGTATTAATTTACAATTGTGACTCCTAGCCATCCATGTATGAGGGTTTCATACACATTCTCAAGAATAGGAAAGTATATAATAGCATATCAATAATTTTTTTCTCAAAAATATATAATGCTCATATAACTACCTTTGAACTCTATATCATCATGAACAGGTAATACTAGTAAATTGAAGGGCTTAACTAATAGGGTTAATGTTATTTCTAAATGGTTTTTTTGATCAATTGGTTCATCCTTTATAATTATTTTATTTGAACATTTCACTTATCCATCATTATCTCCGTATGTAACAACATTCCTCAATTCAATCCTTTTTGTTAATTATTTAATCGTTTTCCAAAATATAAATAGGAAAGGAATACCTTTTTCCCTGCATGTATTTTTACAAAATCAAATTAAAATGCTATAAAAGTTAGAATAGAAAGTTTGACCATATAAATATCTTGATTATCAATGGGAACATGTATCTTGACACTTGGATCATGAGATATATGATTTCTTACTATGACATAACCTTTTAGAAGTTGAATTTTGTGTATAATAACTGCTTGGATATTGTATATTTTACCTCTTTCAATAAGGCGATGGGTGAGAGATGATAGATATAAGTTACACTCATTTTAACCCTGTTGAATATTATTAGAAGAATGGTTTCAGCGTATTCTGAATTAGAATTTCATAGAAGCAGTTATGAAAAAAATAAGTTTTCACAAGAAATGTAGACCTTTTAGGGGAATAGACCTCTTCAAAGCTAGGGGCCTCCATGTAGTGGTTTTTGTTTTTTTGTTTCTTCCCTTTTATGCCTTCCCATAACAATCTACAAAAAATCATACTACCGATTATGTTTTTATTCTAGATTAGTTATTCATGTATTCCCCTCCTCCATTTTCTTATTTTTATCCTCTTGTGCATTCTTTTCTCAAAATATATTTTTGGAGACACTCCAAAACCCACACCTATGATTCATCCATATTATTCGGGTATCTTTAAGGCACCTAAAATTATTCATTCCTTAGTTAAATTTTATGATTATTCCTATGTATAATCCAGAAAACAAATATAATAAAATAAGTAATTATTTTATATTATGTTGATTTAAAGTTAAATAAACATTTATTATGTCATAATTAGAGATGATTCCTATATTTTATGTGTTTTTTCATGTTTTAGTATTCCGTATTTATTAAAAAGAGCCTCCTTCCATAACACATGATATGGGATGGAAGTGACTTTAAATTTTGATTCATCAATATATATAAAAACATAGGAACATAACTATATTTTTGTTTTATTACACATAAAAGTATTACTTTAAATTTAAAATACTTACCATTTTTTAAGAAAAGTGCACCCCATCCTAGCTTTATGATAGGGGTATGTTGGTTCTAATACACGCTACTTATTTTCCGCACTCAATTTTTGTTTCATAAATTGTAAATTTTCCATAAAACTGATTACTACATGTATTATTATGTATTGTATTATCAATCATAATTTACCTAAAAAATGTCCCCTCATGATGACCAAAAAATGCATTCCATGTTTCATTGTTTATCATGTCCGTATACATCGATGATGGGCATATGTTTACCTTCTCTTCAACATCCCTAAGATAATAATTTGTATTAATTTTATGAAATCCTATATAAGATTATTTGGAAACCATTAATACAAATTTCATTTGACATTAATTTACTATAAATAAACTCTAAAAGTGATAATAATGTGTAAATCTATGTTTCTTTATTTTATTTTTTAATATGATAAAGAAAGTATATTATAATGTTACCATAATATCTTCTATAATTAATACCTTAACAGTTTTAACAACATTGATTCTGGTATCTACATCAATCCACACATGCATTCAAGTGTTAAAACCAACGTATCTATTTAAAATGGAATTGTTGGGGTTTAATGGATGGTTGTATGCATTCTATCACAACTCAATTTCGATGAATTCTCTTCTCAACATAATAATTTTTATTAACGCCACTGTTCTACAACAATGTTTTTAATATTGGTTGTTCATCCTCGAACATTTAATCATCTTCAAAATATTCAACATATTGTTCCTTGTGATTGGTAGCATCAACATGTGGGGAATGTTTTTGTTCCTATGAAATGAGATCATCAACATGTTGAAAAACTTTTTATTATTTTGGATTTAAAGAATTTTAATGTAAATCATCCATTATCAATATATGTGTTTGAGAAGTTAATTTATATTATTTAAATATAGTAGTGAGAAAATAATAATATGATGTAAAATAATGTATATTATAAAAATTATAACCTAATTATTGAACTCCCATTTTTATTTAATGGATTAAGGTATTGGAACCCTCTATAGAGTTTTCAAATCTCCTCATTGTGATATCCTATGACATAAAAAACCCCGTCAATATTTGGGGAATTTAAAAATGATTATTACATCCTAATAAATGGATTATGTTTAATTTAATTGACATCTAAACCTTTAGTGGTTTTGGTAGATAACAGAACAATTCGCCACATCCTATTTATAGAATCCAGAAAATAAAATACATAATTTTCTTGTGGTTAAATTTTTAAAGGCTCATACTTATACCGTTAATTATTTAAATACACTTTCAAAAATCCCAATTCATCAATATTAATTTAAATAATGTTATCACCCCACTTTCATTTAATCATTTCCACAAGGAATGTTGTGTAATATAACTCGCTTGTTTTTTCTATGGTGCCAAAGTATGGCAAGTTCATATAAATTGATTTTTTGTCATGACACCAGATACCTTCATCACTTTCGCCATAAATTGAACACCACAATTTTATGGGACATTGTCTTCATCATGTTCCTTTGTATATAATATATAACCATTAATTCTATAACCATTATAAGATAATACATGAAAACATTTTCCCCTGGCTAGCCATAAAAGAAATTTTAAAATCGAATTTGAATTTAAAATTGATTCATCATAAATTTGGCCATGAACCCACCCTATAAACTATCAATTATATGTATTTCATATCCATTTTTATCCCTTAATGGATTAAAATTCCTAAGAATTAATTTTTTATGCTTCAAAATATGGCACAACCTTTATACTTTTATGTAAAATATGAAGGCGATACTATTACTAATTTATAATAATAATTGTGAAAACAACTATTCATAAAATTCATGCACCCAAAAAGTCACCATATGTGATGGGATTTTGGCATACCAATGATTTCCACATCAAATAGGTAGTTAGTGAAAAATTCAACGAATTACTTCACAATATATCAATCCATAATAAAACCTTCTAGATGACACTTATTTTTATCATACCATTTCAATATAATCATATATTGTTTAATGGTGTAAAACAATCTATAATGTACAGGATTACATAACCAGATTTCAATAACCACGTGAACCATCATATAACAGAATTATAACTGGAAGAATATCTCAAATTCACATAATAAGACTGTAATATCCTTTTTCGTAGTTAGAAGTTTCCCTAACTCTATAACCTTACTATATATATATTTGAAAAATAAAAAAATCATGCTTATTAAATGACATTCATTCTTAGGTAAAATGTATTAAGTAGTTATAGGCATTAGTTATTTCCTCAAAACATTACAATCATGTGATTTTAAGCAATTCAACATTAAACTAGTCATTCACATGATACTATTTATATTTTAAGAATACCCCTCTAGAACCATTTCATTATTCATGAAAGTTTATATGTTGTTCATGGAAGAAATGTCTCTATTTAACCATTCTCTTGAGCCAGATCTCCCCATATCCCCATGTAAATCATGTGCAACCTAGCCTTAATGTCATTATTTGTTTCTTTGGGTTTATTTAGTAATGTGCCAATAACACAATCACATACCTTTTTTCCACATGCATTACATCAATGAAATGTTTGATACATAAAATATTCTATTATAGTAATTCAAATTTAAACTGATCTATTTTTTCAATGAGTTTTTATAAGGATTTTTGATGAAGATTTACCAAAAAGAGGTTGTTATATCCTTTAATTTCACATTAATTTTAGCATATGTTTGCGGAGATGGTATTGTATATTATTTTTAATTACAGTTGAATAATTTAGTCCAAGATTATTATTTGTGTTGTCATGGTAGAAATATCTGATGTCCTAGAAACACAATATTTGATGAATGTTTCAACCTTACTAAGTGTATACCTTGTTCAAAAATGGGACACCCTCGGGTTTTATTAATTTTATAACCTGAAATATTTACCATAAATTGGAAAGTCATTTATCATCCCATTAAACATGCCTCTTAATGAGAAATAATCATTTCTATAAGAATCATACAATGTATCACATGAATACCCCACTAATTTAAAGTATTTGATAAGTGCATCCCAATAAACCACAATATAAATACCTAATTGTTTTAGTCATAATATAAGTATAGAAAAAATAATGTATTTTCACTTCCTGCATAACCATAGTGGAAATTTATAATTTATAAACATAACTGGCCAAGAACTATGAGTTCTTCTTTGTAAACAAAAATGATTCACTCCATCTTTAGATAGAGCAAGACAAAGGTTTTTCAATTCATTTAAAAATTTTGGATACTAGAGATAAATTTTATTCCACTAGGAGAGTCTGGTGGGTGATGAAGTTTCCAATTATGATTTCTTGTCTTGATGTTCAATATCAATTTCCTTGTTGTCTCCCCACTTCATTATAAGCACCTAATCCTTTGAATGATTGGAATGTAATAAACAAATTCTGAAGGTCTTGATTCATCTTTCTTATAATGAGGCGCACCACACTTTGGGGATTTCTTAATTGATTAATATTCCTTAAAAAATAATAGACAATCATTTGGAATGACATGTATTCATTTAGAGACCATACCCATTAAACATAGCATTTTTTTAGCCTTATATATTCAGAAATGAAGCTCATAATTTTCAAGTATCCTATCATTCAAGAGATAAATTATTTTAGTAAATATTGTGTCACTCTATCTATTTCAAGATATTACGATATATAGTTTTTGTATGGCGGAAAATGTTGAATATTTAGTACAACCAATCTATAATTGAGTCTATACACAACTTATTAATTTCTGAAGATGTTTTGGATAATCACAAAGTTCATCTTCAACTGTCATTGTCATTTCCTTAATACGATCTTCATCATCAATAACACATGTAGTAATTTACTCTATACGGTCTTCATCATTGTTCACACATGTAATTATATCAGATGATCCATAAAACGAAGTGTTATCTTAGTCACTAGATACATTAAGTTATTCCCCATGTTTATCCAAACATTTATAACATTGATCTATTCTATGACAAATCAAGTGTATTTCCCACTCATCTGGACTAATTATCCCTGAATAAAAACTATGTAAACATTAAAAATGGATTTGAGAAGGGTCATATATATGATATTTTGCAAACATGTTGACCACTTTCACCATATCCTCACACTCTTTTGTCATACGATAACCAACCATCAATTTTTGATTCATATCCATAGTATTTGATTTAGTAATATATCAATTTAACAAAATAAATAAATATACATAAAGTAAGAACATGGAACCCTAAAACGATATTATTTATTTATACACACATAGATTCATAATATTTGATATAATGTTTCATTGTTTCCGCAACTTGTTAATACATATAAATACCAAGGATTATATGAATTTAAAGGACTTTAACAATGATTTTTTTATTGTAACAATCAACATAACATAAATCATTATTTTTTATTTCAAATGGATGCATCAACTGAGATAATTTACACCCAGTAACAATCACTAGTCACAAGAAAACAATGGATTTCCAAAACTGGATAATTATTAGGTTATATATAACAAGATTTCACAGTCAAAAAAATTACATTCTTTTCCCAATGTTTCTATAGTATTTGAAAAAATGTAATGACATCGATTATGGTTATTACATTTGTGAATATATGAAAGATATCATATTTTAGTTATATTTTTGGAATAATAAAATTAGGAAAAATTTAATTTTATTTATCCAATATTTTAAATTTATCCACCACCATAAACTATAGTAATAGAACAATCCAATATAGGTTTCTTATTGAAGGACGATCATGTTTAATAATCTAATGCACATTTTCTAAAACATGATTTCTAATATGAAAACCACCCACACTACTTGAACATAAATGTTATGAGCTCCCCACTACCCATGAACCACTAATAATACAATCTCTCGAGCTCATCCCTAAGGATACAGATCGACTTAGATTCCTCATAAAAGAGTTTAGAATATCATAACTTCAGTTTTGTGGTTTGGTTCATCTAAAATGATTGACTCTGGCTGCAGCAAACCTCGAGTTCCTAGAGATCTTGAGTGCGATGCGGGGAAGACGCTATGTTGGGGTAATTTTTTAAAGAGGGTGATGGGTTTTATCAGCACTTGATGAAAAGTGATGACATAATTGTATTATAATAGTTCTAAAAACATTAGGGTTGATAAATAATTCTTTTTTCAGTGTTTCTTACCCTTGGTTAGTCATAACATTTATCAGTGCTAAAAATGAACTGATAATAGTAGTGTTTTTTCGCACTTATGTATTAGCACAAATAAAATACCCTTTTATCAGCACATAAACTTGAAAGGAAAAAAGTGAAAAATGAATAAAAATGACTAAATAAATAATATTAATTATAAAAATAATAAAATTATTAAAAATTGAAATATACTAACTATTTAAATTATAAAATATTAAAAAATTTATTTCCATAAAATAATTATATTAATTAACAAAAAATTAAAAAATATTAAAACATAAAAAATAAATATTTACAAATAAATATTAAAAAATGAATAAATTATCAAACAATTAAAAATAATAATTAATATTAAATAAATGATTCATAAAAATAAATAAATAAATGTGAATAAATTACAAAAATATTAAAAAAGTGAATCATAAAATTAATTACATAACATACAACCACATAAAAATGAATAAAATGAATAAATAAATAATAATAATTATATAAAAAAGATATTAAAATGAATAATATTATCTATTTAAAATATAAAATACTAAAAAATTCGCTTACTTGAATTAATTATAAAAATTTTAACATGTTAAAAATGATTAATCATAAAAACAATAATGAGAAAAAATTATTCATATAAACTAAAATATATTTAAAATGTAAAAACATTTGAAATTAATTTTAGAGAATGATTAAATTATAATAAATATGAAAATTAATAAATATTGGAAATGAATAAATAATATTAAATGAATGAATATTAAAAAAGAATAAATAAAATATAATATATAAAAAAACAATTTAAAAATGATTTTTTAAATGTAATTACATGAATTGTGAACATATAAAAATGAAGAAAATAACAAATAATGCATTTAAATATATTAATTATGTAAATTTCAAACATTTTAAAAATATTACAACTTAATTAATAAATTTTAACTAAAATTAATCATATAAATTGAAAACGTATTGAAAATATTAAAACATAATAAATATTTATATGTAAATAAATATTAAAAAATAAATAAATTCTAAAAATATTAAAAATTTATAAATATTAAAAATGAAAAAAAAATATAAAATGAAATAATATAAAAAATGAATTGATAAAATTAAATAAATCACAAATTATATTGGAATGTGAATTCGTAATATTAATTACATTAATTAAATATGTATAAAAATGATTAAAATTGAATTAATGGGTAATATTAATTAATAAATTACAAAAAAATATTTAAAATGAATTATTTTGACTATACAAAAATATTATAATTTAAATACATTTGTAGGAATCAATTATATATTTTTCTAAAAGGTTACACTTTTTAAAACATAAAAAATAAAAATGAATAAATATTAATCATATAGATTACAAACATTTTGAAAATATTAACACATAGTAAATAAATCTATAAATTTCAAAAAATGAAGAAATTTTAAAATATTGATAACTAATAAATATCTTAAATGAAAAAATGAAAAAATATCAAAATTGAATAAATAAAATTATTAGAAAAAATATTTTACAAAAAAGTGAAATCTTAACATTAATTACAACAGTTACAAACACATAAAAAATGAATGAATAAATAATAACAATATTATTTATTATTGATTTATGCACTGTATTGAAAGTGAAAAATATAATTAATTATTAAAATTCATAGTTTTAAATCAGAATTTAAATTATTATTATTTAATTAAAATTTTAAATATTTAAAAATGTATAAATATAAATATAAATTGAATATATTACAAAACTATTAAATAAAAATATATTAAAAATGAGTAAATTATAGAAATACTAGAAAAAGAGAAATTTTAAAAATAAATAAATAACATACATTATGTCATGGGGTGGGGGAAAATAAAATAAGATGTAGTCACAAAGTCTTGAATCCATGACGACTTCAACTCATAACCACATGTAAAGTAGGGATGAAACCACTGAATTGCGCCATTTGGGGGCCAAAAAATGAATCAATAATATTAAATCCATAAAAAAACATACACATACACACATACGTACACATAGATATACATGTACAGTAACATACACGTACAGATACACATACATGCATACACAAACACATACACATATATACACACATTCACACATACAGTAACATCCCAATTCTGAGGGTCGCACAATGGTGCCCTGTACTTGGTTGGTCACATGGCCTCAAGCACATTTTTTATGAATTCCAAAGGTTTCTGACTAGTAGCAGGAGCCTTAGGTGTGATAATACGGAAACTATGCCCTAATCGGCAGATTAACACAACAAAAAAACAATAATATACAACATTAGAAAGAGTAATACCATACAATAAGTAACCAGTGGAATACTGAAAGAAAACAACAATTGGAACACATATATAAATGATTCATGTCACATCTGTCTAATAAAGAAACCAAATAAGAAAATATTATATAAATATAGTACTAAATAAAAGTACAAAATAATGAAAGTAGACTCCAGTAGCATAGTAAGCCTCAGCTTGGTCTCATGCTTTTCCGCTCCACAACAATCAAGTATCGGATAAAGAAGGGCACATTCCCTTATCCATACCTACAACCATATAATCTTTTTAGACTAAAAAGAATGACCCAAATATGGTGTGAGATGTATCCCAGTAAGAAACTTCCAAACGTTCTGTGCCTAACTGTCTATTAATATATAGAGCAAGCAATATGTAAAATGAAATAATAAATAAGGAAATACTAAAATGTAAACCATCCTACTATTTCAAACTACATTTATTTAGATTTATTAATTAAACCACCAATCATTCACAATAATCCCTTTGGTAAATTTCTCACATTATAACCACTCTAGTTCAACTTATCATTCAATCAATAAATATATAATTCCCCTATTAGAAAGCTCACATGGTATAACCCCTTGGTCTCACAAGGATAAAGATTCTCTGAGGAAGCACTCGCTGCCAATTCCTCATGTGGTCTTTTAATTGTATACTATAGACTCCCTAAGGAAGTACTCAACATTAATTCCCCATGTGGATTCGTAACAATGTACTATAGACACTCTGGGGGAGCAATCACTGTCAATCCCCCCCTATAGTCTCGCAACGTGAAAAGTATAATAGACATTCTCAGGAAGCCCTCAACATCAATTCCCACTATGGTATAACTACACCAGGTTCTCACAGTCCTGTGTAATACAATTGTGCAAAAACAAATCCAGTATCCAAAGTAATATCAACTACTAGAAGTCTATGTAGATACAAAGCATAACACATGAAACTCATATAATATCAACTCTGTCCAAACAACACTCCACATGGAAAACCAAACAACCTAACATGTAGTTCTAGACCCAACAACCAATATTCAACAAACATTGGAAAAACCTTCATAACCAATTTAATAAATATTATTCATAATAAAAAACCCTTTCTCAATCAAACAACCCATAGTAGGCATCATACAAGGTTAAATTTCCAAAACACACAATACCCTAAACAAGGTAATTTGGAACTTTTTTCACATATTATCCAATGACAACAACAGAAAGTCACAAACCTCCTACCTCGGCGTTGTATTCCTTATATATTTGAACCACATCCATTGAATCTACCTAGAACATCATAGATATATAAAAATATCAAAAATTATCAACCTAAAATATCTCACGAGTGAATCGAAATCAATAGGAGCGGCTCTAGAAGAAGGAAGAACACGACAAGGTGATTCTAATGAAACCGACAGTGTTTCATTTGTAGAATAGATGACAGATCAGTGGCTCAGAGAGAAAATGCCAATCTCAGCAACTCCGAGACAAAACGGGGTAAGAAAAAGATGATTATGGGGATTATACGTGACCCCGGTCTTATTAATCAAATAAAAAGAAAAGTACACACATTGTTCATTTAAATTACATGTCGTGTACATGCCTTGACTAGACCCCACTTTAGGCGGTCTCCAGGTCACCTCACATGGACATGTACTTGGCCATTACACGGCCATTACATGGCTACCCGTGGTAGCTGAGTACATGGCATGTACTCCTATGAACATGGTGTGTAATCTTAAATTTTCTAAAATTTCCCATTTTTCTCAAAGACACCCAAAATCATGATCCATACCTGAAATGAAGATCCTAGTTCTTACAAACTTCCCCCCTTACAGAAATTCATCCATCAATTTCCCTAACAAGGTGTCGGAGAAGAATCCTTGGGCAGCTCCAGCCACACCAATTGCACATCGGCCTCCCTCTCCCAAGTCTCATCCTGTACTCACCAATTCTACGACAACACCCATACCAGTGGAACAAACCATCCATGAAGAACCATCATGCTATAATCAATAATCAAAATAGGTTTTTTCTCGAAGGATGCATCCACCTCCTACTCAAACTCCTCTGGTTGAAAAATATGAGAGAGGTCTGAGATGTAATGTTATAACTAAGAAACGTGGAAGACATCATGCATATCCCTGATACCTCTAAGTTAACTAAAATTGATAGGAAACTGAACAGACTCTCTATAAAAAATCAAACGTCCCAATGTATCTCAGTGAATGCTTTCCATGTCTCCTAATCCTCATTGGTCCCAACCTCAGTGTGACATGTAAGAAAACCTTATCATTGACCTCAAACTCCATAGGTCATCTCGATCGATTAGTATAAGACTTATTCTATGACTATGTATTATCCTTCATCTTAGAAATCAAATCTTCTTATTGTATGGTCTCCCGGACAAGATGAGCTCCCAGCATTGCTGCCTCTCCTACCTCCATCAAACATATGGGTGATCAGCATGACCTACCATACAAAGACTCATAAGGTGCCATCAGAATAGTTTCATAAAACCTATTATTTTATGTAATCTCCTCTAGAGGTATGTGGTTCTCCAAAGATCCTCAAAAATATAAGAATCATGCTCGATGATTATCATCCCGCACCTAAATCTTTGGCTAAGACTGGCCATCTATCTAGGGATGGTATGTTGTACTCAGAAGTACCTATGTAGCCAATTCCATATATAGTCACTTCCATACAAAAGGAGTAAAACTGGCTTCCCTGTGTGAAATCATGGAGTGTGAAACCCCATGTAAACGAACAATCTCCTGGATGTACAATCATCCTAACTCATCATAACTGAAGGTATCATTGATCAGTAAGAAATGTGTGACCATTGTGAGTCTATCAATAAAAACCCAAATGGAATCATTTCCATGAGGATACCCTAGTAATCCTACCATGACATCCACTACGACATCATTCCACTTCCACTCGAGAATGGGTAACTACTACAAAAGCCATATTGGTTACTGATGCTCCGCCTTCACCTGCTGGCAGGTGGAACACCTCATCTCAAAACCATCATCATCTCTCTTTATACTTGTCCACCAATACTGACGGTGTAGATCTTGATCCATCATGGTGACACCAATATGAACTACCCAAACTAATGAATGAAAACCATGAATCATCTTCTCATGTATGTCTGCTCACACTCATACACGCCGATGAAATCACAAGATGTCATCCTCGCCTACCATCCATCTAGGAATAAGGTCCTCTACTAACAGACACTCCCATAGAACTAGGCCTTCATAATTAGATATCTTCCTCATTCACACTAGATCAATTAGATTATAGGTAACAACAAGAGTGAAAAAATTTCTTCCCATGTCTGTTGTGCACCTTCAAATGCATCTCAGAGAACAGAGCCACATGTTGCCAGCCACCGCTGGCCTTCGAAACTACCTATATCTAAGTCCCCTTAATCAATTCATCAGCCATTGTTTTTTCCTTCCAAGGCATGTAAGAAAGCTCAAATTCAAATTACATATGGTACTCAACCCACATTTACTATCTCAAATTCAGATCACACAGGGTAAACATATACCTGAGTCTTTCTTGGTCGCTGAAAACAATAAAATGCTCTCCCAAAAGATATTATTTCCATCACTCCAAGGCATGAATAACTTCCGCCAACTCAAGATCATGTGTTGGGTAATTCCTCTCATGTGGTATCAACTACCGCGACCCATACGCAATAACTCCTTCCCCCTACATAAGCACTTCACCATGCCTGATACCTTGTGTATCACAGTAAATAATGTAACTCATTCTAGGCTCAAGTAAGATCAATATCAGTGCTGAAGTCAACCTCCCTTTCTACTCTTGAATGGACGAATAAAATAAATCAATCCAAAAGTACATCACACCATTCTTATTCAAGCCCTTCAGTGGCATTTCTAAGCATGAAAATTCCTATATAAAACATCTATAGTAACCAGCCTGCCCTAGAAAACTCAGTACATCAAAGACGTTATTCAGCTACTCCAAGGAAATTATTGCCCTCACTTTATCTAGGTCTACTGATAGTCATGTCTCTGAGATAACATGACCTATGAAGTGAATCTGGTCCATAATAATATGGAATTTTGTGAGCTTAGCATATTACTAATACTCCCTCAATGTACTCAAAACGATCTCAAGATTGGTAGCATGGTCACGTCGAGTGTGAGAGTACACCAAGATATCTTCCATGAAAACCAACACAAAGGTGGCCATGTATTGATAGAACGATGGGTTCATTAGTTCCATAAAAATTTTAGGGGCATTCGTGTGACTGAATGGCATAACCACATACTCGTATAGACCATAACTGATCCGAAAGGCTGTAAGAGGTATATCTAATGGTCTAACACGTAACTGATAATAACTGGATCTCAATTCAATCTTCAAGAACCCCTGGGCTGCTAGAATCTGATCAAAGAGATCATCAGTCCTTGGAATGGGATATCAGTTCTTTACTGTCAAACCATTCAGCTTCCAATAATCCACATAGAGTTTTTGGGTACCATCTGCCTTCTTCGCAAACAGTACATGCGAACCCCAAGGAGAAGTATTGGGTCAGATGAAACCCTTTTCTTGTAACTCCTCTAACTACTTTTGAGCTCCTGTAAATTTTTTGTAGCCATCCTATTATGAGTAATGGAAACCGGTGCCACTCATTGTACAAGTTCAATAAGGAAATCTACCTCTCGCTCCAGAGGTAAAATTAAAAAGCCTTCTGGAAAGACATCCCAGAAATGATCCACCACTGGAGGAAAGTCCGTCTGTGAAGTCCCCCAGTCATCTAGACACAAACTAGCTATATGGGCTGTAATGCCTCCAAACCCATGATTCTTGGGTCTATCTCTACATTCCTGGACATCCCATTCAACTTTGTGTTGAAATAAACCACCCTCTAGTGATGTGAAACTCACCCTATGATGAGATAAATCGACAATAGCCTGGAAGGGAACTAACCTATCCATTCTGTTAATGAAATCATAGCTTGTCGTCTCTAATACATAAAGGTCCCATAACAAGTGACACCCACCAACCTCCAAAGGGAACTCCATGCACTGACATACACTTGCTGTTCTAGTCCCCAACAGAGTGTCCAGCGTCAAGATTTCCACAGATTTAAAGATGAGGATCCCAAGAATCTCCACAACAGGAACATATATATGGTTATGGGAAGCCCCTATATAGGGAAGTGTAGAAGATAAAAATGAAGAGAACATAATCGTACCTCTAACCGTAGAGGGTGCAGGATCCTACTCCTTCTTAGTTTTCCCCAGCAGAAACGTTTGACCCACTTCACGGCCCTGTGATGCTATCTGAGATCCCTGAGATAATCCACCTTGAGGATCTTGAAATTCCTATGTCTGACCACTGTTTCCATGACCACCACCTCAACCTGAACGGCCAGAAGAACTCTATCCCCAGTTTAATGTGGGACTGGTGGTCCTGATCTGGTATAAAGAGTCAAAACAGATCCTCTATCAGCATCTTCTGGTGAGAAAAACTTACAGAAACATTGAAGATTACCCATCATGCCACAGAATTAGCACTCAACGGGGTCTCTGGCACAATGTGTCCACATATGCCCGATTGTTCGGGACTAGTAGCATAACACATGTCTACTTGAAGAAGTATAGTGCCTACTCAGATCTTCATGTGTAGACTCCCTAAAATGCTTCCTACTATCAGACAGAGAAATACCAACTCCAGATGTCATGCCGCACTGCCTCAATGCTCCAGAATCCCTCAGGTTGCGCTCAATGATAAGTTCTTGGTTGACTATAAAATATATGGAATTCACCCTGAAGATGTTCACCTATGATTAGATGTCATGATTGAGAAAACCCCCAAACATTATCTCCAGAAATAACTCATCACCCCCCAAATGGATGTGAAGTGCTGCAAATATGTGAAGCGAGAAGAATACTCTGTGACTATGAGAGTACCCTACTCCAAACTCATGAACTCTCAATATTAATCGGCCCTCAAAGTATCTGGGTAAAAGTACTCATAGAAGGTCTGCTTGAACTCATCCCAAGCCATAACTCATTGGTGTCCCGCCTATGATATCACATCCCACCATCTATTGGTTGAATCCTGAATCAGGTACGTAGCGAGCTTCACCCTCCTCTCTAGAGGAATCTCGAGACGCTTGATGATATACAACCTGGATTCCAACCATTACACTACTAGAAAACAAGGCTATAGCCACAGTTTTATAAGTCTGTGGATATAGCTTTGTTTATATCCAAACTTCTATTAAAATTGTGGATAAATCATTGTTTATATCCACACTTAAAAAATTCGTATATATGTTTTTTTAACATCAATCGGGCTCCTCCTCTACCGACCCCTCGTGACCCACCTTGTACTTGTGACCGCGGCCCTCTCCTCTCAGCCCTCGCGACTTCTCCTCTCATACATCACGACTTCTCCTCTTTGCGACTTCTCCTCGCGCCCATCGTGACTTCTCCTCTCACGACGACGACCTGTACTCTCGGCAGTCACATATCCTCTTGGTGGCGAACTGTCCTCTCGGCGGCGACCCTTCTTCCCTGATGGCCTTCACAACCTCTCCTCTCCCCGATCCTCATCCCCCAATAGTTACCAGATGGCCTTCGCGACGATGCCCCATCCTCATCCCCCTCATGACGATGACCATCGTTGTCACCGAACGAGGCAACCTGGTCTCCTTCGTGCTAACATCTCACCTCTCATACCTCAATGATGATCCCCCTTGACCTTTACCTGAATTACATCCACATGTTTCTCTATGCTAGAATTCTTCAAAGTCGAAATTAATTCAAATAGGCAAAGGATATTTTCATATCTTGTTGAAATCGTGAGAGGATAAATAGTGATTTTGGAGGACTGGAAACCTCAATCTTAAATTCGGTTTACTCATAAATTCTAACTGGGACTCTAACATCAATCCGCACACACATAGGAATACATTGGCCAAATTCTATGTCAAACTACATAGTCTTAATTGGTTCATTTGGCACCCAAAAATTATTAATGATATTGTCTCATCCTTAGGATCTCCCCTCAAAATTGACCATAAAACATTAAATGCCGACTTATGTCTCTTTTCTAGAGTTATGGTGGAAATTAAACATGATTCAAAGATTCCGACCATGATTAATTTCCATTAAAATGACTACAAAACTAAAATTAGAATTGAATATGAGAGGAAACATCACTTTTGGGAACATTGTAAGATCATTGGTCATACAATTTTCAAGAATAGAGTAATAATAAAATAAGTAACACAACCATTTGAGAATTATTGGAAGGAAATTATGAGAAATAAAAAGGATAAAGCCATTATGATAGATATACCTGGACCCCCATCAATGAAATCTAAAACACGGGTGAAATAGTCAAACAATGTGATAAACATAGGGGATAACTCAAGTACTAATTGGGCTGATATGGATGAATAAGAATAAACCTCCATTAAAGATAAATGCCTCTTAGACAAAATTGAAATTTTGGTGTTATACCCTAATAGGATATCCAATAAGGATGAATCTAATACATGATCAGCCGGACAAATTTTAGAATCTAACCAAATTCTGAACATAACCCAGTTAAAAACTTGAAGTGCAATGAATGAAATACATACACTACACCCCCTCATAACTATATGTGCACTAGTTCATTTCCTGTTCAATCTATGGATGATCACTCGTCATCATTAATTACTTGCATAATCGAGGACCCCTCCCTATTAAATGCCATTATTTCATTAGGGATAAAGATTCAGACCAATAGTAAAACAAATGTACCTGATAATTTCTCTAAAAGTATAGATTCAACTAGCCGTTATATAGATTTTGGAAATCTATTGTATATCCCAAAATCTGCTCAGGATTTCACAAATACAAGTAGTATGACTGCAACTATTTCCATGGATTTGGATGATGTTAAATCAATGAAGGTAAGTACACCCTTGGTACAGGTGACTAAAATACAAGATCTCGTTGGATACATTAAAAAGATTCAGCCCATGGGGGATTCTGGGGTAGAGGAAAAAAGCATCTAGTTACAACCTCTTCTTAACCTTTATACTATTTTTATGGTTCACAACCTGATAATAGTGTTGATATCGTTAGTTGTATAATTCTTTGAAATATGTATCCTATAGACCCAACCATTAAAACATTATTAACTCAGGATGATATGAGATCTGTTAATCACTTCTCTGTCATATCTAACAATAATAATACTCTTGAAATGAAGTTGGTAACCAAAAATTTAGAGAATGATTTAGCTCCTTCTCCCTTTGTGCACTCTAAATCTATTACCTGTTATATATAATCGGGGAGTCAGATGAGTATTTTTAAGGTTGTTTCAACTGATACACATACCATGACTTCTAAAAATATTAAGAAGGATGTATAACCTAAAAACCCTACTGGCACATCCCTGGTACAAGATCATAAACATATGTAGGCATGTAATATTTCCTTTCCATTGAATCTGTACCATCCAACAGATCTGGATACTACCTAACAACAGACAGTGGATACTTCATTGTTTTCGGTTACTCTTATTTTGACATCTATAATTAATGATGATTTCTCTATGAAATATATAAACATCAATTATAATCATAATATCAATTCTTTTTCGATCTGTTTAAGAATTCTGTAGACTCACCTTTGAATGATCCAATTATGAAACCAACAAATACTATTCTAGTCACATCTAGGAATGAACAAGAACATGCCACTAAAAATAATCTAGAGGTTAGAAGTACTACTAGAAAAAAAGGTTCTCGAATAAAGAGAAAAGGGAGTTCTAACTCCAAATTTAGTTTTAAATGATGTTCCCCTTTTGGAATTGTTAGGGTTTCGCTAACTATGACATGTTCATTGTTTTAAAAAGAATGGTTAACAACCATCATCCTTTGATATTTTCCATCGCTAAACCTAAAATTTTGTTTTCTACTATATAATCACATTTATGCCAACATAATTATGTTTTTACGTGTGAAATGAATAATACACTCAATGCTGATTCATTATAGATTTTTTAACACTCTTATTTACACAATGGTAGTGTTTTCAATATCTCTATCCAGATATTTACTTGCAACATTAACATTTATGGCACACATACTTTCTGCACCCTTGTCGATTCTAAAAATAAATACCAAGAAATATGAACTATTTGAAATGATATCTCATCCCTAAGCACAAACATAACCACCCCCGGTGTCTAATTGGTGACTTTAATTCCATTATTAACTCAAGCGAGGAAATTAGACCTTCTCATGCTTCCATTTCATTGAAATAATTTAAATCCTCAATTAAAGAACCTAATTACATTGAAATTAATCTCACTGGTGTAAAATATACTTGCTATAGAAGGAATTACATCAAATTGGTTGCCTCCAAATTGAATATAGACTTCATAAATGTCCCTACTATAGATTTATGGGACACTATCTCCATCACCACTCTTCACAAGATGAATTTTGATCATCATTCCATCTTGGTCAATGTCTCCTCTAATGTCATGAAACCCCAAATGTCGTTTATATTTAAAAATGTGTGGTTATTTGATGAGGATTTCACCCAAATCATCCAGAACTATTGTTCTTCAATGTCTCATAACAATGATGCCTTTGACTGAAACATCAAATTGAAACATCTCAAACAAACTCTAAATAGTTGGTGAAACTTTAAATCCAAACAAGTTGACAATGACATCATGATTCTTGAGAAATTATTCAATGATCTGCAAAACAAAAACACCATCTTCGACCTCATCACTGATCCTACTCAAGAACAAAACACTATAGTCAAACTCAACTCTTTGATCATGTTCAAAGAATATTTGAGAAATCAAGAATTTAAAATAAAATGGTTAACCGACGGTGACGGAAATACCAAATTTTATAACTATCTTCAAAGAACCAGGAAGGCTTGTAGGCCATTAACCCTTTTAGAGGATAGAGACAACCTACTTGACAATAAGGGGAAGGGGGTTTAATGTGAGGGGGATGTCCAAGAGGGGGATTAAGGGGTCTGGGGGAGCAGTGTGTAGCGGGCATGGAGGTGGGTAAGGGGTGTGGGGTGTAGGGGTAGGGGCTATCTTGGAGGTAGGGGGTGTCTGGGGGGCATCCAAGAAGGAGGGGGAGGGGTGTCCAGGAGGGGGTTTCCCATAAGAGAATTATATAAAAAATATAATAGTCCATTGTTCAAACATCTGGGATTTAATGTGGGTGTTGGAGTTACATCAAAATAATCTTATATGGTAATAGGAAGGTTTGACTATTCATGATTTTTTATAATTTGAAACATTTATGAATTCCCTTAACCATAATATTTTTTATTATTTTTTTATTGAAATTTTATTGATGGTTACTTATTATTCTATGAAGAAATACATATAATGTAAAGTAATTTTCTTGATTATTTATTCAATGTATGTTTATATGCCTCAGAATGGATAGATACTGGATGTAAAATGTTGATTGGATCAAAAATGAATTTCAGAAGGAGTTACAACATTTATTGGACTTTGCATTCACTAATGATTCAGATGGTGGATTAATTTGATGCATGTGTGTTTATTATGTTGGAAGACCATGGTTAACTCTCAAGGAAGTGATTTATCATATCACTAAACAAGGTTTCCAAAAAAATCATATGTGGTATCATAATAGACAAAAATCGAAAGTGGTGAATGACATCGATTTAGCAGAATGTATTGGTATAAAAAATATTGTTTCCAATTGGTTTCCATTTGTTTCTTAAGTCAGCTCCTCATGTGGACCAATGCAAGAGGAAATGAATATCGGAACACAGTTTTCATCTATTAATTAGGATAATGACGTTGAGAGTGTTAGAAAGCTGATGGAAGATTTAAATACTCCAGTATATCAGGACTGTGGGAAAATGAGATAACATGAGTTTTTTAATGCGATTATATCGTGGAAAAGAAATGTATAGATTTATTAATACTATGGTCGACTATCTCCATACATTTATTAAGGATTTACAGCCGGATGTTTCATGTATTCTAGAAAATAATTACATTGCATCAAAGTTGGTTGACAAATTTGTATTTTCATCTATTAAGATTCATTATTTCCCTAAAGATTATTGTCTATTTTGGAAGGAAAATACAGAGTTATGTTAGTGAAAATAGTGTGGCACATCAAGGTGGAAGACGAAAAAAGACGGAATGCAATCTCTCATACTATAGAAAGTGATCTGGCACTTACCTTTAATTCCTAGGCTTCAAAAATATTTTATGTCAGAAAAAATGGAAAATAATATGAGATGGCATGAGGATGAAAGAAATAAAGTTAATAATGAAATAGTGCATCTTACAGACGGTTTGGATTGGAAAAAATTTTATAGGTCACATCATGATTTTGTAGCTAACCCACGCAATGTAAGATTGAGATTATCCTGTGATGGTTTTAACCCATTTCTCCAAATGCATACTGCACATAGTACTTGGCATGTTTCCATTCACATTTATAACATTACTTCATGGATGTGTATGAAGAAGCCGTTTTCTATCATGATTATATTGATATCTAGACCCAGTGATCCTGGAAATGATATTGATATATACTTGTAGCCACTAATAGAGGAGTTATTGGAGATTTTGATTGTTGGTGCATAGGCGAACGATGCATTCAGAAAGGAGTACTTTATGATTCGTGAATCATTATTATGGATGATAAATGATTTTTATGCCTATGGAATGATGTCTGATTGGAGTACTAAAGGAAAATTATCCTGCCTTATTTGTATGAAAAATACACGTTTTCGAAGATGAACGTTTCAATGAACTTTTAGCTTCATAGGGCAACAACGATTTCTACCGATGGACCATCTATACAGGAAAAATAAAAGATAGTTTGATAATGCCATTGAGATAGATGAGAAACCTCAAAGATAGGCAGGAAATGATATTGTTAATTAAATTGATGATTGAATTATTTTTATGGAAAAAGTCAATCAAATATCAGAATGAAAAAACATGTTAATTTGAATTCCAATAACAATTGGAGAAAGAAATGCATATTCTTTGAGTTGTAATATTGGTCATCAAATTATTTTGTCATTGTTTAGATGTAATGCATATCGAGAAAAACATTTGTGAGATGTTACATGCTACTATTTTAAATGTTAAAGGCAAAACAAAAGACGATTTGTGGTCTCGTCGTGATTTGATGGATTGGGGTATAAGAGTTAAACTTCATCCTGGGTTAATTGGTAAAAATAAGTGGAAATTCCCTATTTCCTGTAATTTGATGAAAAATGTGGAGAAGATAAAATTTCTTTAGGTATTGGAAATTTTAAAGGTTCTAGATGGTTATTCATGTATATTTCAAAAAGGGTGAATACACAAGATGTGCAATTAAATCTCTTAAAACTCATGATTACCATGTCTTGTTACATGTGTTGATTCCTATTTCAATTCTAAATTTACTTTCACATAATGTTAGATTTATTTTGGTTAAGTTATGTTATTTTTATTGAGACCTTTGTGAAAAAAGACTGAGCAAAAGTGTTGTTCAGAAATTGTAGAGAGATGCACCGATTATTCTATGCGACATGAAGAAAATTTTCCCACCGTAAATTTTCACATGTATGTTACATCTGACAGTGCATCTCCCCATTGAAGTTCTTTTTGGTGGTGTTGTTTTGAGTCAGTGGGTGTATCCTAAAAAAAGAATGTTTTTTAAATTGAAATCTTATGTGATAAATAAAAATCACCCTGAAGTCTCTATTGTGAAATGTTATTTAGCAAAAGAATGCATGGATTTCTGTTCATCGTACATGGCTTACATCACCACGAGGTCTAATTGATTTATGGGAACTAAAGATGAGTAATATTATCCCATTGAGCCTACATTACCTTCACTTCCCCAAACAGGGGGGATATTTGGATCATACTCATTATGTACTTTAAGCAGGGAAGAGTGGGAAATGGCTCATCGTACAGTATTATTCAACTGTGGTGTTCTTGATGATTATATCAAGTAATTAAACCAATAAATTTTCATTTTTTTTCATTATGTTGTTTCTTCATATCTACTGACATTTTTAGGATTTCATATTTGTAGAAAAAATTTAGTAATTATAAAAAAGAGACAACGCTCTCTATTTATTTAGAGGAAGGAACTCATTAACAACAATGAATTTGCTGCTTGGTTAAAGTCAAATGAAATAGATTTTTTCTTCTTCTTATAACATAATCACATGTCTCTGTTTAATATTCAATGTTAGTATCTTTTAGGTTTTAACTCTACCAATGATTGATGTATCATATGAAGTGAGAGCATTATCCTTTGGTCCAAACGATGTGTTACGTGATTGTAAAGCAATGGTTGTCAATGAATTTAAATTTTTTATAAATATGTGTGAAAAAAATGTAAACATAGCATGATGGTGTGAAGATAAGAACCACAATAGATTGTTATGCGAATGAATTAGATAGAAAACCTCAGTCAGAAAATATATCATATTATGGTGTTGTTTAAAAAATCATTTTTTTAGATTACTATGCACATGGTTGTGTCACAATGAAGAAATGTAAGTGGTTTGATTCAATGACACGACAAGGAATGAATATTTATAACTTTTGATTTAGAGTGATTGATATTAATCACTAGCTTTACACCGATGAACCTTATATTATTACGTCACAGGCTAGACATGTTTTTTATGTAACTAACCCATTATAACAAAAATTTGGTTTTATTGATTATGTGATTCCCAGTCATATTTTTTATGAAGAAATGGATGACATTGATGTTGTTGATGAACTGGTCGGTATTTATTCGAATTCTGCATTTGATGACACATATTACTCAATTGCTAGAATAGATTGTGAACGAGAAATTGTTACAGACCACACAGAACATTGATACATTTGTAAGTATTTACTTGACATTATCGTAATATTTTATGTGTTATTTTAAACTTCCATCCATGATGTCAAATTAAATAGTATATTTTATCAATATAAATATCACATTTAAAATGTATCTCATTGTTTTATGACAAAATTGTATTATTTATCATTTTTCATTATTTCTATTTATTTGAGAATATTATTTTAAATTTCCATGTCAAAATTTCTGAATATGATGATATTATAAGAAATAGAAGAATACGAAGAAATGAACAACATATGTCTCATCTAGACAACACTGTAAGTGCAATTTATGTTTGAATATTATGGTATTTCATACTACTTATCTTATTATCGTTCATCTAATTATATCATCTATGTTATTTTAGGATACTTCGTCGAGGAGACGGTTGAATTATACTACCAAGGATGATAGTATGGCGGGGGTATTGATTCTACAGTTCAGTATACTACTATGCCTCTTGAGTCACCAAAAGGTCATCCTCCCATTATGCCACCTCTATATTATCAATACCCAGATTTTCCATATCCCTTTCTTCTCGCACCCACATCGGATGGTAGTTCTCAGGCTCCAATCCCTCTTTATTTTCCATTCCCACCATCCACTGTACAGGGAACTACCCCCCCATATATCTCACCACCATATCCATATCCATATCCACCCTCATTTGTACAGGGTTATCCATCTATTGTACAGAGTAATCCTACTGTAGATATCCCACCAACCACAGAGGCTACTCCTCCTCTAGACGCTGCACTTGAGGGGTCAACAGATCCCCCATCTACTGGTATGTGTTTAAACATTACTGTTAGTGAATAATGATAAATTTATATATATTATTATCCTTTTTTACATTTTTTCTTAATTAGCTCCAGTCTCCACCAGACGGAGAGGCCGCACAAAAATATGAGAGGTTTGGTATTGACACACGCAAATCAGGGTTGAATATAATTTGGACAAAGATATAATTAAAAAAATGGTACAGAATGTAAAAGGATTATTGGAAAACTTACTAGACACAGTAATATCATTCTGGTTCAACAAATAAGTTGGAGGGAATTTGGAGAACAAATAAAGGACAATGCCATGGTAAAGATCTAGGTAATTAATGTTAATCACTTAATATATATATATATATATATTAATTTATAATATTTTCTAAACAAATATTTTTTCCATTGTAGCTTTGATATAATTTTCCTGATGGAAAAAATGCCAAAGATGCACGGTTAATAGATTTAGGTGAAATGTGGCGAGTGTACAAGTATGACTTATGTCTTGGTTGGAAAAAGAGAGTTGGCACGGAGCTTGAAGAAGTACCAGTGATTCATGATTTCCCAATATCACAATACAAAGAGATGATAGACTTTTGGAAGAGTCAATAGTTTAAAGTATTTATTAAATTTATATATATATATTCATTTATTTTTTTGAAAATGATCTCTATTTATGTTAATAAAATTATTTAATTAATTTTTTATAGGAGAAATCAGAAAGAAATAAAATAAATACGAGTAGAATGAAACATGTTTATACTCATGGACACACTTCACTCCCAGATCTTGAGCAAACATAGGTAATTTAATATTTAAAATATTTAGCTTTGTTTAGTGTAATTTTTTTGACTTCCAATTTTGATTTATTTTTTTTTTGTTTTTTCCAGAAAAAAGAATTGAATATCGAGGGTCACGTTCGTTGCTCTACTTTGTGTTGTATAAGCAGAAAAAAGAAATATGGTACTTTGCAAAATAATAACACCAAGAGGGCGATTTTAAGTATATTTCAATTTCATTTATTTTGACTGAATTTATTTCCTTATATTATTTTATCATTTTAATTTATGTTATATATCAATTGACAGAATGCTATGGATACATTGGCAGAAAAAGTGCCTGACAATTTGGGCCAGAACAATCATCTACATCAGGTATTAGGAGAAGAGCATCAGGGAAAGGTGTGTTGTCAACCTGGAAAGAAGATTATACCTTCTCTATACTATTCTACTGACAAAATTTCTTCGAGTACCGATTATTGTCTAGTAATAGTGGAACCGATGAATTCCACAATCAAAGAAGCATCTCAAAAAGCAAAAAAGGAAATATTTAAAAATATGAAGAAAGTTATGTCTGCCATTTCTTCTACATTTTCACCACAAGCAACTAAATTGGTCGATGGATGTTTGATGTCGATGAGTTCTGCTGGTGGGGTCAGAGTTGTAGCTTGATTCGGAGTTGTAGCCAGAGCCAGAGTTGGAGTTAGAGCTGTTGCCGGAATCGGTCCCAGTTTCGGTGTCGGTACAGATGCTGATGTCGATGATGATGTTGGTTGCGTGGGAGGTGATGATGGTGTTTCTATAGGAGTCATGTATTAGGGTTATCATGAATCTGACTATACTTATATTGAGACTCACTATTGATTTTAATTGTATTTATGTATTGTTAATATGTGTAATTTTATTATTCAATACGGTTTTATTATTTTAATAATGAATTTAATTGCTATGTTTCTGACTATTTCTACATATTGTTTATGTATTAGATCAATTTTATTATTATTATATTGAATTGTATCCTCCTCCGACGTGACCATCGTACCTCCTTAATGACGCTGCTCTAAGGCATCCCCTCTATCTTCTCCGGCCCACCTTCAATAGTATGTAGTCTAATTTTCCATTTTTTTGGTGGCCCCTCTATTAGTTTCACTGATCAAATTTTGAGTTTTATGACTAGTATTGGTGTGCTGGATAGGGATGCATGCTATGCGGAGAACCAATAAGAAAACATATCCTATGCAATTTATTTTCTCCCACGACTTGTAATCGGGATTGACGTGAATATAAAATTTAGGAGGTAATGGTTATTTTATACCATTTTTTTGCAAGAAATTAGTAACCATTTTTTGTGTTTTTATTGGTGTTTCATGGAATTACTGTGATAATGTGTTTTTTGGGTTAAAAATACTCAATTCCATTACAAGGGGGCAGGGGGCAGGGGGTGTGCAAGGGGTAGTAGGGGCAGGGGAAGGGGTGGGGTGTGTAGGGGGGTGGGCAAGGGGGCAGGGGGAGGGAGAGGGGGTGCTGTCTAGGGGATGGAAGGGGGGGTGTGCAAGGGGGCAGTGGGGGTGGGGGTGTGCATGGGGCAGGGGATGTGCAGGCACTGCATCTGAGTGTCATGCAGTTTTGTTATGCCCACCTGGTTTCATTCAATACATAATTTTTATAGTTTCATTCATGCAGATAATGCATAGTTCACTTTCTGATTAGTGTCTTTTCCATCCACTCCATGAATTAGTATATTTTCCCATCATGATTTCCATCAAGTATTTCTATGGTACCAACTGAAATTTTTAACTTCTGTATAATCCATGCCCTACTTCGGCATCTCTAACTCACGATTTTCATCGGGACTTACTACGACACCCACTGGATTTTTACTGCTACTCCACACCCTCCTGTAACATGTTAAATAGCCATCTATTTATGGTAAATTGAATTTCTTCTGATCTGATGCTCCACACACTCTATAACGTTGTCGACTTATCCACCGCCACCAAAGGTATGGTTTTATCACACCATTTTTTACATCATGACAAGTTTTTTTTACTCCACTACATCCTCAGATATTAAATTTAACCCCAGACTCACATTTTCCTAATATGTCGAGGTTTTATGTATGGATGTTTAATGTTTTCAATGTATGGGTGAAATCTTCAGTTTAGGTGACGCTGATTCTTCTCCCAATGTCAATGGAATTGAAAAGGGTAAAATTGTTATACCATCTTATTTGAAGATTAAAATAAATATGTATACTCTTGTAATTAATGAACACATGATATTGTTATCACTTCATTATTGTGATTTATTCTTTCAGGTCAAGCATCATTACAAATAGTATTGACAACGACATTGAAATGTGCCTTACAAAAGTGTTGGGTGGGGAGAATTTTAGAAAAGGTGTGTAGTTTGACTATTTATCAATTATCAATTTCTATTTATTGTAATTTTATCCATTGAAATCATTAAAATTGTCAACATTATTTTAGATTCATTTAGTGTTTTATATTTTCCAATTCCATTTTAATTGATTTCATTTATGAAATCTATAATTTTCAGGATTAATTCTCCAGGTTTGGTGATTTTTCTTCATCTTCCCACATCAATGGAATTGAAAAGGGTGAAATTTCTAATTCATCTTATTTTCTAGATTAAAATTAACATGTATACTCTTGTAATTAATGATCACATGGTATAGTAATCATTTCATTAATGTGATTTATTCTTTCAGGACAAGCATCATTGGAAATAGTATTGACAATGCTATTGTAATGTGCCTTACATGATGTTTGTACTGGGAGAATTGTATAAAGGGTCTATAGTTCGATTGTTTCTCAATTATTAATTAAAATTTATTGTACTATTATCCATCATAATCATTCAAATTTTCAAAATTTTCAAGTATTATTTTACTGTTTTATTTTTTCCAAATCCATTTTAATTTATTTAATTTATGAAATATATAATTTTCATGTTTAATTATTCAAATTATTCATTTATATAAAATATTTTTCATTTAGCTACAGATTTTCTATTGTTGATTTCATGTATTTTGATGTCTGTTAATTATCATTTTTATATAAAAGACTATTGTGTCGCCTATGTTAATTTTTTTCTTATTTAATTAAACACAAAGTTTCATAAAACCGTTCTTTCAATAAAATCTGTTTATTCATAGGTTATAAACTCTATATTAATTGTAAAGATATGCTAGGAAATATTAGCGATTTAAATGTGTATACATGGACGTATTTTCCCTCTTTAATTTTTGGTGTTATCACTTCTTCATACAGGTCCTCAATTGGAATTTTCAATCTTCATTATTATTTTCCGGAAATTTATTGGAATGTTATATGTTGATAAAGTTAATTGAAATTTAAATGAAGTTGAATTAGCCCAAAGTTATATTTAGATTCTATATTTTATGTTTTAAGTTTGATCATTTTTATCACTGTTTTTATTAGCATTGTTATTCAATTGTTTTTTTATGATTTTTTCTTGTGAAACAGAAGAGTATAAATTGTTAAAAATTTCATTGCTTTAATGATTTCACTTTGATATTCTATTCATGAAACACATCAGGATGTGCCCATAAATCTGAAATTTATACCTATTTTCACTACGTCTTCAGGTTAGGTCACTTATTTTGTTTGTACAATTTTTACATTGGGTCCAAACTATTATATTAATTTATTTCAAAGAATATAAATCATGATAGCCTATAAGAGTTAATTTTATGTCAGGATCATGAAGCAACTGACACCGAGAAATATTATATTATTTTCTGAAAAAAAACTTAAATGATGCTAGCATGTTAGGGGGCATCAATACCATATATGTGTACAAATATTGACTATCCAGAACATGTATATATTCATACATTTGATCAGATATTGTTGAATTTCTATGTACATATATTGAACTTTATTCGAGAAATTTACATAATATCTATGTATAGATTAATATAGTAGGGAAGTTGGAAATTAAATGCATATATTTTTAGACGAGATATGGTTACAAATTCCACAACCAATATAATAATTCACTGTCAGTATGGTATAAGTGTGGATGGACCTCTATTAGAAAGGCATCACTTTAGTTAGGGGTATCCCTCTATTTTATAGTGTTTTCCGTCAGGAGGTGGATTCATTTGAGGAGTAGGAGATGCTGTAAGATTAAGAAGAGCTTAGATGGATAAAGTTTCAATTGAATCCCACCACCAGCTATAGGTAGTCTATTCCAAACTCAGGGTTCCATTTTTGGGGACCATATGATGATGCATACAAGGGATGGACATGGTCAGGTACTTCTTGAGATAGTTTTAGCTATGATATGTGTATTCTGTATAGTCTCACATGTACATATCAATATATTTTTGACCCTTTCTTTTCTTATTGTATATTTGAATCAGGACAAAACACCACGGTCACGCCGCGGTCACACCATGGTCACGCAACTGTAATGTCGTGATTTGTCCCGGCTCTAGGACGACACCCTGTGGCAGTTCGCAGTGATTGTATTCCATGAGTCTTCTGATCTATATTGAGACAGACTAATCACAATTTCTTTTGTGGGGGCGACGACTGAAATGTTGCCCCGCCTCCTCCCGCTCCCATCTCCCCTCTCCGGAAGATGCTACCTCATGGATGTCACTGGACTGGGCCAACCGCGGTGCGCCGAGGTCACACCGAGGTCACTCCGTGATTCGGCCCTGCTCCAGGATGACATCCCATGACATTTCGCAATGACAGTATTCCATGTGTCTTGTGATCAATGTTGAGACTGACTAATCAAAATTTATATTAGCGAGACGACAACCGGAATGTTTCCCCACCTCCTCCCGCTCCCTTCGCTCCTAGACGGAAGATGATGCCCTGATGATGTCCATAGATCGGGCTGACACGCCGTGGTCACGCCATGGTCACGCTGCGGTCAAGCCGCTGTTACACCATAGTAATGCTGTGATTTTGCCCTGTTCCAGGACGACAACCCACAGTGGTTGGCAGTGATAGTATTCCATTAGTCTTGTGATCAATTTTGAGACTGACTAATCACAATTTTTTTTGGCGAGGCGACGACCGAAATGTTTCCCCACCTCCTCCTGCTCCCTTCACTTCTGGACAAAATATGATGCCCCGCAGATGTCGTTGGACCGGGCCAACATGCCACGGTCATGCCGCTGTCATGCCGTGGTCATTCCATGGTCATGCCATGGTCACACCATGATAATGCCGTGATTTTTCTCTAGCGACATCCAGCCCACACTATCCCCCTTCCACCTTCATTTCAGCCCACTTCCACCAGCCTTCCAGCCCGCAACAGCCGCCATGCTACCTTCGAATCAGCCTACACCATCCCCCCATCACCTGCAACCAGACCCCTTCCTCCGGCATTCTAGCCCCCTTCCACTTGCATTCAAGCCCGCACCAGCCCCCATCCACCTAAAATTCAGCCCACACCAGCCACCACCCCTAGCCTCCTGCAAAACACTCATGCCATCCCTCTACCACCTGCAAAACAGCCCCAACCACCAGTTCCAGCCCTCACCAGCCCTCGACCTTCTACATCCCAACCTAAACCAGCCCCTACCACATGCCCAACATCCCCCAGCCACCTGCAATCCAGCCCACAACAGCCCCTGCCTCCTATTCCAGCCCGCACCAGCCCCCTGCCATCCCCTACTGCCTGCCTTCCTGCCCTCACCTGCCACCACACTATCCCCCAGCCTCCTTCATTCTAGGATTCATGAGAAAAACTCCTTGAAAATCACAAAAAGGAAAGGCGAAAGAAGATCCCCTTTCCTGAACCCTCTTTTCCCCGAAAATTAGCCATGTAATAAATAAGTCTGGCATATCCTCAAGGGTCTTCTCCAATCATCTCCCCATCAAGGAGACACACTATCTTCACTCCATCAAGGCAGATCTTTCCTTCTGATGTTCTTTTCAGGGGTGGGGTGTGCAGGGGGTAAGGGGTTGGGTGTGAAGGGGGGCAGAGGGTGTGTGCATGATACCGACTGATTCTAAATCCCATGACCCATTTAGGGGATATTCAGAAGTCCTCAAGTTGAAACCAAATGATGCCAATTGATATCTTCATTATTTTTGGAATTACAACCTGAGATCTTGCACTCATCTCAATACACATGTTGAAAACATTCTAGTGTATGTAGTAGGTTTTAGAAATCATCCTTGAGATCTCAAATTTCCTCAACTTCTAGTCATTGATTAATTAAAATTCTCCCCCTTAATATCAAACTTTATTCAGTCATTAACATGGATGAGATAAATGCATACCTCATCAATGATTTTTTCAAGCACTTTACAGAAATTCTAGATTTGCATGGAATAAATAAGTCTGGAAGCTTCTCAAGGGTCTTCTCCACTCATCTCTCCATCAAGGAGACACACTATCTTCACTCCATCAGGGAAGATATTTCCTTCTAATGTTATTTGGAATACCATTTGATAAATCATACCAAGATGTGCAGGGTACAGGGTTGGACCATGTAGGGGGGGGAAAGGGTCGGGTGTGTAGTGGTGGCAGGGGGTGTGTGCACGGGGGGTAGGTGTCGGGTGTGCAGGGGGGGCAGGGGTGTGAGCATGATATGAACTGATTCTAATTTCCATGAATCATTTAGGGGATATTTAGATGTCCTCAAGTTGAAACCAAATGATTCCAATTGATATCATCATTCTTTTTGGAATTACAACCTGAGATCTTACACTCATCACAATACACATGTTGAAAACATTCAAGTACATGTAGCAGGTTTAAGAAATTAGCCTTGAGATCTAAAATTTCCTCATCTTCTTGTCATTGATTAATTAAATTTCTCCCCATTAATATAAGACATTATTTGGTCATTAACAGGGATGAGAGAAATGCATACATCATTAATGATTTTTTCAAGCAGTTTCTAGAAATTCCAGATTTTCATGGACTAAATAAGTTTGGCAGCTTCTCAAGGGTCTTCTCCACTCATCTACGTATCGAGGAGACACACTATCTTTACTCCATCAAGGGAGATATTTCCTTTTGATGTTATTTGGAATAAAAATTGATAAATCATACAACGATGTCCAGGGGTGAAGAGGGTGTGTGCACAGGGGACATGGGTGGGGGTGTAGGGGGGCACAGTTGTGTGCACCCGAGGCAGGGGTGGGTTGTGCAGGGGGGCATGGGTGTGAAAATGAAACCAACTGATTCTAATTCCCAGGACTCATTTAGGGTCTGTTCATATGTCCTCAAGTTGAATCCAAATTATGAAAATTGATATCTTCATTATTTTTGGAATTACAACCTAAGATCTTACACTCATCTCATTACACATGTTGAAAACTTTCAAGTACATGTAGCAGGTTTTAAAAATCATCCTAGAGATCTCAAATTTCCTCAACTTCTTGTTGTTGATTAATTCAATTTCTCCCCATTAATATCAGACATTATTCAGTCATCAACAGGGTTGCAAGAAATGAATTGCTCATAAATGATTTTTTCAAGCACATTCCAGAAATTATAGATTTCCAATGATTAAATAAACTTTCTTGCTTCACAAGGGTCTTCTACAATCATCTCCCCATCGAGTAGACACACTCTCTTGAATCCATAAAGGAATATTATTACTTATGATGTTCATTGGAATAACATTTGATAAATCATACCAAGATGTGTAGGGGGCATGGGGTGTGTGCATGGGGGACAGGGGTGGGGTGTGCAGGGGGTAGGGGTGTGTACACCCGAGGCAGGGGTGGGGTGTGCAGGGGGGTGAGGTTGTGAACATGACACCAACTGATTCTAATTCCCATGACTCATTTAGGGGTTGTTCATATGTACTAAAGTTGAAATGAAATGATTCCAATTGATATCTTTATTCTTTTCGGAAGTACAACATGAGATCTTGCACTCATCTCAATACACATGTCGAAAACATTCAGGTACATGTAGCATGTTTTAGAAATCAGCCTTCGGATCTGAAATTTACTCAACTTCTTGTCATTGATTAATTCAATTTCTCCCCCTTAATATCATACATTATTCGTTCATTAACAGGGATGAGAGAAATGGATACCTCATCAATGATTTTTCAACCACTTTCCCGAATTTCCAGATATGCATGGAATAAATAAGTCTGGCAGCTTCTCAGGGGTCTTCTCCACTAATCTCCCCATCAAGGAGACACACTATCTTCACTCCATCAATTTAGATCATTCCTTGTGATGTTATTTGGAATAACATTTGATAAAACATACCAAGATGTGCGGGGGGAAGGGATGGGGTGTGAAGGGGGAGTAGGGGTGGGGTGTGTAGTGGGGCAGGGGTGGGGTGTGCAGGGGGTGTGTGCACTTTCTAGAAATTTCAGTTTCGCATGGAATAAATAAGGTTTGGTAGCTTCTCAAGGGTTTTATCTACTCCTCTCCCCATCAAGGAGACACACTATCTTCACTACATCAAGGTAGATCTTTCATTCTAATGTTCTTTGGAATACCATTTGATAAATCATACCAATATGGTGACTTTTTTCAGATTTATAATAGTAATTCCAACTCACTTCCCTTCATTTTATCTCCAATTGAGAACTAGTTTCACCTTAAATTCCCTACATTGTATGGCACACTAATAACACAAAAATAATAAATACATAGGGATTAAGGTGGATGTCCTTTCACATCAATGTGATTTTTTGGGTTGAGAAAATTTTCTCAACATGTTTGTCCTTTCCAATTTAGCTCCAAGTCTAGATGGACTCTTCATGCATGCACTTCTGAATTTTGAAGCAACCTTGGAGTCTGTTCTTCCTTCCTTGTGTGAGATTTTGTTTTTAACATGATGATAAAGCACGGGGGGTCCAGCGGGGGGGGGGGGGGGTGCTATTGTCTAGGGGGCTAGGGCTGTTGTCTTGGGGGCACTACCACAAAACTGGGCAAGGCATGCGCCTGCCTTTATCAGCGCTAACGGAAAAGAGCTGATAAAGGGGTACCCTTTATCAGCACTTTTTTAGCGCTGATAAAGGTTGTATTTATCAGCGCTTTTCATTTTAGCGCTGAAAAATACACCCTTTATCAGCGCTTTTTACTAGCACTCATAAAGGGTCCCGCAGATTTATTAAAAACCCGCGGGTCCTCTTTCTCCTCCCTGCACACAATCAAGCTCTCGCGGAAGCCCTCGTCTGCGCCGCTGCCACCACTATCGCCGCCTCCTTCTCCTCCGCTGCGGCTGCCGCCTCCTCCTCTGCTTCTGCTCCTCCTCCTCCTCCTCCAGTGCCTCCGCCGCCTCCGCCCTGCCTCAGCCCTACCTCCACACCGCTGCCTCCAGTGCCTTCTCCTCCACCGCGGCCTCCTCCTCTACCGCGGCCTCCTCCTCCTCCGTCGGTGCCTCCGCGGCCTCCTCCTCCTCCATTGTGTGGTATGCTATGCCTGTAATTTGCTTTGTTTTTTTTTCTATATTTCAACTATCATGATTTGTGTGAATCAATTTTATTTGAAGTGGGGGGGGTGCGGGTGCTGCGGGTGTAGTGGGTGGGGGGTGTTTAGGTGGGGGTGTTTAGGTGGGGGAGATGTTCAGTGGGTGAACATGTAGGTGGGGCGTATAATGGGGGGTCCAAATACCGTATCTTCCTCATCCTAAAAGGTGCGATCTTTTTCAATACCATTTTATTTCACTGTCCATAAAACATATCATTCGCACGTTTTCTCTTTTCCCATCCAACACTATCATATCCAGTACCATTACCTATAAAATAACACATTATGCATGCGTTCTTAAAAATATAATAAGCGAGTAGTAAAACTCCGCCACCTCCTCCTCTACTCCTGCTCCTCCTCCTCCTCCTCCACCGGCCTCATCCTCCTCCTCCTCCGCTGCCTCCGCCGATGCCTCCTCCTCCTCCGCCGGTGCCGTCGGTGCCTCTGCGGCCTCCTCCTCCTCCGCGGCCTCCTCCTCCTCCGCCGTCACGCCGCGGTCAAGCCGCAGTCACAACGCGGTCACGCCGCGGTCACGCCGCGGTCACGCGGCGGTCACGCCACGGTTACGCCACGGTCATGTCGGTGCCTCCGCGGCCGCTGCCTCCTCCTCCACGACCGCCGCCTCCTCCTCTACTCCTACTCCTCCTCCTCCTCCTCCACCGACCTCATCCTCCTCCTCCTCCGCTGCCTCCGCTACCTCCGCTGCCTCCGCTGCCTCTGCCCTGCCTTTGCGTTGCTTCTGGTGCCTCCTCCTCCACCGCGGCCTCCTCCTCCTCCACCGCGGCCTCCTCCTCCTCCTCCGCTACCTCCGCTGCCTCCTCCTCCTCTGCCGCGGCCGCCGCCTCCTCCTCTGCTCCTGATCCTCCTCCCCTCCAACGGCCTCATCCTCCTACTCCTCCGCTGCCTTCGCTGCCTCCGCCCTTCCTCTACCCTGCCTCCGCGCTGCCGCCGGTGACTCTGGTGCCTCCTCCTCCACCGCGGCCTCATCCTCCGCCGATGCCTCCTCCTCCTCCGTCGGTGCCTCCAGTGCCTCCACGTCTCCTCCTCCTCCGCGCGTTGCGGTCACGCTGCGGTCACGCCGTGGTGACGCCGCGGTCACGCCGCGGTCATGCCACGGTCACGCCGCTGTCACGCTGCGGTCACGCCGCGGTCACGCCGCGGTCACGCCGCGGTCATGCCAAACTGAGCAAATGCGTTCGAATTGTTTTGATACTTTAGGACAACGATCCAAGAGTCATTTGTGACGCGTACGAATCGACCGCACCTCAATCTGACACACGGTGTGACCGTTATGGCTAAAAGTGTCTGATATCAGTTTGAAAATGAGATAAACTTTGGAAAACAACACCAATGACATACGCCAAACTGAAAAAATGCGTTCGGATTGTTTTGATACTTTAGGAAAATGATCCACGAGTCATTTGTGATGCGTACGAATCGACCACACCTCAATCCGATGCACGGTGTGATCGGTATGGCTAAAAGTGTCTGATATCAGTTTGAAAATGAGATAAACTTTGAAAAACAACACCAATGACATACGCCAAACCAAGCAAATGCATTCGTATTGTTTTGATACTTTAGGAAAACGATCCAAGAGTCATTTGTGACGCGTACGAATCGACCACACCTCAATCCGACGCACGGTGTGACCGATATGGCTAAAAGTGTCTGATATCTGTTTCAAATTGAGATAAAATTTGGAAAACAACACCAATGACATATGCAAAACCAAGAAAATGCCTTCGGATTGTTTTTATACTTTAGGAAAATGATCCACGAGTCATTTGTGATGTGTACGAATCGACCGCACCTCAATCTGACGCACGGTGTGACCGGTATGGCTAAAATTGTCTGATATCATTTTGAAAATGAGATAAACTTTGGAAAACAACACCAATGACATACACCAAACTGATCAAATGCCTTCGGTTTGTTTTGATACTTTAGGAAAACGATCCACGAGTCATTTGTGACGCGTACTAATTGACCGCACCTCAATTCGACGCACGGTGTGACTGGTATGTCTAAAAGTGTATGATATCAGTTTCAAATTGAGATAAACTTTGGAAAACAACACCAATGACATACTCCAAACCGAGAAAACGCCTTCGGATTGTTTTGATACTTTAGGACAATGATCCACGAGTCATTTTTGACGTGTACAAATCGACCGCACCTCAATCCGACGCACGGTGTGACCGGTATGGCTAAAAGTGTCTGATATCTGTTTGAAAATGAGACAAACTTTGGAAAACAACACCAATGACATACGCCAAACTGAGCAAACGCGTTCGGATTGTTTTGATAAATTAGGACCACGATCCACGAGTCATTTGTGATGCGTACGAATCGACCGCACCTCAATCCGACGCACGGTGTGACCGGTATGGCTAAAAGTGTCCGATATCAGTTTCAAATTGAGATAAACTTTGGAAAACAACACCAATGACATACGCCAAACTGAGAAAATGCGTTCGGATTGGTTTGATACTTTAGGACAATGATCCACGAGTCATTTGTGACGTGTACGAATCGTCCGAACCTCAATCCGACGCACGATGTGACCAGTATGGCTAAAATTGTCTGATATCAGTTTGAAAATGACATGAACTTTGGAAAAAAACACAAATGACATACGCCAAACTGAGAAAAAGCCTTCGAATTGTTTTGATACTTTAGGAAAACGATCCACGAGTCATTTGTGACGTCTACGAATTGACCTCACCTCAATCTGACACACGATGTGACCGGTATGGCTAAAATTGTCTGATATCAGTTTGAAAATGACATGATCTTTGGAAAACAACACCAATGACATACGCCAAACCGATCAAATGCCTTTGGATTGTTTTGATACTTTAGGAAAACGATCCACGAGTCATTTGTGACGTGTACGAATCGACCGCACCTCAATCCGACACACGGTGTGACCGGTAAAGCTTTTCCTTAGATAAAGAATCAGTGTCTATTAAATGAGATAAATCAATCAAAAACATATTGATTTTACATTATTCCTTTTCATTGTTATGAAAATGAAAACTTTTGAGTTTAAAATTTAATATTTTAGTTTCACATTTCCAAATTAATGTATTCTTTCATATTACTGTTTTAATTTCTTTCATTATTGCATTACTAACATAATATTTGTTTTCTTATATAGGTGAATTTTTTTCCTTGAGTTCGGATGCTTTGTTCGGAAACAAATACCATCGAGAGCGGATCACAGATATCAAAGGATGAAACATGAATGTTTAAAACTGTTGTTGAATAATTGTAAATGTACCCATGTAAAAAAATGTTTTATATGTATATAGCAATGCGTTTTTTTTTGTATTCATGATGTTAAGTAAATGTATATACCGTTGTCAGTCAAAATATTGGGTGTGGGTGCTATGGTGTGCAGGTGTGCATGTGCTACTTTGTGCAGGTATTCTGGTGTGCAAGTGTGCAGGTACTGTTTTTTAGGTGCAGGCGTTGGGGCCTTTATCAGCGCTTTTTTAGCGCTCATAAAGGACACCTTTAACAGCGCTAGAGGAGCGCTGATAAAGGGACCCTGTATCAGCGCTCCGAGAAGCGCTGATATAGTTGACCTTTATCAGTGCTCCACCACGAGCTGATAAAGGACCCCTTTATCAGCGCTCCAAGAAGCGCTGATATAGGGGACCCCCCCCCCCCCTTATCTACGCCGGAATTAATAGCACTTTTCTAGCGCTGTTAATGATGGTTTTTAGCGCTGATAAAGGCGCAGGTTGTAGTAGTGGGGGTCCAGCATGGGGGTGGGGGGCTGCTGTCCAGTGGGGTCCAGCGGGGGGGGGGGGGGGGCTACTATCTAGGGGGGTCAAGCATGTGGGGCTACTATCCAGGGGGTCCAGTAGGGTGGGGGGTTCTATCCAGGGGTGTCCAGTAGGGGGTTTGCTTGCCAGGGTTGTCCAGCAGGGGGTATTCTGTCCAGGGGGTTGTCCAGGGGGTCCAGGGGGTTGTCCAGGGGGGCTGCTGTTCAGGGGGCTGGGGCGGCAGTCCAGGCCATGGGGGTGGGGGGCTACTCTTCAGGGGGACCAAGAAGGGGGGATTATGTCCTGGGGGGTACAGTAGGGGGGCTACTTTCCAGGGGGGTCCAGTAGGGGGGGGTAGTAGTCCATGGGGTCTAGGAGGTGGGGGGGGCTGCTGTCAAGGGGGGTCCAGGAGGGAGGGGGTGCACTATTATTGTGTATTGAGTTATATTCATTGTGAATATTCTAAGATGTTTTGTTTTACCATAATTTTATGGGATGAGAACTACTATGTTATACCTTGTGTTGTAGGTACTTTTGAGCTGATTCCAGGATTCTTTGATATGTTTTCATATAGGGAGACTCATGTAAGTTAAGTTATGTGTTTTTTTATATTTGTATTTATTTAATTCTTATTTTTTATGTAGGTTTCGTGTATAATTTAATTTGGATGGGACTAAAAGGGGAAGGGGGAAACTGGCAGGGGGAGGGGGGTGGTAGGGGGTGCAAGTGGGGGCTGGAAGGGGCAGGGGGGAGGGGAAATTAGCAAGGTCGGGGTGGGGGTAGGATTGGGGGGTCTGGGGGTGTCCAGGTTCTGGGGGGGGGTTACATGGTCTATCCAGGAGGGTGGGGGTGGTTGTCGAGGGAGTGGAGTTCTAGGCTGTCTAGGGGGATATGTCCAGGGTCTGGGGGTGTCCAGGGTCTAGGGGGTGTCCTGGTTCTGGGCGGTTCAGGGTCTGTCTAGGAGGGTGGGGGTGGCTGTCCAGGGGATTGGAGGTTTGGGCTCTCTAGGGGGGTTTTATTAGGGTCTAGGAGGGTGTCTGTGGTCTGGGGTGTGGGTGCCCTGGGTCATTCTGGGGGTGTCCAGGGTCTGTCCAGGGGGCGGCCAGGTTATGTCTAGGGGGTGTCCAGGGTCTGGGGGGGGAGGTGTCTAGGGTCTGTCTGGGGAGGGGGGTGTCCAGGGTCTATCCAAGAGGGGGCTTTGCAGGGGGGATTTCCAAGAGGGGGGTGTCCAGTGTTCAAGAGGGAGGGGTCTACAGGGGGTGGGCTACTGTAGGGGGTGGCTGTGCAGGGGGTGGGGGCTATTTTATTATGGGTTTCTAGGCCCTATAGCCACAGTTTCTCACCATGGCTATTGGTTTATTACCAAGGGTTCTAACAATGGCTGTAGGGTCTCATACAATAGTTTCTAACCGTGGAAATAATTTGTGTCCCTCCTCTTGTACAACCACGGTTCTGAACTGTGGCTCTAGAGATATTACCATAGTTCCAAACCGTGGCTATAATTCTAGGCCTATAGCCACGCCAAACTTAGCCACGATCTCTAAAACCATGTCTATTGACTATATCCACAGTTTGAGGACCTATAGCCATGGTTTTAAACATTGGATTTAGCCTAAATTTCCAGAAGTGTTACTCCACAGCCTAAGGTCCTCTGAGAATGTGGGATGATTCTGATTCAAAAAAACCCATGTCAAATCTTCCATAGACAGGGGAGGGTGCGGTTATCCACGAAATTTCTTCATAAACCTCATGAAGTCTTCTCAGAACGATGCATCGGCACATGTATCTTGAACGACGGCTAGTGCCATGACGTGAACGACGAGAGGATCTGAAAGTAGTCATTGATCTACCTTGTCCAGTGTCAGATAGTTTCCATGTATCTGGCATACAACTGAAGGACATCATAGTGGCCTGACTCTCCATGGTCAATAGCACACCTCAGTTCAAGATTATCAAGCTATGAAACTTAGAAGTGAAATAAAGGAACATGATATATAAAAGATTCATGTTATTCAAAACATAGATACACAACATGTCTAACACCTACATAGTTTGTTCTCTTAAGGCTTTACATTGGCGTGTACTCCTTCCAACCATGGTGGTGTAACACCCCATACATACAACATGTTTTTTCCAAGCATGGAATTTACTAGAATGATTTCACTAACCTGTGTTGTTATTCACAGAGTCAGATACATTGTCTCTACATCACGGTGTGCAAGAATTGGACATAGCGTGTACAACCTAAGATTCATCCACCCACATCGTTGGTCTCATAGATGGATACATGGTCCTCACAACACGGTATGTACTTCTAGTACATGGCGTGTTCCACCAAACAATTACCAACCCTGTGTCTCTACCCACACAGTCATTCACACGGTCAAGGCCTACATGGCGTGTACTTAATAAAAGCATTCTATTTTGGAACATAATGATACATGGCATGTATTCATCACCACACACCGTTTATTTTGGTTTTTTTGGATAGTAATCCTCACCAAATATTCCGGAACCCAATAAAAACACTAAAATAAGCATTAAAGTTCCATATTCATATATTTGGGGGACCATAATCCCTGCGAATAAAAGCTTGGAATCATATTCATGTCATATCATATAGGAATTCAATTTAAGTTCAATATGATCCACCAAATTCTGATCCATGCGGCCCCATATCACCTCAAGGACGAAAGTTTGGAACATATTCAAATGAAAATTTATAATTTTCCATACCCTATCAAAATATTAGGTATTGTGTCACAACATATATCATAATTACATGAATATCTATCACAAAATCTCTCACAACAACATGCAATCTGGAATCCACCATAAATGGCATGACAAGAATGCATGACATGCGATCTCTAGCAAATGCCTATATGATACATGAGATGGATTACCCTCATATCATTAGGTTGAAACCGAAATATAACCTCAATAATATCAATGATAATAGCACAAAACATGTGAATCAACCCACTGTGAAAACAAATCAACTACAATAATTTTAAAACAAGAAAAATTTCAATATTTGAGGCATATTGGATTTTCCCCATACACGGGTTAGCTACTCCCAGAAACAATTTATTAACAACTACATATTCCTTCTTATCCCTATCTATTGGCTCCAAACAGTAAGGCAAAGAGGAAAAGAATTCCCTCTGACACCACTTTGTAATGTCCCGGTTCTAGGTGCCACCCAAAGGTGCCTCGTACCTAGTTCGTCACATGGCCTCAAGCGAAATCACTCGAATGATAGAGGTAGCCGACTAGTAGTGAGGGCCTTGGGTGTGATATGGGAATCTATTCCCTAATTGGTAGAGTAACACAGTGGAATAACAATAATATACAACAACGAATGTAGTAATACCATACAATAAGTAAACATTGGAATACTGAAAGTAAACAACAACTGGGGAACATATATAAATGATGCATGGAACACATGTCTAGGAATGAAACCAAACAAGACAATATGACAGAGATACAGTACTAAACCAAAGTAAAAAAGAAAACATTTAATCTCCACCAGAATCGAAAGCCTTAGCTCTGTCCCATTCTCTCCCGCTCAACAGCAATCATGTTCCTGATGACGAAGGGTGCTTTCCCTTATCCATACCTACAACCATATAATCTGTTTGGGCCCAAAACCATGACCCAAACATTATGTGAGACGAATCCTAGTAGGCAACCACCAAAAAGACTGTGTCTAGCTATCAGTGAATATATATAGCATGCAATATGAAAAATGAACTAATAAACAAGGAATTACTCAAAAGTATACCATCCTAAAGTTTCAAACTATATTCAGTTACCTTTATTTATTATTCAACCAATCATTAACAAGTAACCCTCTACAAAAGTTCTCACAGTCTAACCCCTTTGGGTCAAATTATCATTCAATAATTATAGATATAAAGACCCCATGATAAATCTCACACTGTCTTACCCCTTGGTCTCAAAAAGACAAAGACTCTCGGAGGAAGCAGTCACTGTCATTTCCTCATGTTGTATTTTAATGATATACTATAGACTCTCTGAGGAATAACTCAACGTCAATTCCCCCTATGGTCTCGTAACTGTATACTATAGACACTTGGATGGAGAACTCACCGTCAATCCCCCCAATGGTCTCGCAACATGAAAATTATAGCAGACACACTAGGCAAGTCCTCGACATCAATTCCCCCTAGAGTCTAACTACACCTGGTTCTCACAACCCTGTGTAATACAATTGTGCACAAATGATATCCAACAGCCGATGTAATCTCATCTACTACAATGCTAAGCAGCTACAAAGAATATCACATGCATCTCATATAATATTAACTCCATCCTAACAACAATAGGAATAGAAAAAAACAGGCTAGCAGGCAGTTCTAGACCCAATGACCAATATCCAGCAAACATGGGAAAACACATCCATAAACAAGGTAATAAACCTTATTAATAATCAAAAACCCTTTTTCAAGAAAAAAACCATAGCAGTATTCAAACATGGTTAAATTTCCAAAACATGCAAGACTGTAAACTAGGGTATTCAGATCTTTTCGCACATATAATTCAAACCCAACAACAGAAAGGCAGAAACCACCTACCTCGGCATTGTATCATTGATATAGTGGAACCTCAGCCTTTGAATTGACCTAGAAAATCGTAGATCTACAAAAAAATAAAAAACACTCAACCTCAAATATCTCACGAAGAAAGAGAAATCTGATGGAGTGGCTCTAGAAGAAGGAAGAACACACCGAGGCGATTCCAACGCAACAGACAATGTTTGAGTCGGAGAACGGATGACGGGTTGGTGGGTCGGAGAAGAAATGTCACTCTCGGTCGCTCAAGGATGAAACAGGGTCAAAAGAAGATGATTCTGGGTATTTGACGCGGCCCCAATCTGATTAATCATATAAAAAGAAAATTACACGGCGGGATCATTTAGTGTACCCGCCGTTTACATCCCTTAACAGGCCTCCGCATTAGGCGGTCTCCAGGTCACCTCACATGGCCATGTACTTGGCCATTACATGGCCAGTACACAGCTACCCACGACTTGTACTCCTAAGTACACAATGTTTACTCATAAAATTTCAAAATTCTCCCATTTTTCCCAAAAACACCGGAAATGAAGATCCATACATGAAATGAAGATCTGGGTTTTTACACATACACATACATATACACATACTCATGCAAATGCATTTTCATACACTTACACATATGTATACAAATAGACATACATAAAATTATATACACGTGCAGCCACGTACATACACATACATATGAAAACATACACATATTACATAAAAATATATACACATACACATACACATACTCATATACATACTCATATACATGCATGTTCACACACAAACACAAAAACATAAACATACACATACACATACACATAGATAGAGATATAGACATAGACATAGACATACAAATACACGTACACATACACATACACATACATATACAAATACACATAAAGATTCAAATGAACAGACACATCCGCATCAAGATACACATACACATACACATACACATACACAAAGACATAGACATAGACATGCACATACACATACACATACACATACACATACACATACACATACACATACACATACACATACACATACACATACACATACACATACACATACACAAACACATACACATACACATACATCTACACGTACACATACACATACACATCCACATAAACATCCACATACCCATCCACATGCAAATACACATACACTTGCACATACACATATACATTACATACACATACACATACACATACATATACACATTCACATACACATACACATACACATACACATACACATACACATACACATACACAGACACAGACAGATACACATACACATACACATACACATACACAAACACAAACACATGCACATACACACACACATACACACATACGTGCTCATACACGTACAGATATTTATATACACATACGCATAAACATATGCACATACACATACACATACACATACACACATACACAAACATAAAATTATATAGATGTGCTTGCACATACATGCACATACGTATGCATATATACACATACTATATAAAAATTCATACACATACACATACACATACCCATACATATACATACACATACACACATACATATGCATAGACATACAAATGTGCATATACATACACATATATGTATCATATATATATACATACACATGTAAATACAAACAATTACACATACATACATATACACATGCACATACGCATACATATGCATACATGTATATACATACGCATGCATGAACACATACACACATGTATACACATACACATACATACAATTACATACATGATTGCATACAAACACATACATAGGCAAACATACACATTCTTTATAAACATACACATTCCACATAAACATACACATATACTCATTTCATATCCATATATACACATACATACACTTACACATACACATACATACACAGGCATGTACATCCACACACACACACTCACTATCACTTATATATATACACAAACAAATACATACAATTAGATACATGTTCATGCACAAACATACACATATATATATGCATACATACACATACTATATAAACATTCATAAGAATATGCATACACATTCACATACACATACACATACATAGGCAGAGACACACGTGTATAAAAACAAACACATATACATAGATACATACCCATGAACATACACATACACATACAGATACACATACTCATACCCATACACATAAACATACACATACACATACACATTCACATACACATACACATACAAATACACATACACATACACATACACATACCAATACACATACCAATACACATACACATACACATACACATACACATACACAAACACAAACACATACACATACACATACACCTACACCTACACATACACATACACATACACATACACATACACATACACCTACACCTACACATACACATACACATACACATACACCGACACATACACATACAAATACACATACACATACACATACACATACACATACACATACACATACACATACACATACACATACACATACACAAACACAAACACATACACGTACACATACACATACACATACACATAAACATACATATACACATACACATTCACATACACATACACATACACATACGCATATGCATAAACATACCCATACATATACACATATACAAACACATACACATACACATACACATGCACATACACATGCACATGCACTTACACATCACATACACATACACAAACACATACACATTCACATACACATACACATCTGCATACACAATCACATACACATACACATACACATACACATGCACATACACATACACAGACACATACGCATACACATACACATACACAGCCACATACACATCCACATACCCATGAAAATACACATACACATACACATGCTTGAACTCATGCCAATGCCCATGCACATACAAATACACATCCACATACACATACACATACACATAAAAACATAACATGCGCATAAACACATACTTATTCATTGTAGTTGGGGTTTGGCTTAGTGGTAAGCACCTCGTAATCCTACATGAAAAATGGGGGGGTCAAAACCCATTGGGAGCAGGTTACTATAGCAGTATTTTAGCGGCACTGTAGCAGCCGTGGCACTGTAGACCGGCGGGTACTCTAGTAGGCGGGTTACTATTCACAGAATGGGCATTGGGCCACAATTTTGGGCCCACAGGCCGTGTAATGCGCTATAAGCGCACTGGGCCTTCGGGCTATGTAATGGGTCTCCCTCTACCATCTTAAAAAGAGGTCTTTGCTTTGCATTAATAATAAAATGAGGCTTCGACCCCAACCTATTAAATAAACATACATATTCGTTGACATAAAAATGTGCACATAGACGCGGACACACGTAACATATATATATAAACACATGCACATTCAAACACATTCACATACATAGATATACACATAATCATACTCATATATATGCATGCATGTATATACAAACACCTACACGTAACGTATGCGCATGCATACACATATACAATCACACAATTACATACATGTGTGTATACATACACATACATACTCAAAAATACACATACTATATAAACATACACATGAATATACATACATACACATATAGACATGTCATATACATATATACACAAACATACACATATAAATATATATATAAACATACACTTATATACACTTGCATGTACATTCACACACAAACACACAAACTATCACAAACTGGTTAAAGCTTCTATCCTAAACCAACACCCGACCCAGCCTGTGGCATGGCCTGAAGGGCACTACTGATCCCCATGGGTTGGAAACTAGTACTTGGCCATCAATGAACTCCTTTGGGAATGATTTTTCCTTTTGAATAATGATTAAAATCCATAGAAAACATCAATTAGACACTTATATAATTCATCATAACAATCATCCATTAAAACTATACAAAAATGACCCTAAATTGGTCTCAAATTTATGATTAAATTTGTAAACAAAATCATAAATAGGGGAGACAACTAACAAAAGAAAAAAATTCCTCCTCATGGAATGAGGTAAAAACCCACCATGTCACCAACATCAACCCATTCCATAAAAGATTCTACTAATAAGAGTTTTTCCACCACAAAACATGGCCCTGACTTTACCTGAACCAGAAAAAATGAGGTATACAAACACCCAATGTGGGTATGGAGGGGTGTGCCCACTTTTTCAGAAGGATCATGCCAAGTGTTACATGAATATCTAATATATGAAAAATAAAATTCACAGTTTGAATGATATACAATTGTTTAATTTTGGAAACATTCTTTTTATTTGAATATAATGTAACAAATGCATGAATAAATGAAAGTAAGTGAAATCACAGCACAAGAACAATGTGAAACACTTAAAAAGTTGGGTTATTAGGGTATTAGGATCCTATTACCCTTGGTGATCGATCATAAGAATAAGTATCCTCATGAAAAGGATACTGGAGAGGATGAATTCAATGTTCTTGTGGAACTCACATTATCATCATTTTGTTTAATTTTTAGTGTTGTGGCTTAAAATTTCTCGGGAGATTGGGCCAAGGCCCTAATAGCTCTCCCAGTGTACTAACCCTTAGACCACACACCTAGGTACCCAGGGTTCTGAAGTTATTTGTTCAGTTTTCAGGCATGCTGACCCCCTTTTATCCTAAACCCACTCACCAAATACTAAAGAACACCATTTCCAACAATTTAAATATGGGAGAAACCATCTAAAGAGTCTTAACACCCCAAACCCAATGAAATCATCCATTTTCAAACATGAAAAATTTAACACATTTAGATTAAAAGGGAAGCATATTTAAAACATTAAATAATATATGAACATGGAAACACATATATTTCCCATTTAAAAAACCACCAACTAGTTGAAAACACAAGCTAGGAAGTGTAGAGATCCTATGGGTCAAATAAAACACCACTATCATCAACAATCAGGCAATAAAAATTATATCCAACCCACTCTAGGTCATAAATACCACCAATGATAAGGAACATCAATAAATAATAAAGAATATCCGAAGAGAAGAATATATAAGAATCTTACATGGAGTTCTCATGAGGAAAAAAAATCAAATCGCCCATGAAATGGATCCAAGAGGTAGGTGGAGAAGAGGGGGGTGTGTTTAGGGCTAGTGGAACTCTGACTGAGAAAATTATGGTTATATTGGTTAAAAGTGGGGTGGTGAAAATTGGAAGTTTCACTTAAAAAAAGGGTAGACTGTATGGGTTGGTTGAAGGTTTTCTAAACCATGTTCCAATAATATGGTTTCATATATCTCAATAGATATAGGCTACATGTTTTGGGCCACATGGATTCAAAAACCATGTGATTACCCTTTTTTCATTCTCTTGCAACTTCCTTTGGTGAAAAATTTTGTAGGGTTAGAGAATAATTTCTACTAACCATCTGCCAATCATGTTCGACCACCTATCTCCCAAAACATCCATTTTTAAAGAAATAATATCTTTAGAAGCTATGAAACAAAACAAAGACAACAAATAAAGGAAAAATACCTAAAAATGGCCCCATGGTTATGAAATTTCTCCCCACCATAACTCTTTCAACCCCCAAAAATAAATTTGTAGTCTGGTCATAGAATAGGTGAGGATACTACTCTTCAACATAGGAATTATATTCCAATGTATCTTACTTATCATTCCCATTATTCATCATGACCCAAACTACTGGAATTTATGTTCCCCAATGAATCTTCAATTGAGAATGGATAATCCTAATTGGTTGTTCCATCATATATATATTGGGTTCCATATTAAGCTCATACTTGATCATAACATGAGAAGATTCTAGATTATACCTCTTCAATACTGATATGTGGAAAAAATAATGAATCAATATCGAATTATGAAGAAATTTCAAACAGTACACCACCTTAACAGTCGTCTAAGTGATCACAAAATGCTTTGCATACCTCAACATAAGATTCCAAAATTTCTAAGAGGATGATTCCCCAGGCCTGTTTTCGTCTTCAAAAACACACATTAACACCTTTATAATTTCAAATACTGACATTGATGATTAGAATAACACTTATAACAGTTTTGGACTATCATTAAATTATTCCCAATTTCTTGAATATTTATATTCATCTCCTTCACAATGCCCAATCACAAAATGAAAGTCTCAGTTTCTTCTATCTAGAATATAGGATACTGATATGGTTGACCACAAAAAAACATTAATGTGATACATCTATATCATGAATTTATGACTATTATTGTAACAAAATTACACCAACCCAAGATGGTTATCCCAATAACCTCTAAAGTCTAACACATAAACATATAGAATATTTTAGCAAATTTGGTTCTCTCACATGGTCTAGAAATATATTTGAGGATGGAATGATATGCTATGGTTAACCTATAACCACTTTACTTCAAAATGAATTTCCATAACTAAGTTGTAAAATGGGGGTCCCGGTAATAAATGATGGACAAAACTCCATGTAGCCTCACAATATTCTACATTGATATCATGCCCATCTCTTCCACTTTAGTCGGTTCCTTGATCGAGATGAAATTGGTAGACTTGGTCAAATGATCGATAACCACCCAAATTTAAATCCTCCCCGGGGACTACAGGGTACACCAAAGATAAAATCCATGGTTACCTCATCCCACTTTTATGTAAGAGTATGAAGGGGCTGTAGAAATCTTGAGGGTATTTGGTTCTCAACATTAACTTTCTGAAAAGTGTATCACATAGATATAAAGTTATCTATGATGATATCCATGCATCACCATCATCCACATAGATGATGACACAATAGTACAAACTGTGATGTTGATAATTCCTTTAGAAGACAATATCTAATCGCTGGGTTGCTCCCCACCATTTAGAAAATGGGCAGAACATAGATATAATATATCCTTCAGTTTCTTATATTGAATCAATTACAAGAGATAATTTTTCTAATACAAGATATCTAGAAAAATACCACCACACTATTATTTAGATTCCAGGTGTATTCGAGTAAGAATGCATATAAAATCAACTAACCATTAGACTCTTTTAGATTATGGGTTGGAAACATACTTCTTAAGGAATCTGTGACCACATTTCTCAAAGTTGTGGTATAGAAAATATTGAAGTAGAACCCTTGAAAGTACTCGATCCATTGTTGCTACCTCATGTTCAAATATTTCTATGGTAAGATTTAGATGATGATTTTATGGAATGAGTGAACCCTAAAATTATCAAAGAAAATATAGTTTTATTAGAATTTATGGGCATACATCATGGATGTAAGCTCTAGGTCATGGGTTGGATAATTATTCCCATGTGTTAAGGGTTGGAAAAATCCATAAACCACCACATGGTCACTTTGCATAAGTATGAAACATAAAAACCAGACTAAAGAATTACAATAGACCATGTAACCCTATCCAGCCTTAGGTAAGATCATTATAGGGGAAGTGGTAAAATAACACTAAAGTTCGTAGAAAGACACTTAAAATTATAGACTCCATTATAACTTCACACCATTCCAAGAGAGATATTTCCTAAATAAGGAAAGTTAATAGATGTCCCTAATGAACTACCTATAGTACACTATCAGACCCAAAAAACAAGTAATCTTGAATAATTTCCTCATATCTTCCAACAACATCACTTCCTTGACATTCTTTGGGTAAAGTGAATCCCCATGTTTAGATATCACTTATACTAGAAACTTAACTTCCCATATCTGAAAACTATTATTTGAAAACATGGACCATATTAGATGGCCTCAATAGATCCCCAAAAATATTCTCATATACTTCCCATGCTCCTACTATTACCTTTAATAAACTAAAATTTAATCCATAAACACCATAAAAAATATGTTGATGTATCTATGGAACAAATTGTTCATAAGTTTCATAAAAAACCAAGGGAAGTTTTCAATATAAATGGTATTACCATATACTTTAAATGGACATACATTTTCTGTAAAGTGTTTTTGGGAATATACACTTCACTCACCCTCACCCGGTGATACCATGAAAAAAGGCCAATATATGAAGAAAACCTTTATACTTTAATCGTTTCAAAGAGATCATAAATATTTTAAAAGAGATATTTATTCCCGATGGTAACCAGGTTTAGATTCCTGTAGTTGATGCAAATCTAAAGGGATCCATTGGCATTCTTAATAAAGAGTACTAGCACTTCTTATAGAGAGACGCCTAGGTTAATGAAAACTCTAGATTCTAAACAGTACAGTTATATCTTTAATTCATTTTATTTGGTAGGGTATATATGATGTGAATAAATATATATCATCTATGTTTTTTATTCCAAATCAATGATGAACTCCACTTCCCATTCAAGAGGAAAACATAGAAATATTTTAGAAACACCATAATAAAATCATTCACCGCATAGAGAAACACACACTACAATACTACTCCAACATCCTAATATATGAGTGAAGACACCTGAAAATAATTTATACTAGATCTGGATGTGGTTTTCAATCATTTCCGGACTTTGGATCCCATTATCCTTGAAAAAATATAGTGATCCCATCTGGGGTAGTAAAAGTCACCCACCAACCATACAAATCATTGAAGGATTAAAGAGAGTTATCCATTCCATCCCCAGGATCACATCAAATAGGTCTACACCAGGATAAGAAAACACCATCTCATCTTAAAATCTACCAAGGAGACAACACACAATGAACATAGAAAACCCATCTCTCTCCTCTAACCAAGAGGTGTAGTTGTATCCATGGCATGCTATATATGTTCATCCATATGTTTATAGAAACCAATATGGTGGGAATATATGAATGAATGATAAGTACCGGAATAAAAAATACTATGAATTATACAAAAACAAAGTTAACTCATATTTTCATAGGACTTACATCAAATTATATTGATAAAAGACCAATATAATGTAGGTGATTCATATATTATTGATCCTTAGGTCGATCACTAACATGTGGCTCTACCATAAGATAACTCATCCCCTAAAAATATCCATCCATTCAACCAAATACTACAAAATGAGATACCACCGTGTTGGTTAGAGTGGAAACTCATGTGAGGGGTGAATAGAGTTCCAATTAAAAATTTATGTTACAATTATTTCTATTTACATCCCCCAATTTAAAAAATAAGCTAAACTATAGTGAATTTTTAATACAGTAAAGGGTCAGTTAGTTTCTCAAGTGATTGATTTGTTCTCAGTTAATCTTATCTGAAGATTTTATTAGCTTTTTAAACTAACCTAATGCTTTACAATAAATAAAAAGACTTTCTAGTTTATCTATCAGAGATACATTATAATATATTTGTATTTAATGTACATAGAAGCAGAATATTCAATATAGTTTAAACCAAAATAAATAAGAACATCAGTTTTATCAAAGAGGTTCAGTCTCAAGCTGATACTTAGTCCTCTCAAACAGTTTTATATAAACATTGATCCACACCCTGGATTGGGGTAAACAACAGTAGACAGACTATCCAGGTACTAAGACCTCTACCACAGTTCGTCATGGGAAAAACAAAACAATAGCACATAGGTTATCCAGGTCACACTTGACCTCTACTATAATTCACAGTGGGGACTAAAAGGATTCAGAAGATTTGAGTGAGGATTTTAGATATCCTCCTGTTATGCTCAGGAGTCAGTGTGTGCCCAAAAAAATAGATCACACACACTGCTCAAAATGTGAATAAATGAAACACAATAGAGCTAAAAAATAGAGATGGGTTTAGAATGATCTATGTGTTGTGAGTGAAGATCTGGACTCCTAGGATTAATGTAGATGAAGCTTTGAGTCCTTCTTTAGAAGTTGTAATGAAAACAGAGTGTCGTGGATTTGTTCCTTCACTTTTAGTGTAGGTGTTCAGCTCGAGTAAGAGAGTATTATTTGTAACACTTGAGCTTCTTCTTTAAAACATCCACTAGATGTGTATGATTGTTCATTGAGTTCTTCTCGTGTTCTTTTTTTATGAATTTCACTTCAGGTGTCACACACTTTCATGTATATTCCACGCTCTTTCTTCATTAGCTTGATCTTCCTTTTATACCTTGAGCACCGGCAATGGGAATGATTACCTTTTTATAGGTACGAGGTACGGTTCCCTAACATGCCAAAAACCATCATTAATTAATAGAAGTTGCATTAAAAACATCAAATATGTCCTTTTCTAAATAAAAAAATTGAAATAGAGTTTATTGAAACTTTGACTAGTTTCCATCAGTAGCTCCTGGTATCTGTGAGCTTATATCGGTGGACTTGAGTCAGTATGTCTTTTGTTGGTAGTTGTTACTCTTTACAATAGTAGATCTATATATCAGTAGCTCTTTCCATCAGTATCTCCATTGAATAAATAGCTCCTATATCATTGACCCATACTGGTAATATTCTTCTATATGTAGACTTTGTAGTGGTAGCCGTCTATCTGTATCAACAGAATTGTGTCAGAATCTTTCTCTCGGTATATGTCTGTTTCGGTGGACTTTGTCTATCTGTTTCAGTGGCTATGTATTTTTATCGGTGGACTTCATATAGGTAGTTGTATGTCTATCTGTTTGTATCAGTACCTTTTATCGGTAACTATGTATATTCCAGTGGATGTACTCTATAAATAGGTTTGTACCAGTGACCTTGTGTCATAAGAATCTTGGTCTATCAGTGACCTTTACTTATCGGTAGACTTTGTACCGGTAGGTCTGTCTTAGTGGATCCACACTTAATACTTATCTATTCTATGAAAATCATATCTAGAATGAGTTAGTAACATTTATAAACAAGTATAAACATAGATAACCTTTGATTAACAAATTCCAATGATCATTTTGAAATTTTATCAACTAAACAATATTATTTCATAGATTGAATGAATTAATATATAGATAAACATTATTTGGGATCATCAAAGCATATTGAAACATAATTGGGATTATCATAACATATTAATGCATAATTGGGATTATCAAAACTGATGTGGTCAACAATCTCCGCCTTTTTGATAATCACAAATTATGATATTATAATCCAAGATAATCAGTAAGGTATCAGAGGATATAGTATTGAATGCAACTGTATCAGAGGTAACAAATGTAGTAGAATTATAAAACCAATATATTAGAGGTAAAATAAAATGGTTCTTCTTATCATGGTTCACCCACTTTGTCCTCCCATATTTCTCTATATTAGTTATCCCTTATATAAATTAAGCTATAATATGTTCATTTCCCATATATATTGTGCTCATATTTCTCCCCCATTGTGATTAGAAAAAAGATGTAAACAATGAAGATAAAAGTAACATAAATGAAGAGAGAATGAAAGCATTTATATATTACTTGAGGAAAAATAAATACATAGAAATACATAATTGAACCAAAAAGTATACAAGTGATTCCTATCAAAGGTCCAAGCCACTAATCAATCAACATCCTGAATGTCCACTTTGGATTTGTCTTTGGATTCGGAGGTAGGCTTAGGATGGGTAGCTCCATTAGAAGGCTTGGGAATTCCAGAAACCACTACTGTAGGTTGAGAAACAGAGATTGTTCTTGGCCTGTAGTGGGTACTCCTCAGAGTATTCAATGGTGTCAAGCTTTTGATAGCTCGAGCCGGTGTCATCTAAGGAATGGAGGCAGACTGAGTAGAGGAAGGCAGAGTTGGAGGTGCAATGATTAGAGTTTCTTCCACATACATAAATGGCAGTAACATATTCATAATGTCCATTATGATCCCTTCTCTTCATTCCATACCATAAATGATGTCATCATTATTCTAAATAAATTTATCTTGAGTAGGAGTCAACTCCTTGAGGTTTCTTACTTGTTCTCTAAAATCCTGAGTGACTGGAGATAGTTTTAGGTTTTCTAATAGAAGATTGAAATTATTTTTCAACTGATGCTTAGTTTAGATCCTTTGGAAGTAGAAATCCAATTAGACTATGACCTCTTTTTGAGAAGAAATGGCCTCTCTCATAAAATTCTAAACAATTTTCCTATACCCTAGTGGTAGTCGCCACTTGGGTCATGGTAGTAGAGTCTACAGAGCCATTGGTAGAATACTTTCCAATATCTTCTCTTATCAGAGCTCGAATATGATCAATATCCAAAGAAGTCATGGTAGTATTTAGAGGTGCAACAGTAAAGGAAATTGTCTCCATAAAGGATTTTGTCAGCCCACATATGTGTTTTTTCACAAGAGAGTCTTGGGAGCTGACATGTTGCTCCATGGATTTCTTGAATTCCTCAAAAACTGATACCATCTGGCCAAATAAACTCTTCACAAAGGCCAAGTTTTTGTCTTCTTGATAATTAGAGCTCATATAAGACTTCATAGGGAAAATTGAATTCTTTAGTCATTCAACATCCTCTACCAAACATGAAACTTGATTCTGACAGGCCTAGACTTCATCCAAAACACCAGATAATGATTTAGTCAGCATAGACTGAATAGAAGATATTAAAGAGGCTTCCATTATTTTCATTTCTTCCACAAAACTGGCATGGAGATTATACTTCAACTGGTTAAAATCATATTTTCTTACTATGTCCATAGGTAAAGTGTCAGAGAGGAGATTCTAAGTGACAGGAGGTCTATTGATGGGTGTATCATCTTCTGAATCAGGATAGTCTAACCCAAACACAACAAAACCTAGGTCTTCAGCCCAATATTCAATATCATGAGCAATTGAAATAGTACCATGTATGGTATGATGCTCCCCCTCAATCTGCGCATTCACCTAAACAAGTAAATCAATAGCAGCCTGAGCAGGAAGATCTTCCTAAGAAGAATCTTCCACAAAAATTTCCAATTCAACAGCTGGAAGCTCCTCAAGAATAGGTGAAGGTCTATCCACTTCAACAATTTCCTCAGTAGGTATTTAGGAGTTCCCAATCAGTGGACTGAGACTCAAGTAGGAAGAAATAGATGCTTCAGTTTCAGATTCTTCTTCTTCCTCATTCTCTGGAGCTGGCTGGTCTTCCTCATCAAAAGGTGCTTCTTTATTGCTTACACCCAACGCTGTTTCCTTTCTAGATGTCACAACTTCAAAAACTATACTTAAAGGCAAGTCTAGATCCCTTCCATGTGCTATAGAGGTACCCTCCTCATCAGTATCATCACTATACGGTGGTTCCTCTTCATCAGGTCCTTGACCTGGATCCCTCACATCCTTAGGCCTAGAAGTATGATCCATCGGAATAACTTTTCATACAACTTCCCTTCATCATTGACCCATTCTATTCTCTGGGGATTCCAGTTAATCTTCATGTATTTACAAATAGTGCTTGTGATGAAAAAGTTTTTCCTTACCACCAATGTCTCATCCTAAGACTCAGCTACTCTCTTTACTCGGATCATAACTGAAATTAACATAACAAAGAATAAATCATCGGACTTTTACTTGGGCCTAGTCATATCCTCAAACTGAATCATTAACAGTCTACACAAATTCACCTTAACAACATGTATTAACAGATGCAGAAAATATATATCTTGATACCTCATATTTTCAAAGACCCCTCTTATTGGACTTAGCACATGTTTGATGAACATGAATAGAAATCTATTTTTTTCATCCATCTCTAAAGCCAGTACTTTCCATTGTTTTCTACTACTGTTGATCTCTTACAAGGAAATATCATAATAAAAAATGTCACTGGTAGGAGGAATTTTCTTCGAGCAATACCCAAAAATGCCTTCATGTGGGACTTTCAAACATTCAGCCCATTCAACAGAGGAAAAATATATTTCCATTCCATTCACAACTGAAACCATTCTATACTCCTATTCAGATTTCTCAAAGCACACAGACGCATATAACTATTTTAATAGCTTAGAATAATAGGGGCCATTGTTGTTTGTGAATCATTCGATCCATCCCTTCTCCTCCAATACTCTTAGAACCAATTACTTACTAGAAATAAGCCATTCTGCACAAAGTTCCTTCTCTATTACAATTTCTCTATTCTATAAATGTGGATTCACTACATTCCTTCCTAACCATGTTCTACTTCCACTACCTGTAGCTTCAGGTCCTATTTTCTACTTCTTTTCATTTGTCTCATCACTCTCATCCCTGACTATCGGGATCATTGTTCTTGCCATCTCTAATCAAATAACTTAGGGTTCTCGCGAAAATTGGGGGTTTGAGAAGAGATATTCTAAGAGAGGAGAGTTTGCGGTGGAATGAAATGTGACTAAGGATTAGTTTTTATCATTTAGGAATCGAAATGTAATAAAAACAATATACTCAAAACAATTAAGAGTTTTGGCTAAGGAAAACGAAAAATTAGACAGTGAAATACATATCGGTGATGACTACTAGTGAGAATCCTAACGGTGAGATTTGCCTATTGGTGAGGTCTCCAACGGTGAGGTTTATAATGGTGGGGTTTCTAACATTGAGGTTTCTAACGACGAGGTTTCTAATGGTGAGGTTTTCTAGTGGTGAGGTTTCTAATTGTGAGGTTTCCTAGTGGTGAGGTTTGAAACAGTTAGGTTTCTAACGGTGAGGTTTCCTAGCAGTGGGGGTTCTAATGGTGAGGTTTCTAGCAGTGAGGTTTCTAATGGTGAGGTTTCTAATAGTGAGGTTTCCAATGGTGAGGTTTCTTATGGTGAGGTTTCCCAGCGGTGAGGTTTCTAACATACAAATTTTATCATTCCAAACACATGTCTAACGTAAATTAACATATCTGAACATAAGGGCATGGTGAATATGTCAGCCAATTGATGTTCAGTACCTATAAATTCAAGAGTAATATCACCCTTTTGGTAATGATCTCTCAAAAAGTGGTGCCTTACATCAGTGTGTTTGGTCTTAGAGTGAGATACATGATTCTTAGAGATGTTAATCACACTAGTGTTATCACAGTTTATAGATACATGTCTAAATTGATATCCATAGTCTAGTAATGTATGTTTCATCCACAAAATTTGTGGACAACAACTACCAGCAGTAATGTACTCTTCTCCAGTAGTAGACAATGCAATACAATTCTTATTTTTACGACACCATGATACTATGGACATACCTAAAATATGATACGTTCCAAAATTTATCTTTCTATCTAACATGAAACCAGCAATGTCAGCATCTTAATAACTTATTAAATCGAAATATTGTCCTTTAGGATAAAATAATCATAAGATAGCATTATGTTTAAGATTTTTGAAAATTATTTTAACATCAAGAAATATGACTCTTTTGGATTAGCTTCAAATTATTCACATATACACACACTAAACATAACATCAAGTCAACTAGAAGTATGGTAGAGTAGGCTATAAATCATTCCTCTATAGTTTGTTTGACCCACTGGTTTTCCAGTTTCATCACCATCCAACTTACAAATAGTACTCAAAGGTGTATCACAATCCTTAATACTATATAAACCAAAACATTTTAAAATATCCTTTGTATGTTTACTTTGATTTAAGATAATACCATCTTCATTTTGAAAAACTTGAAATCCAAGAAAATATTTGAGTTCTCCCTTTAAAATCATTTCAAATTCATATTTCATACTCTTTGAAAAATCAACACACAAAGTATTTTTAGAAGATCCACAAAAATATCTTCAACATAAATTTGCACTATTAAAACATCTTTATAAATTCTCTTGATAAAGAGAGTTGGATCAGCAATCCCTTTAGAAAAACATTATGAAATAGGAAAACAACTATGTCTATCATAACAAGCTCGTGGGGCTTGTTTTGAACCATATAAATCTTTAGAGAGCTTAAAAACACCATTTGGAAAATGAGGATTACTAAATCCAGGTGGTTGTTCAACAAAAATATCTTCAATTATAAAACCATTTAGAAAATCACTTTTAACATCCATTTGATATAACTTGAAATTCATATTAGCATCATAGGCAAGTAGAATCCTAATAGCTTCTAATCTAGCTATAGGTGAAAAGGTTTCCACGTAGTCTTTTGCTTCCTCTTGACTATACCATTGTGAAACTAGCCTTTCTCTGTTTCTAATAATATTTCTTGATTCATCAAATTTATTTCTAAAAACTCATTTAGTTCCTATGGTCAAAGTGTCCTTAGGTCTGTTAACTAATTCCCAGACTTTGTTTCTTTGAGATTGATTTAGTTTTTCTTGCATAGCCATTACCCAAAATTCATCATTGATTTCGTCTTGATATTTTTAGGTTCTAACTGTGAAAGAAAGGCTTGATGTTCAACCTGGTTTCCTAGAGAAGCTCTAATATGTGTCCCTCTATCAAGATTACCTACAAAAGCATCTAACAGATAGTTCTTTATAATCCTAGTTGATCTAGTAAAGGTAGGACTACAAATTTTAGGTTCTTCTGTAGGTTCAATTCTAACAGAATCAAGATCTTGAAAATTTCTATAATTTCTTGTTTTTACATAAGGATCACTTCTTTTATCCTTAAGGTCCAAAATAGATAGATCTTCTTCAAGATTTTCAAGAGAAAACTTAGGTTCATGCGGATTAGCTTCATAAAATTTGATGTGAATAGATTCTCCCACACATTTGGTTCATTTGTTATAGACTCTATAAGAATTACTAGTTACAGAGTAACCTAGAAAGATTCCCTCATCACTTCTAGAAGAAAATTTGTCAAGATTTTCCTAAGTATTAAGAATAAAGACTTTGCAACCAAAAAATCTGAAGTAACTGACTTTAGGCTTCCTATTATTCCACAGTTCATAAGGGGTCTTCTTGAGAATAGGTCTAATCAAGGCTCTATTTATAATATAACAAGTTGTGTTTACAGCTTCTGCCTAGAAGTAAACAGGTAGGTCATATTAATTAAGCACAGTTCTTACAATTTATTGAAAGGTTATATTATTTCTTTCTACAAAACCATTATATTGAAGTATTCTAGGGGTAGATAAATTTTGATTGTAGCCATTATGTGAGCAGTATGATTCAAATCCATTATTTTCAAACTCATGGCCATGATAACTTTTAAGGGTCCTAATCTTAAGTCCACTAAGGTTCTCTATAGACTTGGAGTACTTAATAAAATAGGAAAAAGCTTCACTTTTGTGAGAAAGAAAATATACCCAAGTATATCTAGAAAAGTCATCTACTAGAACATAAACATAGTGCTTCCCATTTAAACTGAAAACTCTAGATGTTCTAAATAAATCCATGTAAACCAACTCGAGAGGTTGAGATGTTAAGAAGATGACATTTCTTTCTTTAATTTTAATGAATCATTATGTTGCTTTCCCTTTTGACCGAGAGTGAAAAATTTGACTGTTGGGACTTTCAGTTGAGGAAGATCTCTAACTAAATTTTTCTTAGTTAGTTTATTAAGTGAATGAACATTGTAGTGTCCCAATCTTATATACCAAATCCAAGACTCTCTATGAAAATCATTTAAAAAGGTAACCATTTTTTGGATAATGAATTTGAATCTACAGCATAAATATTTTCATTTATTAAGGTAGAAAATACTAAAACCTTTTTAGAATTAAAAACATTACAAGCATCATTTTCAAATTTAACATTGAAACCATAATCACACAACTGAGAAATGATTAACAGTTTGTATTTTAATCCATCCAAAAATAATACGTTAGAAATTAAAACTAAATCAGTGTTACCAATCTGGCATAAGCCGATGACTATTCCTTTTTAATAATCACCAAAGGTGACATGTCCCTTGTCAGCCTTGATTAAGATTTTGAAGCATGAAAAATCTCCAGTCATATGGATTTAACATCAACTATCCAAGTACCATATCTTCTTATAGGAACTCTTCAAGCAAGTCTCCTACAAAACATGTTTAAACAGAAAATGATTTTGGTACCCATATTTTCTTGGGTCCAGACAGGTTAGTAAGCAAAAATTTTGGTACCCACATTTTTCTAATGGGTCTCATACAATCAATTGATTCAAAATATTTTGAAAGACAAACGTTGTTTGATCAATAAACATGTGAATAAATGGTTGAGACATAAGAGTTTCCAAAACTGGAACTAGCAGCATGCTGTGCAAATTTTGGAAAAAGTCTATTCTTTGTAATCTGTCTCTGTCCAGGATGATAGCCTAAACCATTAATATATTTTGGTGCTACTTGTTTGCATAGAATTTTTGTAAGATTGTTCTTTCTATTAGTGAACTTCTCCAAATATAGTCTATGTTACTCATTGGAAAATTTAAGTTGAGTATTCTCCTTTAACAGTTTAGCATTCTTTTCCTTTTCTATACTAAGATCAGATTTAAAAGTACTGGATAAGGAATAATATTTCTTTAATGATTTGTACTTATCTTTCAGCTCATTGCATGTATCTTCTAACATATTAGATTATTTAAATAATTCAACATTAGACATATTATCATAACTATTTGAATCACTTTCATTCCCAGAATAATAATCATTCAGCATAGGAGAAATATGTACCTCAGAAGTATTAGTCATGAAACACATGTTGGCATGATTATTTTCAGAATCAAAAGCATCAGACTCACTAGTTCTATCTTCTAAAGAACTCCATGTTTCCTTCATAGATTTCTTATATATTTTTTCATTATAGTAATATTTCTTCTTGAACTTCAATTTTGGACAGTCAGCCTTAATGTGGCCTTTCCTTTTGCATTCATAGCACACTATCTCACCATCCTTATCAGCTTTCTTCCAATCTTTCTTCCAATCACCACATTGGTCATACTTACCCTTATAAGTTGGTTTTCTGAAAAATTTCTTCTTATTATATAATTTCTCGAATCTCTTTGATATTTGGGCCATCTCTTCATCACAATCAGAATCTGAACCTCTTCTTGTTGAGATTTCAGTAGGTATGTGAACATTCTCTTTGTACTTGCTCTTTGAGGCAGTAGAATTAAATTCCACTCACTTCCTCATTGGTTTATCATCTTACTCTTTGTTAACCTTTATCTCTTCTTCATACATCATCAGCATACCAATTAGCTCCTTAACAGGTAGTTAACTTATTTCACATGATTCACTTATTGAGAATGATGTGCCTCTCCATATTTCTAGAAGACTTCTATGTAATATCATGATTTTTTCCTTTGCAGGAATAGCTTTTCCATTTGATCTCATTGTATTTAAAATTTTGTTGAACCTGTGATACAATTCAGAAATAGGATCATCTGGATTCATTTTAAAATTATCATACATAATAGTGTAGGTATTCAATCTCATTTCCATAACATTGGTTTTTCCCACATGGGAAATAGCTAAAGTATCCCAGATTTCATAAGCAGGCTTATAAGCAGATATTCGATTAAATTCTTCATCTCCAAAAGCACAGTACAAAGCATTCATTACTTTACAATTATTATTGTAATCAGTTTTCTTAGGTTCATCCCAATTAGTTCTTTCAGTTTCTAGAATCTTATACTGAATCTCTATAGCACTCCATATGTAAAATCCCATACATTCTAAATGAATTTTCATTTTTAGTTTCCATTGTGCATAATTAACACCATTAAAGAAAGGTGGAATGTTGGTAGCTACACCTTCTAGTCCATTATCCAAAATTATATTTTTTCAAATATATTTAAAGAGATAAAATTTATAACTAACAGAAATTTAAGATCTTTAAGATACAACTAAAATAACAGTTGAAAAAATAGAGTATTTGGAAATCATTTATTAATAAACAATCATCTGATACCAAATTTTGGTCAGAGTGGTCACCCAAGAGGGGGGTGAATTGAGTTCCAATTAAAAATTTCTGTCAAAAAGATCTCTATTAAAATCCACCAATTTAAATAACAAGGAAAACTCTAGTGAATTTGTAGTATATTAAAGTGACAGTGAGGTTCTCAAGAGATTTATTAGTTCTCAATTAATATTATCTGAAGATTAGATTAGCTTTTGAAACAAACCTAATGCTTTACAATAAAAAAATACACTTTCTAGTTTAACTATCAAAGATACTTTAAAATAGAGTTATATTTAAAGTACATAGCAGTGGAATATTCAATACAGTTTGAAACAAAATAAAAAAGAACAATAGTTTAAACCAAGAAGTTTAGTCTCATGCTGAGACTTAGTCCCCTCAAATAGTTTCATATACACTTTGATCCACACCCTGGATCAGGGTAAACAATAGTACATAGACTGTCCAGGTACTAAGACCTCTACCACAGTTCTTCGTGGGGAAAAAAGTAGCACATAGGCAATCAATATCACACTTGACTTATACCACAATTCACAGTGGTAACTAAAAGGATTTAGAAGGATTGAGTGAGGATTTTAGATATCCTCTAGTTATGCTCAGAAGTCAGTGTGTGTCCAAAAAAATTAGAGCACACACACTACTCAAAATGTGAATAAATGAAACGCAATAGATATAAACAAATATAGATGAGTTTATAATGCTCTATGTGTTGTGAGTGAAGCTCTGGAATCCTCATATTGATGTTGATGAAGCTTTGATCCCTTTCAAAGTTGTAAGGTAAACAGAGTGTCGTGGTTCTGTTCCTTCACTTTCAGTGTAGGTTTTCTTCTCGAGTAAGAGAGTATTCTTTTTAACACTTCAGTTTCATCTTTGAAAATTCTGCATGATGTGTATGATTGTTCTTTGAGTTCTTCTCTTGTTATTTTTTATGAATTTCACTTTAGGTATCACACACTTGAACATATATTCCTTTCCCTTTTTTCATTAGCTTGATCATCCTTTTATACCTTGCGATCCGAAAATGGGAATGATTACCTTTTTACAGGTATGAGCTATGGTTCCCTGAAATTCCAACAACCCTCATTAATTAATAGAAGTAAAATTACAAACATCAAATATTACCATTGATAAATAAAAAAAATAGAAATAGAGTTTTGAGAAACTGTGACTGGGTTCCATCGGTAGCTCCTAGAATAAGTGAGCTTGTATCGGTGGACATGATTTAGTATGTCTTGTGTCAGAAGATGTTACTCTTTATAACAGTGGCTCTATGTATTGGTATATCTTTCCATTAGTAGCTCCTTTATATCAGCAGCTCCTATATCTATGACCCATACTGGTGACATTCTAGTATCCGTAGACTTTGTAGCGGTAACCGTCTGTCTGTACTAATAGACTTGGGTCGGTAGCTGTCTGTCAGTATCTATATGTATTGGTGGACTTTGTCTATCTGTATCAGTGGATGTGTATTTGTATCAGTGGACTTCATATCAGTAGTTGTATGTCTGTATGTTATAACCGGTAGCTTGTATCAGTAAATATGTATATACCAGTGGACTTACTATATCGATAGGTCTGTGCCGTTGCCCTTGTTTCATAGTAAGCTTGGTCTATCAGTAACCTTTACTTAATGGTAGAATATGTACCGGGAGGTCTGTATCAGTGACTCAACACTTAATACTTATTTTCTCAATGAAAATCATATCCATATTGAGTTAGTAACATTTCTAAACAAGTATAAATGTAGATAACCATTTATTAACAAATTACAATGATCATTTTGATATTTTATCAACTCAACTATAGGATGTCATAGATTGAAAGAATTAATATACAGATAAACATTATTTTGGATCATCAAAGAATATTTAATCATAATTGGGATTATAAAAACATATTAAAGCATAATTTGGATTCTCAAAATAGGTGAGGTCAACACATATCTTTGGATGCATCAAATAGAGCTATTGTTACCCTCGGAACTATAGAACCTGCACCACTCAAAGAAGGGGTAATACTCTTAAAAATCTAATACAGGTGGTGAATGCATCCACAATGGTGGCATGGTCTGAGTGGGACCAGACATAAGGTATGTATGTGCACAGTTTTCCCACAATTATGGAAAAAATAGATCCACCACCAACAGATACTGATGTAGGTTGTTGGGGTAGCTATCCATACCTATTAAAACCCTTCTTCCTTTTTTCCTCAATCTTCCTTTTCTTTTTTAAATTGGAAAAAACCTCTATGGATTAGTGTTGGATACCTCCTAGATTGACCTGTCATACTGGCCTGGCTGATCTATACTATTAATGTTGGGTCAACCACCTTTGTATAGGTAATCAACATAAATATGAAGATCTGATATTTAATATTTATCCACATCCCCATTTCAAAATGGGGAATTTCAACCTTTATTTTGTAACTAACATAGAATAAAAATATACCATCTCTTTGAAGTGATTGTTATACTCTTTCATTAAATGTACACCCTAATAGAGGTCCAAAAACTCTTGAGACTTGGCAAGGGAAAACATATCAAGGAATGATTACTTGAAGAAGATGGCCTTAAAGTCACTCTATCCCATATAATGATGCTTCCCTACCTGAAGCAATAACTCTCACCACCTATGATTGAGGCCTTCCAATAGAAACACAACACACTTTACCTTAAAAACTATAGGAGTCCTAAGGAACTCAAAGATCATCTAAATATTCATTTAATAATATTTTATTCCTTGGGGATTTATTCTTCCCTATAAGGAAGGGCTTTTCTGTTTACGAAATTCCTATGCCTGATCCTTTTTCCAGTATCGGTTCAGCTTCCTTAACCTAATAAGTACCAAAGACCAATCCCTATTCAAGGGCTCAAATATCTCGAACCACTTCACCTACTAGTCTCTAATCAACTAGTGCAAGAAAAATATCTCCAACCACCTCTTGTGGATTCACAGTAGGTCTCTGAGGAGGAAAGATACTACTTGAGTAGACAATACAAAGATAGAAACCATCAATACCTCAAACTATGGAGATTTAAGTAAACGACATGATAAAACCCCCACATAAATAAGAAAAAACCACAAGTCAAACAATAATCCAAACCCATACATCCAACCTTAGTGCCAATTCATAGTCTATAAAATGGGTGTTACACATTAAGGAGGAGTCAAACCAAATTCCAAACATCTAATGGTGACCAAAGATCTTTCATTAGGTGTGATATGTAGAAACCACACTCATAACCAGGACCTCAAGCCTAGACAAGACTGGATCCTATCTAGCGATGCATCCCCAAATCAGTAGACCTAATTAAGGGAAAACCCACTTTGATTCCACATTATCAAAAATTGGTTCATGCATTCATTCTAAACATACAATTGACCCTTACCATGGTATGTCTTGACAGGAATTCCCAGTCCCCACAGGCTGGAAACTACTTCATAGGAATCTAAGAACTCCTTTGGGAATGATTTTCCCATATAAATAATGATAAACATCCATATCAAACATTAATACAACACTGACATAAAGAATCATAACCATCATCCATTAAAACTACACAAAAAGGGGCATATAAAGGTCTCAATTTTAATTTTACAAATGTAACCAAAACAAAAATGATCAAAATGGATGATAACCAAAAAAATAAGCACAATCCTCCTCGTGAAATAGAGGGGAATTCTTTTTTAATTTTGTTTTCTAAAAAAATATATTAAAACAATCTTTGGTTAATTTTTTTAAAACTAATACAGAAAGGCATGAAATCCCTCCGTACCTTTTATATTTTTTTGGCTGGTCTAAATCTGTGAAGTCCCCTGTCACCTTTGTTGTATAATTTGGTCAAAGGCGTTTAGAATCATAATGCGTTTTCCCAAATATGAAATAATTAGAAAAAATATATTTTATATTTATATATATATATATATTTATTTGTATATATAATGTATATATATTGTTTTTTTGTTTTTTATATAAATATATATTTAAATAATTTGTTAATAAAAGCATTATTATTAAAAAATAATTTTAATATATTGTTAATTTAATTGTGATTTATTCTAAAATTATATTCTTAACAAATATATTAGTTACATTAAAAATTATAATATTTAATGCATTATTAATATTTATTGTTTTTGTTATTATAAATATTTTATAATATAATTAATATTTTTTACAATGTAATTAATAATATTTAATTATAATATCATAATGGATAATATTTCATATTAATGTAATTAATAATATAATACTTACTAATAATTATGACTATTAATAATTTAAAGTGTAAATGTAATTTTTTAAATAATAAAGTTTGTAACATGTAAATTTGTTTCTTTTTATAACATTTATAATTAGTTGATATTCAGTTATTTTTTATATGTTGATTCTTTTGGTCAAATTTCACTTATATAATATTTAAACTTAATTTATATTCATTCAAATTCTCCTACATGAAAACTAATAATGTTTCAAGAATATGAATTTTAATGTTTATAAATAAAAAAGTAAAAACACAATATAAATGAAATTTAACACACATACTCAGCATATAGTTTTTTTAATTAACAAGAACTAGTACTCACCCATTCTATTGAATAGCATATTCAATTACTGGCATCTCATTTAATAAGATATTAATATTTACAAATGTTGAGATACAACAGTAAGGATGAATAAATTTTAATTTGAAAGTAATGGTGTATGATAATGCAATAGGAGTATATAGAATATGAAGACACCATTAAAATAGTTGAAAAGAAAAGAATAATAATATGTATCATAAATTATATATGAAATGAAATGAAAAGGATAAAAATGATGTAAAAATATACCAGAAAACATGATTTAACATAAAGTATATATCATAAAGAATGAAATTTTATCTTGACAATGTAGAAATCATAAAACATGATGTATTAGACATTTTTAATTATAAATATTAAAAATTAACAATAAATCATGAGAATTGAAATTTTCATAGTAACATATTATAGATTGTTTAGAAACTGAGGACACATAAGAGCATGACTATAGAGAAGAATTTATATGGAAAAACATGGGTGAGAACTGTAACACTAGGTACTAATTTTAGCCTATATGTGGTGCAATTCATAGTCACACAGTGTGAGCCACATCTCTATTATTAATATCTTTGTCGATGTTTTTGGGGATCCTAATAACTACTACATTAAAGCCACACCTTATGATTTCTTATACGTTAATGGCTGAAACAAAATGAAATCATGGAACAATAATGCCTAAAAGATTAAATAACTACTACTACTACTACATTGTTAATGATTTAAAATCACAATACCTCCAAAATCACAGAATCTCCTCTCTATGTCTCATCACCTCCAATTATGTACATCTGAAATGAAGCACACTTGTTAGCCATCTAATATGTTGAAACTATAATATAATTTAACCGAAACGTGCCTAAAAATCAGTAATTTCCACTCCAATGATGTAATGAAAATAAGAGACAATAATGATAAATATATTAATACTTGGGTAGAGGAAAAATTTTTAGTTGTGGTTCCAAGTCCTATGTCATTATTGCACTTGACTCCTAAACATCCAGTGCATTCATATTCCTACAACATAGTTGTAAAAAGACTCATCATTGTCCCAATATTGAATAAAATACACAGTAATAAATGAAACATGATGGCGAATTACGCAATATTAATCACAAAATAAATAACATCACCCCCCCCAATGACAGCGGATTTCATCAATCCACCATCGTATTAATTTTGGTACAACTTCAAAATTTGATCTCATAAATTAATCCCTTTCTCCATAACATCATCTTGGATTTTTTAATCCATTATGTGAAATCGATGAAAGAAGCTTCTTGATGATGTGATTCAATAACGATGTAGTCAAAATTCATAGGATTACTGGAGAGAGGTCCTTTACCACGTGCTTTCAAAGAAGTTAAACATATTATTCAAACCGAGTTGGTGTTCCCATATAGGTGGAAAAAAGAGAAGAACCTATAATGAAGTTGTATTCATTACAGATATTGAGGAATTATAGTTACATAATAAGAATCCTTATCTATAAAATACATAATTAAGGAATAAATGTTATCGAATGACTGAATTACAGGGAATAATTTTTTTGAATTTGAGTAGTAAAAGTTACATAATGAGCACTATCAAATATAATAAGTAGTTCAGGATCCCATTACTATATTTCAAATCATGTTTACAAAAAATACAGGCTACTTAGGAACATTTGTATCCTTCTCTTCCTCTACCAAAACCATCAATTTCTGTATCAATGAAATATCAAATGAACCAACATTAATTTAAATAGTTTGGGATCATTTTCAGTGTAAACCTCGTCTCCCTCATCATTGACATATTGATAATTTTTAAAGAATCTCATCAAAATTCCATGTTGGTACTATAATTGGGACCTATTTTCCCCCATTGATGGTAGTATTTCATGAGCAATGGCTTCAGGAACTCTGTCTACATGGTATGAATCAAACTATAAAAACATTATTTTTTCTATCTTCTTTTTATAAGTGTTGAGTTTTCTAAGACATGTTGTTGATCAAACCATACTATCGATCAAGTATCGTCATTTCCCCAGGAATATACCTCAATTCATGTCAAAAAAGTAATTAACCCATGATGGAAGTTGTGGGTGATGAAATTTTTCCAATGATATTTGGGGTAAGGACAACAAATTAGAAAAAATTAATTCAATGAAAACTAATTATCAGACCATTTTAGAAAAAACCATTTGATCCCCTGCTGAATGCTTGTTAAATATTGATGAGAAAAAAATGTATTTTAATGATTATATGTTCTGTACATATTAATAACATGAATATTAAAATTGAATATTAATCTTTTAGTATGTTTTTGTTAAACAAAAAAAATGATATGTTCATATGATAGTAATGTTGTTTGTGATATAAACATTTGTAGTTATTTTAATGTCATACCTTATTGAGATACTGAGAATGTGTTTCTCCGGAATGTCATTATATATTACAAAAAATATAGAGTCTTTTTTTATTATCATTAAAACAAATCCAGAAAAATTATTATACAGTATAGATATGTTCGTGCATATATTGATTTTCTCATAAGAGAGCATAGAATAGTTTCCATGGGATTTCTATCTGCCTTGCAACATTCATTCCTTCCACCAACTATGGAAATGCCTTCATCTGTGTAGAATCAAAATAGAATCCGATCAACAGAAAATATAAAAACATGTTATAGAGAGTATGAAAAAAATCAATGCAGAATATAAAAACATTAAAAACATAATCTGATCAAAACTCATTAGGTCAAATTTGAATTATAAAATCAATTCAGTGGTATAACCCTATTCCAACAGATTACAATATAAAAAAACATAATCCAATCCTCAGAATATCTAAAAACCTATTACAGAGAGAGTATAAAAAGGTAACAGTTTCTGTGTACTAATATTTGATGCTAATCATAATTGTAAGAAAATAAGGCTGGAAACTGGATATTGATAAATAACATATTTTTGAATAAAATTTGTAAGGTTTTTTTGAAACTGTATTTGAATGTAATTGGACTAAAAACACCGAATATTCAAGAGATATACTAAACAATGAAATTCATTAGAACTCTATAACTATTTAATGTGACTATACATTAAATCTATTAAAAAATTTATGAATATTTATATGAAAAATTAATCTATTCCCCATATTAGTGACACACATTAAATTAACTTTTTAACCTAATATACGACTTCCATCCACATTAGTTCAACTAATTAACATAATAGTAGAAACACAAAATATTAACAATGAACAAACTAAGAGTGAATACAATATTCTAAATGTGAATTGAAATATATATAGAGTGGAATAATTTTTTTGTGAATGTAACATATTAAAAGGGAACACAACATATCATTCCATCCATGATCAATTAGTGAACATAACATACTTACTAGAAAAGACTTCTATACTGGATTCAAATTATTAAAAGTACACAATATAAAAGTAGTTAATGGAAACAAATATACAGTGAAAAAATATTAGTACAATGAAAAAAATAAATTATAAACACATAAAAATGTTGATAAAGAAAGATAAAGTCCTCATAAACATGTGAATGGAATCTATGATACCAAAGCGGTGACATAAGGAATATTATAATAGATTAAACTAAATGGAAGAATCTCTAAAATAGAATCTACCTTGCTGCATTCATTACAACAATGAACTATGGAAATGCCTTCATCTGTGTAGAATCAGAACTGAATATGATCAGCAGAATAAATAAAAACCTGTTATAGGGAGTAAAAAAATCAATACTGAATATTAAAACAAACAAAACAGGATCTGATCAAGACTCAATATCTCAAATCAGAATTATACAATCAATGCAGGGGTATAAGCCAGTACAGACAAAAAAATATTATAAAACCCAAATCTGATTACAAGAATATATAAAAACCTGTTTTAGGGAGAATATAAAAAGAGAACAGTTTCAGTGCACTACTTTTTGATACTAATAAAAACTCTAGGAAAATAATGTTGGAAACTGGATATTGAAAAATCACATACTATTGACTAAAATTTTTACGATTTTTTGAAACTACATTTGAATGTAATTGAAAGGAAAAAGTATAATATGCTGGAGATGTACTAATCAAATAACTTCATTAAAACGTTGTAACTATTTAATGTGACTGTAATTAAATATATTCAAAAATTAATTCATATTTATATGAAAACATTATTCTATTTTCCCACTCTAGTTGCCAATATTACATTAAATACTTAACCTATAACGCTACTTCTACTCCAAATTATGTCAACTAATAAACATAATAGTAGAAACACAACATATTAATAATGAAAAAACTAACGGTGAATACAATATTCTAAAAGTGAGTAGAATCACATATATAGTGGAATCAATTTTTCTTGAATCCAACATATTAGTAGTGAACACAACATATCATTCCATCCATGATCAATTTGTGAACATACCATACTAAATGGAAAACATCTACAGTGGATTCAAAATATTAAAAGTTGACAACATAAAAGTAGTGAATGGAAACTAATATAAAATGGAAAAAATCATAGTACAATGGACATAATAAATTATAAACACATAAAAATGATGAATAATAAATATAAAATACCCAAAAAACGTTCCGGGAATCTATGACATAAAATTAGGGACATATGGAATATTAAAATATAAATGTTAGCAAGAAATCATAGCTCATAGGAGGAAAGGATCAAAGGGATGTTGGGGAACCATTCACAACATTCATACCTAGTTTCACTCAAGGGATGATTTTTCATACTTGAAAAAATATATGAATATTTAATACATCAGACTCGATATCATAGATTGCAGATCTTAACATATTTAAATTTCTAAAAAAATCAGACCCTAGGAGACATGGAGGGAATGAACCAACGCACCACTATAAAAGAACCTCAAAATGTGAAATACCCAGATCATTAGAGTGGTGTTATCATGGTTAGACCTCACCACATAAAAGAAAACATGTTTATAGAAAATAATTTAATGACTAAATAAAAAGAAGTAGCTTATTTTGTTGTATTTTAAACAACGAAATGTTAAAAAAAATTATAATTTTAAAAAAAATTAGGAGATTTTAGCTGACCTCAATTTTGGTCAGAAAACCCTGGCATTGTAATGTGGAATTCAAACACCTGCATTTTAATGAAACTAATAAAAATATTAAATGAAAAGAATAAATAAAATCACAAAATCATCCCAAAAAAATTATTATATTTTGTGATCTCATAGAATATAAATGGAATGAAATGAATTTAATGTTTGTAATCGAAATAATTAAAATTTGAAAAATAATTATCCGGGGAAGTTGTTTTTTCATACCTGAAACCATATAGAAGAAGAATCAATTCTCTACACCCATCATTTAGTTGATTTTTGAACAAATAAATGATTAAAAAATTAGAATTTATAATAAAATACAAGAACTTATATGAAGTCCATTTTTTTCATAAAACGCTGGCATGGAAATAAGGAATATAGATACCTGCATTGTAAAGAAACAAATAAATATATTAAATGAAGAGAACAAATAAAATTACATAAAGAAACTACCTGAAAAACGTATTATATGATTTGATCACAAAAAATATGAATGGACTGAAATGAGATTAGTGTTTCTAATTAAAACAATAAAAATTATAAATAAAAAATTATGAAGGGAAGTTGGTTTTTCAGACATGAATCCAAATAGAAGAAGATTCACTACTTGATACAACATATCATGGCACATGGATCTTAAAATATATAAATAGGTAAAAAAATGGAAAGAAAAAATAAAATCAAACACAAAAATACCTAAGAAAATTTTTATATGATGTGATCTCAGAGAATATCGATGGAATGAAATGAAATTTGTGTTTCTAATCGAAACAGTTAAAATTAGAAAAAATAATTATACCAGTATTCATGTTCCCTACACACTTAATCAGTCTAAAAAGATGAGATCATTATACTTTTTTAGATAAAAACATAAAGTCATCCATATCATAGAATATAATTGAACATGCCAGACAACAACATGTTGATGAGTTGGAAATACATAATATAAAATGAACCAAAACATCAAAGTAGAAGTAACATTATAATTGGGATACTCCTTGTGAACCAAATGAAAAAAGTTAATTTCTTAAATCAAGGATGACATGAGACACTAACAATTAATATGTGGAGGAAATGATGAAAACTTTTTTCATATATGGTTCTAAATTCTCTGCATTCATGATTTAACCTTATATATTTCATAGACAACTTTTTGGGGGCTCCAAGCAACCCATTGATTGAAACACAATATTAGACCTACAAAACAACCATTCCACCATCATTTCGTGCTCTTAAACACTGTGAAAGTATATGAGGTGACACAGTTTGAAATTTTACAAATCATCAACAACTGTGATTGGTCAATGATTTCTCTTATAGAAGTTTTTTGTGGTGTAATAGATGAAAGAAATGATGATCTTTTGGGGGTTTTTATTGAAGGGATCCTATAGCACAACACTAGAATAATATCCCCATAACATCGCTCAAAATGGTAGTCATTATAGAATAATATACCAAAATTTCCATGGACAATAAATATGGAATTCAATTCACATTTCTGAAAAGAATTAAAAAATAAAACTAGAGTCAAAAATCAAATGAATCAATAGTTTAACATAATTAATGTTGCCAAACTGCCAAATTAAAGTGAATTTCATTCAGAATATTGAAAAAATACGAGTACCATTTTCATAAAATACACAATTAGACGAGAAGAAGAGGGAGATTGAGAGAACGACCATGACACTTGTGTAGTTCAGTGGGAACATGTAGGGGGATCATGATGCCGACATGGTTCTGCGTGAACTCTAGGTCGAGCAGAGCAGGACAATAATGATATCAGTGTGGAAATTGAACCTCTCGACGAAGGTATTAGTCAGATTGGAAGGATGTCCAAGTTATCTGGAGGAATCAAACACTGATGATGATTTGGTGGTGGTTTTTATGATGAGAAGAAGAAAGCTGGAACCTAGACAAAGAAGATTGAGGGGGGATTTCTAGGAGGATTAGAATAGTGAAAGAACCTTACAAGAGGAAGATTAGTTGCCGAAATCCCAAAGGAGAAAGAGAGACTATGAACCCGAGGTGGGGATGATAGCTTGGAGGATCACTGGATGACAAGCACATAGAATAATCATAGTTTGGAGGGTATCGTTAGTGGCAAGAGAGTCATGAGGGAAATATTGTTACGGTAGTGGGAGGGAATGAGTCACGCAGATGCAGAGGAGCTGAAGGTGGTCATAGGTGGAGGAGAAGAACGCAGTCAGAGGTAGTAGTGAAGCCCAAAGTGTTGCAGTAGCTGAAGGTGGATCACATAGAGGTGAAGGCAAAGTATGTAGAGGTGAAGGTGAAGTACACGGAGGAGGATGAGACGACAACAGAACATACAGAGGTGGATGTGCGGCTGGAGGAAATAGTCCATGGGAACCTAGTTCGAGATGAGGCGTATCATGAGTGGGAGGAGAGAGGTGGATAAAGGTTGATATATCGCATGGATGGGTGACGTGGAGAAATAGATATAGGGAATGTATAGAATTATTGATGTGGGCGAATGTCCTCTTGAAACGTGGATGACGGAATTCATAATTAGAATATATAGTAGATATATATATATATATATATATATATTATGTTTCTTGTAAATTATTACTCAAAAGTAATTTCCGTGGAATAATATAAATGTCTTAAAAGTACATCTGTATTTATATGTTTTTAAATTCATTTTATATTTTAAATTATTTTTTATATGTTAATTAAAAATTATATATTTCATTTAGTTTTTAGTTACACTACAAAAATATAGAGGATAAAATACATTGCTTCTTCAAATCCATCCAATGAATAGAAGAGTTATAAATGAATGAGTACAATCACTATCTATAATTTGGTCTCATACCATATTTTTGGTGTGAGAATGATATGTTTGTATTAAGATCACCAACCACCATACTAGGGTGGAATATTATGAGTTGGGGAGGGGTGTTCCTCAGGTGATGGAGGCTCAAATATCTTGCTTTGCATGTGACTCATTGGGAGGAGGTTCAATCTGGATTCCATGATGTTAACATTATATTTCTCTCATGTGTGAGTAGAATGACCTCTCTTAATCTACTAGGGGAAACCAAAGGCTTTTTTAATATCAATAAAAAATGGTGGAGGCATAGAAAATGACACTCAATATGTCATTGGGACAGATACACCTGATGAAAACTGAGGATATCCGGAAAACATAAATGGGCCCCCTTCCTCATGGGTACATTCACTATCTAATGAGGTTGGAATACTAGAGGTGTGACCTCTTCCTTTAGAATAGATGTGGCCTCACATGCAGCATGATGTGGTCTTCGTTATCATTGTCCTAGATCATCTACATTAGTGATAGAAGGAGGAAGTTTCGGAGTAGTACCCTCCTCTCCTTGGGAAAGAACATAATCCACCTGAGGAGGATGATTAATGATAATATTGTGTTGAACATGATATTCTAGCATCATATCATCCACTACAGCATGGTACACTTCTTGGATAAAAACCTCAACATCCTCCAGATTAGACTTGCGGATAATATACTGGTCATGTATACATTAAAGAGATTGAAAATAAATTATAAATTTTTTTAAAATACTAATGTAATGTTATTTTCGTACTAGATCCTGAAACCCTTTTCTATGTTGAGTATGATACAAGTTAAAATTTAATCTATACCATAACTCATATGTGAGCCACTGTGATAGACGGAATCAGAACTTACACATTCCCTTTACATCAAGCAACACAAATTATTCCAAGAGTTCGAAGTACTCTACATGTCGGCAGCTCCTGTCAACATCATGCCTCCCCTTCAGCTTAATGGAATGAAGCATTGTTGATTTTTTGGTGGAACCAGAATAATCTGAACAAATTCAAACTATTGAATTTCCCAATCAACCTAGTTCTACTCAACAACATGATAGTGAATATGAGGCACTAAAAATATAGAATCGTGAAAAACAATAGTGTATTATATGGGAAGCTAGCTTAATTGAGCCTAGTATAGAGGCCATGAAATATGAAATGACATGTGACATTTGTTAAAATATTCTATCACTAATTTCTAAAAATGCTAATAATATGAAATTTATTATACAACATAATAATTTATATACTTACATTGGTGGGTAGAAGACTATGAAACATGAGATGGTATTCTTTGACATTATGTCTTGGAGTCCTGATACAATGGTGGATCTGACTGTACCAATAATGTAAAATAATAAATGTGGTAAATAATAATTAATAGAGTATAATAACTCATATTAGCATAGAAATAATAATTATGAGTGATCATGCAAGCGTCCATGAAGAGTGTCATGCAACAAATCCATGTGATGCTTCAGAATTGCAATAATAGGGGCTTGGGGAGGGATTTACTACCATTCCCATTTATTAATGATGATGAAACATCACCCTAGATCACTATTATTTGACTTTGATTCCATGAATATTGTCTTATATGTGTATATTAAGAAGGTAGAATCCCATTTGTATCTCCTATCCTGATCAATGATTTCTAGTCGACCCTGATACATCATTTGGACATGCATTCTAGTGTGATTAATGCACAATGTCCCTCCTATGAGATGCAATATATATGAATGAACATGAAACATTAATTTATTCTCATCATCATCAATTGGTAAATGTGTGATTTTCATGAACATGACTATGTTTTATTAATATCAATATGAATGAACATGAGTCTCATGATAGATGACATGATCCATCTTATTTCAAATTTTTTCCGTTGTTCTAGGAATTCCTTCCTTGTGTTTATGAATTTGTTTCTACAAATAGTTCATAAAAATTGATGGAATTATTCTATAAGGAAAATACATGGGAATATTAGTGATTTCAGATACCCAAGATGAAAACTATTAACATCTTTTTTCATGAATTTTTAATTGTTGAGAAAGAAAATTTGGAATCATGGAGTTGGTGTTTAGAATGTATTAGTGAATATTTCACCCACATTATTTGTTCATGTTTGATATTTGATCATCATCAACAAATTAATGAGGGAATCGAGGAAAATTATATCACTTGAAAATCCATAAATTCACTAACCATAACATTATATTTGTATTTTAAACTTACTAACCATGAGATGTTTTAATCTTAGAAATTATCCAACCCCTAAATTCAATGTTAAAAATATCCCTAAAGAGGAATATATAATCATTCCTTTATTTTTCACACTGTATGCTGTATTTTTTATGGCTTGAATCATGTAACATATATCTATATTGTATACAAAAATGAACCCCTTTCGGTATATTTTTTCAAGGAATACCAACTTGAAAACTATCTTCCAACATTTAATGTTTTATCCAATTTACTAAATATATCTTCAATAAATCCAAGAAACTCAGTTGATGATCGAATAACATTCTAATAAAATTTAGGAAAATTTTCCATTTATTCCAACCAAGATATGAAGTCAGTGGAATATTTATTATGCGTCAAGTCTACTGTATAACTACTGCATTTATACTAACTTCCTCTCTAACTTTTACATCTTCCTCCACCTCATCATTTTTCATCAATATTTAATTATTATTTAATCATTAGTTAATCGTTATAAGATCCTTAGTTATTCATAATTTAATTCTAGGTTATTCATTATCTAATCATTATTTAATACTAACATAATCCTTAGTTATTCAATAGTTAATCAACACTTAATCATTACTTTTCTATTATTTATTAATTATTTATTTAATATTTAATTATTAGTGAATCACTATTACACTAATATTTATTCATCATCTCATTAATATACATTACTAATTATTTCACTAATATATAAAAACTTGTAAGTCATAATACATAATAATATTATTATAAATATAAATCCATTACTGAGAATAATTATAAATTATTAACTAAAAAGTCATAATTGAAGAATAATAATATGCTTACTAATATTAAATATTTTTTATAAATTATATCTAACTAACTAAAAAAAGTAAACAACATATTTAAAACTAACTAAAAAATAAACAACTAAAAAAATAATGATCTTTAAAATAAATAACACAAAATACCTCTAAATTATGCTTCACAAATTCCACACTTGTTTTAGCCCACCAAAGAAGTCATGGAAAAGAAAATAAAAAATGGGTTCATCTTAGAGAGATGTAATAGAATTTAGATAGAGGTGAGGAAAATTGAGTGATGAGAAGGGGGATTGGTGGATGTCTTTTTATAGGGGCCTTGGGTGAAGGTGTTACCTATAAAAACACATTTCGCATAAAATTAAGGTGAAATGTGTTTTATCCCTAAACATATTTCACTAAAATTAAGGTGAAATGAATTTTCTAAATTAACATATTTTTACTTGGTGGTCATGTCATCGATCTAGGATGATAAGAGGCATGGATGGTATGGGAATGAACACCTTTCTACTTTAGCCAATTGGTGAAAAGGTGTCTCACATGTTTCAATATTAGTTTTAAAAAATTAACTTAGGATTATTTTAATATTTTTGTTGAATCCCTATACAAAAAAATATGAATGTGGGACAACACCCACCATTTCACCACCATCAACACCTGACATGATATGTGATAGTAACAAGAGTATCAGACACCACCGAACATGGACTTTCTATCACCATAATCATATAGAACGAGGTCGATATACACCCATTGGGTTTATGTAGTGTGTAAGCTCAGTTTACTAGAAGGATCACCCCAAGTGCTCAATTCAAAACCATTATAAGACAAATTAAATATGCATTTTGAGGGAAATAAATCAGTTTAATTTTTAAAGATTTCTTTATCTTTGAATGGAGCGTAAAAGTTACAAGAAAAAATAAAAGAATGTGAAAACACATCATAATTGCTATAAAAAACCCCTATAAAAGTAGGTTATTGAAGTCTCATAATCCTCATACCCTTGGTGAATGATCATAGAAATAAATCTCCACATTCATGAGTTTCTATAGAGAATTAATCCAAAGTTATAGAGGTACCCACAATATCATAATATTCTTTTATTTGTATTATGGAATAAATTTACATGGGAGATCGGGCTGAGGCCCTGATGGTTCACCCAACGTATTAGTCCTTGGGCCCCCCACATAGGTACAGAGAGTTCCGAAGTTATTTGTTCCATATTAAAACTAAACCAATCCCCTTTCATCATAAAACAACTCATCACATGAAAAATCACACCATTTACAACCACTCTCATAGGGGAGAAACCTTTTTCAGGACCATTACACTTACCAACAAGTTTGAAATCACTCATTTTCGAACACAAAAAAAATTTAGAATATATTTATGAATAAATTCAAGAAGATTTAAAATACCAAATAATTGCACAAAACATAACCACCAACATTTCCCTTTAAAACTACCACCATCATGTCAGAAATGAAAATCCAAGAAGATTAGAGATCCGATGAAAGATATAACACAACACCAACATCAACATTCAAGCCAAAAAAATATGATCCAACTCAATCTAGTTCACCATTACCTCTAGAGATAAGCAATCTCTAGAAATAAGGAAGAATATTCCAAGAGGAGAATATAGGAGAAACTGACTCGGAGTTTCACTAATGAACGAAGCTCAAATCACCCAAAAAATAAATCCATGTGTGAGGTGGGGAAGTGGGAAGGTAAAACTTTGGATGGAGAAATAATGAATGAGGAAATGGGGGGTGAAATGAGTTAAAATCAGGGAGGGGAAAATTGGAAATTCACACTATTTATAATTTGGGTAGACCGCATGATTTGACCATGTTTTTTACCAAATCATGCATCAACCGTGTGGGTACCTCTATATCAATAGATAGAGGTCACATAGTTTGGGAAGCACAATTTCACAAACATTGCACCTAGTCTTGCGAGTATTCTAGTGCCAATACCTAGGCTACATGGTTTATTGAGTTCAACACAATGTTTCTACTAACTATGTGTCAATCATGACCACCCAGGTCTATCCAAAAAATCAATTTTTAAGGAAAAACACACAGAGAAGCAATGGAGGTAAAAAACACAAAAAATAAATGAAAAATAAATGAAAATGGAATAATGGGTGTTCCACGCATACATGTACATATGCACAAATACATACATACACATACTCACATAAAAATACACATAAACAAAATATGCACACACACAACACAGAACACATGAAAACACAAAAGATAGATACATAAAAACACATACAAACATACACATACATCCACATAAATAAACAAGCATACATATACATCCAAATAAACTTGTTTATATTTTAACAATTTTAATATTAATATTAATGTATAAATTAAAAATATGAATCACATATTTAAGTAAATATATTTATTTATATACTTATAATTTTTTTAAATAAAATATTAATATATCATATTAATATTAATTTTATATACATTTTTAAATTAATTTATATAAATATATTATTATATAATTTTATTGATTAATATAAATTTTTAAATTTTTTATAAATAAAATTATGAAAATAAGATTGATGATATTTTTTTATTAAATGTTAAAAAATAATATTTAAATATTATATTTATATGTACATACTTATTGTAATATAAATCTATTTCAAAAATATATAAATATGTATAATTAAATTAATGTATTCAATGTGCCATTTATCATCACTTTTTCTAATTGTTAAAGGTATAGATTTTTTTTAGGTCTATGAAATGCACTGATAATGTGACACCTTTATCGATGATAACAAATGAGGTGAAAAAAGGAACTCTTTTCCTAGAGTTGTTTTATTAATGATAAAAGTGTACTTTATTAGAACTTTTAACTATCGCTAATTAAATCCCCCTTTATCACAATTTTTTATTCACCAATGATTATCTTTAGTATTGAATATCATGTGATCTATAGTATTAAAGCCTATTCATGCATCCTACTTGGAAAACCGCATGTTGTGTAACGAAAGAAGGAATTGTAAACCACTTTTAGGCTTCCTCAATAAATGAAGATGGATGAACCAATTTCACACATATTTCATGCTATTTTCAAAATCATTCAAAACCCTATCCTGTTTCTAAAAATTTTTAATTTCTAAAACCTAATTAAAAAAACTCTTCGATGCACATAAGATTAAATGGGGAAGGGATCTTGCTGAATCAAATTAACATTCCAATCCAAGAAAAATTAATTTGGAAAATATCCTCTCTCATAAGATTAGATCACTCATAATCACAGTTTTCTAAGGTCAAATTGGTCGACATCACCACTACATGATAATAAATTTGAAGAAATCATTATATGTTGGGTTAGCATGGGTGATCCCATTTGATCAAAACAATGCATTAGAGAAGCCTTATATAGAAGAATAATAGGAGAATTATCCAATCACATATGAATAAATGAGGTGTCCAAATATCTATGTAATGGGAAGTTACCCTCACGCAATATCCATCATTCACCATGCCTCATATATGATTAAGCCTCTGCTTCCCACTATGTTTTGGTGATTGGGTCAGAATTAGTGTATTCAAACTCAATATTCTACTTAGAATCAATCAAGACAAGTAAACACAACTCATAAACTCGACTCGTAGACTAATATGAGCCTACTTCAATAATGAAAAAATTTCTCTAGAGAAAATGGTCAGCCTTAGGCACCCAATTACAGTCCCTTGAGGCTATACAGGCAGAAATTTCCCCTAAAACATTATTATCATGATGTTGATCCCTACTAAAATTTTCCCCAAAACACCCACAAAACATAAAATTCTAGATTGTACCAATCATATTTTGCTTAATGGTGAAAAAATATGCTATAATCACAATCCAGTGACTTTGAAATCAATTAAATAAATTTTAGAAAAAATAATTGGTCCCCTAAATCATAATTCTAAATTAAGAATTCCTAAACCAAATTTCACTAAAAATGAATTATATTTTTTCACAAAGTCATCAATAAACCATATTGTCTTTAAACGCTTCATAATAAAATTTTAAAATTACCATTTAGAGAAACAATTATTCAAATAAAAAAAATAAAATTGTATTGAGGCCACAATTCAAATCAGTTTATCTAGAGAAATAAAAAACATTAAAATATAAATCATCAATATATATAAACTCTAAAATAAAATAAACTTTAATAAATAGTTCACATTAAATAATCACTAAAAAGGTAAACATCATAGGGGGTGACCAAAAATCACATTAAATCCAAAGTCAAACAATTCTCATTAAACTTAGAAGCACTGAAAAATATAAAATTTAGTTAGTATTTCACAATAAATAAACTCTAAAATGAAATAAAAAAATACAGAAAGAGATGAAGATCATACAATAGAATTTATTTATGTGTGATCAGTCATGCAATATCGTACTGAAGAATCAGAGGTAAAGAAATAAGAAAACTTAAACTCTTATGTATTTTTTGAAATTGGAGTCCAAGGGATGCCATGTCAGGTATGAAATAACGCAACCCGAGAGGCTTCTAGGAGGAATAGGTTCACACCCTCATGTGAGTGGTAGTGAAGGTGGAGCAGATTAATTTGTCTGGCCCCCACTAAAGTGAGATTGAATTCACCTATTGTATGATTATATAGTAGTGGAATTCAATAAATCAAAGGCTGAATGGATGTTAAAAGAATACGATGACTGTGTTGAGTGAAAATGAAGCTTTGAATGAAGGAATGGAGGTTTGCGATGGATAGAGGTAATTATGATCGACCAAATTCAAATGTAGCTTTCCACGAATTAATTATGGACACGACCTCAGTTCCTACATAGATTAAGGAAAACTGGAGATCAATCAAGATTGAAAAAGTATCTAGTTGATAGATTGAAGAATATTAACCTATGTGAAGTATCTCCTGTTGGGTGATTGTTCTTATATTAAGGATTTGACTTTTTGGGAAATTCATATTGGAAAGAAATACCTTGGCATAAATTATTTACTACTTAGATAAAAGGGTGATCAGTTGAATTCTTGAGTAGAGACCTGAGGATTAGTGGGTTCAGACATGGTGGGGTTTAGCCTGTGATTTTTGAATTGGACATAAGAGAGTTTTTTATTTGATCTACAAATGTGCATGGGAGATTTGATCAGGTATATTTTTATATATTATTTTTTTTGATATGATCCTATCTTCATGTGATGAAAATTATTTGATGATTAAGATATAATATTTTATATCATATAGGTACATGAAAAAAGTACTTCAATGAATTTAAAAGGAGAAGAAGTTGGAGCAAGAAATGTCAAGGGAGTTCCTTGAGATGTAGCACACAAAGAGGAGGATGGTTATTATTGTGTTTGGTGTAGCATGTGAGAACTGTTGTTGATGGAGAAATAAGAATTGATAGTGGATCTTCGATGTGATGAGATATCATGTTTAAAGAATCATAGGAAGCGAATTGAGAACATGTGAAATGAAGTAATGATGTTATATGGTTCAACAAATTTCATTTGGTGGAAACAAATATTGAGATATAGGCATCAATGAGGGTTTCATGAACGGACCCAATGAGGATCGATCCGCGACTACCCAAACCCGCCTCTTACAGGCTAGGGGATGGTGACTAGAACCGAGTAGGTCATCACACACTTGGGAGGCCTTGACCTATCTTATCTATACACATGCACTCACATAAATCATCATTATACAGTACATAGATTTATAAATACTGAAATGAAATGCATGAATAGATCTATCCCAACCAGAGTAGAAAAAAATTACAAAAGGGAAAATACAGGACACACCAAAAGAAAACTTAAAATGCGTCCAACCTACTAATAAGGAAGAGATTGCTGTCAGATGCACCCAATTAAAAGCTCCACATCCTAGCTTTGATAAACAACCTGGTCAGTCAATCTCACAATGCTTTACCTACTTTGGGTGCTCCTGGGACAATGCCAAATGGCATGTGATCAGAAAAAGACAAAAGACATGCATTGAAAAGCTCGTGTAGAGGTGAGTATAAAGATACTCAGTATGCACCCAAAAAACCCTAAAGATAAAGATAAACTATAAGGAAACAATATACTCATCCCAGCCAGAGGGAACCCAAATGAGAGAGAAACTCCATCTTGAGACCATCCTTGGATAAACATGACTAGTCATCGCAAACCACAAAGTCCGTCAACCAATAAGTGACAACACCGCAAGTAGACCCAAAAAGAACACAATATAAACTCATCTTAGGAACCAAGAATCATGAGGTTCAAACCTCAATCGAAGCCATAGGTTCTTCTCAAGGCACTAAATAAAATAACCGAAAGCACACTCTATGAGCAGAGTCATCCCAAATGACACTCGTCTGAGAAAAATCCACTCTATCGGTAAAATGTACCAATGGCACAACCCGACCAACCCTACTAATACCTATATTTGAGGACACGCTTGACAGAAAACATCATGAAAGAAGTCAATTTTTGACTGAACTAACTCCAATTCCTTGGGTAGTGGATCCCACCCAGGATCCACTGGGGGACACTTAACCCTAACCAGGAACACTGAAAAAATAAAGGGTGTACTACACAACATCTAGAATATGGAATAACTCACTTAGAAGAGGATCAACGCCCGTGTAGAGTTGTTCATGTAAATTCCGAGAACTCCTCTGAGGAAAACAACACGATAGATCATAGAAGAAACACATTATGATACAAATATAGGGATTCTATGAATATGGCTCATTGGGGGCTCCATACCCTACTAAAACATCATGGGTAGAGGATCGATGCCCAAATAATTATTTGTCACACCGATTCAAATATCATACTTGGGAAAGATTATGGAATTTGAGGATCATTTTAGGCCTCATAGGGCTATACTTACTCTAAGTTATTTGAGTATACTGTCGATGATGATTGAGACAACTCACTCTAGAAAGAGTGAATGCATCAGAGCAACATGTACGCAAAGAAACCAAGGAGGGGTCACAATCCAGTGAAGGGGACATGATACTGAAAACCCTCACATTAGCTGAAGAGGGGAACAGCCTGGTGAAGGGGATATGATGTTGAAAACCCTCATAGATAAACGACAAGGGGACCCACTCGACTAACCTAATTGAGACATCACAAACAGGAACTATCGGACCCAACCAACCCAGCTGATAGAGGAGTCACTAACCCACACAACCCATATAAAATCTCCTACACACCAAACATCCTAGGCCAAAACCATGGACACCATCACATTCCATGAGAGAAAACATGCATGATAGACTATTTATTTTCCATAAATGGACACCTGGTGAAAAAGTCACATTTCACAGCAACCGTCCAATCCTAACCACATAAGGCCAGCACCCTGTTTTCAATTTAAACACCAAAAAATGGTCTCAAAACATCAAAATTAAATTTATTGTCTCAAATCCACTGATAGTGCGTCAATAAGACATTAGAAGCAGGAGATACGTCCAATATAAGATTTTCCAAATAATAATAATTATATTATTATATAAAAATTTGATGTTTCGTGTCACCGATCCTTGATATGAAGACATAAAGTACCCAAAAGACCTCAAAAGCTCTACCTCACCCCAAGGGTCATGTATTTGTAGATGGATCGTGAATTAGACACCAATATTTGGTGTAATGTGGGTTTAAATACCCCCTCACTATTCTTGATGGACCGGCCCGCTCCTGCCGGCCCAACCGCGCTGGCCCATGGGCCAGTGCCCAGCAGCCCCTAGTTCGTCAGCCCCCCACTACGCCACCCTTCATCCACATCCACTACCATAATCCACCCCCACTTCACAACCTCCTTCCACGGCTAGACCATCACTAGAGCGCTACCAGAACTTCCACGGACCACTGAAACAACTCTGGTGGTCCAAAATTGATGCAAAACATGTTCTAGAAAGCCCAAGAAGATATATTCCTCAATTGGTTGACTATTTGAACAAAAAATAATAATAAACAAGGGGATATGAAGTATAACTCAAATACACCTACCTTGGAGTGAAACACCAAAGCATTGGGTGTTGAACGATGTTTGTAACGTGATGATTCCCATTCTCGTGAAGATTGACATCAAAAGCGGCTACTGGTGGCTCCTTTATATTAGTTCATCCTTTGGAGAGGGGGTTGTGTCTTGGTGTGTGAAGAAAAGGTGATGTTGGAAGGATAGGGTATTTATTAAATTTAGTTAAATCTATATCACCCATTTTACACCCCGCCAATGTGTCACCTCTAACCCAGCTCCCAGTTCTTGTAAACTTCTGTAACACCTAGGAAAAACATGGAGTTATGGACTCAAATGAGGTCTAAAAAATCCAATCTGAGACTCTGTTCTAGATTTATTCAATCCAACATCCAGAATAATAAAATATAATTTATTTATATAAATTTCCTCAATAATTCCTTCTACTACAGGACCGCCATGACAAAACATACACCCCGACTTGGGTAAACTGCACACTCCAGACTGAACATTGCCCTAGGATTTATTATTCAATCTTCCATTTAAGAGATGTCTCATTTACTCCACATGCATAGTTTAAATATACTTAATATTTTTATAAAAGTTATTCTGGGCACACAGGGCAACAACATCACATGTCATCTTAGATCCTAGTTCTAGAAATTTATGTAGAAATATTCCAATGGTTGATAGTAAAAAACCAAAGTCACTACATCTTCCCCACCATTAGAATGTTCTTCCCTAAAAATAATGAGTCTAGGAATGAGGGAATGAAACTAAACTCTCACCTGGTCCATCCTCGCAAATGAATTCACCAAAAACTAGCAAAAAGATACCAGGGGTTCCCGTGCTATCGACAAGATAAAACTCAAGGGAAACACAAGAAATACCACTCCCAACTATGATCTATGGTCTCAAAGGTGGAACCTAATCTAATAAAACTCTCTCATGACCTGACCCAATGGGGATTGAGTCGTGACTCCCCAAACCCGCCTCGAATAGGCTAGGGGCTGGCGACTACTGTCGATTAGGCTATCACACACATTGGAGGCCTTAACATATCATAGCTGTATACACACAAACACATAAAACTCCATTAAAGAGTTCATAAATATATTAAAACTAAAATGAAATTCATTCATAAATATATCCATACTGGAGGAAAACAAAATTATAAAAGGGAAAATATTGGGCTCCCCAAAAGAAATCCGTAAAAGCATCCAACCTACTCAGTTGGAGTGGATCGTTGTGAAACGCACCAGCCAAAAAGCTTCTTGGCCCAGCATTGGTAAACAACCTAGTTATTATATCTCATTATGATCCTCCTCCTCCTCCTGTAAGTCCTCCTGGGACTCTGTCAAAAGTGTTGTGGTCTGCACATTACATGAGAAATGTACAGGGAAATCGCATGCAGGGGTGAAAATAAAGATACTCAGTAGGATCCCCTAAAATACCAAAAGATAAGGAGAAACTGAAAGGCACAAGTCTACTAATCTAGGCCAAAGGCTACCCACAAGAAATAGAAACTCCATCTCAACACCATCCTTAGCTAAGCATGACTACTCACCTCAAACCACAAAGTGCATCAACCTAGAAGTGATAACAACGTAATGAGGCCTAGATATAACCCTAGCTATACACTTCTTGGGCACTAAGACTCATGAGTTTCAGACCTCTTTTCCAGCCACAAGATCTACTCGAGTCACTAAGGAAACCCACTAAAATCAAACTCTAAAAGCTCAGTTATCAGAGATGACAGTCATTTGAGAAAAATAAAATATATGTAAAACTAAAAAATGGAACAAATCGACCGACCATTGTTATAACTATCCGTGAGGGAACTCTTAATAGATAACATCACAAAAGAAGTCAAAAAGTGACTAAACTTACACCAACTCCTTGGGTAGGGGACCCCACCTAGGATCTACTAGGGGACACTAAATCCTATCCAGGAACACCGAACACAGAAAGAGGGTATCGCACAACAACTTGAATATGAAAAAACATGTTTATCGGAGGATCAACACCCCTGTAGTGTTGGACACACCAATTCTGAGAACTCCTCTGAGGAAAATGGAATGACTGATTGTAGAAGAAACACATCATGATGCACATATCGGGATTTTTTTACCAAGGCTCAATAGGGGATACCTACCCTACTAGAAGATCATTGGTAGAGTATCAAATCCTGGTTAAATATTGGTCCCAAAAATTTGAAGACCCTTCCAGGAAAACATGAATGGGCCTGAGGATTGAACCAGGCCACTCAGGGTAATACATGCTTCTTGTCTGCTGAGGCTACTGTCGAAGAAATTGAGACAACACACTCTAGAAAGTTGGAATGCATCTGCATTGCACGTTTGCTAAAGCATTTGAAGAGGGGTAACAGTTTGGTGAATGAGACGTGATACTAAAAATCCTTTTCATTTCTAAAGAGGGGTCACAGTCTGGTGAAGGGAACATGATATGGAAAACCCACATAGTCCAAAGTCCAATGGGACCCACTCAACCAAGCTGATCGAAACGTCATAAACAGGAACCAGGGGACCCACACAACCTAGCTAATAAAAGGCGTCGCTAACCAAAGACACCCGCAAAAAATGGCATTCACACCACATATCCTATTCCCAAACTGTGGCCACCATCATGTTCTACATAGAAAAACATATAGGATAGGCTATTTATTTTCCATAGAGAGACACGTGATGAAAAAGAATCATTTCACCGCAATTACCCAATCCGACCTTCATGGGACCCACACTCTATATTTGATTTAAACACCCAAAAGTGGTGTAGAAATGTCCAAATTAATTTTAGTTTCATAATACCACTGGGGGCACCTTAATCAGAAATAGAACACAAAAGATACATCTGATTCATGATTCAACAAATATAAATAATTATATTTTTATTAAAATTGGACATTTTTTATCGAACCTCGAGATCAGGGTATAATGTCCCAAAAATGATCTCAAAAGGTTTGACTCGACCCTAGGGTCACATTTCCACAGGCGGTGAGTGAATCAGACACCCGGTTTAAGAGTTACGGTGGTTTAAAACACCCAGACCGTTCTGGCTGGACTAGACTATTCTGGCCGGCCCCACCACACCAGCCCGTGGCCCACGGAATAGCCTCCACCAGGATACATATCCTCCACCACACCACCATTCATCCTCCTCTATACCACCTTATAGAAAACACTGCCACTGGAAACCTCCCTTGCCACGCCAGAAACCACCGCACCGCCCCCTTCCGCAGCCGAATCGTCGCCACAGTGCTACCAATAATTCAACGGACCACCAGGGCCACTATAGTGGTCCAAAAATCGATTTGATACATATTTTTTAGATCTTAGGATGACATATTCATTGATTCATTGATTATTTGAACTAAAACGAAGCGAAAACGAAGGGGATGCAAAGTAAAACACAAATCCATCTATCTTGGGGTGAACTACTAAAGCCTCAGGTATTTAATGACATATGTGACACGCTGATTCCTGATTTGGCGATGATCGACATCAAACAAAGCTTCTAACAGCTTGCCCTTGGTTCGTTCCCCCATTGGAATTGGGGCTATGGCACTGCGTGTGTAGAAAAGGGGAATTTGGATGGAAGAGATATTAATTTAATTTTATTAAATCAATAGCACACATTCTACATCGCGCCAAGGTCTCACCTCCGATCTGCCACCCAACACTAGATAACATATGTTTCACCTAGGGTACACATGATATTTTAGACTCAACTGATGTCTCTAAAATCCGATCTCATACACAATTCTTGAGTTATTCGATTTGGAGTCCAAAATAAATTAATTTAATTTATTTAAAGAAACACCATCGATAATGTCTTTTAATGAAGTCCCACACTGATAAAACATACACACCTCCTAGGGTAAACGACTATCTCTATGCTCAACTGTGTCCTTGGATTTTTGATTCGAGGTATTGTTTAAGAGATATCACATTCCCACCATACGGGTAAAATAAAAATACGTAATATTTTTATAAAATCTATTCCAGGCACACCAGGCCCTAGAATTGCATGTTGTCTCAGTTACTAGCTCTAGAAATTTATGTTGAAATATTCTAAAGGATGATAGGGAAAAACTAAAGTCTCTACATAGGGGGTAAGAAATCAGTGTGAGACTTCTCCGCCTTGATTGAAAAATCATGCAGATGTTTTCAAAGAGGTATTCACTACTATAGATTTGTGTTTATCAAGGTCTTGCTAAAATCATTGATAAGATACTCCTTTATCAGTGCTAAAAAAGTGATGATAAATGGTTCTATTTTAAGTGCTAAATACAATGCTAAGAGACCGTGTTTATTTTCACTTGGTTTAGTATTGATAAATGAAACCATTTATCACTTATTTTTCTAATGATAATAAAAGGACCCTTGATCAGTGCTTTTTTTGCATTCATAAATTCCAATTTCTTAAGAGCTAGCAAAAACCACTGATAAAGGCTAACTATTATCAATGCTAAAGGAAACATTGATAAAAACCAACGTTGACAAAACTTTTTGTTAGTGCTTATAAAAATATCCTTTATCAGCACAAAAGAAGAACTGATAAAGATTACTTATATAAATTCTAGAAAAAAAGTATGGACAAAGGGTACCTTTTATGATCATTATGTTGAAAAAAGTTATTCCCTTCATCAGTGCTTTTATTTTAGCATTGATAAGGGGTACCCATTATCTGTTCTTTCGTAGTGCTGATAAAATGCGTATTTCAGAAAAAAAAATATATCCTTAAAAATGATGTATTAAAATATAAATATATTAAAATTTAAATAAATATAGTATATTTTATTAAATATGATTTGTAGAATATTTAATATACATTTACACTTAATAGATAATATATTTTGTTAAAAAGGCTTATAAAATAATGAAAAAAACATTAATTAATAATTATCTAATTATTATCAAGTAATAGTCATTTAATAACAATTGGATGACCTAAAAATTCAATTAAATAATGAACGATATGAGATGTGAAGAAAAAATGACATGAGATTCAAATGTCCATAACTTTTGATCTGAGTGTCCATTTAGACTCTACCACATATCAAATCAATTTATATGAAGAGATCTCTATAGTGTTGACTTAGGAGACACAGATACATATATTTTTGAGATAAAGAATGTTTATTAAGGCCTCCAAAACATAGTTTTTTTGGATACCCTAATTATTAAATATTTTATGGGATTTCAACTTTTTTTTAAGATGGTCTTCTTGTCCTTTTTCAGTATAGTTTGAATTTATTCCAAGGGATTATATTCAAATTGATATTAAGGTTTTGAAAATTTATAATGTTTCTTTTTTTAGATTTATTAATAAATAAATATATGAATATTTATTATATTTACATATAATCAATGAAATGTACACATAAATATTTAATCATATTTACATAAAAATGTATTTTTAAAATATATAAACTATATTTTATCAGCCCTAAAAATCAATGATATGGGCACAATTTATTAGATTGATTTAGTGATGATATAGCTGGCCTTTATCATTTATTCTTTAGCACTAGTAAGGGCAGGATTTTAATGAAGCATAGATCACAAAATCATTTTTAGAACAGATAAAGACAATTAATAGCACTTCTAAAAGAATAATTTGCAGTAGAGATTGTAGGAGCACATGGATGATGACACATGACATGATTAAGATCGTTTATCTTTTGGGGTTTTTCCATAGAGGGGATGGATCTACGATAATGTGTTTCTTTAATTTAAGGGTGATGTTTTTCACTAGAATTATTTTTTAGAGAGATGGAAAAGGTTTATTAGGGTATGTTTTTCACATAGTTTTTTTTCACATTCATTATAATTCATGTTTGCAAATTTACTTGTATTTTTAACTCTATGATTTATATTATAATTTCTAGAGATTCCCAATGGGTTTTTAATCCTCTATATCGAATGGTTTTTCAATATTATAAAAACTATTATGCAATAATTTATTTATTATTCATTATATCCCTTCTATATTTCATCAATATTATCCAAAGTATTAATTAAGAACTTTCTACCTAGGATCACGAATCCACCCAATATAATGCACTAAAGTCAAGGGATGTGAAAAAGATAATCAAATCTTGATGATGAGAACTATTTGGAAATAGGATATATTATAATAGAGAGGGAAAGTTGAAATTAAACTATACCAGTGGATATTTGAGTGGTCCTAATGAATATATTATTCTAACATTTGATTGAATGTATTATAAAAAGGGATCATGTATTTTACATTTAAGGGGTATGGGTAGCTATAATTACCTATTCCCCTCCTCTAGGGTTGTTCTTAAGGACCATCATTTTCTCTATGAATAAATGAATTTTTATGCTTCTTATTTCATCTTGTTTTTTATTAATCATTTTTTAACATCATGCTAATTACTGATTTTATTGTGCTTCTGGTTCCACCCTCCCAATACTATGAATTTATTTTGTTTCATTGATAATTTCCATCATGCTAGGTTTTTCCACATTCTGTTTATGACTGATTTCTTCTCTTCTCTTTTAATTGTGAACTCGGGGATCCTCTTATGGAGAGATAACATACATTTCTATGTTACAAGTGAAAGGTGGAAGGTTTTTATTTAGTTAATTATTATATATTTTTTTGAATCAATTCCATTCCTTCTCCAAGGGTTATGATGAGAGGTTTGACAAGTGTTGTGACAACCAATAATTCCTCACCTCTAGTTTTTTTCATTTTTTCTATAAATATTTCACTTCCAACCTCGAGTGACTTCACTTGATAGAATAAACCATTAAAATGGGAGGTGAATCTAGTCTTCATGTAGACATATGAGAGACTCCACAACTCTTTAAAAAGGGAAATTCCAAAAGATGAAGGACATTTAAATTTTAGTTTTTACCATTATCTATAGAGAAATGTGTTGAAAAAAGTGATATATCTTGCAATCAACTAAGATTTTGGTTAGAAGGAAATTAATAGAAATTTTAGAACAACAATTAATCAGATTTTATGTGAAACAATTAGGTTTTTAATTGTTCTCAATAACTCTAGGTTTCATTCCTCTACATTACTTATTTCTATCCACTCTTCTTTTTAATTTTTATTTTACAGTATCATTCATCATCAAAAAAAATTTTTCCAAACATTAATGAAACTTTTTCCAAAAAAATATCAAATACTATAACAATAATAAAATAATAATCAATGGAAATAACATTTTAATCAAATATAAATACACTTCAATAGAATGATCCCAAAGGTTTGATCCTATAATGTACTTAAATTTAAATGTACATTGGGACTACTATTTGATGCATATTTCTTTTATTTAACATGGTTTTTTTAGTAGTCATTGAGGTGTTCAAGGACCAGGGATCCAATAGTTAAGGAAGTGTGGTAACCAACTAGAATCTTTGGAGTGACTAGGGTACCACAGACTAACTGATGGAGGTGTAAAAATCACAAGAAGAACAAGGGTGATACAAGATAGTTAGTAGTAAATGCAGTATCCCCAGGATTGACCTAGAGCCCACCAGAAAGCTGGTGAGCCCCACTAGCTTACCCATCATCTATAAGAATTTTTTTAATCAGGGGTGACCCTATATTTCATTCCCAAAATACTTAATTGTTATCTATATAACCTATATCAACACATATTCAAAAATGATAATAGAGGGGATCTCCCCTAGAAAAAATGGCTCCCTTATCCTCTCTCCTTCACTATTGGAAGAACTAGTTGATCTGGAGACTCTTGTTTAATAATATTAATCTATACAGGCCTAAAAATACAAATTATCTTAGGATAAATTATATATCTAGGTTCTTGTCTCTAGATCTCTGGATTCCAATATGATATAGTAGAGTTTTCTTTGATCACTGAAGGATTAGAGCCCAAATCAATCTAGGAGAACTTTCTATATTTTGATAGGGTCTAGATACATTGGTGACAGTGGTTCTTATTGAGTAAGTATAATCATATTCTAGCCCTCATAATGTCATCCTTCTAGGAAATTTATTCTATAATCCCCATGTGATTATTTTTTGATTGTTCTAGGGATAATTTGAATGTTGGAACTCCTTTCCCCCAAACATAGTACGGAATGACAAGGATGACCATACAACAATTTGAAAGGAGACATATGTATCTAGGACTGATAACTGTTTCTATATGAGAACTCCACTAACAATATGTTCTCCCCCCATGATCCAAAACAATTCATCACACAATTCCTTTTAATTTTTCTAACATTTATATCATCTGTTCGGATTTTACTTTTGTTTTAGGATGATAAGCTATTCTATTGGTTAGCTGATTTCCAAAGGATTACTATAAGGATTTCTAGAACTAATATGTAACCTCGGGTCCTTTTCAAATGCAATCAAAATGGGATTTCATGAATAATTACAATTTCCTAATTGTAGATGTTGGAAAATGTTTCCACAGTATTAGATTAAAAAAAGGGATGATGTGAGACAACTTTATAACCTAATCCATAATCACACAAAGTTTATCGTGTTTCTAAACTGTTCTTGGAAGACCTATCTAAAAACACTTTTTTTTTCTATTTACATGTATAAATCAACAAAGAGCGAAACATTCTTGATGGTTGTTAATTCTCTTACATGGCCTCCTAATAGCTGATGCATCTTGAAACAAACCCTGAAACTTTTCATTTTAAGCTTTTCCACCAAAATCATGATGTCAGTTCTTTATACATATTCCATATTTAAGGATAAACCACCCATATTTAACAATGGTAGGAAAAACAAAGATATTCCTAATAGGTTGGAGGATCTACAATCATATCTCTAAACCATAGCACAAATTTTTCATATAGATTCCATATATCAAAGATATCCACATAATTGAGTTTTGAACTCAAAGTAAAACATTCTAGATTGGATATATGATCATCTCATGTTAGGTCAACTAAATCAGGAACACAATAAATTGGAAGGAAGGTTACAATGTCACCTTTCTCAACATGCCCCAAATAGATATATGATATGTATAACATTAGCTACCACTGGTATAAATATTCTTTATCTGGAAAATTATATTATTTCCCCCATAATTATCCATACACAGAGTTCACTTTATTCTATGTATACATAAATTCTACATAAAAAATTTTAAGATATTCTATCTATCTTCATTTATTTATATTCAAATACCTTTGGGAGAAAATGTATTTCAATGTATTATGATCCATAAACACCATGATTTTCTCCCAAAAAACATAATGATAATAAGTATTAAAATCATAGACTCGGAAAAATAAATCCAAATCATGTATCTAGTACAACATGTCATGTAACTATAACTTCTGTGATACATAATCTATGACATAATCTCCCAAAAAGATAACAAAACATGGCCCCCGATCCATATGCATTAATATAGAATAAATACCCCTATCCCAATTTTTGAAATATTATGATAGGGGTTAATGGAAGACAAAACATAATATTTTGAAAAGATTTCTAACATTCATCACTCTATTGGAAAGGATCATTTTTCCTTATGTCATAAACGAAGGATTTCATGAGAAATACCAAAAAAAGCTTATGTAGAATCCTTTTTATGCCTTGGAAAATACATATCTAAAAAACATTCTTTGTTGGTTTCCATGAGATAAAAGCTTCTATATTTTCATGATCCATTGAAACCTTTTTATTTAGAAAATAAATTAAAATGGAAATGTACCTCCTATATTCATAAATCACACATTGAAATATTAGAATAAATATTATGCTCCTACAAGTTAATCAACACTAAAATGAAGTGTTGTACAATATTGGCATGAGTTCTAGAATATGTTAGTATATCATCAATGAAAACCTCCACAAAGGAATCAAGATACCTCAAAAATATCTGGTTAATTAGTTCCATAATATCCTATGGTTCATTCATTAGGAAAAAGGGAATAAACACATATTCATTGTTACCTAAATATATCCTGAAGGATGTTTTAAGAACATCCTCTTTCTGAACTCACGATTAGTGATATCTTGATAATTGGTAAATTTTAGAGGACCATTGGACTCCCCTCAGTAGATAAAAAAAGTCATCATTTCATGGAATATGATTCGTATTTTTATTTTAACTTGGTTAAGCTTACTATAATCCTCACAAAGTCAAAGAGTTTCATAAGCCTTATTTATGAAAAGAATCAGTGCTACCCATAGTGATGTTCTCGATCAACTAAAAAATGTTCTTTGTAATTCATTAATATTTAATTCTAATTCCACCAATTAAAAATTATCCATCCCATAAGATGAATCAAAAATTGTATTAGTCCTCAATAAGAGATCAATCAAAAACACCACTTCTATTTTTGGGGGAAACCCCAAAAACATTATTAGGAAACACATCAGGAAACTAGTCAACAATAGTTATATAATATCTACTATAAATTTCAACCACATATGCTAACACAAATAATGCTGAATGATTATTGATAAATCCAACCATAGTTACTAAGGGACCTTTACTACTTACATCCACTTCCTAAACTCCTTTGAAGAAATATTTAACACCATAAAAAAATTTACAACTCACTTACTATGAATAACATTAAATATGGGACATAAATGATGTAAAATAGTCCATTATAAAAATCATGTCATATATATCGATATCTAGAACTATTAAATTTGATGACAACTCAATGCCATCTATTGTTATAACACATGTTTCACACTTAAAAGCCTGACACTCTCATTGCCCAAGTGGAGTTTTTTGTTTTAAATAATAAGCCTTCATCTCATCATTTAAACCCAAAAGTTCAACAAACTAAGAAGAACTAAATGTGTTGGATGAAATCATATTAAATAAGGACAGTCTAAGGGTATAATCCATAAGAATCATACTTCACACCATCAAAGGAACAGATTGATCCTCTGTGACCACTACCTCAGCACCAAAAAATTGCTTACTTAATATCCCTTACTCTTTTTTCTCTACTGATATTGAATATCTTGGGTATTTACGTTATTTCTAGAATCACCTTGGATCATCCAGTTCATATGTGGAGATTTATTCTGATGAGACCCTCTATTCAATGTATAATATGTCAGAGGGACATGAGATTCATTACCAGTACTATGATTCGTAGCACTATGAGAATAATGCATGAGATATCCCAGCTGGTTACAGTAGTAACATGATCAAGGTGGTTTCATATAATATCACTTGAGATACTAAAAGGAATCACATTGGAATTATCCTTGCATTTCTCCAGGTTAAGGAAGGAAGTTGTTGGATCACATGGTCTGATTTTGAGATATAACACCACTTTGGAAGTAGGTGTCCCTCTTCCACTTATTCCTAGAATTAGAGATCCAACCTATTCCCATGGGTATAAACAAGCTCTCTTCCCCCATATTTCTCAAGATATCCCTTTCTACCATAGTCACTATATTTACAATCTATTTACAGTTTTTAATATAATTGATAATAATATTTGAGAGAATATCATATCATAGACCCGAATAAAAAATGTATTCCCTAAAGAATTATCTTTCAAATACTTTTAGTGAAAAGTGAACAATGTTCATAAATGATCAGTATATTATATCATCAACAGAATACCTTACTTAAAATTGATAAAAAATGTTTTCTAATTATATTAATCGTGCAAGGAAATAATTTTTTTTAATAATTCTTCAATGTCCTCTTATATAATTCCTTGGTAAAATTTAGTCTGAATTAATAATTTCCTCCAACCAGATGTTATATCATCAAAAATTTACATTCCCATAATTATTTCCATCTTTTCTAGTGTTCAAAGGAAATCAATGATTTGATTCATCCTATTTGGCCACACCATAACTTCTCCAGTCTCTAAATACCCACAAAAGATGGTTTTATTCAGTTTCAGAAACTGGATAGAGTAATCCACTAGTTGAGGCTCATCATTCGTACTTACTCTATAAAAGTCTTGAAAATATATAAATATGCTCTGAAAAAGATTTTTATTCACCTATAGCTTAAGAGAAACCACATTTTCTGGTTCCTCTTTATGTTGACTCATGAAACATCTACCCAATTCCATTTTCTATAATCATAACAAAACTTTTTTTAGTCTCACTCCCGTGAAACAAAAGGCTTAGAAATTTGAAAATACTATATCAACAAAATTTCATGATCCACTATTTTTAAAATTCATGCATTTTAATCAATTTTAACATTCTCAATAAATCCTAAATGCAAAGATGATCAATGTCTTCCTAATGGGATGTTTCACTAAAAGTACATGATATGCAATCCACATTGGCTAAACCAATGGAGATGAGATAAAAAATTACCTATAAGTGTATTAAAACACATGATTCCTCAAAACGTAAAGGTAACTTGAAATTCATCATAAAAATATTATCTACATATTTTTAATATTTTCATTTCATGTTTTGAGATTCATATCTCCTTGATACCATCCCCACAAGGAAAACAGACTAATCAAGACTAATACAATTTTTATCAATTTTCCCCACCTCCATTGGCTTGGGAAGAGGTGAAGGTGATACATATAGTGAAATTATTTTTGACTTATAAGACTTTGTAAATTTTTAAATAAAATTTTCGAAGAAAGGCACTTAGTCGGCATGAGATTCCGAGGTATAGAGAGCCTCGGCGTGGTTATATTAAAAATATTATAAATATTTTGTCATTCTTGTGCAGTTTCTATTGGAACATTGAATAAGTCATAATTGATGTCTCCGATTGAAATTTTGAGCTCGTAGTTGAGTTCAGAACATCATGTTTACCCAATGAGCAACATAACATTTGTAAACTCTAGGTTTTAGACTAAAGGAGAGTTGGTGGGGGGGGGGGTGTTATATGAGATTTAATTTATTTAATTAAATTAAATCAATTAAACCCCCTCCCCAACCATTTAGTTCACAAATCATAAGGAGGAGGTGCAACCCTCCTCCCCCCTTTTTCTAACTGATGTACCAAGGCCGAATTGAATAAATGAGGTGTTGCTAATCTCTATTCTGGACATTGATCAACATTAGATCATAGAGTATCATGATTAGAGTGTATTTCTACACCTAAGCTTCAATGAGTCACCTTATATGTAGGTGTATTTGGGTTTTATTCATGAACCCTTTTGTTATGTGTTTTTTTATGGTTGTAGAGCCCTATTAAAATTGTCAGAGATCCATTCTATGACTATATATGGTTTTCGGGGGAAACCGAGGTGAATCTGGTGACTTACAGAGAAATTTCCATAAAAATTCCTTTTTACATGCTATGTAAGAAAATTTAACATGCCTAATGTTCTTCCAATTTGGAAAATATGGCATTTTGAGACTACACAACATGTTTTGGGGATACACAATGTGTAGTGATCCAATGTCATGCATCTAAAAGAATTTTCCAAGGTAGGAATTTGATAGTACATGGACATGTAAAGGTAAACAACTAAAGTACATAGGCATGGGGTTTCAGAAATGGGAAGGTTAAAATGACACAACCACATGGCTATTTAGCCTAGACATGCCATGTACCTGGAGGTACACCTCATGTGTGAGGAACCGATGGTTGAAACATGTGGCGGAAGAACAAGGTCGGTGGCCGGGTGAGGTAGGGAACACTATGTATGTGATACACTTTCTATGTGAACCAACATTTCAAGTCAATACAAGTAAAATATGGGACCCAACCATGTTCTTGGGAAGGTTCACACATTGTGTGGTCCCTAGTGTATGTCGTGTACTTTCATGAGATCCTCTTGATGTCTTCCTCCTTGCATATCTTTTTAGATAGGGCTCACAAAATGGATTTTGAGTATCATATCATGGTATATTTTCCATTTTGAATGCGATTATAGTCTTCATAGTGTCCTACAAAATCCGATTTGGAGATATTAAAGCATGACACTATAGTAGCAATGATTATGCTTGGGTAATGATCAAGGAGAATCACTGGCTTGACTTTGGGGATTATACCCTACCAAATTACCAAAGGATGTAGATCCCCTAAACTCTTAAGGCCAAAATAGTGGTGCTACCTAGATGGATCATGGCACTGGTCCCCCACCTGTGGTATTGTTGGGATGCGAGGTACGATAAACATGACACTCCTTTCAATGGCTCTTGACCGATGTTGTAGATCCATGGGGTTCTTAGAGAGAGACACTAGGACTAATACTCCCTTACAGTATTAGGGTGAGGGTTTCCCTTACCTATTTAATTTGGTATAGATGGGACTCCCCAATTAATGGTAGGTGTTATTTACCCATGTTTTAGTTTTTTTGAGGATGGTGATCCCATGATGGATCAGGTAGAAGGTTCTTCGTATTGTTTGTGTAGTTGGATACAATGCTCCCCTATCATGCCACGGTGTGGGCCCTCCATTCTCATTTGATAGATAGAGTAAGTAACCCCATATGTGATAAGTGTGCAATTCCTATATCCATGGTTTGGGTACTTCCTACAATTTGAGGGTGCAGGTTCCCCATACGTGATGTATAGATAGAGTGGGTGCTCCCCTACCATTTAGGGTGTTGTTCCTCTATCCATGCAGTCATAACTGCGATGTATTTCTAGGGTGTGAGTCCTCCATTACTTTTATTCTGGAATATTTTGTACTCCCCTATCATATTAGGTAGTCGGTCCTCTATCATGGGGTCGATACCTACCTTTCGTGTTTGTGTGCGGGTCCCCCATAGTGATCTTTCTGGTAGAGTGGAACTCCCCTATCATACATGGGTTCTTGTATTCCATCAGTAGAGTGGTAATCCCCTATTGTGCTAGTGTGTGTGTCCTCTATATATAGATTTTTACTCCCCTATTATATTAGGTTGTGGGTCCTTTATGTAACGACACAGATCACATTTCCGCCCAAAGGTGGCCCGTACACGGTTGGTCACGTGACCTAATGAGATTTTCTACAAATTCTCGAGGATACCTGCTAGAAATAGGGGCCAAGATTTGATAATTGGGAAACTATTACATCATTGGTAGAGTATATGTAGAGGATAACAAACAGAAAACAATAGAGGAGCAGTAACGCCAAATAGAAATAAACATTGGAAAGATAATTATAAATACAATAAGAGCCATAATATATATATGATCCATGGAATATGTGTATAATAAAGTAGAAAAACAAGTCACAATGTTGGAAAGAAATACATAAAACAAGTATAAATGAAACAAGTAACTCCAACAGCATTAATAGCCTCAGTTTGGTCTCATTATCTCCAACTCCATAAAAATTTAGTACCAAAAGATGAATAGAACTCTCCCTTATCTATAAATGATACCATGTAATCTCTTTGTGTAAAAAAAAGAACTAAATAGGGTGTGATCTGAATACCAGAATGAAAAAACCAAAATATCTATGTGTAACTGTCAGGGAATATATATCCGGTAATATGTAAAGATGAAGCAATAAACTAGGAAATACTCGAAAGTAAACAGTGTTATAGCTTTCAATTACATTCATTTACATTTATCATTAAATCTGTTGATTCTTGTAAACCTTGGGATCTATCCTATACTTTGTATACCCTATGTATGTAACAAAACATATTTCATAGAATACCATCTAAGCATTCATGTAAGACCGAATCCAAACTTGCGATTTGTCTTGGAAGACACATCACAATCATTAAATTATTTTGTCACAACCCTTTGGGAATTTTCTCATAGTCTAATCCCCTGGTCTAACATAACAACCATTCATTTATTAATGACCCTCTGAAAAAATATCTCATGGACTAACCCTTTTGTCCTAATATGCTCTCAAACAATTATAAAAACAACCAAGAAAATATATCCGGGTTTAATCCCTTTGGTCTAACATAGTATCAAATAATCATAAAAAATCACTAGGGAAATATATCACGGTCTAATCCCCCAGGTCGACAGTGACATGATAGCTCTCACACTCAATACCCCTAGGTACACATGATAGTAATAACATAAACAAATGGCCCTCCATAGGGAATATCTCACAGTAGATTCCCCAAGTTCGTCCTTCTAAATCAATATCACAGGAATCACACATAATCATCCACTCCATCCTAACAAGAAATTCATAGAAATAAGGCACGCCAGACAAGAATCCTAGACCAAATGGCCACAAATAATCAAACAAAGTAAAGACACCCTTGTGGTTTTCCATAAATAAGGAATCTTACCTTATCCATAAGCAACTACCCTTTACTAATTAAATAAACCGTAACATGTGATAAAAATGGTTAAATTCAAAATCAAGAAATACCCCATTCATGGGTAAGAAAATTTTTTAGCACATATAATCAAATAATGAACAACTAATGGAAAAAATCACCTACCTTAATGTATCGCGATCAATATACTTGATCTTCATACCATGAATCGGCCTAGATCGACATAGATCTACAAAAAGGTGAAAACTCTACAACTTTGAGTTCCTCAAGGGATATGAAGAATTAGGAATAACGGTTCTAGGGGTTCTGAGATCTCACCAGTGGGAGTCAAACACACCCAATGATGTCTCAATTGGTAGTCAAATAGAGAATCAAGGGTTCATTATTCATTCATCATTCCCAACCACTTATGTAGGAATCACAGGAAGAAGAATTCAGTTTTGGATATGAGACGTGACACAACTCCGATATATAAAATAACAAAACAACATGGCATGTTCATTAAAAGTAAATATTTTGTAGTAGCCTCAACTATACCCTGACTAAATCTGTCTACTAGGTTGTCACACTGCCATGTACTCAGTCGTTACGTGGCCAATACATAGTTTTATGAAGGAACTGGGTACACGATGTGTACTCAAAATTACATGGTGTGTACTTAGAAAAACAAAATTTCACCATTTTCCTAAAAAACAACCCAAAGTAATGATCTATATCTAAAATGTTGATATTTTTCTTACAAACGTTCCCCCTTAAATCAATTCATCCCTAAATTTCCCTTCCAATGGTGGTGAAGAATAATCTATGAAAAAATCCTGCCACTATGATTGCATGTAGGCCTCCCTCTCCCATGTCTCGTCATGTACACTCCTGTGCTACCATAGCACCCATACAAGAAGAATAGGCCGTCCATATAGAACATTCGTGTTGCGATCCAAAATCTGAATAGGGTGATCTTCAAAGGATGCATCCACCTCTAACTAAACCACCTCAGGATAAAAACATGTTATGGGTCTGAAAAGTAACATCGTAGATGAGAAACATGAAAGATGTCGGGAATATCCTGATACCTATGAGGTAACTGCAACCAACAGGAAACCTTTCTGACTCTCTCAAAAACCTCAAACTAATCGACGTATCTTAGTGAAAGCTTCCCCAACCTCCAAATACTCTTGTTTCCCAACCTCGGTGTGACACGTAAGAAAACCTGATCACTGACCTCAAAATCTAGAGTTCATCTCCATCGATTAGTATAAGATTTAGGGAATGAGTGTGCATTATCAATCCTCTTCCAAATCAACTCCACCTAATTAGTGGTATACTGGACAAGATGAGGACCCGGCATAGCTGCCTCTCTTGCCTCCTTCCAACATATGGGTGATTGGAATTTCCTACCATAAAAACCTCAAAATGTGCCATCTGAATAATTTTATGAAAACTATTATTGTAGAAAAACTAAACCAGGGATATGTGTCTCTCCCAAGAGTACCCAAAATCTATGACGCATTCTCGAAAAATTTCCTCCAAAACCTGAATTGTGCACTCAGAAATGCCTTCTTTCTGAGGATGTTAAGCTGTACTAAGAAGTACCTGTGTTCCCAAATCCCTCTATAGTCCATCCCAATAACCAGAAGTAAACCATGTATCCCTAAATGAAATAATAGAGTTTCGAACTCCATGCAGAACCACTATCTCTTAGATGTACAACTTTCCATGATCATCAACACTCATGGTCTCCTTTATTGTCAAGAAGTTTGAGACATTCGTGATCTTATCCATAACAACCCAAATTGCATCATTCCCTCGAGGTGACCCTAGTAAAACCATCATGAACTTCATCACGACATCATTCCACTTCCACTTAGTAATGGGTAACTGATGTAAAATCCACACTGGTCGCTGATGCATAGCTTTCACCTACATACAGGTGGAACATCTCATAACAAAACCAGCTACATTTCTCTTTATTCCAAGACACCAATAATGAAAATGTAGATCTCGATACATTTTGGTTACACCGGGATGAACATACCATACCTAGGTATGAAAATCTCTCAAAAAATCCTCACGTATGTCTAATGAAAGCCATATGTTCCCATGAAAATGAAAAACCTCATCCACTCCTATGATCCACCTAGGAGTATGCTCCTTGCATTACACACTCTCCCAGAGGATTACGCCTTCAGAATATGATAGATTCCACATTGTCACTCGATCCAAGAGAGTAGAGGTATCAACTATATAAGAAAGGAATGTCTTCCCCTATCTATCGTGCACCTCTAAATGCATCTTCGAGAATAGATCGATAAGCATCCACTCACTACGGGACTACTAAAATTTCCAATTATGAGTCCTCTTGCTCAACGCATCAGCCACTTCATTTCATTTCCCAAGCATGTAGTTAAGCTCAATGTCAAAAGACTAAAGGTACTCAACCCACATTTTGTATTTCAAATTCAGATCCTGCTATGTAAAGATATACCTGAGGCATTTTTGGTCTGTGTAACCCACAAAACACTCACCTAAAAGTAATCTCTCTAAAAATGCAAGGAATGAAAAACTACAACCAACTAGAGATCGTGCGTTGGGTAATTCCTCTCAAGTGGCCCCAACTACCGATACCCATATGCAATGACTCCTTCCCCTTACATAAGCACTACTCCTAACCCGATACATGATGTGACACAGTAATCGGAGTATCTCTCTCATAAATCCAACAAAATCAGGATTTGGGCGGAAGTCAATCTTTCTTTCATCTCCTAAAAAGATCAATTGCATGAATTTGTCCACAAGTACTTCACATCCTTCTTAGTTAGGACCATCAGTGGTGCTGTTAAGTGTGAAAAGTCTTGAATAAAACGTTTGTAGTAACTAAATTGCCCCAGAAAACTCCTTACCTCAATGATTTTCATTGGATGCACCCTAGAAACTAATGTTCTCACATTATTTGTGTCTACTGATACTCCAATATCTTAGATGGCATGACCCAAGAAGTGAAACTATACTATCCAAAAGTGGAATTCTGAGATTTTATCATATAACTGGTGCTCTCTGAATGTACTTAATACAATCTAAAGATGAATGTCATGGTCATGTCGAGTGTGAGAGTACACAAAGATATTTTCCACGTAGAGTACCACAAAATAATCTATGAAAGGATTAAACACTCTGTTCATCTGTGCCATGACAAATGATGGCATGTTCATGAAATCAAACAAAAATACCAATACTCGTATAGGCCATACCTGTTCCGAAATGTGGTAAGAGGTATATCTGATGGTCTAATATACAACTGATGATATACAAATCTCATGTAAATCCTTGAGAACACTTCGGCTCCTCGAAGTTGATAAAAGAGATTATCAATCCCTAACAAGGGATATCACCTCTTAACTATCAACTTGTTAAGCTTTAGATAATCCACAAAAAGTCTAAGGGTACTATTCACCTTCTTTGAAAAAAGGACAGGCAAACCCCAAGGATAAGTATTGGGTCAGATGAAACCTTTTTCCTACAACGCCTCTTACTACTTCTTGTGCTCATATATCTCTGGTGTAGCAATCTAATAAGGATGAATGGATAATGGTGCCGCTCCTGGAACAAGTACAATAGAGAAATCTCCCTCACTCTTCAGTGGTAAACCTGAAAAGTAGTCTAGAAATGAATCTAAGAGATGATCCACCACTTGATGAAAGACCAACGTTGAAGTCCCCAGGTTATCAAGATATAAACGAGCAATCTGGCTTGCAATTCATCCCAACCCATAATGATCAAGTCTCACTCTACTTTCCTTGACATACCATTTTCCTTGTGTAGAAAATACCACTCTCATGTGATGTGAAACTCACTCTGTGGCGATAGCAGTCAATAAATGCCTAAAAGGTGACCAAATAGTCCATTCTGATAATGTTATAGAAAACATTAATCTCTAAGACATAGAGGTCCCACAAGAAGTGATACCCACCAACCTCAAGAGTGAACTCCTTGCACTGATGTACACTAGCCTTCTTAATCCCCAATGGAGTGTCTAACATTATAACAACTCCAGAAGTATTGATTTAGAACCCAAGGATTTCCACAATGGGAACATATATAAAGCAATGGGAATCTCCCTTATCAAAAGGGTAGAATCTAAAACTGATGCAACTAGAATCCCACATCTATCTGTGGAGGGTCTGGGATTCTGCTCCCTCTGGTCTATTCCATTACAAAAGTCTAACCTATACTATGGACCTGAAACCCTACCCGTCTAAAGTGATCTTTTCCAAGATACTATTACTATGAACATATCGTATGGCTACCATAGCCATGACCACCTCCTCATCCAGAACATCTTTACAAACTCCAATTCCCAAACTGATGAGAAACTAGTTGTTTTATTCCGGAATGTGGAGTCATATCAGATCCCTTCACACTTTCTGTAGGTGAGAACATCCTGAAAAATTGATGAATGTGTCCCATCTTACCTTAAGATCATCACTCAACCAGGCCCTTCATGAAATGTGGTCTCTTATGCCCACTCCTTCAGCACTGGGAGCACACTACATGGATACCAGAAGAAAAAATTCCTAGAAACTACCAATAGTGCTTCCTACATTCTGTTGAATGAGTAACAACCCGGGATGTTGAACCTCCCTGGCTCACTACTCCAAACTCCCTCATATTGTGCTTGTTAATCATTTTCTGGTTTACTATAGTAGTAACTGAAAATATCCTGAAAACATTCATGTAACCCGAGCTTCCATGATACGCATCTCATTCAATAATGCAATAGCTTGCATTGTACGCAACTTCGAGTTCTAACACACCGCGACTAATCAAAGTAGCCGTTATGAATAGTAATACCCACTTTTTAAAATTATAGAAATTTTATATTTCAAAATGGACTTCATTTTTGTATTCATAATATCGAAATTATCCAAAGTGGAATTTTTTGTAATTTTCTGAGAGCTTCCAATTTTTTATGAATAGTGAAAAATACTTAAAAACAACTTTTTTAATCAAAATAATTTATAGTGATAAATTATAATATTGAGTGGTTTTAAAGTATAATTAGAATATATTTTTACCGTTATATCCAATTGTGGTCATTAGAATGAATTTCACTTTGAAATTGGACATAAACAATTGTCAATCTGTTGATATATATTGTTTCTAAAAAACACGCTATTTGTTGTGACAGCGGGAATTAATTATAAAATTAATTAATGCAACATATATGTTTGGAATTTCATAGAATATACATCATTTTTGAATTCGGAATATCAATTATAGCTTAAGGTGAAATTTTGGAATTGTTCTGAAAAACTTCAATTTTTGATGAATAGTGAAACCACTAAGTGGTACTTAAAAAAACTGATTTTTCGTTTCAATGAAATTTTACCACTTCTGTGTTTTGAATTTCAAAAATCCGACATAGATGGTTGTCATTATGAAGTAAAATGTGGTTCAATGAGATTAAAATAATTTTTGGTGAATAGTAACTTTGAAGTTTAATTAATCACGATTAAAGGTAATTAGTGAAATTTAAGGTAAAAATGATATTATAAAAATATGAAAATACCTTTACACTTGTCCTACCCATATTGTATGTGTCATGGACGACCTAGATAATCCATGGGTCAACTTGGGGACCCCATGGAGCCACTTTAGTTGGAAAATGACATAAATACCTTTTATTTAATGTTAAAGTAAAAAATAACACAAACATGAAATGTTTTACTAAAACAATTTTTACATGGGGTTATACAAGCCATATTTTTGACTATAAATAGTCATTGGAAAGCTAAAAAGATTTTCGACATCATAGTATTTTTTTTATAATTTTTAGAAATTAAATAAATTAAATTATTTATGACATCATGGTGATGCAGTGATGACCTCATTATTTAACGATTTAAATAAAATGGAAAGATAATGTAATATCTAAGACATAAACATGTCCAAAACCTATTGGATGGGTGGATTTAGAACCCTTATAACCTTATCCTCGAATTATATCAATATGGGACCTCTTAAATCCTAATACCATTTTAAAATAAAGTTACTTTTCTTTACTTTCCAAGAGTGCCCCTCCTCTCCTCTTATAAAAGGCCCCCACCTCTACCACCTCATTCACACATTCAAGCCGTTTGGCTCGGCCAACCTCTACCCAAATACTCTCCCAAATTCCCCCTATTACTCCTAGAAGCCTCACTTTGGGAAGAACTCTTCCCAAGGAAGCCTTTGGCTCAAATCAAAAAGAGTTACCCGATTTTAAGGTAATGTCTTCTCTTGTGTTCTTTTATTTTATTTTTCTTCTCCAACCCCCTAAACACTTTTTATTAATTTATTTTGTAACAACACCAGTATCCTCAATATACTAGGATGTTTTTATAAGAAGGATTAGAGATAAACTTACACACACCTACATCTAATGGTTAAAGAACATACTGTTTCTGTGGATGGCGAATTTTTGCCTCACGAAACGATGATTGTTCAAATCTCATATAACACCTCTAATGGTGGCCATTATGATGAAACTATTTTTATATATGATATATATTGTGTCTTTTTCTTATGATTTTGTATTTTTCATTTATAGCATACCTTTATGGTTTCCATTATGGGTAAACACGATATTTTCATTTTAGGAAGTGCGGACTACCGCCCCCTCAAAGTGATTTGAATCGTTAATACCATATGTGGGATGTATAAAGGATGGAGTAAATGGTATAATACACTATATTATACTGGAATTATATTATACATTTATATCATTATGATTTCATTCCATTAAATACGAAATAGAAATGAAATTAGTGTTCATGCGTACGTACGGCTTACCGTCTCCATGAACGGTGCATTTCATTTCTTATCTCTAAATGTTATGTAATATTATAAATGAATGTATATACAGGATATATATGATTTATATGATATATAAATCATGAATATAATTATGGATATAATGGATATATTAACACATGAACAAAGTGTAATTATAAGAAGTTTATTTTTGACTCAAGTACCTAAGATCGTCAAAACGACCGTTATTAACATAAATAATTACATAATGTTCATGACATGGTAATAAGTGATATAAAATGAATAATGAACTTGAAAAAGGTTCTTATGAAGGAAGAGATTAACTCTAGTTTATTATTTAGGAGATCAAAGAACGGTCGAGTCAAGTCGGACACAAGGTAAGGGAACTTCTTAACCCAATTTCCATTCTTTGGGTTAATCTCCTAATTTCAAATTATATCATGATATTATTATGTCCTATCTTATATTTGTACTTTCTTTATGTGTACTTATAGTGAATACACATAATAGATATATTTTATTTTAAAAATGATCTTTTTAAGGACTTCGTCTCAATCTCCTTTCATTGAGGCATATTTGGTTTTATACATAACTTTCTTTTATACGGTGTATAAACCCCTTTGACTTTTACGTTTATTCAAAAGGAATCTTTTTATAAGAATCGTTTTACTAAATGACAAAAAGGGAATTTTTTTCTTTCCGTACATATGCAACGACAACGACTTCTCCGCCGCCATGACCATTATTTGAGTTTCGGATTCCTCTACAAGCCATCACTTTTTTTAATGAAAAATAAATACAAAGTTTTAACTTTCTTTTATTTTGGTATTGAAAATGGTTTTGAAAGCATTTTTATTATATCAATGTGTTGTATTGATATCTTGTGATTGAAATTTGGAAATGTTATGCAATTATGTTATGGTTTATGATATGTTTAAACCTATTCATTTGAGGAATGCATTGGACTTAATAAGTGACGGGTGGAGTCCGCTACAGCTCCTCGATGCATTGGTAGGTCTCATGAGACAAACTAGTGTCTTGGCACGAGGCCTTGACAAAATCTTATTTGTGGTCTTGGCACGAGGCCTTGGCTACGTGGTTATGATAGTCTGGCATTATGCATTCCATCATTATGAATGTGGTTATTGATATTTCATGTGATCATTCGACCAGTAGAATATCCATGTGAATAAGTAAATGGAATTATCTCATTTTACTTTTTCCATATTATGTTGAAGATCAAGTTTAAAAGGCTTTTGTTTTAGTTATACATTTCCTTAAATGTTTATGTTTATTTATGAATGCTTCCGCTATATTGTTATCCTTACTGAACATCTGAGCTCACCCCTTTCAATGTTTTAATATGTTACAAGATGTGAAGAGGTATTTTATGAATGACCTGTAGGGATAGTCAGAAGAGGATATGAGTGTGGACTATGGATACTATTTTATTGTATTTTTTCACTTTATGATGTAATGTAACATTTATGAATGTATCTAGTGTTTCCAAGGCTACTAAACTAGATGGTCTTTTGAGACTTGATCTTTTTTGATCATGCCAATGTTACGAAGTAATGCACCGACTCTGGGTAGCTGGGGTCGGGGCATTACAGTTGGTATCAGAGGCAGTTTAGTACTAACCTTGGAAGCTAGATTTAGATAAACTCTGATTAGATCACATACCCCAAAGATAGACTTTGAGGATTAGTATAGAAGAACTTCCTAGAATTTTGGTATTGTAGAGATGTTGAGAGTTTTCCGAGCAATACATCCCTGTCTGGATATGAGCAGGTAGAGGTGGCTCTGGCACAGATGTACCTAGGGGTTAGACCCGAAAACACCGCTTTGAGCTAGACTCGAACGGGAACTGGTGCACGACAACGGGCCTTGCTGCACTCTTGCTTACGACCATCCCGGGGGATATGCTTAGTATAATTATTATATTCTTTACAAACCACTATGAAGGATTATGAGTATATACATTCTCAAAGAAAACATTTTTTTATTTTGGATTATATCCATAAATAGTTCAATTAGTGTTAAGTGTTTTACAAGTATGGAATAATGTATTTTGATTCATAAACTAATCTAGTTTATGCCATTGTTTAGAAATGGCACCTAGTGGAAGGAATGGAAACCGTATCAATGCACGCACTCCGTGTAGGGATTGCCCTCCTACTCAAGATAATTATTGTTGATCTGGAGATACAACTGGTGATGATCAACTTATTACCATACCGGGACAACTCACCCAGGTTATGAATAATAACCTTACTCATATGGAGCACCCTAATCCACAACATGGAGGATCAATGTTAGAACGCTTCATGAGGCAATAACCACCAAAATTTAATGGGGGTACAAATCCATTAGTAGTTGAGCAATGGATAAACTCCTTAGAGAAAATATTCCATGCCTTGGGGAGTAGTGAAAGGGAAAAGGTTATCATGGAAGTTTACCGCCTCACTGGAGATGCTGATCAATGGTGGTCATTGATTCAAAATACAAATGAAGATGAAGAAGTATCAAGTATGGAATGGAGAGAGTTCAAAGATCTTTTCTTAGAAAAATACTTTCTACATGACCATCGAGAAGATATGGAAAGGCAATTTCTGACTCTGAGACAAAAGGAGGATGAGAATGTCACAAAGTATGAGGCTAAATTTACAAGGTTAGCAAGGCATGATGCATATTATATACGTAACCCAAGAAGTAAGATTGATCGTTTCTTTGATGGGTTAAAACCATTTCTTCTTCGAGCATTAGTCTCACAAACCTTCTCGTCATATGAAGACATTGTCTCATGTTATATCAAGACAGAAAAGTAATTTTCTAAATCTTATGACAATAAAGTAAAGCAAGAGAAGAAGAGAACGGTGGAACAAGAGACAGATAAAGGGAAAAAGGGAATAAATGATTTTCCATTATGTGATAATTGTGGGAAGAATCACCCTGGTACTTTCCTAAAAGGAATGGGAGTTTGTTACAAATGTGGAGAAAAAGGTCACCAGGCTCGTGATTGTAAGGGAAAGAAAGAGGCTATCAATGTTGAATGCTACAATTGTAGGGAAATGGGTCATTATGCAAATGAATGTTCTAAGCGTCAGGGAAACTTACCTCAAAAAAGGCCATGGGATCATGGACAATCTTATGCTGTTACTACAGTTGAAGCAGAATAATTAATGTATTGGTGCTTTTGGACTCATGGATTACATTCTGGTTATTAGAATAATGTGATATATATATAAGGATTTTACTGCAGTACTTGTTGATTTCATTAAGGTTTTAATATGATGAAGGTAATCATATTTTTGTATATGGAAATAAGAGAAACTTTACCTTGTTTGAGGAATCTGATGATATAATTGATTTTGGAATTTAGAGACCTTTTAGAGAAAGTCCGGATAGAGGTATTTTGGATAACTATAAAGGTTGGAATGGATTAAGTTGATCTTTGGATAGTATAGTTTATGGTTAAAAAATTTATGAAGATTATTTTTGCAATATTATAATACTATAGTTTTAGTAAAAGGACAACCTTCAGGGTGGGGAATAACCCGTCGCGTCGGACAAAGCTACAGGAATCAAACCCACAACCATAGTGCGGCAGGCCTTTATTACCGACCACTAGCCTACAGAAAGTCCCTGGTTATTACAAAATAGTTCTAATAATCTAAGTGGTATGTGTTAATATTTGGAACCTTATATGATTAGGATAAATATAATATTTTTGAGTTCTATTATCTTTTTGAGTGAAAGATGAGTCTGTGGTAGAAATTAGTTGAAGGTTGAAACTCTACTTGTCAAGCATAAATATAAATATATATATATACCTATATTATATTCTATGAATAAATTAATTCTTAAAATTTAGTAAATGGATATTAAAACAAAAAAATGTGTTATCCTAATACCTTATGTCTTGTTGAATTGATGATATTTTAAATCAACATAGATTGAAGGCATTGAGGCCCTAAATTTGACACTTGTTAGTGATTGATGACCTCAATCACTCCCTACAAATATTTAACTTTTTCCTCCAATTATATGTCTCTAATTGCCAACAATGTTCTCCTAATCGAGATCATAATTGGGTAGTGACTTTTTCATTTCCCTTTCCCTCATATTAAGGCTAAATTTTATTAACCTTGTTTCCGATGTGGGTTTTCCACAAAGGTATTTCCTATTTTCAACCTTTTATTTTCGAAGAAAAATTTCAAATTGCGAGGACGCAATTTATTGAAGGAGGGGAGAATGTAACACCCCGAGCTTCTATGATACGCTTCTCATTCAATAATGCAATAGCTTGCATTGTACGCAACTTCGAGTTCTAACACCCCGCGACTAATCAATGTAGCCGTTGTGAATAGTAATACCCACTTTTTAAAATTATAGAAATTTTATATTTCAAAATGGACTTCATTTTTGTATTTGTAATATCGAAATTATCCAAAGTCGAATTTTTTGTAATTTTCTGAGAGCTTCCAATTTTTTATGAATAGTGAAAAATACTTAAAAACAAATTTTTTAATCAAAATAATATATAGTGATAAATTATACTATTGAGTGGTTTTAAAGTATAATTAGAATATATTTTTACAATTATATCCAATGGTGGTCATTAGAATTAATTTCACTTTGAAATTGGACATAAACAATTGTCAATATTTAGATATATATTGTTTCTAAAAAACACGCTATTTGTTGTGACAATGGGAATTAATTTTAAAATTAATTAATGAAACTTATATGTTTGGAATTTCATAAAATATATATCATTTTTTAATTCGGAATATCAATTATAGTTTAGGGTGAAATTTTGGAATTGTTTTGAAAAACTTCAATTTTTGATGAATAGTGAAACCACTAAGTGGTACTTATAAAAACTGATTTTTCGTTTAAATGAAATTTTACCACTTCTGTGTTTTGAATTTCAAATATCTGACATACATGGTTGTCATTAAGAAGTAAAATGTGGTTCAATGAGATTAAAATAATTTTTTTGGTGAATAGTAACTTTTAGGTTTAATTAATCGCGATTAAAGGTCATTAGGTAAATTTAAGGTAAAAATGATATTATAAAAATATGAAAATACCATTACACTTGTCCTACCCCTATTGGATGTGTCATGGCCGACCAAGAAAATCCATGGGTCAACTTGGGGACCCCATGGAGCCACTTTAGTAGGAAAATGACATAAATACCTTTTATTTATTGTTAAAGTAAAAAATAACACAAACATGAAATGTCTTACTAAAACAATTTTTACATGGGGTTATACAAGTCATATTTTTGACTATAAATAGTCATTGTAAAGATAAAAAGATTTCATACATCATAGTATTTGTTTTATAATTTTTAGACATTAAATAAATTAAATTATTTATGACATCATGATGATGTAGCGATGACCTCATTATTTAATTATTTAAATAAAATGGAAAGATAATGTAATATCTAAGACCTACACATGTCCATAACCTATTGGATGGGTGTATTTCGAACCCTTATCACCTTATCCTCTAATTATATCAATGTGGGACCTCTTAAATCCGAATACCATTTTAAAATAAAGTGACTTTTCTTTACTTTCCAAGAGTGCCCCTCCTCTCCACTTATAAAAGGCCCCCACCTCTACCACCTCATTCACACTTTGAAGCCATTTGGCTTGGCCAAACTCTGCCCAAATACTCTCCCAACTACCCCCTATTACTCCTAGAAGCCTCACTTTGGGCAGAACTCTTCCCAAGGAAGCCTTTGGCTCAAATAAAAAAGAGTTACCCGATTTTAAGGTAATGTCTTCTCTTGTGTTCTTTTATTTTATTTTTCTTCTCCAACACCCCAAACACTTTTTATTCATTTATTTTGTAACAACAACAGTATCCTCAATATACTAGGATATTTTTATAAGAAGTATTCAAGCTACACTTACACACACCTACATCTAATGGTTATAAACATACTTTTTCTGTGGATGGCGAATTTTTGCCTCACGAAACGATGATTGTTCAACACTCATATAACACCTCTAATGGTGGCCATTACGATGACACTGTTTTTATATATGATATATATTATGTTTTTGTTTTCCTTATGATTTTTTATTTTTCATTTACGGCATACCTTTATGGTTTCCATTATGGGTAAACACGATATTTTCATTTTAGGAAGTGCGGACTACCGCCCCCTCAAATTGATTTGAATCGTTAATACCATATGTGGGATGTATAAAGGATGGAGTAAATGGTATTATACACTATATTATACTGGAATTATATTATACATTTATATCATTATGATTTCATTCCATTAAATATGAAATAGAAATGAAAGTAGCGTTCATGCGTATGTACGACTTACCGTCTCCATTAACGGTGCATTTCATTTCTTACCTCTAAATGATATGTATTATTATAAATGAATGTATATACTGGATATATATGATTTATATGATATATAAATCATGAATATAATTATGGATATAATGGATATATTAACACATGAACAAAGTGTAATTATAAGAAGTTTATTTTTGACTCAAGTACCTAAGATCGTCAAAACGACCGTTATTAACATAAATAATTACATAATGTTCATAACATGGTAATAAGTGATATAAAAGGAATAATGAACTTGAAAAAGGTTCTTAAGAAGGTAGAGATTAACTCTAGTTTATTATTCATGAGATCAAAGAATGGTCGAGTCAAGTCGGACACAAGGTAAGGGAACTGCTTAACCCAATTTCCATTCTTTGGGTTAATCTCCTACTTTTAAATAATATCATGATATTATTTTGTCCTATCTTGTATTTGTACTTTATTTATGTGTAATTATAGTGAATACACATAATAGATATATTTTATTTAAAAAATGATCTTTTTAAGGACTTCGTCTCAATCTCCTTTCATTGAGGCATATTTGGTTTTATACAAAACTTTCTTTTATACGGTGTATAAACACCTTTGACTTTTACGTTTATTCAAAAGGAATCTTTTTATATGAATCGTTTTACTAAATTTCAAATGGGGAATGTTTTTCTTTCCGTACATATGCGGTGACAACGACTTCTCCGCCGCCGTGACCATTATTTGAGTTTCGGCTTCCTCTACAAGCCATCACTTTTTTTAATGAAAAATAAATACAAAGTTTTAACTTTATTTTATTTTGGTATTGAAAATGGTTTTGAAAGCGTTTTTATTATATCAATCTGTTGTATTGATATCTTGTGATTGAAATGTGGAAATGTTATGCAATTATGTTATGGTTGACAATATGTTTAAACCTATTCATATGAGGAATGCATTGGACTTAATAAGTGATGGGTGGAGCCCGCTACAGCTCCTCGATGCATCGGTAGGTCTCATGAGACAAACTAGGTCTTGGCATGAGGCCTTGACAAAATCTTATTTTTGGTCTTGGCACGAGGCCTTGGCTACGTGGTTATGATAGTCTGGCATTATGCATTCCATCATTATGAAAGTGGTTATTGATATTTCATGTGATTATTCGACCAGTAGAATATCCATGTGAATAAGTAAATGGCATTATCTCATTTTACTTTTTCCATATTATGTTGAAGATCAATTTTAAAAGGATTTTGTTTTAGTTATACATTACCTTAAATTTTTATGTTTATTTATGAAAGCTTCCGCTATATTGTTATCCTTACTGAACATCTGAGCTCACCTGTTTCAATGTTTTAATATTTTCCAGGATGTGAAGAAGTATTTTACGAATGACCTGCAGGGATAGTTAGAAGAGGATATGAGTGTGGACTATGGATACTATTTTATTGTAGTTTTTCACTTTATGATGTAATGTATCATTTATGAATGTATCTAGTGTTTACAAGGCTACTAAACTAATCGGACTTTCGAGACTTGATCTTTTGTGATCATGCCAATGTTACGAAGTAATGCACCGACTCTGGGTAGCTGGGGTCGGGGCGTTACAATTCACCTACAATTAGATGTTGTACCTAATACAATCCTCAAATCACCTCGCTAGTGATAACTCGTCACCTCCCAAAATAGGTGACCAGTGTTGTAGCTCTATAAAGCGAGAAGAATAGTCCATCACAGAAAGAGTAGCCTTCTCTAAATGCATGAACTCCCAGGCTCAGATGGTCCTCAACGTCTTAGGGTAGATGTATTCATATAAGGTCCTCTGAAACTCTTCCCAAACCATATGCTGATGATGTCCCACCTATGAGATAACATCCCACTATCTATTGGCAGAATCACATAACATGAATGTCAGGAGGTTAGACTACCTCTCAAGAGGTGTCTCAAAATGCTCAAAGATAGGAATCATGGCCTCCAACCATGACTTTATAGCCTATGGTCCTCCATCCATTGAAAACATTGGAGCATGCTGATGCTGGAACATGCGCGTAAACTCTTCCATAGTTGGTGTAGGATGTGGTGCTCAATGAAAAGTATATATATTCCTCATAAAGCCTTCAAAAAACTGTTCATCAGTACCTATAATTTGTACAAAAACTAGTGATAAAATGGGCAAGATGGGAGGATCTTTTGGTAGTCCCTCATCATTCATTTCTGGTGTCTAATCATCACCATGTACCTGGAGTACAACCAGATTACATCTTGGGGGCATGAATCTTCATGGTAAAGAATGCCCCTTTGTGAAATATTATCATTTATAGAAAAATAGATGTGGAATGATGGAACAGGAGAAGGAAAGAATTCAGGTTTTAAAAAATAGGTTAAAACGACATGTAGAACTACTACACGACATGTTCCCTTTAAGACATAACATGGGAGTGTACCTCTTCCAACCTGGCCGTGTAACACCCCATACACATGGCATGTTCCTCACGAGAGATGAAATGTGCTTTAATGTTCACTCCTTCCCATGTTCTTCTACATGGCTATAACTATATAGTTCTTCTAGTGTAACACTACACAGCATGTGACACTAATGTTTCATCCACCAGTGTCATTAGTCACATGACTAGATACACGTAAGATTACCACACGACATGTATAATCTATAAACGGCATGCACAACCCATGTTTCATCCACCCCTATCATTAGTCACATGACTGGATACACAGTCTTTTACAGCAGGATGTGTACTCCCAGGAGACAGCGTGTTCTAGAAAACGTTTATCAACCCAGTGTCTCAACTCACAAAGTTAGTCACACGGTCAAAAACTACATGGCATGTACATATGGTACATGGAGTGTACTTAAGAAATGTTAGTTCTTCTAGAACAGAATAACACATGGAATTTTTTCATAACATCACACACCATGTTGGATGCCTTTCCGGATAGTAAGCCTCCAAAACTTATCTAGGACCCTTAAAACCCTAAATTTTTTCAAGTAATTCCATGTTCCGATCCATGAGATCCCATAAGCCATGAAAAATCAATGTTTTAATCTTTATTCATGTCATATCTTAATATAATTCAATTAAAGTTCAAACGTGACCCACCAAATTCAGATCCAAGAGGGCCCATAACAACTTAGAGACCAATGATGGGCATCCATCCAAAGGAAACATTACACATACCAATAACCTATAAAAAATAGTAGGTATTTATATCTTGACATCTATCGCAACAACATGAATTTCTAGCACAAAATATATCACAACAACATGAAATCTGAAATGCACCGTACATATAATGAAAATAATGCATGACATGTGATATCATGTAAGTTCCTATAAGATTCAAGTGATGGAATACCTTCATCTCATCGAGTTGAAATAGAGTAGAGACAGAATAATATTAATGATAACAGTACAAAACAAGTTAATCTCCCAATGGTGAAATCAAATCAGTTTTAACAATTCATAATCCAAAAAATTACAATATTTGAGATAAACTGGATTTTCCCTATACATAAGTTAGCTACTCCTATGAAAAATTTAGTACAAACTACGTATTCCATCTTTTCTCAGTCTACTAGCTCCAAATATTAAGGAAAGGTAGAAAATAAAACCCCTCTGATACTACTTTATAACAACCCAGATCCGGGTGCCGCCCAAAGGTGCCCCATACCCGGTTGGTCACATGACCTCACGCACATTTCCCTTAATGCTAGATGTTTTTGACTTGTAGTGAGGGCCAGGGTCTAATAATATGGGAAACTATGCCCTCATTGGCAGAGTATACACAATAGATAACAAATAGGAAACAATAGCATAACATTAATACCAAATAGAAATAAATAGTGGAAGGCTAAAACTAAATCCAATCGAGGTCGCAATATATATGAATATTATGCATGGAATATACATGTATGAAAGTATCCAAATTAGTCACAATATAGGAAATAAATACAGAAACCAAAGTAAAAAAGAAACAAGTAACTCAAGTCGTATCACAAGCCTCTTCTTGGTCCCATCCTCTCTTTCCCCACATCAATCAAGTACCTAATGAAGAATGGTTCTTTCTGTTTACTATAGATGCACAAATATAATTTGTTTGGGTCCAAAACAAGACCCAACTAGGGTGTAAGATTAATCCTAGTTGGAAACAACAAAAATATCAGTGCCTAACTATTAGTGAATATATATAGTAGGTAATATGTATTGAAAAAGAAATAAATTAGGATGTACTCAAAAGTAAAAAATCCTATATTTTTCAATTACATTCATTCATGTTTATCATTAAATCAGTTGAATAATGTAAATCTTGGGATCTAGCCTAATATTTGTATCCCCTATTTTCATAAAAAAATATATGTCACAAAAGACCATCTAAAAATTCAATTAAGACCAAATCCAAAAAAATCATTGGTTTGGAATACTAGTCATGATCATTCAATTATTCTATCATAACTATCTGGGAAAGCTGTCACAATCTAATCCCCCAGGTCTTTCATAACAACCATTCATTTAATAATGACCCTTAGGGAAATATCTCACGGTCTAACCCCATTGTTCTAATATAATATCAAATAATTATACACCACCCCCAGGGAAAGCTCTAATGGTATAAACCCATTCTTCTAACATAGTATCAAACAATCATAAAAAAACACATAAGAAAACTCTCATGGTCTAAATCCCCTAGTCGATGACCACCTAAAAGATCTCATGGTCAGTACCCCTGGGTATATAGAACAGTAAAAACAAACACAAATGACCCTCCCTTGGGACCACTCATAGTCGATTCTCCTTGGTCAACCATCATAATTCATATCATAGGCATATCACATAAGCATCAACTCCATCCTAACAAGAAAGGAATGGAATCAATAAAAGCCTACTAGGAATCCTAGTCCAAGTGGACATAAACAATCTAACAAAGGAAATGCACCCCTGAGGTGTCCCATAAAAAAGGAATCTTACCGTACACATAAGCAACTACCCAATTGAGGTTATGAGGCACATTTTGCACATATAATCCAATAACTAACAACGAAAGGAACAAACCACCTACCTTAATGTCTCACAATCGATATAATAAAATTTTGGCCCTTGAATTGGCCAAGATTGGAATAGATCTATAAAAAGGTGAAATACTCTCTAACTTGAATAGCTCATGAGATAGGAAGAATTGAGAAGAAATGATATAGGTGTTTTGAGAAATCACAGGTGGGATTCCAATACACCTAATAATGTCTCAATCCAAGGTCAGATGAAGAATTATTGGTTCAATATTCTTTCATCATTCTCAAACAATCCTATATGAAACATGGGAAGAAGAATACTGTACTAGACATGGTACCCAACCCTGTTCCGATATGTGAAATAAAAATAAAACTACATGGTGTGTTCATTTAATGTACATGTTGTTTAGTATCCTTAATCCCCAACCGACTTAAGAATCATCCTAGGTCATCAAAAAACCATGTACTCAGTCAATACACATTCAGTACACAACTTTATGTGGAAACCGGGTACATAGTGTGTACTCAGAAGTACACGACGTTTACTTAAAACCCTCATTTCTTCCTTTTTCTAAAAACAACCTGAAATCCAACTCCATACCTAAAATGATTATTAGGGTTATTACACTATATCCATTAAGTGGTAAACCCATATAATAATAGGGATCAATTCATCATCTAAATATTATTACTCACTCGTCTTTGAGTATCGGCAGTGAGAGGGGGATCCATTATAGTTAGAGATACCCCAACCATTGAGTTTAGTGATGAGGAGCAAGCCCATCCACTAGGTACATGTGATACCTGGTTATGATTTAAGGATTCCTATATGGATTGAGGTGTGAGATATTCCATATATGAGTGGCATAGGATTAATATTATGGTTAGGAGACAATACTCCCTAGAATATGGGGTAAGGGTGAGGTATTGGTCCCTATGTTATCTTCTGTTAGATAAGATTCATGTAGTGCTTACTATGAAAAATTAATCCCTCAACTATTTGTGGTGGTGAGAGGAGAGCCTCTCCAATTGGTTTAATATTACTTTTTGTAGGGAATAGGTAAGATTTGGAAGGACCTATGGTGTTGGGAACTAGAGTTTCTCCAAGTGAGTTGTTCCTAATGGAGCAAATTCAGTTGAACATGACATAAGAAATGGTAGTGATGATCCTAAAAAAGTTTATCTCGTAGATGGGTTCCATCTGTGATGGTTGAGCTCAAGGAGTGTGTTCTCATAGATGAGGGTTTCAGTAAGAGATGTTAGTAGAATACTATTACAAGTTATAAGGAAGGTACCTCAAGAGAATTGGAGTATAAGATGAGAATATATGGGTGATTCTAGGATTCCATTCACTGTTGTCACATATCTGGGTTTGAAGCATTTGTGGATTGATCTATCTAGTCATGTATATATGGGGATTATTTTTGATCGACATTTTGTATCGATTGGGTTCCCTTTGGCTAGGTTTAGTATACTATTTCCTTTCTGTTGCTCACTTTTCTTTTTGGTTGTGGATGCCTACTATGTATTGTAATACTCAGGCCTACAGAGTATTTTTACACATGTGATGTGTCTTGTCTATAAGATAGTAATTTTTAAGGATTCCTTGGAGAACCTGAGGTAGGTAGAGATTAGTGAGTTAAACCAATTGAGGTGTTTACCATATCTGGGATGAGGATCTTTCGGGTAGTCTCTTTTGAAAACGATCCCCTCTTTATGAGTAGGTTGGATGAATTTACAGTTTTTCATGGGTGGGTGTTTTTAAATTTTTTACAATTTTAGTACTTCTATTTTACTCTTGTTTGGGATATATTTATGCATGAATTTTAGTTTCCAGATTTTTATATCACTACAAAATTAAATGGAGGTGTTTGTGGGTTCATGAAAACAAGTACTTTAGGAAAAGGCCTCCCCTCTTTGTGATATGCCAACTTGGTGCAAGTATCCAGCCCCTAGGATATTGGTGGTGGGCTTGGGGACTTTCTTACTAAGCCCATTTGGGTTGTGTCTTGAATGAGTGGTATCTGAGAGGATTCCACTTTTTGACCTTAGTGTCTTGAGTTTTTTATGGGTTACATAACAACTATGTTTTGGTGGTTTCAGTTAGGATTTCATGCTAGTGGTTCTGGTGTTGGTGTGGTGGTTCATATATCCATTCACCATATCACTGATAAACTACTATTTGACATTGTAAATTATGACACTAGTTGCATGAAAATAATATTAAATGCATCATATAGGATGGGGTTATGGATTCTATGTCTTTATTGAGTCAGCTCTCCATATATACTTATTGAATGTGGAACATCTTGGTTTTATTTCACGATTCCACAATGCTAATAGATAGATAGGGTTCCAAGGAATGATTGTGATGATGATCTTCCCCTTGAAGAGGATTCAATGTAGGGAACTGGTTCTGAGGTGGTACCATTGGGGTGGTCTCCTAGTTGATCCACTACCTGACGTGTAGATGGTGGTTCCGGTAATCCAGCCCAAGGATGCATTCAGGATGACTACATTACACGAGTTCCAAAAGTAATGAACTCTAAGGTATCAGGTTGATCTAGAACCCCTAGGTTGCTAATGACTGGCTCAAGGAATCCACACATGTTTTCCACCTTATGATGACACATCATGATTATATAGTGGTACTAGAAGTGGGCCTTCTATAGGGTTAGGCTGGGAGATAGTAGATTGTAGTGACATGGGCCCATGATGAGGTGATGCTCGGTTGGGTGGATATTGATAGACTCTTTTGGGAAGAGTATTACTCAGATATGGTGAGATCAGTACATATCTGGGATATTTTTCTACTTCAATGGGGTAGCATGACCATGGATATGTACTCTTTGAGGTTCACATACTAGTCTCAATACTCCATGGGAATGTTCTGATTCCCATTCTTCATATATCAGACTATTGAGTGGGGCCTCTATAGAGACATTTAATTGTGTGGGTTTTCCTTACGCCTTCCCACTTATGAACTGTTATTGGAGTGAGTTCTTGAAGTGGAGAGCATCCATATTGAAAAATAGGTTGATACGGTCTACATGAGTGGTCTTCAGGATAATACATCAACAACAGTTGGCTGAAGATAGATGACAGGATCATGACGCAGGAGGCATACCCATGCCCAGACTTTTAAAAGTGGGCATATAGTGCAGGAGCCACATTGAGGGTTAGTTTAGCTATATGAGAGGTGTTTTTACACTTAAGCCATCTGGGGAAATATTATAAGAGATTTGGTTTCCCATCGTGCTACTAAGAGGGAGGCGATCGAAATAATTCCCTATCAGAGGATGTGTTTGTAACAAGAAGTATCGCATGATTAAATACATGGAAGAGGAGACGCATGAGTAGCAGAATGTGGAAGGTTGTTTGAGGTGTTTCAACCAACCCAATGTAGTCTATTCCAAGCTAATGGATCTGGATAATGGGGCCAAGAACAGATTCAGTCCATAGAGGCCTATGACCCTAAGGCATTGAAGATTAATAGTGGTATTCTCTATGTCCATTATACATTCTACAGTAGTAACTATTATACACGATTGTGAGGTACTCTTTTCATTATTCTTCTTGATCAAGGTTTAACTACAGTGATATAGGGCATCGGTAGAACCTTGTATAAGGGTTGTTGACATAGATTTGGAATCAGGGTAATAATGGATTCATTCCCCACTGATATTCATTTTTCTGTCAAGATAAAAACCATGAAAGAGAGATAGTTCCACTCAATTATGATAGTGTTGAGGTGTGTTGGAGGAGTTCCTTATATTAGTTTTTTAGAATCAGGGATGTGATATGGGGTATCAGAGTATGTCTTGACATAGAAAGTGGAGATTTTCTACTTAACCCTTATGTTTGGAAGCCCTTCTGGAGGGAGATCCGGATTTAGAACTATTCTGTTACTCCATAGTTAAACCCTATATTGTTTCTATAGTTTGTATTGGTTTTCTAAAATCCATACTTAGTTGGGATGCCACTAGTGGGTGTGGTGATGGTTTTGGTTTGGTGAGCTATGTAACAACTGGAGGTTTGCAGATGAAGGGCCCGTTATGACCCAATGTTTTCACATGGGAAATTTTTTTGTTCCTCGATACTCTCACATTCTCACCATCAACCATGAATATAAGTCTCATAAGGATGTCATGTTTTGGTTCAACCATGGGTGGACATAAACTATGGGTTTATTGAGGTATCTGAGTTAGGTTAATAAGGTGGTTTACCACTAGAAACAATAATTGTAGAAGCACTGTGATGCTTAGTGTTTTCAACCGATTGTAGTAAAGGAGATATGTGACTACTTGTTTAAAAATGTTGACCTATTTGGAGCAGGATGTGAGGGTGGTTTTGTAGGGTAGTTCCCCTGATTGTGTGATTGTATGAAGTATGAGAACCCTTGGTGAGCTCCCTAGCATGAATGTTTTAGTGTAGATCTCAAATTCATTCCACAGTGCCTAGGATTTCACTTTTCATAAAAAGAAAACAATAATGAGGGGAGAATTTAGTTACTCAGGATTTGAATTTTAAGACTTATTAATATTTATATTAATCATTCTAAATTCAGGCGCTGATTCGGCACTGGATTCCAAGGTCCAGATAGCCTCAATGCAGTGATATTAAAATTATTAAACATATTTCATCATGCATGCATATTTTCAATTAGAATGTTTAATAACTCACATATGTAGTGTCAAATCAAAATCCTATGATTGTGGTTGAGTTCAGAATTTCTTGATTACCCTAGGTGTGATAAAAACAATTAGCACCGGGTTTTTGACCAAAGGTTAGTTGGTGGAAGGGCATTAAAATGGTGTTAATTAATTTTATTTAATTAAATTAACTTATCCCCATCCCCCACCCCTTTTGTGCATATTATATAAGGAGGAGGCACAACCATCCCACCCCCTGTAGATGGTCGATGTATCGATTCTGAATCGAAGCAATGTGGTGATGCCAATATCTATTCTTTGTGCCGATAATCATCATGTCGAGGAGAAGCCTGATCCAAGAGTCAATCTATTTCTGAATCTTTTCCATTTCATTTTCTAGGTAGGAAAATTTGAGTTCTAGTCTATATCCCACAATATGAATTTTCCTAGGGTTTCGAGCCCTATTATGATTTATAGAGATCCCTTCTAATTTGATCTATGGGTTTTGGGCGAAACAGGGGTGAATCAGATGACTCATAGGGAAATTCCCATTAGAATTCCCATTTACCTGATGTGTAAACTAGTAAGACATGTTGTGTGTTCTTCCTATTTATGGAAGATTACTTTTGGGGAATAGACACCAAGTACTAGGGTTACATTCCATGTAGTCCCTCCATGTTATGTGGCATGAAAAAAATGGCCAATGTTGCCATGTGAAAATACATGGTTGTGTAAAGGTAAAAGAATTAAGGACACGTTTACATGGTTTCATACATGAGCATGGGAAAATGATGTTGTCAAGTGTCATTTTATCTGGGAAATTCCATGTATCTAGTGGTACATGCCGTGTGTCGGGCATGGATGGACGATCCATGTGGATGAAGAACAGAGGCAAGGGTCGTGTGAGGCTTGACATTCCATGTATGGGCTAGACAATAGGTGTGCCTATGTGCCCATCAAATCCATGAAAATGGGGGAAACATCCATGTTCTCAAGTGGGTTCAAATGTATTGTGTACCCCAATGAACACTGTGTATTTTCTGGATATATTCTTCATTTCGTATCTACTTCTTCACGGCTCAAATTCATGATTGAGAGTAGCCTATCCTTTGTAGTATTCTATGTTGAATGTGATGGTGGATTCCATAGTGGACTTTTAGATACAATGTGGAATGTATTAGGAATGTCACCATGGCAGTGGTGCTTAACCTTGGGTAGTGATCTGGGTGGATCCTTGAATTGACATCGGGGACGGTACCCAGCCCTATCACATTACTATGTGTGTCACATAGACTCTTTAGTTCAATATAGTAGTGCTCCCTTGATATAATATTTCATGGGACACAAACACATGGTAGTTATGGGACATGAGGTATGATAAGGGTTATGCTCCATTCAATGATGCATGAAAAATGTTGTAGATTTGTGGGGTTCTTTGAGAGATATGATGGGACCGGTACTCCCCTATGTAATTAAGGAGCGAGTTTCCCTTACCTTTATACTTTGGTAGATATGGTACTCCACACATCATGGGTGTGGGTTTCTTACCCCTATGGTAGTTATCTCCGGGATGGTGCTCGCATGATGTATTAGGTCATGGGTTCCCCATATAATTTATGTAGTTGGAGACAGTGCTCCCCTATAGTGGCATGCTGTGGGCCCTTCATACTCATTGGTCAGATAGAGTAGGTAGTCCCCTCTTGGAATAGGTTTTGGGTCCTCTATTTGTGGATTTGGTACTCCCATAACATTATAATGAAAACATTATCCATATGTTATGTATGGATATAGTGGGTTCCCCCACAGTGTTAGTGTGTGGGTCTTCCATCCTTGGTGTCAAAAATCCCTTATCATTCCAGGATAAGGTTCATCAATACTTTTTATTCCATAAGATTTAGTACTCCCATATCATACCAGGGAGAATTTCCTCTATATTGGGGTAACCAATCCCCTATCGTGTTAATGTGTTGGTCCCCATAGTGATTGTGCTGGTAGAGTGGTACTCCCTTATCGCACTAGGGTGTAGGTCCTCTGCCCACAGAGTGGTACTACCCTATAATGGATGGGTGTGAATCCTCTATATACAGAGTTATACACCCATGTATTTTATGGTAAGGGTCCTCTATTTTTTTACTGGTACTCGACTATCATACTAGTGTGCAAGTCCTCATCTATGGAGTTGTACTCCCATATTTTCAAGTAGCGGCAGGAAGCTGGTCCTCAATTGGAGTTCGATCTCCCTTGGTTGTTGAGTAAAATTATAAGTAGGACCCTCCATTATCTATGTGCGATACCTAGTTTCGATTTAGTGCTTCTTCATTGTATTATTGTGTGGGACACTCAATATAGGAGTGACAGAGGTTTCATGGGATGGTTAGGATAATTTACTCCCTCAACTGTGGGGTATTGGTAAGGTGAGGGTCCCTCTGTTCACTCTCATCAGAGGGGATGATCATGGTTCTTATTTTGTAGTTGTTATCCCTCAACTATAGGTAGTGGTGAGGGAAAATACTCACCACATGGGTTATTACAACCTTTTGCAGGGCACAAGTTAGCAATGGTAGGACCTCTGATGCTTGGAACCGGAGTTAAGAAAAGTGTGTTGTTCTCGATGGAATGTGTCCTCTCAGACATACCATCATAAATGGTATAGATGTTCCTGATTTAGTGTATCTCTCATATGGGTTCCATCTATGTTGGTTGAGCTCATAGTTTATGTCTTATTGGTTGTGTGTTTCACATATATCCTCTTATAGAATCTTATAGATTGCTATGAGGTTGGAACCTCAAGATACAAGGAGTCTGGGAAGACTATATTTAGATGATTATGGGAATCTTTTTAGTTTTTTCATGTGTATAGATTGACACTCCCTTTGGTCTATGGAGACTATTCATCTATAACTAAGGATGATTTTAGAGGGATTTTCTCTCTCAATTTGGTTCCCTCTGGCTAGGTCAAGAAGATTGTTGCCTTTCAGTTACTCCATTTTCATTTGGGTTATGTGGGTGCCTACAATGTGTTATTATACACACAACTACCAAGTATTTTCCAACACATGTTGTGTCTTGTGTAGAACACGTTCCTTTTTACAATGTCCCATCTGGATACGAGGTAAGAAGATTTTACTGAAAAAGATCAATTGAGGTGTTTACTGGAGCCGAGACTAGGGGATTTCTAAAAGTGTCTTTTGACAGTGACCCCCACCTTTTGAGTAGGTTGGACGATTTTATAGTTTTAATGGGTGTGTAGATTACCCTTTTTACACATTTAAAACTTTTATTGTTCTATGATTTGATATATATGCATGCATACATTTTAGTTTTCCGCTTTTTATATCTCGACACTATTTCATGGAGGTGTTTGTGGATGTGTGCTTATAGGTACATTGGGAAAAGGCCCCCCATATTTGTGATATTCCTACTAAGTGCTAGTAGTTATCCCTTGTCCTATTAGAGTATGAAGTTATACTGGCCTTATATGACATCCCCAATAACCTAAAATACAAAAATAAATGCCAAGGTCTTAGGCAAAAATTGTGGGATGATTTTACCTTTAATGATAAAACAACATATCACCATTGAATAATAAAAATCCAATCCTCTTATATGATACATGAGAAGGAATAATATAGCCTAATGTAAAACAAGTAGAATAGAAATATCTGACAAAAAGATGAAATGATGAAAAAATGACAAATAATGAAAGACAACAAGACCCAAGTACTTTTATATGGTATCCTCATTGGTAAATCCTGGAAAATTTCATTGATCTAACTCTAACTCCATAATGCCCACCCACTGTATCAAGGTGCATCACTAAAGAAGTGTGATACCTTTCCCTTTCCTAGTTCCTAATTGTTGACATATTCAATGAATATATATTACCAAGAAGGGGTGAGTATAAATTCAGAAGGAATTCCCCAAATACTTCATAACTCATGCCACATGGATAAGAACTAGTTAATATATTTTTTATAAAACTGTTTAAAAGAAGATTAAATTGTTTATATCAAAACCATAAAAATATTAATTAGCCACTAAATGAGGCTAATATTCATTGTTAATATACATAAGATTCATGTTCTATGTTATTCATAAACACCATTTTAGTGCATTTTACACTTTGAACATCATTTCACATTATGATTGTAATACCTTCTTAAAATGCACTATTATGTGGTACATTTTTTGAACATCATTTAAATTACCGAATGATTCATCTGATTTTAAGGAATTTAATTATACATATTTTAATTTTATATTTTTGATAATTCATCTACACTCAAATATGAACATTTTTCATTCAGGGATCAATGGAGAATTCATGGAGGGTGATGGAGATATTTGGCAATGAAATGAAGCAAGTCTAGAGAAGGCAGATTGGAAATCAGACCACTGATGAGACTGTGGGGCCTAACATACAGGCCCAATTAATCCCAAATTTCTTGGGATGATATAAGACATGTATAGGAACAAATCACTCTTCAGGGGTGGATGCTAATTCTGCCTCCATGTTGGTAATTTAGGCGGCCCAAGTTAGAGATAAAATTCTGGGCCAGATTCTGCGGCCCAGAAACACAGTCCACTAATTTGATCATATATCGGCATCCACAACTCCAAATGGGCCCAAATTTTACAGGAGGTTAGAATCCATCAGGATCTAGATTTTCTTCTTCTATGTCCCACCCTGATTCGGATTTCTAGAAGGTCTTCCAGACGCGTCTGTTAGGTGAAGGAAAGTTGGCTGCCACCTCGGGTCAAATGTGGAAAAGTTCAAATTCCACAAGATTTCCACCACCTATGGCCTACCAAAATTAATTGAAATGCTTTGTACTGTTGGAGCCTCGACCCAAGGCTCCCAAAATTCCTATTTAAGTCAGTGGTGGTGAAGGAGTTAAAAATCTTGGATGCTTTGATCAATTGTAATGTTATGCTGCATTTTTGTTGCCTCAAATTTGTCTTTCACATGTAAGTTGTTCAATTAACTTTAGTTTATTAATAAAAGTTCTTCTTCTGCTCTTATTTTTTTGTTCTTCATATCACTTTTATACCGTTGAATCAAGGTGTGAATTTATTCACACCAACCCTTGTGAAATTATTCACACAACGGTGGAGTGATCATTTTATTTTTGTTGTTTTCTTTACTTCTCCATTTCATCCCTAATGAGTCTACTTTCCGCTTCCATTGAAACTATGGGATCAATGGAGGGCTAACCCACATATGGGTTGATCCAAGGGAGTAGAAAGGGGCTGAATTGGATGTTATTTATCACCTAATTAATGTATCATCACTTCTTTAATTGGGATTTTTATTTGATGATTTTTAAACTCCATCGTCCTTGTTGAATTTAAGGCCACACACTTCAAGTACTAATACAAACCCTTACCTTGAAGTGCTCAAAACTTTGATCCTTCAAGTGTATAGGTGATTAGTATTAAAGGGTGTAGGAATTAAAATAGTAAGTGATGATGTTGTTTTATATCCTTAAATGAACCCATCTCAAATTTAAGAAATTCAAATCATTAAAAAGAAAATACGTCCAATCCACCCCGAGCGATAACCTAGGATCAACTCATTCTTTTAAATTGAATTCACTTAAATCTATTAGATATATTTAAAACCCATCCAAAATAAATCCAAGTTGGCCACTTCATATCCAAAAAAAATCCATAGAATGTACGTGTCTATAGGTTTTTTCTTAGGTCTCTGTGGATTCGATAACCCAAGCTAAACTACAAGGACCGTCTTACCTTCTTCTCTTGGGTAAATTTGAGCGAGAATCAAATTTTGGTGCCGTTTTCGGGGACCCGCGTAAGTCATCTAAACACCCATTCTATTCACCCCCATTTCTTCTTTTCTCATCCAAATTCTCTTATCTTGTCCCTTTCTCGTTTTTTTTCTTTTGGCGCATGTCCGCCTACACCCGCGATCAATCAAACCGTCTAGTTAGGGTGGATAGTCCTGGGGTTGGGGAGTCAAGTACACCAAGGGAACTCATTACATTAGATCCCAATCTTCCTGATACTCTAGAGTCCAAAATTGAGCCAATTTCAATGGAATATCTTCAAAGAAACAAACTCATAAACCCGGGTGGGAACCAAAATGGAAACCCAAATGAGGTAGCCCCAAACATGGGGAATGCAATTGATCAAACCATGAATGACTACCTCACACCTTCCTGGACCAATGCCCCCTCATGCATTAGACAAAATTCCCTAGGAGATTCCAACTACATCTTTAAACCCCATGTCCTAAACCACCTTCCCACATTCCATGGAATGGAGTCCGAGATGCCCTACCTGCACATTAAGGAGTTCAATGACATTGTAGAAACCATGTGTCCCCCACATCAACTAGAATCAGCTAAGTTGAGGCTATTTCATTTTTCTTTAAAGGATCTAGCTAAAAATTGGCTAAACAATTTGAGACCATCATCCATAAACTCTTGGGAACAACTACAAAGATAATTCTACAAAAAATACTTTCCCCACCACAAAACAATTGCACTTAAAAGGAGCATCCAAAACTTTTTTGAAAAAGAGGGAGAGTCATTCTATGAAACATGGGAGAGGTTCAAAGACACTCTAAACAAGGTTCCACACCATGGTTTTTCTATTCCTTGAACAAGTGAGAATTTTCTATGAAGGGTTGGGTCCGGGGAACAAACAATTCATTGACATGATGTGTAATGGAACATTTAAAAACGAAGCCCCAAATGATGATTACGAGTATCTAGAAAGCCTTTTTGAACAAAACCAAACATGGGGAAATTCACCTTATTCTGAAAAGCCACAAAGAACTCCTGGAATTCATACACTTAAAGAAGAGGAAAGCCTTAGGGCTAAACTCGCAGCACTCTCTAGGAAGGTTGAAGAGATAGACCTTAGGAAAGTCCATGAAATCCAAAATGTTGACCTTGTTTGGACAATTTGTGACAACCATGACCATAAGACAGACAACTACCCAACCATTCCATCCATCAAGGATGTTCTCTTAGGAGGACCCCCAGCGGAAGTAAATGCTTTGAACTTTCAAAAGCCTCAATACCAAAACACCTTCAACCCAAGGTATAACGACCACCCAGGCTTCCGCTGGAAAGATAACCAACAACCTAGCCAACCACAAGGACAAAATCCTTACCCCCATCAGAACTACCAAACCCATAACCAGTTCCAAACCCAACCTATCCAATACCAATAGCCACCGGTCCATTTTCAACAAACCATCCCACCTCCAAAATATCCCCCTGGGATAAGACAACCTACTCAAGCACCCACCCAAACTGTTCCACAAAGCCTACTAGAACAATTGTGCAAACAAATGGAGAGGATGAACTCAGAAGTCTCTTCCCTAAAACAAGAACTTCAAACCATCAAAACTGGAAAGGCACCCATGCCTACTTAGGTGGTGCCATCCTCAACTTCAAGGGGAGAGTCAAGTTGTGCTCAATCAACTCATGAACAACTAAAGGTTGTGACTGTTTTAAGAAGTGGGAAATCAATTGAGAAACCTGAAAAACTAATTAAGAACCCACCTGAAGATTCAAACTTGGATGAAAATTCAAATGAACCACAAGATCAAACTAAGGAAACTGATAACAATGTGAAAGGAACAACTCTTCAACAAACAACCCCACAACCTACACCATTTCCCCAACGCATGGGGGAGAAACCCAAGCCTGAACTGAGTGAAACGTTGAGAGAAATATTTTCACAAGTCAAGTTGAACATACCCCTTCTCGATGCAATCCAAACCATACCTGCCTACTCAAAGTACCTTAAGGAATTGTACACTTTTAAAAGAAAATATTCACATAAAAACCAAGTCCTTTTGGCTGCTAATGTGAGTACCACCATTCAAGGGACCATTCCTCCTAAGTTGAAAGACCCGGGTTGCCCTTACATCAATGTTGAACAAAGAGAAAGAAAAGTTGTCAAAGCCTTGTGTGACCTAGGTGCTAGTGTCAATCTCATCCCATATGCTGTGTACTTCCAGTTAGGCCTAGAAGAACTCCAACCCACATCTGTCACACTTCAACTTGATGATCGTAGCATTAGGGTTCCAAAGGGGATTTTAAAGGACGTTCTGGTAAAGGTTGAAAACTTCATCTACCCTGCTGATTTCATTTTCCTTGACAACCATCCAAACTTAGGAAATAAGGAACAAACCCTAATCATCCTTGGTCGTCCTTTCCTTGCAACAATCAACTCTGTTATCCAAGTCTGAAAAGGGAACATGACCATCACCTTTGGGAACATGAGTCTAGACTTGAACATCTATAATGCAAGCTCACAAATAGGGGATGACGAGGACATTCATGAAGTAAACATGATAGGAAGCATTGATAATGAATCCATGGAACATCAAGGAATATTTGATGGATGTTTAAGTCAGGATGAGATTGATTTCCTTTGTTCATATGAAGGAAGTTTATCTCCTTGGATAGAATCATTTTCAAATTGCTCTTATGATTAAGTCTTAGGTCCAACAATCAGTGAAACCTTTCAAGAAACCACTTTCATAGAGACCCCTCTAAATTCCTTCCCTAAATCTGATCAAGACAATATAGTAGCTGAAACTTCTACATGTGAGGAATCAATCCTATCGGAAACTCCAAAAAAAGAAATTGATCTTGATCCAATGTCCCAAGCTTCTGCTGAAATTCTGAACCAACCTAATCTTGAATTGATGGAACTTCCTACTGCACTAAAGTATGCTTTCCTAGGGGACAATCAAACACATCCTATTGTAATTTCTTCTTCTCTTGAAGCCAATCATGAGAGGATGCTTCTAGATGTCATTAGGAAGCATAAGAAAGCCATTGGTTGGACCCTTTCTGATATTCCTGGGATTAGCCCACTTATCGGGACTCATAGGATTGTTCTGGAATCTGATTCAAAGCCATGTCGTCAACCTCAACGACGACTCAATCCTAATCTCATGGAGGTAGTAAGGAAAGAACTTCTGAAATTGTTGAAAGCTGGTATCATATATCCCGTAGCTGAGAGTGAATGGGTGAGCCCAATCCAAGTGGTTCCAAAAAAGGCTGGAATCACAGTGATAACCAATGAGGATAGAGAGATTCTTCCAACAAGGGTGAGTATTGAATGGAGGGTCTGTATTGACTATAGGAAGCTAAACTCATTCACCAAGAAGGATCATTTCCCCTTATCATTCATTGACCAAGTCCTTGAGAGAGTGGTAGGTCATGCTTTCTACTGTTTCTTAGATGGGTACTCAGGGTACAATCAAATTGAGGTCTCCCTAGAGGATCAAGGGAAGACTACATTCACATGTCCTTTCAGAACCTTTGCTTTCAAACGCATGCCCTTCGGGTTATGCAATGCCCCTGGAACCTTCCAACGGTGTATGATGGGAATCTTCTCAGACATGGTAGGGGATTTTCTAGAGGTCTTCATGGATGACTTATCTGTGTTTGGGGATACTTTTGAGGGATGTCTGCAGAATGTGGAAAGAGTCTTGTCAAGATGTGAGGAAAAAATATGGTCCTAAACTGGGAAAAATGCCATTTCATGGTTAAAGAGGGACTTGTTCTAGGCCATCTGGTCTCGAGTAGGGGGATTGAAGTTGATAAAGCAAAGGTTGACATCATTCGTCACCTTCCATCACCCAAAACTGTCAAGGAAGTGAGGTCTTTCTTAGGACATGCTGGTTTCTATAGAAGATTCATCAAGGTCTTTAGTTCAATATCCCGTCCCCTTTATGCTCTCTTAGTAAAGGATGCTCCATTTGTTTGGAAAGAAAGATGTGAGGGTTCATTCTCAACCCTCAAATCCTCTCTCACCTCTCCTCCCATTATGAAATCTCCAAATTGGAACCTTCCGTTTGAACTTATGTGTGATGCCAGTGACTTTGCTGTTGGAGCTGTGTTAGGAAAACATTGTGACAAAACTCCTTATGTCATTGCTTATGCAAGAAAATCTTTAAATGATTTCCAAATCAACTTCACAACCACTGAAAAGGAGTTACTTGATATTTTGTTTGCCTTAGAGAAGTTTAGGTCCTACCTCTTAGGATCACCCATCACTGTGTTCACTGACCATTCTGCACTAAAATACCTCTTCCAAAAACAAGATTCTAAGGCTAGACTGATTAGGTGGGTCATTCTCTTACAAGAATTTGACCTCACAATCAAGGATAAAAAGGGAGTTGAAAATTTTGTAGCTGATCACCTCTCTAGGATGGAATTCGAAGACAACTCAAATCACCTTTCTGTGTCTGATTCGTTTCCTGATGAACACTTATACTCTGTGAGTGACTGCCCTTGGTATGCTGACATAGCAAATTTCTTAGTGACAGGAGTCATTCCTAAATTCTTAGGGACTCAAGCTTGAAGGAATTTTTTTTCTGATGTTAGACACTATGCGTTTGATGATCCATACCTCTATTAGTTCTGCCCTGACCAAGTCATTAGGAGGTGTGTTCCAGAACTTGAACAAGAGTCTATCCTTAAATTCTGTCATAGTGAGGCATGTGGAGGTCACTTTTCCTCTAAGAAAACATCTTCTAAGATTCTTCAATGTGGTCTTTTCTGGCCCACCCTCTCAAGGGACTCCTACACATTTTTTCAAAGTTTTCCTAGGTGTCAACAAGTAGGGTCCATCACAAAAAGGAATCAAATGCCACTCACTCCCATCTTAGTGGTTGAAATATTTGACTGTTGGGGAATTGACTTCATGGGTCCCTTCCCAAAATCTCGGGGATACCTCTACATACTCTTAGCTGTTTATTATGTCTCAAAATGGGTTGAGGCCATTCCCACTAATTCCAATGATCATCAAGTTGTGATTCGATTTCTAAAAGAGAGCATATTTTCAAGATTTGGAATTCCTAGGGCTATAATCAGTGATCGAGGAACCCATTTCTCCAACCGCCCATTCGCTTCACTCATGTCTAAGTATGGTATTTCTCATAAAGTGTCCACTGCATACCATCCACAAACCAATGGTCAAGCTGAGTTATCGAATATGGAGATTAAACAAATCCTTGAAAAAATTGTCAACCCCTTTAGGAAAGATTGGTCTAAGAAACTCTTAGATGCTCTTTGGGCCTATAGAACCACATATAAAACCATTTTAGGAATGTCCCCATATAGGTTAATTTATGGTAAAGCATGCCATTTTCCAGTGGAGATTGTACATAAGGCCTTTTGAGCAATTACGAAAATGGATTATGATCTATCATTGGCCGGAACGAAAAGGAAATTAGATCTCAATGAACTGGAGGAACTAAGGATGGAGGCTTATGAAAATTCAAGGATCAATAAAGAGAGAGTTCAAGCCTACCAATCTAGGAATATCAAGGTCAAACATTTTGAACTAGGAAAACTTGTGCTCTTGTATAGTTCAAAACAACATTTACATCCGGGAAAGATAAGGTCTAGATGGTCAGGACCTTTCATAGTGCATCATGTATTCCCCCATGGGGAAGTAGAGATTCAAGATCCCACAAGTGGTTACATTTTCAAGGTCAATGGTCAAAGGTTAAAACCATTCATTGAATCATTCAATAAACAGGAAATAGAGGTTGAGTTAACTGAGCCAACCTATGAACAAGGAAAAAATTGATAGATTTAGGGTCCATGTCGGGCACGACATTAAACAAAGCGCTGCATGGGAGGCAACCCATGGTTTTCAAGTTTCTTATCATTTTGTTGTTTTAATAAACTTTATATTTTAAATAGGATTAATTAATCATTTTAACATTTAAAAAAAGGACTATTGACCTGTTCTTCTGTTATGAGTATGGATGGGTATGAAAGGGGAGCATCGTGTTCATCTGTGTCACGCGGTGTGATCCCTGAGTAATACCTTACCCAGAAAATTAAAATGAAGACAATGTATCATTAGTTTGATTTAAAAAAAATAAAAAAGGAAAAAAAAGGAAAAACCATAAAAATGATGATACTTGGAAGTAAATAAGTCGTTATGTTGTTTGTTTGTCTGGTTTGTTATTCTTTTTGTTTAGGTACTATTTTGGGTAATACATGTTCAATCAAGGAGGTGCCTACATCCCCCAAGGGATCAAAGGACTAATTTGGAGCAGCAAGAACTTCAACTTCAACCACCAGGTGATTTCATTCCATGATCCTCAGTTTCAATTTCCTTTTTGAACTTCCATTATCTGCCTCTACTCCTTATAAATTTTTATTTCGTCAAACACTGGGGATAGTGTTGTTTTAAGTTGGGGGGAGAGATAAAATTAAAAAAATGCTTTTGTGTAAAAAAAATGAATGATTTGAAAAAAAATTAAATGGAAGGAAAATTTCCTTTATCTTTAAACATGGTAATACACATTGCACACTTTGAAACTGAATATCAAATAATTTAGCATACCTTGATTCTGATTTTAATCCTTGTATAATTTCATGAGCACATATTTTGGAAAGTGTGGTTTTCCAATGTGATATTTCATCGTTTATATTTTCATCCAAATAAAAAAAATTCACAATGCACGTCCATTGGATAGTGGGGTATTAGTTTAAGTTCATGGGGTCCCGTACATAAATAGCATAGGTTTGGTGATCATTTTAGTTTAATATGAGTATTCAAAAAAAATTAAAAAAAAAATTGCGCGTAGAGCAATGAAATGACCTAGTGTGTGGCTTTCGGTACTTGGGGATCGTGAATCCATGGTTGTCTGGCCCAGAGTTAGTAATTTTATCTCTATTTTTGGTAAATTGAATTTGTTTTTGACTGAGTTAACTCGAGATGATGCCCGAGTATGTGGGCTTCACTTGGTGCCCTAAGGTCTTTGAGCCTAGGAGTCATCGGCAAAGTCTCGCTACAGGGGTTGACTCTTTTGAGTGCAACTTCAATTACCATGGCAAAATTGTAAAAACAAAAAAAAAACAAAAAAAAAACAAAAAAATTATACAAAAAAAAATAATACTCATCTTAATATTGAAATGTGATTCTACCTAGCGCTTCCATAATTTCCCCCTTGAATAAAGATGAACCCCCATGTCTATTGTGATGCACAACACATCCTCATACTTAATTGATATTAGATTAAATATGGCAATGAATTTGAACAAAGGAATGGGCTTGGGATTGGGATCTGCTTATGAAACTATCTCGTATAAAAATATTTTGATGGGTTTCATAATTTTTTGGTATAAGGTTTTTTGGTGATCATTGTGTATTAAAATGTTTTTGGAAAAGGGAATTCGAATTTCATTTTTTGAGATATATTTTGCTCGGGACTAGCAAAACTCAAGTTGGGGGGTGTGATTAGCCACTAAATGAGGCAAATATTAATTGTTAATATACATAATATTCATGTTCTATGTTATTCATGAACATCATTTTAGTGCATTTTACACTTTGAAGATCATTTCACATTATGATTGTAATACCTTCTTAAAATGCACAATTATGTGGTACATTTTTTGAACATCATTTAAAGTACCCAATGATTCATCTGATTTTAAGGAATTTAATTATACATATTTTAATTTGATATTTTTTATAATTGATATACACTCCAATATGAACATGTTTCATTCAGGAATCAATGGAGAATTCATGGAGGGTGATGGAGATATTTGGCAATGAAATGAAGCAAGTCTAGAGAGGGCATATTGGACATCAGACCACTGATGAGACTGTGAGGCCTAACATACAATCCTAATTAATCCCAAATTTCGTGGCATGATATAAGACATGTATAGGAACAAATAACTTTTCATGAGTTAATTCTAATTCGGCATCCATGTTGGCCATTTAGGCGGCCCAATTTAGAGATAAAATTCTGGTCCAGATTCTACGGCCCAGAAAAACAGTCCACTAATTTGACCATATCTCGGAATACACAACTCTAAATGGGCCCAACTTTTACAGGAGGTTATAAGATATCCGGAGCTCCATTTTAGTCTTCTATGGACTACCCTGATTCGGAATTCTAGAAGGTCTTCCAGACGTGTATGTTCGGTGAAGGAAAGCTGGCTGCCACCTCGGGTCAAATGTGGAAAAGTTCAAATTCCACAAGATTTCCACCACCTATGGCCTACCAAAATTAATTGAGATGATTTTTACTGTTGGAGGCTCGACCCAAGGCTCCCAAAATACCTATTTAAGGCAGTTGTGGTGAAGGAGTTAAAAATATTGGATGCTTTGTTCAATTGTAATGTTATGCTGCATTTTTGTTGCCTCAAATTTGTCTTCCACAAGTAAGTTGTTCAATTGACTTTAGTTTCTTAATAAAAGTTCTTTTTATACTCTTATTCTGTTTTTCTTCATATCACTTTGATACCGTTGGATCAAGGTGTGAATTTATTCACACCAACCCTTGTGAAATTATTCACACAACGATGGAGTGATCATTTTATTTTTGTTGTTTTCTTTACTTCTCCATTTCCTCCCTCATGAGTCTACTTTCCGCTTCCATTGAAACCATGGGATCAATGGAGGGCTAACCCACTTATGGGTTGATCCAAGGGAGTAGAAAGGGGCTGGATTGGTTGTTATGTATCACCTAATTAATGTATAATCACTTCTTTAATTGGGATTTTTATTTGATGATTTTTAAACTCCATCGTACTTGTTGAATTTAAGGCCACACACTTCCAGTACTAATACAAACCGTTACCTTGAAGTGCTCAAAACTTTGATCTTTCAAGTTTATAGGTGATTAGTATTAAAGGGTGTAGGCATTAAAATAGTAAGTGATGATGTTGTTTTATCTCCTTAAATGAACCCATCTCAAATTTAAGAAATTGAAATCATTAAAAAGAAAATACGTCCAATCCACCCCGAGCGATAACCTAGGATCAACTCATTCTTTTAAATTGAATTCACTTAAATCTATTAGATATCTTTAAAACCCATCCAAAATCAATCCAAGTTGGCCACTTCATAGCCAAAAAAAGTCCATAGAATGTACGTGTCTATAGGTTTCTTCTTAGGTCTCTGTGGATTCGATAACCCAAGCTAAACTACAAGGACCGTCTTAACTTCTTCTCTTGGGTAAATTTGAGCCAGAATCAAATATCAATATAAATTAATAAATAAAGTCTTAAACCATTTGTCATAATTTTTCATACCCATTATCATGTTTCAACACTCAAACTCACACACACACACTCCTTCCAAGTGATACATTCATACTCATGAGTGACCTCTCATTGATCCACCAAATAATCACAAGGTGACCAATATCAAGGTTCCCCAATGGAACACTAAACTTTCTCAAGGCCACAACCACAATTAACTCACAACAACCATGTATTCCAAATTCCATGCAAAAACAATTCACAATAAACCATTATTTCATTGGAATATTTCATCAAACACTTTTTTTGTATCAAAATGAAACCCTAATTTGAAAACAATCATTTTTAAATTAAAAAAAAGGGGTAATTACAAATGATATCCACTTTTTCCAAATTTAAAAATCATAAATAAATATTGTTTTAATTCATTAATAAAAATAATTTTCAATAATAAAATCAATTAAAACAATTTTTAAACACTAATACAACAATTTATAAATCAATTGGGATGAGGGAGAATCCACCAACCTCTCAACAGAAGAAGACAATGAAGAGAGACAACAAGATCTTCTAGAATCGAGATCACAACATATTCCCAAAAATAGATTAAATCACATCATCATGATTTCCATTATAGAATATATATCTATCCATAAAGGAATAGATATATGATTCTGGGATAGAGGAGAAGAGTATATCTAAGAAGAAAATTGACAAACTTTGATTTTATATCTATTCAGAATCATGAACACACATTTATTAATCAAAAATTTTATCTGGATTGAAATTAATCTCCTTGTGAGTGTAGGGAGGAAGCAGAAATCATGACCCTAGGAGATTAGGGAAAAAATAAGGGCTTTGAGGACTTAATCTGAATGAACATAAAATTTTCATCGTGCCAACTATACATTGAATATTTTGTTAAATCATTCACCAACTATGCATGTGATACTAGAAAATCCCAGTTATTTTATAGTTTGTGCCACAATATTTTGAAAACCATCAACCAACCATGTTGTGATACTATCTCAAGGACACACCACATATGGTTGGCTTACACGGTTTGAGAAAACATGCATCAACCATTATTTTTTCATCTACTTTTCTTTGAATGTTTTTCCTTGGGAACTCAAACATTCTTTCTTAATGTGCACTAATCATGTGCCTAACAAGGGACCCCCAAAATATGTTTCAAGGTTTCATGGAGGTGCTTCATTGTTTCTACTAACCATGAAATAAAATTCACATTTAGATACACCACTAAAACATAATGAAACCTCCTTGGTCCTCCTAAAACTTAACCCAAGAATTATATAAGCTCAAAATAAATAAAACAATGGTAAGGCACATTAAACCAATGGTGTGAACTTATCCCCCTATCGGTATTTCCATCCTTAGAATGCGTAAAACCTAGTATTGGTCTAGAAGAGACCAAGACATTGCTCTACCGTTTCATTTTCAATATCCTATGTTTCCTTCTAAGTATGAACATCCTACCATACAACCCACACTAATCTGATTCTTTTCCAATTAAAGTGATTCTATTTCCTATCCAAAATTCATATTGGCACATGAATCAATGCAGCATCTAGTTTAAGATCAAAATCGTCCCATTAAATCACGTGGTCAAGATTATGCTGTTACATTTGAAATTTAGATACATGAAATGAATTTTGCACAAAACTAATCATTGCAGATAAAGAAAACTGATATGCCACATCACCCGATCAATAATGTATATCTAAAAAGACAATGTTCCATAGAGAAAATATTATTTTTTACCAAATTTATGATTCAAAATCCATATATAAATTCTCAATAAAACATGATTTTCGACCAAAAATGATAACAATACTTGACACGGATATACAAAAAATATTCGATGACACTGGTTCATCACCATTCTCTTTCTAAGAATATAAATATTCAACATTATCTCATTCACTAGGCTAGATCGGATAAGTGAAGTCTCACCTATTTCCACCCAAAACAGTAAAGAATAAAAGGATGTCCATATAATTATATGAAATTAGCCATATGTAATGAGGATTAATAACAATTATTGTATGATAAATCTACTAATGGTATGTTCTCTTTCAATGATACTCCAGAATCCATCACACAAACCTTATGCTTTTATTCCAATGTTTGGAAATTATATTTTGATTTTCCATCCATTTGAGGATGATAAGCTCTTCCCATGTTCAATTGAGTTCCAAGGGATTATTGTATGGATTTATAAATTTGAGATGTAATCATTAAGCCCCTATCTGATATAATCAAAACTTAGATCCCATTCTACTTTATAATTTCTCAAATATAGAGTTTATAAAAAAATTCACCATATTGGATTCAAAAATAGGGATGAACTGAGTTGACTTTTTTAGCTGATTTACAATCACCCATATGGAATCTTCTTTTGGAACTATTCTTGGTATACCTATCACAAAACCGATAACAATTTGTTCCCATTTCTATATGGGAATTGTTAAAGTGTGAAATACACTAGTTGGTCCTTGATTCTCTACAGTGACCTACTGATAGGTGAGGCATCTCAAAATAAACTATTCCACTTTTCCTTTCATTACATCCCACCAAAACTATGAATAAAATAGTTTATACATCTTATTTATTCTAGGATGGTCATTTTATCTTGAATTGTGGTATGTAGAAAAAAGATACTCTCAATAGATTGGTCAAACTATAATCTAATCTCTAAAATGCAGTATAAACATCCCTTCTAGCTTCCAGACCACAATTGACTCCCTAACATTGATTATTTACCTAAATGTAAAACATTTTGGATCAGATTGTAGATCATTAGTAACCTTCTCAACTAAATCATTAACTTATGAAACAGGAAATATGGTCACAATGTTACCTTGATCAACACAGTCCAAATTCATATCTACTATGACTGGCATTAAAATTCACTAATCTAAATACTTTTTATCCAAATGATTATATTATTTCCTAATTTAGACATCTTATATAAATTTACCTTAACAATTGTAAACATAAATTTTAAGTCAACATTTTGCGATATTCCACTAATATTTGTTTCCTTAAATCAAAATAGTTTTTTGAGAAAATGTTTTTCGATCTCTTTTGATCTGTAAACACCATAAATTTTTCACAAAAATACAATGATGTTGTTTTTCTAGGAAAATTGTGGTGTACTAGGTTTAAGAGAAAAGGTACTAAATTTCCATAATTATTTAATTATTATGTAATTACAACCCTTCAGATTGGGAAAACCATTTTAGATTCTTTCTGGAAGGATAATTTTCAGGGTTCATTTGAGTACTCAAACTTAAGAATTTCGTATCCTAGTGTTTTTGAAATAGAATTAAATTTATAATAATTTTTTATTCTTTTGGATATAATGTTTTAAATAATTGGAAAACACTCTTACATATAATCCTACACAATTCAGGTGGACATTTATACTCAGTATCCATTTTCCCCACCAAACAAACTCTTTAAAATAAAACATAGTTTCTTTTCATGATAAACCATCGCATTTTTTCATCTGGATCTCATAATTGTCCCTAATATTATATAAACCCTCATATTTTTTTTAAATGTGGTAAGAGCATGAGAGGATCATTATGGGACATAAAATAATGAAATTTATCATTATTCTATAAATTCTTATTAATATTTCCCTTTTTCAAAATAAACTATGAGTACAAAAAACATTCTCTCACCCATGAAATCACAATTTCTTCCCTAATATTTCCATTAAAAATTTCATAATAATTATAAAAATAAAAATAAAACCCATAAATGATTCTTTAAAAAATTTTGGACAACTACAAAAATGGCACATGAGGCTACAATAAAAATACAGATAAACCACTGCCTTAGGGACATGATCTCGTGGCCATGCCCCAAACCCCTCCCTAACATTACCACTCAAGCTGAGCATGGGGAGCTACATAATGTTTTATTAAAAAAATAATAAAAACTCTTGAATTTTTTTTTCAAAAAGATATATTTTTATCCCATAAAAAGTAACAAACACTTTCCTTTGAACAGAAACCCAATAACTTACCATGTGAAAACATGATATTTAGGTAAAAACATAGCAAACATAAATAAATAATATAGTTAACATGGTGAATAATTTAATTATCCTACATAATTATGATTTAACCCTCATGACTACCATGAAATAACTCTCACAGTTATAATTGACATAACCCTCATAGTAATACATCAAGTAACCATCATTGTTACACTTGGAATGACCATCATGGTCAAATTCCAACATAACCAATTAATTTGAGGGATATCATAGAACCACCCATATTTGGATTATTATGGAACCACCAAATCCTCATAAAAATGTGCAAGAACTATAAAATAATCATAAGACATGAATTCTTTCATGATAAAAACATTCATCATGGAAAAAGATTTTTTTAAAAGAATACACCGCGCTTAAAAAGGAAAAACATTTATTCTAAAATAAACATGTAATGTTTTATTTTAAACATAAAAAAATAATGTGTAAGTATGGTGAGGAAATCCTATGATTTTTTATAAGTTATAAAATCCTTCATTTTGACTTTTTTAAAATGAAACACTGAAAGAGTTTCTTTTAAAATAATGTCCCTCAAAAATACCAAATGATTTAAGTGAACATTAATCGAAAAAATAAATTTTATTTATTAGCCCCAAATTCACATGAAAATTCTAAATAAAATATTATATAATCAAATTGTCATTTTCAGGTAATCTTAGCTTGAAATAGTCAATGAAGTAGAAGTTTAACCCAAAGATAGTCAATTGAGAGAAGGATTCCCTCAACTTAAGTCCAAATCATAATGTACATTATATACATTCTTAAATAATAAAATTATGTTAATTATTTAAATTATTAATAAACTTTTTCATGTAAATTAGTCATTTTATATCAATTATTACAATGTTAATTACATAATCACTTAAATTAACAATTGGCATCTTGAGGATATTCGGTACTTAAGATCAAATTGACTTTGGTAAGTTGACTATGGTCAAAATTTCATAAGTAAATCATCTCCATAATAATAAATATGCAATAATTATCAATTTTATAAATCAATTATACATTTAAATTCAACCATTACATATCATTTTGAAAAATGAAATATGTTACAATAATGGAGACAGTAGGCCATGCATACGCATGAGTAATGTTTCATTTTTCAATGATCATTATGGAATGAAGGTAAGTATTATTTTGCCTATAAATAATGATAATAATATCATAAAAACATATTAATTTTATAAATATACTTATTTCTATCATTCCACTGATGTGGTGACTAAAAACGAATTACATCTCTTCATAGAGGTGGTAGTCTACACGTATGCATAAATGAAATTATCATTTTCCTATGCATGGAATGGTAAGAACGTACATGATATATTACTTTTTTATAATGAAAAATATTTCATTAATATAATATATATACATATTAATTCAATCATTATAATTCATCCTCGAGATATGGGGATGGAAAATGAATTACATCAGTTTGTGAGATGTAGTCTACCGTACACACGAATGATGAATTGTTTTCCCATTTGAAGGATGTGGAGAAGTATTTATGTGATTACATTAACATAATAACATCCTGGTATATGGAGTATAATTTAGTTATTATTTCATCATTTTTGATAAAATTATTATTGATGTGGAAGAAGAAACCAAACTAATACATGTTAATAAAAACCATACATCTTCTTAGGAAATCTTCATTTCCTTAACACCTTATGATAACTAAGGTTGTTATTATACAAAAAAGGACCTATATAATGTGGGAATATATTATATGAAGGTATTTAGGTATGTATTTTTCAAACCAAAATGTCTTTAAGTGTGTATGATTGAGAATAAGATGTTCCCTTTTATAAGAGAGTGGTAGAGCACTCTTGGAATTTATCAAAATATTAAAACATAATATGACTATTCTAGAGCCAAATGCTTCTAAATGGCCTATAGATGCATAGTGTATAAAAATTTAGACCACATATTACCCATTTTTTATTTAATATTTTTATTATTTAACTTTATTTAACAAATTGTTAATCCCAAAAAACACCGTTATTTTTCGTTTTGATATTATTCATTACATTGACATAAAAAAGATAAAAAATAAGTAAAATTAGAGATAAAAATTTTATTATATACTAAATTTTATAATTTAGTCTTAAAAATTCATGGATTAAATTATCAATATCAAATTATATTTATTTTAATATTTTTAATATCATTTAGTTTATTTTTTTCCAATAATTGAAAAATCACTGCATTAATAATGTGAAACCATTTAATGTAATTATTTCTTCCATAAAAATTAAAAATAAATAACCATGATGAAGATAAATATTTTTTATTGTAAAAAAATATTTATTGTCGAACATATCATTTGGATAACAGCATAGTAAAAATAGTACACTTATAAAAAAAATTGTGACATATTTGAATTGTCATTAAATATTATATAACAAATATTTTAAACACATAAAAACATAAAAAGGCTATATATTGGATATATGAATAATTAAGGATGGGAATTAATAGTAAAATATAATTGGGGCATGTTTAAGGGTTATCCTATAGTCTTTATCATATTATTTTTACCCTTAATTACTCCATTTATAATTTATCTGGATGATAAAAATAAACTAGGATACTATTCAAAATGAAAAACAAAATTATTGGGAGATATTTAATAAATTTGGACCCATAGATTCCAATAATTGAATCTATTTTTCAAATATAAAAACACTATATTCTAATAATTTAATTTAAAATTAAACCATTAAAACGTAATAAAAAAATAATTTGTTTGAAAAAATGATATTTTAAATATAAAATGTTTCTATAAAAAATTAAATTAAAAAATAAATTTTAGAACCCACAATTGGTTTAATTTAAATAATAATGAACTGATAAAAATTTAAAACTAACTTGAATCATAATTTTTCCTTTTAAATAAAACACAATGTTCAATAAAAATAGGAATTTTTCACTACTCATTGAAAAATCAATATTTCTAAAAAAATTCAACAATTTATTCTAATATTATTTTGACATTATGAATTAAAAAATGAAATTAAAATTTTAAAATAATATTTCTAAATTTTCATGAGATTAATTATAATAATATCTCATACAAAATCAATTTTGATGAAAAGTATCTTTTGAAGAATAAAATGACTTTTATAAAAATACAATACATTTTTAAAATTTATTAATTTATATATTACAAATTAGTAATTCCAATATATATTTCATAATAAGTTTAATAATATTCATTACCACAAATCAAATGACTATGTTATAATGGTCACATACAAATAATAATATTTATTCCTTAATTTTAGCTCAATGTGGAATATCTTGTTTGCTATCGAGTATAGTGTTTCCTTTAAAAATATCATGATTTTGAATTATACCCCCTTCTGAAAATTGAATCCATTGAATTTTGAACTCAATATTAATAACCATGTTTTGACTTTTCAAATTATATTTAATGAAAACCCAAATAGTGAAAAGGATAAAAAAAATTCCACTAAAATGAGATAAAGTGAAGTATTAAGGACCTATAAAATGACACATACTAGGTTTCCGAGTATGATAATTTACGTAGGAAGTGAATGCATTGATACAGAAGAGAAATATAAATCTGATGGAATGATAGATAATTATTTGGAACATGGTCATGAGAATGTTAACCATAAAAAAATTGTAAATTTATAATGGTTTAATAGGCCATTGATTTCAATATTAGAAAAGTATGCAAATATTTTTTTTCAAAATAATTTTCCTAAAGATTATGAAATAAATTTATATCTATACTAAGGACCTATGGAAATATACATATTTGAAAACTATAATTTCATCCTTTAACTATATTACCACACAATATCAACTTTTTCTCTAGACAATTAGTATTTAAGATTAATTTTTCATTCCTAAAGCAATATAATCAACTTCTATAGATAAAAAAAATACACAAAAGAATATTATATATTCCTCCTATCTTTATATAAAAACTAAAACCAAAATTTCTATCCCAAAGTATGATAATTCCCGAAAATAATAAATCATTATAAAAACTTAATTATTCTTCATAATTAAACTGTAACACCCAAAGTTCACCATATAAGATAAACAAATAATTTTCCTTATAATTCCTAAAATTTATTCAAGGATAACATTGAAACTAAAAAATCATAAGGACTTTAACACATATTCTTCCAAGATAATTTTGATATTTTTCTCCAAATCACATCAAGGACTCTTAAAGTCTAATACCAAAATGTAATTTCCCTAAATCATATATTCTTTAAGATATAATGATAAATTATTTAAATAACCCAAGTCACAATAAATACATAGTAAAATCACATATTCTTACAAAAGATATTTAAACCTTTATTTAACAAATAAAATTACATTGTATTATGTTTAACTTAATCATGTAGGTTTCATTAAATATTGAATTTCTTTCGAAATAACATTAATGAGTTAGTCACTAAAGAATTTTGAAATCTATTTCTTATCTATTCAATAAAATATATGTTCCCAAAATTTACTTAACTATTTTTCATCAGATTGATTAAATAATGAAAAAATTCATACTCACCAGGACCTCATGTAGGACAGTCACAGAAAATACACCACTACCACCCATCGATTATAGGTTCCATTCCCAAAGCCATTGTAGATGTGACGGGCTGTCATCCATAATGTTGGTTTTCCTTTTCCAAAAACTATATTAATATAATCCTTATGAAATTTCCTAAATGTGAGAAACTTCCAAAATATATAACCTTAATAAATATTCAATAGTAAATAAATGTTTTAACCTCAACGTTTATCGCATACATTAAATTTTTATTCACTAAATGTATTATATAATAATTACCTAAAAATAAAATATCTTATAGACCTTATTGGATACCAATAATTTTAAACATATGTCCCCAAAAACTATAGTAATTATTCCTCAAATAACATTTTCAATAAATCCTACACTAAACCAAAGTCTTTTATTACCATAAATGTCACTTAAAATACTCTCAGTTATCTTAGTTGCCAACCACTTAAAACCTAAAATCTAGAATCTAATAATTTGAATGTTCAATATAATTAATTAATAATAGGGAAGTAATAGAACAACTCAAATCTTGTTAATAACATAGCCACCTGTTATCATAAATATTTCCCAAGAACTACAACATAATCATAAAAAACGAACTCTTGCATCATAAAAACATTTCATGATGAAAATCAATTACATTAGAAGAATACTTTTCACATAATAAAAAGAACATTTTATTTAAAAATAGCCATTTAATATTGTAAAATAATCATCAAAATATTAATGTTTTGTGATGGTGTGGATATATTCTCTTTTCATATAAGTTAAAAATGAATTCCCTTTAACTTTGGTAAATATAAACAGTAAAATAGGGTTTTTAAAAGAAAGTCCCTTAAAAATATCATATTAGTGAAGTGAGAATTAGTAAAAAGAATAAATTATGTGTATCTATTTTAAATTCACATAATAAAATTTTAAATACAATATAATATAATCTGAAGTAATTTCACACTTAATCTTATCATGAAATAATCAATGAACTATATGTTTTACCCAAATAATGAAAATAGTGTTAATAATTCCCTTAACTTAAGTCCAAATCACCAGGTACATTATTTATCGTCCAAAATTATAACCTTGGGATAATTATTTACTTTATTTATAGCCATTTAACATTCATTGTTACTTTTATACAACTAATTACCATGCTAATTAATTAATCATTTAAATTCACATAGGGTGCCTTGTTGATATTTGGTACTTATGATCAAAATGACTTCAGTAATTTGACTTTGGGAAAAGGTAATAATTATATCGTATCCATAATAATAGTCATCACATAATTATAAATTTTTTATATAAATTGTACTTTTAAATTCTTCAATTATGTATCATTATGAGAAATACAATACATTACAATCATAGAGATAGTAGGTCGTACGCACGCATGAGCAATGTTTCCATTTTTCAACTATCATTGTGGAAAGTAGGGTAGTATTATTTTATCTTTATGAAATGGTAATAATATAATAATTATCATATTAATTATTTAAATATACTTATATATTTCATTTATATGATTTAGTAATGAAAAAAAATCACATCTCTTTGTGGAGGTGGTAGTCCAGACATACACTTACGACATTATCAATTTTCTATAAATAGAATGATAATAATGTAAGTGATATATTATTTTCTCAGAATGATAAATACGTAATTAGTATTTTATATAAATATTAATTCTTCCATTATAATAAATCCATGAGATATGGTGATGTAAAAAAAATTACATCGGTTCGTGTCTATGGTGGTAGTCCACCGTAGACACTAACGATGAATTCTTTTCCCATTTGATGGAATTGGCTATGAATTTAAGTGATTAAATTAAATTCATAATTTATAATAATATATAGGATAATAAAGTAATTATTTCATCATGGTTGAATAATTTTTTATAGTTTTGGAAGAAGAAACAAAAATAATACATGGAGATTAAAACTATCCCTATTCTTGGGAAATACTCCTTTTCTTAACACCTTAAGACTACTAAGGTTGGTATTATTCTTACAAGAAGAGCTAAATAATATGGTGTGGTATTCAAGGAAGGTATTCAGGTAGGTATTTTCTGAAACAAAATGGTTTTGAAATATGTAGGATTGAGAAGAAGAGGTGTTGGTTTATAAGTGAGGGGAGGGACACTCTTGGAATTTCTCAAAATATTAAAATATAATAACTCTATTCAAGATACTAATGGTTACAAATGACCTATAAATGAAAATAGGATAAAATTAAAGAACATTTATTATCCTTTTTGTTATTATTTATTATTTTTATGATATTTATGTAATCTTAAAAATAATAATCCAATAAAATATCATTACTTTCAATTTTGATACTATACATTAAATTGAATTAAAAAACATTAAAAAAAATTACATTAAAAAACAAATTTATTATATCCTAAATATGTCAAGGTAATATATAATATTCTTAGATCACATTAATTATATTTTTTTTTATTTTTATATGTTTAATATCATTTTTTTAATTTTTACTGTAATTGAATAATTAATACATCAACATTATGCAGTGATTTAAGATAATTATTTCTTCCATAAACAAAAAAAATAAATTTCCATGAGTAATATAAAACATTAATTTTTAAAAATAATATTTATAGTAAAAAATTTACTCTATATCACATCATATTAAAATTATTACACTTATCAAGAGTGTGAAATGTTTTAAGTTTCATTAAATATAATATTATAAATATCATAATCACTTAAAAATGGAAACAAAATGAAATATATTAACACCTTTAAGGACTATAGACAAAAGTTACTCATCAAATAAAATTGGGGTAAGTGTAAGGGTCATTTTATAGTTCTTATAATGTTATTTTTACCCTTAATTACCCAATTTACCATAAACCACAATGATTTTTTTTCAAGGTTACTATATTTACTAATAAAAAATTAAAAGATACCAATTTACTACATATGGAATCCCTGATTCCATTTGTGGAACCTGTTTTTTAAAATTCAAAACACAGAAGTTTCAATTTTTATTATAAAAATTAATATGAAAAAATTCAATGAGAAACATTTTTTAAAGAAAATTTTATTTTTAAATATAAAATGCTTTTAAACTAAAATAAAGTATAAAATCAATTTAAAAAATAATAAATGTTTTAATACTAAGTTTAAGTATAAAAAAAAATTACAAAAATAATTGGATTAATTATATAAAATTGAACTAATAAAAATTTAAAACTAATAAAATTGAAATAAATTCCTAGTAAATAAAATATACTTTTCACATAAAACCAGTATTATTAATTATTCATTGAAAAATAAATATATTAAAAAAATTCTCAAAAACATATTATAAAATTATTTTCAAAATATGAATTCAAAAATGAAATTCATTTTGTAGAATAGATTTTCAAAAATTTATAAAAATGGATTATAATAATCACTCAAAAAAGTAATAAAAATAATTTTTGAAGATAAATTATTTTTTATTTAATAAAATGACATTAATAAAAATATAATTCTTATTTAAAAAATACTTAACTAATAGATTATAAATTAGTAATACCATTATATATTTCATAATTAGGTTAATATTTTTCATACAATTTAATTTAACAACAACCGTATTTTTGTCACATATAAATAAAAATATTTAGAAGTTCATTTAACATTGATGTGGTGTATCTTGTATGCTATCGAACAAAGGGATTCCTTTTAAAATCTAATGATGTTACAATTCAAGTATGGTTTCACAGTCAACTATGCTCAATTCACCACATTCATTTGTAATAAACTACTAATGGCTCTCACATCCATAATAGGGAACAAACCTACTTTCCAATGGTATGCAGTCATTTGGGGTTTTAAACCTAAAAAATATATGAACTCCCATTTGTTGAGACTTTGGGAGATCGAGATCATCTTAGACTTTTGGTGGAGTCATCCACTATTCCGAGACTCTTGTATAAATTTAATATATGTTTATGAATTACTACTTAATCCAATCACAAGATCAGTTACCCTAAAAAAATGATCGAGTGTTGAATAATTATCTGTGCAAAGGGGGTTTTATTTATGTAAAAATTTGAATGTATTCTAGGTTATTCATTAGTGTACCATCATTAAAAATGGGTAACAATTTATTTTTTGATGGCGTATAAACAAGAAATATAGAGTTTACTGACATCAAGGAAGGTAGCTGATATTCTATGGATGGGATAAATCATTTATGTGGTGTCCTACATATCCCATGTATAATTTTATAATATGAATTCATCCTTCATATCATCTGTATAGTTATAATGAATGCTATAATAGTTCAGTTTTACCCCAGGGTCTTACCCATAGGTGGATTCTCTTGTACGGGGGCAGTCATATCATGCCACTCAATGGGGGAATACACATTGATGCTACCCTATCTAGTGAAATTATTAATGAAAATTGTGTGATTATTTAAAATCCCTTAGCCCACGTGATCCATGCTCTTTGTGAGATTCAAGAGATATAAAGTGACCAGTCTCATCACATATAGATTCATGACTTCTGAAATTGGGAATCCATTATAGGGTGTTGGATTTGGAGATCATACCTTATGAAGGAATCTTATTTATCCTTCTTATTGTAGGAATATAATTCCACTACAATAGAATCTCCATTTAGTGGCGGTTTCTTTTGCCTTTAGCGGCAGTTTAAATAGCCGCTACATTATTTGGTGGCGGTTTACAAAAACCACTGCCTAATAGGGCATCACGAATCTATTAGTTGTGGTTATTTTCATTTAGTGATGGTTTCAGAAAAGCGTCGTCGATGCCTCATTTTGGAGCAGTTTTCCTGAATTTTGTGGTGGTTTTATGAGCCCTGGATATCACTTTATTTTCGGCAGTTATAACTTCCACTATTAAACTCAAATTCCAATGGGCGTAAAACCGCCGCTAATGTCATGGGAACCTCCGCGGAATGAGGCAGCCATGATGCTCCTATTTAGGGGCAGTTATAACCACCACAAAACGTAAATTTTATTTTACGTTCAGTGGCAGTATTCACCTTTTAGCTGCCGTTTGAACCGCCACCAATATACATTTCACAGCGGTTTTAACCGCCGCGAAAAGCTACCCATAATAAAAAATAATAATTCTTTGCTTCTGCTGCACCACTGTACGGAAAAACAAATAAAACCATAAATATAAAACAACTAAGAAAAACATGAGAAACAACACCCAACATGGGGATCAATAAGAAGGAATCACATATCATATTGACCAACCAGGTCACTACACCTCCTGTGTAGGAGGACAAAGTCATCAGCTTCCCAAAAAAATGTTTCAACATAGACCCACATAACCTTCCATGAATGTTAATTGTCTTTTTATGAAGGCTCAAAAGACTCCTTTCTCAGTAAAATCACACACTAGAAAATATATATTATGTGAATCCTACATGCCAAATATGATGCATGAGAGTCCTCTTTATTCCCCACCCAAGAGTCAAAATCCATCCCTGGCCTCCCACCAATAACCAAGAGCTGAATATCTAGAATAAATCACAACATCCAAAAAACATGTTTTTATCTCAATGAGAAATAATATACAACTGTAATATTTAAAAATAGAACAAAAATCTGAAACCCTGGAAGATAAGACTTCATATTAGAGAAAGTATTATTAACACTGCAGTCAGATATCCATCGAAGGATCCAACACATTCTTCATACTCATGTATTCAATATCCTAAATAGTAAATACTAGGAAGATAAAACTCCATTGATACAACATTGTAGCATCCCAAACTGGATTCCACTAAACTGATGCTCCGAGCCGATGGGTTACTAGGTATCAAGCACACCTCCACATACGCCAGATGCCACGAACTAGTATCAAGGACCCAAGTGATGATATTTGGAGAACTATGAACTCATATAAAATTAATAAACAATAGAAAATATATAATTATTATGAAAAAGGGAAATTAAATGAATGCAGAAGGTGTACACATCTAAAAAATAAAAAACATCAATAATACATTGATGTAAAATCCAGAACAACTACACAACACGATACAACACTAGTGACCCACTAGACTGACCATAAAAATAAAACAGTATGAAAAAAATCAATGTAAAAGGTCATGGATCCACTAAAAACTCTATTCTAGAAAACATACCTGATCTCCATACATTTTCAAACTGCACAAGCCCGATTAGTAGAACCACTCATGTAGCTCAGCTCGATCATGCAACACTGGGCCTCATTCATATCCCCCATGATACTTATGATCAACATGAAAAGAAAAAATAAGGGCTAAATATACACCGTGTTGTACATGTATGAGTGATAAATAATCTCATTAGGACACCCCAACAAACAACCTGTAACTATTCCGCTAAAAGTGTAATAAAAAACAATTTGATCAGCTTAGCTAAAACACACCCACAAAGGTAGTAAACAAAACAAGAGATGACTGTCATATATAGGGTATGTAATCCCTTTAAATTGGGAAAGTTCCACCATGGATTTCCATTTCTATATACTCAAACTTGTATAGTCTCATACCTATACACTGATACATAAATATGAAATTTATTTGTATGTAATATAAATTATTATATTCTAGTTTCCAAAAAATTTATTTTTACTACCATCTTTAAAAAATTATCTTATTGTAATGGTCGAGAGTTTCTTAAATGATAAAAACAAGAAGTAATCAATATCATCAATTATCAATCAATAATATTCAACCCATAGTAATATCATGAAAATCCATAAAGTACAAGCGACTCACTTTACCCTTCTAATTTACTTTTAACTAGTTTACTATCTCTATTTAGTTTGTTCTTATTTAAATAGTGTTCCCCCATGTTCCCATTCCTCATAACCATGAGTAATAAAGTATTCATAACCGAACACATATAAAAATTATAATATAGGACCCTTGGAAAAGTACTTAGTAGGCTAGTCAAACAATGTTTTCCTAAAGATAGAAGATAAGTTTAAAAATATTCTACCTCAACCTAATATTTGATGACTATTGTGTAATGAAGGAGAAAAATAATATGGTGACCTAAAACACATGAGGGGAGCCTTAATCAACCTAAAACATAGTTATTTCCCATAAACACCAAATTCAATTCACTGTACAACCCCTCTGATACATGGTTAAAAATATTTTAATCAATATCATTGAGGAAGGTCACAATATGAAAAATGAACTACAACATAACATCACCCAAGGAAGAACCATTATAAATTTACCTCAAGGTCCATGTGTCATGATAGAGGTAGACACACCATAAATAACCAACCGGAAGAACTCTAAATTCATCCATTGAACACCATGTAATATCAAGAAAGTACCACTCTATGAAGGAACTCTACATAAAACTTCATCCTCTTGTTGATTTTATTTTAGAACCTTTGATCTCTTACAACTGCATGTAAATTATCCTCCAAACCTCTGGACTCTGTTCACCACTTGAGGGCTGTATTCAGCTACTAAGTTTTCATTTTATCACTAAACATTTATCTTTGTTTAACATTAATTTAACCTCATCCTTTACTCCTCATTATATCTCCATGCTTGATATCACTTGTCTTAAAAAAATCTATGTTTTCTTTTAATATCAAAACCTCTTTCACATATTGCTTCTTTTTATTATATATTTTCAGTGAGTGATTTTACAACTTGGAAATTAGTTATAAATAAATCCTTTAAACCTAATGATCTAGAACTTAATATAAGAAACAAGAACATAAGTTAATAACTCCAGTGGTATCCATCAAGCTATCTTCTTCCATATCCTCAATTGGATACCATTTTATATGTTTTAATGCCACTTTTTATCACCATATTTTGATTGATAGCATTGAATACTTTATATATGGCTTTTATACCACATGAATTTCAAATCTAACTCTATACCACATGAACTCTTTCATTACTATTTATAATTTCATATTTAACAAGAAATGACCCAATTTGTTCAACACATCAACAATGGGCCTCACCAAAGTGTCCACAACACTATCCCCTTGTTCACTATGAACTTACCCAATTTTTTCAATACATCAAAAATGGGTTTAACTCCTAGTCATCCAAAATCTTGACTACCAATTCAAACACAGACCAAAATGGAATGATGTATACCACACTTGATAAATGAAGACATAAAAAGAAACATCAGAAATCAATATAATGCATAAAAATAAACATGAGAAATCAAAGAAATTTTAGGACATGAAAATGTGTGGTACCAACAATGTGCCCCAAATGTTACATATACAATCCAACTATTTCCATTTTTGTTCAACACATCAGCAATAAAAATACTCAGGGTCCGTTGATGCATCATCACCCTCTCCACCTTCATTTCCACTTTGTGCTGTCACCTGTAAGAACATTATATTGAAAATAAAATATAGTTTCATATTTATATTAAATCTTAAAACCAATGAATGTCAGAAAACTAAATGATTTTTATTTTCTGTGATTTACCTGTATACCAAAAATCGATGCACTCCCACCGGGGTCTTATCTGCTCATCTACTGATGTATTTCAGTCAACTCTTTCTGCAATGCAGATATCTAATCCCCCTACTGGTGAAATGTGTTTTGTAAAGAAACAATCTCTTTATTAGAATATCCGGGTATTGGCTGACTAAATTCAGGAGTAGATGCAGCAGCTATCCCCAGAGGCCTGCTAAAAACCTCAGATGGAATGGGTCCCAAACCCATCCTGCGCACTCTCCCAGGATGCTCCTTCCCAAGGACTTTAGCAACAGGGTCATCCTGGGAGATAGAGTAGGAATGCATAGGATTGGAATCCCATAGTTCTTTAATTTTGACCTATAAATCAAATATCTATATATATTAACATAGTAAAAACTGATAATAAGTTATTATGATAAAAAATTGACTTCATACCCCAACTTCTTTTGGAGGCTCATTAACAAAATATCCATCTAATTTTATGTGAACATCCAACCACAGTTCAGTTCTGGATGGTTCATGGCCTAAACATTGTGACTGCATTAATCAAAAATAAATAAATAATTAAATATATTAAACAGATAATATTTTCTAATAAATATTTAAACTAATTAAAAGATTACCAATGTCGTTCAACTTCTAGAAAAAATTTCTGAGCCTGTAGTGTGCGTGATGACTTGCTTCACTCGGTTTGAAGCATTCTATCTTGAGAGATCCTAAAATAAATAAAATTCAATTTAATACTGATGTATTGAATTTCATTTCCTTTTTATATACATGTATAAATGTAAAATGAGGATAATAATATAATATATATATTTCAATACCAGTCGCTTCTGATCCCGATGCCTGTCAACAAACACTTTCCACTACTCTTTCGGTACCCCACTGGGTAGCTTCTCATACATTTCCAGCGTGGTCATCGAAGCATCGTTGACATCACACCACAATCTCCATTTAAAATCTTTCCAATTCTTACTTAGATTTTTCAACGTCCGCTTCCGTGCTATCACATCAGCAACAGTAAAGTGGAAGAACATTTGTATACAGAAATTCATTTTGAACATATTTGTAACATGAAATTAAATTAAACCATACTATAATAAATTTACATTTATTTGAGAATTAAACACTTCATTTTCCCAGCTTAAAGTCATATGTCTCCAATCGTCATATGAAATGGGACGGGAAATGGGCTCCGCTGCCAGCTGGCCTAGAATCTAGCCATGTAACCCTACAGCATCATCTGTAGGGACCCTGTAAGAATCTAATGGCACAACAATATTCTCGTCATTCAGATTCCAATCATTTGAACTCTTTATTTTTTTCTCCACGGTTGCATTTTTGTCATCTTCAATGAGAAAAAAATTAGTATAAACAAAACTCAATAAATTTATTTAATTAAAATTTGTACCTATGACAGTGACACTTTAGTATGTTCGGGATGAACTAGAAGGGGCGCGTTGCTTCCCCACTGTTGAGGCCCCTGAATAGGGAGTCGATGACTCAGCCTCTACTGGGAAATCCACAGATGGTGTGAGAGATGGTGTAGGAGGAGATGGTGTAGGGGTGTTGGCAGTTGGTGCCTCAGATGTCGTGGGGAGGGAGCCAGATGGATCGTTATCTGTCGCAGAACTGGATGAAATAATTTATCACTTCTTCCTTGTATTCCTGTCATTTAATCAAATAAAATTAAGTTCAGAATATATATTTCAAAAAAATAATGCAGAAAAAAAATTAAAAATGTTAATAGATGGAGTACTAGAAGACAAAATATATATAACAATGATAACGAATTAATACAGAAATAAAACCAGTGGTTGCAGAATAAATAAATAATTTTACATACAATCATTTTCCCCTTCAATCATGTCAGTTTACTGCTCCATTTCTTCATCCACATCATTCATCCTTTCTAGACTAATATTTTCAATATCATGATGGACAAATAATTCTGCTTCCTTTTGCTGATTAAATTCAATTTCAGAGGTCAAATATTCCACTTCATCACCCATATCATACAAATCTCTTTGTATTATGTTACGAACTACACTCCACCCTTCATCGGGAACATCATTCACATAATATACCATTTTATCTTACGATGATATGATATATGGATCATGCAGTTCACAATCACAAACATCCGTCAAGCGAGAGAAGTTCACATAAGTAAATTGCAAGGAATCTCTTTTAACACCTTTGATAATATCGACCCATTTTCATTTGAATAAAACAACTGAAAAATGCCCGTGGTAGTTTAATTCAAAAATATAAGGTAGCTTTCCATAGTATTCCACTTCATCAAATGTAAATATATCACTATTATGTGTTCTCAAACCCACTTCTGGATCGACTGTATTAAATCTAAATCCATTCACATTATAAGCGTCGAACTTTTTAACTTCTTTTAGAGGACATCTAGAAAGAAACTTCAAATATTTTGACACCTCTGCTCGAGTATTAGTATTCATGATCTGAAAAAATAAATATACTTTATTAGATTTACAAAATGTATGTGTCAAAATAATATTCGTATTTATTGAAATATTTATGAACTTACACGTCGTGCAAACCATTCTACAAGCTCTTTATTAATAGATTTCATTACATCTTTCTCATTTTAGGTTCGGCCTCTCATTAGTCTATTTATTTTTATCCTCAACTCTTCAATAAATGGATCTACAATTTCACTATTCAGTAACACATATCTATGTGCCTGTAATAATTCCAATTCAGTCAGTGTCACATTTGAGGTCCTCCCAACTGATCGGCCAATAGAAGGAAATATTTTGGATTTCTGATGTATTTGAGATTGAGTTGATGTGTCATTGACATGTCCAAATCGATTAAATCTTGTCTCAATATCATCCAAGTATCGAGAAAAAAATGGTAAGACACTCCTCATCCACATATCTTTCAGCAATTGAGCCTTCTTGTTTAGCTTTATTTCTCACATATGATTTCAAATGCCCAAGATATCTGTGAAATAAAATAAACAATATTATGCATTTAATTAAGTACCAAAAATTGTTTACTTAACTGGAAAACATATAAATAATGTACCTCTCAATTGGATACATCCATTGATAATGAATGGGGCCTCCTAATTTTTCTTCCTCAACCAAATTCATAGTTAAATGCATCATTATAGTAAAAAAGGACGGAGGAAAGATCATCTCCATTGCGCAAATGGTCAATAAAAACCTCTCTTGGAGGTTGTCAAGCTGAAATGGATGTATAGATTTCTCACATAGTTTTCTGAAAAATGTGCAGAACTGGAGTACAATAGCAGTAATTTTTTCAGGTAATAATGTATGTAAAGCCAATGGTAGTAACTATTGTAACAAAATATGTGAATCGTGGCTTTTCAATCCATGAAACTTCTGATTCTTCTAGTCAACACACCTCGAGATGTTACTTGAATACCCATCAGATACCTTAACATTCTTTATCATTCAAATGAATGTATCTTTATCCCTAATTTTCATTGAAAAAATTTCCGGAGGATACTTTCCATTCTCATCTGGCCAGAGATCGCGTTTTATGTTCATTGCTTGTAAGTCTTTACAAGCATTGAGATAGTCCTTTGACATTCCATGCTCATTAAGAAATGTGAAAATCAAATTTTCACTGAAATTCTTCTAAATATACATCACATCAAGATTATTCCGCAACAAATTAAATTCCCAATACAGAAGGTTGAAGAATATACTTTTTTATCTTCCATTATTGCATTCCGGTTTCTCTTGATGACGCACTTCAGACTCGTTTTCCTCTATCATTCAAATGATGAACCTTCCCAAATTCTGTTTCAACATTTTCAAGCTGTGTCAATATTTCAAAACCATTTAACAAATTTGGAGGTGGTCTACGATCAATGGAACCATTACATTTTGATCTGTTTAGCCGAAATCTATGAGATGCATCGAGAAATCTTCTATGACATAAGAAGCGCCATATTATACTGTGAGGTAGCTGTTTGTGCTCTAAATCAAAGTTAAAAATGAGACAAGACAAACCCGTGTAAGTGTTCTAACCAGATAAATTCCCAAGCCTAGGGAATTCACTAATGGTCCACATTAAAGCATCATGCATTTTGAACATTGTTTTAGAAGAAGAATCAAATGTCTCAACACCATTTCTCCATAACTCCTGCAATTCGTCAATCAAAGGATGCAAGTATACGTCAATATCATTTCCAAGAATTTGTTTTTTACGAATAATCATCGAAAGGATAAATGATGTATGTTGCATACACATCAACGGAGGCAGATTATAAGGGATCAAAACTACTGGCCAAATGCTATAATTGGTATTCAAAGTCTTAAATGGGTTGAATCCATTGGAAGCCAATACCAATCAAACATTCTTAGTATCAGCTAAGAAATCAAGATGTAATGAATCAAATGTCTTCCATGGTTGGGAATCTCGTGGATGTCTCATTAACCCATCATTTTTATTATCTACAGAATGCCACTTCATCTGTTCGGCGGTTTTCAATGACATGAATAATCTTTGCAATCAAGGCTTCAAAGGAACGTAATACAAAACCTTTTCAGGTATGATCCTTTTCATCTTCTCCATGAAATTATGTTCATTTAGACTTCCAAAATCACCCTTTGACTACCATCTAGAAGACGAACATTTCTTGTAATTCTGTCTACTGGAATCCTCTCCCCAATAAATCATACAATCATTGGGACACACATGTATTTTTGTATAATTCAGACCAAGCTTGTTAACAACTTTTTTCATATCATAAAAAGATTCTTAGATTTTTGCTTCATGAAATGCATCACAAATCAATTCCAATATCATGGACATTTCCTTATTTGTAATTCCACATAAAAATTTGATATGGTACAACTTCAGTAGAAATGAAAGCTTTGAATATTTCAAACACCCACTATACAACTCTTGATTTCAATCATCAACTAAATCATGAAACTCATTTTCCTCAGTGAAGTTTTCTCTTACATTTGGCTCCACAGAATCAAGAAGAGGATCCAATGATATATGACAATCTTGATATGCCTGTGTTACAGTCTCAAAAACATCACTTTTCACGTTGCAATTTGTAGCACCCTCTTCTGGTTGTTCTGATATGTTTTGATTCTGATAGTGGTGTCTTGCAGTGCCGAATGCATCATTTATTAGGTTTTTTATTTCATTTTCCTTTGTCGACGAACTTGGGACCTCATTCTGTGGATTAACATCAGTGCTCAATCTTTCTGTAATGTTTGATTATCTATGCCAAATCCAACCCAAATATTGAGCAAGGAATTTCTTCATTATTAAATGTTCATAAACCTCATCTCTCTTCAACCATGTTCTAAATTTACATTTAGGACATGAATATTTTATTCTCCCTTCAACGGATCGATTAGAAATTGAAAAATCTAAAAACTCATTCAAACCCTTAACATAGTAAGGTGTGTTCCTCAGTAATATGACCTCGCTTTTATCCATGTATATCACAATGTGCCTACACAAAATATACGATAGTGTAAGATTATAGAAATATAATATAATAAAGATGACCCATTGATCATAAAGTATGCATAATATAATAAAGTTGATGCATTGATCACATTTACCACTTCAGACCAACTGAACATGTCTGGTCCATAAGAGACAGCGTCAACACCTCATTGAGGAGCAGTAAGAATATCGGTTTACAAACATATCATAACACGGTCGATCACACATTTATGTTGCCTCAAACAACACCCCATTGACGTGTGATCGAAATTGATCATAATGAATTTTAAACCTGAGACATTATGTGATTGTTTAGGCTTGACCTTATATGTCCTCCAAGAGGAATGATGTTTCTCAATTGTTTCACACACAACCAACCATATCAAAGTCATATTTCCAAGCAATAACTGAAGAGTTTTAAGACATGAGATCTCAAAATAAATTCTAGATTTTTTTTCCATTTTTCAATGGACATCTTAGGTTGTGGTCATTCTACCGGGAATGACACATTTTTAACAAAAATAAAAAGATTCTCCCCACTTATAGAGTGTCCTAGTTATCAAAATTAGTGATATATCATCCACTAATAATTTATCTATATCATATTCACATCAAACATATGTTTGATTCTCCCCTCAAGCACACTCATTACGTCATAACAATCATAAGGAGGGCCAAAACCAAACCGACCAGCATTCCAAAACACATTATTATTTTTTAAGTCCTCTAATGCTTTGACACATAGTTGATTATTTAACTCATACGTCACTCAACTCCGTAGATGACCCGACACCTTAAATACATCCCATGGTTCAATGATTTAACTGAACTCCATACATTCATTACAACATTTAGAACTCGATAGGAAAAACATTGATGTAAGCATGTTACCATAAGTTCCATAATAAATTTGACGATTGGCGATCATGAAGTACACTACGAAACATTGTCCAGTGTCTGAAAAAAAATACCTCCATTACATTATTCATCAAAGTATGGTTTCATCGTAAAATATGAAGACAAATTGAGTAGAAAGTTTGATATAGTATTGTATTCATGGATGATTTCCCTTTTAATTGCATTATATATATTAGGATTGAATATCATCAATTGAGATCCATGAAACAAATTGTGTAGAAAATTGATTTGTGGTGGTGAAGACAACTAATAATTCACAATAGTCAATAGTTCAATTATCTAAAAATTGATAATATATTAGGGAGAAAAATTTAATAGTAATCAAAATGTTGTTTTCCAAATTATGGAGATATTATTAATATAATGTCACTAGCCACCTCAAATGATAATGGTAATCATGGATGATCTATATATGATTTTAGATGACATTGATCCATCAACAACCTCATTTTGATAATATGAATATTTTTCATTGTCTCTAAAACTCTAATAGTTATAATAATAAATTTATCCAAAAATTTCTCACAAAAATGACTTGAACATGAAGTAAATCCATAAAATATTTTTATTATATCCATATTCATCACTGTATCAAAAGTATTTGTTGTATAAAGACACAAGTAGTAGTAAAATATCTTTACATGAGCCTCTAAAATAAATCACAAAATATTTTTTCATTTCCTATAATGGTTGGATAAATCATTTCGATTGTACATACAATTTATGATGATTAATATATTCCATTTAATACTATGCACTTAGAGATTACATTAATGCATACCAAAACTGATATATAATCCTAGGAACCTGGTTAATCATAATTGATGGGGATAAATTAATTTCTAAAATACTGAATTTTTAATAATATACCACTGTAATATATTTAAAAATAGGGTTGTGGTTGGACACCATTTGGAGACAATCCATAGTCACCCATATGTAATTTTGTTTTCATTTTATTCTTTGTAGACTAATGATTCCATCCATAGTTATATGATCCCATGTACAACTGAGAAATAGTTAGGAGATGAATGTACCCACTGTGAGTGGGCTTGTTTCCATGAAAGATTAACATGGTTGGAATCATGATACAGACCATTTAAAATTCCACATTTCACAATCCCGCCAATATTCGGTTTTAAACCCTTTATACACCTTCTGGAATCCTAGATGAACAAAACATCTAAAATAATTGTAGCTATGAAAAACCTATTCCTAATAATCTATAAGAACAAATATTTGATATATAAAATACAATTAATATTTCTTATATAACCACCTTCCCTCAATGTTATCCTCATTATTTAATTTTATCCAACTATTCAATCATTTTAGGTTTAGTGTTCTGAGCATCAAAAAACATATCATTCAAATCAGTAGTGAGAAAAACATGTTATAAAATAGTAGAATTTCCTTTTTAAACTCAATCCAAATAACTATCAACTATATGAAATATCATATTTCATTATCCTAAAGATTATTTATCCAACTGATTATATAAATTCAAAATCAATTAATCGATTAAAAATTACATTTACCCAATGTTTATAAATCACTTCAAATTCAAAAATCTATATATAATACATTAATATTCATTACCTTTGATTAAAATCCATTGATGATAAAATGTGTTTCATATACTTATGAATTTTGAACACTGATAATTTCTCACATAAAATATAATGATGACATGTATTCAAGGAATGATCCTCAGTATCAAATTCAAATTCTTGAATCAGTTAAATTTTATCTGGTCATCATTATCGACATGATCCATACGAAATGACATAATCTTCTTATATAATAATACATCCTAACCCAATTCCTAAAGAATCTCAATAGAAGATATATGATAGTTATGAGTTTGTCAATGTAAGGAGGGGTGTTGTTATAAGATGAACTGACAACACTTTACAAGTATTATGTAATTCATCAATCCAATTTTATCGAATTCCTTTACTCATAAAATAAATCATAGAGGAGAAATGTTTTGAAATACCATAAACAAAGAATATATAAGTATTTCTAGATTCGTCTTCTACATCAAATTCAATTAACACATGGAATAACAATTTCAATTAAACATGAATTAGCTATCAAATTAACAATTTTCTTCAAATTAACATGCTAAAACTTAAAGTAAAAAAACATCATAATCAAATAATAAACATATATTGTAAAAAATCTTGTAAAAAAAGATGAAAAATGCTGGAAAATGCACTTTGGGGTAACAGTCACAATTATAAGGGTCGCCGGGAGAAGGGGGGTCGTGGGTTGCCGGGGTCGCCAGTCACCGGTCACGGGCTCCGCCGTAGGCGTTGGTCATGGTGTCACTGGAGACGGAGGTCGTGCGTTCTCTGGAGTCATCGCGGGGTCGCCGGGGGGGGGAGTTGTGGGAAGAAGGGAGCACGAGGTCGGGAGGGTTGGGGAAAATGGGGGTCAAGGTAGGGAAGGGTCGGGAATTTTAAAAAAAATATGGGTTTCACGGCGGTTTATTAAAAACAGCTGCGAAACCTTTTTTGGAAAAAATTTAGCAGCGGTTTTGTGAACCGCCTCCACAAAACTACCACTAAACCCTATTTGTGTTGTAGTGTTCCCGATATATCAATTGGATTATCAATCTGCTGATGGATGGGTAAGAACGATAATACCATAAGAGATTTAGGGTCTAAAGGGATAGAGTGCCTAAAATATTGGGGCCTTTCATCAAGGTGGGTTCCCATAGGATCTCAGGCCTTAGGCATGTGTCCAACATATCCTGTTGGGATAGGAATCCGAGTTTTCATAGTTATGTTTGTGGAATTCATGAATACATCAATTGTACAAGTTTATCATGTCTGTAGAGGTCCTCATAAAATAAAATGATTTTCAACCTGACATGGCTGGGATGTCTATATGATATGTCTAAGGATTTTTTTGGAAAGTCCTAGTTTTCTATAGGATATGTACAAGGAAAATCACATGATCCAATTGAATTGTTTGTGGGAAAACACATGATTTGGATGGAATGTATAGAGTGCATCACTTGATCAGTATGGCGTGTTTGGGTGGCATCATATGACTTGGATGATAAATCTGGAAGACTTATCCAGGCCTAAGAGAATTCTAGAGGGCTTCGCATGGCATGGTTTACATGTAGGGAAGACTTTGAAAGGCTTTGGTGACATTTCTTGGTGTTGTCTCATGATCTAGAGAGGTCTCATGATGTGCATGATGGATTCTCATGGAAGTTAGTGTATCCTTATTCATAATGGCCTTTCTTCTTTAAATAATTATTGCATATATACATCGATGTTATAAACGAATAAGCCTATTTAGACATTGTATGACGAATGTGACATGTTGAGGCTCCTTCACATAATCCATATGACATGGTGATTGTCCGTAAAGTTATCTATAGGGAGGTAACGTGGAGCACATATTCATTCTGCATGATCCATTAGGCCATTCCCATGATTTTACCTGGTAGATGTCTCTCGTGACCATGTAAATTTTCACAATGATAAATCCACTCTTCTGCACTTCTGTGGGTCTAGTTACCATCATGTGTAGTCCTTTTTTTCAAGAGGGATGGATTTATAAGAAACAGTACCCTAGTTATACACCACCATTAAAGGTGTATATATCATAGATATGGGTTGGAGTTATAGGAGGGAGTACATTATCTTTGTTGGTCGGAGTGGATACTCAAGAGGGGGTGCGGTTAATTGAGTTCCAATTAAAATTTCTATTAAAATATTGTCTATTAAAATCCCCCAATTTATAAAAGAAGTTAAACTGTAGTGAATTTATACAGATTGTAAATGTTCACTTAGCTTCTCAATGATTGATTAGGTCTCAGTTAATTTAACCACAAGATTAAACTAACTTTTGAAACTAACCTACTGATTTACAATAAGTGTAAACACTTGAAAATTTAACTATCATAGTATCTTTAAAATGGTTTTGTATTTCAAAGTAACAGTAGCAGAATATAAAAGATATATGCAGTATACTTTACATGTAAACTAAAGATTCACAGCAGATATAACAAGAGATTCAGTCTCAAGCCGAGACTTAGTCCTCTCAAATTTATAAAAAATTTGATCCACACCCTGGATCGGGGTTAACAACGGTTTAAAAAACTATCCAGGCAACGCAGGGACATCTACCACAGTTCTCCATGGGAAACAAAACAAAGACCAGGACACACAAGGACCTCTTCTATAGTTGTCGTGGGTAAACAAGAGTTAAGAGTTTTGGAGTGAGGATTTTTATATCCTCCAGTTCAGTGCAAGAGATTGTGTTTGTGTGAGATATACAGAGTACACCACAATGCTCAAATGTAAATAAACAAATCACTCAGAGAGAAAAGATAAGAGTTTAGAAAGCTCTAGTGACTAGAAATGTCACTCTGGACTCGTTGGATTCAGTAGAAATGCATCTGAGTCCTTCTTTAGTTTTTCTGTTGAAAAACAGAGTGTCGTGGTTCAGCTTGTATTCCACCAGTTATAATGATCTCTTGATTCTTCGTGTGTTCTTCAGTGGTGTTGGATTTCACTCATGAGAGTTCTTTCAACGTCGTGCAATATCCATCTTGCTAAGGATTATTCTTCTAGTTCCGCACAGTGCACTCAGGTGTATGTAAGTTCTTGTTGTTGTATCATCACACTTTTGCACGTGTACTGTAGCTCAATCTTCCTTATATTCCATGAGTTCTGGCAATAGGAATGATTCCCTTTTCATAGGTATGAGATACGGTTTCCTGAAATACCAACAACTATCATTAATTATCATTAATTGCATTAAAAACATCAAATATGACTGTTAGTATTATTTAAATAATGTTGAAAAAAAGTTAAGACACGGTGTCACAGTGATTATGTAAACATTGTCTTCTTCACGGTATGTGCTTCATGGTATGTGGTTCACGGTATGTGCTTAATGATGTTTTCATGTCACGGTGTCTGGCTCACGGTGTCTGAATCACGGTTTGTCCTTCACAGTGTCTGGGTCACGGTTTGTCCTTCACGGTGTCTGGGTCATGGTGTGTCCTTCACGGAGTCTCGGTCACGGTGTGTCCTTCACGGTGTCTGGGACACGGTGTTTGGGTCACGGTGTGCCCTTCACGGTGTTTGTCTCACTGTGTCAGTGTCTTGCACACAGTCTTTCTTACTATGTCAAACATCACGGTCTCTATACATGGAGAAATATCTGTATTTAGACTTAAATAGTAATATGTATAATATGGATTAAGCTTAATTATTAGAGAGTAATATAAGTTAAAACATAAATATAAAGGCATGACAATATAAGTGAGATTTGTGATGAGGCATAAGACTTGTAAAAAGAGAGAGTAATTAACATCAATAAGATTTTCTATCATTAAAATATGATGTGTAGTTATTATTGAGATTAGAGAGCATTAAAAATATGTTCAATTAATAATTAGATTAATTTACAGTAATAGGATTTGTGATCATTAAAACATGATTAACACATGAGGAGTCCAACAATCTCCCCCTTTTTGATGATCACAAAGCATGTAGGTAAAATAGAAAAGAGATGCAACATTAGAGAATATAACAGATTCAACAATTAGAATACTAATACTTGTACTTTTTCTTGGACTTTTTCTTCCCCTTTTGGGATTATCAAAAAGTAGAGAAAGTGAAGTGAAACACTACATTTGTCATTAAAAAGATTTAGAATAAAAAATACAGGAGAAATGAAAACAGTAAACAGAAAAAGATATCCCATCCAAAAGAAAACAGCCCCTGGAGTCTTCAGGGATCGACCTTTTCCTAGACTTTATCAGCAGCAGGAGCCGGTGCTAATGTAGAAGAAAGCATAAGTGTGGTAAACAAAGAGGGTATGGGTAGAACTTCAAAAACGGATGGAGCCAAAATAGGAGAAGTAGAAGATCTAGGCTGTGGTTGGTCAAGAATGAGTGGCCAGATTTGAGAAAGAGCCTGACTGACTGACATGGCTGTTGAGGCGAGGGTAGGTAGACTAGGCCTAAGGGGTACAGCAGCTCAAGCAAGTATAGCAGTACTCTGCTAATGAAGATATGACTTTAAAAGAGTGATTAATTCAATAATGATTTCTACACCATATTACATAGCTTTTTCAAAATCATCCTTATTCTCCATTAATTTTTCCAACAATCTGGTGAAATCTGTAAGCTTCTGAACTTGAACTTTAAAAGCATGAGTTACTGGAGGGATTCTCAAATTATCCACCGGATACTTAAAGTGATTTGTCATATCACTTTTAGAGAAAATCCGGGTAAGATAAAAATCTATATTCTTGGTGATTTCTTGTTGAGCATCATTGGCTATCTTAGAATGGATCTGGACAAGATCAAGTGCCCTATCGCTATTCTTTATAACTTTAGCCAGAGGAGACAGATCTAATCCACTGAAAACTTTCTGAATTTCTTCCTTGATTATATATCTAAACATAGAAGCATCCAAAGAAGGTGTGGAGGTCTGAACAGAGGGAGAAGAAGCCTTGACAGCTTCAGTTAGAACATTGAGCTGTTTTAAAACTTTCTGCAGACATCCAGTGTACTCATATGTGAGCTTATTCAGATTTTCTACAAGCTCCCTCATGCATTCCACCATTTTTGTGTGTCCCTTTCCAATCTTCTCGTCAAAATATAGTAGATATGGATGCACTTGATACACAATCTCTATAACAAGGGTGGAATCAGTTGGTTCAGAAGAAACTTCAACAGGTGTAGGGGTAGAAACAGGAACAGGCACAGGATCTGATATTGAAGACAGTTCTGATTGCAGATTTTCCACCAAACCATTAAAATTTGCAACATTAGCACTAAGAAACCTATTTTCAACCCTGACTTCTTGAATATCACGGATCATCCTTGGTTGAATATGCAAAATAATGTTTTCCAGCAGAATTGAGGCATCTTCTTAACTTAATTGAGTCACAGGATGAGGTTGAGTGGATAAAATCTTTTCAACACTAGCCAAGATAGTTTCTCCAAAGACTTTCAAATCATCCTTAGTTACAGAAGAGTGTTTCTCAGGAAAGAGTGCAGGTGAAGGTAGTGCAGTAGGTTCTGGTTGCGGTTCAGAGTCATCTTCAGACTCAGATTCTGTTTCAGATTGAGGCTCTACTTCTGGTTCTGGTTCTGGATGAGCAACAGACTTCAGTTGAAACAATGAAGAGAGATCTATACCAGTTGTAGTCACTTTCTCTGACTCACTCACATCATAAAAACATGTAATTTCGTACCAAGTGTACAAATAATATGTGACAGTAGGTTGAGATGTTCCAGCATGTCCAACCTCTACAATCTCAAGGTTTTTAGGTTCCTCCCCCATAAAATGTGCTTCCATTTCAGATTCTTGAGTCTCAGGAATTGGGTCATGATCCATGAGATCATCTCTAATCTCTTCATAAAACTCTCTCCTTTCCATCTGAAAGGCAATTTTCATCCTCTCTCCAACAGAGGGTATGTACCTAGGAACTGACTGTTCCACGGGTAGTGCTTCCAGATTGGCTTATTGTTCAACATAGAGTTCTTCTAAAATAGGATCTGTCTCCACCATTGCATACTACTCTAAATCAGGAAAAACCAATTTTCTAGTAGTCGTAGGTTGAGTTTTTGGATTGACATCCTCACTAGAAGCTTGAGCTTCTTCTTCTCTAAAACCAATAGCAACTTCCTATCTTGAAGGCATTTTAATAGGAACATCAGCAGGGATAGAATTCTTTTCTTTCTCAATAGGAGATGCTTCCTCTTGAGGTATTTCAGCTTCTTCTCTAGGTGGGAATTTAGCTGCCACTTCCTCTTCTTCTTCTTCTTCTTCTGAATATTCAGCCACTTCATCTGGTTCCGAACCAGGATCAGGTAGGTTATTAGGTCTTCCTGGATAATCAATAGGATTAAACTTATTATACAATTGATCATTGTCCTCAACCCATTACTTATTCCAGGGGTTCCAGTTAATTTTCATCCTTCTGATGATAGGCTTGGATAAGAAGAAATCAAAGTCTTCTAGCTTTTCTTCATTCGGTCCAACAACTCCTTTTGCAACTAGCATGGCTGAAATCATCCTTGAGTAAAACAAGGAGTCGTTTTTGAAAGTGACTTTAATCAGATCACAGATATGGTTAATAACATACTTTCATAGTTTGATCTTATGGCCATTCTTCAACAGGTGAATCAGGAACACATCCTGATACTTCATCACAACAAAAACCCCTTTTCTTCGACTAATCAAATTTTGAACAAACTTGAATAGTAGTCTAGTTTCTCCATCTATCTCTGCAGCTATATCCATTCACTTGGTTCCATTACAATTTAAGGTTTCCATGGCAATTTCCAGATCAAAGATGTTAGATTATGGAGGAGGGTCTCTCTGGTAATCCTCACAAACTCCTTCATGAGGAATCCTTAGGCATGCAGCCCATAACCTCAAAGAGAATGAACACTTTTTTCCATTTATCCAGCTTGTCACCATAAAGATTTCTACAAAATCAATGGAAAACTTCACATATTGGTAGAATTGAGATACCATCCTTGGATAATTCGGTCTATCTTGTCTAGAGAACCATTCAAACCATCCTTGTTCTCTTAGTATTTTCAGGACCAAAGACATGATAGAAAGCAGCCACTCAGGGAAAATATCTTTCTCAGGTACAATAGTATGGTAAACAAGGATTGGATTTAGAGGTCCTTCGGGAGCTATCCTCAGTATTCTCTTCTGTTTCTTAGAGTGGCGCTTATTAGATGAGGGTGAAGACAGACGCTTCATCCTTGACATCCACTGAAGGATCAGGCGAGAGAGGAGAAGGTTTTCACGAATGAGAAGATTCAGGAGAGAGTTCGGGTAAGTAATCAAATGAAACCCTTAAGTTTTATCATTTGGGAATGTCAAACGTCATAAAAATAATGACACAGGAAAAAAATAGCGGTGAAATAAAAATTACCACGATACAGGTTAAAATAAGAGTATAAATAATCTTCACGGTGAGACCATGAGTTGGTGTTAGGGTATGATGAAAAATAGTCATCATGGTTAGACAGTAACCATTATGTGTAGTCACAGTGAGACAGTGAGTGAACAGATCCGTCATGGTGAGATAGTTAGGTGACAGACCGTGAGCACAAGGTGTTAACGGTGAGACCTTAAGCATGAAACAGTAACTGTAAAGCAGTGAGCATGAAACCGTAAAGTAAAATACAGTAAAGTATTAAACATTAAGATCAGTAAGATATCTATTTATGATTAATCATGCCAAGAACATGTATGATGTAGTCTATTCTCTCATAATTTAATGGTTTAGTGAATATATCAGCAAGTTGATATTCAGTACCAGGGAATTCCATAGTCATATCACCCTTTTGATAATGATCCCTCAAAACGTGATGTCTTACATCAATATATTTTGTCCTAGAATGTGAAATAGGATTCTTAGAAATGTTAATAGCACTTGTGTTTTCCCAATTTATTGGGACATGTCTAAATTGATATCCATAGTCTAGTCATGTGTGTTTCATCCATAAAATTTGCGCACAATAACTTCCAGCAGCTATGTATTTAGCTTCTGCAGTAGATAATGCAACATAATTTTGTTTCTTACTACACCATGATACTAGTGACTTTCCTAAAAGGTGACACGTTCCAGAGGTGTTTTTTCTATCTAACTTACATCCAGCAAAATCAGCATCAGAATAACTAACTAATTCAAATGATTGTCCTTTTGGATAGAATAGTCCTAAATTGGGAGTATGCTTGAGGTATTTTAAAATTCTTATTACAGCATTTAAATGTGACTCTTTAGGGTTTGCTTGAAAACGATCACACATACACACACTAAGCATAATATCGGGACGACTAGCAGTCAAGTAGAGTAGGCTTCCAATCATTCCTCTATAAGTGGTTTGATCAACAGATTTACCATCTTCGTCAAGATCCTACTTATAGGTGGTACTAATGAGAGTGGAACTACATTTTGTGCTATCCAATCGAAAACATTTTAAAAGATCTCTAGTATATTTACATTGAGTTAAAATAATTACATTATCATTTTGAAAGATTTGAAATCCAAGGAAAAATTTGAGTTCTCCCATTAAACTCATCTCAAATTCATTTTTCATCACTTTAAGAAAATTCAGTACATAGGGAATTTCATGAAGAACCAAAAATATATCATCTACATAAATTTGTACAACGAAAACTTCTTTAGAAATTCGTTTTATAAAAAGATTAGGATCAACTATTCCTTTTGTGAAACCTTTAGAAATTATATAAGTACTTAATCTATCATACCAAGCTCTTGGAGCATGCTTTAAACCATATAAATCTTTTGATAAATTGAATATATGATTTTGAAAATGAGTGTTTGGAAATCCAGGTGGTTGTTTAACAAAAACATCCTCAGCTATAAACCCATTTAAGAATGCACTCTTGACATCCATTTGATATAGTTTGAAATTTATATGTGCTAAAAAAGCAAGTAGAATTATAATGGATTCTAATCTGGCTACAGGAGAAAAAGTATCCTCATAGTCAATTCCTTCTTCTTGACTGTAGCCTTATGCAACTAACCTAGCTTTGTTTCTATCTATATTTCCAGATTCATCTACTTTATTTCTAAACACCCATTATGTGTGTATGGTGAGAGTGTCCTTAGGTCTTTCAAAAAGTTTCCAAACATTATTTCTTTCAAATTGGTTGAGTTCTTCTTGCATAGAAATTTCCCAAAATTCATCATTAATAGAATCCTCATTGTTTTTTAGGTTCAAGCTATGATAAGAAGGCTTGATGTTCAACCTGATCTCTAAGAGAAGCTCTAGTCTGTGTCCCTCTATCAAGATTACCAACAACAACATCTAAAGGACGATTCTTCAGAATTCTTGTTGATCTAGTAAAGCCAGGACTAGAAATTTCAGGTTCTTCTATAGGTTCGGGTTCATTAGGAGCAGATTCTGGAATAAGTCTGGAACTGGTTGTCTTTACAGCAGGTTCATTGATTTTGTCATTAAGGTTCAGAACAGATAAATCTTCTTCAAGATTTTCAAGAGAGGTTTTAGACTCATGTGGATCATTTTCATCAAATTTGATGTGAACAGATTCTTCCACACACTTGGTTCTCTTATTGAAAATTTTATAGGCTTTACTAGTTATAGAATATCCTAAAAAGATTCCTTCATCACTCTTAGAAGCAAACTTTTCTATATTATCCTTTGTATTGATAATAAAGACTTTGCAACCAAAGAATCTAAAGTAACTAACTTTTGGTTTTCTATTGTTCCAAAGTTCATAAGGGGTATTCTTAAGAACAGGTCTAATCAAAACTCTATTGATGATATAACAAGTTGTAATCACAGCTTCAACCCAAATGTAAATGGGCAGGTCATACTCATTACGCATAGTTCTTGCAATTTCTTGCAGGGTTCTATTTATTCTTTCTACTACACCATTCTGCTGAGGTGTCCTAGGAGCAGAAAAGTATTGACTATAGCCATTGTGTGAGAAATAGGGTTCCAAGTCTTGATTTTCAAACTCACATCCATGACCACTTCTTAGATTTTTAATCTTAAGACCACTATGGTTTTCTATAGACTTGAAGTATTTAACAAAATAAGAACAAGCTTCACTTTTGTGAGCTAAGAAGTATACCCATGTATATCTAGAAAAGTCATCTACTATGACATAGACATAGTGCTTCCCAATTAAGCTAGAAACTCTTGATGGTCTAAACAGATCCATGTGATCCAACTCGAGTTGTTGAGAAGTCGAAACTTCTTTCTTTGATTTGAAAGAGATTTTGTGTTGCTTTCCCTTTTGACAGGGATTACAAAATTTGTCATTTGGAAACTCATGTTTGGGTAAGTATCTTACTAAGTTCTTCCTAGTTATTTTTCTAAGTGAGTGTATATTGCAGTTTCCTAATCTTCTATTCCATAACCAAGACACTTCATGAAAAGAATTTAAACACGTAATATTTTGTTTAGCTAATGAATTTAAATCAACAACATAAACAATCTCATATCTCAAAGAATAAAATACTAAAACATTTTTAGAATTAAAAACATTACAGGAATCAATTTCAAACATGACATTAAATCCATCATCTCACAATTGGTAAATGCTTAACAGATTATATTCAAGTCCATCAACAAATAAAACTTTAGAAATTTAAACTAAATTTGTGTTACCGATTTGGCCTAGGACGATGATCTTTCCTTTCGAATTATCACCAAAGGTGACATAGCCTCCATCAACCTTTATTAAACTCTTGAATCATGATTAATCCCTAGACATATTTTTTGAACATCCAATTTCCAAATACCATGTCTTTTTGTGGTAACTCTTCAAGAAGGTTTCCTACAAAACAGTTTTAGATGGGAAATTCTTTTTGTACCCAGATATTCATGGGTCCATTCATGTTAGCAATCAATGATTTTGGTTCCCAAATTTGTCTTATGGGTCTTATATAAATTGAGTCAAATGATTTTGAAAGATAAACTCTATTTGATCTATAACTATATTAGTAAATACTTGAAGCAAATGAATTTCCAGAACATGAACTAGCAGTATTCTGTCCAGATTTAATAATTAATCAATTCTTAGTAATATGCCTCTGTCCAGGTTTGTAGCCTATTCCAGTAGTGTATTTAGGTGCAACTTGCTTTCCGAGAATTTGAGTAAGTGTGTCCCTTCAATTTGTGAACTTCTCTAAGTCTTTTCTAAGTTTCTCATTTGACATTTTCAGTTCTATGTGTTTCCTTTAACAGTTGATCATTTTTCTCTTTTTCAATAGTATGTTCAGTTTTAACTGTTATAGTGAGAGCATGTGTTTCTTCAATGATTTGTATTTATCCTTAAGTTTATTGCAGGTCTCTTCCAGCATATTACAATATTCAAATAATTCCTCCCTAGTCATGTTTTCAGAGTCCGAATCAAATTCAGTTCCAGAATAATAGGAATTTAAAGGAGTATCATAGGTTACCTCAGATGTGTTGGTCATGAATCACATGTTTGCACACTTCTTTTCAGAATCAGACATTTCAGATTCACATGTGCTATCTTCAAAAGAACGCCAAGTAGCCTTCATAGTATTCTTGTACTTACTGTCCGTGTAATCATGTTTCATTTTTAACTTTAGCTTGGGTCAATCCTTGATGTTTCCTTTCCTCTTGAACTTATAAAAAACAACTTCATCACTTTTATCTTGATTTTTCCAGTCCTTCATCCAATGTCCCTTATTTTTATACTTTCCCTTGTAATTTGATTTTCTGAAAAAATTATTCTTTCTATAAAATTTCTTAAACCTTCTGGCTATCTGACCCATTTCAGCATCAATATCAGAGTCTGGATTTTCACTTGTTGAATTGCCAGTTTGTATATGAGATTTTTCTTTGTCCTTGCTCATTAATGTAGTAGTGTTGAAAGCCACTAATTTCCTTTTTGGTTCATCATCTTCCTCTTTATTCACCTTGAGTTCTTCCTCATACATCCTAAGCTTACCAATCATCTCTTTGACAGGTAGAGATCCAATGTCACATGACTCTCTGATTGAAACAGATGTGCCTCTCCATCGGTCTGGTAGACACCTCAATATCCTCATAATTTTTTCCTTTGCTGGAACAAACGTTCTAAGTGAATTCATTGTATTGACTATATCATTGAACCTGAGATACATATCAGAAATGGGTTCATCAGTTTTCATTTTAAAATTAACATATTTAATAGTATATGTATTCAATATCATTTCTTTAACATTGGTTGTTCCCTCATGAGAAACACATAAAGTATCCCAAATATCATTAGCAGTTTTGCAAGCAGATGTTCTGTTAAATTCCTCATCTTCTAATGCACAATACAAAGCATTCATAGCTTTACAATTATTATTGTAAGCAGTCTTTGTGAGTTCATCCCAAGTTGTTCTTTATGTTTTTGGGATTTTATATTTAGACTCTATAGCAGTCCAAATATCAAAACCCATACTTTCCAAATGAATTTTCATTTTAAGCTTCCACTGGGAATTGTTTGTACCATCAAAGAATGGTGGACTGTTAGTAGCAGAACCCTCTATTATATTATCCATAGCTAGATTTTAGAAAGTAAATTTAATGAGATAAAATTTAGAACTAATAGAAATTTAATATCTTTAAGGATGAAACTAAAATCACAGTTGAAAAACAGAGTATTTCAAAAATCCTTTAACAAAAACAACCTCTGATACCCTATGATGGTCACATTGGATACTCAAGAGGGGGGGAGAATTGAGTTCCCATTAAAATTTTTGTTAAAATATTGTCTATTAAAATCCCCCAATTTATAAAACAAGATAAACTGTAGTGAATTTATACAGATTTTAAATGTTCACTTAGATTCTCAAAGATTGATTAGGTCTCAGTTAATTTAACCACAAGATTAAACTAACTTTTGAAACTAACCTACTGATTTACGATCAGTGTAAACTCTTGCTAATTTAACTATCAAAGTAACTTCAAAATGGTTTTGTATTTAAATGTAATAGTATCGGAATATAAAAGATATATGTAGTATACTTTAAACGTAAACTAAAGATGCACAATAGATATAACAAGAGGTTCAGTCTCAAGCCAAGACTTAGTCCTCTCAAATTTATATAAATTTGATCCACAACCAGGATCGGGGTTAAGAACAGTTTACAAAACAATCCAGGTCATGTATGGACTTCTACCACAGTTCTTCGTGGGAAACAAAACAAGGACTAGGCCACAAAAGTACCTCTTCCACAGTTGTCGTGGGTAAACAAGAGTTAAGAGTTTTGGAGTGAGGATTTTGATATCCTCCAGTTCAGTGCTGGAGATAGTGTGTGTGAGATATATATAGTACACCACACTGCTCGAAAGTAAATAAAAAAATCACTCAGATAGAACAGATAAGAGTTTATAAAGATCTAGTGATTAGCAAAGCAGCTCTGGACTCGTTGGATTCAGCAGAAATGCTTCTGAGTCCTTCTTTGGTTTTTCTGTTGAAAAACAGAGTGTCGTGGTTCAGCTTGTATTCCACCAGTTAGAATGATCTCTTGATTCGTCGTGTGTTCATCAGTGGTGTTGTATTTCACTAATGAGAGTTCTTTGAAAGTATTTCAATCTCCTTCTTTCTCAGGATTGTTCTTCTAGTTCAGCACAGTGCACTCGGGTGTATGTAAGTTCTTGTTGATGTATCGTCACACTTTCGCACGTGTACTACAGCTCAATCTTCCTTATAATCCACGTGTTCTAGCATTAGGAATGATTCCCTTTTCATAGTAATGAGATACAGTTTCCTGAAATACCAAAAACTATCATTAATTATCATTAATTGCATTAAAAACATCAAATATGACCGTTAGCATTATTTAAATAATATTTACAAAAAGTTAAGAAACAGTGTCATAGTGATTATGTAAACTGTGTCTTCATCAAGGTATGTGATTCACGGTATGTGGTTCCCGGTATGTGCTTCATGGTGTCTTCATGTCAAGGTGTCTAGCTCATGGTGTCTGAATCACGGGTTTTCCTTCACGGTGTCTGTGTCACGGTTTTTCCTTCATGGTGTCTGGGTCACGGTGTGTCCTTCAAGGTTTCTGGGTCACGGTGTGTCCTTGATGGTGTCTGGGACACGATGTGTCCTTCATGGTGTCTGGGTCACGGTGTGTCCTTCACGGTGTATGTCTGACTGTGACTGTGTCTTGCACAGAGTCTGTCTTACTGTGTCAAACATCACAATGTCTCTATACTTGGACAAATATCTGTATTTAGACTTAAACAGTAATATACAGAATATGGATTAAGCTTAATTATTAGAGATTAAGAGAAGTTAAAACATAAATATAATGTCTTTATAATATAAGTGATATTTGTGATCATGCATTAGACTTGTAAATAAAAAATGGAGTAATTAACATCAATAAGATTTGCTATCATTAAAACATGATGTGTAGTTATTATTGATATTGGAGAGCATTAACAGGATGTTCAATTAAGATTGATATTAATTAATAGTGATAGAATTTGTGATCATTAAAACATGATTAATACATGAGGAGTCTAACAATATTCTATATATCAAGATCCTTTCATGGGTTATTCATTATGTCACGAGATAAATAGTGATTTTTAGAACACTTTGGAATCAACATGTTTATTGGAACTCAACCTATCAAAGTTCTTCATTATAATCATGTTGATATCTTGAATAAACATTTTACCCTTGATGCAACATGTCTGATAGCCTTCATGAGAAGCATATATATGTGGTAAGGCACTCACATGATTGTATAAGACTGGTATAAGGTCCTTCTTATGATTACAATGGCTCATTTGGGGCCTCTTGTGAGATCAAGATGAAATTTCATGGGGTCTTTGCATGACTAATTATGATCACATGAGAATTATAACCCATTTATATTAAAAACATATCTTCCCTTCATGAGAGGATTCAAACATTTTCGACCTTTTATTCCTTATCTTACAAGAGATCTGGCCTTTTCCCATTGGATGTCAATTTGGGAATCTCATTATCACTAGGGGATATTGCGAAGGTGTTCAAGTGGCATCATGGATAGTCACCCTTCTTGTCTATGATGCATCATGTGATCAATTCCCGATCTCATCATGGTGTGTGAGTAGAGTCCTAGAAAATACATCCACTTTTCTGTGGATATATAGGGGAATCAAATGATTTAATAGATGTGTATGATGTCCTTCACATAATGAAGGTGAAATAACAACATTCTCTGATGTGATAGGTTCAAGATGTTCCTAGGGGTTTTATAGGGCCATGAGAACCACATAATCATGTCACATGAAAATAAATGTAATTCTTCATCATAGGAAGCTTCAAACTTTTTCTGACATTATTTTAAACGGTGTGTTCGATGACTGTTATGAATCTATCAGTTTCCTTGTTTCATGATTAGATGAACATGTCTGGAATCCTTCACCTAATGATGAAGAATTTTCAATATACCTTCGCAATAACATGATCATTTTTTAGAGGGGATTCAAGTGATCATAAGGAGATCATGCAGAGTGCATGATCTACTCACACGACCTTCCCAGGTTCATGCGATCATGTATCTTTCTTGATGTTATGTGATCCACATGAATTGATCTTCTAGATTTCATGTAGTAATGATACTCCTCTTATTGTTTTAAGAGAAAAAATAGCCATTCCTGGATAATATATTTAAATCTAGAATTTTTTATTCCCATTTGGATAGCTTCAAAAAATTCATCAACTCAAGAGAAAGGCATACAAAGAAAATGACTCAATTATGAGGAGAGTAAATACATTCTTGAGTCATTGTAGATTCCATTTACGGGTGTTCTAACCAGTGTGTGTTCCTCCATGTGGCATTTGGTATTCTATAGGGCATATTTTATATAGGGGATTACGGGGGAATATCATTTCATTGGTGACTTCAAAATCAAGATCATTTGGGATTTCTCCTATCGCATGATTTCTTTTCATGAATTCACCACACGAATTTCCCACAAGACCCATATCACAAGAACCCTCTTCAAGGACCGATATTAAGAACATTTGTCTAGACTATTTCACTAGATCTCTATACATAAATGCATTGCCTCGTCACTTGTTCAAACTAATCACAAAATAAATCTTAGTAACTTTCGTAAACCTTGAACCATATCCTTAGTCACATGGTTGTCCTGTTGGATTCAAGTTATCTTATTTATCAGTTTCATGATCACTTGATAATCATGTTTTTCACATGACCATCTCAAGGTAACATGATCGAAAATATCTGGAAAGATCATGTGGCCTTGAGATTCATTGTGTCTCATGAAAGTTTTGAGGTGCACCATGGTTCATATGATCTATGCGCCCCATATCAGGTCATAAGATCTCTAATACCTTCATGGTTCATGAAATCCACATGATTCTATTAGAGTCAGGTCCATCTTTTAATAGGATTACTTCGCTCATTTGACATGTTCTTTATGATTTCATAAAGATGGATTTCAGTTCTAATAAATCTTCCAACATTGATGGATAGAGGGATTTTATTGATGGGAGTCAAACTGTTGACCATATGTATCATGGGTTGTCTGAAAATAATGTTTTTAAGGGGCCTCTACCCAATTGAAATTCAGAGCAATATCTTGTCGCAACAACATTTTTTATATGGATTCAGTCTTCCATAACATATTATCATTCACTCTTCTGATTATAATCTTCTATATTGATGGATATCATCTGATCTTGTTTTTTTAAAATAATGATTTCATAAGACAGTCAATTGGTCATTTCACAGTCCTAGGGGTTTTACTATATGTTGGTGAACTCTAGTTGGGGTCCAGATAGTTGAAATCCTTCCACCAGCCAACTTATCAGTGTTATATGAGTCTACAAAACTCCTACTTGGATAATATGAGAATCATTGGGATCCCCAAGTGTAAGAACCTAGGAAATGGGACTCTCAAACTTTGAAAAATTTCATGATTTCATTCCATAGTAGGGCGTTCAGACGTCGTGCAATTCCGAGGCCCGGTGTTCCCAGAATTAATTATATAAAAGTATTAAGTGTTTTTATATTACACATGTGCGGTTGAAAAAAGAAAATTTGATATATCTTAGATGGTTGATCGGATTGGAAATCTGAGACAATGGTTGGGCTCAGAATGCAGTGTTTACCCCAGGTGCGACATAAAATAAGTCGGCACAGGACGTTCGGACCCCTCTCTCATTGGTGGTGTGTAAAATGGATAATTAAATTATCAAATTACACTTTTAATACCTCAATCCAGAATAACTCCTAAACGGTTTCTCAGATTGGAAAACTGAGGGCATTGTTGAGTCCGGATCATGACCTTTACCCTAGGCGGGGTGTAAAAGTTGTGGGCGCGGGCCTACTGTGAGAGATGTCACCCAGGAGAAAAATATTCATTTTAAATTAATGAATTAGTTATTTTTATCACTGGTGTTCTTCTCAAATAACATTTAAATGGAGTCTCGGAATTGAAATCCAAGACTTTCATTGAGTTTGAAATGGGGCGTTTTGCCTATATGTTATATAAAATGACCGGGCGCAGAGGATTCGAAATCTGTGCCCATCGGCGGAGTTTCCAAGAGTTATAAATTCCAAGTGTTGGAATTAGGGGGGGGTCCATTTTCCCCAATCTCTCTCTCTCCCCCCCCCCTCTCTCATCCGTTCTTCAGTGTTCTTCCTCGTTCTTCATCGGATCAAGGAGAGATCTTCACTGAGACCTCGGCGGATCGAAGGTGGAGCACAATGAAGGAATCGCCAACGACGGATGGATCCAACGAGGTAGGATTTCTTATGGTTTGCACACCATTGTTTTCAATTCTTAATTTATTTGAACTGTCATCGTCTGATCCTTGTTTTGATTATCGTCCTTGATCACTGCACGAATATGGCCATCAAAACGATGCATGTAATCACCCTTGTTCGCATGTTTTTCATCAATTTTTGGGCACATCAAAATGGCGAACGATCATCCAGCAGATTCAGATGCTGTGAAGGATTCATCTAGGATTCTCAAACCGTACTCGGTCTAGTTTTTGGATGAGCGGGGTGGTCGCAGTGGTCCGAGGAATGGATCACTGGAGAAATCCGGATGGTGGAAGTGGAGGTGGATTGCGGGTGGCGAGTAGGTGGAGCTGGTAGCCTGGTGTGCAGGGCTGGGCATACGGCTTCGGCTGGACGGCGGCCGATGGAACAGGGCCAAGAGGCGGAGGCCGAAGGTGCAGCGACAGTATTAGGGGTAGCCGGTGCAGTGGGATCGGGAGCGGCCAGAAGGGATGGCTATGGCATGGTGCAGTAGGGGACTGGAGTTCCAAGAGGCATAGGCAGCTACTGGGAGTTGGGCTAGATAGTAGATGAGGCTGAGGCGAAGCGGAGAGCTCCGGACAGTGTTGTGGCAGAGCGCTGCATGCGGGGGAGTCGACGGCTTTGGTCCGTCGCACTCGCCAGGGGGAACCAGAATCAGTGACCTCAGGGAACAGGACCCGCATGTTGTGGGTCCTCATTGATGCGATGTGTGGGAGAATATGGGAATGTTTGGCCACTTGGTGGAGGCGGCGACCTCGAAGGGAACAAGACCCGTGAGCTGCGGGTTTTCCTTGACGTGTCGCGAGGGGGGAGACCGGCCAGGATGGCCGGTCTGTTTGAAAAAACATGCACACAAGGCAGGTCCGGTGGCATGAGGAGGACCGCGGCGAGCGGTCCATGGTGGAATGGATCAGACCTGCAGCTAGGCCGCGGGCCGGTGGTTCGGACCGGGCCGACCGGGGTGAAATTGCCTGGTTAGGCCCCCTGGCATTCGGGGGGCCATATCTTCTAAACTGTGCTTTTTTGGACACACCGTTTATAGATGCAGGTCCGTGTTAGCAAGATAGATTTTTTTAATTGGGTACTGGGGATTTTGGGTTCTGCGCCCGAAGGTGGGTGACCCGGGACACCTCAATTTAATAATATTAAAATATTATTAATGTTTGAAACAGAAGGGCTTCACGAGCCGGATGTCCGTTTGACACGCCGTCAGAGGTGTTAGGGCCCTGGAGATGAAGAAGTTCTTCAAAAGTTAATTCGTAACCCTTTTCAGCTTGGTTTTATTGCCCGGTGGTGGGGAACGCTTAATGTGAATTATTAATTAATTAAATAAATAAATAATTAATTGTTACATCATACCTAACTCCTACTTGGGATGTCTGATTGACGCACCGTCAGCGGCAGTGTGACCCTAGTCCTCTTGCGGACGTTTTGAGATGATTACCGAAGAGTTAGGGTTGGAGACAAGGTGCAGGCCCCACAGGGCCTAGTTCACACGTTTTATGGTGAAACACCACTTTTTCAGCAGGTGTCCATTTGGGACATATGAATAGTCATTTCAGTGTGTTTTTCTAAGAGTATCATGATGGCGCAGCTCACCCAACCTCTTTCAAGACCGAGGTGTGGGCCTCATGAGATGTCTTATGGGAATAAAGCTGTGTTGAATGTCTTTTCCACCGAGAGCCCATTCCAGTGAGTAAGTAGTTTATCTTATGTTTTTTTGTGAGGATTCCAACTGTGTATTTTGTTTTGGCATGTGGATCCTTTTTCAAGATCTCATTAAATGTGGAAACATGAAAGGGTGTTTTTATGAGGTTATTTTGACGCACTCCGAACATATGCACGGTAGAAGTGTTTGTGGCACCCACTGATGGCATGAGTAGTGCAGAGCTATCTAACCAGTTCCGGGTTTACCCTCCAACGAGGCTGGGCAGTGGGATACATGTTGACCTTAGGGTTTACCCTCCAGTGAGGTTGGGTAGTGGGATACCTGTTGACCTTACGGTTTACCATCCAACGAGGCTGGGCAGTGAGTCACTATTTTCTTATATAGGGTTTACCCTCCAGCAGCGCTGGGCAGTGGGTCACCAGATGTTTTATTATGGTTTACCCCCCAGCGGGGCTGGGCAGTGGGCCACCGTCGACTTATTTAGGGTTTACCCTATATCAAGGCTAGGCAGTGGTCACCTGATGATTTATTACGGTCTACCCTCCAGCGGGGCTGGGCAGTGGGTCACCGTCGACTTATTTAGGGATTACCCTCCAACAGGGTTGGGTAGTGGGTCACCTGATGATTTATTATGGTCTACCCTCCAGTGGTGCTTGGAAGTGGGTCACCGTTTACTTATTGGGGTTTAGTGTAGAGGACGAAAGCATGACTTACATGGACATTACATTAATTTTTCGGAATACTTAGTACATAGAAAAAATAGACACACAAGGATCGTAATAGTTTAGTGTCTTTGGAAACATGGAACACAATCTTCTAATCGTGGTGAATGATCTTCAACATCTCCCATAAAGATATTCCACTTTTTGTTTCCTTACCTAAAACCATTCTTTTAATCCAGGGAGAAAAATAAAACATAAAAAGGGTGAGCTAAAATTCTCATTAAGGGTAAGCATGGATAAAATAAAACATACCACATACATTTGAACTTAAAAACATGAACATAATGTTTAAAAATCAAAATATTGAGAAACGACTTAAAACATGGAAGTACATAAGGCATAGATCATAATGAAACATAAATCAGGATAACATAGCATGGGAATAAAACATGTAATTGTGGAAACCATTAAGCACATGATATGATTTCCATATTATCCAAGGCATTGCTGCCAAGACCATCTTAGTGGACAAAGTCCCTTGCTGAATCAAGTTCACTCTTCATTCCAGTCATGTATTACTAAACCGGTTTAACTTGTCGTTCCAGCCATGTCTATCTCATGAGATATAAATCTTTACCCAATGCATTGAAGGGAGATATAGGTCCCACCCATCTCATATTGAAATCATTCTTTTGTGTGCCACAATATAAACATAAATCATTCATCATAACCCAAGAATAAAATGGGTTTCATAAACATCATTCCATCATAACATAATCCATACAAAACAAAATTGGATATCATTTCATCATTAGAAAAGTGAAACCATTTAAATCATAGAGACGTGATACTTGAAACATACACATATGAAATAATGTTATCTTAGATGAAAAATGGTTTTGATAAAATACTGGAAAAGAATTCTTGAGGAAAATAACCTTTCTTCCTCAAAATCATTTTATTTTCACAAAATTCCATGAAATTTTAAAAGAATATTATTTTGTTTAATATAGTCATGAAATATTTTGGAGGAAGCATCATGAAAATAAGGCTTTATAAAACCGTAAAAATCCTTTCATGTCGTATACGTTAAAAATAATTCTTCTCATACTTTTGTCGAAAAAGTCAAAAAGTACCTCGTAACGTAAACAAAAGAAAGATTCCTTAAATACCATGTAGTAAAAGTAAAAATGGGTTAAAAGGACTTTAAACATACATGAATAGACTTTTATAAAACATGGACATAGATGATATCAATAACCCCAGGAAATACTTACAAATAAGCAATCTCGAATAAAAATGAGATTTGCAAAATTATCCCTTACCATAGGTCTGATATGCTTCGTACGTATCCGAAACTCCTGTATAATGATTTAAATAATGTCATTGACTTATTACAGAATCATATTCATTATTATGATATCATATATGGTTCACTTATGACTTTATATTACCCATTCTTTTGTAAATTCCATGTTAAAGAGCGTTTTGGGTAAAATAGTTTCGTTTGTCGTCCGTGTTTTGACTTGTAATTACTCATATGATTGCTTAGATCATGAATACTTACATCAAGAATGTAAACCATGATTTATATATAATATATATTCATAATATATATATATTGGATCGATAAAAGTAATGAAATACACCATTCATGGAGACAGTAGGCCGTACGTACGCATGAACGTTGTTTTCGTTTCCTTATTGAATTGAATGGAATTAAGTAGATGACGTAAATATGTATATACATAAATCTAGTATCATTATTATTTCCTATATTTCAGGATTACTTATTACATATACTTTATAATCATTCTTGAATGGTTATCATGGAGAGTGAATCTCATCGCGTTGTGGAGACGGTAGTCCGTACGTACGAACGAGCGATGATATCATTCCCATTATCGTGGAATTGTATTAAAGTGTATGTATAATATTAAAGAATCAATATAACTTTACAATAATTATATATATTCATTACTTTCACCATTATACCCATCCAAGTAAGGTGGTGGTGGAAAATAGATTACACCACGGCGTAGAGACGGTATTCCATACGTACGCACGCGCGGTGATTTCATTTTCCGTAGGATGGATAGATGGTGAAATAGGGTTGTTTTATACTTTTAATAACCTTTCAGTATATGAGTGATAATAATTTTATTACTTCATAATTAAACTACTAAAGAAGGATAAGTGGTAGAAGAAATAAAGTTGAAATAATCGGTAACAGACATTACCTCTTCTTTGAAGCGCCTCTTTGAAACCTACTCTTATGGCAATAAAATTGGTCTTTGAAGAAGACCAGGACCTCTAGGATGTTTCTAGGGAAGTGGAGAAGATATTTTTTCAGGGGTTGACCGAGCATGAATGCTCAAAGTGGTGTGAGTAAGAGAGGGAGGAGGTTCCCTTTTATAAGGGAGGAGAGGGGCACCTTTGGAAAGTGTGGAAATAATATTTTATTATAAACTTATCTTCGGTTTCAAAAGGTCCAAAAATCATTAAAGATGAAGATAAGATGACTCATGGTCGAAATAAAATCATCCAATCAGAATTTGACATGTTTTGGAAAATATTTTAATTATAATCTTATTTATTTAAATCATTTATTAATGAGGTAAACAATTCATCATTATTATGTCATAAATAATTTAATTTATTTGGTGTCTAAAAATTATAAACAAAATATCATTATGTTGGAAATATTTTTAGCTTTTCAATTAATATTTATAGTCTAAAATATAATTTATATAAGCCCTTATAAAAATTAATTACTAAAGGATTTTTGTTAATGTCAATTTTGTCTTTACATTAAATTAATTAATCCAACTTGTCATTGTCACTACCAAGTGGCTCAATGGGGTCCCAAAATTGACCCAAGTATGCCCATGGTAGGCCAATACTCATCCAATAAGGTTAGGACAAGTGTCAATGTAATTTGGAAGTATTATAATATACCTTTAACCTTGAATTACCCTATTTACCTTTAACAGAAGTAAATAAACAATTACTGTAGTTACTATTCATAATATCACGAAAAATAAAAGTAACCTATTAACATAATTTGGACCCACTAATTCCAAATATGGAATCCATTTGTCAAAATTCAAAACATAGAAGTTGCAGTAATTAATTTAAAATTAATCACGTTATTAAGAAAATGGGTTTTAAAAGTTAAAATATTGCCAAAGATTGAATTTATTTAACCTACGAATTCAATGTAAAATCAAGGCTAATGATATAAATTATATCAAATGGTAAAAATATATTCTATTTATACTTTAAAACCATTCAACATTATAATTTAACCACATAAGTTATTATGATGAAAAAAGTTGTTTTTAATTAAAATATATCGTGTTTTTACTATTCATTAAAATATGAAAGTTATCAGAATAATATGAAAAAATGATCCAAGGTAAAATTTTATATCCTGATTCCAAATAATAATTTTATTTTGTAAAATTGAACTTATAAACATGTCAAAAACTAGATTTAAAGTGGGTGCTCCATCAAAAGGCGGCAAAACTGCATTTTTTTGAAAAATAATTATTTTACCTGAAAAATTTATTTTGTTCTTATACCATGTTCTAGAAAATCTGTAAGATGAATAATAATGTTATAAAATTAAAATTTTAGTTTATACTATTCATAACGGCTAGTTCGTAATAATATTATTATAATATATCATTGTTTAGTAAAACCTGGTATTGCGTACAACACACGCTATCGAGGAAGGTCGTGATTGCGTGTAATGCAAGCCAAGTCAGGGTTGCGTGTTGTCCAAGAATCCTTTATTATTTCATATAAAATAATCCCACCATATTTCATTTATACATTGAATATATATATATACACTAAATTTTGCATAGAATGACTATTATAAAACGAACTTGAAATTGTGAGTAACACAATCTAAGAATAGTGTTGCGTATACTTCAAGCTAATATAGTGTGGCGTATAGCACACAATAATCTTGTTGTAGAATAAAACACATGACATAAAATAAATTAAAAATAATACTTATCATAAAATATCAGGTTGTTACATTCTACCCCACTTAAAATGAATTTCGCCCTCGAAATTCGTGGGGGTTATACATGGTTTTCTACTTGAAAGTTTCTTTAATTGCAACACACATCGTAAAATGAAATACCAAAACATAACTTAAAAAACTAAAGTATGAAATGTAACGGTTACCCAAATTAACTAATCGTTGGGTTTCCACATAGGAGAACATAGGTGAAAATATGGATATGGAAGAAAAATCTAACCATCATGTTCTGATGGAGAGTGGTAGAGAACATGGATATGAAAAAGACAACAATCACAAAGCCCTAGATTTGTGATGATATAAGGTACCATCTGATTCATTGTATATAAAGGCACTAGGAACATTTTTGGTTTTCAAGATCATTGCCCTAAAGTTGATTTAATTGGAATTCGAAGAAATACTTTCATGATTTCGGTACAGTCTCACTGTTGGTTGTTCTTTGGACAATTTCCACTTCATCTCTGAAAGAAATGAAGTTGAATTTGTCATTCATGAAGTGTTAGCAGATCATGTGATAGAATTATGGGCCATTCCATCTGTCTCAAACAAAAGGTTATAAAAGTTATCAAAAAATACATAAGTCCATCTACAGTGAGATTAATCATATACAGTTCCTAAAATGGACTTATACTTCATATATCATACTTCTTAATATAATAAAACTAGTTTCTACTAAACAGGGGCTTCCTCTAGGCTAGTGGTAGGCGATAAAGGCCATTCGCACTTCGGTTGTGGGTTCGATTCCCACAGCCTTGTCCGACGTGATGGGTTGCCACCCGTCCTGCTGGTTGTCCTTTTTCTAAAACTAAATTACTACAACATCCCATCAATAATATAGAAAAAAGTTATATCCTTAAAAAAATACTATCTTATGTCCAACATAATCCATTCCAATCTTTAGGCTTATCCATAATACAGCAGTCCAATCTCATATTATAGTGAAAACGATTACCATATATTTCAGATAACAAGCATGTTAATACCATCGTTGATCCCCATATATCATGAGATATGTCTTGTTGGTCACATTCCAAACATTTGAAGGCCTTAATCATTTATTCTCTTGAAAAATTAATACCCATTTAACCTTAGTGAAAACATGAATGCTGTCAAAAGTTAACTCTTTACACATACCAAAACCTCAAACCATGATATAACTATTTCCTTATATCAGTCATGAGCTCATGAATACTGTAAAACAGTTAATTTTCTCCTTATCCCTTCATTATGTGCATATCATCTTTTTTCCAAAAATATATCAATCACTTTCCATGGTTACCGATACCATAAAATTATTGAAAACCACAATAGACTAAAACAAAAATATTCTAATACACCATAAAAGTACCTCAACAACATTATTCATGAATACCAATACATAAAAACATTAATCCATCCTCTCCAATGATTGTCCTGTAATAATTCCTTCCTTGATTTAGAAGTGACTTTTTAGTTCAGGGCATTGAGTTGGGTAATGCCCATGTTCTCCACAAATTAGACATTGAACTCCATAACAGTCTCTCACTCTATGACCCTTTTCTCCACACATATAACATCTTCCCTTCCATTTGAGGAATTCCTCAAGGTTATTCTTCCCTTCTATAGAAATCTCAATCTTCCTTTCATTATTCTCCTCAACATGCGAACATGCATAAAAGTCTATCTTCCTCTTATTTGATGAATTAGGCATACCACTAAATTTCACCTTGTTAATCATATATCGCGATGACTGATTCGGCATAATCACAATATATTTCTCTCTAGGTATTAGTCAATTTTGTTTCTCATAGTCACCAATTTGTCCATTGGATTCAATGTTAACCTAATTCCTTCTGGTTCCCTCCATTGACTAAAATACAAAAATAATTCTGAGAGAGGAAAAAATCATGCTAGGGAAAACAACATAGTAAAGGGGGAGTACCCCAAATATCTAACATCTTAGGTTAAATTATAAGATCGTTACCATAGTTCTAGGACTATATCCTATATGTATACTTATCCTTAGGGACATCCCCAGACATACCTTAGAAATATCTCTAGGGATCTCACTAAATTTCTCGCATCCTAGTTTCCAAAGGTTGACTAAACCTTTCCTCTGATACCAACTGTAGAGGCCCAAAGCTTTATGTACATGGACATTACATTACTTTTGCAGAATACTTAGTACATAGAAAAAACAGACACACACGAACCGTAATAGTTTAGTGTCTTTGGAAACATGGAACTTAATCTTCTAATCGTGGTGAAAGATCTTCAAAATCTCCCATAATGATCTTCCACTTTTTGTTTCCTTACCTAAAACCCTTCTTTTAATCCTGGGGGAAATATAAAACATCAAAAGGGTGAGCTCAAATGCTCATTAAGGGTAAGCATGGATAAAATAAAACATACCATATACATTTGAACTTAAAAACATGAACATAATGTTTAAACATCAAAATCATGAGCAACGACTTAAAACATGGAAGTACATAAGGCATAGATCATAATGAAACATAAATCATGATAACCTAGCAAGGGAATAAAACATGTAATTGTGGCAACCATTAAGCACATGATATGATTTCCATATTAGTCAAGGCATTGCTTCCAAGACCATCTTAGTGGACAAAGTCCCTTGCGGAATCGAGTTCACTCCTCGTTCCAGTCCTGTATTACTGAACCGGTTTAACTTGTCGTTCCAGCCATGTCTATCTCATGAGATATAAATCTTTTCCCAATGCATTGGAGGGAGATATAGGTCCCACCCATCTCATATTGAAATCCTTCTTTCATGTGCCACAATATAAACCTAAATCATTCATCATAACCCAAGAATAAAATGTGTTTCATAAACATCATTCCATCATAACGCAATCCATACAAAAAAAATTGGATATCATTTCATCATTAGAAAAGTGAAACCATGTAAATCATAGAGACATGATACTTGAAACATACACATATGAAATAATGTTATCTTAGATGAAAAATGGTTTTGATAAAATACTTGAAATGAATTCTTGAGGAAAATAACCTTTCTTCTTCAAAATCATTTTCTTTTCACAAAATTACATGCAATTTTAAAATAATATGATTTTGTTTAAAATATTCATGAAATCTTTTGGAGGAAGCATCATGAAAATAAGGCATTATAAAACCGTAAAAATCCTTTCATTCCATATACGTTAAAAAAACAATCTTCTTGTAATTTTGTCGGAAAAGTCAAAAAGTACCTCGTAACGTAAACAAAAGAAAGATTCCTTACATACCATGTAGTAATGGTCAAAAATGGGTAAAAAAGTAATTAAACATACATGAATACACTTTTATAAAACATGGACATGGATGATATCAATAACCCCAGTAAATACTTATGAATAAACAATCTCGAATAAAAATGAGATTTGCAAAATTATCCCTTACCTTAGGTCTGATATGCTTCGTACGTATCTGAACCTCCTGTATAATTATTTAAATAATTTTATTGACTTATTAAAGAATCATATTCATTGTTATGATATCATATATGGATCACTTATGACTTTATATTACCCGTTCTTTTGTAAATTCTATGTTAAAGAGCGTTTTGGGTAAAATCCTTTCATTTGTCGTCCATGTTTTGACTTGTAATTATTCATATGACTGCTTAGAGAAGGACTACTTACATACAGAATGTAAAACATGATTTATATGTAATATATATTCATAATATATATATAATGGATTGATAAATGGAAAGAAATACACCGTTCATGGAGACGGTAGGTCGTACGTCTGCATGAACGCTGTTTTCGTTTCCTTATTGAATTGAATGGAATTAATTAGATGAAGTAAATATATATATACATAAATCCAGTAGCATTATTATGTCATATATTTCATGATTACTTATTATATATACTTTATAATCATTCTTGAATGGTTATCATGGAGAGTGAATCTCATCGTGTCGTGGAGACGGTAGTCCGTACGTACGCACAAGCGATGATATCATTCCCATGATCGTGGAATTGTATTGAAGTGTATGTATAATATTACAGAATCAATATCACTTAAAAATAATCATATATATTTATTACTTTCACCATTATACCTATCCAAGTAAGGTGGTGGTGGAAAATAGATTACACCACGGCGTGGAGACATTATTCCCTACGTACGCACGCGCGGTGATTTCATTTTCCGTAGGATGGATAGATGGTGAAATAGGGTTGTTTTATACTTTTAATAACATATCTGTATATGAGGGATACTGATGTTATTACTTCATAATGAAACAACTAAAGAAGAAGAAGTGGAAGAAAAAATAAAGTTGAAAGAATCGGTAACATACATTACCTCTTCTTTGAAGCGCCTCTTCGAAACCTACTCTTAGGTCACTAAAATTGTTCTTTTAAGAATTCCAGGACCTATAGGATGTTTATAGGGAAGTGGAGAAGATAATTTTTCAGGGTTTGGCCAAGCTTGAAGGCTCAAAGTGGTGTGAGGAAGAGAGGGAGGAGGTGCCCTTTTATAAGGGAGGAGAGGGGCACCTTTGAAAAGTGTGGAAATATTATTTTATTATAAACTTATCTTAGGATTCAAAAGGTCCAAAAATCATTAAAGATGAAGATAAGATGACTCAAGGTCGAAATAAAATCATCCAATCAGAATTGGACATGTTTTGGAAAATATTTTAATTATAATCTTATTTATTTAAATCATTTATTAATGAGGTAAATACTTCATCATTATTATGTCATAAATAATTTAATTTATTTGGTGTCTAAAAATTATAAAAAAAATAGAATCATGTAGAAAATATTTTTATCTTTGCAATGAATATTTATAGTCTAAAATATAATTTATATAACACCTTATAAAAATTAATTACTAAAGGATTTTTTTCAATGTCAATTTTGTCTTTACATTAAATTAATTAATCCAAATTGTCATTGTCACTACCAAGTGGCTCAATGGGGTCCCAAAATCGACCCAATGATGCCCAGGGTCGGCCGAAACTCATCCAATAAGGGTAGGAAAATTGTCAATGTAATTTTGAATTATTATAATATTCTTTTAACATTGAATTACCCTATTTACCTTTAACCGTAGTAAATAAAAAATTACCGCAGTTACTATTCATAATATCAAAAAAAATAAAAGTAACCTATTAACATAATTTGGACCCACTAATTCCAAATATGGAATCCATTTTTGAAAATTCAAAACACATAATTTGCAGTAATTAATTTAAAATTAATCCCGTTGTTAAGCAAACGGGTTTTAAAAGTTAAAACATTGTCAAAGATTGAATTTATTTAACCTACGAATTCAATGTAAAATAAAGGCTAATGACATACATTATATTAAATGGTAAAAATATATTCTATTTATAATTTAAAACCATTCAATATTATAATTTAACCACATAAGTTAATACGTTGAAAAAAGTTGTTTTTAATTAAAATATATCGTGTTTTTACTATTCATTAAAATATGAAAGTTATCAGAATAATATGAAAAAATTATCCAAGGTAAAATTGTATATCCTGATTCCAAATAATAATTTTATTTTGTAAAATTGAACTTATAAACATGTCAAAAACTAGATTTAATGTGGGTGCGCCATCAAAAGGTGGCAAAACTGCATTTTTTTTTTGAAAAATACCTATTTTACACGAAAAATTTATTTTTTTCTTATACCATGTTCTAGAAAATCTGTAAGATGAATAATAATGTTATAAAATTCAAAATTTAGTAAATACTATTCATAACGGCTTGTTCATAATAATATTATAATAATATATCGTTGTTTAGTAAAACCCGGTATTGCGTACAACACACGCTATCGAGGAAGGTCGCGATTGCGTGTAATGCAAGCCAATTCAGGGTTGCGTGTTGTGAAAGAATCCTTTATTATTTCATATAACAGAATCCAACCATATTTCATTTATACATTGAATATATATATATATATATACACCCAATGTTGCATAGAATGACTATTATAAAACGAACTTGAAATTGTGTGTAACACAATCTAAAAATAGTGTTGCGTATACTTCAAGATAATACAGTGTGGCGTATGGCACAAGATAATCTTGTTGTAGCATAAAACACATGACATCAAATAAATTAAAAACAAAACTTATCATAAAATATCAGGTTGTTACATTTAGCCTCTAGCGGGGCTGGGTAGTGGGTTACCTGAAGACTTATTTCAGACTCGGTCCTTTCTATGAGTCTAGTCAGTGGATTTTCTCTGTATTTACCAGAGCGAGGCCCTTGGTTGTATGGTTTAGCAATGAGGCCGCTTTGGCCCATGAGATGGTTGGGAATCAGTGATGGATATCCTTTGAATTATTGGAGACTCTTCTTGGGCTGATCTTGGAGATAGATATCCCCTTACACAGTCGTTCAGGTTTCTTGTTGAGCATATATACATACACCCTACATTTATTCCCACTCCTTGGGGTCAGTTACTCTCTTTCCAGCAGGGGAAAAGACGCACAGGGTATGCCATGTGCTTTCCGTGTCTACCTCATCTTGGATTAGATGAGTCTTCTTTCTTCATTTTTTTTGTATTGATCTGCACTCTCTCTTTTGTACTCTTGCACTATTTTTTTGTCTATTGCTCACCATTTTAGTACCTCCTTTGTTTCTCCCTCAAGATTTTAGGGAATCCTACTAAGTATCTTTATACTCACCCCTTCTTGTGCTTTTCCCGCACATGGTGTTCCCTTGCAGACGACGGATAGGTTGATCGAGATTACGGAGTAGCATGGAGGACATAGGAGAATGGATGGAATTCAGTGGTCGTAGGAGGATTTCTAGGTGTGAGACTCACTAGAGGTTTACCTTTTTTTACCTGTTGTTGGGTTGTGGCACCTTTCCAGTTGGGCACTTGTTTTTCCCCTTTTTCTGTTTAGTTTACTTGTCAATACTTTTAAACACATTACTTGTACTGGTTAGAGGTCGATGCATGTGTGTTGGTGTCTCTTTTGTAGAAGTGTTGTATCTTTCTTTCCTTTCTCTGCACTTTTTCATTGAGTTCTCTGCGTGTGTGTGTACAGTTTCATAGGCAAAGGCCTCCCCTAGTTTTTTGTGCCTTCGACACTGGTCGCTAGCCCCTGGCCTATGGAGGCGGGCTTGGGGTAGTTGCGGCTCGAGCCCTAGTTGGGGTCGGGTTGTGAAAAAGTGGTATCAGAGGTGGTTTGTTCCTTGGGGAATTGTTTGGACGTCCCTAAAGATGAATTGGTTGAATTTTGGGGCAATAATGTCAATGTGTCTCGAGATCGGCTCCCAGGGTAGGGAGTCCAATGATGGTGCGGTGGCTAACGTATCCATTCACCAGCACCCTGATAACACGCTAGTCGACCTGGAACCCTGAGACACTTGTTGCGGGGAATCTGGTTGGTGCATCTTATAGGATTCAGTATTTGACTGTACTTCTTGAGTCAGCTCCCCATCATTGTTGGATTATATATGATCATTTGACCATGGCACTCCTTGATCGGATTTAGGATGCCTGCGAGATGATATCTAGCCAGGATAATAGCTGCAGTTTGTGATGACGAATCTGTGAGAAATGAGGCCTTAGTTCAAGATCCATGATACGATTACCCGTTCTCCAGGAGGACAGGCAGTAGCAGCTCCACCTGTGCAGTTGAAGATATTACCGATAGTAGGGGCCAATGACATGCATAGGCTGAGTGCTCTATGTGAGTTCCAGCATCATAGACCACTGAGTTTCCATGGTAAACCATACCCTCAGACAATGATGGGTTGGGAAGAGTCAGTGGTCCGCTTCTTCAGGCTTGTTCGGACACTGACAGGTTGGATGGTGGCTTGACAACCCGTTTTTTCCACTAAATAGTTTGGCGTTAGTAGATCCAGGGTTACTCAGATACATGATGAGTCGGTACTCTCATGGGATGACTTCTAGCATCTGTTTCGTGAGGAGTATTAAACCTCCTACTAACGCTTTATACGGTTTCAGAAGCTACTGGGGCTCCAATAGGGAGTGATGGTGGTGGCTGAGTATGTGACTGGGTTCACAGACCTTAGTCGGTACTCTTTGGACGTGGTCCATGAAGGAAACATCCGAGCATATAAGTTGATAGAGGTCTCTGTAGAAGAGATTCGTGCCATCATGGTGCCCTTGTGCATCCTCACCCATCTTAGGGTGCTGGAGCAGGCACTGGTGCCAAAGAAATTTTTGTTAGAGGGATGACAATTGGTAGGGCCTCGGTGCCGGATTTCTCCCCTTGATGATATTTAGGAACATGGTCAGGGGTATCATAGACATCCCATAGCGGTCTAGTGCTATGTTTGTGGTGTACGAGGTCACGTGGCGTGAGACTACTCTACCAAATGTTCTGATTTTTTTTAGATAGATGGTAGAAGCACTGGCACGACAGAGGCAGTGTTGCGATCTTAAAACTCCCAGGTGAAGACAGGGTGGTCCCCAGGGAGGCAGTGTTGGCATAAAAGTGGGAAGAAATATGGTTGGCAGATGACATTTTGAGGTCCTTCCACCACCACTATGCAGCCCATGTTAGGCTCAAGGAGCTGACAGACGGGGCCGCGGGCGACTGTGTGCTATGGATGTCTACAATCCTGCATCGCATGAGATGATGAGAGGTACACTATATGTCTTCTTCTACTTTTCTTAGTAGTACTTTTTAGATGTTGTGTGAGGTACTCTTTTCGTCTAACTCCTTGTTCGATGGGTTATTGAGGGTGCCGCAGGGCGTCGGTGTTACCCTATGTTGGTGTTGTTCGACGTAGCTTTGAATGCACGGGAAAGCGGGGTTCTATCGCCCATTGAGACGTGTTTTTTGTGATGCATTAAAAACTGTGAGGGATAGTCAGTACCACCCAAAAAGGATAGTTTTGAGGTGTAGTGAATGAGTCCCTCTAACATGTGCATTCGTGATGGGGTTGTGTGGTAGAGTGTTAAAGAAAGTTTTGGATTTTCCAGTGGGGCTTTTCTTCTTGACCTCACTTTTCTTGAGGTGCCACTTGTTGGTTTTTCAGAGTGATTGTTTTGGGGATTACTCTCCTTCCAAGATGGGCAATGACATGTAGGGTATGCCACATTCTTTCCATGACTAGCCTCTGGCGGTTGGATGAGTTGCTCGCCTACCCTTTTTGGTTGTACCTTGCGTGCTCGACGTCAATCTTGATATCACTATCATGTACAGTTCGAGGTGATGGAGACCCCATAAATAGAGCTATTCATTTCACTATGTGGTTCTGGTGGTGTTCCTTGTGCTGAGAATGTGGAGACGCCATCTTCTGGGAGAGCACTTTGTGGTTTTCTCAGACCACCAGTGTCTCAGGCTCGTCCTCGCCCAGAGAATATCAGTTGTGATGCACAGACAGTGGAAACATGTGTGACCAGATACCCTTGGGTGTTTCACTAGATGGGTATTCTGAAGGAGGGAATCATGGTTCCATGTTCTAGTAACAAATTTTTATTTCGGTCGTGATGTGGAAATTAGAGGTTCGGCCCGGGAAGTCCCCCGAGATTCATTGGGCCGTTCGGGAATTGTGTAAGCGGTTGAGAGGTTGCCTCCCGTCTTACCCTACCCTCCCAACTGTAGGAGTGGGTGCATGATGTCTTCCAGGTGTCATAGCTGATGAGGTGCGTGCGTATTCCTGCGCATGTCCTAGAGAGTATCAGACCTTATAAGTACGAACCATCCCTTGGGTTTGCGTGTTGTGTTAAGACGGTGTTGTGTAAGTATTCTTGGGCGCGGGAGAGCTAGGTTTGAGCTCTATATCCGGAGTTGTTTTTTTCTTTTTTTTCTTTTCTGGGAAAAAAATATCAAAGGGTGGAATGATGTAAGAACCTAGGTAATGGGACTCTGAGACTTTGAAAAAATTCTTGATGTCATTCCAGAGCAGGTCGTTCAGACGGCGTGCAATTCCGAGACCCGGTGTTCCAGAAATTAATTACATAAAAATCATAAGTGTTTTTATATTACACACGTGTGGTTAACTAAAGAAAATGTAATATCTCTTAGAAGGTTTATCAGATATAAAATCGGAGACAACGGTTGGGTCTAGAAAGCGGTGTTTACTATAGGCGCGACATAAAATGAGTTGGCGCGGGACGTTCAGACCCCTCGCTCATTGGCGGTGTGTGAAATGGTTAATTAAATTATCAAATTCCTCATTTAATAGCTCAAACTAAAAAAATACAAAATGGTTTCTTGAATGGGGAAACCGAGGGAATCATTGAGTCCGGAGTGGGCTGTTTACCCTATGCGGGGGGTAAAAGTTTTGGGTGCGGCTCTGCTGTGAGAGATGTCACCTAGGGGAAAAATAGTCATTTTAAATTAATGACTTGGTGATTTTTATCACTGTAGTTCTTTTCAAATAACATTAAAATGGAGTCTCAGAATCTTAATCTAAGTCTACCATTGAGATTGAAATGGCGTTTTCTTCCTAGGACTGATATTAAATGACAGGGTGCAGAGGCTTCAGAATCAGTGCCCGTCAGTGGAATTTCCAAGAGTTATGTATTCCAAGTGGTGGAATTAAGGGGGGGGGGAATTGTACCTTCTCTCTCTCTATCCCTTTCTCTCTCTCTATCATCCATTCATCGGTGTTCTTCCTCGTTCTTCGTCGGATGGAGGATCGATCTTCATCAAGACCTCGGTGGATCGAAGGTGGAGCGCAACGAAGGCGTCGCCAACGACGGACAGATCCTACGAGGTAAGATTTCTTATGGTTTCTAGACCCTTGTTTTCAATACTTAATTTATTGGAACCGTCATCATTTGATCTTTGTTTTGATAATCATCGTTGATCGCCACACGAATACGACCATCAAACCATTCATGTAATCACCCAGGTTCGCTTGTTTTTAATTAATTTTTGGGCACTTCAAAATGGCGACCGATCATCCAACAGAGTCGGATGCTATGAAGGTTTCATCTAGGATTCAGAAACCGGTCCTGGTGTATTTTTAGGATGAGCGGGGTGGTCGCCGTGGTCCGCAGAATGGATCACCAGAGAAACCTGGCTTGCGGTGGCCGATGGTGAATTGCGGGTGGCAAGCAGGCGGAGCTGGCAGCCAAACATGCGGGACTGGGCGGACGGCTTCGGTTGGATGATGGCTGAAGGAACATGGCCAGGAGGCAGAGGCCGGTGGTGCAACGACAGTTTAAGGGGTTGCCGGTACAGTGGGCTCGGGAGCGGCGTGGCACAGCAGGGGACCGGAGGTCCAGGCGGTAGAGGCGGCTAACAGAAGTTAGGTTGGCTAGCGGCTAAGGCTGAGGTGGAGCGGAGAGCTCCAAGCGATGTCGCGGTGGAGCGCTGCAGACAGGGGAGTCGACGGTTTCGTTCTGTCATGCTAGGAAGGGGTAACCCGAGGCCGATACCTCAGGGAATAGGAAACAGATGTTGCGGGTCCTCGTTGATGCGGCGTGCGGGAGAAGACCGGCCATTTTGGCCGGTCGGTGGAGGCGGCGACCTCGAAGGGAACAAGACCCGCATGCTGCAGGTCTTCCTTGACGCGGCGCGAGGGGGGGAGACCGGCCAGGAAGGTTGGTCTGTTTGAAAAAAACTGTACCTGAGGAGGGTCTAGTGGCTTGAGGTGTGTCTCGGCTAGTAGGCCGTGATGGATAGGACCGGACCCGCGACTGGGCTGCGAGTCGACAGTTTGGACCTGTCCGACAGGGGTGAACCAGCCCTGTTGGGCCCCCTAACATTCGAGGGGCCGTATCATCTAAAAAACACATCCGTTTGACATGCTATCTATAGCTACAGGTCCGTGTTAGCATGACAGACTTTTTTATGTATGTACCAAAGATTTTGGGTTCTGCGCCCGAAGGTGGGTGACCTAAGACGCCTCAATTTAATAATATTAAATTATTATTAAAGATTACAGCGGACGGGCTTCACGAGACGGACGTCGGTTTGACGCGCCGTCAGAGGTGTTGTGGCCCTGGAGATGAGATGGTTCTTCTAATGTTCGTTTGGAACCCTTGGAGGATTGGGTTAGTTGCCTCGTGGTGCAAAACACTTAATGTGATTAATTAATTAATTAATTAATTAATTAATTAATTATTGCATCAGACCTAACTCCTACTAGGGATGTTCGATTGAAGCACTGTTAGTGGAAGCATGACCCTAGTCCTCGTGCAGATGTTTTGAGATGCTTACCGAAGCGTTCGGGTTAGAGACAAGTTGCAGGCCCCATATGGCCTAGTTCGTACGTTTTATGGTGAACTTCCACTTTTTTTACCTGACATCTTTTTGGGGTGTTTCAGTACTCATTTATGAGTGTTTCCCCAAGGGGATTGCAATGGTGCAATCCGCCTGCCAAAAATTCGAACACGAGGTGTAGGCCCCGTTTGCATGATGTGGGGAGTTGTAGCTTCTGCGTCCAGAGTCCGTTTTAGGCACTTCCATCAGCATTGTGACCCTGGAATCATGACGAAGTTGACCGATGTTGTTTCAAGAATTGAAGAAAGAATTGAGGCATGGGCCCCATGGGCCGTCTTTTAAGCTGTGTGCAGCGTCTGTGACTTTTTTAGCAGGTGTCTGTTTGGGGCGTATGAATAGTCATTTCAGTGTGTTTTTTCTAAGAGCTTGACAATGGCACAGCTCTCCGGACCTCTTTCGGGATAGAGGTGTGGGCCCCACGAGACGTCATATGGGTATAAAGCAGTGTTGAATGACTTTTCTACTGGGAGCTCGTTTCCAGCGAGTTTGTAGTCTATCTCGTGTGTTTTTCCATGAGGATTACAAAAATGTAATCTATTTGGGATTACATAGCATCTTTAGAGATCTCATTAAATTTGGAAACATGAAAGGGCGTTGGTCGGAGGTTCCTTTGACGCACTCCGAACCAACGCACGGTAGCGGTGTTTGTGACACCCAGTTATGGAACGAGTAGTGCAGAAATATCGGACCAGTTCCGGGTTTACCCTCTAGTGAGGCTGGGTAGTTGGATACCCATTGAACTTAGGGTTTACCCTCTAGTGAGGCTGGGTAGTGGGATACCCATTGAAATTATAGTTTACCCTCCAGCGGGGCTGGGTAGTGGGTCACCGTCGGCTTAAGTCGGGTTTACCCTACAGCAGGGCTGGGCAGTGGATCACCTGATGTTTTATTACGATTTACCCTCCAATGGGGCTGGGCAGTGGGTCACTGTTGACTTATTTAGGGTTTACCCTCCAGTAAGGCTGTGCAGTGGGTCACTCGATGATTTATTATGGTCTATCCTCCAGCGGGGATGGGCAGTGGGTCATCGTCGACTTATTTAGGATTTACCCTCCAGTAGGGCTGGGCAGTGGGTCACCCAATGATTTATTACGGTCTACCGTCTAGCGGGTCTGGTTAGTGGGTCACTGTTGACTTATTGGGTTTACCCTCCAGAGGTGTTGGACAGTGGGTTACCCGACAACTTATTTCAGACTCGGTCCTTTCTATGAGGCTAGTCAATGGCTTTTCTCTGTGTTTACCAGAGTGAACCCTTGGTTGTACAGTTTAGAAATGGGGCAGATTTGGTGTGAGGGATGGTTGGGTATTAGTGATGGGTATCCTTTGAATTGTTGGAGACTCTTCTTGGGCTGATCTTGGAGATAGAGATACACTTACACATTCATTCTAGTTTCTTGTTGAGCACATATATATGCACCCTACGTTTTTTCCCACTCCTTGGGGTCAGTTACTCTGCTTCCAACAGGGGCGAAGGCGCGCGGGGTATGCCATGTTCTTTCTGTGTCTAGCTCATTTTGGATTGGACGATTAATCTTTATTCCTTTTGTTGGGTTGAGATGCACTTTCTATTTTGTACTCTTGCACTGTTCTTTGATCTATCTACTGCTCACTGTTTTATTACCTCCTTTGTTCCTCCCTCGAACATTCATGGCATCCTATTGAGTATCTTTATACTCACCCCTACTTGGGATTTTCCTTCACTTGGTGTCCCCTTGTAGATGATAGACATGTCGGTTGAGATTATGGGGGAGCATTAAGGACAAAAGAGCTTGGGCTACATTCAGTTGTTGTAGGAGGATTTCTGGGTGTGCGACTCACCAGCGGTTTACCTTTGTAATATCTGTTTCTGGGTTGTGGCACCTTTCTTGTTGGGCGCCTATTTTCCCCATTCTCTCTTCAGTTTACTTATTATTAATTTTCATCACATTACATGTACTGGTTAGTGGTCAATGCATGTGTGTTGGTTTCTCTTTCATAGTAGTGTTGTATCTTTCTTTCCTTTCTCTGCACTTTTTCATTGAGTTGGCTGCGTGTATGTGTATAGTTTCTTAGGAAAAGGCCTCCCCTAGTTTGTTTTTCCTTCGGTGCTAGTCGCCAGCCCCTAGCCTATAGAGGTGGGCTTGGGGTAGGTGCAGCTCGATCCACGGTATGGGTCGGGTCATGACACCAAGTAGTACTTTTAACCTAAAGGTAAATTTTACGATGAACGAGAATGATCATTCTTTGTCATTAAGAGCTACTTAGTAGTCTCATACCAGTAACACACTATTCATATTTATGTGTTAGCATGAATTTCTTAGCTCATCATCTATTTTCAGTTAGAACTTATAAAAGAGATGATTATACATTAGTGTTTATGCACCAATTACTTTCATATATCGCATGGAGAAGTAGGGATCATCCTTTGAGATATTTATCAGATGGGTAGAATATCTCCCATTGAGGAGATGTATGAAGTTTTTATTCCTTCCACATACATTTGGGATGACCCCACAAAAAATCAAAACATGGGAAGTGACATGATCACCATCATGAAGGAGAAGTTATGGAAGTAACTGAATATATGCTAACTTTTTTAATTTATGGATTGAATCAATATCTTTCTCTACCACAATAGGACATGACCAATTGTTATACGCCCTCATCAATGCCCTTTCAGACATGTTGGTGAATACATGGGCTATTATTAGTCCATCATTAGAGCTATTTAATATGATACCAATTGATATCATAGTAATCATACTGTTATTAACTAATGGGGTTTTAGCCCTGTTTTTGAATGGATTTCTTTTCATGACTTGGGATGCACACTTGGGAATTTGAGTGACTACGATGGTGATGGATGATTGATTAGAAGTGTCAAGACCTCTTAAACCAGTCCTACCGACTCTCATTCACCTATATCATATATATATATATATATATTAAAATTCAATAAGACAAAATCCCTTATAGGATTAGAATCCAATTCCAATTCTTATTCGGTGGGATAAGAGAACATTTCAGATGTGACAAATAACATAACACTTCTGGGATCCCTGTTGCATCATTTCACCCTTGGATATTGAATGTCATCAGATTTAAGGTGATTCCACTAGGTCCCTATGAAGTTTTCGGCATGTAGAGCCAGAAAGATCATTTCAACTTTATGACTTACCCAACACTAACTGGAAAAATTGTTGATAATGGAAATGACTCTCTCTATGAGAGGCCATATAATACATATCTCCAAGGTAGGGTTATTACATCCCATATATATGAGATGATTATTCATGATTCATATACCCTTACAAGTTTTTTCACTAATTTGTATATATTAAAATGTTCACTAATCTCCCTTCAACTGGTGTGTAGGGAGAACAACATCCGGAACGTATCTTCCAATTTTGGCTTATGTTGGCATGTGAAGTAATAAATAATGAGATTATTCTTCTACCTTCTAGAGCCCCTATCATCTGATCATATTATAATTCCTAGACTTGGGTGAAATACCACATGGCTAGGGTACTAAATAGATTTTTCCAATAGGTAGACAAACTATAGGCTTCTCTAAACACCTTACCTATAGCATCAATGGGGTTGATTCAGAACTTGAGGAAGCCTCTGAGGAATTGTTTTCATCCAACTAATGAACATAAAATTAATATGATAGATAATTTTCAGGAATATATTTTATAAATATCATTAAATAATGATGAATCATTTTAGATTATTACATATAAAACTTCTCTTCTTACTTCTTTGTTAGCCCATCCAACCATTCATCTATTTGATGTGCCCACCGCAATGGTTATAGAGAATGAAGTATCATAAAGGAAAATTTAATATTAAATAAAATCCCTAATTACCAAGAATATATTTTATGAGTTTCATGTCTAAGTGTAATTCCCTCTACCACTCTTCAATGATCTAGTGGAAGGAAGATTTGACTGCCAACTGTTGTATGAAATTATGTAAAAAATTATCCTAACATGAAAACAATTGGATAATAGCTGGGGGTATTGCATAATTTTGATTAAGGTAATACCATGTTCAAATTAATATGGTAATATTTGGATGTACTGGAATAGAGACATCAAATAATCTCTTAGTTTCTTTCCCAAATGGATTACTTGAGCACATAGAGAGCGACACAAGAGGAGATCTTAGTTATCACAAATTTTGATATTTCTACATCAATATCATTATTGGTGAATAATCATAAGGGAGATAATGAGATATTATATTTTATTGAATCTATATGTCCTCAGGAACCAGTAGAAAATTTGTGGTGGATGGAACTTTAGTGATCAATCAACACTTCTCACCACACACTGATTGGTTTTGAAAAATTAGAAAATCAAATTTTATTATAATATGATCGTAAATGTTTTTTTGGTGGAATCCTTAGATTGGATTTGGAATTTGGATATTACTCTTTTTTCATGCTATCAATGATTAAATCATCTGAACACAACATGTTTTGTGTAGATTTTCACCATTCATGATGTGAAAAATGTTTAACTGTTATGATTTTGGATGGATCATCTACGATACCCATAATTTTCTTAATACCAAGTAAACCCAAATGCATGGATTTTAATGTAAAATTCACAACAAATTCCTCTTGATAATTTATCATGAATTCCCACTAAAATGATATTATTAATTTATGTACTTTCTCTTCTTTTCTTTAGAACACCTCATTTAAAAAGATGATTTTTGTATGATATATGCACTGGAGGGGGACTTCTTTAGTTTATCCTATGTCAGTAGAATTATGTAGCATAACTTAATTTTTCTAGGGAATAAATGACCCCAAAAAACTTTTCATCATTTTATTTTATATTTCTATAAATTTTTAAAAAGCTTTATATAAGGGAACATTTAGCTGGAATGGGCTTTAATTTTTCTCATGCCACACTTTTATGGGATTCCAAGAGAAGGATATAAACATAAAGAACGGGAGTGTCAGTTCATACATCAAATACATGAATGTTGATTATGTAAAATGTAATATTCCATAAGGGTTCATGCACCATAAATGTTGTGTCACTGCCTAGTGATCATGATTTAATAGGGAGGATATGTGAAAAATCATTACCTTAACATTTTCATAGACTAGTGGTTCTAACGAGCATGGATAAGATTTTACTAGGGCCACAAAGTAGGACTTATGAGCTTTATAACTTGTCTATTTATGACCTAACTTTTTCTTAAAATCTGGGGATGAATATTTTATCCAGTAGAGACTTGACTTTTACCAAGAGAATTCTTTTTTGGGATTCTAACCTGATAAGATTTATGTCTCTTTTACTATTTGTTTTAGGGTATTATGATTTTGACCATCAATGGATAATATTTAAGGTCATACAACATTGGCCAATGTGCACACAGTTTATGTTCATGATGAACATAGACCTGTTATGAGTTGAATGATACACACGAACCTAAGAAGGATATCTAGGGCCAAGATTGCTCCACCATTATTTTTTTTACAGAGAATAAAATGTTGTAAATCATGAATTGTGGTTCTTAGGATATGAGTAATGATATGTGAAAATCATGTCGAGGAAAAACCAGAAAACCCTAATGTGATGAGTTCTACCACAACGATGTTAGGATAACATTGATTATAAAACCCTTCCTTCTGGGATATGATGTCTCTAGTTGGAAGGTCAAATCCCTTATGCATCACTAGAAAATTCAAAATAAGATATATAGTTTTCCTTTCTAAGGCCTGTGAAAGTTTTAGGGAAACCTACGGTTCTCAAGATTAGAAGTTTTATTTATGGGTTATGGGGATTAAAAGATATTGAAATCAACACACACTATGGACAACCCATGTTAGGTTATGTTCCCCAGAATCACATGTTTAACTTCATCTCGAAATGTGTTCAATACACTATGCTAGAGTGTCTTGACAGGTTCCCTATGATCACATGATCCATACCCACCATGAGAAACATGGGACAGATAGGAAGTTGACAGAGTCATTTGAGAGTGGGCCTTAGATGGATTGTTGCATAGGCTAAGCCCATATGTAGTTAGGGGTGAATTTTTATCATTAATATTGTAACTATACCTAGTATTGGAGAATTAGGTTTCACTATGTATCCTGCGATGACAGGAATAAAGACACATATAGTTCTTTAATGGGAAACTCTCCATGTTGGTATGAACCATACAAAGAGAAGGGGACTTTTCCCATTTATGGTTGCAGATGGACCCAGGTTTGGAGATCTTGGTGTCAGTACATATCTTGTGATAACAGGAATCATGTAACATGTAGTACTTGAATATGAAACTCTTTACATAGGTCTAATCAATATGTAGAGGGGGGGGGGGAATTTTTCCCATTGATTATTGCTGCTACACCTAGGATTTGATATCTAGGTGTCACAATGTATCTTGTGATGATAGGAATCAGACCACACATAGTTATCTAATGGGAAACTGTAACGACCTAACCTTAGAAAACATGAAGCTGGTGCATTATTTTATTTTATTGGAATTATTACAAGGAAACAAATCCCAATGTTCTATAATGTTTAGCGGTCATCAAAATCCATATTACATACTTGACACCCCTAATGCATTTGGAAAACAAAATAAAACATGAAAACTAATAATTTAAATGAACTGCATCCTTTAAAGCTTAATCAATGTTCTCTTCTTCATAACCTTTGGAGAGAAACATAATAATGGTGAGCTCAAATGCTCATTAAGGGTATGTACAATGAATGAAATAATCAATTTATATGGAAAGGTAAATATATGGGATCACATTATACATATAAAACTAAATAAGAAAAAAAATAATATGGAGATTAAAGAACTAAAACATATACCATAAATCAATAAACTAAGAATGAACTACTTCCATAGATATGTCGACATAAAATAACTACGATAAATAAAAATTAAATAAAATAAGGGAGACACTTTATATAAGGATTTCATGTCCTAGTCACATGAAAACCTATTACCATCAAGACCTTTCACAAGACGGTTTAAAACATTGGGTCGAAACTAATTTTTTCAAACTTATTCATCTCATGGGAATATGTCGATTCCTCGAGGAGCTTTATGAAGTCTAGGCTCCACCTATTATTTCCATTCCCAAGTATTTATCATATTGAATAATCAAAATAAATAATTTTCCTTATCAAATAACCATATTGAATGAGTAATATGGATCTATCAGTAATTCCCAAGAAGGAAATGATGAAAATAATGAGATTCATGATAACAAGTAAATTTGTATAATATACACCGTAAAAAAAGAACTATGTTCATAACATTACAATATGACTCAATGAAACAAAATTGAGACGAAATCCCTTACCTTATGTATAATACTCTCTATATGTGTACAAAACTCATTTCTAAAGGATTTAAACATATTATTAACTTATATAATAATCATATTAATATTTATGATATCATATATAATTCTTTTATTACTTTATATTACTTATTTATTAATAATTTTGTGTTATTTCTACATTTTGGGTAATAATCGCTTTGTTTATGGTATGTGTTTTGACTTTTTATTCTTGATAATATTACTTAGATCATGATTTAATTACTTCCATAATTTATAATATTATTTATATGTCATATATATTCATAATATTAATATATATAAGAGATATATATATTAAATGGAAAACACAGTTCAGGTAGATGATAGGCCATACGTACACATGAACGTTGTTTCTGTTTTTTATCGTAATGAATGGATGTATGTAAATGAAACATATGTATATATATATTAGACTTATCATGTCATATATTTAATAATTATTCATAAAATCTATTTTTTATAATCATACTTGGATGGTGAACGTGGAAGGTGAATCTCATCGTGTCGTGGAGACTGTAAGTCGTATGTACGCACAAGTGATGATATCATTTTCTTAATGTTTTAGTGGTATTGAATTGGATGGAATATTAATTTTAAAGAAATAATATCATTAAATTTTTATTATTTATTTTATTTATATTTATCATTATTCCCATCAAAATAATTTATAAATGAGAAACTGTTTACACCACAGCGTGGAGATGGTAATTCGTACTCACGCACGCACGATGTATTTTTTTCATAGGATGGGTAAAAGGAGGAATATGGTTGTACCAAAACCATAACAACATATCAAAATATATTATATTCTGGGGTTATAATTTTAAATTTGTAAAAACATAGGAAGAGGAAGTACAAAATGAAAGTAACTTTGAAAGAAGGGATAAAACAATTACCTCTTCTTTGGGTGTTTCCTTTTGAGTTGAACAAAAGGACTACTTAAGTTTGTTTTATTACCAAAGGGTGGCATATAGGATTAAATTATGTAATTATGGAGGAGATTTGGGTAGGTTTGGCCTCAAAAAAGTGATTTGGTGGTGTTAATTAAAGAGAAGGAGAATTTCGCTTTTATAAGACATGTTATGGGAACTATAGGAAAATATTGAAATATTAATTTATTATAATTTTATTTTCGGTTTATTATAGATAGAATGTGATTTATTTCAAGTAGACGATGATTATGGGTCAAAATATGCCTAAACAATGTGTTTTAGACATGTTTAGGTGATGAAATTAACCTTATCTTTTGGGATTAACCCTTAGTTCAACATATTAGCTATTACCGTGTCTTCTTGTACTTCTATTCTATAGGGTTAATATAGTTACTATAAAATGACAGTAGAACCAAAAGTAGATCATTAATGACATTTATAACATCATATAATTCATTTGGACGAATATTATATATTTTTTTGACTATTATATCATTTAATAAAATACTATTTGTTTTAAAAATATATTTATCTGAATTTTGACACTAATTAGTTATTGATTTTTTTAATGTCATAAAAATCAAATTCCTTCGAACAAAAGGAATTAGCCCAAATATAATATGTAAATATCATCATAAAAAGTTTGGGATGACCTAAAAATAATCAAATTAATTTTATTTTAATATAAACAATATCATTTATTTCGATCATTCAATAGTAAGGTAATAATTGCATCATAATTTTGTCAAAAACCATTTATTTATTTAATATCTAAACATTATAAATAAAATACCATGATGTAGGAAATAGTTTTAGATTTCCAATTACTATTTATAGATAATGTTATAAGTTATATAACCCTATATAAAAACTGTTTTTGTAAAAAGGCATGTTAATGGTATATTTCTCTTTACATTAAATTATTTTTTATAACATGTCATTATCAAACCCAAGTGGCTCCATGGGGTCCCAAAATAGACCAAAGGATGCCCATGGTAGGCGATATCTCATAAAATATGATTATAAAATGTGTTAGGTTAGTTTAATAATATATTAATATTTTTTTCTTAACCTTATTTACTAAATTTTCCCTTTAACTATGGTAAATAAAAATAATTAATGAAGATACTATTCCTAATGTCCACAAATAAAAGGCGCCTATTTCAAAAATCTGGACCTTATTATTCCAAATATAGAATCCATCTTACCAAATTCCAAACATAAGAGTTTCATTAATTAATTTTAAATTAATTTCGGATTTCAAAACTAGTAAGCGGGTTTTTAAGAAGTAAAAACAATCAAAAGATTGACATGTGTTTATGTTCAATTTAAATGTGAAGTTTCATGAAATTTCATTAAATGGATTAAATGATAAAATATTAATCCAATTAATCTTTAAAAAAAATTAAACTACAATTTAACTATATAAATAAACTACATGAAGAAGCAGTTTTGAATTTAAATTCAGTATTTCTCACTATTCATAAAAATCAAATCTTTTCGGAATATTTATCAAAATTTCACCCTATGATAAATTTCATTTTCCAAATTTCTAAATGAATTATATATTGAAAAATAATGTTTATAAAATTTCAAAATGTGGTTATTAATATTTATAACTACATTTTAAATAGATACTTTGATAGTTCATGGTGTGCTTGAACTCGAGGTTGCGTACAATGCAAGCCATTGAATTATTTAAAAAGAAGCGTACTGTGGAAACACGGGGTGTTACTTTATTCCCTCATTAAAATAACTCTATCCTTGAAATTTCTAGAATACCACAACATAAAAATATTCAGGTGGTTCTTCGTCATATGTTCTTCAGGTTCCCACATCGCCTCTTCCATTTTATGGTTTCTCCAAATAAGTTTTACTAAACGAGTTGTCCGATTTCTCTTCACTTGTTCTCTGGTTTCAAGAATCTTGAATGGCTCTTCACAATATGATAGATCGGGTTCCGTTTATATTTCTTCATAGGTGAGTACCTTCATTTGGTATGGCATGTATTTTCTTAAGAGTGAGATGTGAAACACATCATGATCTTTCAAGAGACATGGAGGCATTTCCAAATGATAGGCTATATCTCCTATTAATTCTAGAATTTTAAAAGGTCTGATGTATATATATGCTAATTTACCCTTCTTATCAAACTGTATAACACCCTTCCATGGAGATACCTTCAACAAAACATTATTCATAATTGAAATTCAATATTATTCCTTTAGTTATCGGGATAGCTCTTTACTATACTTTGAGCTATTTTGAAATGGGTTTGGATTATCTTCACCATCACTATTTTTTCTTTAACTACCTCTCAGCCTACAAGTTTTATTTCACCAACATCATCCCAACAAGATGGTGTACGACATCTCTTTCCATATAATACTCAATAAGGTTTCATTTGGATACTTGAATGGAAGCTATTGTTATTGGAAAATTCTACTATAGGTAAATACTAATCCCATGTACCTTGAATTTCAATTGAGTATGATCTTAAAATTTCTTCTAAAGTTTGATTAGTCTATTCTGATGGTCCATCAGTTTGAGGGTGGTATGCAGTGCTCAAATAAGTTCAGTATCTAGGGCCTTCTGATGACTTTTCTAGAATGTTGATGTAAAACATAGATCATGATCAGAAAAAATAGTTAGGGGTGCATCATTATGTCTTAAAACTTCATTAATATATATTATTTCAAAATTTTCAAGTGGTAAATCATATCTTTTAGAAATAAAATGTGTTGACTTGGTATTATGATCAACAATAACCCATATCACATCATTATTTCTGGAAGTCTTCGGTACCTCATGGAAAATTCCATCATAATATCATCCCATTTCAATATAGGTATAAGAGGATTTTTCATTAATCCTCTAGGATGTTGTCTTCCAGCATTCAGTTGTTGAAAAAACAAACATTTTGACACATAATCAGCTGTCTTCCTCTTCATTTTGTTCCACCAAAACTGTTCCTTCAAATATTTATACATCTTAGGGACACTGGGGTGTATAGAGAAATTGGGGCTATGGGCATCATCCAATAATTCCTTTATAAGATCAGGTATAGGTGGAACACAAAGCCTCTTCACAAAATTCAAAATTCCATCTTTAAAAATCAAATCAATCAATATCCCTTCATTCACAGCTTTAATTTTTTTTGAAACTCCATGTCATTTAGTCTGTGAAATTTGTATCCATTCATGTATATATTGTTTGGAAACTATTTGAAAATGTAGTAATGTTTCACCCTCAATTATAATTACCATATCCATATTTACAAGATCCGAGAACATAGGATCCTTTTCAACTCTCATCTTGCTCAAAACATCATGGTCCATTCTATTTAAGGCTTCTACAACATTATTTTCCTTCTCTGGGTGGTAGTGTATTGTGAAATCATAATACTTTAGTATCTCAAGCTATATCTTTTTTTTTCTCATGTTGAGTTATTTCTATGAGAAAATATATTTCCAAATTTCATGATTAGTATATATCTCACATTTTCACTATAGAGATAGTGTCTACATATCATTAGAGAAAATATTATTACATATATCTCAAGATCGTGAGTTCGATAGTTTTTCTCAAGCATTTTTAATTGCCTTTATGCATATGTAATAATCCTATTATACTATATAAGGACACGACCATGTACTTTCCTCGATTCATAACTATAAAAAACAAACCCATCATTCACATATGATAAAACGAAGATAAGAGAATTTACTAATATTCTCTTCAATTAATCTAAAAGTTCTTCACACAATTTTTTACAAATTAATTTAACCCCTTTAGTTGTGATCTTGGTTAACGGGTTAGTAAATCGGGTCAAATTCGGAACCAAATTCAAATAGTAACCTTCTAAACCAATAAAACAGCATACCTTGGTTATACTTGTTGTTGCTGGAAATTATTGAATTTCCATTTTATTTTTAGGATCAATAGAGATTCCATCCATGGAGACCGTACGTCTAAAGAAATAAATATCCTGAATCCCGAATTCACACTTGTTAAATTTACCATATAATTCTTCTCTTCTGAGAGTCTCCAAAATGATTCAAAAGTGATACTCGTGGTCTTCAATGTTTTTTGAATATATTAGAATACCTTCTAATACTACCTAATCAAAATCATCAATATATTCAATGCATACACTATTCATGAGATCCATAAAAATGTAGGGTTCATTAGTGAATCCAAATGGCATTAATTTCGATTCGTAATGATCAAACCTCATCTAAAAAGATGTCTTCGGAATGTCTTCCTTTTTCGCTCGTAATTGATGATATCCTTAACGAATATCAGTCTTTGAAAAGAATTGAGATCCTGGAAGTTGATCAAATAAATCAACAATACAAGGTATAGGATACTTGTTCTTTATTATAATCCCATTTATTTCACTATAATCAATACATAGCCCCATGGATCCATCTTTCTTCTTGATCAAGAGAAGAGGTGCTCCCCATGGAGAAACACTAGGGAGGATAAATCCCTTTTGACCTAAATCTTCAAGTTGTTTATTAGATATACTATTTTCATATTGTCGATTATATAGGTTGTTTTTGATATTTTTCTTGCATTAGGGATTAAATCTATACAAAACTCAACTTATGGGTTTGGGGGTGCCAAGGTAAATATTTAGGAAAAACATCAATGTATTCATTTAAAATAGGTACATCTTCAATTTGAATATTACCTCCTTCATCCCTTGATGTTTTTTTCTATTACTCCTCAATATTCTCATTCAGTAAAGCTACTAGGGGTGGAATTTGATAAAAAATTATGTAATTATGTTTCTACTCTAAAGATAATAGATTCTACATCTTCCTCACAAATCAAAACTTCCATCTTCTTGAAATAGATTTCACATCATCGGAGAGTTGTTGAAAAATAGTGATGCTAAGTGAGGGAATCTAGAATTATTTATGAAAAAACTACCTCGGTTTTGTACACCAATGAATATAGATCTTCTTGTATATCAGTTCAGATGGTTGTGCATCAGGGAATCAAACCAAGGATGATATTACCCAGCTAAGAATTATATTCCTAATCCACCATCTGATAGAGTATACTTAAAATTATTATTAAAGGAATCTATCTATCCATTATCTAGTGCATGATATTGGGATGAATGGTTAGACTTGATTTTTTTTTCATAATACAATTTATTCAACTTGGTAGCATATATTATTGTCCCATTTTCCATCAATATCATTTAGGGACTCCAAGTCTAGTTATGATGTTTAAATTTTTGAAGTTACTAATATTGTTTTTCCAAATTCCATTAGGGGTATTGCCTTAACTCATTTATAAAAGGAGTTGGTAGAAGTAAGGATACACTTAAACCTCTTAGATGGGGTAGGGGATATGGCCCCACAAAGTCCCTTCCCCATATAGAAAATGACCATGAGTATTTAGATGTTTGTAGAAATTATGGAGTTTGATAAAAAAATTCATGGATCTAGCATACGTGAAATATTTTGGTGAATACCACACAGTCTTGTATCATTGTTTTTCAGTAGTCATGAAGTCTCTTGATTTGGTGGGAGAGCCTAATCTCAGATTTTTGAGGGCCATATGAGCCTTCATGTACTTCTTCTATGATGGTGTTAATCTATCTTTCTACTATGAATATTTAAAGGATTCCATTGAAGCCTCATTTATGTAGGGTTTTTTTGTTACTTGTCCCATACTTAAGGGTAAATCTACTAGATAAAAATCATGTCTATTACCCTCTAGCTCAGTATATAATGATTGTCCCATTTTGAAGATAATCTATTATGGGATCCATCAATCCAAGGGTGGATATAAGTTTATCACACTCAGTGGTGGCGCTTATCTAATTGATTTCTTCCATGTCATAGATAAGGATTGATGAGCCCATCCTTCAGTGCATGATTTGGATGCACACCTCATCCTAATCAAGGTCAAATTAAAATGTGGCTACATTATCTAATGTGTCAAAATGAGAATTTTGTGATCAAGGTATATGATTAAACATTTCAAGAAAAGGGAACATTTCCACTAGACCGCTGACATAGCCTATGATAGGGTCCAATTCTTTATTTTTGATGGTATACTCTTTATTTATATATCTTATAACTATATCAAAATCCCATTTTATGTTTAGGTAGGTTATCTATACCTGTAGGGAAATTCAAATGTAGTAATAAGGGCATGGTATTCAATCTTGTTGTTATTGTAGCCTTTGATCAGTGAAAAAGAATAGGAAAGAGAAAAAAATAAAAACCACAGTCTAACTCGGTTGATATTTATGATTTTCAATCTCTAAATAATAGGACACCATCATAATACATTTCCCATGTTTAAGAAGTGTCATGGTTGTATAAAACCTCTTCTTCTAGAAGTCTGGGGTCTACTGCTGTACTTTTTTGGGGTGGGATATGCCATAAGGATATCATCCAAAGTCTTCCCTTTAACATGAATGAGATGTTATATTATTGCAGAATGCCTTCGCATCAAGCCAAATTCCCAATCAACATAGGAAACCCAATGATGTACTCAATTAGGTTAGTATGAGATACCATGTGGACTTTATGGTTCTACCAGTAATGCCATATATTTTTCACTGCAAATAAGATCATGAGGTAATTAATATTGAGGTTGGAATACTGGGTCTCAGTAACAAGGATTTCTCAACTAACATAATATTGATTTTTTTCATTCCCCACATCATTTTTTGTGTGAGGAGAGCATCAAGTGATAATTCCATAGAAGAGACATATAAGATGAGAAGGTTTCCATCAACCGATGGAATCATGGATTTTTGGTACAATAAGTACTACTTAAGACTCTTAATGAATTATTGGATGTCCTTATCCCATGAATATTTGACTACCATATTTATTAACTTGGTAAAGGGGAATGATTTATCTCTGACGTTAGCTATTAAATTTTAAAGGTAAGCGAGGTTCCCTTGAAACCTCCCTCAAATATTGAAGATTCATAGGGGTGAAATTTATATGATTTTTAAATTATTTATTGGGATGACCATGATTCCATTGTGGCATACCAAAAATCCAAGGAATTTTCTTGATGTTACCTAGAATGTACACTTCAACATGTTCTTCTTCAAATTGTGCTACCGCGACTTGTTGAAAATTTCATGAAGGTCCATGAACTGATTAGTTCGGTATTGATGTTTGAAAACTAGGTTTTCAACATTAAATTATATTATACATCCCAACAAGGGATTAAATAAATGATTCATGGACCATTGGTAAGTATTGAAAACATTATTTAATACAGAGGGTATGACCTGATAGAAAAAGATCAACTGAGGTTTCTTGAAGATGGTAGCTTCCTCGAATCCAATTGATTCATTGATCAAGAGATCTATAATAAACAATTATACATCATCTTTTGAGAAGTGTCAATTAATGCCTCTAAAATCAATGAAGAGTCTAATACAGCCATTCCTTTTCCTAATAAGAATGATGATGGTGATCCATATTAGGTATTTCACTTCCGTAAAAAAATTATTTGTGAATAATTTTTCAAATTATGATTCTAAATTAGAATCACGAGAGGGGCCCATCCTCCTGGCTACATTCTCAAAACATCGATAGGCATTGGGAATTCCTAGATGGTGCATACCAACATTGGGGTTTAGTGTAGAGATTTATCTATAATTTCAAGTTAACATGTGCTGATGTTTATTTATAAATTAAATACACACCTCTTCCTTATCCTCAAAATTCTTGGTAAGACTAAAAAATATAGGCCCTGGGTATTCTTCTTTTCTAAAATTCAACTTCCTGAACTCAAAAATATTAGTGGAGACACATTCCTCAAATGTGGGAGGGGAATTCCTGGTGTTATCCTATTATTCATCCACCTGTGAGTTAATGGAGGAATTCTTAGAACTGGTAGGTAAACTAAGAGTATCTTTGTCATCATTAAGGTGAGAGAGGCCTCAGGAATATTAATTTTCATATCAAACAATCAAAGTCACTGTAGAGAGGCTCTATAGGTGATTTTTTTCTTTTATACTAGTGTTGGGGACAAGATGATACTGTAAATATAGGATTAATTATAATACATAAATAAATTTTATGGGTAGCACATTATCACCATTATGAATTCTCTAGGGATTAATAGGGGAAGTCCCTAAGCCATTGAGGACTGCAACCTGTGTATCATCTTCCAATAGTGGTTACTTGACATCCCTTTTATCGAAAACATATTCAACTTATACATCTTCTTAGGACTCAAATGGTTCACTGTCACTATGTAATATGATGAGTTTCCCATCAATGGGGGTATTCCAAATAGTGAGGAAATGCTGAGGGTACTACCACAAGGATGTGAATCCAGTGTATTACATGAATGAAATTATATGTTCGGTATTGTTTGATAACTATGAAAATAGAATAATATGTCATATCCCAAAACTAAGATTTTATTTTGATCTTATCAAGAGGTATTTAATGCATCTTATCATACCCCTGAATGGTTAGGTTTGTAGAAGATAAATCCCATTTACTATATCCCAAACATTGTAGTCATCGAATCTAATTGATGATAATCCCAAAACCATTTTCAATAAAATATTTTTAGCTATTGAATTTAGTTAGTTTTCCTAAAACATATAGGGGTATGATATGTTTCGGGATAAATTGTTCATGTTAATACACTATGAATGAGATAGAGTCTAGGTATTTTGATAGCATAATCGTTACTCAATAAATATTGGATTCAAAAAATTCTTTCTACAACAATTTTGGTATCTATAGGGCCACAATAAGTGCTTCTCTATGTTATTTTGAAATTTGGTGATCATAAATGATTGGTATTTTAGTTGGAATGACTTCAAACTACTTTAGGATATTGTACTGTTTTCCAAAGGTATACACTCCCCAAGGTGGTTCTACTCCCCATTATGTAGCTCACGAGCAAAAGTGTTCAAGGTGGATAGTATTTTCACTTGAAAAGTGGTCAATGTGTCATGGGTTAAAAATATCATTCCCCTTCGTTTGGGATGATCAAAAAATTGCACCCCCCTAAGTCAGTCAGGTAGGATTACTGGGCTTGGACAATAACTAGAGGGATATGGGAAACATCCTTATTTCTATTATGATTTCTCAATTTCTTACCCATGAGTCTCAACTAAATATATAAATTCTATGTGGATGTGACCGAAATATTATGTTCGACTATGCCCATGTTATCCCCCGTATCCTCAGATTCTGTACCTTTAGCCTCCATTTCCCTAGCTTGGTGTGGGGGATTCAACTTAGAGGAGTATTAATCCTTAGAGAAGGGTTTTATTAAGTTTGTTTCATTAAAATAATAAAATATAATCACTTCATCCCATGAGGGTTCCATTTAGTTGGACGATTCATGTTCTCCATTAATGGAAGGAATGAAGTTTGAAGGAGTCATTGATTGCATATGAGATGAATATGACCCTTAATCATCTATCTATTTCCATGTCTGATGATTATGTACTCATATAGGAGAAATATCTGACATCACCTTTCAAGGTTATGGTATTGAAATGGGTTTGTAATGTCATTATCTTAGAGTATCATGATATTGGACAATTATCTTTGTAGTCATCCAGTTATTGAACTTTATCCCATGGTTTTATGCAGCTTCATCCCAATAACAATATTCTTCTAGTTTGGGGATGAATAGAAAAGTCACCTAGGATAAGAATTTTTCTAAAATCACATATCTATAATCAACCATGATTTTTATGATGTACTTAAGATGAATAAACCATTTATGGCATGACCCAGTCTCCTATGGAAAGGTATGTAGTCATGATGATAGTGAGGTTGACCTCATTGGGTTTCCTAGGCTACAGACTGCATATGATATTTTACCTCTATATAAGTGTTGACCACAGAAATCACATTCCCAAAATTTTCCAAATCCATCCATACACGAACCAAGATCGTAGTCCATTTCACAAGCTTCAATTTGGTAGGTTGCAGGGCCCGAACGAAGCTACAGATTAGGAGTTATGGACATTTGAAGTTGGGCCGGAAATCTGGTTCGCGAAGCCCATTCGCGAAGCCCCATCCGTGATCATGGAGCGCCGCCACGAAGTAATGAGGCGAGAGGCTCTGGGAACCCATCTGATATTCGCGACACGCCGTGAAGACCCACCACGAAGCAGAGGAGGTGGTAATGCTCCTCGAACCCGGTTGACGTTCGCGACCCGCCGCGAAGCACCGAAGTCCCCTTCGCACAGTGTGAGCTCTCCTTCACGGCGCCCTTGCCTATAAATACCCAGCTCAACCCCCTTCTCCAGATGGATAGCCACAGCCACTTCGCCCCTTGGGAGGCCGATCTCTTGGGCTGCAGAGCTCCGCTTTGCAGCTCTGCAAGGCCATGCTCTGTGAGCAGCTTCCTTCGCGTTGCTGCTCCGCGAGCTGATGCTCTGCGAGTCCATGCTCCGTGAGCTAATGCTCTGTGATGCTACTCCAAGAGTACTCCGCGAGCCGACCTTTCTACGCAAGAGGCCCATTCTCCACGATGCTGCTCCACAAGATTTTGCTCCGCAAGCTTCCCATTCCCTGCAAGAGGCCCATGCTCCACGAGACCGCATGCTCTGGGAGGCCATGCTCCGCGAAGCTACTTCACGAAGACCTATCCTTTTCGAGAATCCTACCTTCGTGCCCACCGATGCATACCGCGAGGGCTGCGCCCCCGCACCCCCGCTCAGGGTCAGTGCCGGGATGCGGTCCCAGCCCTTCGGGCTGGTCCCTTCGCTACCGTCACAGACCCCCATGAAAAAATGAGAGTCGCACCACGAACTTTTCGGCCCGAGACGTCGGGATTTTCAATTGTGCCCTTCTGCCCACCTACCTTCCACCATTGGAATACCATGATTTGAGATACTCATACACACACCATGAAACACACTGAGTCGACATATTCCTCTTCGTTTCATTCCTATGTCGTGAGTTGAGGTTCTCATCATCAATTCCCGAGTACCATGACTCTAACCATTCCTCAGGAAACTCCTCCAAACCCCATCACTTGGTACCTATGCCAGGTTGAACCACAAAGGGCCGCCCTTGCGTAAGACCCAACACCAACCATTTCTGGGCACCTTCTGCCTAACAGTCCTATCTATATGACTTTAAACTGTAGTACTCCCTATCTAACAAATGATAGTATGCCTCTTTCTCTAAGTAAGAGATTCCTTATGCTTCAAGCATAAGATGCCAGTAGTCTTATCTATATGACTTTAAACTGTAGTACTCCCTATCTAACCAATGATAGGATGCCTCTTTCCCTATATGAGATATGCCTTATGCTCCAAGCATGAGATGCCAATAGTCTTATCTACAAGACTATAAACTATAGTACACCCTATGTTCCAATCATAGGATACATCTTTCTCTAAAACAAGAGATGCATTATGCTCCAAGCATAACACGCCTAATGCCATGATCATAGTGGCATGATTCCAATGCCTCTCGGAATTATCCCGCTTGTGCACTAGCGCATAAGTGAAGGCCTCAATCCACTAGTGAGTTGGGATGCCCTCATGGACATACATGAGGAAGACATTACGTGCAGCTTCCTAGCGTAAGCCCCGTTCACTAGTGCCGCTCTATAGTGGCACAAGGGCAGCTTCCTAGCGTAAGACCCATTCACCATTTCCGCTCCATAGTGGCACCCGGGCAGCATCCTTGCATAAGACCCATTCACCATTACCGCTCTATAGCGGCACGCGGGCAGCATCCTTGCATAATCCCCATTCACCAATGTCGCTTCATAGCGGCACCCAGGCATCGTCCTTCTGTAATCCCCATTCACCAGTGCCGCTCCATAGCGGTACCCGGGCAGCATCCTAGCGTAAGCCCCATCCACAATTACCACTCCATAGCGGTACCCAGGCAGCTTCCTAGCGTATGCCCCATTCACCAGTGCCACTCCATAGCATCACTCGGGCAACATCCTTGCGTATGCCCCATTCACTAGTGCCGCTCCTTAGCGGCACCCGTGCAGTATCCTTGTGTAAGCCCCATCCACTATTGTCACTCAATCCAGTGGTAAGCCATTGCGATCCTATTCAGCGGTAAGCCGTTGACACCCAATACAGCGGTAAGCTGTTGTGATCCCATTCAGCGGTAATCCATTGAAATCCTCATCCAGCGGTAAGCAGTTGCGACCCCATTCAACGGCAAGCCGTTGTGACCCAATCTAGAAGTAAGCCATTGTGACCCAATACAGCGGTAAGCCATTGCCACCCCATTCAGCGACAAGCTATTGATATCCTCATCCAATAATAAGTCGTTATGACCCAATCTATCGGTAAGATGTTGAAGCCCCCAATCGACGATAAGACATCATCAGGAGAACTACGTGGACATTGATTCCCTGCCACGGGGATACGTAGGAAGCCTCTTCAAGGATCTAGCCCAAAACCATCGTCATCCTCATGACAAATCCACCCCTTCACCATGGCCTTGTCGGTACATTCCCTCCCCCATGGGGTAGAGGGTACCGGTCATGGAAGTCCTAGGGGTGCGGAGTAAACCCACTTCATCTGAGCTACAGGACGTTAAACTGCCAAGCACCTCGTCCCCAACACATGATGTTAAACTGTGATCTGACCCCATGCCTCGCACGCAGGGTCCCCCCATCTCGGACATTCTTTACACTGCTTGTCTCCATAAAGATGGGACCCCCCCTCCACAGGTGATGATATCCTCTTTATCGGAGTGGCGTATGTCCACGGGGGAGGGGAACCCACCCTGGTATAATCCCCCAAGCCTCTCTTTCGGAGGGTAGAACCCATACACCTCCGTAATTCCCCACTGACAAGGCCAGTGGAGGGCACGATAGGGAACGAGGCACCTTCCATATTTGGTCCCAAATCCCTCTCCCATTGCGCTTTGCCACACTATGGGCCTCCATCCTGAAGTAAGTCCCAGCACCATGGGCTTCCTAACACATAAGCCCCTCTTCGCTTCTCACGGACGCACCCTTCGCGACGTTATCGTTAGGTCCTTGCTGCCCCTTGTTTATCACACCAAGCATGACTCACATGGGCTTAGAGTAAGCATCGACTATGGCAATGCCCTCGTCCAGCATGATGTTAAACTATACACCCTCATCCAGAATTACGTTAAACTGTATGCCCCTATCCAGTATGACATTAAACTGCACATCCATTTGAACTACGAGGTCTTTGATCCATGCCAAGGCATGGTACGTAGGAAGCCTCCACAAGGTTCAAGCCCACCCGTCATTTATTCACGTCAGGTTACACCTTCGTCCCGCATGACATTAAACTGCATTCCAGTCTGACAGAAAGCCATTGTGACCATCCTGAACTATGAGGACATTGATCCATGTCAAGACACGGTACGTAGGAAGCCTCCCTGAGGTTCAAGACCATCTCCCATCGGACTGAGGTCCTCACTCACGTCGGATCGCCGATACACCATTATGAACTATGAGGTCTTTGATCCATGTGAAGGCATGGTACGTAGGAAGCCTCCATGATGTTCAAGCCCACCACCAGTGGACCCCCTGCTTCAACTTCACGTCGGTTCGCTGACGAAACATCCACCCAAACTACGAGGTCTTTGATCCATGTCAAGGCATGGTACGTAGGAAGCCTTCATGAGGATCAAGCCCATCACACAGTTGTTCCGACCTCATTCACATCGGTTCACCCCTATCCCGCATGACGTTAAACTGTATTCCACATCTCACATGAACTACGTGGACTTTGATCCATGCCATGCCATGGTATGTATGAATCCTTCTCGAGTTTCAAGCCCACCACCCGTTGGTCACTCCAAGCCCCCTTCACGTCGGTTCACCAACACCTGGGCAGCCTAGTGTGTAAGCCCCACACCATCTAGGCCAAGGTCCTCACTCGCGTCGATTTGCCGACACACCCTTTGAACTACATGGCGTTTGATCTGTATCAATGCATGGTATGTAGGAAGCCTCACGAGGTTCAAGACCACCATCCATCGGACCAAGGTCCACCTTCACGTCAGTTCACTGACAACACCCATCGGACCAAGGTCCACCCTCACATCGGTTCGCTGACGATACCCATCCGACCAAGGTCCACCTTCACGTAGGTTCGCTGAAAACACCCAGTGGACCCATGGGTTCACCTTCATGTCGGTCCTTCGGCGCACCATACCGAACTACGCAGACTTTGATTCCCTGCCACAGAGAAATGTAGGAAGTCTCTTCGAGACTCAAGCCACACTTTACCATCTCCCTTGTGATAGTCCCATTTCATTCCCCCTCCACATCAGTCAACTCTCCATCACCCATCCTAATTCTCACCCGGGCTACCACATCCCGGTGCGATCATGCCATCCACCTCCTCGCTGCTCCTAATAGTACATGGGCCAATATCCACGCGTAAGCCCCAACATGTCTTCAGGTCGTTGTTCTCTATGTACACCTCGATTCATCACCCCTTTGAACTACGTGGGTTTTGATCCCTATCCTCTACATAGGGTATGTAGAAAACCTTCACGAGGTTCAATCCCAGCCAATGGTAGAGATTGGTGTCCCCCGTTCTGGGGTGTTCTCTCCCTGATCCTCCCTCATTGGTGTTCAGATCAACCATTACGGTGTGACATCTCCCCTCCATGGGGCGCACCACCTCAGATCCGTCCTCATTGGGAGTTCTGATCCATCCCCTTGGTAAACCTTCTAGGTGTTCCCTCCTAGGGATATACCAATCTGATCTGTCTCTATGGGACGTTCAGATGAGCCTCATCCCGTCTCTGCAAGATGTTAAACTCACGGCCTACCTCGTGATAAAAATGAGATGCCTAAGGAAAACCTTGGATGACACGCCTTTGGTGTAATCGTCTCTGCAAGACATTAAACTCGCAGAATACCCCGTGTTAAACATGGGAAGCTGAGGAAAACCTCAGGGCAATTCCTATGGAATATGATACCCCATATTCGACGTGGGATGCCTCGGGTTATGAACCCTTGAGATTCCCTCCTATGAGGAAGAATACAGGTTCCCCAATGTCCACGCACCTAGAGATGCCCCAACATGCCTGATGTTTCCATCTACTCCAACGGAAGGATACTACCATGTCAAGACCCCATGGAATGTATTGACGGAAGTAGTGTAATTAACCAGTGTCCAAGAAGATATGGCAGAAGGAACGAGATTCACGAACAACGTATTAAATCTATGAGGGAGACCTCGACTAGGTAATGACTTCCGAGGAGGAATCCATGGAAGAAGGAACCAACATCCCATCATCCCATTTTGATCAAGGAGTAGACGTCCCTGAATAAGGAGCGAATGCTGCCCGCCTTTGAAAAGCGGGAATGCGGGGCAACAGCAACACGTCCTCACAAACAGATGTGTGCGCCCCGGAGAAAGAATCAGAAAAAATAAGGAAATAGTTAGGGATGCACTAATTTCATAAGGATCACAAATTTTTCATTCATTCAAAAAACCATAGGTGAACTTGAACTCCATTTTCTTCTAGTCAAGGGAAATTTTTTTGTTATGTCCTCTATTTGGGTGGTGATGGATAATTCAGGGCCTTCTTAAGTTCTTGAATAGGTAATTCTACCAGTTTTAGTAAAGAAATGATAGTTTAGTCCTTACCAAGACATTACATCTTTATTGAAGTCATGAGTTGAGACATGGCTCATGTTTTCCAAATGAAATATTCATGGCATTGTTCCATTTCTACATACTCATGAAAACCACATAGATACTTCATTAAGAACAAATGTGTTTATAACCCAACCAAAATATTTTCATCATAGAGTACCATTAATATATCCTATGAGATAAGGATGTTGATTGAATAGGTTAAACCTTTCTATTTGGTAATTAAGTCAGGAACCCTCTTATTTTCTCATTTCATGTAGATTGTGTGGCCGATAATTTTCATTTTACTTAGAGTAGAGATGAAATGAAAAATTAATTTAAGATTATGATATTAACATGTTTAAATAGGTCATTCTGGATGAATTTTGTACCTAACAAAGGCTATCCCTATAATATTATATACAAAAAAACATGGCATGGATCCCTTCTGTAGATCTCAAGGGCCCATCAATGGGATATATTAGGACACAATGTGTGTGTGATGTTGGTAAGGATCTCATGCACCATCAATGGATGATAGGGTTAGATTTATAAAATTTGACGGGGGAATGGAATAATCCACCCATTTGGGATATGGATTATTCTTTGGATGCACATGTGTATATTATTCTTCCATGGCTTCCATTTTAGAAATCAGGGATTCAATGGAATTGAGAAGTTCTAAAGGAACCATTTTCTAGGATGCATCCCACCAACAGGGAGTGGAAAAGGCTCGAAATGGTTTCCCCATTTTCTTCTCCAATAGATTCTCATTAATTCCGAATATTGAATAATTTCTCGATTGGGTGAGAGGATGTCATAGGAATGGAGTAAAGTAATTATAATCTTCAAATTCCTCATTTATATAGACTAGATGCCTTGATCTAGATCCAAAAGACACCCAAAATATTCTCTTATAGAAGGATCAACTCTTTCGTGATGTTTGAGGTGGAGTGATATTCATATATGTTTGAAGAAAATACCCAGTGATAATGTTTCCCCTTTGTATCTCCTCATTGATTTGTCTGAGATTTTGAATATAATTTTAGGTTTTGGTTCTTCCTTCTATTCCATGTATGTTCGACGTTAGTTGTTGCCTTTTATTCTATTTTTGAAATGTGTTCCCATTATTTCGAGGGGCTAAACTTAAAGGCATGTTGGTAGTAATGTCCATCCATTCATGAAATATTTTTTTATTTAAATTAGGGGTATTCCATTATATTGAACAATTGTCTCATAAATTTCCTTGTCCTCAAATTTAATTAGAGGGCATGACATTAAAATATGATCTATATGGGTATTTCATCTATTCTAGTTTTATAGTGAAGTGAAATATTATATACTTTCTCCATCCTTGGATATGGATACCCGCTGAGGATTCAATGATAATTTAACAAAATGTTTGGGTTCAATGGTGGAAAATGTATGATAGGTTTTTGCTGTTCATTTACAATTTCAAATCCCAGACCATGGAGATAGTATCCAAAGCCATTTGAAAATATAGTATCATTATGCTCTCAAGGTGACCCTCATATCCTAGATAGGGTATGTGTATACCTTTCAATCACTGATGAGTTGCCCATATATTTTGGTATCGGTAAATAATGCACTCATTCTCTAACTTATCTAGTATTTTGTTGTCAGAAGTGGTCAGGGGATAGAATGTGGGTTGGAAGGTTTTTTATTGCTGAATCTCTTCATTTATCAATGTCAGCCAGCTCTTCATTAGACTTACATGAATCCACTTGGTCAGAGCAAATAAATTTCTTCTCTAGAAAACATGGTAACCAAAAATAAGTGATTCTGATGGATGATGGGAAATATATACAGTTGACCCAAGTGTTTCAATAACCACTCTGTAAATAGATTTCTGAGTTTTGAGCACATTTTTATATCGATGTGTCTACAAAATGGAGGGATTTCTTTGAATGAGGGAGATATCGATGTGGGGAGGTTGAAAACCTAATATTACCATAGTAGCTTCCTTACTATCCACCTTCACACTACCATGAGGATGAATATCATGGTAATGAATGCATTATAATATTGATCAATATTCAATAGACCCTTGAGGTGTTTCATATACGAATCAAATATCTTTAGGGATACTATCATTGATATGACCAAGGATATGAGCCTTATTATGCATCATGTTCAGAATACACCGACCTTCCTTAGGTGGTTGAGTAGGGATATGAGCCTACTCTATGATAGTTGTTAGAATATGTGGATAACCGTTTGGTGTTGTGGGAATATTGTCTTTCTCATAAAAAGATGCAATATTATTCTAGTGTGCTTTTTTATTATCTGTAATAATACACTCCTTCCATTGGGAGGTAGGTGAAATATGTCGGTTAACCATGGATAAAGCATGGATATGCACAAGATTCAAAATTTTATTCCCAATAAGAATATTCTAAAGAATATATGGAATGAGAAAATAGACATGATACTCCTCCTATATATCCTCTAAATGATTTTGGTATGGTTTTTCATCGATAAATGTTGGGATATAAACATGGCTTCTATGAGTTTATAGAGTATGTTGAGCAGCTTAACTGAAAGGAATTCGAGCCTGTCTCAATGTGTGTTCCTCTCTCACATGTCGAGCCCTGATTGTAATACGAATATGAGCCCATCCTTGGGTCTTCCAATTATTTCACTGGTCATTTTCAAAAAGAATATGATCCTATAATAAGGCATTTGCTGCTCTCACTTGGTGATTCCCAATTAGAACGGGGATATAAGCCCAGTCGTATGTCTTTGAAGTATGTCACCATTATTTTTTGATAGTAATGTGTACCTTTCCCATGCTATGGTTTTATCATACTTGGTGAGCCATTGTATTGTGGATAACATGATACCAGTCCAATGACCTATCATTTACCAGAGTATGCTGATAATCCTCCTAGATAGATGCAAGAATTTGTGCCTACTCTAGAGTTCCCACTTGTTCATTATAATCATGGTGATGTGATACTCTATATATCATGATAGGGATAATTTTCAGTCCATGTATCGTTACTAGTTCCTAAATATTTCAGTGTGGTTCTTCATTAATTTCTAGAATGTAGTGACTCTTTAGCAAAGTGTGTACAGTAATGAATGCCTTCACATTATCACTATAAAATATGTAATGGAAGATATCTTTTCTTTAAGGAGGGATATAATAAATCTCTTTTCCTCTTTGTTCCATTAGAATATTATGATGGGCTTCATGTGTGGAGGTTGGGATATGTTCCGCCTCCTTTCTTGTTGCAGTAATATACATGCCTACATGATCTGAGGGGGCATGGATATGAGCATGTCCAATGGCTACTGTCTAAATATAACAATAGGATTTATCGATGAATGAAGGGATATGTGTCCACTACCATTTATCCAAATCATTACATTCTGGATGATACTTCCTTGGAACCCACGAAATAGTTCCCAGGGTGTCAATGTGTTTGGTGGTTCCCTTCGTAGGTGAGGAAGGGTCACCAGTAGTATGACACTAATGATAATGGTTGGCAAGAGCCCTCCTCGGTGGCTCCTAAACATAAATAGAGTTATAGTAGAATCCTTGATACAGCTTAATCATATATGAATGGGTTTTTTTGTTTCGCTCTGTGGATAGTATTTTGAAGTGATCGACGATGTCAATGAGAACCATTGGGTTCAGTACAACTTTACTTGAATGAGATAGACTCATAGACTTCAGAAATGGATACCTTTATGTGTAGCCTCAAGGATCGGGATGTACCATGTCAGTAATATACTCGAACCATCACATTATACACTAACTGTTCCATGTTCTAGGTTGTCTATATTTTTCTGCGACTCACATGGGTTTTAGTTATAGAAAATGTTCTAGAATAGTCCCTAGATGATGACATGATCTCAGGTCAGGGTATTGTTAGTGAGAGTTGTATCTGTAGTCATGAAGAAAACATGGAACAAGGACACCCATCATTGCATCAAAACAATTACGATATATGATTAATTAGATATGCACATGTAACAGAGTTTTCCTTGATTATTCACCTTTTCCACTTTTTTTCATGTGGTCTTTTCAAAGTGGGAATGTAATTTTTTCATGAAACCTCCTATTACATTGGATTTCACATCAGTCATACCATTTTCATTTTCATAGTATATGAAAAACGAAATTTTCTGGTTCAAGGTCAACCGATCATTTTTATTATTTGAGATATTCAAATTATTTTCACCATTTTGGTTTCACTCATAAAATGCATGGTGTCCGAGGTATAGGAGACTAGGTGCCCAATGCCCTTAACGATTATTTTAATATTCATTACATGCCATCACATTGGTTCTAACCTTTTATTTACTTTTTTATGGTTGATTTTGGGGGTAAATGTATATTTAAAGAATCACCTATTCTTGTTTATCCATGTTCATTTATTAGAAACATACAACACTTTCACATACATAACAAGGTGCAAAACTAATTTCTAAAGGCATGCTGTTATTTTGGGTTTTAATCCAAAAAGATCTTAGGAACTAAAACTGGTCAAGAGAATGGGTGGTCAGGAAAATAATTACCATTTTGGGGGATTTATTTCCTATTTTGAGACTCTATTTTAGGTTTAAGATATGTTCATGAATCTCTTCCTAATCTCGGTGTGGGATCAATTACCCTAATAACTTTATTGGGTGATGAATCCTTTTATGTTTAAAGGTGGTTCTGTTAATGAGACCATTTGATTGTATCTAAGGTTCTTCATTGGTTTCTCATCATTATAAATAGATAATTATTTATATTTTGAGGCCGTATATTCAGGAACTCTTGGGGTTACTTCCTTTCAAAGTGGAAGTTGATATTTTAAGGATGGGATTAAACATTTTTAGGGAATCTTATGTACCATGTGCATAAAATTAATCAAAACCTATATAGTTTTTATTAAATTTAAAACATAGAATCATGAGGAAATAAAATATATGAGGTATATAGGCTCCAGGTATGGAACACGATCCTTATGAAGGCATCATATGTATCTTGTTTTTTACAGGAATCAGAGTCATCTTAGTTCAGTTGCGCCACCCGAACATACCCTGAGGTGGATTCCATTTTACCAAGGATTTCCAATCATTCCATTAAATGGGGATCACACATTATGGTTACCTATTTGGGGAGATTTATAATCCAAATTATGTGGCCATTTCAAATACTCAACCTCGTATGAGGCATGATCATTGTGGGAAACAAGGGATATCATGTTATCATTATCATCGCATATGGATTCAGGAATTATAACCTGATGATTTATTTTTGGGTGATTGATATGGAGCTCGATCCTAATGAAGGATTCCTATGTATCCTACTTATTACAAGAATTACATTTCCCGTAGTTTAGTTGACAATTCAATCCACATATGAATGAGGAATAATGATAATCCCATAAGAGTTATCAGGTCATATTGGCTAGCGTATCTGAGATATAAAGGTAATTACATTGATGGGGATTCCAATTTATGATGAGGCCTTAGGTTGGGATCCTTGTATCATGTTGGGATTAGAATCAAATTTCTCATTGCTGAGTTTTCACATTTCACCATACATCTATTTGACAAGGTTATCATATCTATAATGGTCATCTTGGAATGTCTGGTATGATTTCCAGATATATTTTCATTTTATGTATAACATGTATACTGATTTTTATACATGAAATAGTTTCCCATAAGAAACTTCTATAGACAATATCACGATCCAGTCAACATTCTCATAGGATATCACTTGATGTGGATGGCATTTCTAGATTACGCAGCGTGATCTTGATGTCTTGTTTGAAGGGAATCACATGACAAAGATGATATGTATAGAGAACATTTCATGACTTGGGAGAAATGTTTTTAGGACTACACATGACTTGGTTGACATGTTTTGAGGACTTCCCAAGACATGGGTGACATTTCCTATAGTTGTTGCATGATATGGATATGTCATGTGAAGTGCATGATTCCATCACATAAAAGTTATTGTATCAATCATCACATAAGTCATTATTATTTTATTCTTTATTAAAAATTTTCCATAAGGTTCATGAACCATTAGCCTATTTATGTTTTTAATTACTAATTTGACATGCAGAGACTCCATTCCATAATTTTACATCTATGCTATAAGTACCTCATGTGACCTATACAAATATCACACAAATCACATATTCATGTTGTATGATACCTTAGTACATTCCCAAGATTTTACCTAGTGGAAGAAACTTACGATTACATGAATTTACTCTATGATAACTTTTCTCTTGTTTTATACTATGGTTTTATTCTCTATCATGTGTAGTCTTTTTTTGTCAAGGTGGAAATATTTTTAGGCCTCACCCCCTGATTATACACTACATCTCATGGTGAATATATCACATATATAATCTAGATTCAGTGGAGGGGGTTCCACATCACTCGATTCGTGTGATCCTAACATGGGTTTTCTAGGGTGTCTCATGATAAATAGCTATCAAAGGAACAATCTATCATCTCAATGTTTATTTAACCCTAACATATCAGATGGATTTCACATAATCATGTTGACAAGTAGAACGACCTTTTCACCATTGAGTCGACATGTTTGATAGACTTTGTGAGATCATGAGGTATGTGAAAAGGATCAGACATGATCGATGAATATTACTCTGGGGTCCTTTTTTAGACAATGGTGGCTTGTTAGGGGAATCTCATGAGATCAATATGGCTTTTCAAATTGTTTTTGTGTTACTAATGGTGAACATAAAAGGCACATAACTATTTTTCCTGAAAATCCATGTATCTTACATTTGTGAGAAGATTCCAAAATTCTCAAATTTTTATTAGTTATTATACAAGACATCCCACCTTTAGCCATTATATGTCTATCAGTTCATCACATGATCATAAGGAGATCTTATCATAGCATGAGAGAATTTTCATGGACCTTTACCCTGATTTTCTATGATGCATTGTGCAATCAATGCTGGATCTCACAATGGTATGTGGGAGCATTCAATGAAATACCTCCACTTTTCTATGGATTTAAAGGGGAATCACATGATTGAATAGAGTCGTTCGATTTATTTCACATGATAAAAGTTACATGGACTGATTATATCATTTGCGAAGTTGAATATATCGCTAGGGGGTTCCATCCGGTCTTGAGAATCACATTAGAACATCACATCAAAACAAACATAATTCCCCATCTCATAAAGATTCTACATTTTTCCACCATTATTTTATAAAGGGGTTGGGGTAACATTCTGTAGTATATCGATGGAAAATTTTTGTGATTGGAGGAACTTTTCTAACAAACATAACATAACCCTCAATTATTTTTTGGAAACCTTCACATGAACTTGAAGGTTTATCAAAGGTACTTTGTGTGATCATATGAAGATCATGCACATCACATGATCCACTAACATGACCTTCCCTGGGTTATGCGATATCATTTCCTTATAGATTCTATGTGATCCACAAGATTAAATTTTCTATATTTTCATATAATCATGCTACTCATTCATGGTTTTTCATAGAAATTAGTACCCATTCCTTAGAAATTTATTCAATTATAGAATTGTGAATTCTTATTTGGTGCGAATCAACAAACATTGGTTCTTAAAATCATGGACTAAAGTAGATTAATTCCAAATCATATATTGAGAAGTTATTATCATGTACCCTTAACTATCATTAGTCATAAGCTACGATATAATTTATCTATATGAGAACACAACCCAACCCTAATCTTGATACATCATAGTATACTACACACCTCTTTCGTTATTCCAGAAATAAGAGGATAGGTATTGATGTAAGGAAAAACATTATATCTTGAAGAGATTTATGATAGTCATCAATCTATTGGGATGGAGAAAAAAATACTTGTCAAAGATATCATCAATGAAGTATGTTGTGAGAAAAAATAAAAAAAGAATATTTATTATCCTATTAATCCAAGGAAACTGGGTATATCAAAAAAATTATATAATGGTTACCATGATATAATTGATTTTATATTTTCATGATCCATTGAAACTCATTTTTCTAAAATGAAATGACAAAGGAAACATACCTCATGAATCCAGAAATCAATCTCTGAAATATTTATATAAAGATGATTCTCCCACAAGATACTCAACACCACAAGAAAATGTTGTTCATGATTGGACTAAGTTCTATAATACACCCATATATCATAAATGAAATCCACCACAATGGAATCATGGTACCTATGAATTATCTGATCAATTAGATCCATTAACACTATTGGTTCAATTATTATTCCAATAGTAACAATCACATATACATTGTGACCGTAACAGATCCTAAATGGTGTTTTTAGAATATCCTCTTTTCGTACTCAAATTTGGAAATATCTTGATCATAATTCAATTTTGGAGAACCATTGGGATCCCCACAATAGATCAAATAATTCATCATTGTGTAGTAGAAGATACCAATTGATTATCATAACATTTTAAATATTACCATAACACAACAAATGTTTACTATTTCCATTTTCCTTATTTACAATAAAGAGCTTTTACATCCCACAAGGACTTACTCAGTCGAATGAACCATTTAATTTGTAATTATTTAAGATGGAATTTCAATTACATCAATTTTTTTGGTTCCATCCTATAATACAAAATAGAAATAGAAGTGCATCTTATTGGGAGGTAAAACATAAACTATTCTTATCTTTTGGGTTGAAAACCATAGAACATATCAAGAAAATAATTATACAACTGGACAAATATGGTTGGAAAATATATATTTATGATTTGATATATAGATTCTAAATGATAGGATATAGTTCTAACCACTTATACTAATATTCCTTTACAGATTTCGTCCACTTTATAATCACATTTTTATAGATGTCTAACACCACCAGAAGATATGAAAATCACTTTTCATGAATAATAATCAATATGGGAATTGGAAAATGTAAACTAATATATTACCAAAATTAGGTCATAGATATCTATATCCCCAAATAAGAAATCACAACCCAACTCAAACCCATAAATATTTATGATACACACTAAACACTTAAAATCTCAACACTTATATTGGCCAAGTGGAGTTTTTAGTTTCAAAATAGAAGTCATAATCTCTTTATTTAAACCCAAAAGATCAACAAAATGAGAAAAAATAAAAGAGTGGGAACCACTTGTATCAATCAAGTCCTGCATAAAGGTATAATTCAACCATATGTTACCTCTCACTATTGAATAAATAGATTGATCATCCATGATAAATTTATCTACACCATACAATTTATTACTTATTTTCCCTTTCACTATGTTGACATGATGATATTGTAATGCTTGAGGAGTTTTGGAGTTTCTAGAATCACCTTTTCTCATCCAATTTTTATGATGAGAGTTACTTTGATGAGATCATCCAGTCAAAGTACCAAACATCTAGGATACAAGTGATTTATTATCAGCACTAGGATTTGGAAATCTATGAAAATAACACTAGATATTTACCATCTGGTTACAATTTTTACATGATCTAGGTGGTGTTTTAAAATCAAGCTTGAGATTCTCAATGTAACCACATTGCAATTATCCCAACTTAATTTTAGGTTGAGGAGGGAATTTTAATGATCTCATGGTATAATTCTAAGTCATATCACCACTTTGTAAGTAAGTTTCCTTCTTTATCGTATTACTAAAATTGGATTTCCCACATATTCCTAGGGGGATAAACATGATACCTCCAACTATATTTCTATATATATCCCTTGTTTTCAGATTCAATCAATTTACCATATATGTATAATCCGTAATACAAAGGATGATAATCTTTAAGTGAAATTTTTATCATATCCCTGGCTCAAAAATGCACACCTTCATGGACACACATCCAAAAAATTTGGGTGTAAAGTGAACTGAGTTCATAATATTTGTCATACATTCTATCATTGGGAGATTGTCTTTCATTATGATGAATAAATCTATTCTTCTAGTTATTTGAAAGAAATGAGGATAGAGTTTTTTATTAACATATTCTTCAAATTGCTCTAACATAATTCATTGGTCAACTTTATCCTGAGTAAATAATTCCCTCCATCGGAATAAAAAATATTCAAGCATATAAAATACCATGTTGACTTTCAACTCAGTTGGTGTTCCATGAAAATCAAATATTCAATTCATCCTATTCATCCAAACCTTTGTTTGTTCAGGCTCTAAATCCCCCCCACACATGGATCGATTCTATTTCTAAAATTGGATAGAGAAATACACCAATCAAGGATCACCATTCTAGTTTCCTTTATTTAAAGGCTGATAATCCTAGAATGATGATCTGGATAAGTTTTTTATTCACTCATGGATTAGGTTCCACCACATTTTATACTCACTCTTCTAAATGATTCCAACTATATCGAATCAATTCCAATTTCAATGATTAGAAAAAATTCCTCTTGGTATCACTCACTGTATATTTAAGGAATATAAATTTCAAATTACCATATTAAAAATATTCAATGATCCATTAATTTCAAAATACAACCATTGTTATCATTTTAAAAAATTTCCATAAAGCATAAAACTGAAGATGATTAATGTAATCTTAATGGGAATTCATGCTACTAATTAATGATTGTAAATACTTATCACCTAAAACAATGATGAAAAGATAAGAACTCACCCATAAGTATCTTAAAACACGTATATACCCAAAATATCCTCGTAAATTTAAATTCCATATAAAAAGGTTAGGTACATTTTTTAAGATATACATTTCTTGTTCTATGATTCTTATCTCCTTTCCATAATCCTAAAAATAATAAATGACCATGACTGGTCCCATTGGTAACATTACACTCCTTACCCATTGGTTTGGGAAGAGGCAGAGGTCCTAATCACATTAAGTGAAATCCCCAATACACCAATGGTTAGAAATAAATTCCATGTTCATAGGAAAACATTGTGGGATGATTTTCAATTTAAGGATAATAGAACCTATCAACACTAAATAATAAACATCCAATATACTATATGACTCACGAGAAGGAATAATGAAACAAAATGTAAACCTAGTATTACAAAAATATTAGAGTAATAATAGAAAGAATGAAAAAATGAAGAAATAATGACATATTACAAGACAATGGAAACCCATGCCGCATCCTCACCGGTAAATCTTGAATAATAACCAACTTAAAACTCTAAATCCATCAATATTTCCCATAATATCAAGGTGGATCACTAGTGATGTATGATAACATTATCATTCATATATAATGATATATGACATCTTCTAATGCACCGATGTTCTGAACTAAGGGTTGGGTATAAAATTTGCAGGTATTCACCAATGGATTCTAAAATCACACCACTAGGATAAGAACATATTAATACATTTTATATATAATGGTTAAAAAGTACATAAAACCGTTTATATAAAAACCATATAAAATTTCCATGTAAATTACTAAATAATATCTTAAACCCATTTATCATTATTTAGTATTACCATTCCCATGATTCCACACACACACTTATATGCCTGGATACCAAGTGAATGTTCTATACTCATTAGTGTTCTATCATTAATCCACTATGTATTAAAAAGGTGAACAATATCTAGGTTCACCAGGGGAACACACCCCTTTCTAAGGGTCACATCCACAATGAGCTTAGGATGACCATGTATACCAAATTACATGACAAACCAATACAAAATAAACCTTTATTTCTTGGAACAATTTCATCAATCACTTTTTTTGCATAAAAAAAATCCATAATTTTCAAATAATCATTTTAAAATATAACGTTGGGGTTTTTTAAAAGTCATCCACATTTTTCCAATTTCCAGAGCATAAAGAAAAATAGGTGTTCCTTTAAGAATCACACCAGGTTTATATAATGGATTCATGCAAAAAATTTAAAAAAACTAATACATTATGATATATATTGGTAGAGATGATAGAGAATTTACCTACCTCTCAAGGGATGGTGACAATGAACAAGGGCAACAAGATCATCTAGATGTGGGCTCATAACACTTTCCCTTTAATAGATTCAATCATATCTACTCAACATTCCCATAATAGAACATAGATTTATACATAACTGATTATATATATGGTTGTAGGAGTGAGGATAAGAGTAAATCTAAGATGAAAAGGGGAGAACCATGACTTACATATGATTTTGGATCTCCAGTGTGCTTTGATTCAACAAATAATATCTTCAGATCAAAAGGAATCACCAATGGAGTCTATAGAGGAAGAGGAAATCAAGTCCTTGGGATTTTAGGGGAAACAAAAGATTATTATATCCTTAATATCAATTAAATAATTATTTTGGGTGTTCCAACTATACATCACATGTTTTGGTCACATGGACTGTAAAACTATGTGCCAACAATGCATGTGTTACTGGACATGCCTAGTAGTCGCCTTGTTTGGGATGCAAATTTTAGAAAACTATGCACCAACATTGTGGTGATACTGTATTAAACCAACACAATGTATGGTGGGATCACATAGTTATAAAAACCATGTTCCAACCATGATTATCTACTCCTTTGCATAGATTCACCTTGGAACTCAGACAGTTTGGCCAAACCGTGGGTCATTCATGAATCTTCCTAGTGACCCACAATACATGTTTCATAGTTTATTAGATGAGGAGTGCAGTTTATACTGACCATGCTTCTCTAGAAACACCTCCAAAACATTAAAATTCCTCCTTGAACCACTTGGAAGAAAACACAATAATTATATAATCCCAAAATAACATAAATTATGTAAAAGTACCAGAAACCATGGGTGTTTTACGTGATTAATTTCTTTATATGACATTTTTATTTTCTTTAAAATTATGGCTTGCATCTTTATTCATGTATGGTTTCTCCAAGTATAGTTTCATGGTACCAAGTTAGTTTAGATTAACTAGTTGGCCCTTAGAGGGAGAGTCATGCCATTGTGGTTAGAAGGTTAAAATTCCACCTTGAGAAATAACATTTGGTATTGCGGTTTCCCTTGAACTAGATAATGGGTCATTGTATCTAAACATGTCTTCCCCCAAAGAATAACATTGGGTCTACTTGAAATAGTGTGTCTTTCCCCAGAGCCGATAATTGGGTTGACATGTAGACATTATGTATTTACCTTAAAGGAACACATTGAATTTTTCATTAAAGGTAGAATGTAGATATTGGATAGTTGGTTGATTCTATAATGTTTATGTGTAAACCATGTGGCATGATCTATGTCATGAAACAATTACATTTGGATTTCTTCCAACTTCCTAAAAAAGTTAGTAGAGTTGGGGTTCATGGAAGCTTGGCCAACATATGATTACTCAACACCTGATTGTTTATTTATTCATTATATTTCATATCTTTATACACTGTGTTCACCAACTACATTCAAGATCCCTTGGATTATCTCATTTGACCTGCACTTTTTTTGTTACAAAGTAAATATTATTTATAGCTTCATTTTTTTGTTTTGGGAAATTAATATATATATTGATGTGGGTGTGATGTATATCTATTGACACTGATGGAATAGTATCTACAAAGCACCATTCAGACCCTAATTTCTAGTTGGTAGCCTGTTTTATATGAGAAGGTGCGCATGAGGTCGTGTAGCACTTTATCCCTGAATATGTGATTCGAGTCGGAGTGTTATAAAGTGGTCTCAAAGGCTTGATTTATTTTTAATTAATATTTGGTCAAGGAATACAATATATATTATATTTTTAGGACTTGGTATATAACTCATGCCCTAGAGTAGCTAACCAATTTATGAGGAAGGTCCATGTTACCCAGAGTGGGATGTTTTTGTTTTCTTTGTTATTATCGATTAATTTAACATCATGTGATGCACACAATTTTTTCATAATGTTTTTTAGGATTTTAAAAATGGAATTATTGGTAGGAGTGGATGAGTTCATGAATCATGGATAAGAACATAGGTTCACATGTCATGAACTTGTCTACCTGTATTTATAGCAGATTAAATATATTAAATGTCAACAATATTACATGTATTTTATGTTCTAAAATACCTTCATAGTGAAATTAAATTAATTGAGTCTGAGCATGTTGTGATATTATAATATGTGTGTGATTGTGACTAATAGGATGGCATTGATAGAATATAAAGGAGCCTTGAATAGGTGGTAAGTAATTTATATGAATTTTTCAATTGGCATGTATTTTTTTGTTTGATCCCTTTATGTGATAGTAAGGGAGAAATTACCATGGCATTAGAGTGTTTTAACTATTATTAAGGTATTTTGTTTTCTCAAGGGATTTTTAAATGGCGAGTGATGATGGAAATTTTAAATAGATTTCTTTGAAATAGAGTATAAATTTTTAAAAGGGTGTTACATTCTACTGGGGCCCAAATCTAGTTTAAAGGAAATGTTTGATTTGGAAGAGATTATAAAGTTAAAATGGGGTTTATATATTTATTATTTTTGAACAAGGGTTCCCAAATTTTGTTTTTCGGATTTTTTCTTTATAATGAAATTTTCAAAGGGTTTACCTAATTTGGATCAAGGATTCCTAATTCTGATAAGCACGTTTGGCACATCAAAAATGGAATTTTATTATATACATGTGAACCCCATTTAAAATGCCTCTGGTTTTTTGCATGATGTGATTTATTCCTGAAGGGAACACCTAACAATTTTTTATATGGTTGAGTGGTGATGTTATGAATGTTTGGTTCTTTAATAGCCTATGTTATGGGATGAGATCATAAAGTGGACAATAAATTTATCTTAGAGATTTTTCTTGTAGTGGTCCCTTGAAAAGAGAAGGTTATATTTTGATGTTATCTTGTGAATAATGTGTATCTCTATCTAAAGAGAGTATATTGGGTTAATGGGATATAGATTACATTTTTTATCCTGAGTGATGTGAAAAATCTTTCAGTGGTTGACCTAGTGGGATTTTATTTTGGGTAAAAAAAATTAGATTAGATGGGTGGATTGGGGATATCTCCATGGACCATTGATATGTGGATCTAATAATGATATCCAAGCTAATATAATCATAAAGATTATGGTTTTACTCAGAGTCTATTGGTTATGTACTAGTTAGTAGGACCAATTAGTCTTTTTAGTCCTAATTGCGGGTGAAAGTGGGGTGTTCTTCTTTATTGAGTGATAAGTGATTGAGATTTTTTATGTTAGTAGAGTAATTGGTAATGTTATAGGTTTTAAATAAATTAAATTATGATGTGTGATCAGTATGTTAAATGATATATGTCCCTATTAGGAAATTATTCACTTTTATAGAGTGTGGGATTAGTGAGAGTTCAATATCTACAACACATTGTTAGGTGTAGTGGTTCATAGTGAGAACCAGGTGTTTAGAATATGAAATATACCCTAGATAGATCATTAAGAAGGGTTATCTCATGCTTTAAACATGTAAAAAAAATTCTAGTCCTTAATGTGAGTCATGGACATTGTTTATTCTTTAGAGTGGTAGGATCTATGCGAGACAGAGTGGAACAAATTCATGATAATAGGCATAATTATACAAGATCATTTTGTAATGCCTTCATAGATTTGGGTAAAAAGGATATAGAAATATTGAGTTTTCATAAGTGTAACTAGATAGTTTCCTTTAATTTAGCTGGTTCATGTTGGAGTGAAATGTCATTGGAATGTTTTTTTGAGACCATTATGTCTGGTTGGTAGTGTCTACAATGGGTAGTGTCTTCCGAAAATACCATGGGATTGGACATGGCATGAGTCATTGGAGATCTTCCTGGTATGTTTTGTATAGTAATATAATGGTGTACAATATGTTTTCTATTGAAATTGTGTTTTGTTGAGGAATAATGGTTGGTTAATCATGATGTTTTCTCGATAAACCTGTGGTGATGTGGTGTTGAATTTTTAAAATTGAAGAAGTTATGGTAGTTATTAAAAAAGAAACCTAAAAACTCCATGTGACTTATTTAACATGGATATTTATTGTTTAATGAGAATTCCATAATGGATGAATGTTTTGTGGATGATTATGATTACTGGTCCCTTTTTGAGTGGACTATGGTTTAGTACCATGTGTACTTTGAGTGTGTTTCCTAGAAATTGGTAAATTCTTTGGATTTAAATGTTGGTTTTAGGGAAGGGTTTTGTTATGACTTTGGATGTAGTATGTGTTGTTGGTCAACAATGAAAACTAATAATTGGGCAGATAATGTTTGAGATTTTATGAACTTTGCATTTTGGTAATCATACTCTAACTACTTTTATTGGAATTACATGGACTGATGAAGATAACTCTTAGGAGGTGAATCCTTGTGGAATGAAGAATACAAGTGTTAGGGTTGGAAAAAAGTGGTGGTATAGGTAATACCATTTTAATAGTAATACTTGTAGACAATAACCCTTATGAAAAATGGTAGAAGATCAGTATCATGTTCCGCAACATCATGGTTAGCTATGAGTTAGGTTTTATATGTTAGTTCAAACATGAATGTGTAAATTTTTCATTATATACAAATACCGTGTTTGACCATATAGAAATGGAATTGGAGGTGATCAATGAACCTAGTGGTTGAAGGGTGGAGGATCAATTACAAAGGCTGTTAAAAAGTCTCCACAATTTATGTTGGTGAGGTTGACCAATGAGGCCTAGGCATTAGAGTATGACAAATTTTTGAATCAGTGACTCGGTTGGGGAATTGAGAGTGACCATGAGTTCACTGTGTAGTATGTTTGTGGGATACTGAGTTCATCTAACAACAAAAATTTGACCCAAAAGGGATAGACAATTCGGGGAATTTTTTTAATGAATGTTCAGCTATTCCGTGTGACGAGCCTACAATTTTGTTATTTTTTGGTAAGACCAAGTGAGGTTGAGCTAGTTTAAAGCATGAGATTCATTTACTAGTGAATTCTTGTGGTCCTTGAGTAATTATGAGTAAATGTATAGATGTGATCATGTGTTATGGTTGTTAGTGATTCTCATGAGTATTGAAATTCTGCTCAGAATAAGGGATTTTTAAACTTATGGATCATTAGTAACATATTTTCATAGTGCACATTGAGAGTTGAAAGTAACTAAACCTAAAACATTGATTTTAGAGGATGGTTTTTAATATATGAATAAGTGAACAATTTATGTTTTTAGATGGTAGATAACCATGTGGGGTTATCATTAAGAGGTGATCAAAAATGAACTGTTGAAGCCAACCTGTGGAGTGAGGCTTGGGTCATTAGGAAAGCTTGATAATGGGAGAAATTATGCATCATGAGATGATTCATTGGATAAATAACATGAATAGTAGCAATGATGTGTCATATAAGACATCAATAATATGGAATTTATGAAAATTAGGTACTACTACTATATGATTTTTCAAAAAAAAAATATGGCATAGAGGTAGATATTTCATTTAAAGAGTATATAGGGAACATTGTTGACTGAAATGAGGATATGGTTATGAGATTGGATAGGGCCCCTCACTTGAGAGTTTATTTTCATTGACCTATCCAAAATTTAACTATAGAATGTGAGTTGTATTATTGGTTTGAGAGACAATTTTTCTCGAGAAAGATATCTAGAGGAACCTCTTGAGGATGAGAATTTATCCGTGGAAGAGATTTGAAACATACTAAAATTTCAAGGTATGTGGAACATTAATTTTTATGTATATTGGTTGTATTTGGATAAAATTTTGAGACTTGTTAAAGGTGTTTTGGAATCAAGTATTTGATTATTATGGAATTATGGTCATTAACCAACATCTTTCTAACTACTAGGCTTACACCAGCAAGCTATTTTAGTTCCAGTGACTAGTATATTGTGTAACATCCCAGGTAAATAAAGAATAATACATTCTCTTATTTATTAATATTTATGAATTAAATATTAATTTTACTTTAAAGGGGTTTCTATGTTAGATAGCGTACCCGATACGCAACAAAGAGATTCTTTGAAATCTTACGTTGCAGACTAGTAATAAAATAATATTATTTTAAATTGTAGTTAACACGTAGTTATTGTATTGGAGGAAATGAATAGAAAAAACTAATATATGATTATATATGTTTGTTAAATGGGTTTACATTTATCCAATAAAATACTAAGTCTTAAAATACAAAAAGAATTCAATTTTAGGCATAGATACTCTTATATTCACTAAAAGGTCGAACTATCCTCTTTTGATGGCGAACCCTCATTAAATATAGTTTTGGTCACACTTTTACATTTTATTGGACCAAATAGAATTCTTCTTTATAATCGGGACATCAAAATTTACTTTGTGTAATTTGTTTTGTATTTTTCCGATAAAGTTATTTTTTAATGAATAGTGAAAAATGATGTATTTTAATTCAAAACCTATTTTTAATTTAATTTTTTTATATTATTAGATTATATTTTGAATTGGTTTTAAAGTGAAATTAGAATATATTTTTACCATTTAATCCAATAGTGGTCGTTGGAATTAATTTCACTTTGAAATTGGACTTAAACTAGTGTCAATCTTTTGATATATATTGTTTCATAACAACACACTATTTGTTCTGAGAGCGGGAATTAATTATTAAAATAATTAATGTAACTTATATGTTTTGAATTTTGTAAAATAGACATCAGTTTTTAATTCATAATATCAAATATAGATTGGAGTGAAGTTTTGGTATTTTTCTGAAAGACATCAATTTTTGATGAATGGTGAAACCAATAAGTGGTACTTAAAAAACTGATTTTTCATTTAAATGAAATTTTACCACCTCAGTGATTTGAATTTCAAAAATTCGACATACATGGTTGTCATTAGGTAGTAAAATGTGGTTCAATGGGATTAAAATAATTTTTTGGTGAATAGTAACTTTTATGTTTTTTAATCGCGATTAGAGGTAATTAGTGTAGTTTAAGGTAAAAATAATGTTTTAATAATATGAAATGACCTTGACACATGTCCTACCTTTATTGGATGTGTCATGGACGATCTAATGTTAAAATAAAAATGTCACAAACATGTGTTGTTTTACTAAATCAATTTTTAAATGGGGTTATTCAACTCATATTTTTGACTATAAATATTCATTAGAAAGATAAAAATATTTCCAACATCATGATATTTTTTTTAATAATTTTTAGGCATTAAATAAATTAAATTATTTATGACACCATGATGATGTAGCGATTACCTCATTAATGAACGATTTTGATAAAATGAAAAGATAATATAAAATCTAAGACATAAACTTTTCAAAGACTTATTAGATGAGTATATTTCAAGCCCTTATCCCCTTATCCACGAAATAAATCAATGTGGGACCTTTAAAATCCGAAACTCATTTGAAAATAAAGTTACATTTTATACCTTTCCAAGAGTGCCCCTCCTCTCCTCTTATAAAAGGCCCCCACCTCTACCTCCTCACCCACACCTCTGAAGCCTTTGGCTCGGTCAAAATCTGATAATTTTGTCTCTCCACATCCCTCTCCTCATTCTATAAGCCTTACCTTAGGCAAGAAGCTCTTCAAGAAACTCTTTTGGTTCAAACCAAAGGGAGTTACCCGATTTAAAGGTAATGTCTTCACTTGTGTTCTTTTGTTTTATTTTTCTTCTCCAACCCCCGAAAATAAATTTATTCATTTCTTTTTTAACAACACCAGTATATTCAATATTCTAGGATGTTTTTATAAGAAGTATTCTAGCTACACATACACACACCTACATCTAATGGTTAAAGAACATACTGTTTCTGTGGATGGTGAATTTCTGCCTCAGGAAATGATGATTGTTCAATATTATTTTAACACCTTCAAAGGTGTCCATTAAGATGTAACTATATTTATATATGATATATAATATGTTTATGTTTTACATAAGCTTCTGTATTTTTCATTTATGGCATACCTTTATGGTTTCCATTATGGGTAAATGTGATATCTTCATTTTAGGAAATGCAGACTACCGCCCCCTCAAAGTGATTTGATTCGTTAATACCATATGTGGTAAGTATAAAGGATATATTTAATGATATTATATATGATACCATACTGGAATTATAATACTATTTTGTATCCTTATATTTTAATTCCATTAAATATGAAATAGAAATGGAAGTAGCGTTCATCAGTACGTACGTCTTACCGTCTCCATGAACTGTGCATTTCATTTCTTACCTGTAAATGTTATGTAATATTATAAATGCATGTATATAATGGATATATATGATATATATGATATCTAAATAATGAATATAATTTTGGATATAATGTATATTTTACCCCATGAAGAAACTTGTAATTATAAAGAGTTTATTTTTGACTCAAGTAGCAATGATTGACAAAACGACTATTATTAACTTAAATAATTACATAGTGTTCATAACATGGTAATAAGTGACAGGAAAGGAATAATGAACACGAAAAGGTTCTTAAGAAAGTATAAATTATCTCAAGTTTAATATTCGGGAAGTTAAAGAATGATCGAGTCAAGTCGGACCCGAGGTATGGAACTTCGTCTCAATCTCCTTTCATTGGGGGCATATTTTGTTTTATACACAACTTTTTTTATACGGTCTATAAACCCCTTTGACTTTTAGGTTAATTCAAAAGGAATCTTTTTTATATGAATCGTTTTACTAAATGACAAAAGGGAATGTTTTTGTCGTATGTATGCGGTGACAATGACTTCTCCACCGCCGTGACCATTATTTGATTTTCAGCTTCCTCTACAAGCCATAACTTTTTTTTAAAATGAAAAAAGTAACTAGCATGTTTTACTTTTATTTTATTTTTGGTATTGAAAATGGTTTTCACAATGTTTTTATAACATCAATGTGTGGTATTGATATCTTGTGATTGAAATATGTAAATTTTATGTTTCCTTTATGCATGTTTTATGTGATACGATTATGTTATGGTTCTTTGGCATTGTTTATGAAGACGGGTGGTTTCGTGATAAACTAAGGGTGGGTGAGCCCGATATAGCTCTCCAATTCATTGGGTAATGCTAAGGAGTTAAACGTTAAGGTTTCTCCGAATATATTTAGGAAATATACTGTGATGGGTATTACAAACGTAACTAAGTGGGTTACTCCCTACGTAAGAATGTTATGAATGCCTCATGTTACCTTTTATGTCTTATGATTTCTATGATTTTTTATGCTTTGAGGAGGTATGTTGAAGTGCTTATGTATTATGGGTAAAGTATGATTTCATTGATTCTTATGTATATATGTACTCATGTTTCCTTTCCATATTTTTATATCCCTTACTGAGCTTTTTATGCTCATCCCATGTTTTTGAAATGTTTTTTCATAGGTCAAGGGAAAGGTACATGGTATGATGATAGTTTCAAGGAAGTGTCAAGAAAGAATCCATGTTTTATTTTAAATATGTTTACATTGATGGGAAAAATGAATACTATCTTTTATGTAACCACATTGTTTAAATGTGGAATGTAATGAATGTTTTATTATCTAATTCTCTAAAACTCTATACCTGAAAAGATCCTCAATGTGAATTATTCATTTAATTTAATATTGAGTAAAGTTTAAGGTCGGGGCCTTATTGTTGGTATTAGAGGTCAGTTTAGATAACATTAGGAGTTATAATTCTATTAAATTATTATCCAAAAATATTTTTTTTATGGTCCAATTGAAATGATATAAAATTTGAAGATTACCATGTTGCTTCATCTAAGACATGTTTGTTCAGAATGGTTTTCCGTAGAGGAAACAGGGAAGAAGTGCTAGGAAGGCATACAGAAGGAAATGACCATCTGAATCAGTATCCTGATATGGTCAGAATTGGAACTGAATAGTTTGTTGTAGTAATGGTGCAGTTGACTGAAGCAATAAATGGTGGTGGTATCCATGTACGAGATCAGCCAGATCAACCGCAGAGGAACATGTCAGTGGTGGAACATTTCATGAGGCAACATCCCCCATCATTCAGAGGGTCATCTAACCCTGTGCTAGCTGAAGGTTGGATTAAAGAACTGGAGAAGATTTTTGATGTCATGGGGGTGTTCAGACAATCAAAAGGTTAGTCGTGCTATTTACCATTTGGAGGCTGAAGCAGATCAGTAGTGGTCGATGGTTAAAAATATCAGGGATGCTGATGAGATTGACACTCTCGAGTGGGATGAATTCAAAGGTATGTTTCTTGAGAAATATTTTCCTAAGGCTGTTCGACATAGGATTGAAAAATAATTTGTGGAATTGAGGAAAGAGGAAGACTCAGTGGCAGCATATAAAGAAAGGTTCACTCAATTGGCAAGGTATGCTCCAAATTTTATCCTAGACCTTGACAGTAAAATCAATCGTTTTTACTCAGGATTAAAGCCAAAATATCGAAGGGTGTCACGACCTGTCCTCGGGGCCCGTGCCGCGAGTACCCCAAGACCGCCTTCCATAGGCCAGGGGCTATTGACTAGCACCAAAGCGTAATTCCCGATAAAAAGGGAAGGCATTTCCTTTGTAAAGTAAACAAACACCTCAGAGTAAGCAAGCAGAAGTAAACCAAAAGTAAACTGGGTACAAAATTAAGTGCGGAAAAGTAAGTGGGCCAGTATACAAACCCAAACTGAAAGTAAAGTACAACTAAAAAGGGAGTACAACAGCTGAAAAGTAAAGCCGCAGCCTCGATCCATCCTCTGGAAGTCCCACCTAAAGGGTGGGTACAAATATCCTCCACAACTCCTCGGGTCCAGCCGTCCGCTCCGAGTACGCCCCGCCCAGTGATCCACCTCCGGGTACAGACCTACTCTTCGTGCCTCTACCACAATCAGCATTGTCCGTCATCTGAAACCAACACAACGTAGTGCGGGCATAGCCCATGCAGGGGTGAGTATAAGATACTCAGTAGGGATCCCGAGATCCCCGAAGGTCTCCCAGAATCCACAAAGGATAATCCACAAAGGAAAAGATACAATCACGAAGTAACATCCAACATTACTTAGGTATATTCCCATACATATTCCTAAGTCATCAATTCTAGTTCGGCTCAAACATCCGAGCACAGGTTCGATCACGTCCACACAGGAAAGAAAGTCAATCATATCGAAGACAATGATTGAAAGTCAAGACTCAGATCACACAGGTATACTTCTTCGTAAGACGATAGAGATGATCAGATGTAGCCACTGATTCGTCTAAGCCGTCGGACCCACATAGGATCGATATGTACTAACCCCCGCAATGACCCACAAAGGATCGATAGGTATCTAACCCCCGCAATGACCCACAAAGGATCGATAGGTAACTAACCCCCGCAATACCCCCCAAAGGATCGATAGGTAACTAAACCCCATAATGACCGACACAGGATCGGACCCACACAAGATCTGTAGGCGCTGGCCCACACAGGACAACTGAGCACTGACCCACACAGGATCTGACCCACACAGGATCAGTAACACTGATCCACGTAGGATCGATGAGTGCTGTAGTCGTCGCCGTCGAATCCACGAAGGATTTCTGTACATTCGCCATCGTCATCGCAGTCGCAGCCAGCTCTAGGTTTCCCGCACACAGCAATCTCGTTCAGGAGGGTCCGCTCCACGAGCCGAAGGGCTGATACATCAACTGACTCATAGTCTGGAGTTGATGTATCCAAAAGTTCCGTATCGTAAACAGGAACTCAACGTGACAGACGGCACGTCGATCGGACACCCGGTCTGAGAGTTATTGGTTTTTTCGTCCCAGGGGCCCTGTTGGTTTTTAAGTCAATACCAACCCGACCGTACTCCAACTATGTACAAACCTCAAGCGGAGTAAGACGAAAGGTCCATCTCACTTAGAGGAATCCATCAAGTCGACGACACGTCAATCAGACGTCCGAAGCTCATGTTATAAGCGTTTCTCCACCGAGGGCCCGGTTGGTTTCGTGCTCGAATCAACCCCGCCAACCCAAGGTACTCCGAAACCTTCAGGGTAATATATCCAAACGACCGTCTCGTTCCAAGGATCGCATCGCCGCTAACAGTTCGTCGATCGGAGGTCTGCAACCCAAGTTATGTGAAAAAGACCATGAGAGGTCCGGTATTAGAGGGTTCGGGCCCGGTCTGACCCGGCCCAGTACCCCCTGGGTCGGCCCGCATCGGGTCAACCTGACACGGGTCGGGGTCCGGCCCACATGGGCGCGGCCCAGCCCGGCCCGGCTGGCGCGGCCCGGTCTCCAGGTGGCTGGGCCGTTTCGGCCGAGCGGATGGGGGGGGGGGGGCGCTGCCCCCTGTGTGTAACCGCGACCCCCATGATGGGGGTCCACTCATGCTGGCCAGCCGGGGGTCGTAACCCCCAACTCCTCGCTTGACCGGTCGGCCCTCTCCGGCCAGCCGGCTGTTGCCGCCCTGGGACCGGCGCTGGCTGGTCCCCCTACTCCGACACTGGTGGCCCGGAACCGGCCGACGGTCCTTGCTTCGTGGCGGCCTCAGCCGCGTCCCCGCTCGAGCCACGGTGTCTTCCGGTTTTTCTGGCGCGGCGCGACGGCGCCACGTCTGGGTTCGATTTTAAATTGTGCAGCACAACAGTGCCGTGCATCCTTGCCGCTCGTTCCCACACGGTGCAACGGCACCGCGTTACATTCATTTGAACCGTAATCAATACAAAAGATCAGGGAGGAGGGTCGGCTGTGTTTGTGCGGTTCCTCCCCCTCCTCTTAATCGATAGCAAGCGGTCCAATTGAACGAGTAACGTCGATGGAAGAAAATAACAAATATCATCAACAATAAAATTCCCCTACCTTGAGTGTAGTTTGAACGTAGGTTCATCGTGGAAATAACTGTCACGGATGAAGGCGTCGCGGAAGGAGAATCATCGCATCATGGAGAAAGATTCGTCGGTGTTGCGTCGTCGATCTATGAGGATCCGGCGTTCTTGTCGACCATTGTCAGAGTTCGGCGTTCTTCGCGTTTTTCGCATTATTCATCGAAGAAGATGAATATCTTCAATCTCCACAGCTTTTCTCCAAATCCTCTCAGTGCGACAAGTCCCAACGAAAATAAAATAAGTACTTTACTTATTTTATTAACATGACTTAAGAATTTGAATTTCAAAAATTCAAATTAAACTCACCTATTTAATTAACATAAGTTATCAAATTAATGGTGAGTTGAAGGAGTTAGGGAATATGAAGCGGTGGGGTTCGTGTGGGCCCCACCACCCTCATAGCCTCCAATGGGATGTTGATTGGTTTCCCCTGACTTCCACTCAAAGGTTTTAACTACTTAGAAAGAAAGAAAAATCATGGCTCAATTTTTATTTTAACTTCCTCAAATTTTTAACAACTTCCCTCATGTAAACGGAACTCCGGAAAAGGTGTTCCTAAACAATTACCGGTGCTGCGAATCCATCGGTGCCCTCGGAATTAGATTCTCAGCACTAGTTCAAAAGTTAGAAAAACTCATTCGTTCGTTCACTAAACGTACCCGAGCTAAAGTTCAGATAGAAATTCCGGGAACACCGGGTGTCAGAGTCAAGTGCCGTCAAAAACCGCGTTCTTTTAGAATCCCACAGATAATTAAGAAAAACTTTCCCTTGAATTTTACATGTCTTTACATGACTCCCACCTCAGGGATTTATGTCCCCGTAAAGATACATCATAAACTAGGGAAACAAATGTGGGTACTGAGCACGCATCTGAGCCTCCCGCTCCCAAGGTCTCTCCTAGCGGTTCCAATGCTTCCATCTGATGTGCACTAGTGGAATCGACTGTCCATGTAGGACCCACTCCTGTTGATCCTAGATCTCCACTGGGACCTCCGTAAAAGTCTCCCCATCATCAATGTCTAGCTCCCCATGGTCAATGATATGCGTTGGGACGTGCACATATCTCCTCAGTTGGGATAGTTGGAGGACGTCATGCACCTGGTGCAACTGAGGTGGTAGAGCCAGGCCATAAGCCACCTCGCCAATCCTGATGAAAACATGGAAATGCCCGATGAAGTGCGGAGATAACTTGACACCTCGGACAAATTTCTGTAATCCACGTCGAGGTGAGACCCGTAAGAAAACATGGTCACCATCCTCGAACTCCAGTGGCCTCCGCCTCCTGTCAGCATAAGACTTCTGCCGGCTCTGAGTGGTCCTCATCCTCTCCTGGATGACCTAGACCCTCTCTGTCGTGGCCTGGACCATCTCCGGTCCCACAAGTGCTGACTCCCCAGGGTCTGTCCAGTACATAGGAGATCAGCAAGGTCGGCCGTAAAACGCCTCGTAAGGTGCCATCCCGATGGTGGAGTGGTAGCTGTTGTTGTACGCGAACTCAACCAAGGGTAGGTGGTCCTCCCAGCTGTGACCAAAGTCGAGGACACATGCGCGGAGCATGTCCTCGAGAGTCTGAATGGTCCTCTCCGTTTGACCATCTGTCTGAGGGTGAAAGGTGGGGCTCAGACGTATCTGCGTCCCGAATGCCTCCTGCAGTCCCTTCCAAAGCCGGGATGTAAAGAGACCATCTCAATCTAAGATGATAGATGATGGCACACCATGAAGCCATACAATCTCCTGAACGTAGAGACGTCCCAAGCTCTCCAATGAGCCCTACTATCTGATGGGTAAGAAGTGAGCCGACTTGGTGAGTCGGTTGACAATCTCCCAAATGGAGTCATGACCTCTGGAAGTGCATGGAAGTCTGGTCACGAAGTACAAAGATATTCCATCCCATTTCCACCCTGAGACCTCCAAGGGCTGTACCAAGCCTGCTGGTACTTGGTACTCTACCTTCACCTGATGGCGGGTGAGGAATCGAGAAACGAACTCTGCCATAATCATCTTCATGCCCGGCCACCAGTGCTATTTTTTGAGATCCTGGTACATCTTCGCCACTCCAGGATGTACCACCAAAGGGGAAGTGTGAAACTCTCTCAGCACCTCCACCCATAAAGCAACTGGTACCATGGTACATCATCTGAAAAGGACTTCGTGCTCTCCTCCTAATGAGAAACCATCAGGTGCCTGTCCTGAGGATATCTGCGCACGCCGCGTCTCACAGTCGGCGTCCCCACGCTGTGCCTCTCTAACCCACTGCAGTAGTGGAGGAGTGACTGTGAGTGACTGAAGAAAGGCTGCTCCATCTCTATCCACGAAGGATATCTGCAAAGCAGCTAGCTGCTCTGTCGCCTACCCAAGTAGATGAATGCCCGTCCTCCTGCTGAGAGCATCGACTACCACGTTCCCCATTCCAGGAGTATAGACTATCTCAAAGTCATAGTCCTGGAGGAACTCGATCCATAACCGCTGTCTCAGGTTCAGGTCCTTCTGCGAGAAGATGTACCTGGGACTCTGGTGGTCAGAATAGAGTGTAAAGTGCTCACCCATCAGATAGTGTCGCCACATCTTCAGAGAAAATACCACTGCTGTTAACTCTAGGTCATGGGTAGTGTAGTTCTGCTCATGCTGCCTCAACTGACGTGATCCATAAGCGATCACAGCCCGCTCCTACATCCGGACACATCTGAGTCTGGTCCCCGATGCATCGCAGTAAACTACGTACCCAAGTCCCTCCTCTAGTTGCCTCAAGATAGGTGTGCTGGTCAATCTCTGTCTCAGATCCTGGAAGCTCTGCTGACATCTGTCTGACCGCACAAAGGGTTTTCTCTTTTTCGTCAAACCTGAGAGTGGTGCCGCAACTCTGGAGAAGTCTGGGACAAATCTCCGGTAGTACCCAGCTAGTCCCAAGAAAATCCACACGTCCGTCACGCTACTGTGTGGTTCCCAAGCTATTACTGCCCCGATCTTTGCAGGGTCCACGGCAACTCCCGCCTCAGCGATGACGTGTCCCAAGAAGTGGACCTCGGATATCCAGAACTGACACTTCGAGAGGTTACCATAAAGCTGGTTCTCTCGGAGTGTGTCCAGTACAACCCGCAGGTGGTAGGCGTGCTCCTCCCCAGTCGTCGAGTATATCAAAATGTCATCGATGAAGACCACGACAAATCGATAAAGGTATGGCTGAAAGATCCCTTTCATGAGGTCCATGAACACTAATAGAGCATTGGTTACACTGAATGGCATAACCAAGAACTCATTGTGGCCATACCGACACCTGAAGGTCGTCTTCTGCACGTCCTCGTCCCGAAATCTAAGCTGGTGATAGCCTGACCAGAGGTTTATCTTCGAGAACCACCGTGCTCCCTTGAGCTGATCGAAGAGGTTGTCAATCCTCGGTAGCGGATACTTGTTCCTCACGGTCACCTGGTTCAGGCAACGATAGTCGACCTAAAGTTGCAAGCTCCCTTCCGCCTTCTTGGCGAACAATATCGTGGAAGCCCAGGGTGAAACACTAGGTCGGATGAATCCCTTGCGCCTAATACAGTCGATCTGAGCATGGACTGTAGATAACCAATCAATGACCAAGATGACATCGTAAGGCCTCGATGCCACTACAAGAAGATCCCAGCCGAAGCTCTCGCCTCCTAGAGTAAGCTCACACTGCTGGAACCAGTGCGTAATCATCGAGTCTGCTATCGTAGGAGTCTCTAGCCATAAGGATCGAGCCAACGGCTCTGTTGGAATCTCCGAGCTCCGAACAAGGGAATCAACAATGAAATAATGACTCGCTCCAGTGTCTATAAGAACTGCAGCAAGGGTGGAATAGACACAGATAGTACCTTGAATCATCTCGGGCGCGCTATGGTTATAGGCCTCCGCTGCCTGAAGCTGGGCCTATCTCTGCCTTCCAGCTCCCTGTAGTCGGGTTGGACCTCCAGGCGGTGGTGGTGGTAGAGCCTCAAAGCGTCGCCCACCACCTGCTGCTTGGATAGCTCCTCTGCCTCATCCGCCTGCTCCCTGCGGACCGCCACGTTCGACCCTATGCCTCTGCCTGGGTGGTCCCTCAACTGTCTGCTGCTCCTCTGCACGGCGGTTCGGGCAGTCACGAGCCATGTGGCCCTGCCCGCCGCATGCATAGCACTGTCTGCCTCTTGAAAGACTGGCTCTGCACTGAGTTCCCTGCACCTCTAATCCAGTTTCCTGAGGTCATCTGCCTGAGGGTCTTGTCTTCCTGGACCCATAAGTCATCCGTCGACTGCCTACTGCAGAAGACTCTGCTACGTGCCGCCCTACGGTAGGTCTCGCTGCTGATGTAGGCTCAACAAGGAAGCTCTCGATGAGAAGGGCTCACTCCAGTACCCCTGCCTGTGTCGGAATGCTGAGGGAGATCAGTGATGCCCTGATCTCCTACCTCAATCCCTGCTCGAAGGTCTGGCCCCGGAAGAATGGGTCCCATACTATGTCTGTCGAATAGCGTGAGAGATCTGTAAATCTCGCCGAGTACTGGGCAACCGCAATGCTGCCTTGCCGCAACTGTAGTATCTCCTGGATGCGCACCACACGGAGGGTGGTTGGGATGAACTCCGAGAGGAAGAGGCTCTCAAAGTCCGTCCATAGGGGAGATGCCTCGTCATGCACCTAGAGCATCAAGCTCCACCATCTGCCTGCTGCCACGTGCAGGAGGCTCGCTGCGAGGATCACCATGAGGTCTGCTGGTGTCCTCACTAACCTGAAATCTCGTACAACTGCCTCCAGCCAATCCTCGGATGCCTGAGGGTCTGTCTCCCCGCAGAACCTGGGTGATCGCTGACGCTGAAACTCGTGCAGTGCACTAAGGCGACGTGCATCGTCAGCGGCTGGGGCTGGTAGCATCGGTGGCTCGGTGGGTAGAGGTACCACTGGTGCCTCTGCTTTCAAAGGGCCCTGTACCGAGGCCTCGTCGCTCAGTGGCCTATCGTCACGCACAATGCTCAGAACCCTAGCTGTCTGCTGTCGTGGGGCCATCCTGAAAAGAAGCAGGTGCGCCACAGTCAAACAGTATACCAGGTGATCTAACATAAAGTAAACACAACGAAAACTTGAAAAACACATGCAATCAATGTTTTCGTGCATTAAGTAGGAAATCAGAAGTCAGGGTCCTAGTGTACGGATACGTCGGTCACCGCACAAACACTGGACTCCCTGGACAGATAACCAAACTCAATACTCTTAACACTATTGCTTCACATAGAAGAAATATCAGAGTCTAATGTTCTGCGGTAGAACCAAACTCCTCTGATACCAATTTGTCACGACCCGTCCTTGGGGCTCATGCCGTGACTACCCCAAGCCCGCCTTCCATAGGCCAGGTGCTGGCGACTAGCACCAAGGAGAAATTCCAAATAAAAAGGGAAGGCATTGCCTTTTTAAAGTAAACAAACACCTAAGAGTAAGAAAGAAGAAGAAAACACTAAGTAAACTAGGTACAAAAGTAAGTGCGAAAAAGTAAGTGGGCCAGTATACAAACCCAAACTGAATGTAACGTACAACTGAAAAGGGAGTACAACAACTGAAAAGTAAAGCTGCAGCCTCGAGCCATCCTCTGGAAGTCCCACCAGATGGGTGGGTACAGATATCCTCCACAGCTTCTCGGGTCCAGCCGTCCGCTCTGAGTACGCCCCGCCCAGTGATCCACCTCCGGGTACCGACCTGCTCTTCGTTCCTCTACCACAATTAGCGTTGTCCGTCATCTGCAACCAACACAACATAGTGCGGGAATAGCCCGTGCAGGGGTGAGTATAAGCTACTCAATAGGGTCCCTGAGACCCCCGAAGGTCTCCCAGAATCCACAAAGGATAATCCACAAAGGAAAAGATACAATCATGGAGTAACATCTGAAATTACTTAGGTATATTCCCATACATATTCCTAAGTCATAAATTCTTGTTCGTCTCCAACATCCGAGCCCAGGTTCGATCACTTCCACACCAGATAGAACAACACAATCTACACAGGAAAGCAAGTCAATCATATCGAAGATAATGATTGAAAGTCAAGACTCAGCTCACACAAGTATACTTTTTCTTAAGACGATAGAGATGATCAGATGTTGCCACTGATTCATCTAAGCCATCGGACCCACATAGGATCGATAGGTACTAACCCCTGAAATGACCCACAAATGATCGATAGGTAACTAACACCCACAATGACCCACAAAGGATCGATAGGTAACTAACCCCCGCAACGACCCACAAAGGATCGATAGGTAACTAACCCCCGCAATGACCCACATAGGATCAGATCCACACAGGATCTGTAGGTGCTGGCCCATACAGGACCGCTGAGCGCTGACCCACACAGGATTTGACCCACACAGGATTGGTAGCACTGATCCACGTAGGATCGTTGAGTGCTGTAGTCGTCACCGTCGAATCCACGAAGGATTTCTGTACATTCGTCATCATCGTCACAGTCGCAGCCAGCTCTAGGGTTCCCGCACACAGCAAGCTCGTTCGGGAGGGTCCGCTCCACGAGCCGAAGGGCTGATATATCAAATAACACATAGTCCGGATTTGATGTATCCAAAAGATCCGTATCGTCAACAGGAACTCAACGCGACAGACGGTGCCTCGATCGGACGCCCGGTCTGAGAGTTATTGGCATTTTCGTCCCAGGGGCCCGGTTGGTTTTTAAGTCAAAACCAACCCGACCGTACTCCAACTACGTCCAAACCTCGAGAAGAGTAAGCCAAAAGGTATGTCTCACTTAGAGGAATCCATCAAGTCGACGACACATCAATCAGACGTATGGAGCTCATGTTATAAGCGTTTCCGCTCTGAGGGCCCGGTTGGTTTCATGCTCGAACCCAAGGTACTCCGAAACCTTGAATGTAATATATCGAAACGACCGTCTCATTCCAAGGATCACATCTTTGCAGACGTTGCATCAATCGGTGGTCCGAATCCCATGTTATGGGAAAAAGACCGTGAGAGGTCCGGTATTAGGGGGTTCGGGCCCGGTCCGACCCGGCCCGGTACCCCCTGGGGCGGCCCGAACCGGGTCGACCCGACCCGGGTCTGGGTCCGGCCCACTTGGCCATGGCCCGGCCCGGCTGGCGCGGCCTGGTCGTCAGGTGGCTCGACCGTTTCGGCCGAGCGGACGGGGGGGGGGGGGGGGGCTGCCCCCCGGTGTGTAACCGCAGCCCCCATGATGGGGGGGCGCTCATGCTGGCCAGCCGGGGGTCGTAACCCCCGGCTCCTCCCTTGACTGGCCGGCCCAATCCAGCCGGCCGGCTGCTGCCACCATGGGACCGATGCTGGCCGGTCCCCCTTCTCTGACTCCGGCGGCTCGGAACCAGCCGTCGGTCCTTGCTTCGCCTCGGCCTCAGCCGCGGGCTTGGTTTGTCCGGCGCGGCGCGACGGTGCCGCAGCTTGGTTATATTTTTAATTACGCGGTGCGACGGTGCCACGCATCCTTGCCGCTCGTTCCCGTGTGGTGCGACGGTACCGCGTCACTTTCCTTTGAACCATAATCAATACAAAAGATAAGGGAGGAGGGTCGGCCCTGTTTGTGCGGTCCGTCCCCCTCCCGTTAATCGATATGAAGCGGTCCAATTGAACAAGTAACGTCGACGGAAGAAAATCACTAATATCATCAACAATAAAATTCCCCTAGATCGAGTGTAGTTTGAACGAATGTTCTTCGCGGAAATAACCGTCGTGGAAGAAGGCGTTGCGGAAGGAGAATCGTCGCGTCGTGGAGAAATATTCGTCGGCACCGCTTCATCGATCTCCGAGAATCCGGCGTTCTGGTCAACCTTCGTCGGACGTCGGCGTTCTTCGCGTTCTTCGTCGAAGAAGAAGAAGATCTTCAAGCTCCTTTTCTCTTATCCAAATCCTCTCAATGCAACAAGTCCCAACCAAAATAAAATAAGTACTTCACTTTTTTTATGAACATGGCTTAAGAATTTGAATTTCAAACATTCAAATTAAACTCACCTATTTAATTTACATAAGTTATCAAATTAATGGTGAGTTGAAGGAGTTAGGGAATATTAAGGGGTGCGGTTCGTGTGGGCCCCACCACCCTCATAACCTCCCATGGGAAGTTGGGTGGTTTCCCCCAACTTCCACTCAAAGGTTTTAACCACTTAGAAAGAAATAAAAAATGTGGGTCAATTTTTATTTTTATTTCCACAATTTTTTAGAAACTTCTCCCGTGTAAACACAACTCCGGAAAAGGTGTTCCTAAGGAATTACCGGCACTGCGAATCTTTCGGTGCCCTCAGAATTCGATTCCGAGCACCGGTTAAAATGTTAGAAAAACCCGCTCGTTCGTTCACTGATCGTACCCGAGCTAATCATTGGATAGAAATTCCGGGCACACCGGGCCTCAGAATGAAATGCCATCAGAAACCGCGTTCTTGTTAAATCCCACAGAAAATTATGAAAAAATTTCCCTGGAATTTTACGGGTCATTACAAAGGGATTTAGCTTCTTGTGAGTTCATGAGTTATGAAAAGCTTGTTCGATGTGATGAGATGGTGGAAATGGAGTTTTTCGATGATCAAGTGTTCTATAACAACTAGCTAAAGAAGAGACCGAGGTGGCAGGAGATAGGAAATAATTCTTCAAAAAGGTCTGATGGTAGGAAAAATAAGTTTCCAATTTGTGATATATTTGGTAAAATTCATGCTGGGGAATGTCTTCTGAATTCTGGAAAGTGCTACCGATGTGGTAAGATGGGACATAAGGCTCGTTATTACACTGAAAAAGATCAGGGTGATGGTAAAACCAAATTTTATTTGCAGTTAGTGAAATGTTTCAATTGAAATGAGATGGGTCACTATGCAAACGAGTGTCTGACAAAGAGCTCGAGTGATGGGAAGAAGTTAGACTACAAGCAGAAAGGGGTGGTGAAATCCTTTTCAACTACTTCAGCAGATTTTGGGCAATCAAATGATGTGGTATAAGGTACCTTGTTTGTTTTTTCAGATTATGCCAGTGTGTTGTTTGATTCGGGGTCTACACATTCTTTCATCTCTGAAAACGTTTCTAGTAAAATGGGAATACCATATCAAGAAATGACTCCGGAACTTGTGGAAAAAACAACTGGGGGAAATATTGATGCAAAAAGAATTTATAATAATATTCCCATCCTTATTCGTGGAAAGAACCTACTTGAAAACCTTATTTTTTTACCTCTAGTAGAGTTTGTTGTTATCCTGGGTATGGATTGGATCTCTATTTAACATTCTAAGATTGAATGTAGAGGTAAATAAGTTTTTTTTCCAGAAAGACATTCATTTTGTGTACAAGAATGAACCCTTACTGTTGATAACATATCAAGTGGATGAGAAACTTGTAAAAGATGGAAATTAATGTTACCATGCACATAATGTTGAAAACAAAGGAGCTGTTCAGATTAATGATGTTCCAGTGGTAAATGAGTATCCTGATGTTATTTCTGATGAGTTTCCCGGAATAATACCAGATCGGGAAGTTGAATTTACTGTTGACTTAGTTCCGGATGTTAAGATAATTTCAAAACCCCATTATCGAATGGCTCAAATTGAACTTTTAGAGTTGAAGGAGCAATTGCAAGATTTTTTAGAGAAAGGTTTCATTCGACCTAGCACATCACGATGGAGTGCTTCTGTTTTATTTGTTAAAAATAAAGATGGTTCTATGGGACTTTTAATTGATTATAGATCCTTTAATAACATCACTGTTAAGAACAGATATCCTTTGCCTCATATTGATGATTTGTTTGATCAGCTCCAGGGAGCTCATTTTTTTTAAACATTGACCTGAGATCGGGGTACGATCAGTTGGAGGTAAAGGAAGCAGATGTTCTGAGGACCACATTTCGTACAAGATATGGCCATTATGAATTTGTAGAAATGTCTTTTGGGCTAACCAATGCACCTGCTGTATTCATGGAATTAATGAATAGAATTTTCCATGAGTTTTGGATAAGTTTGTGGTTGTTTTCATTGATGATATTTTGGTGTTTTCTAAAAGTAAAGAGGAGCATGAAAGACATTTAAGGGTTATTTTTCAAACCTAAAAAGAAAATAAATTGTATGGGAAATTCAGCAAGTGTGAGTTTTGGTTGCAAAAAAATTCTTTCCTTGGTCACATTGTTTCTAAAGATGGGATAACTGTTGATCCTGCAAAAAAAATGTTGTGGAAGAATGGCCAAGACCCACAAATGTAACTGAGATTTGTAGCTTCCTTGGTTTGGCAGGCTATTACCGAAGGTGTATTATAAATTTCTCCTAGTTATCTAGTCTAATGACAAAGCTAACTCGGAAGGGTGTTATGTTTATCTGGACAAAAGAATGTGATGATTGTTTTCAGGAACTGAAAAGAAGATTGGGGAATGCTCCAGTTTTGGCACTACCTTCCAAGAATGGTGAGTTTTTTATCTATAGTGATGCTTCATTGAAAGGACTTGGTTGCATCCTAATGCAGAATGATTATGTAATTGATTATGATTCATGTCAGTTGAAAACTAATGAGGTAAATTACCCTACACATGATTTGGAATTAGCTACTGTTGTTTTTTGCTTCAAAAATTTGGAGGCATCATTTGTATGGAGTAAAGTGTGAAATATATACCGATCAAAAAAGTTTAAAGTATATATTCACTCAGAAAGAATTGAAAATGAGATAGAGGAGATGGCTAGAATTAATCAAGTATTATGATTGTACAATTCATTACCTTCCGGGAAAAGAAAATAAAGTGGCTGATGATTTGAGTCGAAAAAGTAATGCTTCATTAACAATGTTACTTTTGGAACGCGATACTTTGGTTATGGATTTGATGAACTTTGGCATAGAAGTTCTTGGTGCAGGATGTCCTTCTTTTTTGTTTCAGGTATCAGTGAAATATTCTATATCAGACAGAATTAAGCAAGCATAGAAGCAAGAGAGTGAGTTACAGAAAAAGGTAGAGCTGGTTCAGAAGGGTAAGTTTGCTGAATTCAACATTGATAATGATTGTGTTTTGAGATTTGAGAAGAGATTGTTTGAGCCTTGTGATTCACAGTTGAAGAGAGAGTTGTTATGTGAAGCTCATAGTTCTCCTTTTTCAGTTCCTCCAGGTAGTACTAAGATGTGTAGAGATCTTCAAGAGTATTACTGGTGGGACAGAATGAAAAGAGATATTGCTGATTTTACTGTGAAGTGTTTGACTTGTCAACAGGTTAAAGCAGAGCGGCAGTTACCGAAAGGGATGCTTCAGCCTTTACCAGTGCCAGAGTGGAAATGGGAAAATATATCCATGGACTTCATTGTGGGATTTCCAAAGACACCTTGAGGTAATAATGCAATCTAGGTTATTGTTGATTGCTTGAATAAATATTCCCATTTCATTGCTTTACGAAATACTATTTCCCTAGATCAACATTCCCGTTTGTATCTTAAAGAGACAGTCAGGTTACATGGAGTTCCTCTCTCCATTGTATCTGACTGTGATCCCAGGTTCACTACTAACTTTTGGAAAGGCCTTCAAAATTCGTTGGGTACTGAATTAAATTTTAGTACAGCTTTTCATCCTCAATCAGATGGGCAGTCAGAACGAACAATTCAGACTTTGGAGGATATGATATGTGCTTGTTCGATGGATTATCAGGGAAGATGGGACCAACATCTTTCTTTGGTTGAGTTTTCTTATAATAACAGTTTTCATTCCAGTATATAGATGGAACCATTTGGGGCGTTATATGGGAAGCGGTGTCGAACTCCAGCTTTCTAGGATGATGTGGGTGAAAGGAAGCTGATGGGACCAGAATTGGTATAAGAGATGGCAGAAAAAGTTCAGTTGATTCAGAAACACATGAGAAGAGCTCAGAACAGGAAGAAGAGTTATGTGGATAACCATAGGAAGGATCTATCATTCGAGTTAGGTGACCATGATTTTCTCAATGTTTCACCGTGGAAAAGTATGATGCAATTTGATGAGAAAAGAAAGCTGAGTCCAAGGTTCATTAAACCATATGAAATCATGGAGAGAGTTGGATCAGTTGCTTACCGAGGGGCTTTACCTCCGAGTTTATCTTAGGTACATGATGATTTTCATGTTTCGATGTTGATAAAGTATATGCCAGATCCATCTCATGTTTTGAGACCAGAGGTAGTTCAGTTGGAAGAGATTCTCTCTTATGAAGAACAACCAGTCTAGATTCCTGAGCATGGAGAGCAAGTGTTGTGGAATAAGGTAATTTACAAGGTAAAGGTTTTGTGGAAAAACGTACGGTTCAAGAGGCAACGTGGGAATATGAAAATTCTATGAGGGATAAATACCCCCACTAATTTTGATAAGTGAATAAAATTGTGAGGACGCAATTCCCAAAAGGGGGGAAGGATGTAACATCACAGGTAAATAAAGAATAATACATTCTCATATTTATTAATATTTATTAATTAAATATTAATTTTACTTTAAAGGGGTTTCTATGTTCGATAGCGAACCCGATACGCAACAAAGAGATTCTTTGAAATCTTACGATGCACACGAGTAATAAAATAATATTATTTTAAATGGTAGTTAACACGTAGCCGTTGTATTGGAGAGAATGAATAGAAACAACTAAAATATGATTATATATGTTTTATAAATGGTTTTACATTTATCCAATAAAATATTAAAGCTTAAAATATGAAAATAATTCAATTTTAGGCATAGATACTCTAATATTCTCTAAAAGGACGAACTATCCCCTTTTGATGGCGAAACCTCTTTAAATATATTTTTGGTCACTCTTATACATTCTATTGGACCAAATAAAATTCTTCTTTAGAATCGGGAAATCAAAATTTACATTGTGTAAATTTTTGGTATTTTTCCGATAATGTTCTTTTTTAATGAATAGTGATAAATGTTGTATTTTAATTTAAAACCACTTTTTAATCTAATTTGTTTATATGATTAGATTATATTTTGAATTTGTTTTAAAGTGAAATTAGAATATATTTTTTCCATTTAATCCAATAGTGTTCATTGGAATTAATTTCACATTGAAATTGGACTTAAACTAGTGTCAATCTTTTGATATATATTATTTCATAAAAACATGCTATTTGTTCTGACAGCGGGAATTAATTATAAAATTAATTAATGTAACTTATATGTTTTAAATTTTGTAAAATAGACATAATTTTTGAATTCATAAAATCAAATATAGCTTAGGGTGATGTTTTGGTAATTTTCTGAAAAACTTCAATTTTTGATGAATAGTGAAACCACTAAATGGTACTTAAAAAACAGATTTTTCATTTAAATGAAATTTTACCACCTCTGTGTTTTGAATTTCAAAAATATGACATAAATGGTAGTAATAAGGAAGTAAAATTTGGTTCAATGGGATTAAAATAATTTTTTGTTGAATAGTAACTTTTAAGTTTTTAATCGCGATTAGATGTAATTAGTGTTGTTTAAGGTAAAAATAATGTTTTATTAATATTAAATGACCTTGAAACATGTCCTACCCTTATTGTATGTGTCATGGCCGACCAAGAAAATCCATGGGTCAACATGGGGACCCCATGGAGCCACTTTGGTAGGAAAATGACATTAATATCTTTTTATTTATTGTTAAAATAAAAATGTCACAAACATGTGTTGTTTTACAAAAAAATATTTAAATGGGGTTATACAAGTGATATTTTGGACTATAAATACTCATTAGAAAGCTAAAAAGATTTTGTACATCATGAAATTTTTTTATAATTTCTAGACATTAAATAAATTAAATTATTTATGACACCATGATGTTGCAGTGATTACCTCTTTAATGAACGATTTAAATAAAATGAAACGATAATGTACAATATAAGACTTACACTTGTCAAAGACCTATTAGATGAGTATATTTCGAACCCATATCACCTTATTCTTGAAATAAATCAATTCGGGACCTTTAAAATCCGAAACTCATTTGAAAATAAAGTAACATTTTATACCTTTCCAAGACTGCCCCTCCCGTTCTCTTATAAAATTCCCCCACCTCTACCACCTTAACCACACCTCTCAAGCCTTTGGATCGGCCATGATCTGATGATTTTGTCTCTCCACGTCCCTCTACTCATCCTATAAGCCTTACCTTGGGTAGGAAGCTCTTCAAGAAACCCTTTTGGTTCAAACCAAAGGGAGTTACCCGATTTAAAGGTAATGTCTTCACTTGTGTTCTTTTGATTTATTTTTCTTCTGTAACCCCCTAAAATATTTTTATTCATTTATTTTGTAACAAAACCAGTATCTTAAATATACTAGTATGTTTTAATAAGAAGTATTTGAGCTACACTTATACACAGCTACATCTAATGGTTAAAGAACATACTGTTTTGGTGGATGGGGAATTTCTGCCTCACGAAACGATGATTGTTCAATATTCATTTAACACCTTCAAAGGTGTCCATTAAGATGTAAATATATTTATATATGATAAATAATATTTTTATGTTTTACTTATGCTTCTGTATTTTTCCTTTATGTCATACCTTTATGGTTTCCATTGTTGGTAAACACGATATCTTGATTTAATGAAGTGCGGACTACCGCCCCCTCAAAGTGATTTGATTCCTTAATATCATATGTGGTACGTATAAAGGATAGATTTAATGATATTATATATGATACCATAATGTAATTACAATACTATTGTGTCTCATTATGTTTCAATTCCATTAAATATAAAATAGAAATGGATGTAGCGTTCTTGCGTACGTACGGCTTACCGTCTCCATGAACGGTGCATTTCATTTCTTACCTCTAAATGTTATGTAATATTATAAATGCATGTATATAATGTATATATATATGATATATATGATATCTAAATAATGAATATAACTCTGGATATAATGGATATTTTACCCCATGAATAAACTTCAAATTATAAAGAGTTCATTTTTGACTCAAGTAGAAATGATCGACAAAACGACCATTGTTAACTTAAATAATTACATAGTGTTCATAAAATGGTAATAAGTGATATAAAAGGAATAATGAACTTGAAAAAGGTTCTTAATCAAGTAGAAATTCACTCAAGTTTATTATTCAAGAGGTTAAGGAATGATCGAGTCAAGTCGGACATGAGGTATGGGACTTCATCTCAATCTCCATTCATTGAGGCATATTTTGTTTTATACACAGCTTTCTATTATACGGTGTATAAACCCCTTTCACATTTACGTTTATTAAAAAGGAATCGTTTTTATACGATGTGTTTTACTAAATGATAAATGGTAATGTTTTTGTCATACGTATGCGGCAACAACGACTTCTCTGCCGCCGTCACCATTATTTGGGTTTCAGCTTCCTCTACAAGACATAACATTTTTTTAAAATGAAAAAAATAAATACCATGTTTTACTTTATTTTATTTTGGTATTGAAAATGGTTTTCAATTTTTTTTATTATATCAATGTGTGGTATTGATATCTTGTGATTGAAATATGGAAATGTTATGTTTCTGTTTTGCATGTTTTATGTGGTACGATTATGTTATGGTTCATGGGAATTGTTTATGAAGACGGGTGGTTCTGTGATAAAATAGGGAGGGTGAGCCCGATATAGCTATCCAATGCATTGGTTAACGCAAAGGAGTTAAACTTTATGGTTTCTCCGAAGATATTTATGGAATATACTATGATGGGTATTCCAAACCTAACCAAGAGGGTTACTCCCAATGTAAGAATGTGATGAATGCCTCAAGTTACCTTTTATGTATTATGATTTCTATGATTTTTTTTATGATTTGGGGAGGTATGTTGAAGTTCTTATGTTTGGGTAAATTATAATTTCATTGATTCATATGTATACATGTACTCATGTTTTCTTTCCATTATTTTATATCCCTTACTGAGATTTTTATGCTCATCCCAATTTTTTGAAATGTTTTTTCATAGGTCAAGGGAATAGTACATGATATGATGATAGTGTCAATGTAGTGTCCAGAAAGAATACATGTTTTATTTTAAATTTGTTTCCATTGATGGGAAAAATGAATACTACCTTTTATGTAACCACTTTGTTTAAACGTGGAATGTAATGCATGTTTTATGATCTAATTCTCTAAAACTCTAAATCTGAAAAGATCCTCAATGTGAATTATTCATTTAAATTAATATTAAGTAATGTTTAAGGATGTGGACTTATATTTATAGGTTTTGGAATGCCATGAATAACCTAGGATCCACAAGCCTGCTGGTTGGCTCCAACCATATTTTTAATTGGGGGAGACCCAATATTTCTCACCAAACACTTAATTTATATATGGATCAAATATCTCCAACTTCATTCAACTAAAATTAATGGATGGTCTCTATCTTTGTGAAATTGGATCCATTCTCCTCTCTCCTTCGCTGTTGGAAGATATGAATGATATAATGATTCCAATTTGGTATGATTAAGTCATTCTAGAATAAAAACTATATTTTTAATTGGTCAAATCATAGATCTAGTATATTTTGGTTAGATATATATATTCTCTTATTATATAATGTAAAATTATTAGATCAGTTAAGGATCAATGTTTATATCTATCAAGAATCACAATTTATCTATTTCTTGTTTCTATATCCATTAGTAGTAGTGGTTCACATTTGGTAAATCTAATTTAATTCTATCCCTTGTTATGTTTTTATTTTTGGATATTGATTCTTGAATCCTCACATGAAGAATTGCGGATTATCTTGGGATTTTTGGCACATAGGCCTTTTCAAGGTAACAAGTATTGACCTTGCGAATCTATACTAGGGAGGGAGGAAATCATTACCATTTTTGGTGTATTTTTATGAAATTGTATGGTATATAGTAATGTGGGTGAATGTGTATCTCATGAGACCCATGATTGATATGATACACATGTGGGTACTACTGTAGATCATGAGGCCTTTATTTACATGAAATGATTATTAGTTAAAATATTATGGCATGAAGATGGATACTTGTATAGTTTCTATATGGATGGTTTCACGGTACTATGCTGGTTTATCTTGATTAATTAGGAAATAGATGGCGGATTTATAATGTTTTTGTTGTAAGGTTGTGATTTGACATTCCTATATGACTAGTGGTATTATGGATTATCCTAGAAACTAATATTGGGTCGATGTGTGTGAATGTGGCATTCCGCATCACTGAAAATTGGGTCAACATGTGGTAGTATGGCGGACCCAAATGTTGATAATTCATTCAACATGTAGAAATTTATAATTTTAATTAAAAAAGGTGTGTAACTATTCCTTAATGGTGTAACATAGATAAAGGATAGTTGGTTTAATATATTGAGATGTCTTGGACCATATGGAATGATCTAAGTTATGCAATGATTACATTTCCCTTCCTTCCATATTGGTTCCAATACAGGTAAATTTGGGGTTCATGGAATCTTGGTTATCTCAGGAGGAATAAAATATTTATTTTTTATTTAATCATTTATTTTTCTTATCTTCATACACTATTTTGATCTACCACAGTGGGGATACCTTTGTTTATCTTGTTGGAAATTTATGCTATTTTTTTATACGATGAATATTATCGATATGTTTTTATATTTTCTATTTTTTAAGTATGTATATTGATGGGGGTGTGATGTATGGATATTTACACTGAGTAAATATCCTCCCCATGGAACCATTCAGGTCGTCAAAACTATTAGGTATCCTCTTGAAAAGGGGGAAGCAAACATGAGGTAATGTGGATATCTAGCAAAGAGAAGGTGATTATATTTGGAGAATTACACCTACTTATAAAACATTATAGATATTTTATAAATATATAAAGTATGTAGGTAAAGCTTAAATAGGGTCATTTTACTTCACTTTTTGGAAACATTTCGGAAGTGGAGTGTCGTTCACAATGATCTCTCTAATTTTTTTAATAAAATATTTAAAAAACACATAACCATATATAAAAATCACAGAAAAATTATAAGTTGTTTTAGATCACTAAAAAGCCATTGAAAACATAGAAATATATTGTATGTTTAAAATTTTAAGAATTTTTTGGATCGAAAGTGGGTTATATTAGCATTTAACCATAGAAGTATGAAATTATAAAGGATATTTTGGACACAGTACATGGAAATGGGAACATATTGGACCACATTACCAACTAAAACTAGTTGAAACCAAAAATAATAATGGGTTAGATGTATAAAATAATTTTTTGTTAGAGAAAACACATATAAATTTTGTCACATAGCTTCATCATGATCAAGATCTGATTCGGAGGGTATAAAAAAAATATGTAAATTTAACAGAAAAAATTGAAAAAATTAGAAATATTTGAAGAAGAATTTGACAAAAAAATTAAACCAATAAAAGAATAAAATTAAATTGAATAGGGGATAGTGAGGTTTATCTTGAATTTAATGAGAGAGATGTTGAAATCAATGAAAAATATCACCATGATGTTGTTTGATGCATACATAGGATGTTAAAACTATATTAATAATAAGAAGAGTAAGGGCTTGATATGGAAGAACCAATTATAATTTATCTATCTAAAGGTAAAGAAGATATACATTTTAAGACATTTGAGCTTGATACTCCACTATGGGAACCACATCCAAGTTCATTTCTAGTGCAACTTCATCATGAAATGAGATTCAAAATTAATCTTATAAGGAGAATTACTCTAATTTGAAATCTTTTAAATATCACTTTACAGAACATGAGTTGAAAACTCATTCACCTTATTTAAATTCTATAGAATCAACACCTATATTTCATAATTTATAGAAGGAATAATAGAAAACATTCTAGGAATTTCATCTTTAAGGAACGATTGAGCATATATTTTCCAAACTATTTTTTTTAAAAACATGTGGAACATGGTATTAAAAAAATGATTAAAGAGTGAGAAATTTATTTCTTCAATATTTTTTATTTAAATTTTTCAATAACTGAAACATCTATTGACCCCTTTGTTCTGATATCCTTGAAGTAGTACAACTGGAACAGTTTTAGAAGGATTTTAATGTAATAGATTTCTTGAGATTAGTAGCTAAAGATGTGGAGAGTGAAGCACAACATGAAGATCATATAGTGATACCAATTTAGTCAAATGGGGAGGGTGATAAAATATTATAGAAATTGAAGAACTACTTCCTTATAATCAATAATATGGGTAACCTCTTTAATATTACATTCAATACTCATGGGTCATCACATTAACTCAAGAAAATGTTAAAGAAGAATAACCCTTCTTACATTCACCCCATCTACAAGCCCTCTTTTAAATAAATTATATGTGGGAAAAATTTATCATGAAAAAGTGAAAATCAAAGAGAATATGTGTATAATGAAGAACATGAGAAGGAACATGTTTTGGTGGTTTCTACTTATAAAATTACAACCATTGATAGATTAGAGTGGACCATTTGGAACTATATAGCTATGGAAAACCTAAATACAATAACCATTGGGGAGTTAAACCCATATTACTTTTATACCCTTATTTATTTTGATTTATTTTTTTAGCTCATTCTATAATTTTTTTATTGTTAATATTTAAAGGTATCAATGAAGGAAAATATTTTTTCATCATCTATAATTTGATAATATGATGATGTGAAATGTTGAAACAATAATTCCATGTTTCATTTCTTTTCATTAACAATTTGAAATGATTTTTTGGTCCTTATTTGTCATTTTATGATTTAATAAGTGCTTCAGAACTAAAAGGATACTCAAAAAAATCTATTATCCATTACGTATTCATAATAAACCTAGGTTATATTTTGTCACTCTATACTATAAAATTACATTACTATTATTTAGTGTTGAACTAAGAATAAATTCTACAACATGAAATGGGGTAACACATGAGATATGTGTAGGGGGTGTTGACTGTGATTTTAGGTTAGGTTCATTGTATCATTTTCTTTTTTTTTTCCATATTTTAGATTTTTTTCTTCTTAAGATAAAATGGAATTTAGCAATATCTGTTTTTATAATTAAGACATATTTTAGGTATCTAATTTAGATTGGAAAAATGATTCTAAGTTATTTTTTATAAGATATCATCTTTCTAAAATTTGAACTTCAAACACTAATATGGTTTTGGTTGATTTTTGAAATCCAAAATTTTATGATATTGAACCAATTCCTTTTCACCATCTAATGAGGCACTCTAAAACAATTTTATATTTTTATCCTAGTACCCCTCTCTTTAGTTAACTTCATTCACGTATAATCAAGTAGTTCTTGATAACATTATCCTAAATAATTTTTTAATGATGAAGGATTGTATGAACATTATTAAGGTGAAATTATTTGAAAGACATTATATCTACTTAAAACCCACCTTCACATTGATCATATTAAATACCATAGTTTCCATGAACACCATTATAGGTTAAATCTAAATTAAAAACCAAATTTATCCTTACCTACACTTTACTATACATACATTTCTTGATCTAAAAATAAGAGTGGGGAAGGGATATTGTGTACCTACTTTAAGAGGCATCACATTGTTTGGGGAATTGTGAGGGTGGTGTGAACATTACATGGTCACTTCTTGTACAAATGGGACTGATCCAACCTTCATCATATAACACTTTACAATATATTTTCTTAAATAAAATAATTAAAAATAAATGGTAAAAAAATAAGAAAAAGAGGAAGAAAAAGTATTGAATAAGGATTGAAATATTCTTAATTGATCTTAATTCATAGATTTGTGACCAAAATTTAGATAATAGAAGGGGATTATGATGGGTTACCATTTTAAAGGTGGAATTGATTGACTTCCATTTATTTGAGTATTCTTGGATTATCATGAAGGTACTAAAGAGACAAAACATACTCTTCATATCATTTTTTTAATTTCATTCCCACCACCCCTTAGCTAATAATACAACCTTCAAAAATTCCCCATGACTGGTGAATCACTATTGCCTTTTTCAAGGATAGTTAAAAATTTCAAAGAGTATATGTTTTTGCATGAATATCCGTGAAATAATTATAAACATTAGTATCAATTATAAATGAGAGGAGAGTAACATAATTTCAATGTGAAGTATGTAGGTAAGTGAGCATGGACTTATAATTAAGGTTGGTCGAATTTCAGAGTGATAGTAGATAAGAAGAGGGGATTTGATATTTTAAAAGAAAAACATAAATATTTGTTTAGAAAAATGATTGGTGATTTCCTCGATTTTTATTTTTAGTGTAAATATTGGATGAGATATTTTGTTTTCACTAGGAGTAAAAAAATCAGTTATGCGAGAGTGATCATTTATGTTCTATTGAATTTACATTTTGAATTTAATTAAAAATAATTCATTAATAATTTTAAAAACTGAGGCACTAATATTTTATTTACATTTTAGGGTCAATATTGAAAACAAATAATCATGATTTAATTTTTGTACTAAAATAATGAAAAATGTCATTTATTAGTTATAATTTTTAATATAATTTTAATGTTAAATTATTTAAATTCATGTAAAATTTCTGAATTAATTGAAAATGACTAAAATCATTGTTTCGATTTATTGTATAATTTTAGAATTAATTTCGACATAATTTTACACATAAAATGGTATTTTGGATGATAAATAGGGGTTATGTGTTAATAAAGATAAAAAATTTCAATTCATGTAAGATTAACTGGGAAAGGGAGCTTGCGACATCAAATTACCTCTATACTGCATGTGAGATTATTTTTTCTGGGGACCCCTCATGTAATATTAACTCACTTAGAATCCTACCTATATGATGGTAAACTCATCGATTCATCATATTCATGAGAATAATCATGATGAAATTCATCAACATTGGGACAACTCATGTTAGATGGGCTTCCCAAATGGGTTTAAACCTATGCTTTGGAGGTTCCATATATGATTAAAATGGAAGAAATATATCATGTGTGGATGATCATGGTGACCATAGAACCATGTATGTTAAAGTATCATTAACATAAGAACAATCTTATGCTTTTACTCACATATTATTCATCCACCACTTCCCACTTCTCATGTAAGGTGAAATGCATATTTTCAATGATTACATCAAAATGAGCCCCCCTAATGAGATAACCTATGCAGACCATTCATACATATTACATAATTTCATATGAATATTCATTATATATAATAACAAATGACACATAATAGTCTATATAATTAGTGTCTTTTGATATTATAAACATAAACAACCTATTTTAAAAAACATTGAACATTTATCTATAGTCTCAGCAAAATAGACCCCCCTTCTTGATATATCATATGTCATAGTCTTCTTCATAACCTGGGGAATATATACACATTTAAGGGGTTATATTTTAAGATAAACAAGGGTATGACATAAAAGTTATCATAAAATATCATAAGTGAGAAAAATAATATCATGTGTGTATGAGAAAAATTCATGGTTCATTAATAAAGTATAATAATGGAATTCATAATAAATCATAGATCATAAAACATGATCCATTACATATGTACTTTATCATAACATAAGTCATGGTTCATAGGAGTGTGAAAAAATGAGTCACTCATCATGATTCATAAGAACATGACATTGGTATGTTTCATAAAATAAGATTATGTCATAAGAATAATCATATATTTCATAAAACATGTCAAGGATTACCACCAATATATTCTTATCATAATGGACTAGGATAAATACCTACCCATATAATAGTGGACTTGGGGAAACCACCCATGCCATAATCCTTTTTGAAATGTACTAACCACCTGTTTCCAATAATATTTTGGTATTGGGCTAACCACCAATGTCCCATAACCATATGTAATTGGGATGAACACCCATGTCCCATAACCTTCTATATTTAGTCTACCCAACCATTTACCATTATGATCTAATAAGATATAAAACGTTACCTCAAGAATTGATAGCTATAATGGATCCAACCATATATATATGTGCTATATATATTAAAACATTCCAAATCACATCACATAATAAATAATATTCGAGAAATAAATGTGTTTCCAAAATATTTTTATAAAACAAGATTATAATTCTTCTCGATAATGAAGGTAAATGAAATCATTAGACCATATCCCAATTGAATCTTAGAAACACTAAATGGTATTTATAATGTTTTTCTGCCGTTACATGATTATAATTTGATGTATGATCTTTAATGAAAACCATAAGGAAAATGATTTCTTGTTCATGTTTTTTATTTACTTAAGGTTCTATTCATATTCTAGTTTTCTTAATGATATAATATATATTAAATTATCATAATGTAATTGTGTTTATCCTTCATTTTACATTGTTTATTTCTATTTAGTATTTCTTGCGAAACAAGCTATAAAACATAGAATTTATTTAAATGAAAATACATATTAGAATTTTATGTTATTACATTATAATCCCCTTAAAATAATTTCTCACATGAAATTTTATTATTATAAATAAATGAATTGAGGGTACTTCTGCCACATTAAATTTTTAGGTTCGCACATTTCTTCCTCAAACATATGATTCTAGAAGATAACCTTTACTAGGTGATTGGTATTGTTTTGTACTAATTATCCTCTATTATCCATGATTTATATCAATTTTCCTCATAATATAGATAATGTTCCAATTATACTTACAATTGAGTTTAATATATATTATGTGTTAGATATTTACTCTCTCAAATGTGATACATGGGTCATATCATGCACCAGAGAGAGGTTTGATGGAAGTAAAAGATGATAATCTACCTTCCCAACATTAATGAGGATTTTAAAATGACTAATATTTCTAGGGATCAACATTATTTCCTGTCAAATATCATATACCTCTTCCATGGTGATATTCAAAGGAATACCTTATAGCCAACATCAAAATTCAAATATCATTGATGATTATTATCATAATTCTTCTATTGAATTAATAGGGTGATAAACTGTAATCCAAATGTTATTATATTCATTAGATATATTACGAAGACCAACAATGAAATCAATGGTGATGTTCCCACATATTCGTTTAGGTATGGCTAATTTTTTCACCACCCCCTTAAGCTTAAGACGTTCATCATTACCCTTTTGGAAAACAAATAATTGTGATATATACTCTGAAATATTCCACTTCATGTTGTCCCATGAGAAATTATTCTTGATATATCTATACATTTTTGTGCTTCTAGAATGGATAGATAATGGTGAGATATGTACATAATCCAATAGCCCAGTTGATTCTAGTATTAAAAGGACACATATTCATTTATAAAATTAATAAAGCCAATATTTGGAATATTTTGTACCTTATTCTATAGATTCATATCCCGCTTATATGCCTCCATAATCATCACATAGACGGATAGTTAATTAATTATTTGGGAATGTTTGTATTTCTCCCATTGCCTTAAGATTTCAAGTTTTGAACTTTTAAAATCCATGTGTATTGGGTATTTTCTATTCTCATAATGGATATGGTAACATAGACCATCCTTCATAGAGCATCATCCACCTTGTTATCCTTCCTAGTGTGGTATTTTATTTAGTAGTAATAGTCCACGATGAAATCAAACCATATTCTTTGGAACTTTGGAACTCCTTCTGTGTGAATTTACATTAATATATTATTATCATTATATATTAAACATTTTACCCCATAGAGATAATCCCTCTCTATCTTAAATGAAAATATTTTTCATTTTACCTCGAGATCACTTGTCAGATAAATTATTTTAATCATTAATTGATTTGTGGTATAAGCTACCACCAGATAGTATTTTATAAGGAAACATGTTAATACCTTCTTAGATGCATCACTATATTTAGTAAACCATTCTCCACTGAAGAGTAGTATTATCACAGGATTAGTGACCTACCTTCTCTTGATATATTTTAAAGCTTATTCAAATCAATTTTTCAAAAACATGAATCACATTTATATTAATTTGTTCAGTGTATTTGGTATTCAAAATAAATTTCTCAAAAACTATTGATAAGATCTATAAAATTTGGGAAAACAATGAATCTATGTTACTGTGGCTGGTCTGGGTCATTCCTCAACCACCTATATCTTTAAAGGATCCATATATATATATATATACACTAACTTGTAATTATATAGACCATGAATTGTAAGGCCCAAACCTTAAACATTACATAATCTTGTGTTTTGATCAAGAATTTACATTCCTTCACATTGATGATTTTTTCAGTGTTAGAGTTTCAGAGAAATCAGACATAACTATTACATTACATATCAAATATTAAAAATTATACACTTCTACTCTATCAATTTTATTTGAAAATAATAATAATCCTTAAATAAAAATATTCTTCCCTTCATAAAAATATACTTGAATTATTCCTTCCTCTTTCCCTTCCTTATTCCCTCAGGAAAACATTTCAAAAACATGGGATGAGCATAAAAGGATGAGTATGGGATATAAAATATGTAATGAAACTGTTATTCCATTAATATTTAAAACTCATGAAAACAATTACAAAAAATCATACTTTTCAGCCATAAAACATAAACACTTTTGAACACCTTATGAAATTATACTATTTATGAATAACTCCTGGAAATCATAAATCATAAAAGTAACTTGTGGCATTCATAATATATATACATTGTAGCTTTCAATCTTTCATTGGGTGTAACCATCATAGTTATGTTTGGAATACCTATCGCAATATATTCCTTAAATCTATTATGAGACACTATAATGTTTACCTCTATCACGTTACCGAATACATAGATGAGATATCACGGGCTCCCCTGCCCTTTGTTTTTCACAAAACCACAAGTACACACAAAAAATGCCCAATAAACATAACGTAATCATAACACATAAAATAATAATTTTGAAAAAATAATATTTCCACATTTCAATGACAAGATATCATTTAAAGATGTTTATATAATCAATTCATTTAAAACATTCAAAAAGAAGAGTTTTGAATCAATGTGTCCCAAACCACATTGAATATATTGAAAGGAATTTATGCATTATAACAATTATGTCCATATAAATTAATCCTTAAAACCATTTTGAAAAAATGGACATTAATGAGAAATATTTAGAAGAATAAATCATTAAAACAATGTTTTAGTTAAAGAGTCTCATACCACTTGAGAAAATACATGAATAAAAATAATAATAAATAACATGAAAAAAACATATAATATCACGAGAATAAGTATATTCATGATATAATAAGTCAAAGGGAAATAAATACACAAATTTAAAAGTGAATCTGTTCATAACAACAAATAAGACTCAATGGAATGTAAATTGAGACTAAATCCCTTACAATGATCGTATCCTTTGATTGAGGATAAATAAATGACATGATTATGTGTAAAAAATATCAATACACAAAATATATGTGGATATTAATTGTAAAAAATCATATTTAATTCACATGTATAGTTGTAAAAACAAAACCAATGACACAGATATTTAACTCAATGAATGGATATTGAGTTAAGATTTCCCTTAACAAGATCGTATAAATGATGTAAAAATATGTAAATCGGGTGATTATGTGTTGAAACAGTATATCCCCCAAAAGGGATGCTTAAATTACAACATTAAAAAATAAACATTTATTCGACACATCATTTAGTCATAATATAATCAACGAAATATGCGTGAAACCCAATTAGTGACAATTGAGTTTAGAAATTCCCTTACCTTGAGTCTGACTTACATAATTTATTTTTTAATTTACAAAATAATTAAATTAGGATAATTTATACATTCCTAATAACCATTTTAATGTTTATATTTTCTTTTATTTCACTTATTACCATGTTATTATCATTACATGACTATTTGTGTTCATATTAGATGTTTTGTTGATATTGGGAACTTGATTCAAAAATAAACTTGTTTCGATGTAAATTGTCCACAAGGTCAAAATTAAAACATATCTAGAATATTATTCAAGATTTAAATATCATATATATCTACTATATATTTATTTATAATATTCAATTACATTTGGATATAAAAAATGAAATTCATTGTTCATGGAGATGTTAGGTCGTACGTACGCATGAACACTACTTTAATTTATTTTTCATATTATTGGAATGAAAAAATGAAAACTAAATGATACATAGGTATATAATAATTACAGTATATTATATATGTTATATATGTTACATAAGTTCATTAAGTCCTTCCTTTATACATTTCATGTATGGCATGAATGAGTCATATCACTTTGAGGGGTCGGTAGTCGGCACTTCCTCAAAAAAAATTATCGTATTTACACATTTTGGAAAGGATAAAAGTATGTTAGAAATACATTATAAATAAGAATACATACAATAAAAATATAATATAATTTATATATATATAAATTTCTATCATAATGGTCACCATGAGAAGTGGTAGGAGGAAATTGAACAATCATCTTTTTCTGAGAAAGTAGTTCACCATACACAGAAACAATATGTTCATATCAATTAGATGGAGATTTTTTGGAGTTTAGTTCTAATAATTCTCAAAAGAACAACCTAATATATTATATATACTGATTTTTTTATAAAACAATGGATTGAAAATATCATAGGTGGTGGAGAGGGAAAATAAATGAGAGGAACATTAGAGAAGATGTTACCTCTAAAACGGGTAAATCCTTTTGATTTGAGCCAAAATACTTTCAATAATTTCCCTCTACTTGAGGAAAGGATTATATATGGAAAGGAAGGATTTTTGAAGCTTATTTTATTATTATTTGGACGACTTAAGGGGCTTGAGTGGTGCTAGTAAGTGGATATAGGTGATTCCATTTTATAAGAGTGTGGAGGGTCACTTTAGGCAAGTCTTCAAATATTATTTTATTATAAATTTATTTTTGAATTATATTAGTTTAAAAGTGATATTTTTTTAGGATAAGATGAGTATGCGTCTATATCCTCTCAACCAATAGGTTTTAGAAAAGTTTATGTCATAAAATTAACCTTATCTTTTGGTATTAACCCTTTGTTAAAAACAATAACTCTTACAAGGTAATTTTTTATTTTCAAAATTTGTGGTTACTATAGTTACTATAAAAGAAAAAACGTACCATAAGTGTATCATTAAAGATATTTTGAACATTTTATAAGTAATTTGGATAAATCATATATTTTGAGGACTATTATATCATTAAATTAAATAGTATTTATTTTAAAATCTCATTTATACCAATTTTTACACTGTTTAGTTTTTGATTTTTGTTAAAGTCATAAAAACTATATTCCTTAAAATAAAAGGAATTAAATCATCCCTAAAAAGTATATTTCATCCAAAAAATCACGTATGGTATCAAAATGTTAAAATTACATTTAATTTAATATGTATTATATCATTTATTTTAATATTTCATTAATAAGGTAATCACTACGTCATCATTGTTTAAAAAATATATTTATTTATTTAATGTCTAAAAATTATAAATAAAATACCATGATGTAGGAAATATTATTATCTTTAAAATGACTTAATTTTTTAACATATCAGTTATATAACCAAATATTAAAAAAAATTATTGAAAGATATATGTTTGTGTTATATTAAATATTATAAAATGTCATTTTCACACCAATGTGGCTCCCAAATTCCAAAGGTTCATCTTGTGGATTCTCATGCTCGAAAATTTCTCATCCAATAGGATTAAGACACAATTTAGGGTATTTTTATATTTTTATAATGTTATTTTTCATCCTTACATACCAGATTTACCCTTTAACAATGGTAAATAAAAACCATTACTGATGTTACTATTCATAATATCAAAAAATAAAAGGTACCTATTTACAAACATTGTGCCCCTTGATTATTAATGTGAAATTGAAATTTCCACATTCAAAACACAGAATTAGAAGAAATTAATTTAATATTAATTGTAATTGTAAAAATGAGAAAATGAGGTTTTATGAAGTAAAAAGTAACAAAATATTGACATGTGTTTATGTGCAATTAAAATGTGAATTTTCCTCCAATAAATATCCTTGGATTAAATGATAAAAATATAATAATATTAAACTTTAAAACCAAGTAAATGGACAATTTAACTATATAAAAAAATTAGGTTAAAATTTAGTTTTGAATTAAAATCCAGTATTTTTCACTATTCATTAAAAAATGACTTTTATCAAAAAATTACAAAAAGTAAATGTTAATATACCTATTCTATAGAAAATTTTTATTTTATCAAATAAAACATATAATAGTGGAAAAAAGTATTTTTTAGAAAGGTTTCACCATCAATATTCTGTAAAACGACCTTTTAAAAATATTAGAGTATTTTATCCTTAAAATTGGGTTGATTGTCATTTTAACCCTCTAAAATTCATTGGATAAATCTATAAACATTTAAAAAATATGTAAGACAAAAAATATAGTTAATTTTGTTCATTAATGTCAATACAACGGCTAGGAAGTTCCTACTATTAAAAAATAATAATAATTTTTGAATTATTTTTTCATATAACTCTCTGTTGTGTGCAATGTAAGATTTCAGTGAAACCTATTGCTCAATGTCAAGTATGATATCAAATATAATTTCCCATTTAAAATGAAATTAACCTTAACTTCAAAAATATTAATTTAGATGAAAATTTATTATTCTATAAATACATGGGATGTTATAGAAATGATACTTTTTGTTGAAAAAATTCACTCTTCCTAAATTTAGCATACACATTACCCGTTCTCAAACTATTCAACATAATCATAAAATTAACATCATTATCTTCACTGAAATTGGAATATATGATAATATAATATATAAATAATACAACTAATTGATCAATGTGATCTTTAAATATTATTAATTATATCCATAAAGACTATGGGGTAGGTTTTAAATCCAAATGACATAACTATGAATTTATGTTTCTTATATATTATATGAATGATTTTATTGCGTATATCCTATCTTTTTATTCATAATTTATAGTACATATATATCAAAGGGAAGTCTTTTATAACTATAAATATTAGATTTGTTGATCAAACAATTCATCAATATGAGGTAGATGATACTTGGTCTTGATCTTAATATTGGTCTGTTCCGGATAATAAATTCAGAGACATATCTATCTATATTTTTTATTAAAAAATATATTTTTGGTTCACTCCATGGTTAATCACTTAGGTATATAGAACCCTTATCCAAGATCTCCTAGACTTTTTTCTTCAATTCCCCTAATTCAATCGTGGTCATTCTATAAGGAATCTTAGATATAGGTATAACAACACGTATGTGTTCTTTTGAAAACTCAATCTCACAACATAGGGTAATACTGAACAACTCTTCAGTAAAAACATCAATGTAATAATTCACAATCCTCATGTTCTAAATATTTACATTCTCTTGAAACATATGAACTATATACCACTCATTTTTAGGTATTAAGACTCATAAAATGGAATTAATTTCCCTAGGGAGTTCAAAGTCATACCTACACCAATATATGATCAAAGGTTAATTTAAGATATGAAATATTCTTATCAATTACAATAATTAATATGATATATATATAGATATATCTAGTAAGTCCCAAAAATCACATCAAAATCTAATAAATGGATGATAATAATTGTGTCAATAAGAATATTCCCAAAAACATATATCTAAAAGAAGTTAATGATATGAGATGAAATCATCATACCACAAGGAGTTTTCACTGATAATTAAATATTTAGTCCTTGAGAATATGAATTAATATTATTATATGAATTTAAATATATATCAAAATTTATATAAATAGGCTCAAAATGATGTTTCCAACACTAATCATATGTAGCACTACACCAATTTCATCATTAAATCTTTAGTCCCTTACAAAAACCAAAATGACTAGTGTGAGTATCAAGAAATAATAAATTGATTACAAAATCATATGATTCGGAACTAAGAAGTCTTAAATTATAAAGCAGTTAGCCTCAAGCATTTTAGGCTTATCTTATATCGCTTTTGGAACATTATAAGTTGTTTTAGGTTCTACATTCTTATACTTCATAACCTAATCCCCAAAAACATCTTAACCTAACTCTGATACAAAATATGAGAACCCACGAACATAATGAATACATATAAAATAATTTTACATTAATATCAGTTACATATCACAATCAAACACACCTTGTAACCTATATGTTCAGTGAATATGGAGATTAGATACATGAATAACTAATTTTAAAACAATGTGTACATTTCTCCATTGTCCCACCACACTAGGCTTCCCTATAGATATATCATATGTAATACACATCATAAAAACAAGTTTAGTTGAAGAATATGAAATAGGTGAACATAAGATATATAAATCATGGATAATATATGCACATAACATGAACATGTGTGTATGAGAACAAAATCAAGCCGCACAGACTAGTTTAATAAGATCATATCCATCAAATAAAAGATCATAAAACATAATTCATTATATAAGGATTTTTTGAATAGCATAATACATGATAAAAAATAGTAATTTAACATTATTCAATCATCATCAATAAATAAAACATGAAATTATATAGTTTTATAACATAATAGTAGGGTATAAACACAATCATAGAATTTAAAAAAATTTCCAAGGTTAACTACCACGATATTCATTCCATAATGTAATAGGGTGAACACTTTCCCATAACATAGTGTACTTGGGATAAAAATATACACCATAGAAAATTTTGTACTTGGGTCAACTATATATGTCCTATATAAATTTGGATTTGGCTAACCACCTATGTCCTTTAACCTTTTGGACATGGGCTTACCATTCATGTCCTACAACCTTTTGGACATAGTCTAACCATCCATGTAACATCATAATAATTTCAGATATAAATTTTTTTCCAAATTTATGGGATATATGTAATGGAACAACTATCATATATTTAATAGCATATATTTGTGTTACACATGAACATGAAAACATTCATAATTCCTTCATATATTAATGAGCCTATTTGAAATAATTAAGGTTCATGAATATTTCCAAAAAAACATGATCATTATTCATCTAGAGAAATAATATATAAGAAAAATTAGATAATATCCTTAGTGAATCATAATAAACATTAATGTATACTTACATTGATAAAATATACTTTTGAAAAGGATTAAAAATATTTTGAAACATTAGAAGAAATGCCATATTTTAGGTTTGAAAAAATTTAATTTAGAATAAAATAATTTTTAAGAAAAGGGAATATAATTTTTTTATAAAACTATGAATAATTTTAGAGTAATAATCTTAAATAATATTGAATAATATATATGGAAAATTCTTTCAATTGGAAGACTTTTCAAAAATATTCCTTTCAAACCATTGTAAAAAAGTAAATGACAAAAGAAAATAATTCATATGGAAAACACTAAAAAGATATTACATTATTTATTATTAAAAAATTAAAAACCAATTGAAAATGCACATTACAAATCATATATTTATATATAATTAACTACATAAAAAAATATAAATAATGTGGATATGGAGGAGAAATATTGCCAACTAAAAATACAATATAAGGTTGACTCAACATTCAATCATACTTTCGACAAATCTATGAACCAAATGGAGGTAAATGGAAATAAAATTTTAAAAAATATAAATATCCTTATTATAAGGAAAAATATGAATTTTTAGATACAAATATCAAAGAATTATCCCCAATATAAATTTAGTCATAATGAACATCCATTTCGAAGTGTCATTTAAAGGAAACTTGTATTGCTTTTGAAAATTATGAATCAAAATCCCCAAAAAGTGATAAGATAAAAAAGGATTTATAATACCTTGAATTTTAAGATATTTATCATAAAAATACATCCTTGTAGTAGTATATACACATTAAAAAAAGTGGTGAATATAAAGTACATATCAATGAAGAGAAATTGAGATGAGAAACTATTAGCTTTATTCATGAATTCTATAATGGTGAGATAAACAAATATATAACAAATGTAAACCTTTTAATCACTTAATTAATAACCTTAATCACATATTTTTAATTTTTTAATATTCAATTATAATAATTCATTACACTAATTTTTTATAGTGATAATTTATTTTCATCATCAGATGTTTTGATCTATGATTGCTTTGTATAAGTTTCATAATACATATTTCAATCCTCATTCATCGATATATATTTTCCCAATACCAGATTATTCATGGTATTAAAATATATATTTTTCCAATCATTTATACATTTCAATTTTCATTTGACGGAAGGTATGATTATGGTTCATGGGAATGGAATCCATGAGGAGCATGTCTATGTAATTTACTAAAAACATGTTATTTTATAACGATGATTTATTTTTGTGTCCCAATTAAATAACATTATTTATAAAATAAATTACCCATAAATATCATTTATTACCATTATTGATATCTTTATTCTTATTTTTAATGAAAATGGTTATGTCGGTATAACATCATTCTTATAGGTCGTGGAACTTACCAAAACAAGAACATGTTCTTCTAATGAAATGAGTTGAATTTAATAATTATATAATAATATAATAATTTTAATATGAAAATAATTATGAAAATAGATAATAATTTGAGTGGAAATTGGTATTTTAAAATGCTTTATGTGAGAAGGAAATTGAAGATTATGGTGATGAACTAGATGCATACTTTGATGAATTCACTCCTTCTCAATACAAGTTTCTTATGAAAGTGGGATTTAAGACATATTATTGGTTCAATATTAAACATGAGACCTAAAAATAGTCTTCGAGATGAAAATTTGGAAGGTATTAAAGAGATAAATAGAGGAAATAGCGGTTTAGGATTGGTGAAGTATGGATCCTTTTATATGTGAGTTTTGAGTGTAATTTTCCCAAATACCCATTTTATAATGTATAAGGTTTTGATTTTAAAAAGGAAAGTTGACACAAGTGAAAATATAATAGATAATAAATTATGGGAGTTGTATAATTCAATCATTCATCCATTATATTATGAACTTGTTTTATATTCTAGTTCATTTCTCATAGTTAAAGCCATTCTCTTAATTTTACCTTAATCTTGGTAACTCAATTTTTACCCTAGTAACTTATTTTTATCTCTTCAAAATGAATTTGAAATTACTAACTAATTTTAAATTTTTTAATAAGAATAATAAATGAATATTTTTAAATTTCTAAATGTGAAAAAATTAATATTAAAATAATTTATGTATAACGCAGAAAATATTTTTTAAGAGAAATATATCTTTATGATTATAAATATATTTATTATCGTTTCAAAATAATAATCATTAAAATAATTTTAATTTGTTTTATTATATATATAAAAAATTAACTTCCTTAAAATTATTTTTTAATCGTGATTAATTAAATTTATTCTGGTAAATAATTTCTAAAATATTGAATAGCAATTCATTAAAAATAGTATCCCTTCTTAAAATAAATTTAATCACAACCCATTATTTATCATATATCCATCCACTTTTATCAATAAATAAGTATTAATATATTTATATTAATTTTTTATACATATAAAATAATTATTTTTCAATAATAATAATATTAATATTTTTTAATGAAAAAATTCATATTAATAATAAATTATTTTTGTTTTATTCTAGGATTGTTTATTATTTTTGAATTATATTATATGTTACTTTTTACTAAAAATTACACAAACTCATTGTACATATTTGATACTAGTATATACAATGACCATATGCCCATAAATCCAATGATCATAATATATTCATATATATAATCATAAATATATCTCTAGAATCATTCATCCTTTGCATTTACATTAGTCTCAAAATTTCTATAATATTTCTATTATTTTAGTTTCCTTTCAAAGTTATAATAGGATATATGATCTTAAATTCATACCATGGGGATAAGTATTTCATATTCGTGGCATTTTTTTTACTTTGGGGATTTATTCATCGTGTATTATTTTTAATGAATTATATTTAATTATCATAACATATAATTTTTTTTTCCATTATTATAATTATTTATCATAGTAAAATTATCATGGATTATTTTAGTTTAGTGTGGCATGAGAAATAATAAATTCAATATAATATTTATTTATAAGATAATAGATACTAAAATCATAGGGTGTTACATCTATGTGATCATGTAAGAATCCTTCAAGTCCGTGCTTCTGACATAAGATTAATTATTTTATCCCTTACTATATAATGTGAAATTATTATCAATTAAAATGTACTTAAATGGTGTAATTAAAAAAATATATGACCAAGTGGAACATAAAAGAAGAAGTTTCTTGCATTGAGTGAAATCAGAGCTTCAACTAAAGGAATTGGGGGACACTGTGCTTGAAGGTTGGTAGGATAAAATGAATTCAAATGGATTTATCCTAGAAGAAATTATTTATAGGATTATAATTCTTTTTTTTTCAAAAGGAATATTATAGCCACCATCATGTTTGTATAATACTCTAACTAATAGAGAGAAATAAGAAAACCCAAGTTAAACACAGACCTATTACTAGCTATTTTTTTATTAAGGGTTAATGTTATTGAGAGATTTTGATTTGGTAGAAGATCTTGTCATTAATTATTTGGTGGTGAAATAAAATATTTCATGATGAAATTATTGAGTGCAGGCCCTATTATTATTTTTGGTTCAAGAAAACTAACTTCAAAATGTTGTGGAGTAGTTGAACAGAGATTGTCTAAAGTATCCATTTAACAAGTAAATATATTATAGGATAGGGTAAATCTTAAATTGAGCTATTCATGTGGAAGGGTGTGAGGAAAGAAATAATATTTTATTTTTTATATTAAATTTTGAACATTTCATAAGGGTCTTAAGTATTTTCTATTTAAGGGGAATGTGCATCTTGAATTAGTCATTCCCATACATGATTGGAGAGCCTAATTATTATTGTTTTCTCTATTAATAAGAGAATTATTCTACTATATCTTATATCTTGCTTCTATTTTATTCATTGAAAAACAACATATTAATTATTTTTTGTGTTGCGATTATTCTTACACATTCCTATTATTTTGAATTTATTTGGTTTTAACATTAATATCATATTTTTTTATTTTTCTCTTCAATTCATGTTTGAATTATTCTATTATATTTGTCTCGTGAACACAAGCCTCCTCATATAGAGATCTAACCCACTTTTGTTTGTTATGGAAGCAATATATATTCTGTTTTTGAGTTTTTAATTCAATTTTTTCACATCTTTATCATCCATTCTCCGAGGATTAAGATTTGAGGTGTTATTAGAGTGGAGTTATCCAATGATTCCTTAAATATATTTTTCCATCTTCTTTAACGTAAATATTTTTATTTTCTCCTAGAGTGACATAATTTGATAGATATAGTCATTAAAAGGGAGGTAAATTATGTCTAAACAGTTACATCCAGGAGAAGCTAAACTAATTTTATGAATTTAATTCCTCATGTTCATAGTCATTTTATGATGATGACTTTAGTACTCTATAGATTATAGTGAGTTGAAACATAGATAGAGTTAACATGTTTAATTGTTATAAAATATTTTTTAAAAAAATGAAGGAAAAAATAAAGGTATAAATGGTGAGAAAGGTAAAATATATCATCATGGGGGTATAAAAAATAAATACCCAAATAGTAATATCTTAGAAAAAATTTACAACTATTGAGAAAGATCATAAAAATATATTAATCTTTGGATAATTCCTATGAATGTTTGAATTCATAAAGATTGTCTGAAACTATTTCCCCTCCCTTAATGTATGATGGAAAAGATAATAATACCCACCAATGTTGAGACATTGATGAATAATGTATGTTATAAGCTAATTATAATTCTATGTTGATGAAATAGACTTTATAAAAATAGATGAGTAAAGTTACAAAAATTTTGGAATAATTAATTTATCCTTATAGATAGAAAGGATTGTTAGAGGTTGATTAAAATCAATTTTAATATAATGATTAATTAAATTGTTAGATAATTATTTTTTTATGACTATGTGTTTCATTCTCCAATATCACTTTGTTATATTCAATATTTTTTTTAACTTTTATTTTATGGTTTTATTCATCATAAATAATTTTTTCTCTTTTATTTAAATATTTCTATAAAAAAACAGAAAATATTATTAAATAAAAAAGTTAACAATCAACTAAGAGAATTTCATGATCGAACACTAATCCCTTTCGATATAATGATCCTTATTGTAATCTCCATATGATGCCCCGAGCTATTTTATAAATTTATAATGTACAATAGTGTCTCTTTGATAGAGTCCCTGTACATCACCATACACTTACATGGATTGTCTCAATCAAGGGAAAAATGAAATATTCAATATATGAGATAGAAAAATATCATATTGATTGATCCTTAACCAATGAAATTATTTGTATTATAGAGAATGAACACCAAATTAACTCAACCATAAGTCAATAATAATAAAGGTATCAAAGTATGAAGTTTCTCAGCTTAGGAATCGTTTCAACCATAGGTGTGAGGATTAAATATGAAACATGCACCACAAGTATACTAAATACATTCCTTATGACACTCCATTTAGAATACTTGTGGATTATCCAATTCACAAAACTAATTTTGCGTCACATGAGGATATTTCATTTCTTAATATAGAATCCTACCCATGATAACCTTAACATTTTATCATGAACTATATTACTATTTGTTGAAAATAAGTTATGGATAACCTAAATTAATACTTTTAATGGTAAAATATCATGAAATTCACTAATATATGTATCCAATAAGAAAACAAATTTTAAAGTGGAGACTGACTTTTGTGCAACTAGATGCATCTTGGTTCTTAAAATCCTTTAAAGATAATAAGTTATCCATACATAAGAACATATTTTATCATATCCCATATTATAGACCATATGTGATTACTTATGTTTGATATACTTTAATTTTTTTTAACTCATTATATATTCAGGTAATTTCTGTTTCATCTCTAGGTGACGATATGACTAAATTTCCTAAAAACCATTTTATTGGGTAAAATATATGGTGTTTTTTTGAATAATAGTGATATTAAAAATCATATTAATAATGTATAAATATTTGAAAATATTTTTGAAACTTATTTATTTCATAACATTAAATGTTATGATGTTGATAAATTATGTTTTCTTCTTGGAACCATTTCTATGTTCATCATCATCATCATTCTTGGAACATTTCCTTCCAAAAATTTCTTTTAGATCATTTTAATAAAAAAAATGTGACTCTTTAAATTACTTTTTTTTACCAAAATAACCTAAACTAAGTTGCGATATTGAGTGAAATTCACATTGAATTATACTAGTTTAATATTTTCTTTTTTATAATTTGTAATTATATAAGTACAAACATAATTACATTAGTCTCTTTAGAATTATATTTTCTCTAAAATATCATTCTATTATACAAAATATCTTTTATGTTTTGGATATAACACTTATATCATTTAGTTGTAATAATAAAAAATAAATAATTATCAACCATTATGATTATGGTATTCTATGTTCATATATTTATATAATGAGAAAATGGTTTAATTATTTAAAATTCCCTGCTAAAAAGTGATGAAACTATTTCTATCATATTTTAACAAATATCATTCATAAAATATTTTATCATGGATAAAATAAATTATCATGATATTTTTATTAAAAATGTTATAGAATTTTATGAATCATAAGTAATTAATATCAAACCAACCATCTAATTTATTTATAAGAACAATGTTATGTCCAAAAGGTTTCTGGATACCCTAGGGGGGGTGAAACAGTGTTTGTATATTCTTTTAGATCTTCTTCCTACCACACTAGATATTGAACTATTTATTATAGTGGTAACTTATTATGCTCATTAATGATAATTTTGATAGTTTTATTTCCAATTTTTATCTAATGACAATTATATGAAAGTAAAAAACCAATGGAATAACAAAGACACATTGATTTTTACTTCATTCAACCTCACTGGGCTACATCCAAGTAGCATACAACAACACTGTGATGATTGTTCCAAATTTACTAAGGATCACTAACAATAATGATTTTCAGGCTTGATCAATTAGATTCCAAGAATCACTATCTTTATAGGTTTTAGGGTTTGTTCACTACATTCTAAAGGTTCACTGCCTATGTCTCTTTTTTCTGGCTCATTGCGAGTGGAGAAGATCACTGTCTTACTCTTCCTTAGATCATTGCTCTTGGAAGGGATCCACCAATAGTTTATGGAATTTAGGTACCTTTATAATAACTAATGAATGCATCCCCCACATTATGTAGCTGCTCTATTGAATTACAATTTTAATCTACTATTGAATACAGCTTTACCACAGATGTACTGGGAAATTTCAAAACATTCACACAACCATAGTTTGAATTGAACACTTATTTTAGTATGGTGCACATGTGTTTAATTTTTCACAGAAAACCAACAAGATTTATAATCAAAACATGCATGAAACACCCTTCTTATACTCACAACAAGAATGTACCAAACCCTTTTACACCCAAATCACTATTGACATGAAACTACCATCTGGCACACAACTTTTGAATCACCCACTTATTGAATTCCCTCACCACTAGCACATCTATATATCCAATTTTCTTTAAGTGTTTAGATTATTAAAAATTATAGGGGTATCCATCTATTTATATGTATTTTTGAGACCCTAAGCACACGATCTGAAATTTTTCCCACAACATGCTAGTCCATTCACCCAAGCCTCTATCAATATAGTCACCTTACACGTCGCTCCATAACTGCACACCCTTATTTCATTGGCCATATTTTGATGTTCTGATCTTGAAAAAAAATGAAATGATACATTATAGTCCTTACAATGACTATTGGAAAAATAACTTTACCAAAAGCCTTTTTCTCCAATCTCTAGTTTTGGGACCAAAATTTTTGGCAATCACAGGAAAACAGTACCACGTTTTAGATGATATTATTTTACCACCTCCAGATCACCCTTTCCTTTTTAATGGTTCCTTTTCACAATATATTTTCAACAATTTCAATATAACTCCAAAATAGACCATGGAAACCCTCTTTTTCAACAAAAAAAATCAATCCAAAAATGATTTAATGTTACCTTGATGGAGTTTTACCAACAAACTATTGTTTACAATAACTCCACTTATCATGTAAGTGAATGTAATATGAAAATAAAAACCTTTTTTATCCAATGTATCATTAAGGTAATGTACTATATCTAACTCCATTAGGAATCAATACCTTCTCCCATCAGGTGAATATATAATTTAAGCTATAATCATTAATCCTATACCAATTTTAAAATTTTATAATTATTCATAATAATTGTTTAATGTATAGTTGTTATCATATACCCATAAAAATATTTTTTTTCTAAAATAAAATATATACTATAAATGGACTCTCTAGAGAGTTTCTTAAAACCCTTCAAATATTATAAATAATTTCACTACCAATGCCAATTTATCCTATTGTGAAAACACTACCCTTCTTTTGAATCTTCTTTCATTACTTTAAAAGATGGGTTGTGCTTTCCATGACCAAACTTATTCCCATTTGTTGACAAACATTATACCCTTTATTTTCTATACCATCATCATGGTACTCAATCCTAGACCTCCCATGTCCTACATAGTAGTCTTAGACATATTGAGGAGATAGACAAACTTATATTGAACTCATTCATATTTTAATTCATAATGAACCCTCGAAACCTTTTCTAAATTGAATAAAAAATTTATTTTTATGGCCAGATCAAGTCTATGAGGTAACCCTATTCACTAAAATAATTTATATACCAAATCATATTCAATACACACTTTATAAAAATAATGTTGAAATAGTGGTTTTATAAACCATCGCTGATCATTTGTTAATATAATTCCTCAACTATTTTATGGTAGTTTTTAAAATGGTCAAAAACATATCAATTTAGTGATGTTTTTATTTTAAACCACCACTATATGAAAATATATTAATACTAAGTGTAATTTTTAATTAAAACTACCAGAATGTATTTCTAGAAAATGAATCCCATGTCACCCTCGACTAATTTACCTCAACCCTAACTACCCACTATCTCAAGCCCCTGTTAATCCCTTAAATAAACCTATATCATTACCAATACAAACTATTTTTAAGATCCATCATCTCTGAGCCCCCAGTTCCCCCTCTCCCTTGAATTGAATCCTCAAACCCTTTAAATTAGGGTCCCCTAAAAGCCTTGGCACCTTTAGTTTCTCTCTTTATCAACCTCTAAATATCCATGTCACATTGAACATGGATTTATCCTCTCCCTCAAACAATGTTAACGATTTTGTATTGCTTATAATGATTATTTTATAAAATTCATATCTATAAAATAAATTTTTATTTATAATAATGTTTTTTATTATGAAAATACCTCTAGAATCATGAATTTTTTTTAAATTGATGTTGGGGGATATTTTAAATTTATTATTAATACTTAACATATTTTTGATATATATTAAAATGACACTTAAAAACACTTAAATTTGTGAATTATAAAATTTTTCCTTAATTATATAATCCAATTATTTAGAGTTATGGTGTGTTTGGAATATTATATATATAAATACATCATCTTAAACTAAAAAAAATATCATTATTTAAAACTCCGTATAGTGATCCTAAATCCCACATATCTTCTGAAACTACATACGATACCTTGAATAAAATACATAAGGGAAATGCTAATCAATAAATAATAGTAAGGGAATAAACATGGTAATGAGGCAGAACATTATTTTCAAGAGGAATAACCGGATATCATAATGTAAATTATTGTAAGAATTAAAATATGAAATAAGTAATTGAAATCATAAGATTATGGAATTATAATAATTTTGAAACATCATAAATCAGGAAATCCCCCGAATATTTCTAGGTTAACTACTAATAAAACACCTAATATCATAAATACCCAAATAATAATATTATTCTTAAGCTAATTACCATCATAACACTGTGTTATTAGGCTAAATGATTCTGAACCATATATAATTCACTTAGTCTTACTGTCCCTTCACCATACATGGTATCTTGTAAGTAATTTACATTATACAATTCAAAGGATCTCTATAATGGAACCTATAATCACATAATAATATTTTCATGCAATGTGAACCATAAGGTAACAAAACATTACATAAATAATAAGTGTGATCAGACTCATGAGAAGGAAGAGGGTTTTATAATCTTGATTTAAGAAATAAAAAAAGGTTATATCATAAGGATTAATAAGAGAATAAGTTGTTAAATCAATAAAAAAATTCATAATTACAAAATTAAACTAGTTCTTGGATACGGATTTAGAATACATAAAATTCTTGAGAATGATCTCGGAGAAGAACGAATACAATTGTACCAGAAGGGTGAAGCTTTATGAAATGTGCAATGGGTATTTGAAAGGATGTAAAGATCATATTACTGAGTATAATGAAATAAAAAAAGGATATTCCAAAATGTATATATTAAAGGGAAATATATAAGAAAACAAAATATTTTAATGAGAAAAAATAGAATAAAAGGAAGAAAAATAATGGACATGTATAGCTGAAAAGACTTGAAAGATGTATAGAAGATCTCTAATTGTGTTTTAAAATATTATTTTATTGAAATCCCGCATCACAATTTATGAAAATGAATATTAAATTAAAAATAGAAGAATGTAGATATGTTTTTAAAATGATATAATACTTAAAAATGGTTCAAATTAAAAAGGATAAAATCAGTGGGAAGTGATGTTATAGACAAATAGGGTAAACTGTCATTTAAAAGGATAAGAAATATATCTAACATAAATGAATTTTCAGAAAGTAATACGACTCACCAGTAAATACTATTTTAATAAAAGGTGATCTCCCATGATTAAAGTAGGTAATATCATATGAAATTAAATAGGGAACTCTGAGAGAAACAATATAACTCAAGAAATCAAACTGAGTTATGAAATACCCTTATATTTTAGGGAAGACATCAATCATATACCAAAACAAGGAAGTGAATGAATGGAAGTTATGTTTCTAATTTGAACAAAAAATTATGATATTATAATTTATTGGGATATTAGATACACCATAAAATGAAAATTGGTGGGTAGTACCAAAGCATTGTATAATTAAGGGTGATTGAGACAGAACTCTTACGACATAAGATACATTCTAATAAAAACCCCTTGAAGGTGAGAACGATTGATGTTAAAGTTAAAATTAAATTAATAATTATAATTAATTACATTATGCATAAAATAGAAGTATACACACCGTTTAAATGAAAATATGTGCATAAAATAAATTAATGCATAACATTAATAAATTTATTCATAACATTAAAACATATCTCAATGAAGCGAAATTGAGAAAAAAACCCTGAACTCATGTTTAGAAGAACTCTAAATTTTCACCTAAATTACTAAATAATAAAATTAAATTAATTAATTATTTTTCCAAGAACCTTATGAATCTATATTTAATTTTATAAATCCCTTCAATTTTATTTTGGTACTTATTTTTAATATTTTTCCCTTATTTTGTTTACTTGGGGTTGTTCGGTTAATTTATTTATAACACATTCATTTTTCTCCATGGTAAAAGGTGTTATAAAATGACTTATAATCACCATAATTGTGGAATTTTATTTCCATTACTATTCTATAAGGATATTATATAGAATTTAAATATTTACCCTAAAATTTTCTATTTTAAGAAAGGTACCACGATAAATCCATTTAAGGCAGTTAAAGTTATTATAACCATTAATTATTTTTATTACATATTAATTGTTATATATTTTTATTATGGAATATTAATAGTGTCAAAAATATTATTTTTAAATTCTAATAAATTTTTAAAGTCACTCTTGATAACTGGTTTTTATGAAAAATGTGTTGTCCATGGAGGCAGTTGTCCGCACACATGCATGATGACATTTTCATTTTTCTAAATGATTTTGGAATAAATTATAAAATGAATATTTAGTTAGTATAATAGAATTTAATAATTGTAAAAATTTTAGTGTTATCATACCTTTAAGGATATAGGGTTCTAAAGAGGTGTATAATATGAAACGAATTTAGAAAATTTGGGTTGACAGGATTACCATTCACTTGGAAGCTCTTCCCTGGGTAACTCTTTAAGACTCTTTAGCTTGTAATTTTTGGGGATAACAAGGATTAAAATGAATGGGGTTTGGTTTTAAGGAGATAATAGGTTAGATTTGTTTGTTAAGACAAGGCTTTTTAATGGGTGTAGAAATGGGGAGTAGGTGGTATCCTTTTATAAGTGCAGAAAATGAAACATTTGTAAAAACTCATTATTTATCAATAATACCAATACACTATTCAATTCCAAACAATACATAAATGGAAACCAATGGTGTGGGGAAATTGATAAGGTCGATACAACCTCTGAAATATAATATAAAAAATGTTATTCACAAGTTTAATCCTTTTAAATTATGTTAAACAACTTTTACCCAAATTTACCATTATCATAGTTACTTCACATTCACCGTTGGAAACTAATTTTAATTGAAAAAATTTACATTGAAATTATTTAAAATTTTAACATGAATATTTCAAAAATATAATTTTTTTTTGAAATAAGATTTAATATATTGAGATAAATTAATCATACTATTATCATACATCACACATAAAAATCGAGTTTTCAAATTATATTTTTAAGAAAACAGTTTATGAATTGAAAAGAATTATCAATGTTAGTAATGATAACAATATTAATAAGATTATTATTTTTCAATGAATTTCTATGTGGCATTAAAATAAATCCAAAACTTAATTTCACAATGAATAATTATAATTTGATAAATAGTTGAAAAATAATTTTCATAATAAATTTTTTGATTTTCTAAAATGATATTCATGTGTTTTATAAATTGATCATTGTATTTTTAATTTTTTTTATTTTAAATTTAATTATATAATTTTTTTACTTTGTAATTATTTCAGAAACATATAATTTATATAAAATTTGAAATGTTAGGAAAATTAGTTTTTTTCACTATTCACCAGAAAATCGTTTTTTTAGAAAATATCAAAAAATAATCTTTAGCTAATTTTTATATAACTAATTAATATTTTTATTTTATAAATTTAAAATTATAAAATTTAAATAATTTTTCTTTTAAATAAATCTAAATATTATATAAATAACTACAGTTATAGAAAAAATATAGTTTTTAAACATTATATATTCTTATTATAATTTCATATAGATTTATAATTTAAGTGTTCTTAATATATTTGTTCATATATATTAAATTTTTAAAAGTGTTAATTTAATTTATTAAGAAAAAATATAAATTAATTAATATAAAATTTCATTGAAAAAGATATTACTTTTATGCCAAATAAACTTTAACAAACAATATTATTTAATTATATATATATTGTAATTTCATTTCAATACTCCAATGCTTTTTACATATTTATTTGAGTTTTATATATTCATCATATCATATTTTAATAACAACAACAATAATACTAATATTATTATTATTATGTGACTTGTAAATATATAAATATATTGTTATAATATTTCAATATCATATTTTTATTTTGTTGTGAGCTATATATTTTGTAACAACACAAAAAAGTAGTATACCGATTTGATATATAGATCTTGACCATATTTGATATGACTATAATTATAACCAAAATATTCTATTCCTATATATTTACTAACTAAATCATCTATTCATTCCAATCACACATTTTAATGCACAATTATTATTTCAATTTAAAAATTTTGAATAATTATTTCTCCTTTTTTGTGATCTTTCTCATTATAGATTTTTTATATTGATGATCATTAAGGTTGATGATGAACCAAGATATTTCCTAGTCTTGAAGATTTTACTCTCCGCTATTTATTTTCTCCAATAGATATATGGACTTTAAATTCATGTAGTTAATCTATGGTGAGTAATAATCAGGGGTGTACAACACATAGTTTTGTTTCTATTTGTAATTTTCCACTAATAAAGGAATAATGTTTTGATAGTTTAATTCATATCTTGTATGAATCATTTCTTATGAAATTTAAATTCCACTAAAAAAGTTAGAATAATAAAAATATTTTTTTATAAAAGGAATAAACATACTAAAAAACCGATTCATTACATCTGCAGTCAAATATAATATTTACTCACAATTTTAATAACCTATAAATAATGAATATAGGTGCAGGTATTCATAACATATTCAACATTAAGGATATAACTTCTATTATGAAATATATATTAAATGCATTGTTTATGACTATTTAAACTTGATTCTTCCAATAACATTGACCATTTAAACAATAAAGTACCCAACTATCTATATAACATAATCATTTGAATCTCTAATAAATTAAACCAAAGTGAAATCTCATATTCCTTCAAAAATTAACTCTTATATTTAACCACTAGTTCATAATGAAACACACCAATATATATATCATAATCAATAAATGATCTAAAACACACCAAAAATATCATTAATTATTTATAAATCCCAAGTTTAGTAATAATTTCAATCCTATTTTTTCAAAATTAATCATCCCTTTATTACCTCAGCATCATGAATATGTTAATCCTAAGGGTTAATCCAAATCACAATCAGGTTTTCTTTAATTGTTATCACCAGAAATACAACCTTATCATAAAATATGTTATCAGTGTTATTGATATTATTTAATTTATGTTTCCATATCATTAAAGAAACAATATAGAAGAAAAATCCTGAGACATTTCACATAACACTCTTGGCTATTAGAATACACAATAACACCATTGATAAATATCACTCACTAATGAAAATTTGTATGATTAATTTCTATAATGCTGTCAACCTCACTAACATAGGTAATATTCGGAAACTCACAATTTCTATCATAATCGAAATATAGTAATATTCTGAAACAATAATGTTTTATCCCTTATTTAATTATAATTCATAGTAGTTTTGGGACACATTCCTTTATCATATTCATCCTCATGATCATGTTTTAAACCAATACTAAAACAAAAATGGTTACGATAATATCCAAAATAATCTGAGTATATGAATATGAAATCATAATCCTAATTTTTATTTTACAAAAAAATGTTTCATTTCAATATAGGATACTTTAATTTCATTTATTTCATATTTGATTTAAGATATATCTATCAAGGCTATACCTCGGTTACTTTAAGTTATGTTCCCTCATACCAAATAAACTAATATATTAATATAAATATGAAATAAATCCTTTATAATTTTTCAAAAAGAGAATGACCAAATAATAACCCCTAGTAGTGTCCATCTTGGGGTGTAGTTAGGCCTCTTTTTCATGAACCAGGATATGATTGAGTTAGTTCCAAACACAACCTATTTGGGGTTATAACCCCTAGGAAAAACATTTACAAATCCAGAATCCACGTTGTAGTATCCAAATAGTGTTTTAATTATAATAAAAACCACACAATCTATACTCTACAAAAAATTTAAGATGTTCTATTATTCTTAATATTATCCCTTATACTTTTACCTTGGGTTTCCACTAAGTTTATATTTTCCCAATCTAAATCAAATAACTAGACCTTGCTCATATACCATCTATAGAACCCAAGAAATGAAAAAAATGCAATCCATTAATTGTAAGATACATGAAAAATAATAAAATCTAATGATATTGACGTATTGTTTATTTAAAATATTAAATTCATAAATAGATCATCTGAAATGATCAAACCATTGTTATTTAACACTCTCTATAATGATCATAACTCTCATAGATCATTGAAAAGAATATAGGATACCCTGATGAAAATATATATGGAAAATGGTCATCCAGAAATTCTAGTAAGGGACTAAACTTTGAATTAAATAATAAAATGAGAGTCAAGAGGAATAACATGATATCATAATGATATTAAGAATAATTATGTAAACATGGTATAAGGAAATGTAATAATAACAACATTGAAGCATAACCATGTGTTAATCGAGTAAATCTTGAAATCATAACTATATGTCCTAGATAACCATGAAGAAAATATAACATCGAATAACATACAGTCAGTATCATTTTACTTTCAGGCTAAATTCCATCATAATAGAGTCCTCTTAGGCTAACAACTCATGCCCCAAAAATAATGTTCTTAGTTTAACCACCCACACATTATACATGGTATCTCATAAGACGGTAACATTACCCAAAACATTGGAGGGATATAATGTAACCACCAATCACATCATAATAATTATATTCATATGTGTTTCAAATGAGAGAATAAACCATACATAAATCATAACCACAATCGAACCCATGAGGAGGAATTAGGTCTCATAATACTACTTTAAGGAATAAATGAATGCTAAATCATATTTATTTTCAATAGAATAATTAACTAAATAATTTTTTACAAAAATTATTTCAAACGGAATATAGCTTATGAGCATACTGTTTTAATGAATAAAATTCCTAAAAATATTGAGGAGTGTAAGGAATAGAAATAATCCACTTGGGTGAAGATTTATAAAAAAAAGTAATGGGGTTTTTTCATGAAAAAAAGAGAATATTAATTTCTATAAAATTATAATTGAACCAATAGTGTTATCTATAGAATAATGATAATTTTTAGAATCTATAAATTTTTTAAAATCATTTTATAGCGGTGATTTTTGACCCAAGATAAGAACTAGGAATGTTCCCATACAAGATATTTTCTAAAAAGAGGGAATTTTAGAGAGAACTAAAAACATGTACAACCCTATAATTGTGAAATATAATAAAATATTTATATATTTATATGAAATATATATATAAATATAAGAGGTTAATGCTAATAATGTGGCATAAAAATGAAAAAACGAAAAGGTAATGTGTAACAGAGAAAACATAAGGAGAAACATTATAACTCATGAAAGAAGATTCAGTTAATAAAGGCCCGTATAATTTAGGTAGGACATCACTCATATCCCATAGAAAGGAATTTAATAAATATACGTGTTGTTTAAAAGTTTAATAATAATTTATGGTATTATAAGTCATGAGGGTTGTAAATACACAATAGAAATAATGATTTATGCCTAATATCGATGAACACCTCAAGGAATGGTAATTGAGATAGAACTCTTCTGGATTATGATACATTCGAATTAAACCCCTTTTGTAAGATCCTGAACTATTATAAAGATTTCATGGGCTTGTTTATAGGTACTATTTTTCATTTTTTTTGAGTGTTTCACATATGGGTTTTACCTTACGGTGTGTTTGAGTGTAAATTGAAGAAAATTGGAAGAAAGAGGGATGCGTATAAATGGCACACAGTTTTCCCTAACCATGTACCATATTAGGAGAAACCATTATCTCCCTAGATTATATGTATGGTTATATTGAATGGTTTGGAAAATAATTGAACTATTCTAATAAAATCGTGCATGGGTTTTAAAATAACCGAAAAATTAGTCTTAAAATTTCCCATACCCCCATAATAACCACTAATCGGCCCTAATTCCTCCCTAAAATCTATTTAAAACATTATGAGGCTCTTGGATAGATTTGAATCCCTTATGACCTCTATTATTCATTATTTTAAAATGTTGGGGCCGAAGCCTCAATTTATTATTTAAATAAAAGACCTCCTTATGACATGGTAGAGGGAGACACATTACATAGCCCAAACACCCATGGCCAAGTGTCCTAAATACAAGGCTTGAAAGCCCATTTTTTGGCCCAAAGGACTCCTCGGGGAATAGTACTGCTACAGTAGCCCTACTACTACAGTAACTGCAATAGTACTGCCACCTCTACAATGCCTCATCTAATCCCGTGTGGTTCCCATATTCTCTCCCATATCTCTATCAACTTTTTGAGGAAACTATCCTCTAACTAGTTAGATATAGATCCATGATTATTGGATCTAGATCTTTTTCTTTGTGATATTTGTTGTTTTATCTTGAATTTGGCTTTCCAATCCAGATCTCATTCTATGTCCTTGTTCCGCACAAATTGTGGATTTCTATTGGAAAACGTTTATCATCAAACCTTATGTAGGTGGTCTATAATTCACATAAAAATGTCAAGAATTAAATTATGTGTGTGTTGTATGATTTATGTAATAAGATTATAAATTGAATTTCAAATATAGAATTAATTAATTTAGTGAATTAATTAAATGAGAGAATTGTGAAATTAGGAATCATGGGATTGTGAATTGAAATAATTAATTATTGAATTAATTATGGAGTTGTTGAGATTATTGAACCTGATTAATTAATTATTTAATTAATTAATAATACTTTTGGTACTATGAAATTTTTTTGATTAGAAATAATGAATTATTGAATTAATTATGGTGAGATTGAGATTATTTAATTGAAAAGATAATTGTTGAATTAATTTATATTATATTGAGATTGTTGAATTGGAATAATTAATTTTTGAATTATTTATTGGAAGTTATAATGATTATGAAATTGAAAGATATTATTAATTAATTTTTGAATTAATTAATGTTCTAATAATGTATTGGACACGGTCTGATTCATCAAAATCCCATAGCGTGAAAATAAATTCTGAATAATAATAATGAAATTCACATGTGATAATCTTGTGTGAGACATGGTGTGTCTCATCAAAATCCCATAGTGTGAATTAAAGGGATGAATGGAAACAATGACATTTATATCCGATATTAGACAATTAATTATAATAGTGGAATTAATATCTATTATGAGATAACGAATGGTAAAAATGGCCTTCATATGAGATTTTAGATGAATCATTGTAACAATAGAATTCTGAGATATGATATCCCTTAGGGATATTTCAGACTTCGATACAGGTATAATAAGGTATTGAGAGTGCATGAGTCCTCAGGATCCCTAGTGTTATGGGGTTAAAAAACTGTAATTGAATAAATATAAATGGTTTAATTTATGGATTGGGTTTATTTATTTATAAAACCACATAAACAATTATTTAATAGATACAGATCTTGATGTCATTTGTGGTGGCTTACTGAGTTGTACTCAAAGCCTACATAGGATGGATAATTAGTACCGAAAAAGAATTAATTTTTTCAAGAATGAATAAGGGAAATGGACATGTGCTAGATGAATAATTTGTGATGGATCATGGATGAGGGAACCATACATGGTTTGGGACCCACTGGGTAGTTTTCGGTGTCTTTAATTTTGTGTTTTCATTTTGACACATGGCATATCTAATGTTCAATTTTGATATTGTATTTCTAGTTTTAGTCATTTTATGATACCAATATTATCCTAGTTTTCAATATAAGTATCTTTTTATTGAATATTTATTTCCATTTTGGTATTACTCATATAGAGAGGGTATAGTTTTACCATGGTTTACATTATACCCTCACTTCTATTTGGCAGCCTCTGGTGTATGGGGAGGTGCGCTTGAGGCCATGTAGTGAACTGGCTTGGGGAATTTGTGTGTGGCACCCAGTTTGGAATGTTACAAAGTGGTATTATAGGTGATTTTTTTTTTCTTTTATCATTTTACTTTTGAAATATAGATAAGAGACTATAAAGAGTTGTACCTTGGTCATGAGCTCATTCATGGTAGTATCAAACCCATTCCTGGGGAATTTCCAATTACCTAGAGTGGGATTGATATTATAGGTATTTTATATTACATTTTAATGTTATTTTACCTTGAGTGATAAACCTGTTGTATGATGTGATAATTATTGTTGATATTTTATAATATTATACTCTTGGATGATAATGGAATGAGAGTTAAATATTCATGCATCATTCTAGGAACCTATGGCTATTTTTGAAATGCATAATTTTAGGAAAACACAGGAAAAAGAGGTTTGGTAAGTTTTTGAAATTGAAATGTTTTTCATTCCTTGTGTAATTGAATTGAAAATGTTCCTAATATGAAATTGAGAATTGTAAAATAATTCTAGATGAGAATAATGGTTATATAATTAGAAACAATAATATGAGATGAGTTTAACCTTTTTTTAACCATGACCTGGGTGAAGGATGGTTAATGTTAGTGAAAGCACCTCAGTTTTGACAGTGTGGCTATCTTTAGGGAAAATGAAAAGTTGTGTATTATTGTGTTTTCCTATTAAGAAAATCTAATAATTTTTTTAAGATATATATTTTCAAGTATAGAGATATTCTTCCATGATGATACTTGTTGAGTGAATGAAAAGAGGATATGGCTGATGATGACCCAACAGTAGTGGAACCTGAGGCACCAATAGTGCTGGGTGAGGAAGCTGCGGAGCATTTGCAAGTGAACTTTTTTCACTTTATAAAGCTTATGAAAAGAGATACATGGATGGTTATGAAGAGTATTTATGACCTGACTCAAGAGTTTCAGATGCACTACCCTCTGAATTTTACTAGAGAGGGTGGATCTGAGGAAGATGAGTTATGTATTGAGTATATCAAGATGATACATGACCATTTGGAGACTCTTGATTATAAAATGGTGAAGTTGGATGTTTACATGCTACAAGGATCATTAAGGTGTTGGTGGGAAATTCAGGATAATACTGGATAGGCTGACGGTTGGTTATGGAAGGACTTCATAAGGAAGTTCTTGGAGAACTTATATATAGAGATGTTGAGGTAGGAGAGTACAGATGAGTTCATGAATTTTACTCATGCGAGTATTTCTGGGACGTACTATTCTGGCCACATTAATAGTTTTCAATGCTTCTCTCTAGAATTTGAAGAGGATGAGATAACTATGTTCAGACTTTTATAAGGAATACTTAAATGTGATATTATATCCCAAGTAAAACACTCATAATTTAAAAAATTTATTGAGGTGGTGGATTAGACTCTCATAGTTGAAGGGAACTTCAGGGAGGCTTCTAGTGTTAGATAGTTGGTTTTAGCTAGACATTCCAAAACAAAAACTTTGTAGAGCATAAAGCGTTCTTACAACAATGTTAGCCCGGGCAGTGGGAAGTGGAGTACATTGACAAGAGGATCATTTTCTTAGGATAATACTCAAGTGATCTATCACAAGTATTGTAGGTTGGGAGACTTTTATAGATAGTGCCCCCAACCACCATTAGAGTGCTGAGGATATGGTAGTAAGAGACATCTATTGAGGTTCTTCGGGAAACCATGATAGAATGATAGTTATGGAGAATCTAGACATATCCATAGTGTAGGAATAAGAGCTTTCTCCCAATAACAGTCTAGCATTTGGAGTTCTATGGGTTGTGGCAATAGAGGTGGTTGACTTGGTGCTTTTTGGAAAAAGATAACATATCAGTAGAGTGTTATAACAAAGGAAACTCAGGATTCATCCTATGGAAGAAGGAAATGAATGCTTCATGATATTCATCCTACAATTGTGGATAGCAAACCTGGACCATCAACTATGAGTGGTACTATTATTGTTTCTTATACACAATCTAGTGATTTATTTGATACCCTTTCCTCTCATTATTTTATTTCTAAAAAACCTGTGAATTGTTTGATCCTAACTGTAGATTTCATGAGTAAGTTATTGATGATTGAAACACCAGGGGTAGTATAGTCGAGAGACATATTTTTATTCAAGGGTTTTACTCTTGAGGTTGGGGAATATCATTTTCAAGGAGATCTCTATTTTCTTGACATTTCAATCTTTGACCTAATTGTGGGTATTGATTGGATAGTAGAATTCCAATACCACATAGAATGTTAACATAGGTTGGTGGAATTTATGTATCCTAAGTGATAAATGTATACTCACCAAGGAGAGTGGGATATCTAGGTGGGATGTGAAGGGTCAAATAACCATAAACTCGGGGAACATACCACCCAGATTTCTAGTTTGTTACTGGACGATGGAGGTGAAAAGAAGGATGTCTTTTCAACCCTAGTGGATAGGTTTAATGATGTGCTTCCTAAATACTTATTATGGTTTCCACTTGATAGAGATGTGGAATTTAATATTGAGATCATGTCGGGGGCTGAGCTAGTTTCAATTCCACCATATAGAATGGAATTGAAAGAGAATCAAGAGCTCAAGAATTTGATAGACGAGTAGGAGGAAAATTTTTTATCCATCTAAATCACCATGGATTTTTACAATGTTCCATGATAAGAAGGATGATGGGGCTATATGCTTATGTGTCTATTACCAGATGTTGAACCAGATGATAGTGAAGTACTTGTATCCTCTTCCATGTATTGTTGATCTATTTTACTAGTTGATAAAAATCTTTCAGAATTAGGTATGACCTATATGAGTTTTTTCAAAATGGCCTTTGGTTGATGGATGCACCAATAGTGTTTATGGATATGATAAAATGAATCCTCCATCCATACCAAAATCAGTTCATGGTAGTGTTTGTGGATGATATAATGGTGTAATATAAGACTCATGAAGATCATTCCCAAACTCTTGACATAATCCTGATTACATTGAGAGAGAATCATCTATACATGAAGTTATCTAAGTGTTAGTTTTTGATTGATTGGGTAAACTTTTTGGGTCATATCAACTCTGAATAATGTCTGTTAGTCGATCCATAGAAGGCTCAAGCTATTTCTTCATGGGATCAACCATTGAATGTTTTCAATATCCATATCCATTTGGTTTTAGTTGGATATTATCATATGTTCATTCAATACATTACATATTTAGAAGAACTTATTTTTTGGTTGAAAAAGAAGGGGTAATGTTTGAATGGTCAGAAGAATTTGAGAATTCCTTCTTGGAGTTAAATAAGTGGTTGACATCAACACCAATCATGATCCTACCCAATTCAGGTGTGGACTATACGGTGTTTTGTGAAACTTCTATGATAGAGGAGGGATCTGTTTGGATGTAGAGAGATTGTTTTATGGCATATGGGTCTCAGTAGTTAAGGCTACAAGAGAGGAGATACCCTATGAATGACCTGAAGTAGGAAATAGTGGTTTATGATTTAATTTTTTTGAAAAAATTTCTATTGGATGAGAAGTTTAATGTGTATATAGATCACATGATCATGAAGTATATATCCTCACAACATGATTTGAATCTCTAGTAGCAGAGATAGGTAATGTATATTGAGTATTTTAATTTTTGATCTTGCATATATACCGAGAAATGGAAATAATGTTTCTAATGATTTAATCAAGAAAACTAAGACTCAAACTATTCCGGATTCTAGTGTTGAGTGAAAGATGACGAATCTAATATATTAGATGCATGTTTCAGTTCAGGAGAGTTTGGATAAAATGACTCTTATATTTTTTTCAATTGATTATACTCTTTTAATACAGATTAGATACTTATTATATGTGGATCCATAATTTTTTACCTTAAGGAAATGACTTGAAGGTGGGGAGCCACCTTCATGTTGTATCATAGATGACGATTAGATCATCTTTTTTAGGAATCATGTTGTTGTGACTATAATCATGTGGAAGGTGTTGATGCAAGTATTTCATGCCTTAAAGGGAGCGGTGCATCTAGGGGTGAAAAAAAGATATCATGAACTTTCATGAATATTTTGGTGGATGGACATGAAAAAGGATATAGTAGGGTTCCTGACATGATGTTACATATGTCAATATGTGAAGACGAAGAATAAAAAACATGGTGGTTTTATAAAGCCATTCCCATTCCAGAATAAATGTGGCATGACATGAACATTGACTTTGTTATTGGTCTCTTGAGAAAACCTTATAAGACTAGTACTGTTTGGGTAATTTTCGACCATTTGATAAAAGTATAACATTTATTTCCACTGCAAAATACCTTCTCATGGGATTAGTTTGGATAGCTGTATTTTTTGGAGATATTCTATTTGAATGTGGTTACATGGACTATTTTTTTGAGACTGTGATATGTGTTTTACTTCGTGCTTCAGGAGGTTCTTGTAGAAGGTGCTTTGTATGTAGGTTTTATTGAGTAAATATTTCCACCCATATACAGATAGGATTTCAGGTCATGTAATAAATGTGATTGATAATATTCTAAGAGTGCGAGTTCTAGACTTCAATGGGTTTTGGGAGAATCACTCTATACATGTAGAGTTCGCCTATGGCAACATTTGTCAGGAAACTATTCAGATTGAACCATACAAGTCTCTTTATTTTTGTCTATCCAGAATCCCCCTATTCAAGAGAAAGACATGTGAGTCAGAGTTATTCGCACGAAGTCTCATGATGGAGATGTTATTTTATGTTCAGTTGATCTATAAATGTATGGATACATATCCAGGTTGGTAGAAGTAATATGATTATAGAAAACAATGACCCCTAGAGATTATAGAGTTTGATCATGCATTCATTTTGATGTCTCCTAGGTTGGGTCACCATATGAAATAGAGATATGGGATGTTGGTGCCCGATTTTATTAGATAATATCAGGTTGAAAAGAGAATCAGACCGATTGAATAACATTGGTACTTCTAAAGAGATTCACTACTATGAATGAAGTTTTCCATGTGTCACAATGTGGGATGTATCACCCCGACCTGTCTCATGTGATAAATTTTTATGATAATTAGATTGAGATAAACACATCCTTTGTGGAACATAAGATACATGAGTTGGATCATAGTGAAAATGTTATTTGGAAGAAGACTGTGTTATTAGTTCATGTATTATGGAAACATGGTTCTGTTCATGAGGATACATGGGAGAGAGAAGAATATATTATGGCTCATTGGCATGGTCTTTTTAGCAATGATTATAAGAGATTTAGGGGAAGAGAAATTGAGAAGGAGTTGTTCTAATGTTGGGAGATTGTAAGATCCCAAAATTTTATTAAGATGTCTCAAGATTGTTTACTTGTAATCTATTTCCTTTTGCTGAGTATTTCTTTATGGTTTACCTGGAGGTGTGTTTGGATGAAAATTAGAAAAAAGTAATAAATAGTGTAGTGCATGGTTAGCGTATAGTTTTCCCTAACTATGTGACATAGCCTAGAAAACCATGAAACCCTGGAGAGAAAGTGTGTGTGTGACTGGTGCATGGTTTTTAAAACTATGTAGCTTATTAGGAGAAATCCTTAACCCCCTATAATAAAAGTATGGTTAATGTGCACAGTTTGGAAACCAATGTACCTCTTCCCAAAAAACCATGTACAACTTTTGAATTAACTTGAAAATTATATTTTTAAAAATCCTCAAACCCCCAAATTAACCCCTAATCAGCCATAGTTCAACCCCAATATCTCTTTCATGAGTTTTAGTCTCCCAAATAGATACCAAGCCCTTCCTACCACCATTATTCACTATTCATGTCTAGATTATAAGTGTTCACCCCTCCCGATAAGATGATCTAATCCCATGTGGTACCCAACTTCTCTCACATCTCGCCTCATATTTTAAATGGAATTTATCTACTATCTTATTAGATAGAGATATATGATTTTTGGGAATATAAATAGTTTTGTGGGATATTTATTTTATGATCACGAATTAAGGTTTTTGATCCAAATATCATTCAACGTCATTGTTCTGATCAAATTGGGTATTTTAATTGGATAGTGTCTATCATAAAACATGAGGCAGATGGTCTATAATTCAGATACCAAAGTCTTGAATTAAATTAATTATATGTAATTTTAGAATTTATATTATATAATTACCAATTCAGTTTATTAGATCGAATTAATTTAATTGTTGAACTAAATAATTAATGGAATTATGAAATTGGGAACATTGGGATTGGGAATTGAAATAATTAACTATTAAATTAACCATGGAGTTATTGATGTTGGTGATCATGATTAATTAATTATGGAACTAGTTAATGAGAATGTTTCAATAATTAATTGGATTGATTAAAAATAAATAATTGTTATATTTATTATGGCGAGTTGAGATTATTGAATTGAATAATTAATTATTGAATTAATTATAGTTATATTGGGATTATTAAATTGGAATAACTAATTTTTTAAATAATTATTAGAAATTATAGGGAGTATGAAATTTATAGAGATGATTAATTAATTACTAAATTTATTAATGTGATAATCATGTGTGGGATATGGTCTGTTGCATCAAAAGACCATAGTGTGAATACAAATGACGAATGATAATAATTTAATTCACATGTGATAATAGAGTGTGTGGCATGGTATGCTATATCAAAATCACATAGTTTGAATTGAAATGATGAATGATAACAATGACATTCATATGTGATTTGAGACAATGAATTGTAATGGTGGAATTGATATGTGTTTTTAGAAAATGAATGGTACAAGTAGAATTTATATGTTAAATGAGATTAAGAATAGTGGAAATGTCCTTATGACATATGATATCTCTTAGGGATAGTTCAGACTCGATCACGGGTTGAAGTAGGTACTGAGAGTGTAGGTGTCCCCAGGAAACCAATCGTTATGTGGTAAAATAAATAGCAATTTAATAAGTGGAAAATGTTTTCTTTATTTATTTTATTTATTTATATATACAAAAACATATATTGTTTTTTACAAGATATTAATTTAGATGTCGTTCGTGGTGGCCTACTGATTTTTACTCACAACCCACTCAGGCATCCTGATCAGTACTCCAATTGACTTCATGATTATAGGACATAATAAGAGAATATTCATGAGGTTTGATGGATGATTTTGTATTGAGCATGGATGAGGGAACAAAAAAATGGTTAAGAACCATTGGAGAATTTTTAGTGTCTTTACTTTTGGGTTCACATTTTGACACATGGCACATAATTTGGCATGAGTTTTATAATATTCAGTTTTGATATTGTATTTTAATTTTTGGCCATCTTATGATACTGGTATTATCCTGGATATAGTTATATGTTATTTGGTTATTTGAAAATTATTTATACTATGGTGTTGCTATGATAAAGTGGGTGTAGTCTCCCTATGTTCGACTTTAGTCCCTTATTTCTAGTCATCGTCCTATAGCATATGGGGATGCATGCCTAAGGGCACGTAACGGACTGAATTGGGGCATCGATGTGTGGAACTCGTGTCGAGACGTCACATTATCAAAGAATGTAATCTTGAATTTTAAGTTCAAATACCATGAATAAATAGAATTATTTATATTATATATCAAATTGGTAGTATACAAAACATCTAAATAAAAAATAAGTGCATAAAATATATTGTGTCCCCAAGAAAGAATATTTTAGATGAAAGCCTTAATAATTTAGTAAATTTTCAATAAAAAATGATTGGAAACATGAAAATAAATTGGATCTATAAATCCCAGTCATTAAGTCATGGATATTTTCAAAATAAATTCTTAGAAATAATATACAATATAGAAACAATATATTGTAGTATGTCATTAGACTATGTCTCAATGAAGAAAATTTGAGATGAAAACCTATACCTCATGTTCGATAGCACTATGAACATAAATTTTACAACATAAATACCTAAATTATGATCATTAAATATATAAAATGGAACCCTATTCATATATACTAAATTTAATAAAGTCCAAATTTTATATTTTGGTACTTATTTTTAATATAGTTTTTACTTATGTCTTATACCCATGGTTGTTCAGTTAATTTATTCATAACACATTCTATATGTTTACCATTGTAAAATGTGTTGTAAAAAAGATTCACGATCGAAAAATTGTTTAGGATAATTTAATTTATTATTCCATTATGGAAATAATTATATAGTCTCAAATTTTATCCCAAAACAATTTGAATCATGAAATGGAGCATGGTAAGTCCATTTAAGGTTGTTAATGTTATTATAATTATTTATTAATTTTATTACATATATATTGTCATATATTTTCATTGAAGAATATTAACTACATAAAAAATTTAATTTTTACACACTAAATATATTTATAAATTCATCTTACTGAGGTGGTCATGGGAAATAAAACATATCATTCATATAGGTAGTAATCCCCACAAGCACATGAAGACATTTTTTTCTCAATCATTTTGAAGGAAAAAAATAAAATAGAAATTACGTTAGTATATTATAATTTAATCATAGTAAAAAAATTCTAGTTTCATCATACATTTATGGATAGATGGGACTTTTGGGGTGTATAAGAAGAAAATAACTTAGAAAAGTTAGGTTAAGGGTACCACCTTTCCCTTAGAAGTTCACCATGATGTAACTTCATAAGACTCTTTAGCGTGGTGTTTTTGTGAGAATGAGGCTTAAATGATATTTTGATGGTGTTTAGGAGAGACTATTTTCTGTTTTTTTTATCCAGGGATTTGTAATGGGTGTATAAATGGGGAGGATGTGGTCTCCTTTTATAGTTGATGAAAATGACAGTTTTATGAATTTATTATTTCTCAATAATATAACTCCATTATTCATGGGAAAAAGAAAAAAAAATTAGCTAATAATGGTTTGAATGAAATATATAAGGCTTATAATCACTTAAAAATATAATATCAGACATTTTTTCATATGTTTCAAACATTTTCACAATGTTACCCACTTTACCCTAATTTACTCCTACCATGGTAACTCCATTATCACCCACAGAACCTAATTTTAGAAAGAATTAAAATTAAATTTGTTAATAATTTAAACATGATTATTTAAAACATGATAATAATTTTATTAAATAAAATTTCAAATAGTTAAAAAAAATAGTTTTAGTATAAAAACACATAATACATAAAAACATACATTTTAAACAAGTGTATTTATTTTCATAAATGTATTTTTTTAAAAATTTATCAAACTTAATAATTATAATTATATTAATAATAATATAATTGTTAAAATAATATTTTTGTTACATTAAAATAAAATCAAAACATAATTTCCCCATGCGTAATTTTAATTAATGAAACTGAATAAAATAGTTTCCATAAAAATTACTTAATTTTATAAAATGATATTCATGGGTTTTATAAATTTAACATAGTATTTTTTAATTTTAAATTTTAAATTTTATATTTTAAATTAGATATTTTATATTATATGTATACATTTATATTTATCTAATTTTTTTAAAACTGATAAGTAATTTAATAGTGAAAATATTGGCAAACTCAATATTTTTTAACATTTATCTAAACAATGATTATTTTTGGAAAATATCAAAAAATAATTCTAAACCAATTTTGATATATTTTTATTCAAAAATTTATTTTAAATTATAAAATTAAAATTCAAAAAAAATTAGCTTTTAATAGAAAAATATTAATTATAAATATAATAGTTTTTATTGAAAAATGGAGTTTTTAAATAATATGCGTTCTTAAATTTATTTCATACTGATTTTTAATTTATGGGTTATTAATATATTATTGGTAATATAATAATATTTTAAAAGTTTCAATTTAATTATTTTGGAAAAATTATGTAATGACCCAGGATTTCCATGCAATTTTTTTAAAAGAAATGGTAGTTTTACCAGTCTGCAAAAATTGACGGCGCATGATTCTGAGGCCTGGAGTGGCCAGAATGGATTTTTAAACGTTTTTTTAGTACGTTCAGAAAACGTGTGAGCGGTTTTTTCTTAATTTTGGACCGGAGCTCGGAATTGAAATCTGAGAGAAACGTTGAACTCACAACGCCAGTATTCGCATAAGGAGACATTCACTTCGACAGATGATGGCCGAGGGTAAAAGTTAGTTTTTTTATTTTTCGTCTCAGAATAAAATAAAAATAAAATTGTGTGACATTTTTATTTTTATTTGCAACACCCATGTGAGTGTGGGGAGGTGGGGTCCACCAGAACTAAACTTCCTCTTCATGTTTAATTGTGGTGGGGACCACCCGAGTTTTCAATAACCTCCCAAATTGAATTTAGGGGCGGGGACCACCTGACCCCTATTTATGGGGGAGAAGAAACCACTCAACCCCCCACTTTAATATGGAGGAGCCTCTTGAGCTTCATCCACATTAATTACGCCAACCCACCTTAATTAAATGTGCCAACTTATGTGTTTAATTAGGCTATTTATATTTTTTTCCAACGATTCAATTTGGGGAAAACACATCATTTGGAAATTTTGTTTTTAGTGGAGCCTTGGGAGAAAAGAACTCTAACGAAGAACTATTTCTAGAAACGATGAACATGTTCTTCCAATAAAGAACACCGATGAAGAACGCCGACCCCGACTTTGACCTTCTTCATCGATACTTTCTTTGACGTAGGATGTCTTCGACTATGACGAACCGACGCAAAAACCGATAATCGGGGAAAATGCCAATGACACCGACGTCCGTATTTTTCCCAACGATTCGTCTTCCTCCCCGCGACTCTGTCGATGTATCAACCCTAGTTAGGGGTTTAATGCTATTTTTTATCGCTTTCTAGGTACTCCCTTCTTCTCTAGTGCAGGAATGGGAATGATTATTTATGGAAGATCATGGTCGACGTTCTTTGATTCGTTCTTGTGAACAGTATGATACCACTCTAAACACAGAGGGTGTGGGCCAAACCAACATGGCCCAAACCCCCTCTATCATTCTTCTTTGTGTTGTTCCTTGGAATAATGGATGGCGATGAAGGTGGTGAAGGCAACGACACCACCATCCGTGGCCACCACGACCCGTGCCGCCCCCGCGGCGCTACGGCCTCCTAGCCGAACCGGCACCACACCCTTCGGTTGTGCCACCCAACTGCGCCACCCACCGGCCGCACCATCTTCCGGTCAAGCTACCTCAGCTCACGCCACCCATCGGCCTCCTGAAACGGCATGCACCCCTCGCATATCCCTGACCGAACCGGCACGTGCCCCTCACAGCTCCCTGGCCGAAACGGAAAGTGCCCCTCTCGGCACACTAGCCAAAACAACCCGAGCCCCTCATGGAGCCCTGGCCAAAACAACCCCACGCCCTCGGGGCACCCCTACGGAAGAGCCGCCCCGCGACACCCGGGGGCTCTTCAGCCTAGCTTCCCCCAGCACTCACAGGCTCCGTGACCGCTTACACCCCTCACGGCCAACTAGACCTCCCAGCGGACCAGGCCGCGTTATAGTTCGGTCCTAACCCTGCGGGTCAGGCTAGGTCAAACTGAACCGGGTTGACCCATGCTAGGTCGGGCAAGGCCGGCCTGACCGGGTCGGATCGGACCCAGGCCCACTACGACCCGTATAATTCTTTTGGAAATAACTTTGGCACCAGATGTCCTTTTGACGAATCGTCACTTGCGTTGGGATCATTGGAGAGAGATGTTCCCTTGGACGGATATATCATTGAGTTTTGGATTGAGATGGGGTACGATCATGTTGGGACGAGCACGAATCCAACTGGGCCCCCGTGACTAAAAGTCTAATAACTAACAGAACGAGCATCTGATTGACGCTCCGTCAGTCACGCTGAGACCCCTATGATGTGGAAAACCTTTGTGATAATTTTTTGTGGGGCTTCATGACAGTTGAAATATCAACCAATAGCATGTGGAGAGGATCCTCCCGAAGATGAGTGACCGTTGTGTGGAGACCTAGAAGATGGATGAGACCTGACGACTGATGACTGTTTTGACTCAGAGTGACTCTACTAGCCCAGTGGGGAGCCCCTTGGTGTTGCGAATGTCCCACATTGGGGAGCACCATGGTGTCTCGGCAGATCCATGGTACTCTACTAGAGGAGTATCACGGTAGGCTATGAGGGGTAGTGCGCTTGGTGATGCGGCAGACCCACGGTGGGGAGTGCGCTTGGTGACATAGTAGGTCCACGGTACACGACAAGAGGAGTACCTCAGTAGTCCAAGGTTTGTGGGAAATGTGCATGGTGTCGCAGCAGGCCCACTTTAAACTATAGATGAGGAACTATCCAACAACCGAGGTTTCAATAATGTTACTGGGGACGTTACTTGATACTACCCCTAGAATAAAATCCTAGTTGAGATGAGTCAGTTTTTCAAAGTTTTCCTCTTGATTAAGATGGATCACTTGATAAGTTAGGTATATGTATGGGAATATTACTCCTCAGGGTTATCTTTTGATTTCATACACTGTGGTTTATCCTTGTTGGATTCTGTGAGACCTTGAGGGTCTCAGGGCCGCTACTGAGTATCATTATACGCACCCCTGAAAGGGCTATGCACGCACCTTGTGTGTTGGTTGCAAATGACTGATATCACTGACAGAGGCTAAGAGTACCAATATTTGATGGTGCCTAAAGGTGGACCAAACGACGTGTCAGTACATGGAGGAGACAAACAGACACAGAGTGCTGAGGAGGCGATCTGTACCTACCCTTTAGGTAGGAACCTCAGATGATGATCCAGTACCTTTATTTTCTATTTCATCAGTTGTATTTCATTTACGTTTTACTAGTATTTTCTAGTTGGGCTTGTATTCTGGCCCCTTTTACTTTCAGCACTCTATTGTTATACAGATTACTTAGTGTTTTATATGCACCTATGTGTTTACTTGTGTGTGTGTTTATAGGTTATCAATGCAACGACTTCCCAGTTTTAGATAATTATGCCTTTGTTTCTAGTCTCTAGACCATAGCCAATGGAAGGTGGGTTTGGAGTAGTAACGGATGGGCCCTGGGGATAGGTCAGGACAAATTGGTATCAATGGAGTCAGTTCTACCGTAGATCTTTGGACTCTAATATTTTCTGTGAATCAATAATTTTAAGAGTAGTGAGTGTGGTTTTTAGTTTAGGGAGTCCAATGTTGGTTCAGAGACCGATGTATCCATACACCAGGACCCTGACTTCTGATTTCTAACACAATGAACGAAATCACTGACTGCGTGTGTCTTTTCAAAAGTTTTCTTTAATTCATATCACTAGGTTAGCTCACCAAGTATATCTTTTTAAATGTATCTCACATGTTTCCTTTCAGGATGCCTCTACACAGACAGCTGGCTAGAGTTAGAAGAGTTGTACGCACTGATAGCCCACCAAGAGGCGAGGCCTCGGTGCAGGGCCCTCTTCCAGTAGAGGCATCAGCAGAGGAACTAACGGTAACTTTCCCTGTTGGGCCACCAATCCCACCAACCCCCACAGTAGACGGTGCATGCCTCTTGAGCACATTGCACGAGTTCCAACGCTAGAGGCCACCCATGTTCAGGGGAGAGACGGTCCCAGATACAGATGAGGATTGGCTGGAGGCTGTGGGGATGGTCTTCAGACTCCTAGGGACACCATCTGATCTCATGGTGATCTTTGTTGCCATCCTTCTATAGGCAGCAGCAAACATATGGTGGAGCTTGATGCTCCAGGTCCACGAAGAGGTGGCACTTCTCTGGGCAGACTTTGAGAGCCTATTTTGGGCAGTGTTTTTCCTGAAAAATCTTCACACAGTGTGCATATAGGAGATACTTTATCTGTAGTAGGTAAAGATGATTCTAGATCAGTAGATAGTTAGGTTCACTAACATCTCGCACTACTCCACCGATATGGGGCGAGACCAATTCTTCAGGGCCCAGACCATCGAGCAGGGAATCAGGCAGGAGATCAGGGCTTCAGTGATCCCACTTAGCATCCCGACGTAGGTGGGGGTGTTAGAGAGAGCCCTCTTGGTTGAGAGTTTCTCTACTGAGAAGATACCAGTAGAGAGACCCACTACTAGTCATCACATAGCGGATTTTTCTATAACTGGCATCAAATAGACATCACAGAGGTCCAATAGGACCAGAACTATAGGTGGATGACTGCATGAATCCGGATCGGTTGTGTGGGGAACCCAAAGCAGAGACATACAATCCAGGAGTGGGCAGTGATTCACATGCAGCGGGCATGGTCACATGGCTCGTGACTGTCTAACCTGTTTTTCGGATGATCAGAAGACGATCGAAGGACCACCCAGGTAGAGAAATAGATTCGATCGAGGTATTCCGTAGGGAGCAGGAGGACGTGGCAGAGGGGATGGTCTTGTAACTGGCGGTGGGAGATGTTTCATGGTGTTACTGCCACCACCACAAGGAGATCCACCCCGACCACAGGGAGCAGGTGGACAGGGGAGAGCTCAACTCCAGGCAGCTGAGGCTTACAATAATGGTACTCTAGAGATGATTCGAGGAATTCTCTATGTCTACTCTGCCATAGCTGTTGTACTTATAGACATAGGATCCAGTCATTATTTTATTGCCACTACCCTCATTCGGAGCTCGAAGATTCCGACGGAGCCGTTGGCCCAATCCTTATCACTAGAGATTCTTACGGGAGTAAATTCGACAATTACGCACTGGTTATGGTACTGTGAGCTTACTATATGAGGTAAGAGCTTTGGTTGAGATCTATTAGTAGTGACGTCGAGGCCTTACGAAATCATCTTGGGTATGGACTAGTTATCTACAGTCCATGCCTAGATTGACATTATTAGGGGAAAAGTGAGGTGGGTCCAGACAAATGAGACTAGTTTTACCTTCACCGGAAGGAAGGGAGCCTTCGATGGGCATGATGGACTTACCCAGAGGAGAGTGCAGCCGATCACTCATCAGTTGTCTAGCCTTTCCCTTGGAGCAGTTGATGTGGAGAGTCCGAGCTATCCTATAATATTATTCCCATACGCGGATTTTTTTCTCTGAGGATGTTCTAGGTATACCTCCTCATAGAGAGGTGGAATTTTACTCTAACTTGTACCCCGATATGGAACGATTATCTACTCCAACATATTGTATGGCTCTTGCGGTGCTTCATGAGCTATGGGTACAACTAGAGGACTTGCATGGGAATGGATTCATCTGGCCTAGTTTTTCTCCTTGGGCAGTCTCGATTATATTCACCAACAAGGCAGATGAGAGCTTGAGGCTTTGTGTTGACTATCGGCTCCTGAAACAGGTTACCATTAAGACCAAGTACCCACTCTCGAGGATTGACGACCTCTTTGATCTACTGAAGGGAGCATGGTGGTTCTTGAAGATAGACCATAGATTAGGAAATCACTAGCACAGAGTCTGAGATGAGGATGTAATGAATACAACCTTCATATGTTGGTACGAAAATTATGAGTTCTTGGTTATTCCATTCGGTGTAACCAAAGCTCCAGTAGTGTTCATGGGACTCATGAACATAATCTTTCAGCCATACCTTGATCTCTTTGTAGTATTTCAATGAAGACATTCCGATATACTCGTGTAACACCCTGATATTTTATGATAAATATATTTTTTTCCTTATGTTATATGTAATCCCAAATAAAGCTTTCACTACACGCAACAGTGGCTTAGCTTGCATTACACGGAAGACAAACCTTCCTCGATAGCTTGTGTTGTAAGAAATACCGAGTTTCACTAAACAACGATATATTATTAAAATATTATATAAACTAGCCATTATAAATAGTATTAACCACATTTTTAATTTTATATATCATTATAATTCATCTGATATATGATATGAGAAAAAAATCAATTTTTTGGATAAAAGAATAATTTTTTTCAAAAATGCAGTTTTTCAGCCTTTTGATGGGGCACCCATTTTAAATGTAATTAATGAAATTTTAATTAGTTAAATTTTAAAAAATAAACTTCTTCTTTTGAATAAGGATATAGATATTTACTTTGGATAATTATTTAATATTTTTCAGTTAACATTCATATTTTTATGATTTGTAAAAATATGTTAAATTTCAATTAAAAACAACTTTTTTAATGAATATAATTTATATGGTTAAATTATCATATTTAATGGGTTTAAAGTTTAAATATAATATATTTTTACCATTTAATATAATTTATGTCATTATCATTAATTTTACATAAATTTTATAGGTAAAAAAATTTCAATCTTTTGTAATGTTTTAAATTTTAAAACTCATTTTCTCAATAGCAGGATAAATTTTATATTAAATACTGCAAATTCTATGTTTTTAATTTGAAAAAATGGATTCCATATTTGGAATCAGTAGGTCCAAATTATGTAAATAGAATACTTTTTATTTTTAGAAATTATGAATAGTAACTACGGTAATTTTTATTTACTACAGTTAAAGATAAATCGAGTAATTAAGGGTGCAAATAAGATTATAAAATTACCCTAACACCTTCCAAAATTCTATTGGATGAATAAAGGTATACCCATATCACCTAAGGGTCGTAATATATTCATTTCATTGACTTTTAACAGTGAAAATGATGTAATTATTATTAAAACCAAAGAATGTGACAACATGTCACTCTCTTATATCTTATAAGTGTAATAATTTTAATTTATGAATAAACTTCATAAAACTTCAAACATACATAATCAAAAGAAATATAATAAAATTATCTACATCATATGAATTTATTTATAATTTTTAGGGATTAAATAATAATAATTAATGGGGACACAATAGCAATGGAGAAATATTTTTTTTAGTGAAAAATGTATAATATAGTTTTTATTAAACTAATAGTGACCATGAAAGGCACAAACACCTGACCAAAACTTATTGGTCGTGTACAGGTAAACCATATGCATCCAATGGTTGAATATATGACCATTTTGAGCCTTATAAAAGCAATTATGACACTTATGTTATATTATTTTAAATGATGTCAAAGTTTTCACCATAATAATTTATTAAATATAACAATTTATATGTTTTGATTTTAAGATGAAAAATTCATGTAAACGTATTTTTATGGAATATATTATATTTATATGCATCATAGTATTTTATTTTTAATTTTTATGCAATAAATTAGTATATTACATAATTATTCAAAAATGTTGTAGTAATTATTTTATTAAGAGAAATATCAAATAAATGGTTTTAAAAATATTAAAATAAATATTATATGAAATAATTAATGTTCTCCATGAATTTTTTAGATGCTTATTACATTATATAAATCTATTAAATATATTTTTCGAATATATCTTCTGTTTGGATTTTATTTAAATTCAAATAATTGAATAGTGTCAAAATTGACACAATTGATATTCTATAAAAATATCATATTATAAAATTGTGTAAAAATAAAAAAAATATTTAAAAATTACAAATTTAAAATTATGTGGTCTAAAATTTAATAATGTATCTAATTATAGAAAATTCACCATACATAAGTAAGTATTTATTATGATTTAAAAATTAGAATATTATTACCGCAAATAATTTTAAATAGATTAAATAATGATAAATCAAAATGATAAGGTTATAAATAAACATAAAACATGTCCATATTTTCTTTGATGATTATATTAAAACTACATATCATCTAATATTTTAATTTAGGGACATTTGGTGGTTTTTATTTGGGGTTTTATTTTATTATTAATTAATATTTTTGAGGTTTACAAAAGTGCCCCTCTCTTCTCTTATAAATGGGAACCTCATCCCACTCCTCTTCACACAATTTTGAGCCTTAATGCTCAGAAACACCCTACCCATTACTCTTTTAAACTTCCCTAGTCACATTCGGGAGGTTCTGGTTTTCTTAAAAAACCAACTTTAGTGCCCTAAGAGGAGGTTAAGAGGAGGCGCGGTGAAGAAGAGGTAATATCCTTTACCGATTCTTTCAAACTTATTTCTTCTCTTAATTACTCGATATGAGTTGTTTCATTATAATGTAACAATTCCAGTATCCCTTTTATACTGATATGTTATTATGAATATGATACAACCATATTATATCTTCTAACCATCTTCTGAAATAAATGAAATCACCATGTGTGCGTGCGTACAGCTTACCGTCTCCACGTCGTGGTGTAATCTTTTATTTCATCACAAACATACATGGATGGGCATAAGGATGGAAGAGATAACTATATATGATTATTGTAAAGTGATTTTGATTCTGAATTATTATACACCATACACTTCAATACAATTCCACAATCATGGGAATGATATCATCCCTCGTGCGTACGTACGCCCTACCGTTTCCACAATGTGATGTGACTCGTTCTACATGATCTTCATTGAATAATGATTATATAAATGAATTTAATAAATAAATATGATATATATTACACTAATAACATTCTATAAATGATTTATCTATAACTTAGAAAGAGGAATTAGAATTTATTCGACAAAACACACATAAGAACAGAAAGCAATGAACACCCAAATAACAAGTAGTAATGAATTATTACTAATAAGAAGATAAGAATATGACCATATATGATATCATAACAATGAATTTGATTCATTAATAAGTCAATGAAAATATTTAAATCATTATAAAGGAATTTCAAATACGTACAAAGCATATCAGACCTAAGGTAAGGGAAAATCTCGTTGTCTCATGTTTTATCCAAGATTGTTTATAATTTGGTATTTACTGGGGCTTATTTATCATCCAAATACATGTTTCCTCAATATGTATTATTATCCCCCTACAATTGTTTAAATACAATTTTACCTATTGGTGAATTTTTAGTAAAATATATGAAAGTAATCTTTTTTCATTTTCAGTACGAGATTCTTTTTTACTTTTCCGGGCAAATTACGAGAAGAATGTTTTTTTAACTTATACAGCATGAACAGATTTTTATGATTTCATAGAATATTATTTCTATGAAGCTTCCTTTACATTTTTTAAAGTTTATTTTCAATTAACTTCTTTAATATTAAATTTTTATTACATATTGAAAAAGAAAAAATGTTTTTGATGATGATGAAAGGATATTTTCCTCCGGAATGGAATTCAAGTGTTTTATAAAAATTATTTTCCATATATGATTATATAGGGTTCTGTTTCTATCCCTATTAATACATTGATTTGATTATTTTATGATGAAATTATTTTTATGAAGTCATTTATCGTATATGAATTATGTTATGATGGCATGATGTTTATGAATCCCATTTTTTATTACATGGGTTATGCAATGATGTATGATTTATGATTTTGTGGCACACATAATAATTGTTTCATTATGATATTAATGGGACCTATATCTCCCACCAATGAATTGTGTAATTATTTTTACCTCTTGAGATAGACATGTATGGAATGAGATGTTAATCCGGTTCAGTGATACAGGACCGGAATAAGGAGTGAACTCAGTTCAATAATGGACTTTGTCCACTATGATGGTCTTTGCAATGAGTATTGACTAATATGAAATGATTTTTATGATTAGGTGTGTATGAATTTTTTTTTCTTGTTTTGTTTTATGATTATTGGGATTACATTTCACTACTATGATTTATCCCATTTCATGATATTATGTTCTCTTTTGCAGGTTAATATTTTCAAAATGTTATGTTCTTATGAATATGATGTGATTGATATTTCCTTTGTTTACCATTACTGAGCATTTGAGCTCACCCCTTTTTATGTTTCTTTTCCCTAGGTTGGGAAGAAGGGTATTAAGTAGGATATGCCAAAAGAGACTCTAGATATGATGAAATAAATGGGAGACAATGTAGATGATTTATGAAACAGTTTTTTATGTTTTCCGATTTATAAATACACTATACCTATAAGGTCTTATCATGGTTTTGTTATATTTTGTAATAATTATGCATCAATTATGAAGTAATAAAAATGTATGTAAAGTATGGGTCATTATAGTTGGTATCATAGGAAAGGTATAGTCAACCTTTTGGAAACTAGGATGTGAAAGCCTTAGTAAGAACCCTATGAATATGTCTAAGCATTGAACACAATATTAGTGTTTTAGAAATGGCCATGAATAACCTATGATAAGACCTAAAGTGTGAAATTTTATTCTTTATTATGGGGTTTTCTTGTTATGACTAGTGTTTCTCACACTATGATTCTTTGTTTTAGTCAATGGTTGGAACCCGAAGGAACCGTGCTAATGCTAAATGCAATGGGAAATGCAATGATTGTCCCCCTGAGAAATCAAGATTTATGGGAGAAGGAATGAAAAATATTGTAGCCATGCCCACACAACATTCTCAAGCTATGAATCATACAGGGCTTCCAAACGAGCAAAGGAAGGAGAAACATTCTGTTAAATCATTCATTAGGTAGCGTCCACCATCATTCTTCGGGTCTTCTGATCCATTAGTGATTGAACAATGGATTAGTACCACTTAAAAGATATTTTCAATTCTTCAATGTTCTGAACATGATAATGTCATGATAGCAGTATATTGGTTGGAAGGTGAAGCGGATCAATGGTGGAATCTAATCAAGAATATGAGACAAAGAGATTAAATTGATTCCATGGAATGGGAGGAGTTCAAGAACCTATTTTTAAATAAGAGCTTCCCTCGTATTATTCGATCTAAGATGGAAAATGAGTTTCTTGAACTAAATAAAAAGTATGATTAATCAGTTGGTACCTATGAAACAAATTTTACAAGACTTGCATGGTACACTTCCAGAATTATTATCCAACCTGAGAGTAAGATCGATCGATTATTTAGTTGATTAAAGCCAAGTCTTCGAAGGGAGTTAGCCATAAGGGACTTCAACATCTATTAGGAAATTGTTCGACGTGATCTCAAGGTTGAGATATAGATTGGAGTAACCCATCAGTCATATGGGTTTGATAAGAAGGAGATAATGGAATTCAAAGTAAAATATAAAGACCACACTGAAAAGAAGATGAGTTTTCCATTATGCTCAAATTGTGGAAAGAAACATGGAGGGAATTGTCTTAAAGGGACAATTAAATGTTTTTAAGTGTGGAAAAGAAGGTCATCGGGCAATTGAATGCCATAGTGTTGGGGAAAAGATGTCTAGTGATGTGAACATGGAAAAGGCTATATAGAATGCACCTCCTACACTTCAATGTTACAAGTGCAAGGAAATAGGGAGCTATGCCATTAAATGCCATAATCTAAGGGTTGTTGATGATGATCTATGTCAACAAAATATTGAGGCCAAAGGCAATGGAAAGTCGCATGCAATTTCTATTGGTGATGTGGAGTATGATAACGAAGTGGTGAAAGGTACAATTACCCTAATCTCTAAAGTAGAAAAATGTTTTTTTTTGATTTTGGATCCACCCGCTCTTTTATTTCTGAATAATTTTCAATGGTATCACCATATTACCTAAGCAATTAGATATTGAGTTAGTTGTGACAACCCCTAATGGAACAACAGTCTCATAAAAAGTTTACAATTATTCTCTGATTGATGTTTGTGGGAACGTGCTTCCTACAAATCTTTTGATCCTTCCAATAGTAGAATTTGATGTGATTCTTGGCATGGATTGGATTTCCTTATATAAAGCTCATATCAATTTCCAATGAATGTAAGTCACATTTCATATTCATGATCAATCTATGATAATCTATCGATGCAAGGATGAATATAACCTTCTAGTGGAAATTTCTTCCTTCTTATACCTCTTGATTCCAATAAATTATGGTTATTTATCCCAAATGGTTGGAAAGAAACTAACGATTAAGAATATTCCCATTGTATGAGAGTTTGATGATGTCTTTCCAGAGGAATTTCCAGGTATTCCACCAGATTGTGAAGTTATGTTTTCAATAGAACTCATAACGGGTGCTATGCCCATTTCAAAAACACCTTATAGAATGGCCCCAATTGAGTTGCACGAATTGAAGAAGAAACTACAAGAGACTCTTGATAAGGGATTAATACACCCTAGTGAATCACCTTGGGGAGCACATTTTCGGTTTTTTTGGAAGAAAGATGGATAAATGAGACTATGTATTGATTATCGAGAACTTAACAAGATCACTATCAATAAACAATATCCTCTACCATGCATTGATGACTTATTTTATCAACTATGCGGAGCTCAATACTTTTCCAAGATTGATCTTCATTTAGGGTATCATCAATTAAGGGTCAAAAGAGAGGATATACAAATGGAAACTTTTCGTATAAGGTATGGACACTATGAATTTATAGTGATGTCATTTGGTCTTACTAATGCCCCTGCTATCTTCATGGATCTAATGAATAGGGTCTTTAGAGACTATCTTGATCAGTTTGTGGTAGTCTTTATAGAGGATATTCTTGTTTATTAAATGAGAAAGGAAGAACATGAAGATCACTTGAAAATTGTATTAAATACCCAAATAATGGAAAAGATTTATTACAAATTTACCAAGTGTGAATTTTGGTTTCAAAATTATTCATTTTGGGTCACATAATATGAATGGAGGGGATATATGTGGATCCTGCAAAAACAGAGGTTATCGAAAGATGGTCGAGACCAACAATATTAACTGAGATATAATGTTTTCTTGGTTTGGCTGGATATTATTGACGTTTTGTCAAATATTTTTTACGATTATCTAATCCACTCACCAGGTTTACTCGAAAAAGAGTTAAGTTCATTTGGATAGAGGAGTGTGAAGAGAATTTAAAGGAGTTAAAAAGAAGGTTATCTAGTGCACCTGTGCTCACACTACCATGTCATGGAGAAAGGTTTGGGATCTATAGTGATGCATCCAAGATGGTATTGGGGTGTTTTCTCATGCAAAATGATAGGGTGATAGATTATGCATCACGTCAGTTGAAAATTCATGAGCAAAATTACCCAACTCTTTATTTTGAGTTAGCTGTGGTAATATTTGAATTAATGATTTGGAGGAATATTATTTATGGTGAAAGGTGTGATATTTATACTGATCATAAAAGTTTAAAGTATATTTTCACTAAAAAGGAGCTAAATATATTCCAAAGAAGATGGTTGGAGCTGATTATTGATTACAACTGCTCAATTCATTACCACCCTTGTAAAGCAAACCAGGTGGTAGGTGCATTAAGTCAACAAGACCATAATAGCTTATCCATGATGAGGATCACAAAATATAAAATTTTTATGGATTTGCAAAGGATGGATCATGGAATTATAATGGAAGGTAATTTTTTTATCTTTCTCAAGTGAATGTTCAACAATATATACATGTGAAGATTAAAGAGGCACAAAAAAAGATTAAGAGTTGCAAAAGAAGGTGAGAAATGTTCCTAAATTCCACATTTATTGTGATGAAATAATAAGGTTCAGGAATCGGGTTTGTTTTCCTCCCATCCCAAAATTAAAGAAGGAAATATTGGATGAGGCTCATAGTTCTTCCTTCTCTATTCACCCTAGAATAACGAAGATGTATAGGGACCTAAAAGAGTACTTCTGGTGGGATGGCATGAAAAAGATGTTGCTGAATATGTCTCTCGATTCTTGGTTTGACAACAAGTTAAAGCTAAGAGACAGAAGTCTAAGGGGATTTTACAACAATTACCCATACCAGAATGGAAATGGGAAAACATCACTATGGACTTTTTCACTGGAATTCCTAATACATCCAAAGGAAATAACGCTATTTGGGTTATAGTTGATCGTCTTACGAAGTCAGCACACTTCATTTCTATTAGATAAGATACTTATCCTGATAAACTTTCCAGGATATATGTAATGGATGGGGTACGATTGCATGGAGTACCACATTCCATTATATATGATCGGGATCCGAGGTTTACCTCAATGTTTTGGCGAAGTCTTCAGCATACTCTAGAAACCGAGTTGAGTTTCAGCACTGCATATCATCCTCATACAGACAGTCAGTCTGAGAGGAAAATTCAAACTCTAGAAGGCATTTTGAGAGAATGATCTATGGATTTCAAAGGTGGTTAGGATCAAAACCTACCTTTGGTGGAATTTTCTTATAATAATATATTTCACTCTAGTATTCATATGGCACCTTATGAAGCTCTCTATGGAAGGAAATGAAGAACTCAAACTTGTTGGGATGATGTTGGGGAAATAAATCTATTATGACTTGATATTGTTGATGAGATGGCTGAAAAGGTCATATCTATTCAAAAACACATAAGAGAAGCTCAGATTCGACAAAAAGTTTATGCCGACAATTGAAGAAAAGACCTAGAGTTTGAAGTGGGCGATAAAGTGTTCTTATGAATAACTCATTGGAAGAAAAAAATGCAATTTGGAAAGAATGGAAAGCTGAGCCCTAGGTATATTTCTCCTTTTTAAATACTTGATCATGTTGGGAATGTAGCTTACTGATTGGTGCTTCCACTGAATCTTTCTCATGTTCATGATGTGTTCCATGTATCTCTCCTGAGAAAGTACATACCTGATCTTTCACATGTACTAAGCTTAGAAGTTGTACCACTGGTGTAAGATATTTCTTATTAAGAACATCCAATAGATATTCTAGATCGTCACAAAAATGTTCTACGAAACAAGACCACTTTCTTTGTTAATGTTTTATAGGGGAACCACCAATTATAAGAAGCTACATCGGAACTTGAGGATATGATGAGGGAGTGGTATCCTCATTTGTTTGTTACGATGTGACCAATTTAGAGGGAAGAATTCATTTTAAGGGGGGTAGAATGTAACACCCTGAGATTTTATGAGAAATATATATATTTTTTGTCTTATGTTATATGCAACACCAAAGGAAGCTTTCACTACAGGCAATAGTGGCTTGGCTTGTGTTACACGCAAGAGAAACATTCCTCGATAGCTTGCATTGTACACAATACCGAGTTTTACAAAACAATGATATGTTATTAAAATATTATATAAACGAGCCATTATAAATATTATTAACCACATTTTGAATTTCATATAACATAATAATTCATCTTACATATGATATGAGAAAAAACCAATTTTTCGGATTAAAGAATTTTTTTTTTCAAAAATGCAGTTTTTCTGCGTTTTGATGGCGCACCCATTTTAAATCTAATTATTGAAAATTTAATGAGTTAAATTTGAAAAAATAAAATTATTCTTTTGAATCAGGATATAAAAAATTACATTGGATAATTTTTTAATAATTTCTTGTTAACTTTCATATTATGATGAATAGTTAAAATACTATAAATTTTAATTAAAAACAACTCTTTTCATCAAGATAATATATATGGTTAAATTATCATATAGAATGGTTTTAAAGTATAAATAGAATATATTTTTACCATTTAATTTAATTTAGGTCATTATCATTAATTTTAAATTGAATTCATAGATAAAAACAGTTTAATCTTTTGCAATGTTTTAACTTTTAAAACCCATATTCTCAACAGCGGGATTAATTTTTAATTCAATACTGTAGCATCGTTATTTTGAATTTGAAAAAATGGATTCCATATTTGGAATCAGAATATCCAAATTATTTTAATAGGCTAATTTTTATTATTAGACATTATGAATAGTAACTACTGTAATTTTTATTTACTACAGTTAATGGTAAATCAGTTAATTAAGGGTAAAAATAAGTTTATAAAATTACACTAGCACCTGCCAAAATTCTATTGGATGAATAAAAGTCGACCCATATCACCTAAGGTTAGTAATATATTCATTTCATGCACCTTGGACCATGAATATGATGAAATTAATATTAAAACCAAAGAAAGTGACAACATGTCACTCTCTTATATCATATAAGTGTAATAATTTTAATTTAGTAATAAACATCATAAAACATCGAACATAAATAGTCACTAGAAATATAATAAAATTATCTACATCATGTGAATTTATTTATAATTTTTAGGGATTAAATAATTATTTTTAATGGTGACACAATAGTGATGTATAAATTGTTTATTTAGTGAAAAATCAATATTATAGTTTTTATTAAACTAATTGTAACCATAAAAGGCACTAACACCTGACTAAAACTTATTGGTTGAGTACATGTAAACCATAATCATTTAAATGTCGAATATTTGACCATTTGGAGCCTTAAAAATGCGATTATTACACTTATATTAATTTATTTTAAAGGATTCCAAAGTTGTCACCTTCATAATTTAATAAATATAACAATTTTAATGCTGTTATTTTAAGATGATAAATTCTAGTAAATGAATTTTTATGGAATATAGTTGAATTATCTGCATCATAGTATTTTATTTTGAATTTATATGCAATAGATAAGTATATTACATAATTATACAAAAATGTTGTAGTAATTATTTTATTAAGAGAAATATCAAATAAATGGTATTAAAAATATTGAAATAAATATTATATGAACAAATTAATGTGCTCCATGAATTTTTTAGATGCATATGACATGTTAGGAATCTATTAAATATTTTGGTTTGAATATATCTTCTCTTAGGATTTTATTTAAACTCAAATAATTGAATAGGGTGAAAATTGACACTATTGATATTTTATAAACATAACATATTATTAAAAAATTTAAAAATCACCAAAATATAAAAAAATTACAAATTTAAAATTATATGGTAGATAATGTAATAATGTATCTAATTATCGAAAATTCACAACACATATGTAAGTATTTATAACAATTTAAAAATTACAATATTATTACCGAAAATAAAATTAAATAGAATAAATTAGGGTAAATCCAAATGATAAGGTTTAAAATAAACATAAAACATGTCTAAATTTTATTGGTGGATGAGATTACAACCCTATATCATATAATCTTAGAATTTATTTATTTTTGGAGGTGTTTATGTGGGGTTTGATTTTATTAATAATTAATATATTTGAGGTTTCCAAAAGCACCCCTCACTTCTCTCATTAAAGGGCACCTCATCCCTTTCCTCTTCACACAATTTTGAGCCTTCAAGCTCTGCCAACCCCTGACCATTACTCATATCAACTTCCCTAGTCACATTCTGGTGGTTCTGGTCTTTTCAACGGCCAAAATTAGTGCCCTTAGAGGAGGTTAAGAGGAGGCGTGTCGAAGAAGAGGTAATATCCTTTACCGCTTCTTTCAAACTTATTTCTTCTCCTACTTCCTCTATATGAGTTTTTTACTTATTAAGTAATAAATCCAATATCAATTTTATACAGATATTTTATTATGAATATTAAACAACCATATTCTATCTCTATCCATCTTATGAAATAAATGAAATCACCACACGTGTGTACGTATGGCTTACCGTCTCCACGCCGTGGTGTAATATTTTATTGAATCACTAACATACATGGATGGGTATAAGGATCAAAGAAATAACTATATATGATTATTGTAAAGTGATATTTATTATGAAATATTATACACCATACACTTCAATACAATTCCACAATCATGGGAATGATATCATCGCTCGTGCGTACGTACGGCCTACCATCTCCACGACGTGATGTGACTCGTTCTACATGATCTTCATTGAAAAATGATTATATAAATGAATTTAATGAATAAATATGATATATATTACACTAATAACATTATTTAAATTATGTATCTATAAACTAAAAATGAGGAATAATAATTTATTCGACAAAACACGCATAAGAACATAAAACAATGAACACCCGAATAACAAGTAGTAATGAAATATTACAAATAAGAAGATAAGAATATTACCATATATGATATCATAACAATGAATATGATTCTGGAATAAGAAAATGACATTATTTAAATAATTATACAGGAGGTTTGGATAGGTACAAAGCATATCAGACCTAATGTAAGGGAAAATCTGGCAATCTCAATTTTTATCCGAGATTGTTTATACTTCGGTATTTACTGGGGATTATTTATCATGCACATCCATGTTTCCTAAATATGTAATATTATCCCACTACAATTACTTAAACCCAATTTTACCTATTTGTGAATCTTTAGTAAAAGATATTAAAGGAATATTTTTACATTTTTTGTACGAGATACATTTTGAATTTTCCGGCCAATGTACGAGAAAAATGTTTTTTTAACTTATGCGGCATGAATGGATTTTTATGATTTCATTGAAAATTATTTCCAGGAATCTTATTTTACAAGTTTTCAAGTTTAATTTCAATTAACATATTTTAGTTTAAAATTGTATTATATATTGTGAATGGAAAAATGTTTTTGATGATGAAGAAATGATATTTTCCTCAGGAATGGAGTTCGAATATATTATCAAAATTATTTTCCATCTAATATAATATAGGGTAATGTTTCTATCCCTATAATTACATTGATTTGATTATGTTATTATGGAATTATTTTTATGAAGTCCTTTATCATATATGGATTATGTTATGATGGCATGATGTTTAAGAATACCATTTTTTATTACATGGGTTATGCTATGATGTATGATTTATGATTTTGTGGAACACATAATAATGGATTCATTATGATATGGGTGGGACTTACATCTCCCTACAATTAATTGGGTAAGGATTTATATCTCATTAGATAAACATGACTGTAACAGAATGTTAATATGGTTCAGTGATACATGATAAGAACGATGAGTGAACTCGGTTCAGTAATGGAATTTGTCTGCTATGATGGTCATGACAATGAATCATGACTAATATAAAATGATTTTCTATTATTATGTGTGTATGACACAATGTTTCATGTCTTGTTTTATGATTATTGGGATTACATTTCACTACTATGATTTATCTCATGTCATTATATATTATGATCTCTTTTGAAGGATCAGGTTTTAAAGATGTTATGTTCTTATGAATATGATATGACTGATATTTCTTTTGTTTTACCCTTACTGAGCATTTGAGCTCACCCCTTTTTATGTTTTCTTTTACCCTTGTCAGGAAGTAGGTTATTATGTAGGATATTCCAAAAGGGACTCTAGATATAATGAAATAAACAGGATTCAATATGGATGATTTATGAACCAATTGATTATGTTTAAAAGTTTCAAAAGACATCATACCCATACGGTCCTATCATGGTGTTTTTATATATGGTAATAAGTATGATTCAATTCTGAATTAAAAAAAATATGTAAATTATGGGTCGTTATAACTCAGCTACTAAGTAGGAGCATGCCTATCATTTGTAGGTAGCACTGGACACAACCCGAGAGCACCAACTTTATGGTAAGCTCTTGAAGTTCCAGTTCGAGATCCGAGAGGTTAAATTTCTGATACATGTCATATCAAAGGATGGAGTTGCAGTAGATCTAGTGAAGATTGAGGTGGTACTTGCTTGAGAGCCACCCAGGAGTGTGACGGAGGTACGTAGTTTTCTGGGTTTGGCTAGATACTACTGGAGGTTTATGTTAGACTTTTCCAAAGTTGTAGCACCACTATCAGCCTTGAAAAATAAGGGGAAACCCTTCGGGAGGGAAGTGAGATGCCAGAAATGTTTTCAACAAATGAGTCAAAGGCTCACTAGTGCCCCCATCTTGAGGCTTCCAGAAGAGGGCCTAGGTTATGTAGTTTACTATGACGCATCAGGGACCAGAATCAGATGTGTCCTGATGTAAGAGAGAGTAGTGATCGCATATAGTTCTCAATAGCTAAGACAACATGAGTAGAACTATGCAACCCATGACCTGGAGTTAGCAGCAGTGGTCTTCACCTTGAAGACATGGAGGCACTATCTGATGGGTGACCGTTTTACAGTGTACATTGATCACAAGAGTATCAGGTATATCTTCTCCCAAAAGGACCTGAACCTGAGACAACGATGTTGGCTTGAGTTCCACTAGGACTATGAATTATAGATAGTCTGTACTCCTGGGAAGTGGAATGTTGTTACAGATTCACTCAGAAGGAGGTCTGGTATACAGCTGCAAGGCGAGGCGACTGAGCAGCTGACCGCTTTACATATATCCTTTGTGGATAGAGATGGAGCATCTTTTCATCGTTCTGTTACCGTCACTCCCCCACTTCATCAGTGAGTTAGGGAGGTGCTGCGGGGGGACACTGACTGGGAGGCACGACTTACTCAGATATCCACAAGACATGCACCTGATGGATTTTCTGAAGGTGGGGAGCATGTAATCCTTTTAGAGGACATATTATAGTACTCGTGTCACTTCAAGAGGAAGTGTTGAGGGAGTTACACACATCAACTTTAGCGGTACATCATGGAGTGGTGAAGATGTATCAGGACCTCTGACGATAGCATTAGTGACTGGGAATGAAAAAAGCAGTTGCAGAGATTGTTATCGATGCCTCACTTGTCAGCAAGTGAAGGAAGAGCATCAGGTACAAGAATGCTTGGTTCAAACTTTAGAGGTCCCAGAGTGGAAGTGGGATGGGATATCCATGGACTTAGTGATAGGACATCCATGTACATCCATGGGACATGACTTGGTTTGGGTGATCATCGACCGACTTCCCAAATCGGCCCACTTCTTACCAATCAGACAGTAGGCTTCAGTAGAGAGCATGGGATGCTTCTATGTGCTGGAGATTGCGCGGCTCCATGGAGTACCTTCGGCAATTGTCTCTGATCGTGACACATGTTTTACTTCCCGACTATGGAAGTGGTTGCATGGGGCTTTCGGGACACAGCTTCATTTGGGCACCGCCTTCCACCCTCAGACGGATGGTCAGACCAAGCGGAACATTCAGACCCTCGAGGACATGTTTCGTGCTTGTGTCCTCGACTTCAGTCACTACTCGGGGGATCAATTAACTTTGGTGGAGTTTGAATACAACAATAGCTATCACTCCACCATTGGGATGGATCCTTTTGAGGCATTGTACGATCGACCTTTCAGATCACCTTTGTGCTGGACTGACCTAGGGGAGTAAGCACTTGTGGGACTAGAGATGGTAAATGCTACCACAGAGAAGGTGCAGATCATCTATGAGCGGATGAAGACTTTACAAAGCAGATAGAAGTCATATGCTGATAGGAGACAGAGACCTATGGAGTTTGAGGATGGTGACAATGTCATTCCATGGGTCTCACCTCGACGAGGTTCTCATAGATTTTTTCGAGGCAGAAAGTTATCTCCTAGGTTCATCGGACCCTTTCAGTTACTCAGTAGAGTTGGAGAGGTGGCATACCGCTTATCTCTTCCACCTTAGTTGCAATGGGTGCATGACGTCTTCCACGTATCCCAGCTAAGGAGTTACGTGCATGACCCTTCTCACATCATAGACCATGGAGAGCTTGATGTCGACGCTGGGGAAACTTTTTTGGAGGTTCCAGTTGAGATTGAGGATCGACAAGAGCGGGTCCTTCGTGGTTGGTCGATACATCTGGTGTGTGTATGCTGGCAGCACGAGAACCTCCAGGATATCACATGAGAGCAAGAGGGTCAGATGTGTGCTTAGTACCCCCAATTTTTTACCTAGTTGAGTAGTGGCTTACGGGGAGGTAGAGCCCTGAGTTGGGGAGAATTTAAAGACCTGGGAATTCAATTTAATTTTTTTAAAAAATAGATGGGAATTTTACGAGTTTGTGAAAATTAAAGGCGCGTGATTCCGAGGCCCAGAGTGGATGGAATTAATTTTTGATCTTTTTTTCAGGTACGTTCAGTAAATGTGCGAGCAGGTTTTCTAACTTTTGAACCAGTTCTCAAAATTGAAATCACATGGCATCGTTGAACTCACATCACCTATATTCACTTAACGAGACATTCACTTCGATGGCAGATGGTCGAGGGTAAAAGTTAGTTTTTTGGTTTTTCGTCTAAGATTAAAATAAAAATAAAAGTGTGTGACATTTTTATTTTTATTTTCAACACCCATGTGGGTGTTTGGAGGTGGGGTCCACCAGAACTAAAGCTCCTATTAATGTTTAGTTGTGTTTGAGACCAACTGAGTTTTCAATAACCTCCCAAATTGAATTTTTGGGCGAGGACCAACGGACCCCAATTTATGGGGGGAGAAGGAACCATTAAACCCCTCTATTTAATGTGGATGAGCCTCTTATGATTCATCCACATTAATTATTCCAACCCAGCTTAATTAAATGTTCCTTCCTAGGTGTTTAATTTGTACATTTGATTTTGTGTCAATGATTAATGTTGGGGGAAACACATCAGTTGGCCATTTTCTTTTTGGTGGAGCCTTGGGAGAAAATCTCTCCAATGAAGAACTATTTCTCCAAATAATGAAAACATTCTTACACTGAAGAAGGCCAATGAAGAACGTTGTCCCCGAATTCGACCTTATTCCTCAAGAATTTCTCTTACAAAGGATGTATTCAACTTTGATGAACCAATGCACAAAACGACGATTGAGGAAAACACCGGTGACACCAATGTCCATCTATTTTCCAAATATTCATATTCATCCCCATGACTTTGTCGACGTATCAACCCAAGGTAGGGGTTTAATGTAATTTGTTTATCACTTTCATGGTACTCCCTTCTTCTCTTGTGTGGGATTGGGAATGATTAATTACAAAAGATCATAGTTGAAATTCTTTACACTGTTCTTGTTAACAGTATTCTACCAATCTAAACATGGAGGGTGCGGGCCAAACTTACATGGCCCGACCCCCCTCCTTTGTTCATCTTTGTGGTGTTCATCGGAGTGAAGGAAGACGATGAAGGTGACGAAGGCAATGACACCGTCACCCATGGACACCACAGCTTGTGCTGCCTCGGCGGTGCTCCAGCCTCCTAGCCAAACTAGCCCCGTGCCTGCTGGCCATGCGTCCTCGGTCGTACAGCCTGTCGGCAGTGCCCCCTGCCAGCCGAGCCACCCGCTGGCCCCGCCACCTGCCGGTCGTGCCACCCCGGCCGTGCCCCCACCGATCGTGCCACCCCAGCCACGCCATCTTCCAACCGAGCCGCCCCGGCTCACCCCGCCCACCAGCCTCATGAAATGGCCCATTCCCCTCGTAGAGCCCCATCTGATCCGGCTCGCGTCCCTCGAGGTACCCCAACCAAACCAGCCTGTGCCCCTCGTGGCGACCCAGCAGAACTGGCCCATTCCCCTCACAGTGCCCCGACCGAGACAACCCACACCCATTGTGGCTCCCCCGCTGAATAGGAACATGCCCCTCGCGGCACCCTGGGCAAGATGTCCCACACCCATCGCGACGCCCCTGCCGAACCAGCCCCGCACCCTTGCGGCACCCCCACGACCGAGCCGCCACATCACACCCACAGGCTTTGCGACCCTTGTGGCCTGCTGGAAGTCCTAGCAGACCGGGCCGCATTATGGGCTAGGCCTAACCTTGAAGGTCGGGCAAGGTTAACCCAAACCAGGCTGACCCACGCCAGGTCGGTCTGTTCGGGTCGGAGTGGACTCGGTCCCAGTATGACTCGTATACTTCTGTTGGCCATAACATTATCATAGGACGTCCATTTGATGAACCGTCAGTGGCATTGGGAACCTTGGAGTGAGACAATCCCTTTTAGTGATACCGCACTGAGTATTAGATTGATATGGGGTATAGTCAGGTTGGGTCGAGCATGAATCCAACTGGGCCCCCAGAACTAAATGGATAATAACTAACAGACCAGGAGTCCGATTGACGCACCGTCTATTACGTTGAGAACCCAATGACATGGCAGACCATTGTGACACATTTTGTTGAGACTTCTTGATAGTTGGAGTATTTACTAGTAGCTCAAGGAGTGGATCCTCTCAAATATGAGCGAGCATAATGCAGAGACCTAGTAGTTGGCTGATACCTAACGACTACTAACCGTTTTTACTCGAAGTGACTCTCCTAGCCCAGTGGGGAGCACCATGGTGTCATGTATGACCCATAGTGGGGAGTGCCTTGGTGTTGCAGGAGACCCATGATACTCGATATTAGGAGTATCTCATTAATCTATGTGGGGGAGTGTGCTTGGTGATACAGCAGACCCACGGCGGGGAGCACACTTGGTGACGTGACAGATCCACAATACTTGATAGGATGAGTACCTCAAGAGTCCATGATTAGTGGGAGGCACACATAGTTTCATGAAATTCCCATTTTACTCAATAGAGGATGAGTTTTCCTGTAGTCGAGGTTTCAGTAATGTGACTGGGGATGTTACTTGATACTACCCCTAGCATAAAATCCTTATTGAGCTGAGTCAGATTTTCTGTGTTTTCCTCATGATTGAGATGGATCACTTGATAACATAGGTATATTATGTATGGGAATATACATAAGTAAGGTTATTTGTTGATTTCATACTTAGTGGTTTATCATTGTTGGATTTTGTGAGACCTTGAGGTTCTCAGGGTCCCTACTGAGTATCATTATACTAACCCCTGCACGGGCTATGATCATACCTTGTTGTATTGGTTGCAGATGATGGACAATCCTGATTGAGGCAGAGAGTACCAGGACTGGACAGTGCCCAGAGGTGGACCATACAACATGTCGGTACTTGGAGGAGACGGATGGACACAGAGTGCTGAGGAGGTGATTTGTAACTACCCTTCATGTAGGAACCTCAGAGGATGATCCAATAGTTTTCTTTTATCATTCATCAGCTGTATTTCCTTTAGTTGTACTTGTACTTTCCTGTTGGTCCTGTATTCTGGCCCCTTTTAATTTCAGAACTCTATTGTTATACAGTTTACTTAGCATTTTATATCTAGTTGTGTGCTTGGTTGTGTGTTTTTTACTGGTTATAGAGGCTATGCCTTCCCAGATTTAGGAAATTACACCTTTGGTGCTAGTCGCCAACCCCTGTCCTATGGAAGGCAGGTTTGGGGTAGTCATGACATGGGCCCCTGGGCACGGTTCGTGACAAATTTTATAATAAATAATAAAAAACATGAAAATTAATATTACTTTTATACTAAATATGATTTAACAAACAATAATAATTATTTATGTGTATTATAAAATTTAATCTTTCTGTTGCATTGATATTAAAATATTTATATTAATTTTATATACACATCGTAACTTATTTTACTAACTATAATAATAATAGTTATACATAACGTGTATATATATATATACTTATAATATTTTAAAATCAAAATTTTCTTTCATTGTGATCAATCAATTTTTTAACCGAACACATATTTATTGGAACTATTTGATATATAACTAAATATTATATTTAAAATGACCATATTGTAATGAACATATTTGAAATGAACATATTTATCACATCCATATTTAATTCTTATATATAGACTTACTAAATCATTTGTTCACTGAACACTCATTTCGAAAGGCAAGATTCTTATTTCATATTACATATTTTGAATAATTATTTCTATATTCATGGTGATCTACATCATTATAGTTTTTTGGAAATTGGTGATTCTCATGGTTTAAGATCATCCAATATATTTTGTAGTCATGAATTTTTTATTCTTTTCTATCTATTTTTCTCTATTGATTTATGCACTTTTAATTGGTGTACTTTATATTTAGGGAGTAATAATTAATGGCGTGTGATAAATGGTTTTATTTTATTTTTTAAGGGTACACTTATGACTGAATAATGTGTTATTAGTTTAATTCATTTCTAGTATGACTTTTTTCCCTATCAATTTCAATTCATTTGAAAAAAAATAATTACATATGTATGTTTTATAAAAATAATAATTTTCATAAAAACATGGAGTGGTATATTATATGTTTTATCAATTTATAAATCAAGATTTTCTATGCTCTATTATTTATATTTTTTGGTGTTGAAGAATTTATATGTCCAATACCTCAATTAAGTTTGTTTGTTTTTCTAAAATGAATAATTTATTAGTGATGTTAAATTTAGAGGAATGATAAATTTTTCATTTCTAGATTTTTTTTTATATTTCAGAAACATTATTATGTTCTAAACCTTACTCTCTTTGGAATATCCTAGTCTATATTTTTTTAAATAATTTTATTTGTTAATGTAAATTTTTATATATTTGGTTTTCAAAAAATGTTTGTTAATTTTTATTTCAAGTTGAATTTATTTCATTATTATATTTTTTTTACTTAAAATTTGTTCCATAAATTTGAATATAAATTAATATTTAATTTTTCAAATTCAATATTTGTAAATGTGTAGTGAGAAAATTTATTACTACATAACTTTTATAACTAAGATATGTTATTTTGTTTCTAGATATTTATGTAACTTTATTTTATTATTTTAAAGTGTATCCAATAAATTAAATATGGATAAAATATGGATTATGTTACCTCAAAACACTTCTCAATATTTTAAGGGTTTAGAGATGTTTTTGAATTTTGTAAATTCAAATTTATCTATATATGGGAGAATAAAATATATATGTCTTAAATATAAATTCCAATGACGGTTGAAGAGAGATAAAAAATTAGGACACATGATATTGAACTAATTTCCTCCTCAATATGTGTGGTGATCTTGGAATTTAGAATCAATCATTATTGAAAGTTCGAGTAATTATGTCGAACGTCAAAATGAAATGTTTAATTCCTTGATAATGGTCAAATAAATTTAGAACTAGAAAACTGATTCTTTATGTAGAGTATGGAACAAACATAAAGACAATAACACATAATTTGATCCACAAGTTAATGTTTCTAACATTAATGATACTTTTATAACTAAAAAATAACCCAAAAAATATCATAACAAATTACAAGATGTTGATGCATAGACTAATAAAATGGAAAAAATAACTAACCAAAAAAATTTCTTTTCTAAATTAATAAAATATTAAAATAAATAATTATATGATGCAGATCACAGTATTCAAAATTGTATTTTATGATAAAGTTGTATCATAACAAGTTCCTTTGTCAAATTACACATAAATAAATGTTTATGATATCTGAATTATTACTGAATTTTCCAAATCTAAGATCCCTAAATCATTTTATGGGATAAAAAATATTATTAATACTCATGGACACAGTGATATGATGATACATTATGTATTAATGATTGTATTCTTCATTATTGATAAGATTCAAATAGAGAAGAGTGAAAAAAGATATTGTACCTGTAAACTAAACTAAAATAATAATGATTTTAGTTTAAATCTAAGTACTACCTCAAATAAATATGAAAATGAAATGGTTTTGAAGGTTTTATATTACTTTCCATTAAAACCATGATTAAGAAAACCGTTTATTTAAAAAAACAATTGAACATTTGAAGTGAAATTCATTGAATAATAAAAATTAGGATGTCATGTGATATAAAATAGATTCAAATACAAAGATGTCATTCAATTCATTACTTTTATATTTCTCCCCTGATGCTATAAATTTTTTCTTGGGATTGAAAACTAATGGATTTGACCCTTATAGGACCTTGCATTGAAATTACATCATATAGATTGTGGTTTAAATCTCTTATATTCTACCTCCATGGATGTGTATGGATCAAACACCATTACTGATATTGATGATTGTTACTCGAAAGAAAATATAGGGAACAATATTAAGGTAAACCTTCATCCTCTTGTTTAATAATTATAGGAGTTGTAGAAACATATAATTCATCTACTTTGATACTGTTCAAAAATAATTCATTCCTAATGAGGATCATTAATGACTTTCCTTTATTAAGAAATTTTTCTCATTGGAAGACACAAATAGGTTTGGATTTTATAGTTTTTAAATTTCATTTGGATCCACAATGATTAAATTAGAGTAGAAAGTGGGTTTTAACGTGACATTTTTTATTTGTTGATATATCTGCTCTATTTTTATTTAACATGTTATGTTTTAATGGAAAACAGATTTGAGATTTCCACCAAAAATATTAATTGGATGTAAGATCCCGATATAGTCATCAATTGTTAATATTGAGTTTGAAAATTGGTTTTAATTGAATGGATATGGGAAAATTATTAGAACACTATCAGATATGACAATAAAAAATGGAATTAAGAGGGAGTATTTTTTAAACTTCTATATTGGGGATTTGATTTTTTATTTCTTAATAATGATATTCTTAACTTGAGAATAATGGGTGTGATAATATGCCTTTTTTAATTAATTAGTGAACATTTGAAATAAATATGTTATTTAAATGTTCATGAGTACTTAAAATCACATAATATCAAACATAATCTTTGGGAAAATAGTAATGGAGAGTATCCAAAATTAAATTTTGCAATAAAAATAAAAAAATATGTTTTCCTTTTATGAATAAAAAATGTGAAAATTCCTAATGTTCATTCATGTATAATTTCAATATATTTTGATTTGATCCACCATAAAAAGATTGGATAAGAAATTCAAGACTCTCATATAATTATGGAAATGTTTCTACCATTGGAAATACATAAATTGTTTCTTTAAAATATAAAGATAGTTCTAATAAAAATTTTCACATTCTTTAGATAATGTTGTGAGAAGAAATTGAACCTGGTCAAATTATATAATCTTTAGGATGGAATTTTATGGATGTTACATCATTTAGAGATGATCATTCCCTTATCATTTCTAATTGTGATGATTAATCTGAATGTGAATTTAGAAACAGAATTGAATTTTGGAGAGATTTTATACTATCAATTGATGTATCACATAGAGAGGTATTTTATTTTTATTTTATTTTAAATAATGGAATTTAATTTTTTTAGTACTTAAAAACATTATTCATTAATTTATTACTTTTTTCATTAGGTCTCCAGGAAATTTGAAGGCCTATACGACAAATAAATCCCAACCAGTAGGTTTTATTATGTAAGGTTACCATGTTTAATATTACATAATTTTATATTATATATTTTAGTATTAAATAAATATAAGATTCAATAGAGTTGGATGTGTTCATTATAATCTAAATCGTTCTTAAGAAAATAAGTAATCATTATTTCTTATAACATTGGATTGATATGCTTGAATGTTTTCCTCATTTTTATAAACATATTTATAATTAAGACTACAAAAAAAATATATTTACTAATAAATACTAATGTTATTGATCCATATATTGAATAATTAAATAAAATAAATTAAAACAATCCTTAGGATTAAAACTCCAAAGGAGGAAGATACGATAAAAGATATTAACAAAGAAATCATTGACTCCTTTTCACATCATGTATGTTTTGAATAAAATATGTGGTTTGAATGTAAACATAATTACATAATTTAAGTTATAATATTTTATATCAACTTATATATATAAGGAATGGAGTTAATGAAGTTGTACTATCTGATGATTTGATGTATTTATCTTGGGGTCTTTCAATGTATGCTTAGTGATTATATCCAAAAAATATTAGTGAAATCATGTTTCTTACTATTGGCCATAAAAATGATTTGAAAACCAAAAATAATTTTATATTTATAGTTTCATTTCAAGGTTACTATTGAATTTTGGTTGATATTATCGATTTAAATTATAATTGGAAATTTTCAGTTTTTTTATTTAAAAAATGTAAGTTAATATTAACAGGGGTATAAGGAAATATTCATTACAATTTACATATTTCATCTTCTCCTAGTTGACTGATAAAATTTAATGTAAATAAAATGATACTTATATTTTTTTCATCCCAATAAAAAATGATGCATTATGTTGATGATATTTTCAATTAAGGGTGGAGTGTTATCTTCGATGTAAAATAGAGAGATATATCTGATATAGGTGATCAAGGTGATGTTATTTCTGATCACAAATGCCATTAACAAATATATTGAAATTTTTTTCCAAAATAATATTAAAATGTTGGTCTTTTGGAGGAGGGTGGAGAAAAAGAAGATGGATAATACAATTAATTAATATTGACAATCAATGTTGATAATAATATGACCTACCAAGAATTGGATTTATAGGTTTGTTTTTAATATTATTAAATATCATGTCAATTATTTTTATAGTATAATATAATAAATAAAAATTCCATATTTTATTAATAATTTCTAGTATTAATTGACATAATTCATTTTTTTTGAATTTATCTATATCACACTCAATGAGGTTTACAGTAATGATGATGAAATTAGAAATTTCAAAAAAAATTCCTATTTTTTCTCACCATGATTTTTCATTAAACATCTTTTGGTTTATTTTTTTCATCATATTTAAACCCTGGTTGTTATCTTTTCATAATGGATGACTATTTTTTAATAAAAATAGTCTTCGGTTGCAATGAAACGTGAGAAAACTGGAGAGGGTCAATGAAAGAGACTTTTTGGGGAAAATGACTTACAGTTTAGGGATGTATGTTTGCTTTTATTAAAAGAGTATGTCTTTAAATGGGTCACATGTTACCAAGGATTATTAGTAAGTTGATAATCCTTAAAGCGGGTTTATTTTATTATAATGAAATGGGTGATGAACCATCTATAGTATATTTACATTCCATTCAAATGGATGACACGTCATGTAATGTTTTAGAAAATTTAATATTTAATCGATGAGACATGTTTTTCAGCATATCCGTATAAATTTTAATAGATGATGTGTAACTGAATTACATGTTGTGTAAATCCTAGAGTAGGAGTTTTAATGTTTATGATGTGGCTGATTTTCATTCATCGTGCGTAGATCTACCTCAACTCGACCTTAGGACTGCTTCCAAGCGATTATGGTGTACCTCTCTTGATTCTGAATATCCTGATCATATAGTCAATCTCTAGTATGTGGTTTTTGTTTGGTTTTCTTTTATATCAATTATTATATGACCATTTTGGTGTAATATTTTGACAATTATCATTTTTGTTTTTGATCATGTTCTTTTTTGATCTAGGATCCTTCTTGCAATCATTTGCACCATCTTCCTCATTAGTATTTTCCATTAGAAGAATTTTTTAAAGATCAGTTAAATCTGGGGTTCTAAACATTATCCATATGGTTTAAAATTTTTTAAGTATGTGAAATATGGAAATTTCACCAACAATGTGTGAACATGGATTTACTAAATGATAAATTACATTATTCCTTTGAGTTCCATTAGATCCATTTGGTTATTGACCTAGATTATGGCTACTATTTGTGGGAGGGGACCCTTGATTATAATTGAATTTTTAAGGGATTAGTCTGTTTTTGTCATTCCATGGGATTAGATGTCTTCTTGATATATATTCACTTAAGCTTGGTCTGATTATTAATCTGAATGACATGTAATTGGTTTAGGACCAAATGATAAATGAAATGTGAAATTGAAATATGAATTTTAATTTTCATAATTAAACATTGAGTAGTATGTTGTGATATTCTGATATCCTTATTAGTATGACATGAGTTGTTATTTATATAATGTAATTCTAATATAGGGCATCTCCCCAATTGACATGATGAAGTGATTATATATAGTGTTTGGCCCTGAGACATGCGGAAATGATTATATACTTGGTTATTCCCAAATAAATGCTAAAATGTTGATATATCTCCCAATTCCTTAAGACATGTTGAAATTATTATATACTGGGATTGCATATAATATTTGATAAAAATCACATATATATTGATTTACCCTAATTAAATACTAAAATGTTCATATAATGAGTTTTAACCCAACTTTTAATAATTTTTATCTTAGTTATAAGGATATTTTTTACGGTGGTTATATTGTTTTGGTTGAAATTTTTGTGATACATGCTCAGAGACATTCTGTCATGGTCCTATGGTTGGTTTTGTTATTCCATGGTTATATGGTTATGGTTTTCTTGGTTGTGATACATTCTTAGATATATTCTAGCATTGAACTACACCAAGTTGATGTGGTATTAGCTTAATTGTTTAATTAATTAATACACTTATTTATTTCATTATTTCATGTACATTTATCATACTAGTTCTATTTAGACAGGATGGTTTCAAAATAATGATTTACACTCACACACTATTCAGGCCTCTATTTGGAAAACAAGTAGATTACGTGGATGCAGGATTTGAAAATGGAAAATGACCTTGCTGAGGATTGTTTTCTTGCTAAATGGTATGGAGTTTGGAGATGAGATCCGCATGGGATTTGGTACTTTGGTCTTTTGATTTTACTAGTATTTTATTTTTAGTTACTTCTTTCATGATATTTAGGTACATTACATCATGTCATTACATTATTCCTTTGTTTTTAATAATTTTTGTTGGAATTATTGTTAGTTTTCTTAGGTATCATGTTGTTTTAATTATATCAGAACTATAATATTTATTCATTTATTTATATTGGTTATTACCAATGTGTTGTAAAAATGTAAAAATATGTTGTTGTATCCTTACTATACTTATCACCCATTTCTACTAGTGGGAAGCCTAAAGTTTGTGGGGAGGCATCCATGAGGTCCCATAACCAACCCATTTAGGCAACTTGATAGTGTAACAGATTGGGAGGCATTACAAATTGGTATCAGACCTAACCAATTTTATTTTTTATTTGATTAATATTTGAAAAAGGTAAAAAGGAGAATAGGATGTGTCAGGACTTGGTAATTATCTTTTTCAATGGGGAATGTAGCCAATGTTTGGGGAAAAAATGAGTGCTCAAGGAAGGATTTTTTTCTATATTGTCCACTTGTTACATTTGATGTTATTTCACCTTGGTCTATTGACATGTTTTGTGGTGTTACCGTGTTATTTTATTATTGATTCTTGAGATTATACTTATGGATAGGTTTCATGTAATATGGGTATACATGCATAATACTATTTATGTATGTATATATATTTACATGCATACATTACGATAGAGAAATATTTATTGAATGTGACATATACTTGCCATTAATTTTTGACATCAGATACATGTTTATATTTAAAATGAAATGAAATAAATTAAAAATTATGCCATGATAAAACAATTGTAAGCCATGATTAGAGAGACCAGGAGTCAGTGGTTCTCTATTGTTATCATCTTTCTAGGTTGAATGTGATGATATCTAGTGTTCTAAGGGGTGTATTTTTTTATGAGAAAATGAGTCATTGTTGTCATAGAGTTGGGAGTCTAGAGAGTGGAAATTATCTCTCTCTTAAATTAGCTAAACAGAATATTCCTATAGTTCCCATGCATCAGATGGATGATCAGCTTCACAACAGCTTCCTATGGGTCATGAGAACCATGGAAGGAGAGAATATACTCACCATGTCTTCATTGTATTAGCTGACTAGAGCTTTATTACAACAACATCCGCCTACATTCAGTAAGGAGGGCGGCCACCAGACAAACAATTTCTAGATCTAGTCAGTCCAGATGATATTTAAGAAAAATGAGGCACCCATTGACAGGAGGGTCATGTTTCATGCATATGTTATTTTTTTCCTAAGAAAGCATTTGTATGACATGCTGGAGTAGGAAAAGAATCAAGATGGGTGATCTTGGAAGGACTTCGAGATGATGTTCCTTAGCCACTTCTTTCTAAAGATGTTGAGGGTTGAAAAGGCCCATGAGTTCATAAACCTGATACTGGAGGGATTATCAATGCTAGAATATGATGATCATTTCACGTACCTTTAGTGATTGTTCCATATTTTTATATTGATTAGATATATAGTGAAAGTAATTTTCAAGATGGTAATTACTATGAGATCAGGTCACAGGTGAATGTGTTCTACTTGAGTTGTTTTTCAGATGTGAGGAATTAGTCACTCATAATGGAAGGAAATTTAAGAGAGGCCTCGAGCTGTGGAAATGATGTTTCAGCATAGAAATCATTGAAACAAAATTCTAGTATAAACAAGTGATGTCATGAATGTTTTCTTCAATGAAACTATAGGAAAAGAAGTTAAGGTAGTGTGCACCCATATCAAGTTCACGTTCCATTGTAGTGAAATCAGTGTGGAAGTATGGTCCATAATTGGCCTTAGTGTCAATACTCGACATTGGAGTGTCATGCCTATGGAAAATTGGTCCACCTAGGGAGGTTTTGTAGGGGTATGGTATAAGAGTGTAGTGGTAGGGGAAAAAGTCTTTCAATAGAGTCTTTGATGAACTCAGCTACTCAGTAGATAGATAACTGGAGTTACACATGATGTTATAGTCAAGATAAGGGATGTGGTACCCCCATTATAGAATTAATGATCTAGAAAAGGAGTATAAATTAGTGGATTTAGTCTAGAGACTAGGTTAGAGTGGCTGGATAGCTGCACGTTACGCTGACAACTCAATCTATTGTGGATGAATGGTCGTCTGTTTTCTAAGGTACAATTCTTGTATCATCAACTCTTTCTGGTGTTTTTCTATATAGAATAATCACATTCCATTTTATCCTATCATTTTCTAAATGGTTTGGTCTTGGATGTGGAAATATTGGATGGTTTTTTGACCATCAATCCACCATTAAGAGTGCGGTCAGAGAATATCGAATGTTACAAGGGATGTTCTGTAGATATTTTTGTTTACCATTTATTTTGGGAACCGTTAATGTTGGAAATGAATAAATTAAATATGATTATTGGTATGTATTGGTTAGTTTAATAACATGCTCCATTAAATATTTACAAGTGTAGATTTCATTTTTTATCAACAAAAGGTGGAAGTAATTTTCACCAAGTTCAGTGGGATCTTCAGGATAGTCATGTAGGTCCAATTCAGTGCAGATTGATTTTTTCCTAACTCAGATAACCGTTCATTCTCTAGATAATGGTGGAATAAAACAATATTCTTTTCCTATAGTTTTAGAATTTTTTTTGATGTATTTCTTGATTATTTATATGTCTTACTACCTAAGAGAGAGATTATGTTCACAATCGAGTTGGTTCTGGGAGAACATCTAGTTTAAATCCCACCTTATAGAGTGGGACTAGAAGTGCTTCAGGAGTTCAATGTTTTGTCGTATTATTTGGAATATAAAGGTTTCATATGGCCTAGTTAATATTTATGGGGTTCTACAGTTCTCATGGATGATGAGACTTTGTCTTTATGTGTAGATTATCGAAGATTAAACCAGGTAATGGCCATGAATCAGTATCCTCATACACACATTTAAAATACCTTTTGTCAGCTGAGAGGTGATAATTTAATCTCCAATATTGAGTTGATATCAAGATACCATTAGTTTAGGGTGAGATCAATTGTCATACCTCAGACTTATTTTAGGATCAAGTATGAGTTGAATGAATTCGTAGTGATACAGTTTGGTTTGACCAATGAACTTGTGGTATTCATGGCCTTGTTGAATTAGATATTTCATTAATATCCAGATTATTTTTAGTATTTTTTCTTTTAAATATTAGTGTAAAACCAGTCAATATATGATCACTACTAACCTCTTGAAAAAATCTTGATTACATTGATAGAGCATCGACTTTTCACTAAGAAAACAAAATTTAGTTTGTAGATTGATAATGTGCACTTCTGGGGACATTTAATCTAAAAGGAAGGGATGTTAGTAGACCAAGGGAAAGTTTTAGTCATGGTATCTTGGATGTAGCCCAATAAGTTCTTTGATTTTTTTTGATTTTTTGGTTTAGATGGTTATTATTGATGCTTTATCTAGGACTTCTCCCATTTGGCAGCACCAAAGTCCGGGCTGACCAAAAATGGAGTAATTTTTGTTTGGTCATATAGATTTGAGGTATATTTTCAAAATATGAAAAGTTGGATGACCTAATCACATATCCTCACATTACCTATGTTGGTAAAATCATATACCGTGTAATGTGATGCATCTAGAGTTGGACTCGGAGCAGTTTAGATGTAGCATGATCAAGTGGTTTCTTATGGATCAAGATAATTGAGACCACATGAGAAGAATTACCCTACTCATGTTTTTCTGTTAGCAGTACAGGTACATTCCCTGAGATTCTGGAGTCATTATCTCATAGTTTAGATTTTTTTGGTATACATGGACCATAAGAGCCTCATGTACTTATTTTCTCAGTGGGACCTAAAGCCTTGGTAGAGGAGGTCGGTTGAGTATTTTCAATCTTTCAAATTTGAGTTGGATTATACACCAAGAAAGAGAAATTTCATTTCTGATACATTGAGTCAAATGATGGATATAAGGGTAGTGTAAGAGTCTTGTAATGAGTGGTGGATAATAGCTATCCTTACAATCGTGCATCTAGATGTTCACGAGTTCTAGGGATGAGTAACATTGACTTCAAAATTTGTGGAACTCATTATTTTTTACTAGCCCAATACTTAATAGATATAAAATCTATAGGCATTATTTCTAAGGGAAAACATATATGGTGGGTATACACCATCAATATAGTCTCTTTAAAGTAAAAATTATCTTCTTCTATGTGGTTGAGTATGGGTTCCAACAAGATTTCTCAAGGAGCCGACAAGAGAGTTTCAGGATTCTAGATAGATGTTACATAGTGGTTTGATAATGATGTATCATGATTTTCCATGAGTGTAATGGTGGTTAAGAATGATGAATGAGGTTTTAGGATTTATGTAATGTGTTTTGGCATTTTATTAGGAGTAAGTCAAGCATCAGAGGCCAACTAAGTTATTTCAACCATTTCACTTTCTAGAATGTAAATGGGATGTTGTTTGAATTGTTTTTTTGATAGGATTACCCAGGAAACCCCATAATAATAATTATTTATGGGTGATTGTGGATCAACTAATGAAGGTTTCCCACTTCATTCCTATTAATGAGACCGTCACAGTTGATTATCTCTGAATTCTTTACATGCACGAGGTATTTCAAAAATATCATGTTTCATGGAGTGTCCTTTGAGATAGAGATCACTATTTTAAATTTCATTTTGGGTAGGGTCTTTAGAAGGATTAGTGATCATAGGTTTTTTTATTATGGCCTATCATACGAAGACTGATGGTCAATCTAAAGGGATTATTCATGATCTAAAGGATATGGTATGAGCATGTGTTTTTTATTTTGGTGGTTCATTGTAGCGTCGTATTGAACTCATGGAGTTTTATTTCAATAAAAAATTCAAGTAATATCTCAAAATGGATCCTTTTGAGTCTTTGTATGGTATGACATTCTCTTTGACTCTTTTTTTGTTTGTCGTTGATGAGTTATCCCTTGTTGGACTTGGAATAGTGCAAGATATGTCTGAGAAGGTTATTTTGTTCATTATGTATGTTGTGAACAATTAGAGAAGGAAAAAACCATGTGATGACCACTGAATAAGTCCTATGGAGTTTGGGGTATCTCATCATGTTTTTTTGGGTGTCACCATGATTGGGGGAATGCCATATCTAGAAATATGAAAAACAAGAATTCATGTTTTCATGATTTTTTTGATACTAGATAAGGGTAGTCCCGTGGAATAAATATTATCCCTTCCCCTGTTCTACAGTTTCACACCCAATTGTTTCCATGTGGCGTAGATTTAGAGACATTATCCAGAACCTTCACATGAGATAGACATAGAATAATTTGAGCTTAGTACTGATGATTCCTTTGAGTAAAATCTATTACAGATTGTGGACCATTGTGAGAAGTATCTCATGGGTAGGATTATTCCTTTAGTTTGGGTGTAGTGGAAGCATAGAGACGTTCATTAGGATACCTGGGAGAGGGAGTCTGATATGAGTTCATAGTGTCTAGAATTTTGTGTCGATGCCCCACAGTTCCACTTAGATCAACTCAAGGATGAGCTATTATATTTTGTGGAGGTTGTAAGATCCCATTTTTTCCAGGTACGTATATCTTTAATTTTTTTTATAAAATTATTTTGGTTTGGATTTTCCTCATATTTAAACCCTGGTGGTTGTTTTTTCATCATGGATGCAAATTTTTTTGAATAAACACAGTCTTGGGTTGTGAGGAATGTACATAAAATAAGATTAGATACATGTGGAGTTCTCTTCTTTAGGGAAATGATATAATCTTCAGGGAAGTGTGTTTATTTGATTTAATGGCATATGGGAATAAATTGGTTAATTGTTACTAAGGGTTCATGGTAATTTTAAAATTCATAAATGGGGTTCATGTTTTTAAAAGTAAAATTGGATGAAACTATATCAAGGAAATTTACACATTGTGTGAATGGATAACACATTATGTAATGTTCGGGTGAATTTAATATTCATTTGAGGCAATGATTTTTTAGTGTATCCCTCTATAAATAAATATTTTTCATGTAGATGAATCACACATCTTGTAAGTCCCCGATAATCAGTTTTAATGTATTTTATGCGGTAATTGTTTTATTCATATCACATGCAACTTCCTCCTTTTGACCCTCGGGTAGCTTCTATGTGGTTTTGGAGGACCTGTCTTGATTGGAGACATCCTGAACTTCTATAAAATCCTTGGTATGTTATTATTATTTGGTTTTCTCTTCTCTACCTTCGTTATCTGGTCATTTAGGTGTAATAGTTTGTCCATGAGTATTGACAGTTTTGATCTTGATCAATTTTATTATTTGATCCTTCTTGTGATCATCTGCACATTTTTACATGTTGGAGTTTTCCATTGGAAGTCTTGTTTGATCATTAGTTAATTGTAGGGGGCCTAAATCATAACCATATGGTTTGATAATTATTATGTATGTGAAAATTGTAAATTTATACAATATATTTTGTTCCAAAATTTACTAAATGATAAATTGTATAATTCATTAGATTCAATTGGGATCCATTTGGTTATTGACATGAATTATGGATAAAATTCAGGTGGGATAACCCTTAATTATAAATGAATTGTTTAATTGATTAAAGTTCATTTATCATTACATGACATTGGGAGTTTTCTTGGTATCGATTCTCCTTGGCTTGTCCTGATTATTAATGCGACTGACATATAATTCGCTTAGGTAGAGATGATAAATTAAATGTTAAATTGAAATATGTATGGTAATTCACATAATTAACCCTAGAGATGTATGATTTGATATTTTGATATCCTTGTTGATATAACATGAGTTGTGATTTCTATACTTTAATGATTATATAGGGTGTTAGACTAGTTTAAATGCTGAAATGTGTATATAATGTGATTGGCCTCGAGGCATGTTGAAATTCTTATATATCTGGCTATACCCCGAGACATGCTGAAATGCTTATATACTTTGCTATGCCTGGGGGCATGCTGAAATTATTATATACATGGCTTGGCCCTGATACATGTTGAAATTCAAATATACCATGCTCAGCTCTAATAAAAATGTTATAATGATTATATAGCAATTTTGACCCAGATTTGTTTAATTTATACCTTTCTTATAAGTTTAAACTTTACCATGGTTATATGGTTATAGTTGGCATGGTTGTCAGACATGATCAAAATCATTCTATATTGGAACCAAGGAAAGTTAATTTATTTCATAGTTATATGGTTATTGATGTAATTGTAACAGCCTGACCCTAGTTACCCAAATACGGTGCATTATTTCATAACATTTGGTTGATCACAAGAGATCATGTCCCGAAAGACTGATCAGTTTAGTTTCCTTGAAAGTACTACATATATACATAAGTTTTACAAAACATTATGAAATGAAAAAATAACAACATTATGTCCCTTTTGAACACACTCATATCCCTTATCCTATTCCCACTGGTCAATTATAATATACTTCTTCACATCCAAAAATAAAGAAGAAAGGAGAGATCTCAGATTCTCAGTAAGGATAACATTATATTGGAGACTACCATAAATAAGAAAAAAAATTAAGACAATGTATAAGACTAAAACACAAGCCTTTTAAACATAATATTCTGAATAAAATTATAATGATAAACCAAATAATTCCATTTACTTATTCACATAGATATTCTACTAGTCAAATAATCACATTTCATATCAATAGCTAATTTCATATTGATGGAATGCATAATGACAGAAATCATAACCACATAGTCAAAGCATCATGCGAAGACCTCAAATAATTTTGTTTCATGGCCTTATCCCAAGACACTAATTTGTCTCCAATGACATACTGATGAATCAAGGGGCTATATTGGGTCCCACCCGTCACTTACTATATCCAATGCATTCCTCATATGAAAAGGTTGAAACATAACATAACCTTCATATTAAAACTGGAATTCAAATTGTTAATACTTTAACCATAAACCATGAATGGTATAAAAATATCACATCCATATTCTAACATATCAGAAAACCATAAATTCAATATGGATGACTGTATGATAATGAATCTTCTTCAAACAAGCATTAAATCAATCAAAAGATATTGACATAGATGAAATTAATCAAAAAACTATTTGACTGAAATAACTCTTTCTATATTGAAATCATTTAAAAGTAAAGAAATGATTCATTTTTGAAAATATATATATAAGCTTTCATGGAATGTTTAGAATGTGTTATAATGGCAAAAAATAGCCGCACATGTTGTATAAGTTAAAAAAATTTGCCTTCTTTTGTCAAAAATCTCACAAAGTACCTTGTTTGGAAACCGATGGAATGATTCCTTTCATTAAATTTTATAAAAGTCAAAAAAGGGTATAAATGACTTTAACCCATATTCTAGGAAATAGTAAAAATGTTTTGGAAGTATGTTTTTAAGAAACATGTATGTAGATGACAAAGAAGTATGAGTAGATACATACATATAAACAACCTCGTATAATAAAGAGATTGTGAAATTAACCCTTACATTGTAATTTTCCTTAGTCAAGGGAACTTTAACCTCCATTATAATGTTTAAATCATTTTTATTAAATTATACATGAACCACATACATAAATATGATATCATATATGATCCTTTAATATTGTTTTCTTAAAAATGTTTCAGTAGTATCATTCTTTTGAGTGTTAATTAGTTTATTTTCTTGTATATGTTTTGTTTAAAAAGTCATGTTTTTTACGGATAAGATGAATTTGATTCATATATATATTGATATTAAGTTATTAAAAATTAGTTTGAATAATCAAATGAAAATTATTCTTGAATGGTTATGATGGGGAACGAAATCTCATCGGGTCATGGAGAGAGTATGTTGTACATACGCATGAGCAATGACATCATTCCATTGATGGTGAAATTGTATGTAATATGGATATTATATTATATATAAAGAATAATTAACATGTTATAGTTATTATTTACATCAATTTTACTTATTATTATACCCATCCAAATAATGAAGTGTTGAATAAAAAATTACACCACAATGTGGAGACAATAAGCTATACATACACACTTATGGTGAATTTTTCATTTATAGGTTGAATATAATAATTAATACGGTTGTACCATATTTATAATAACATGACAGTATGTATATGGTACTGGAGTTATTATTATTTAATGGAAACAACAAATAAATATGAAGTGGAAGAAGAAAATAACTTTGAAAGAGGTGATGAAATAATTACATCTTCTTCGTGTTCTTCATTTTGATTGGGATAAAAGGCCTAATTAAGTTAGATTTATGATCAATTTAATGCATCTAGGTAGAATTTAGGGTAGTTGGGAGGATATTTTGTTAGGTTTTGGCCAAGACAAAGGGATTTTGAGGTCTGAATTTAAGATAATGGGGAATACCCTTTTATAATAGAGGTGAAGGGAACATTATGAAAAGCATGAAATATTAATTTATTATAAAATTATTTTTGGGTTTCTAATAGCTTAAAATGGATTTATTTATATGATAATGTGGGTATGGGTCGAAATAATCTCAACCAATAGGTTTATGACATGTTTAGGCCAACATATTAACCTTATCATTTAGATTAAACTCATGGTTAAATAGTTTAACATTTACCATGTCTCCTTGAATTTTTATATTACATGTTTAATAAAGTTACAAAAAATTCCATGATAACATAAATTGGTTCATTAATGACATATATAACATTATCTAAGTCCTTTTTCCTTATATTTTATTTTTAGGAATATTATATCATTTAATAATATAGTATTTGTTTTAAAACCCCAATTATGTCAATTTTGACACTATTTAGTATTTAAATTTTGTTAAAGTTATCAAAAATTTATTACTTTGAAAAAAATACATTGAATCAACCCTAACATATCATATTCTCCTAGAAAATTCTTTTATAGATTCAAAAGGTTTAATTTACAGGTATCTTATTATTTATAATATTAATTATTTTAATCATTCATTAGAAAGGTAAATACTTCATCATCATTGTGTAATAAATAAATTTAACTATTTAAGGTCTAAAAAATATAAATAAAATACCATTATGTAGGAAATCTTGTTATATTTCTAATGAATATTTGTTGTTGAATTTATCTTAGGTATAACTCTATATTAAAAATAAATTAGTTCTTAAAATTTGAATTTAAAACTTTTAACTCTTCTTTAACTAAAATATAGTAAATTTAAAAATCTAATACAAGTGGATAAAAAGGATCATATATTATTTTAAGGCTTATTTTGGTCGAAATACACTTATCCAAAAGAATTACGACATGTTTTGGGGTGATTAGAATATCATTTTTACCGTTAATTGCCCTATTTACATGTAATTGTGGTAAATAAAATTCAAAAGTTACTATTCAACAAAAATTATTTTCATCCTATTGAACCAAATATTACATACTAATTTCAACCACATCTCTTGTATTTTTGAAATTAAATTCATATAATCTACAAAATTACGTTTGGTGTCGACATGAAAATGTGCCTATAATGCAGGTCAAAGACGTTAAAAGTTAAATATAATTTTGTATATCTAATATTATTATAAAATGACTCCAATTAATTACATTGGATTAATATATGTATTATGTATCTATATTGACTTTAAAAATAAATTTAAATTTAAAAATAATTATTTAAATAAAAAGTTGGGTTTTAATCAATAACGTAGTGTTTTAACTATTCATCAAAAATAGAATGTTTTCAAATAAATTCCAAAAAATCACCATAAAGTAATTTTGATATTACAAATCCAATAATGATGTCCAATTTGAATATTGAAATTTATAAAATTTAAATATGTGGGTTTTACTATTCGTAACTACTTTTTAAATGGCTAGTTTGATAAGTTATGGTGTGCTAAAACACGAAGTTCTGTACAATGGAAGCTATTGTATTTTTCAAAGAGAAGAATACTATGGAAACATGGGGTGTTACATTATCACCCCCTTAAAATAATTTTGTTCTATAAATTTATTGAATATTACTGCATAAAAGTATTTTGGTGGTTATTCATCATATGCTCCTCAAGTTCCCATGTTGCCTCTTCCATTTTTTGGTTTCTCCAATGAACATTTACCAGACTGGTTGTCTGGTTTCTCAAAACTAGTTCTATAGTATCAATAATCCCAATAGTCTCTTCACAATATGATATATCACGTCTCGTTTCTATTTCTTCATCGGTGAGTCCATGCGTTGGGTCAGGTTTGTATTTTCACAATAATGATATGTGGAACAAATCCTAAACTTCAGAGAGACATGAAAACATTTCCAAATGGTAAGCTACAACTCCAATTAATTCTAGAATTTCAAAAGATCCGATGTACCTAGGTCTTACTATTCCCTTCTTACTAAATCTTATAACACCCTTTCATGGACATACCTTCAAGAAAACATGATCACTTACTTGAAATTTCAAATCCTTCCTTCAGTTATCATCATAGTTATTTTTCCTACTCTGATATACTTTGATGTGGGTTTGGATAATCTTCCCCTATTCAATTTCTTTCTCAACAAGTTCTAGGACTATGAGTTTCTTTCACCAACATCATCCCAATAAGTTGGCATGCGACATCTCTTTCCATATAACACTTTATATGGGACCATCTAAGTAATTGAATGGAAGATATTGTATAAGAAAATTCTACCAGAGGTAAATTATGATCCAATATACCAGGAATTTCAATTGACCCAGATCTCAAAATGCCTTATAAGGTTTCAATAGTCCATTCTGATTGTCCATCAGTTTGAGGGTGGTAGGTTGTTCCCAAACGAAGTTCAGTATCCATGGATTTCTGAGGACTTTTCCAGAATCTTGATGTAAAATGAGGATCATGATCAGAAAAAATTGATAAAGGTACACCATGAAGTCTTTCAAATTCATTAATATATAGTCTTTCTAAACATTCAAGTGGAAAATCTTATCATATAGAAAAAAAATTTCTGACTTGGTAAGACAATCAACAATGACCCATATAGCATCATTCCTTCTAGGATTCTTTTGAATCCCCATGAAAAAATCCATCATAATATCATCCCATTTCCACTCAAGTATTAGAAGAGATTTATAACCCCTCTAGGATGTTGTCATCCAACGTTCACCTATTGAAAACCCATACATATTGACACATAATCAGAAATATACCTCTTCATGTTGTCACATCAAAAATGTTCCTTCAAATCCCTATGAATCATAGTACTACCATGTTTTATAGTGAAATTTGAGCTATGAACATCATACAATAATTACCTTTTTACAACAGGTATATTGGGAACACAATGTCCCTTCCCAAATTTCAAAATCCCATATTAATATTCGAATTTGATCAATATCCATTCATTAAAAGATTTAATTTTCTTCTTAAACTCCTCATCATTACTCTGATAACTTTTTATTATATCTAGTAAATATGGATTGGAAACCATTGGAAAAATTATCATTGTTTCACCTTCCATGATTTTTCCAACTTCTATATTTACTTGATCTATGAACATATGATGTCTTTCAACTCTATTCTTGTTCATAACCCCATGATACTTTCTAATCAAAGAATCCACCACCTTATATTCCTTCCCCAGGTGATAGTGTATAGTGAAATAATAATCCTTGAGTAGTTCAGTTCATCTTCTTTGCCTCATGTTGAGTGATTTTTGTGAGAAAATACAGTTAAAACTTTTGTGGTCAGTTTATATCTCACATTTTCTACATAAAGATAGTTTCTACCTATCTTCAGAGTAAAGATTATAGGTACTAAATCAAGATCATGAGTGGGATAGTTTTGTTCATTAATTCTTAGTTTCTTTGATTCATAAGCAATAAATCTATTATTCTGCATTAGGACACAACCAAGTCCTTTCTTTAAAGCATCACTATAAATAAATATCCCATAATTCTCCAATGGAAGTGTCAAGAGAGGATCATTGAATAATATTCTCTTCAATTAATCCAAATATTCTTTAGACTCTTTTTTCCAAAAAAAATTAACCCCATTACGTGTGAGATTGGTTAATGGGTTAGCCAATCAGGAATTTTTTTTGATGAAATGCAAATAATAACTTGTTAAACCAATAAAAATGTGCGCCTTAGTTATACTCATCGGTGTTATCCATTCTTGGATATCCCTTATCATTGGAGGATCATTATATATTCCATATTTATAGATAATATAGCCAGGAAAATAAATCTCCCCAAGCCAGAATTCACAATTTCTAAACTTCCCATATAATTCATTTATTCTAAGAGTGTTCATAATAGTGCGTAAGTGATTTTCATGATCTTATAGATTATATAGTAATCCAAGACATAATCAATAAATACCAATAAAAAGTAATCAAGGTATTCCTTGAAAACTCTTTTCAATAAATCCATATAACAGAGGGTGTATTATTCAGTCCAAAAGAAATTAATGAAAAATCATAATGCCTATACCTAGTTTTAAATGTTGTCTTTGGAATGTCTTTCTTCTTCACACACAAATGATGATATTTTGGTCGAAGGTTGATTTGTGAAAAATATTGAGCTCCATGAAGTTGATCAAATAAATCATCAATACAAGGTAGGGGATATTTTTTCTTTATTATTATAGCATTGATCTCCCTGTAGTCAATGCAGAACCCTATATATCCATCTTTTTCCTTAACAAAAAGAACATGAGACCCCCATAGAGAAACACTAGGGATAATAAATCTTTTATTACTCAATTCCTATTGTTTTTTATTTAGTTCCACTAATTAAATAGTGGAAATTTCATAAGGGGTCTTCGATATGGGCCTTGAACCAAGATTTAAGTAAATAGAAAACTAAATTTCTCATTTTAGAGGATTTCCAGGAAAATCCTCTGAAAACACATCAACATATTCTTGAAAAATATGTACATACTCAATTTGAACATTCCTTTCCACACCCATAGTTATTTCACTCTCTTCCTCCATAATAATTTAATTTAGTAGATATGCTGGGGTGGATCTTGGTGAGAATCAGATGGTGGTGTTTCTGCTCTAAAGTTAAGGGATTTCTGATCATCCTCAAAAATTGTAACCTCCTTCTTATTATAATAAATTTTTGCATCATGGTCCGAAAACTAATACTTAATGAGGATTATAATAAATTGAATCATAGGTATGATGATGATATCAGTAGAAAAAGCGTATTTATATTCAATAATGGTAACTGATTCTCAAAATTTTGTTGCAATGACATTTTCCAAAAGAGTTTTGACTGATAACACCCTTATTTAATTAATTTGGAAATATCTAATTTTCATGGAATATTGGGAAGATATGAAAGAATGTGATGATCCAGAATCAAATAATGCATTGGGTAAATGTGAGGAAATGATTAATATACCTTCCACCACATCATTTGGAACATTAACCTCTACATTTGTGAATGCAAAAGCAAGGCCTTTCTCTCTTGGAATTTTTTGACGTAAGTTTCCTTGGTGCTTAGGAAATTCATTTTCATAATGCACCATTTCACTATAATTTTGGCATTCAACATTTATAGCATCTTTAGTTCCCTTAAAATCACGAGCTTGGTGGAATTTTTATCCAAACTTGTAACAAACTCCTATCCCCTTCAGGAAAGTACCAGGGTGTATCTTCCTACATTTACAACAGGGTGGAAAATCAAATTTTCCCTTCTTCCCCTTATTTAATTTTTTAGAGTTCTTGGAAAATATATTCTTCTCTATTCTATATTTAATATCATAAGACATATAGAATTCCTTTTTTTTCTTGATATCACATGCTAATTTTTACTGGAGAAATTATGTTAACCCATCAATGATTCGATAAATCTTAATTATTGGGTTACATATATAATCTGTAGCATGCCTTGCTATCCTTGTAATGTTATCCTCAAACATTGTGACATTCCCATCCTCCTTTTTCCTTAGACTCATGAAGGTGTCTTTCTATATCTACTCGATTTTCAAATGGAAATTATTTCTATAAGAAATTATCTTTAAACTCTCACCATTCCATATTTGATTCTTCTTCATCCTACTTTTTGTTTTGAACTATTGAACACCATTGATAGACATATTCTGAGAGGTGATAAATAGCCATGAAAACCATTTCCCTTTCACTACACCCCAAAGAATGAAATATTTTCTCTAAGGAACTATCAATTAGTCAGCTAAAAATGGATTTTTATTCCCATTTAATGTTTGTGTTTGTTTCCTCATGAAGCGGTCTAACATTGATCCTCCGCATTGTGGATGTAGGTTCTCTGTATGGGTAAGGTTATTACTCATAACCTGACTGAGTTGTTCCAGTATGGTTATATGATGTCCAACACCATTTATATTACCAGATCTACTATAATTATATTTATTTGGAGGGAAATCTCTACATGGATTATGTGTATTGATATGGTTATCATACCTTCAACTATGTACCATTTATAAACAATGGAATACACTAGATTAGTTGACGAATCTCAATGCATAATCCCAAACTTGTAGAATACATAACATTAATTAATCAATTTATACATATAATCCATAATCATAAAAATGTTTTCTTTGGGAAATTATATGCTCATAAATCCTTCATAATTGTTTGTAAATAAAATGTAAATTATCCAAAGCATATCCCCCAGGAGTGTCAAACCCATTGTACAGTAAATCCCATTGTCGTATTCCAAGATACCCCGGGTCAAGCCCGAAACTCCTTGTAGGAGTTTTTACTCCTAGGTATATCTTTTCCAGAACCACGTCCACTTGTACTATCCGAACATGGATATAGTTCTTGGAAAACCCACATAATATCTATATCACCTAAATTTTTGGATGTTTTTATATACTAATACTCCAAGAATATATTACTGTAATGTTCTCTAAATAGAATTTATCTAAATCTTGTTTTCATGGATTCTACTAAACCTACCTCTAATACCAACTGTAAAACCCCAACCATTGTTACCCATAGTCGGTACATTATTACATAACATCATCCTAATCAAAATTGATATAGACCTGAAACACCGATCAGTTCAGTAGCCGTGTAAGTACTATAAACACACATATGTTTTACATTACATTATGAAATGAGAAAACAACACCATTTCACCCCCTTTGAACACACTCATATCACTTGTAATAATCTTTCAGGTCAATCATAACATACTTCTTCACATCCTAGGAAATGAAACATAAGAAATGGGTGATCTAAGAGGCTCAGTAAGGATAAAAATATAGTATGAACTTTTATAAATCTTCATAAAAATTTATGGTAATGTATATGACTAAATCAAAATCATTTTGAACTTATGAATTAGCATAAAATGAAAATGATAAATAAAATTATTCCATTTATTTACTCACATGGATATTCTACTAGTCGAATAATCACATGTAATATCAATAGCTTATTTCAGAATGATGAAATTCATAGTGTTGGACATCATAAACACATAGTAAAGGCCTCGTGCCAAAACTACAAAAAAAAAATTCAAGGCCTTGTGTGAAGACACTAATTTGTCTCATTAGACCTACCAATTCTTCGAGGGGCTATAGAGGGCCACACACAACACTTAATAAATCCAATGAATTCCTCATATGAAAAGTTTTAAAGATAACATGAAAATTCATATTAAAACTAGCATAAAATGTAATTCCCTGACCCTAGTTACCCACAGCCGATGCATTATTACATATCATTGGCATGATCGCAAACGATCAAGTCTCGAAAGACTGATTAGTTCAGTATCCTTTGAAGTACTAGATACATTCATAAGGTTTACATTACATCATAAAATGGAAAACTACAACAACATTGTTTCCATGGGAAACACTAAGATCCCATAGGCTATCCCTACAGGTCAGTTGTAATATACTTCTTCGCATCCAGGGAAAAATAAAATATCAGAATGGGTGAGCTAAAATGCTCATTAAGGATAACAATATAGCATAAATTTTCCTAAATTAGCATAAACATTTAAGACAATTAATAAAACAAAAACAAAATCTTTCCATCATAAATATAATCATAATATGGCAATTATAAATCAAAATAATGCCATTTATTTTCTAAAATGGATATTCTACTAGTCGAATAATCACATGAAATATCAGTAGCCACTTTCATAAGGATGGAATGCATAATTCCAGACCTTCATAACCACATAGTTAATGCCTTGTGCAAAGACTACCAATAATATTTTGTCAAGACCTTATTCCAAGACACTAGTTTATCTCATGTGACCTACCGATTCATCAGGGAGATATAGCGGGCTCCACCCATCACTTTCTAAGTCCAATGCATTCCTCATATGAAAAGGATTAAGCATAACATAAACATTCGTATTAAAACTAGCATATGAAATGTCAATACATTATCCATAAGCCATGAATGGTGTAAAAATAACACATTCAAATTCAAACATATCATAAAACCTTCTATAAAATATGGAAGTTTTGTATCAAAATAAATCAAATTCAAATAATCTTAAAATCCATCAAAAGATGTTGACATAGATGATATCAAAATTTTTTTTAGAGAAATATCTATTCTATTTTGAAATAATTTAAGACAAAATTTATTCTGGAAATATTGTTATAAGCTTCTAAGGTATGTTTCGACGATCTTATAATGACATAAAATATATTCACCAGCCGTATAAGTTAAAAAAACATTCTTAACCAAATATTTGTCAAAAAGGTCCAAAAGTACCTTGCTTGGAAAACTACAGAAAGATTACTTTAAAAAAATATAAGGTCAAATAAGGGTATAAATTAATTTAAACCATTGTCTATTAAGTAGTAAAAATGTTTTAAAATACATTTTTTGGAAGCATGGATGTGCATGATAAAGAGGTCCCAGTAGATTATTACGTATAAACAACCTCAGATAATGAAGAGATTGTGAAATTAACCCTTACCTTATACTTTACCTTGGTCAAGGGTAGGTTAAAATAATTTATAATGGTGAAATAATTGTTATTAAATTATACAAGAATCATATAAATTAATATGATATCATATATGATCTTGTAATATTTCTTTGTTAATAATATTTTAGTATTATCATCGTTTCAGGTGTTAACTGATTCATTTTCCTTTATATGATTTCTTACGTAAGTAATGTTTATTATGAATAGGATGTATATTATTAATATTCATAATGAAATTAAGTATTGAAACATTATTTTTAATCATCTAATGAAAATTATTCTTGAATGGATATAATGGGGAATGAATCTCACCGCATTCGTGGAGACGATAATCAGTATGTACGCACGAGCAACAATATCATTCTTTTGATGTTAAAATAATATAAAATTGGTAGGTATATCATATATATAGAATTATTATCATCTTATGTTTATTATTTACATCAATTTCACATCATTATTATACCCATCCATATAATAATGTATTGAATAACAATTACACCACGATGTGGAGACGGTAAGTCGTACGTACACAAGTATGGTGACATGTCATTAAAATGATGGATAGAATAATAAATATGGTTGTACCATATTTATAATAAAATCACAGAATATAGAAGATACTGGGGTTATTATTTTATAATGGAAACAACAATGAAAGAGGAAGTGGAAGAAGAAAGGAACTTGAAAGAGGTGATGAAATATTTACCTCTTCTTCGGGATCTTCATTTTGATTTGATAAAAAGGGAACCATAGGTTGGATTTATGACTAAAAGAAGGCCTCTAAGATGAAGGTATGAAATTTTAGAATATATTTGGGCAGGGTTTGGCCAAGCCATATGGCTTTGAAGGTGTGAATTAGAGAGAAGCGGAAGTTCCCTTTTAAAAGAGGGCTGAGGGGTACCTTAGGAAAAGCAAGAAATATTATTTTATAATAAACTCATTTTCTATTTATAATGGATTGAAAATGAATTATCTAAAGGATAAGGTGGGGATGGTTCGAAAATAACTCAAAAAATAAATTTTAGACAGGTTTGGGTAACTATATTATCCTTATATTTTAGATTTTACTCTTAGATAAATTGTTTGAAATTTTCCATGTCTGTTTGTATATTTATATTATATGGTTAATAAAATTAATTTATACTTCCAAGAGAACCAGAGGTGGTTAATTAAAGATACACCTATCATTATATAAGTCTTTTTTCCGAAACATAGATTTTTAGGATTATAATATCAATTAATAATATAATATTTGATTTAAAAACTCATTTATATCAATTTTGACACTAATTGGAATTTTGTTTCTGTTAAATTCTTAACAGCATTATTAATTCGAAATAAATTCATCTAAACAACCCTAATATGTCATATTAACCTAAAAAAATAGTGTAATTCATAAAAATACTCAAACTAAATTTATTTGGATATTTATAATATAAATTATTTTCATCATTCATTAATACGGTAATTACTGCATCATCATTGTGTCATAAATAAATTTAATTATGTAATGTCTAAAAAATATAAATAAAATACCATTATGTAGGTAATCATTTTATCTTTCTAATGAATATTTATAGTCAAATTTATCTTATGGTTATCCCAATAATAAAAATTGTTTAGTTATTAAACATTTAATTTAGTACTTTTAACTCTTCTTTGAATTAAATAATAATAAATGTCCTAATCTAATCCTAGTAGACCAAAAGGATCATATTTTTTTCCTAAGATTGTTTTTGGTGGAATTAAACTTATCCAATAGAATAAGGACTTGTGTTAGGGTAATAATAATATCATTTTTACCCATAATTGTCATATTTTCTTTTAACCGCGGTAAATAAAAGTAAAAATTTATTAATCACCAAAACTTATTTATATCTTATTGAGACAAATTTTACTTACTAATATCAACTGTGTCACTTCTATTTCTTAAATTCAACTAACAAATGTGATAAAAGTAATTTTTATGTAAATTTGCATTACTCATAGGAGGTGGGTAAAAGACGGTAAAAAGTTCAATAAAATTTTTATATATCTAAAATCATTATAAACTGACTCCAATGAATTACATTAGACATGTATAGGTATTATGTATCTATTTTGACCAAAAAATTTTTAAATAAAACAAATAATTTTTTAAATAATTTTTTTTAAACTATAACTCGCTGTTTTTCACTATTCATCAAAAATTGAATGTTTTCAGAAAAATACCAAAAAATCACCTTAAGCTAATTTTGATACTCCGAATACAAAAATTAATTCCAGTTTTAAAGATAAAATTTATAAAATTTTAAAAATTTGGTATTACTATTCATAATGGCTAGTTTGATTGGTTTTGGTGTGTTAGAACTCGAAGTTGCGTACAACACACGCTATTGTATTATTCAAAGAGAAGCGTACCGTGGAAGCTTGGGGTGCTAGATACGAAATGTTAATAATTTATCCATAAACCATGAATGGTATAAAAATATAACATTCATAGTCAAAAATATCACATAATATTCAATACAATATAGAGGATTTTATCATAATGAATCAACTCCAAACACAAAAAAAAATCCATCAGTGGATGTTGACATAGATGAAATCAATCCAAAAACTATTTTAGTGAAATATATATTTCTACATTAAAGTCATTTAAAAGTAAAGAAAAAATTTATTCGGAAAATATTCTTATATTCGTTTAGGTGAAGCTTCAAAGGTGTTATACTGGAGGGAAATGGCCGCACTCGCCGTATAAGTAAAAAAAACCTTTTTTCCTTAATTTGTCGAAAAGCCCATAAAGTAACTTCATTGGAAAACGAAGGAAAGATTCCTTTCAAATAATTTTATAAAATTAAAACAAAGGTATAAATGAATTTAACCCATATTCTAGGCTGTAGTAAAAATTAATTTGAAATAAATTTTTAAGAATCATGGATGTTGATGACAAAGAATTCCCTGTTGTTACTTACATATAAAAAACCTCATATAATAAAGTGATTTTTACATTAACCCTTAATTTTTTTGTTTCATTAGTTGAGAGTATTTTAAACTCTTGTATAATGGTTAAATAATTGTTTTTAAATTATAAAATAACTAAATTCATAAATATGATTTCATATATGGTCCTTTAAAATTTTATTGTTGAAAATAATTCAGTAATATCATCATTTTAGTTGTAAATTCATTCATTTTCCTTTATATGTTTTATTATGTAAGTATTGTCTAATATAGATAATATGTATTTTATTCATATCAATAATGATATGAAGTTCTTCAACAATATTGTTAACCATAAAATTAAAATTATTCATCAAGGGTTACGATGGGGAAAAAATCTCATCACGTCGTGGAGACGGTAAGTCGTACGTACGCACGAGCGACAATATCATTATATTGATGGTGAAATAGTATGTAATTTGGATGGTATATTATATATAATGTATTATTAACATGTTATATTTATTATTTACATCAATTATACTCAATATTATACCCATCCAAAAAATGAATTGTTGAATAACAAACAACACCACAACATGGAGACGGTAATCCGTACGTATTCACAAATGGTGACTTTTTCATTCATAGGATTAATTGAATAATGAATATGGTTGTTCCTTATTTATAATAAAATAACATTTTTTATGAGGTACTAGATTTCTTTTTATGGAATTAAAAAATAAATAGGAGGTGGAAGAAGAAAAGAACTTTGAAAGAGGTGATTAAATAATGACCTCTTCTTTAGGTGATTCCTTTTGATTTAAACAAAAAAACTCCTTAGGTTGGATTTATGAAAAAAGTATAGCCTCTAGGTAGAATTGAGGGTAGTTATGAGTAGATTCAATTGGGGTTGTCCCATCTAAATGGAATTGGAGAAGTGAATTAAAGATAATGGGATGTACCCTTTTATAAGAGAGGTGGAGGGAACATTAGAAAAATATTGAAATATTAATTTATTATAAAATTATTTTCGGTTTTAAATAGCTAAAAATGGATTTTTTTCGAGGATATGGTCGGGATGGGTTAAAATACTCTCAAACATATGGATTTAGACATATTTAGGTCACCATATTAACCTTATCGTTTAGATTTAACACATGGATAAATAGTTCAATATTTACCATCTCTTCTGGCATTTTTATATTACATACTTCAGAAACATACTATAAAATGACAAATGAACCTTAAGTGGTTCATTAATTACATATCTAACCATATATATTTCATTTAGCCAAATATTATATTTTTAAGAGTATTTTATCATTTAATAAAATATTATTTGTTTTAAAAACCCATGTATGTCAATTTTGACATTATGTAGTATTTGGTTTTTTCGAAAGTTAAAAAAACGTAATTAATTCAAAAAAAATACATTGAATCAACCCTAACATGTCATATTCACGTAGAAAATTCTTGAATGGAATCAAAATTTTCAATTTACGTGTATTTTATTATTTATAATATCAATAATTTTAGTCATTCATAAATAAGGAAATTAATGCATTATCATTGTGTCAAAAATAAATATAATTATTTAATGTCTAAAATTTATAAATAAAATACCATGACTTTGGAAATATTTTTATCTTTATAGTGAATATTTATAGTCTAATTTATCTTGTGTATACCTATATATTAAATTTGACTTAGTTATTAAAATTTGAATTTAACACTTTTAACTCTTCTTTACCTAAAATATAATAAATGTCCTAATCTAATACAAGTGGATAAAAGGATCATATTTTATTCACAAGGTTTAATTTTTCATAAATACACTTATCTAATAGAATTAGGACATGTGTTGGGGTAATTATAATATCATTTTTACCTATAATTACCATATTTACATTTAACCGTGTCAAATACATTTCAAAAGTTACTATTCACGAAAATTATTTTCATCCTATTGAACCACATTATACATACTAATGACAACCATGTCTCTCAGATTTTTGAAATTCAATTCATAGAAGTGTTAAAATTACGTTCTATGTAGATATGCAAATGTGCCTAGGATGTGGGTAAATGACGTTAAAAGTTCAATAAAATTATATATATATATAATCTTATTATAAAATGACTCCAATGAATTACATAGGATTAGTATAGGTATCATGTATATATTTTTAATTTAAATTAAATATAAAATTTAAAATAATTATTTAAATAAAAATCCTATTTTTAAATAATAATGAAGTGTTTTCCACTATTAATCAGAAATTGAATGTTTTCAGAAAAATAAGGAAAATTCACCATAAGATAATATTGATATTGTCACGACCCGTCCTCGGGGCCCGTGCCGGGACTACCCCAAACCCGCCTTCCATAGGCCAGGGGATGGCGACTAGCACCAAGGCGTAAATCCCGGTAAAGGGAAGGCATTGCCTTTGTAAAGTAAACAAGCACCACAGAGTAAGCAAGCAGAAGAAGTAAACGCTAAGTAAAAACTGGTACAAAAGTAAGTGCGAAAAAGTAAGTGGGCCAGAATAAAAACCCAAACTTAAAGTAAAGTACAACTCGAAAGGGAAAACAGCAACTGAAAAGTAAATCCGCAACGTCGAGCCGTCCACTGGAAGTCCCACCTGAAGGGTGGGCACAGAAAGCCTCCACTACTCCTCGGGTCCAGCCGACCGCTCCGAGTACGTCCCGCCCAGTGGTTCACCTCCGGGTACCGTCATGATCTGCAAGTCTCCCCCACGATCAGCGATGGCCGTCGTCTGCAACCAACACAATGTAGTGCGGGCATAGCCCGTGCAGGGGTGAGTATAAGCTACTCAGTAGGGACCCCGAGACCCCCGAAGGTCTCCCAGAATCCAAAAAGGATAAACCACAAGGGAAAGATCCAATCACGAAGTAACATCAGACGCGGCTTAGGTATATGTCCATACATATACCTAAGTCATCAAGTCTCACTCGGCTCCAACATCCGAGCTCAAGTACAACCCAGTCCACACAGAAAAGAAAAACGTAAATCCACACAGGATAGCACAACACAGTCCACAAAGGAAAGGAAAACGTAAATCCACATAGGATATCACAACACAGTCCACAAAGGAAAGAAAACAAGGTTTCAGCTCACACAAGAATACTTCTTCGAATGACGATAGAGATGATCACTGATCCATCTAGCTCGTCGGACCCACAAAGGATCGATAGGTACTAACCCCCACAATGAACCACAAAGGATCTGACCCACAAAAGATCGATAGGTAACTAACCCCCGCAAAGACCCACACAAGATCGGGCCCACACAGGACCTTTAGGCGCTGGCCCACACAGGACCGCTGAGCGCTGACCCACATAGTATCAGACCCACACCGGATCGGTAGCACTGACCCACAAAGGATCGCTGAGTGCTGTAGTCGTCACCGTCGAATCCATTGAGGATCTCTGTACAGTCGTCGTCGCCATAGTAGCAGTCGCAGCCAGCTCTAGGTTTCCCACACACAGCAAGCTCGTTCGGGAGGGTCCCCTCCATGAGCCGAGAGGCTGATACATCAACTAACACATAGTTCAGAGCTGATGTATCCAAAAGTTCCATATCGTCAACAGGAACTCAACGCAACAGACGACGCGTCAATCGGACGCCCGGTCTGAGAGATATTGGCTTTTTCGTCCGAGGGGCCCGGTTGGTTTTTAAGGAAAAACCAATCCGACCGTAATCCACCAGCGTCCAAACCTCGGGCGGAGTAAGCCAAAAGATCCGTCTCACTTAGAGGAATTCAACAAAGTCGACGACACGTCAATCGGACGTCCGAAGCTCAAGATATGATTGTTTCCGCTTCGAGGGCCCGGTTGGTTTCGTGTACGAACCAACCCGCCCAAACCCAAAGTATTCCAAAACCTTGAGTGTGATATACCGAAGCGACCGTCTCGATCCAAGGATCGCATCGCCACTAACCGCGCGTCGTTCGGAGGCCCGTAGCTCAAGTTATGAGTGAAAGATCGAAATGGTCCGGAAATGGGGGGTATGGGCCCGTGTCGACCTGGCCCAACCCCCCCTAGGTCGCCCCGAACCGGGTCGGCCTGACCCGGGTCCGGGTCCGACCCGTTTTGGCGCGACCCAGTCCGGCTAGGGCGGCCCGGCCCGGCCTGGGCACGACCCGGCCGGCGGGTCGGCTCGGCCCGGCTCGGCTCGGCCGAGCGGGCGGAGTCCGGGGCGGGGGCACGCTGCCCCCGCGTGTCACCACCTCGGCCACCCCCTCCCGCGGGGGCCGCCCTTGGACAGAGGACACGACATTGTCGCGTCCCGTGTGCACCAGACCCGCGCGGCCGCCGGTCCGCTGGCCGCCACCGCCACCCTGGCGACCCGCACCACCGGTGGGTTCCGCGGGCCACCGGAGTTGCTCCGGTGGTCCGATTTCGTTTCCGCCTGCGCCGTAGCTCCTCCCGGGTCCGGTACTTCAAATCAGAAATAACGAATCACCTTTGCGGCATGTTTTGTTGTCGCCCGACAATTCACACATCAACAAAGAACTGCAGAGGGTTGTCGGGCCCTGTTTGTTTGGCCCGCACCCTCCGTGTTAGGAGATAACAATCGGGAAGAAAAATAATTAATCATTTGAAAACGTAACAAGATACAATTTAATAAATTAAAATTTCACTTGATCCAGGTTCTTTGTTTTAGGAGGAAACATCCACGGAAATAAAAATTATTTCACAACAAACCCCTACCTCATCAAGTCGTCGAGCATGCGTTCTTCGCGGAATTGATCGCCGCGGAAGGAGGGGATCGTCGCGTCGCGGAAGGGCGTCGTTTCGAAGAACTCCGAGGGTAAATAACATGTAGATTTAATTATATTAATTAAATCCATGATGTTGTTATAACCTACAATGTGATTTAAAAGAAGAAACCTGAAATCTCCTACCTCAAGCAGTTGGTGATCCGAGATCGTTGCGGGGAAGAACGTCTCGGGAGAAGCGTCGTCAATCTCCGAGGGTGACGGTGTTCTTCGCGTTCTACGCATTCTTCGCGTTCTTCGCGAAGGAGGATGAAGGCACAAAATTTTTGTCAAAAACCTCTCAACGAGCAATCCTCAAGAAGTCGTGCATTGGTCTTATTTTATTATTACGCCAACGGATTGTAAACAGGTTAAGAAACGATTAAATTAATTCATATAATTAATTTAAAGAAGTTAACCGCCCAATTAATTGGCGTGTTAAGAATTTAAGAAAACGCGTCAGTTGACTTTCATAATGACGGGTTTTTGCGGGGGAGTTACTTAGCAGAAAAGAAACGGTGGGGCTCGTGTGGGCCCTACCTCACAAATATCCTACCAAGAGGGTAGGATATTTTGAATTGTACCCTATCCGCTTTAACTCAGCTTAAGCAGCTTTAAGTGGCTTTCAAGTGTCTTTATGTGAAATAAAAATAAAGTTATCGTACACTTTATTTTATTTCTTAACTTAACCCCAAAAATTTAAAAAACCACACCCGAGAAAACGCAACTCTAGAAGAGGCGTTTCTAAGGAAATACCAGCGCTGCGATTCCATCGGTGCCCTCAGAATTCGATTCCGAGCACCAGTTCAAAAGTTAGAAAAACCCACTCATTCGTTCACTGAACGTACCCGAGCCAAACTTCGGAAAATGATTCCGGGCACACCGGGCCTCAGAATCAGGTGCCGTCAGAAACTGTGTTCTTGTAAAATTCCAAAGAAAATTAAGAAAAAAAATTTCCTTGAAATTTAAGGGTCTTTAAATCACCCCACCACAGGGATTTACGTCCCCGTAAAGATACATCAATAACTAGAGAAACAAATGTGGGTACTGAGCATGCATCTGAGCCTCCCGCTCCCAAGTGCTCTCCTGGAGGTTCCCGTGCTTCCATCTGATGCGCACTAGTGGAACCGATCATCCACGTAGGACCCGCTCCTGTCGATCCTCGATATCCACCGGGACCTCCACAAAAGTCGCCCCATCATCAACGTCCAGCTCCCCTTGGTCAATGATGTGCATCGGGTCGTGCACGTATCTCCTCAGCTGAGATACATGGAAGACATCGTGCACCCGGTGCAACTGAGGTGGTAGATCCAGGCGATAAGCCACCTCTCCAATCCTGCTGAGGACCTGGAATGGTCCAATGAAGCATGGAGACAACTTGTCGCCTCGGCCAAATCTCCGTAATCCACGTTGAGGTGAGACACGCAAGAAGACGTGGTCACCATCCTCGAACTCTAGTGGCCTCCGCCTCCTGTCAGCGTAAGACTTCTGCTGGCTCTGAGCTGTCCTCATCCGCTCCTGGATGACCTGGACCTTCTCTGTCGTGGCCCGGACCATCTCTGGTCCCACAAGTGCTGACTCCCCAGGGTCTGTCCAGCACAAAGGAGATCTGCAAGGTCTACCGTACAACGCCTCGTATGATGCCATCCCGATGGTGGAGTGGTAGCTATTGTTGTACGCGAACTCCACCAAGGGTAGGTGGTCCTCCCAGCTGCGATCAAAGTCGAGGACACATGCGCGGAGCATGTCCTCGAGAGTCTGAATAGTCTTCTCCGTCTGACCATCTGTCTGAGGGTGAAAGGCGGTGCTCAGACGTAGCTGTGTCCCAAACACATCCTGCAACCCCTTACAAAGCCGGGAAGTAAAGTTAACATCTCGATCGGAGACGATAGATGATGGCACACCGTGGAGCCGTACAATCTGCTGAACATAGAGACGCCCCAAGCTCTCCACTGAGCCCTGCTCTCTGATGGGTAAGAAGTGAGCCGACTTGGTGAGTCGGTCGACAATCACCCAAATGGAGTCGTGACCTCTGGAAGTGCGTGGAAGTCCAGTGACGATGTACATAGATATCTCATCCCACTTCCACTCCGGGACCTCCAAGGGCTGTACCAAGCCTGCTATTACCTGATGCTCTGCCTTCACCTGCTGGCAGATGAGGCATCGAGAAATGAACTCTGCCACAGCCTTCTTCCTGCCCGGCCACCAGTGCTGTCGTCTGAGATCCTGGTACATCTTTGACACTCTAGGATGTACCGCCAAAGGAGAAGTTTGAAACTCTCTCAGCACCTCCTCTCGTAAAGCAACGGGTACCAAGGTACGTCCTCTGAAAACGATGTCGTGCTCTGCTCCAAAGGAGAAGCCATCAGGTGCATGTCTTGAGGATATCTGCGCACGCCACGTCTCACAATCAGCATCCCCACGCTGTGCCTCTCTGACCCGCTTTAGTAGTGCAGGAGTGACTGTGAGAGACTGAAGGAAGGCTGCTCCATCTCTATCTATAAAGGATATATGCAAAGCGGCTAGATGCTTTGTCGCCTCCTCAAGTAGCTGAATGCCCGTCCTCCTGCTGAGAGCATCGGTTACCACATTCCCCTTCCAAGGACTATAGACTATCTCAATGTCATAGTTCTGGAGGAACTCGAGCCATCACCGCTATCTCACATTCAGGTCCTTCTGCGAGAAGATGTACCTGAGACTCTGGTGGTCATAAAAGACTATAAAGTGCTCACCCATCAGTTAGTGTCGCTATATCTTCAGGGCGAAGACCACTGCTGCTAACTCCAGGTCATGGGTAGCGTAGTTCTCCTCATGCGGCCTCAATTGACATGATCCATAGGCGATCACTTCCCTCTCCTGCATCAGGACACACCCGAGTCCGGTCCCTGATGCATCGCAGTAGACTACGTACCCTACTCCCTCCTCAGGCAACCTCAAGATAGGTGGGCTGGTCAATCTCTGTCTCAGCTCCTGGAAGCTCAGTTGACATCTGTCTGACCACAGAAAGGGTTTCCCCTTCTTCGTCAAAGCTGAGAGTGGTGCCAAAACTCTGGAGAAATCCGGCACAAATCTATGATAGTATCCAGCTAGTCCCAAGAAACTCCGCACCTCCGTCACGCTCTTGGGTGGCTCCCAAGCTAGCACTGCCTCGATCTTCGTAGGATCCACTGCAACTCCCGCCTCAGAGATGACGTGCCCCAAGAAGTGGACCTACGTATCTATAACTGACACTTCGAGAGCTTTCCATAAAGCTGGTGCTCTTGGAGTGTGTCTAGTACAACACACAAGTGGTAGGCCTGCTCCTCCTCAGTCGTCGAGTATATCAAAATGTCGTCGATGAAGAATACGACAAATCGATCGAGGTATGGCTGAAAGATCCTGTTCATGAGGCCCATGAACACTGTTGGAGCATTGTTTATGCCTAATGGCGTAACAAAGAACTCATAGCGGCCATACCAACATCTGAAGGCCGTCTTCTGCACGTCCTCATATCAAACTTTGAGCTGATGATAGCCTAACCTGAGGTCTATCTTCGAGAACCACCGTGCTCCCTTGAGCTGATCGAAGAGGTCATCAATCCTTGGTAGTGGATACTTGTTCCTCACTGTCACCTGGTTCAGGCGATGATAGTCGACATAAAGTCATAAGCTCCCGTCTTCCTTCTTGGCGAACAATATCGGTGAAGCCCAGGGTGAAACACTGGGTCGGATGAAACCCTTTCCCTGCAAGTCCTCCAACAGTACCCGTAGCTCTCGAAGCTCAGCGGGGGACATCCGATATGCTGGAGTCAATATCGGGGTGGTCCCGGGCACATGTCAATATGAAAGTCTACCACTCTACGAAGAGGTAGCCCAGGAACATCGTCGGGAAAGATGTCTGCGTACTAATCCACCACTGCAGGATAACTAGGACTCTGCACGTCAACTAGTCCTAGGATGAGGCTAGCCAACTGATGAGTGATGGGCTGTCCTCTCCTCTGTGGAAGTCCATCCTGTGCTGCGAAGGCTCCCTTCTCTCCGGTGAAGGTGAACCTTCTCTCGTCGGTGCGTACACATCGCACCTTGCGCCTAATATAGTAAATCTTTACATGGACTGTAGACAACCAATCCATGCCCAAGATGACATCGTAAGTTCTCGACGCCGCTACAAGAAGATCCCACCCGAAGCTCTCGCCTCCTAGAGTAAGCTCACACTGCTGGCACCAGTGCGTAATCGTCGAGTCTGCTTCCGTGGGGGTCTCTAGCCGTAAGGATCGAGCCAACGGCTCTATCGAAATCTCCAAGCTCCGAACAAGGGAAGTCGCTATGAAAGAGTGACTCTCTCCTGTGTCTATAAGAACTGCAGCAAGGGTGTAATAGACACATATCATACATCGAATCATCTCGGGCACGCCGTGGTCGTAGGCCTCCGCTGCCTGGAGCTGTGCATGTATCTGCCCACCAGCTCCCTGTGGTCGGGGTGGACCTCCTGGTGGTGGTGGTGGTAGAGGCTCAAAGCGTCGCCCACCACCTGCTACTCGGCCAGCTCCTCTACCTCGCCCGCCTCCTCCCTGCGGACCGCCACAGTCGACCCTCTGCCTCTGCTTGGGTGGCCCCTCAATTTTCTGATGCTCCTCGGCATGGTGGGTCGGGCAGTCACGAGCCATGTGACCCTGTCTGCCTACCTCTCGAAAGATTGGCTCCATGCTGCGTGGCCCGCACTGCTAAGCCAGTGTCCTGAGGTCATCTGCATGAGGGTCAGGTCTGCCTGGACCCCTAAGTCATCCGTCGACTGCCTGCTGCGGAAGACTCTACTACGTGCCACCCCACGGTAGGTCTCGCCGCTGGAGAAGTCTCAGCAAGAAAGCTCTCAATCAAAAGGGCTCGCTCCAGTACTCCTGCCTGAGTCGGAATGCTGAGGGAGATCAGCGATGCCCTGATCTCGTGTCTCAATCCCTGCTCAAAGGTCTGCGCCCAGAAGAACGGGTCCCGTACCATGTCAGTCGAGTAGCACGAGAGATCGGTGAATCTCGCCGAGTACTGGGCGACCGTCAAGCTACCCTGCCGCAGCTGAAGAAGCTCTTGGATGCGCACCGAACGGAGGGTGGCTGGGACGAACTCCGAACGGAAGAGGCTCTAAAAGTCAGTCCAGAGAAGAGATACCTCATCATGCACCTGGAGCATCAATCTCCACCATCGTCCCGCTGCTGCGTGCAGTAGGCTCGCTGCGAGGATCACCATGAGGTCTGTTGGTGTCCTCACTAGCCTGAAAACTCTCACTACTGCCTCCAGCCAGTCCTCGGCTGCCTGGGGGTCCGTCTCCCCACGGAACCTGGGCGGTCTTTGGCGTTGGAACTCAAGCAGTGCACTAAGGCGACGTGCATCGTCAGCGGCTGGGGATGGAAGCATCGGTGGCTCGGTGGGTAGAGGTACCGCCGGTGCCTCCACCGTCAAAGGGCCCTGTACCGAGGCCTCGTCGCTCGGCGGGCTGTCGTCACGCTCAAGTCTCGGAACCCTAGCTGGCTGCCATCGTGGGGCCATCCTAAAAAGGAAACAGGTGTGCCAGGGTCAGAACAATATACCTGGTGAGCTGATACATAGTAATCACAAAGAAAACATGAAACACACATGCAATCAATGTTTTCGTGCATTAAGTCGGAAATCAGAAGTCAGGGTCCTGGTGTACGGATACGTCGGTCGCCGCACCAACACTGGACTCCCTGGACTGATAACCACACCCAACATGCTAAACACTATTGCTTCACATAGAAAAGATCAGAGTCAGCAGTAGAAACGAAATTCTTTGATACCAATTTGTCACGACCCGTCCTCGGGGCCCGTGCCGTGACTACCCCAAGCTCGCGTTCCATAGGCCAGGGGCTGGCGACTAGCACCAAGGCATAAATCCCGGTAAAGGGAAGACATTGCCTTTGTAAAGTAAACAAGCACCATAGAGTAAGGAAGCGGAAGAAGTAAACACTATTTAAAAACTGGTACAACAGTAAGTGTGGAAAAGTAAGTGGGCCATAATACAAACCCAAACTGAAAGTAAAGTACAACTCGAAAGGGAAAATAGCAACTGAAAAGTAAATCCACAACATCGAGCCGTCCACTGGAAGTCCCACCTGAAGGGTGGGCACAGAAAGCCTCCACTGCTCCTTGGGTCCAGCCGAACGCTTCGAGTACGTCCCGCCCAGTGGTCCACTCCAAGTACCGTCCTGCTCCGCAAGTCTCCCCCACGATCAGCGCTGTCCGTCGTCTGCAACCAACACAACGTAGTGCGGGAATAGGTCATGCATGGGTGAGTATAAGCTACTCAGTAGGGACCCCGAGACCCCCGAAGGTCTCCCAGAATCCACAAAGGATAAACCACAAGGGAAATATCCAATCACGATGTAACATCCGACACGGATTAGGTATATGCCCATACATATACCTAAGTCATCAATTCTCGCTCGACTCCAACATCCGAGCTCAAGTACAACCTAGTCCACACAGGAAAGAAAAACGTAAATCCACACAGTATAGCACAACACAGTCCACAAAGGAAAGCAAAACGTAAATCCACACAGGATAGCACAACACAGTCCACAAAGGAAAGCAAACATGGTTTTAGCTCACACAGGAATACTTCTTCGAATGACGATAGAGATGATCACTGATCCATCTAAGTCGTCGGACCCACAAAGGATCGATAGGTACAAACCCCCGCAATGACCCACAAAGGATCTGACCCACAAAGGATCGATAGGTAACTAACCCCCGTAAAGACCCACACAGGATCGGGCCTACACAGGACCTCTAGGCACTGGCCCACACAGGACCGCTGAGCGCTGACCCACATAGGATCGGACCCACACAGGATCTGTAGCACTGACCCACAAAGGATCACTGAGTGCTATAGTCATCGCCATCGAGTCCACTGAGGATCTCTGTACAGTCGTCGTCGTCACCGTAGCAGTCGCAGCCAGCACTAGGGTTCCCACACACAGCAAGCTCGTTCGGGAGGGTCCGATCCACGAGCCGAAAGGCTGATACATAACCTGACACCTAGTCCAGAGTTGATGTATCCAAAAGTTCTATATCGTCAACAGGAACTCAACGCAACAGATGGCGCATCAATCAGACACCCGGTCTGAGAGATATTGGCTTTTTCGTCCCATGGGCCCAGTTGGTTTTTAAGGAAAAACCAATCCGACCGTACTCCACCAGCGTCCAAACCTCGGGCAGTGTAAGCGAAAAGATCCGTCTCACTTAGAGGAATTCAAAAAAGTCAACAACACGTCAATCCGACGTCCGAAGCTCAAGATATGAGTGTTTCCGCTCCGAGGACCCAGTTGGTTTCGTGTACGAACCAACCCATCCAAACGCAAAGTATTCCGAAACCTTGAGTGTGATATACCGAAACGACCGTCTCGATCCAAGTATCGCATCTCCGCTGACAGCGTGTCATTCGGAGGCCCGTAGCTCCAGTTATGAGCGAATGACCGAAATGGTCCAGAAACGGGGGGTATGGGCCCGGGTTGACCCGGCCCAGCCCCCCCCGGATCGGCCCGACCCGGTTAGGCGCGACCCGGTCCGGCCAGGGCGGCCTAGGCCGGTCTGGGCGCGACCCGACCGGCAGGTCAGCTCGGTCCGGCTCGGCTCGGCCGAGCGGGCAGAGTCTGGGGCGGGGGTGCGCTGCCCCCACGTGTCAACACCGCCCCCCCCCCCCTCCCGCCGGGGTGCCGCCGCGCCGGCGACCCGCGCCACCGATGGGTTCCGCGGGCCACCGGAGTTGCTCCGGTGGTCCGATTTCATTTTAGCTTGTGATGTAACTCCTCCCGGGTCCCATACTTCACAGCGGAAACAAAGAATCACCTCGACGGCATGGTTTGTCGTCGCCCGCCAATTCTCACATCAATGAAGAACTTCGGAGGGTTGTCGGGCCGTGTTTGTTTGGCCCGCACCCTCCATGTTAGGTGATTACAATCGGGAAGAAAAATAAATTATCATTTGAAAACGTAACAAGATACAATTTAATAAATTAAAATTTCACTTGATCCAGGTTCTTTGTTTTAGGAGGAAACATCCACGGAAATAGAAATTATTTCACAACAAACCCCTACCTCGTCAAGTCGTCGAGCGTGCGTTCTTCGCGGAATTGATCGCTGCGGAAGGAGGGGAACGTCGCGTCGCGGAAGGGCATCGCGTTGACGAACTCCGAGGTTCAAGAACATGTACATTTAATTATATTAATTAAATCCATGATGTTGTTATAACCCACAAAGAGATTTAAAAGAAGAAACCCGAAATCTCCTACCTCAAGCAGTTGGTGATCGGAGATCGTTGCGGGGAAGAACGTCTCGGGAGAAGCGTCGTCAATCTCTGAGGGTGACAGCGTTCTTCGCGTTCTTCGCGTTCTTCGTGAAGGAGGATGAAGGCACACAATTTCTGTCAAAAACCTCTCAAAGAGAAATCCTCATGATGTCATGCGTTGGTCTTATTTTATTATTACACCAACGGATTGTAAACTGGTTAAGAAACGATTAAATTAATTCATAGAATTAATTTAATGAAGTTAACCGCCCAATTAATTGGTGTGTTAAGAATTTAAGAAATTGCGTCAGTTGACTTTTATAATGACAGGTTTTTGCGGGGGTGTTACTTAGCGGAAAAGAAACGGTGGGGCTCGTGCGGGCCCAACCTCACAAATATCCTACCAAGAGGGTAGGATATTTTGAATTGTACCCTATCCGCTTTAACTCAGCTTAAGTAGCTTTAAGTGGCTTTCAAGTGCCTTTAAGTGAAATAAAAATAAAGTTGTCGCACACTTTATTTTATTTCTGAACATAACCCCAAAAATTTAAAAAACCACACCCGAGCAAACACAACTCCGGAAGAGGCGTTTTAAGCAAAACTGGCGCTGCGATTCCATTGGTTCCCTCAGAATTCGATTCCGAGCACCGGTTTAAAAGTTAGAAAAACCCGCTCGTTCATTCACTGAACGTACCCGAGCCAAACTTCGTAAAATGATTCCGGGCACACCAGGCCTCGGAATCAGGTACCGTGAGAAACTGTGTTCTTGTAAAATTCCAAAGAAAATTAAGAAAAAAAAATTTCCTTGAATTTTATGGGTCTTTACAGATATTATGAATCCAAAAATGAAGCCCATTTTGAAAAATAAAATTCATAAAATTATAAAAAGTTGGTATTATGATTCATAACATCTTTCTAAATATCTAGTTTGATTAGTCATGGTTTGCAAGAACACAAAGTTGTGTACAACAGAAGCTATTGTTTTATTCAAAGAGTAGCGTACCATGGAAGCATGGGGTGTTACATTAATGGTCCTGATAAATTCTCTTAGATATTCTAACATGGTTCTGAAAAAGTTTTATGAGGTATTAATTAATGTTTTTTATTAATTAATACAATAGTTTAATTCATTACTACATGATGTTTTTATTAGATTGGTTTGGGTAAGACATGGTGGTGTCAAAGTACTAAGTCATTCTCACCCTATATGGGCCACCATTTGGAACCCGATCAGATTATGTGGTTATTGGATTGGAAAAGGGTAAAAGACATTCTGGTTGATTATTTTATTATTATATGATAGAGATGGGAAATGGGACTGACAGGGGATTTGGGATAGGGTTCTTTTGATTCTTGTAGATTTTTATTTTTTATTACTTATAGTATGAAATCTTGATTCATTCTTTCATATCATTAAATAATTCCTTTTTTATTTATTGGATTATTCAATGGGTTTTATTATTTTTTTCTATTTTATCATATTGTTTCCAATATTCATGCACTGTGATATTTATTAATTTATTTATATTCCTTATTTACATTGTGTTATAATTTTGTAAAAGGGGGTATAGTATTCCAACTATACCTACGACACCCCAGTTTTGAGTTGGTATGCTTCAGCATACGAGGAAGCTTGGTTGAGGTCTCATAACAAACCAGTTTAGGCCACATGAGAGAGTGCCAGATTGGGGTATGTTATATTATAATTTTATAAATATAAATGAAATGATTTCTAATTAAATTTTGGGCTTAATTGACTTAATATATTTTTTTTGAATTTATTTAGGTATATCACGCTCAATGAGGTTTACATGCATGTTGATGAAACATGAGATTTCACCAATTTTTATAAAACATTCACCATATAAATCCCATTAAATAATTCTAAAACATTTTTCTAATAAATTTCATTTTTTTGGGAAATATTTAATTATTTTGATGAATGGATTAAATATTGATTTTAGTGTCTATTTAATTTTTTTGATTTATAATAAACCAATACATTGATTTGATATTATTAAATTTATTTATTTAATGGAATTTAATTTTAAATTATATTTTTTATATTGATTATATATTTAATATTTAAAATCATGTACTAATAATGTGATTATCATTTTTTATGATAAACTACACAGTCATTGCATTGAACATTGTATGGAAACCCATGTGACCTTGATCTTCAAATGAATGTATGAGGATATTTGAATTAATGGAATGATGGAAAATTATCAAACATGGTGTGAACATTCCCAAAAAAATTCTCCCAAACTTTTCTTATTATAAGACTCACAAACCATAGTAGACTCATGTTCATCCCACTGAACACATGAATACCTCATGGTCAACTATGCATTTTAACCCACTACGGCTACCAAAAATACCATCTGAATAACTATATGGTCAATCATGCAACAAAACACATGAATAACATTATCCTATCAAGTAATATTGTTAATCAACCACAAATCCTAACATAGATATGAATACACTCGAATAACCATGACGAATTTAGCTGACCAACCAAAAATCTTGCATCAACCTATAACCGATTCTAGGGAGGACATCATTGTGTTTTATTTAAAAGGATTTCAACACATGACTAGTTCCAATTCATCCCACATCACTGGTTTTGAATCAGTGGTTGAGCGAACCATTATAGTAAGAATTGGGTATTTAAGAATCATTGAATAAGTGGAGAGTTCATAATTCCATTATCTAATTCAACCTTATTATCTACATCATCAAGTAAAAATAAAAGATGATATGAAAATATGGAAGAAGATTTATCTCAAATGAATCAATCTTTAAGTGAATTCTATTCAGCTAATCTCAATACTAATAAATGGTAGTTACAAGTAATTTATCAACATGATTGTAGTCTTAGAACAAGAATGATTAGTTTATGACCTCTATTTTATTGTCTATTAAGAGAAGGTCCCAACAAACACAAATGATAATTTATAGAATTTTGTAATAGTTTTATACCTAGAGGAGTCACAGAGGATCAAATTATCCAGAAGGTCTTATCCTTTACAGTTGAAGGATTGGAAAAGGAGGGGCTTTACAACCTCTATCATGGCTATGTCACTACATGGGAAGAACTATAGATTAATCATACACTAAAAATACTTCCTTTACATGAGGATTACCCCACTAAGGAAGGATATTTATTTAATTAAAGAAACAATTAGAGAAACCCTCTATATGTTACAGGAAATATTCAACCAGTTAAAAACATCGTACCTGCACAAACCTTCCAAAGACTATAATTTCATATTATTATTTTACCTAGGCTTTTTTAATAGTGATTCTATAATAATTAATGATTCATATATATGAAAAATAATTGAAAATTCATCTGGTGAAGTCAGAGATATTATTGATAGAATCTACAAATATTTCCAACAACATGGAATAGGTACTACAACAAGTGGAGTGAATGTGGGAAAATGTTCATCTGGACATTAATTGAAAATAAAATTATATAAATAACCTCTATTATGAGATAGTAAGTTATGAATAAGGTATAAGAAAAAATACATTCTACATCCCATCTAGTCTGAAAGCTATATCAAAACTTAGAGAACTACACTGATGGTTACCCATAGGTGTATAACAATTGTGATTCCATGTACCAAAGATGATACTAGTAATGACATGTGAACAATCTAGTATTCTGAGAGTATTTTAATACACAATTTGGGACTGAGATCCAATATAATGAAAGGAATCACTTGCAATTGTGTTTTCATCCATATTTCTATTTACCACCCTTCCATAGAGAGAGATCTAAGACATATACAATCTATAAAATAAGTTAATATAGAGAACCATTAATGGATTACCTAGTGAAACAAATTAGGAATTCAAAAAACACTCAAGATTTAATGTTGAAGGATCTAAAGGGAAAAGGTATCCAACCTATATCTTCCATAAATGAATATAAAAAAAAAGATCTGGTAAAATTTATAAATAGTAAATTCCAATCCATAAAGGGAATTCCAATTATATTTAATTGATGAGTGGAAAATTTTTCGTGAAAAATAAAGAATAACTATCTCAAGGAGAATATTGAAGTTGATAGCTTGATGAACTTGAATAATCTGTATATGGGAAGATGGAATCAAATGAAGAAGCAGCAATGGAAACACCCTCAGTGAAAAAGTACAATGGAAAATAAAATATTTATGACTTAAATCAGCCCCATACTACCTTTCTTATAAGGATAAAAACACAAAAGAAAACTTGTAAAGACACATTTCAACATTTGATCTTGGTTATTTTCAAAATATTGGAGATCTATAACCCTTTGTTGGACATAATCCTCCAAATACAAAGGTATGAATGGTTTATCAAAGATAATTTATAAAAATAAGGATATTTCATGGAAATTAAAAGGTATATTCAGGTGGAAATGTATCATCACATGTTACCTCACAAATACATTAGAAATTCCAAAATATGGGTACCTTGACTATCCCTCACATCACAAGGAACTCATTTTTTTCAAATTTACTATGTGATTTGGGAGAATCAAATAATGTATTTCCTTACTCTATTTACTCTTTCACATATATACAATTGCTCAAACCCAACTAAATGGTTTTACAACTTACTAACTGAATCCTTGCCTACCCATTTAGAGTTTTAGAAGATTTTTGGTTTATATATAAGGATTTGTGTTCCCTACTAACTTATATATTATAAATATTGAAAATTAAAGTGGTAAAGCTCACTCCCCAATCATATTAAGTAGTCTATTTAGCACAACATCAAAGAAATCAATAAAGGAACTCTTTTAATGAATTTTGGAAAATATACCATGAAATTTATTAATCTTGATACAAAGAAATATAAAGAGATACATGTGTTTATATTGAATCAATTTGAACTGAATTTTGTTAAATCAAATAAATTGGTATGTTTGATAACCAAATTCAATTTGGAGAACCTCTAGAAACATTCAATTTTATTGATGAATATATTTTTGAAAAATTACTTAATATGAAATATGTTTAATGTGTTGAACTGTTCAAAGAAGTTGATTAATTTTTTTGATGATTTATTGAAACTTTTCTGGGAGGATGTTAATCTACAAGTGCAGTCTATCAACATGGATAGTATTTTGTTGAAAACATCATCATAAAATAACTTAAAATTGGAATTTAAGATTATATCCTCAAACCTAAAATATAATTTTTTTTAAAAAATAATGATAATTTTTCGGTCATAATATAAAAAAATTAATATTAAAATTGTGGACAATAAATTATAAATATTCTGATGCGGATCATTAAGGTAATAGTACTGACACTACGAGACATCCATGTTATTTTCCCTACCATCTATCGTTATAGAATTTTATATAAACTAATTCCAAAATACCGTTATATCCCTAAAGGAGGTCCAATATGACCCTTATGAATGTTGTAAAAAATGGTAGTATAGAGTATTTATTTTGATATAAATATTTTACCCTTTTTGGACTATAAATGGATGAGTCTCGTTCTAAATTTCTCAAAAAAATATATACACAATTTTATATAATGAGAATAATGAGTTAGTTATATAAAACTGCAACTGTTTATGAGGTATTGTTATGTTTAAATCTAGTTGAAACATGTGTAGTTAGTAATTTGTTTTTTCTGGGGGGTGTTAGGAGATCATGGGAGAATATTTGAGGGAACCCGGGAGAACCGAAAATTTTTAGAACACGTAGGTGGGATTAATGACCTGATAATATATAAAATTCTAGAAAACATTATGGGTGGGGGCTTAGGGAGGATTAGGTTTTGATAACTCATGATGTGAATTATAAATTTTTCTCATGAAAACCTCTAATGGGTTTTTTTAATGTTCTAATTAATTATTTGTGTTTGGGGGTGTTTTAAAATAATAAGGTCACCCACCCTTTTCTTAGACACGAATTGAACTCCCCCCTCCCATGGTATCTTCATCCTTCAAAGAGGTGATATTCTTTGTTTCTTCACTAAATCACACAACATTAGTTTCATTTGGAAGATTTTGATAAGGATTACCTTTTATCATCAATTTTATTGGTATCATTAATTTTTAAGAAATATTACTCTATTTATATATTTTTTTCTATATTTCCATGGTAATATTCAATTTTTTTGATTTCTACTGGGTTAGACAAATTAAAAGGTTGATAATGGATGAGTGGGTATCTATGAGTATAAGAGAGGTGGTTTAGGAGCTATCCCACATGTTTGTTGTTGTGTATGTGTTTGTAAATTGTATGGTCGTGCTGACATTACTACATATTAAACCTAAAATAATAAATTAAATGTTTTTATCCATGAATCATGAAATTGAACCTATCAACCAACCATAAAAATCTCATTGGTGAGATTACTATGATTTTTTTCACCCATGGGTTGAACATAGCCTTAAAAAGTGAGCTAGAAAATTGAAGTGGTGACCTTAGTGGTTACATAGATTTAAAATGTGCTTCCATGTGTGTGATTGGGACTTTAAGAACTAATTTAGTTGTACACTTATAGGGGAGAATTTAAATATGTAATTAAATAGGAAAACACCGGGGTGTCGTAACTTAAGAAATTTCTTATTGAAGTGGTTAAGGATTCCTAGGACATGTTATAGTATACAGGGTACATGTTTGTCATCTGAGACCTATTGCAAATTGATTTAATGAATTGTTAAATAGGTTGTGTATGTAAATGGATATAATTAAACATTGTTTAGGATTTTTTGGAGATATTTCCAATGGGTTCTTATGATATAATACAGTTTAGGAGGTCAAACAAAAATCCATTAAGGGTTTGTATGATGGAACCTGGTTTGGGAAGTCACAGTAAAATCCCCTACAGTTTTTAATTATTGGAAAAGGTTTGTGATATCATGGGGAAATCCCCATGGGTACCTATTATGATATTTAATTAGGGAAATTATTTGGAAATCCCCCATGGGTTTGGGTGATGAAGCATATTTTGGGATGCAATGGGGAAATCTATTATTGGTGTTTATGATTGAACATGGGTTGGAATGTCGTGGGGAAGTCCCCCATGGGATTATATGATGATTAAAATTTTTTTGAGTCTTGGTATATCCCTTCATGGTATCATTATGATTCACTATTTGGAGTTCCATGGGACAACCCCCCTGGACTTGTTTTTACCTCTTTGGGTTTTTATGTACAGAGACATAAGACTTAGGTTGAAGCTGATATGGTCGATCCTGGGTGTCATCATGCATCCCAAGGATTACAATGCTTTATTTTTTTTTTGAAGAATTTATTTCTTATGAACATCATCATGAAATTTATTTCTTAGACTGGATATTGTAATATACACCGTTGGTGGTGGATTACTATATCATACAGACACCTTTTCCGGATAGCCATTATGTACCTAAGCACACTTCATGTGTAGAATAGAATAATGTAAAATTCACTGTCACTCATGTTTGTTCGGTCAAATAGGATATAGAATCAATGTTTGGGACTCATCTAGGACTCAAGACCCTTTTTAGGGTTTTTTACAATTCGTATATTTTTGTATTTTTAGTTTTGATATATTTGATCTTTTACTGATGTGTAATTTCTAAACATCTACTATACAATTCATTTTTATATAGCATGGGTTTTATTTTTTTGTATCATAAATTTATTATATTTTTATTTATTACTTATTTATCATGTTTTATTTTATTACAATTATTTTTTTTGTTTTACTCTAGTATACGGGTATAGTCTCCCCACAATACCAACAAATAACCACACAGTAAGCCAGCATCCTCTGGAGTATAGAGAGTCAGACCTATGATCACAAGGAATATATTAGTCTAGGCACTAATTAGTGGTCTAGGGTGACAATAAATCAGAATTTTCAAAAAGAAATAATAATAGATACAGGGTTTTCATTATTTATTGGAAACTAAATTATATTTTATGAAAGGAAAACATCACCATTCCATTTATTGAAAAAATAATACATGGTCCAATAGGAAAGGATCCTATTATTTCTATTGTAATATCCCAAAATTTCCATATAATTTTTTTTATATGGAGTTTCTTCGATACCGCAAAATCTAATGGCACATGATTTTGAGGCCAAAGTCCCCGAAATGATCCGTCAAAGTTTTGTTAAATTTTAAATATCCAGCATAAGCAATTTTCCGGAAAATGCATAATAACTCTTAAAATATTTTCCAAATCAGAAATATGTGGGCACCATTGCGCTCAAGATAGTGGGTTTACCCTAGGCATGACTTATGTTTAGTCATCACAGGAATCCTATGAGAAAACCTGAAAATGGAATAACTGTAAATAAATTAATGAAACAAAATTATTTTAATTTTCAAATTCTTATTACTCTGGAATGGTAACTCAGATTAAAAATCTGAGACCACCGATGAACATGTGAATGTATTCTCTCATTAGGAAGATACTAACATTGGCCATCACAGGCCACCAGTGAATGTTAGTTTTTGGCCATAAATAAAATAATTAAGTGATAATTATTTTATTGTAAAATCCATAACTTTTAAACGGTAACTCGAATTAGAAATACAAGAGTACCAATGGGTTCATTGATGTGTTTTTCACTTATGAAAAGCCTAACCTCACCTACACAGGTAGAGGGTGACCGTTAATATTTTTCTGATCTTTTTTTAGGTACGTTCAGTAATCATGGGAGCATCATTTTCTAACTTTTGAACCATTGATCAGATTAAAAATCTGAGGGCACCATTGCATCTACAGTTCCAAGATTCGTTTAAGGGATGCTTCACATAGATCTTAGTAGTTCCGGAAAAGAAGTTAAGTTTTTTGACTTTTAAAAGATATGAAATAAAATAATCACATTATTTTATTTCATTTACACCAACGGAAAAGCGGAGTGTGAAACCTTTGGTGAGTCAGGATAATGAATTATTTGATGGGCCAAATACTATGTGATGATGTCAATGGTGGATTAGGAAGTTTTATAATTTATGATCCCCAATAACTCCATGTTTTGTTAATTAATTTTCCCCTCTCCTAAAAATTTAGATCATGGGGGGGGGGTTGGACAAGGATCTACAAGGAATGAAGTTTTGTTGGAGTGCCATAACGTTGATCCCATAGAGGACGAAGCCGACCCATGCAAGAGGTGACATGCGACACTGAAACCCAGAACCAGTGTTTGATGTCCGAGCGGCGGTAAGGACAACTTGTTATGGGGATGATGAACAACGAGACTCCCTCAACCGTGAGCATTATCCAATGTTTCTAGTTAGGGGTTATTTTTGTTTGTACGTTTTTTATTCCCTCTTCCCTATTCTTGAAATAATATGAAGAACACTGGTCAACCGACTAATGGGTTGATCCAGGATTCATTAATCTTTGTGGGAATATTGTTTCATGGAATCTTTGTGGGGTTTACCTTTTTTTAATTCAATTGAATATTCAACACCTTAATATCCTCCTAAATACGAGCTAATGAGGAGGGCATGGGCCTACTGAACCCGGCCGGAACCCTCCTCTCTCTTTTCTACATCCTTACACCTCTTGGGAAGACTGTGAGCATGTCGACGCAGGCCACAAGAGGAGGTTCTGGACTCTTTATCCGCGGTGAATGGAGGAGGTAACTGACATGGTGGTTGGCCTTGTGAAGGAGTCAGTACGACCGCTGCGCCACTAGCGAACGGAAGTGACGGACAAAGCATCAGTGGAGGCCGAACCAGCCTCCAAAAGGTTCTAAAGTGACCAAGCAGTGCCCAAACAGTGCTACCACTTCGCCAACCGAATGTCCTCTGGGAAATTCAGGAATCGGGGAGACCGGGTGGTTACACCCCCTGCATCAAACTAAACCGGGTCAACACCCTCGCACCGGGCCTCCGCCATCAGACCAGGCCACCACCCTCGAGTCAGGCCACTGCCCTCGAGCTTGGCCGCCAACCTCGGGCCCGACCGCCACCCTCAGGCCTAGCCTCCAGCCTTGCGCCGAGCCGTCACCCTCTCCCCGGGTCATCTCCCTCGTGTCGGACCACCCCCTCAGAGTGGGCTGCCACCATCATATCGGGCCGCCGCCCTTGGAGCAGAACCCTCCCCTACGGGACGCCACCCAAGCGGGCCGCCGCCCCACACAGATTGGGCCGCTCCTTTGCGGGCCGCCCTATTCGGGCTGGGCCTCCCCTCTTGCAAGCCATATGGGACATCAACCCATTGTCCTGAGTTCACCTCAACCCAACCCAGATCGGGTCGGGCTGGGTCAGTCCGACTGAGTCGGACTGGACTCAGGCCCAGAAACACCCAAAGGGGATTATCCTGAGAACTGGAAACCCATTTGAAGAATTGTCTATGGTGTTGAGACCCTTGGGGAAAGATAACCATTTTGACATACTCTATTAGAGTTTCGAAGAAACTTAATGTATGGTCGGGTTGGATCGCACCCGAATCCAACCGAGCTCTCGCCCCCAAAAAGGTCGATAACTCAGAGACCAGGTGTCCAATTGACCCATCACCTATTGCATTGAAACTGTTATGACATGGTGGGAATCGAGTTATATCCTTGTGATACTTCATGCTGGTTGAGATGTGACTGATGGCTTGAGGAGCGTTTCTCCCAAGCGTACTCTGTACGAGACCCTGCGACTGGCTGAGACCTGACCACTGCTGACTATTCGACTTGGAGTGACTCAACGGCCAAGGTATGGGATGGGGAGAAATACCTTAGAATAGTACGATGGGGTGGGATGTATTGTGTGACCTGGAAAGCCACAATGGGGAGTAGTCGTGGTATGCGATGAGGAGGAGTACCTTAGTAGACCATGATGGGTGTTGGTGGCTTTGTGTGACCTGGAAAATTCATAGTACATTATGGGGAGGAGTACCTCAGCAGTTCAATGATAGTGGGAAGTAGCTCAGAGTGACCCGAAAGATCCAATGTACTCGATAGAGGAGGAGTTCTCCAGTAGCTGAGGCTTTCGACGTTGTGATTGGGGATGTACTTGTTTCTATCCCTAGAATAAATCCTGGTGTGAGATGTCTTTATCTTGTGCTTGTGATTGATGTTATGCTATGTGTTACTTTACATGTGTGGTAATCTACAATTATGGTGTTACCATATGGTTTTTATTTGTGGAACTCTAGGAGAACTTTGGGGTCTGGGGGTCCCAACTGAGTATCGTTATACTCACCCTTTCATGGGCTTCATGCGCACCTTGATGTGTCTTGTGTAGAAGAAATTCAACAATAATCATGCCTAAGGGAGCTAGGACTAGATGATGCTTGGAGGTGGATCGTTCGGCGTGACGTGACGCATAGTAGACGAGCGTATGTGGAGTGAAGTGGAGGTGATTTGTACCTACCCTTTAGGTAGGAACCTCAACGGATGAAATAATAAAATTTTTCCTTCTTCTTTCAGTTGTATTGTAATTTCAGTCGTACTTTTACTTTTACAGTTGGGCCAGTATTCTGGCCCATTTTACTTTCAACACTCTTTTACAATAATAGTTTACTTCACAGCTGCTTCTTATTGTGTTCTCAGACCATGTGTTTTTACAGGTTAAAAAAATACCTTCTCATTTTTGGGAATATGTCTTTAGGTTCTAGAATCTATACCATGGCCTATAGAAGGTGAGCTTGGGGTAGTCACGGCACGAGCCCTAGGGGATTCTTCATGACCAAGGGGTATCAGGGAGTTTGGTTCTACCGAAAAACTAGGACTCAGATATTTTCTATGTGGCAACAGTGTTAAGTGTTATGAGTGTGGTTTTCAGTTTGGGGAGTCTAGTGTTGGTGCGGCGGCTAATGTATCCATACACGGGGACCCTAATTTCTGATTTATAACTCAGGACAAGAAAACACTGATTCTGTGTGTTTTGAAAAGTCATTCTTGCGTTTTCATCAGTCAGCTCACCAGGTATAAATTTTAACCAGGATATCCACCCAGGTTTCTTGAGAGAGTATGTAGTGACGACCTAATGAGTGATGAGACCTTGGTGTAGGGCCCCCTTACGGCGTTGGAACCTTCAGGTGGTGTACCAGCAGCACCACTCCCTCTTGGAGAACCGTTTCCACCAGCCCCACCAACAGAGGGTGCACACCGAATGAGCGCATTGCATGAGTTTCAGGGGCAGAGGCCTTCGAGGTTCCAAGGCGATATAGACCTATATGCGTCTAAGGATTGGATAGAGGTTGTGGCTAGAGTATTCCACCTAGATGAGACACTAGAAGAGTAGATGATGTTCTTAGATACTAGTATTTTCCAGTAAGTGACCATGAGGATGGTCCGCATAGTGAAGAGGCTTTGTTATGCAGACCATTGCACTAGATAATACATTCAGGTAGTGTGTCAGCTATATCACTACCCATTGGTCAGCAGTTACAGCTGGCAGTACCGGTAGAGCACACATATAGGCTTAGTTCCTTACACATGTTTCAGCATCAGATACCCCTCTAGTTCCAATGCGATCCCGACCCACTATCAGCTAAGGACTGGAGGAGGAGGTGGCTGAGATTCTATCAAGTCAGGGCACCATTCAATCAAATGGTGGTCCTAGTAGGATGATGACATGGATTAGATTAACCTGATCTTGTAAAGAGGGGACTTTTCTTTGGATAATATTGAGAACCTTTCTCGGAGAAGAGGGTCTCTTGCCATAAAGAGTTAAGGGATGAGAGTTCCCTAGAGCTTCTACAGATTTGGCAGGACAACATTTCAGTAGCTGAGTATTCATCAAGGCATACTGAGAATCCTAGGTACTCGAAGAAAATAGTACGATCAATGCTTCAGGGCTCAGATCTCCAAGCGAGGTGTGTTTAGAGACAGATGAATCGACCGAGCAGTAGACATGGAAGTGGTTCTACGAGAGCAACATGAGATGGAATACTTTTTGACATCTTACAACCACAACTTCAATGTGGTCCCCACTAGTTATAGGGAGCTAGAGGATAGGGGAAGGTAGTAGTTTCTTGCAGTTAAGGTGTGTGATCCAAGGACTCCACGAATGATTAGAGGTATGATTTGTGTCTACTACTAGTTGTCGTATCAATAGATATAGTTACAAATTTTGTCCAAGACCTAGAGTTTCCAGTTAAACCATTGACATGAACCTCATGTCTGGAGATACCTTTTGGTGGAGACTCAATAATAACACTTACAATGACTGTGTGATCTGACCCTTTAGGCTAGAGTTTCAGTTGGAACCTCTCAGTTGCAGAGTCGTGGACTTAAGATATTAGTTTGGGTAGGGACTGGGCATCCACAGTTCATACTCAGATTGAATGTATTAGGAAGAAAGATTTTTATTGATCTACAACATGGGAATGGGGTTTTCCTTGGTTGGGAAAAAAGGAAACACATGCAACACAGGATGAACTCATGCATAAGAGGGTGCATCCGATCACTATTGAGTTAGTCATACATACACTCATGGTAGCAGGAGTTTTGATTTTTTAGTTCCAAACATGTGAGGCAGATCATGGAGACATATTTTCAAAAGATGTTTCCAGGATTACCACCCAGAAGGGAGAGGGACATCAGTTATGGCTATGTACTACCAAATATTTTTACCCAACTTCTCCAGGGTAACGATGCCCTTGTCAGCTGGAAGAAAAAGGGGGTTCCATTCTTGTGGACGGAGAAGTGTCAGCAAAGCTTTTAGGAGATGAGACCGAGACTGACAAGTAGAACTATTCTACCCATGACATAGAGTTAGCAGCAGTGGTCTTTACTCTGACGATGTGGGGGAAAACTTGTTGGGTGACCGATTTACTATTTACTTTGATCACAAGTGTCTCAGGTGTATCTTCTCATAGAAGGGCCTAAACCTGAACGTCGATGATGGATATAGTTAATCTAGGACTATGAAATTGAGATAGTCTATACTCTTGGGAAGGGGAACATGGTAGTAGATGCACATAGTAGGAGGTCTGGTCTACAACTGATGAGTGAGGAATTAGAGAAGTTCATTGCGTTGTGAATATCCTTCATGGATAAAGATGGAATAGCTACCTACAGTCTATGAATATCACTCCCCCAATTCTTCAGAAAATAGGGGGGGCACAACATGAGACATTGACTGTGAGGCCTGAAGGTCTCAAATATCCTCAGGACGGTCTCCTAAAAGATTTTATGAAGGTGGGGAGCACATCATTCAATTCAGAGGACACACCATGGTATGAGTGAAACATCAGAAGGAGGTGTTGAGGGAGATCTATACATCCCCTTTAACAGTACATCCTGGAGTGGAAAATATGTACCCGAACCTCTGGCATCAGTACTGATGGCTCAGTATGATGGAAGAAGTGGAAAAGTTTGTATCACGATGGCTCACTTGTTAGAAATGAAAAATTCTCAGAGTCGGTAGAAGTCTTATGCCGAAAGGAGGAGGGAGACGATGTCTTCCTAGAGGTCTTACCTGGATGAGGTTTGCAGATATTTTTTTGGGCGATAAGTTAACTCCAAGGTTCAGCGAAATTTTCTAGATTCTTAGTAGAGTGGGTGAGGTGGTGTACTCTCTATCTCATTCCCCATAGATGTTGCAGGTGCATAATGTTTTCCATGTATCGCAACTGATGAGATGCGTGCACGATCCATCGCACGTTATCAACTTGGCCGAGTGGTACTTTGACGATGGGGTGACTATAATGGAGTTCCCAGAGGAGTTTGATGATCGGTAGGAGAGGGTCCTTCATGGGTAGTCGATACCTCTGGTGCATATTTTATGGCATCATGGGAACCTCCAAGAGATCACATGGGAGCGGGAGGATCAGATTTGAGATCAGCACCCCCATTTGTTTCCATAGTCTTTGATTTGGATTTTAGGGACAAAAGGCCTTATGTTGGGAAGAATGTAACGTCATGTAATTTCTGTATATTTTTTTAAAATGCAATTATATCAAGACCGCAAAATATGACGACATGTGATCTTGAGGCCTGGAGTTCCCCGAAAGATCCATCGAAATTTTGTTAATCTTTAAATAGTGTACATAAGCAGTTTTCCTGAAAAAGCAGAATATCCCTAAAATGGTTTCCCAGATTAGAAATATGAGGGCACTGTTGAGATCAGTGTGTGGATTTACCCTAGGCCTGACTTAGGTTTAGTTGGCACATGCCTCTTGTGAGAAAACCTAAAAATAGCATAACTGTAAATAAAATAATAAAATAAAATTATTTTAATTTTCAAATTCTTATTACTCACAAGACGTAACTCGGATTAAAAATTTGTGACCACCGCTAAAATCATGAGGTAATTCTTTCTTTAGGTGGACACTAACAATGGTCGGTGCAGGGCACCAGTGAAAGTTAGTTTTTGGTCGTAATGAAAATAATTAACTTACAATTACTTTATTCCAAAATTAATAAATTTTAAATGGTAACTCAGATTGCATATATGAGAGTACCGTTGGGTTTCTTAGGGTGTGTTTCACTTAGGCAGAGCCTAACCTCAATCGGCATGGGTCGAGGGTGACTCTTAATATTTTCTTGAACTTTTTTTGGGTACGTTCAATAAGCACGTGAGCATCATTTTCTAACTTTTGATCCGTTGCTCGAATAAAAAATCCGAGGGACTAGGATTTGTTTATGGGAGGCTTTACACTGACCATAGTAGGTCTTGAGAAGAAGTTAATTTTTGTGAGTTTTTAAAGAAAATAAATACAATAATCTCATTATTTTATTTATTTTCCACCAAAGGACAAGCGGAGTGTCAGTCCCGTGGTGAATCAGGCCAGTGAATTGCCTGACATGCCAAATCCTAAGTAATGATGTCTTTGGGGGATTAGGAAGCTTACTAATTTAGAAGACCCATTAACTCCCTCAGTCGGTACTTACTCTCCCCCTCTCCGATAAATATAGAGCATAGGGGAGGGGTTTCGGAAAAGATTCACGAAGAAACGATGGTATGTTGATGTGCCATAATGTCGAGCCCTTAGAAGACAGAGCAGACCATAGTAGGTGGTGACGTGCGACACCGAAACCCCGAAACAGAGTTTGAATTTCGAGCGGCGGTGATAACAGTTTGTTGCAGGGATGACAAATAACCAGACTCCCTCAACCGCAGGCACTCTCAAATGTCTTTTGGGTATGGGGTTAATTTCATTTGCGTGTTATTGATTCACTCTTCCCCATTCTATATATTATACGAAGAAAGAAGGTCAATCGACTAACAGGTTGACCTGCGATTCATTCATCTTTGCAGGAGGATTGTTGCGGGGAATCATTATTGGGTTTATCTTGTTGTTTAATTCAGTTTATTATTCAACCCCTTAATATCCTCTATAATACGAGTTAACATAGAGGGTGCATGCCTAATGATCCCGGTCCGATCCACAATCTATATTTGTTATATCCTTGCACCTCCTTGGAATACTTCAAGCACATCAACACACGCCACAAGAGGAGGGTTGTGGGTCGTCAGCCGTGGAGAATGGATGAGGCGGCCAGTACGATGGCCAGCCACAGGGAGGAAGGCGAAGCAACAGCCTCTCCGCCAGCGAATGTAAGCCACGTCCGAAGCCATGGAGGAGGCCGAACCCACCTCCACCAGGTTTCTCCATGACCGAGTGGCGACCACATGGCACTGATACTTCGCCATCCAAAGATCCTCTTAGTTGTTTGAGAATCCGAAAGACTGGGGGGTTACACCTCCCCGTGTCGGACCGAACCGGGCCCCTGCCCTCACACCAGTCCCCCGCCCTCAGAGCGGGCATCCGCCCTCGGACCGGGACACCGCCCTAGTGCTAGTTCTCTGCCCTCAAGCTGGGCCGCCTCCCCCGCAACGGGCTGCAGCCCCCTCGAGTTGGACCGCAACCCTTGAGTGAGGCCCAGGTAGCCGACCTCAGAGGGGGCCACCGCCCTCAGGCCTGGGTAGCCACCCTCGGAGCGGGCAGCCACCCTTGGCCTAGGTATCCATACTCGTATTGGGCCACAACCCTCAGAGCGGGCCACCGCACTCGATTCAGGCTGCCGCCCTCACAGTGGGCCCCGCCCTCGGACCAGGCTGCCACCCATGGACCGGGCCCCCACCCAAGAAAGTCGCCGCCCTATGCGCGCCAGGCCGCCCCTTTTCAGGCCACCCTATTCAAGTCAGGAAGACCTTATAGGCCACCCTTTTGACTTACTCAATAGAGTTTTGGAGAAACATGGAGTACAACTAGGTTGGATCGCACCCAAATCCAAGAAGGCCCTAGGAACTGAAATGCCAATAACACACATACTGGGTGTCTGATTGACGCGCTGTCTATTGCGTTGGAACACTTATGAAATCGATGGTCATCATTTTTCTTCTTTGTGAGGATTCATTCTGGTTGAGATGCGATTGATGGATTGGGGTGCGGTTATCCCAAGTGCACTACGTACAGAACCCTACGACAGGCTGAGACCTGACGACTACTGACATTCTGACTCGAAGTTTCTCGACAGTCGCAGTACACAAGGGGTAGGAGTAAATTAATCGACCATGATGGGGGTGGGTGGTTCTGTATGATCTAGAGGGCTACGTTGGGGTGTGGTTGCGATACAGAATTGTGGGGAGTACCTTAGTAGACCACGAAGGGGGTTGGTGTCTCTGTGTGACCTAGAAGATCCATAGTACATGATGGGGAGGAGTACCTAAGTAGTTCAGGGTTAGTGGGAAGCGGCCTGGAGTGACCCGACTGGCCCAATATACTTGATAGTGGAGGAGTTCTCTATTATCTGAGGCGTTTGACGTTGTGATTGGGGATGTTACTTGTTTCTACCCATAGAGAAAATCTTGGTGTGAGTTTTCTTTTCATTGTTCTTGTGATTGCCGTTATGCTATATGATAATTTACCTGTGTGGTAATATACCTACGTTGTGTTACCATGTTGTTTTTCTTTGTGGAACTCTAAGAGACCTTCAGGGTCTCAGGGTCCCTACTGAGTATCGTTATACTCACCCCTGCATAGGTTTCTCTCACGCCTTGTTGTGTCTTGTGCAGATGATGTACATCATTGATTGAGGATGGGAGAGCCAGGACTGGACAGTGCTCGGAGGTGGATTGTTTGGCATGACGTGATGTGGAGGAGACGAGAAGAAGTGGAGTGTAGTGGAGGCGATATGTACATACCCTTAAGTTATGAACCTCATAGGTAGACCCTATAACTATTTTCCTTCTTCTTTCTATTGTACTGTACTTTCAGTCGTACATGTTCATTTACAGTTGGGCTTGTATTCCGCCCCCTTTTACATTCAACACTCTTTTACTACAGCATTTTACTTCAAAGTTTCTTATTTTTGGGTTCACAGACCACATGTTTTTATAGTTTTAATGGAAATTACTTCCCATTTTAGGGAATTTTCCTTTTAGTACTAGTCGCCAGACCCTGGCCTATGGAAAGAGGGCTTGGGTTGGTCATGGCACGGTCCCCGGGGGATGGTTCGTGACATCTTTGATGAATTTTTTAGGTATTTCAATCTCTTATATGTTCTAAAATACCATGAAGGGACTAAATTCACATGTCCATTCAGTAAATTGACTTAATGGAGGATAAAGTTTAGATTTTACAATACCATAGGAACCTTTGAAAAAAGTATCGTATGAATATTTGTAGATATAATTGAGAATTTTTTTGAGGTATTCCGTGATGATATTATTATGAATAGAACAGATTTTCAAAACATTGTAAGATTTTCATTTTTTTTATAAAAATTCATTGTGAAAAACAGGGTTTAAATTTCTATAAATGTTATTTCATGGTGGAGAAATGAAATTTATTAGACTATATATTTTATTAAGATGGAATTAAAGTGGATAATTAAAAAATTGACATTATTTCTACAGATCCTTACCCCAACATAATGATACATATTTAATTAGTTTTTGGAAATGATTTATTCTAGAGAATGTTTATTAGGGAATTTAGAAAGATTTAATTTCTCTAACACCCCAATAATTCATAGTACGTTATCTCATCAATAAAATTAAATAACATACGCTACACACAACATTGAGTTCGAGTGCACCTCGACTTACCAAACTAGCTGTTCAAAAAACGGTTATGAATTGTATTAATGGAATTTTTTATTTTATATACTCTATATAATTTTAGCATCCATATTATGTGTTTCTTAGACATAATATAAGATCAAATAAAAGTTTTCAGATTAAGGAAGTATTTTTCAGAAAATGGAATTGAACTTCCTTTTAATGGTGAACCCTTTTTTAAATCCAATATTTGATACCTTTATATATTAAATTCGAAATAAATAAACATATTCTTTCTAATCAGGACATAAAAATTTAGTTTCAATAAATTTTTATTGTTTTTATGATAACATTCATATTTTGAAGAATAGTGAGAAATATTAATTTATTTTGAAAACAACTTTTTTAATAAAAATAATTTTTAGTGTTAAATTATAATGTTTAATGGTTTGAAAGCATAATTACATTATATTTTTTCATTGAATACAATTTAGGTCATTATATTTATTATCACATAAAAATTTGACAAAAACATAAGTCAATCTTTTAATAGTTTTACTTTTTAAAAACATGCTTTTTGGTTTTGACAACAGAAATTAATTTTAAATTAATTAAATAAAATTATATGTTTTGAATTTGGTAAAATAGAATTAATTTTTGAATTTGGAATATCAAAATTATCTTAGGGTGAATTTTTGGTATTTTCTGAAAACATTAATGTTTTGATGAATATTGAAAAACATTGTGTTGTTGTTTAAACAAGACTATTTATTTAAATAATTATTTATTTTATTTAATTTTATTTTATGTAAAAAATAGTTATATAATTCCTATATATGTTCAATGTAATTAATTTGAGTCATTTTATAATAAAACTAGATGTATAAAATTTTATTAAACTTTTTAACGTCTTTTACCCACCTTTTAGGGACATTTGCAAATTTTCATAAAATGTAATTTTACAGCTTCTCTGAATTAAATTTAAAAAATCTGAGAGACAAGGTTGAAATTAGTAAGTAAAATTTGGTTAAATAAGATAAATATAATTTTTTTTGTGAATAGTATATTTTGACTTTTATTTATGACGGTTAAAAGTAAATAGGGTAATTAAAGGTAAAAATGATATTATAATTATCTTAAAAAATATCTTAATTGCATTTGAAAAGTGTATTTCAGAAAAAAAAACAATCATAGTAATATAATATGATTCTTTTGTCCAATAGTATTAGATTTGGACATTTATTTTTATTTTATTTAATGAAGAGTTAAAAGTGTAAAATTCATATTTTAATAACTAAAACATTTTTAATATATGTTTATAAATAAGATAAATATGACTATAAATATTCAATAGAAAGCTCTAAATATTTTCTACATCATGGTATTTTTTTATAATTTTTAGAAATTTAATAATTAAATTTATTTAAACACAATTATTATGCAATAATTACCAAATTAATGAATGAATCAAATAAATCATTTTACAAATATTAAAATTAATTTAATTTAAAAGTTTTGATGACATCTAAGATTTTACTAGTTGAATATGACTGGTTAGTGTTGATTAAATGTATTTTTATTAATGTAATCATGTTGTTAAGACTTTCACAAAAACAAAATGCCAAATAGTGTCAAAATGACATAAATGAGTATTTAAAACAAATACTATATTATTAAATTATATAATAGTCCTAAAAATATAAAGTTAACACAAAGGACACATATAATAATATATATGTCATTAATGAACCACTTGGGATTCTATTAGAATTTTATAGTAAGTTTATTTACCATGTAATCTAAATATACAAGAAGACATTGTAAAAGTTAAACTATTTAACTAAGAGTTAAATCTAAAAGATAAAGTTAATATGGTAACCTAAACTTATCTAAAATCTATTGGTTGAGAGTATTTGAACCAATAACCACCTAAGTCTCGAAATAAAATAATTTTAATCCATTATAAACACAAAATTATTTTATAATATAATAATATTTCATGTTTTTTCTATAGGGACCCTCACCTCTCTTTTAAAAGTGTACTTCCCATACTCTCAAAATCACACCCCCAAATACGTTTTTCTCAGCCAAAACCTACTCAAATATCCTCCAAACTACTCTCAAATATACCTAAATTCCTTACCTTGATCATATATCCAACCTAAAGATCCCTTTTCATCAACTCAATCTGAAAAGCGGGAAGAATAGGAAATAATTTCCCCACCCTCCTTCATGTTCTTTTCTTATTCCACTTCTGCTTTCATTGTTGTTTCCATACCAAAATAATATCTCCAATACCTTATACATAGGTTGATATTGTTATATATATGGTACAACCTAATTATTTATTCTCTCCATCCTATAAATGACAACGTCACCATACGTGTGTACGTACGGCTTACCATCTCCACATCGTGGTGTAGTTTGTTATTCAAACACTTAATTATTTGTATGGGTATAATAATGAGTATAACTGATATAAATAATAAATATAACATGTTAATGATTCTTTATATATGATATATCATCTAATTAAAAACTACTTCACCATCAATATAATGATATTGTTTATTGTGCGTACATACGGATTACCGTCTCCACGAACACGATGAGATTCCTTCCCCATTAAAATAATTCAAGGATAATTTTCATTTTATGATTAAAAATAATGTTTAACAACTTAATATCATTCTGGGTGAGAATAGAATTCATTATATCTATAACAAACATGGCTTACGTAACCAAGAATATAATGGAAAATGAATCTATTAACACTTGTAATGACGATACTACTGAAATATTTTTAACAATGCAATATTAGAGGATCATATATGATGCCATATTTATGTATATAGTTGTTTTATAATTTAATAAAAATGTTTTAACTATTATAAATGAGTTTAACATAAACTCGACCAGGAAAAAATACATGGTAAGGGTAAATTTCACAATCTCTTTATTATACGAGGTTGTTTTTATGTATGTATCTACTAGGACATCTTTATCATCCACATATTTATTTCTTAAAAATGTATTTCATTTTTTTTAATATTTACTAGACTATGGTATAAATTCATTTATACCCTTGTTTTAATTTTTATAAAATTGTTTTAATGGAATCTTTCTGTCAATTTCCAATCAAGGTACTTTATGACCATTTTGCTAAATTAACGTGAGAATGTTTTTTTATCTTATACAGTGAGTGCAGTTATTCTCTACTATTAAAACACCTTTGAAGCTTCCTTTACAAGATTATATGAGTATTTTCTAAATAAATGTTTTCTTTTATAATTATTTTACTCTTAAATGATTTCAAAATTGAAAGATATATTTCTCTCAAATAGTTTTGTTTTCATCTATGTCAACATCTTTTGAGAAATTTTACTGTTGTTTGAAGCTGATTTATTTTGATAAAATTCGTTCATACTATATTTAAGGTTTTTTATATTTTTTTCTATGGATATGATATTTTTATACCATTAATGGTTTATGGTTAATGTTTTGACATTTTGTATGCTAGTTTTAATATGAATGTTTGTGTTATGTTTCAATATTTTAATATGAGAAATGTATTGGACTTAGTAAGTGACCGGTGGTTCCCACTATAGCTCCTCGATGCATCAGTAGATCTCATGAAAAAATTAGATGTGGAATTGGCCGAGGCCTTTACCAATTTGATATATGGTTTTGGCCGAGTCCTTGAAAAAATGTTTCATAATGTCCCGCATTATAAATTCCCTCATTATGAAAATAATATTGATGGTTCATTTGTTATTAGACTAGTTGAATACCAATGAATATATTTTATTATAGCATTATTTACTCAACTAATATTCCTCCCACAATGTGTTCATGTTTGTTTTTTTAAGTCATTTGTTTTAATTTATTCACCGTGCCTAATGTTTATATTATAATCTGATGTATTGCTTACTCAAACTGAGCATTTGAGCTCAATCCTTTCATATGTTTCATTTTCCTAGGATTACAAGAAGTGTATTATGATTTATATATAGGTTTATGCTTGAAGAATAATGTAATTCTCAAAGGATTATATATTCTTTTTTTATGTTATAAATTGTAATGTAAAGTTCATGTATGTAATCTATCTTCCAAGACTCCTAAACAGATCGGTCCTTCGGGACTTGATTCCTTGTAATCATGACAATGTATTAAAATAATGCACCGACTCTAGGCTTTTGGGGTCAGGTAATTACATTCTATATGAGAGTAATTTTAGAATTAACTTTGCAAACCAGATTTAGATAAACATTGATTAATGAACATTACCTTAAGAAAGACTTTGAGGATTAGTATTGATGAAATTCCAAGAATTTTTGTAATGTAGAGATTTTGTGAATTTTCCAGGCAATACATCTCTGTCTGGATACAAGCTGGTAGAGTCGGCTCTGGAATAGATGCACCTAGGAGTGAAAACCCTGAAAAGGAGTTTTGAGCTTGACCTAGGGAATCCCCGTACATGTCAATGAGCCTTGCTGCACTCTTGGTTATGGCAGTCTTGGGGGATATGTTTAGGATAATTTCCATTTTTTTGCAAGCCATTATGAATTATTTAGGATTAATAACTTCCTCAATGAAATCATTTTTATGATTATAGATTATATGCATAATCTTTCAAATTTATGATAGGTATTTTACAAGATTGGAAATATGAATTGCGATTTATAAACTAACCTAGTGTATGCCATTGTTAAGAAATGGCGCCCAGTAGAAGGAATGAGAACTCTAGCAATATGCATGATCGAAAGGACAATAATGATCATATCATTCATGGTATCAAGAAAATATTTATTAAAAAATGAGTCTTCCACGTATTCTCATCATATGAGGAAATATTATAATATATTAATAAGAGAAGTAAATAATTCTTTGATTCATATGGCTTTGAAGCGAAGCATGTTAAGAAAAGGACGGAATAGAGAAAGATGGATAAACTGAAGAGGGGAAAGAAGGATTTTCCAATATGTGATAACTATGGAAAGAATAACCTTGGTAAAATCTTGCAGGGAATGAGATTTTTTTATATGTGTGAGAAGAAGGAAACCAAGTAAGTGATTTCAAGGGTAAGAAAATGGTTTCAAGAGTACAATACTTCTTATTCAAGGAGTTGGGTCACTACGCGAGTCAATGTCCAAATAATGAGAGTATTCCCCAAATGTTTCTATTGGATAATAATCATGTTATGATACTACCAAAAATAAAGAGGAATGACTAGTGTTTTTATGTTCTTATTAAATAATAATTTCATTTTAGTATTGTATCAATGATGTAATGGTTATTTGAATTATGGAAGGAAAAAATGATTGTCCTATAGTACTATTTCATTGAGGAATTGAGATTATATAGTATTAAGAAAAGTGACTCAATTTTAAGTGAAACATTTTGGAAAAAATATGGTTGAAGTAATGATAAACATAAATATAGTCTTGATACATAGGTAGTTATTTTGGAATAAGAGATGGTTGATTTGGATAAATTATATTGGATATTTTTGGAATACCATGGAACAGATTAATGGTTTGTTTATTCCATCATTGTTGGAGTATTAATTTTTTTTGGATATAATGAATAAATCTAGTGTTAAATAATGAAGAAAGGAGAATTAATGTAATAAATAAGGTTTTATGGTAATTCAGGGTGTTATCGTATTTTAAAAGAATACATGATGAAGGTATTCACATGTTATTACGTGGAAAAAAATATCTTCATTGTGTTTACCTTCTTTATATAATTTTGACTGTGAGTTTGTAATGATGTATTTTTTATATGTATAAAGGTTAGAATGGATTATGTTTGGAATCAGATACTATTTCTAATGATTAATAATTTCTTAAAATTATTTTTGGATTGTTATAAAATGGATAAATCGGAGGTTGGGCGACCACTCGTTGCATCCGACAAGGCTGTGATACTTGAACCCACAATCGAAGGGCGGCATGGGTGCATCCCCTACCACTGGCAAACGTGATGTCCTAGTTTTTAGAATGTATTTTTTTAAGTAGTCTGAGAAATGAATTATAAATTAATTATTTTTGGAACCCTATACCATTAGGTTAAATTGAATACTTTTGAATTCTATTTATCTTTTGGAGTGAAAGATGAGTTTATGGTAGGAATTAGTGGAAGAATGAAACTCTACTTGTCAAGTATATTTTTTCATCTATTTCTAGGAATAAATTAAATATTAATCAACAGGGAAGGGCTCTTCAAACCAAAAATGTGTTATCATAATACATTATGTTTTGTTGAATCGATGATATTTTAAATCATAATAGATTGACGGCTTGGAGGCCCTTAAATTTACACTTGTTTGTGATTGATGGCCTTAATCACTCACTATAAATATTTATGTTTTTCCTCAAATTATGTGTCTCTAATTGTCACCAATGTTCTCTTAATCGAGACCATAATTTTTTGGTGAGTTTTTCATTTCTCTTTCACTCTTATTAAGACTAAATTTTATTAACCCAATTTCAAATGTGGGTTTTCCACGAAGGTATTTTTATATTTTTATCCATTTATTTTTTTAAACAAAATTCAAATTGTGAGGACGCAATTTATTGATGGAGGGGAAAATGTAACAATCCATGATTTAATAGTATGTTATCTATTCATAACAATTAAATAACTTGCGCTACACACAACACCGAGTCTAAGCACACCACGACTTACAAAACTAGCCATTCAAAAAATGGTTAGGAATATTATAAACTGCATTTTTAATTTTACATACTCCATATAATTTGAAAATTTATATTATGAGTTTCTTTGACATAATATAAGAACAAATTGAATTTTTCAGATAAAGGAATTATTTTTCAGAAAATGCAATTTAAGCGCCTTTTAATGGAGAACCCTTTTTTAAATCCAATATTTTAAAATTTCATACATTCAATTTGACAAATTAAACTTCTTATTTTGAATCGGGACATAAAGATTTAGTTTCAATTAATTTTTGGTGTTTTTATGATAACTTTCATATTTGGTGAATAGTGAAAAATAGTAAATTTTATTTGAAAACCACTTTATTTAAAAATATAATTTATAATTTTAAATTATACATTTGAATGGTTTGGAAGTATAATTAGATTATATTTTTATCATTTAATAAAACGTATGTTATTAGAAGTAATTTCACATTTAAATTAGACATAAACACATGTCAATATTTTGATAGTTTTTACTTTTTAAAAACTCACTTTTTGGTTTTGGAAATGGGAATTAATTTTAAATTAATTAATTAAAATTATACATTTTGGATATTATAAAATAGAATATATTTTTTAATATGGAATATAAAAATTATCTTATAGTGAATGTTTTTATTTTTCTAAAAACTTTCAATTTTTAATGAATAGTGAAAAACATTACATAATTGTTTAAAATCAACTTTTTTTAAATAATTATTTATTTTAATTTATTTATTTTATGTAAAAATAAATATATAATACCTATATAAGATCAATGTAATTAATTAGATTCATTTTTCAATAAATATAAATGTATAATATTTTATTGAACCTTTTAACATCTTTTACCCACCTTTTAGGCACATTTACAAATTTCTATAAAACATAATTTTACCGCTTCTGTGATATAAATTTCAAAAAGACAAGACACACAGTTGAAATTAGTATTTAAATTGCGGTTAAATAGGATAAAAACTAATTTTTGGTGAATAGTAACTTTTGTCTTTTATTTACCATAGTTAAAAGTCAATAGTGCAATTAAAGGTAAAAATGATATTACAATTACCCTAACACATGTACAAATTCTATTGGATAGTTTTATTTTGACCAAAAACAACCTTATAATTAAAATATTATTCTTTTGGTCCACTTGGATTAGATTAGAACATTTATTATTATTTTATTTAAAGAAAAGTAAAAAGTGTAAAATTCAAATTTAAATATCTAAAACATTTTTAATATAGGGTTAAACATAAGATAAATTAGGCAATAAATATTAATTAGAAATCTAAAAGGATTTCCTACATCATGGTATTTTATTTATAATTTTAGACATTAAATTGTTAAATTTATTCATGACACAAAGATGATGTAACAATTACCTTATTAATGAAAGAATAAAATAAATGGCATTATAAATTTAAAAATACATATAATTTCAATGTTTTGATGACATCTGCAAATTTTCAATTTGAATATGCCCAGCTAGAGTTGATTCAATTTATTTTTTTCAATGTAATCATACTCTTTTGACTTTCAAAAAAAATAAAATACCAAATAGTTTCAAAATTGACATAAATGAGTATTTAAAACAATTACTATATTATTAAATTATATAATAGTACTAAAACACTATTGTACGGAAAAAGGACACTAATAATGATATATATAAATAATGAACCACTTGGGGTTCTCTTGTAATTTTATAGTATGATTATTAACCATGTAATATAAAAATACAAGAAGACATTATAAAATTTAAACTATTTAATTAAGATTTAAATCTAAGAGATAAGGTTAAAATGGTAACCTGATCTTGTCTAAAACTAATTGGTTGAGAGTATTTCGGGAAATACCACCTGAAGATCGAAATAAATTCATTTGGAGCCATTAAAAACAGAAAATTATTTTATAATAAAATAATATTTCAAGCTTTTCCAAAAGTGACCCCGCACCTCTCTTATAAAAGGGTAATTCCCCTTCTATCTAAATCACACCCCAAAAGCCATTTGGCTCAGCCAAACCGTACTAAAATATCCTCCCAACTACCCTCACTTCGACTAAGAGTCCTTACCTTCTTCTTAAATTTAACCTATGGAGCCCTTTTGATCAACTCAAAATGAAACACCCGAAGAAGAGGTAATAATTTCACCACATTCTGTCATGTTCTTTTCTTTTCCACTTCTTCTTTATTTGTTGATTCTATAAAAAAAAAATAACACTGGTACCTTCTACATACTATGATGTTATTATAAATATTTTACAACCTTATTTTTTATTCTATCCATCCTATAAATGACAAAGTCACCATACCTGTGTACGCACAGCTTACCGTCTCCACGTTATGGTGTAGTTTTTTATTCAAACACTTCATTATTTGGATGGGTATAATAATGAGTATAACAGATGTAAATAATAAACATAACATGTTAATGATTCTATATATATTATATAACATCTAATTACATATGATTTCACCATCAATATAATGATATTATCGCTCGTGCGTACGTACATATTACTGTCTCCATGAACGCGATGAGATTCAATCCCCATCATAATCATTCAAGAATAATTTTCATTTTATGATTAAAAATAACATATAAGAACTTAATATAATTATGAATATGAATCATATACAACCTATCCATAACAAAAATTTCTTACATTAGTAGGCATATAAAGTAAAATGAATCAATTAACACCCGAAACGTTGATAGTACTGAAATATTAGTAACAAAGCAATATTAGAGGATGATATATGATTTCATATTTTTTTATATAGTCCTTTTATAATTTAATAACAGTGTTTTGACTATTATACATGAGTTTAACATAACATAGACTAAGGAAATGTAAAAGTTAATGGTTGATTACATAATCTCTGTATTATCTAAGGATGTTTTTACATAAGTATCTACTGGGACCTCTTTATCATCCACATCCATGTTTCTGAAGAATGTATATAATTTTTTTTACTATTTACTAGAATACGGTTAAAATTCATTTATACCATTGTTTAAATTTTTTTAAAATGTTTTAAAGGAATCTTTCCATCATTTTCCCAACAATGTACTTTATGAACTTTTCGACAAATTAAGGTAAGAATATTTTATTACATATATGGAGAGTGCGGTTTTTCTTTGCTGTTATAACACCATTGAAGCATCCCTTACTAGATTAGAATAAAATTTTCAAAATAAATGTTTCTTTTTATAATTATGTTAATAATAAATGATGTCAAAATAGAAAGAGATATTTCGCTCAAATAGTTTTGATTTCATCTATCTCAATATCAGTTGATAAATTTTACACTTCTTTGGAGTTGATTTATTATGATACAAATCATCCATACTGTATTTAAGGTTTTGTGATATTTTTTACTATGGATGTGTTATTTTTATACCATTAATGGTTTATGGTTAAAGTATTTAATTTTCATATACTAGTTTTAATACGAATGTTTATGTTATGTTTCAATCTTTTTATAAGAGGAATGAATTGGACTTAGTAAGTGATTGGTGGAGCCTACATTATATCATCGATAAATCGATAGGTCTCATGAGACAATTAAATGTATAAATGGCTATGGATTTTCCCAATTTGATAAAAAAAAATTGGCTGAGTCCTTAATCATTTTTAGACGTTTTGGCTGAGGCCTTGAAAAAATGTTTCAGAATGTCCTGCATTATACATTCCCTCATTATGAAAATAATATTAATGGTTCATGTAGTTATTTGATTAGTAGAATACCCATGACTATGTTTTGTTAAGGCATTATTTACTCTTCTTATATTCTCTCCATAAAGTGTTATTGTTTATTATGTATAAAGGCATGTGTTTTTAATTATTCATCATGCCTAAGGTTTAGGTTATCTTCTATTGTATTTCTTACTCTAACTGAGTGTTTGAGCTCACCCATTTCACATGTTTCATTTTACAAAGATGGCAATAAGTGTATTATGATTTATATGCATGTTTAATCTAGAATAATAATGGAATTCTCTAAGGATTATATATATTGTATTTTATGTTATAAATTGTAATGTAAAGTTCATGTATGTAATCTATTTTCAAGACTGCTAAACTGATTGGTCCTTCATGTATTTATTCCTTTTAATCATGCAAATGTATTAAAACAATGAACAAAATCTTGTCTTATACATTCGTGGCATTACAATTTCCCCCAATTTAACTAACACCATATTTAATCATACATGTATGATGGATTTTGAAATGCTCAAGGAAAGAATAGAAAAATACCTTATGATTTTCCCATGTTAGTGGTATGAACCATTTGAGATAATGTGTGATGATTCAAAAAAATATGTATGGGTTTAAGTATAATATAATGTTTATGGACATCAATAAGTGATATTCTACACTTCACAGACCCTATAATCTTCACAAATAAATTACACAACTATAGATAAAGATTTTTTTTCAATTATTATTTTTTCAAAAAAATAGTTTTAACTATTAGGAAGTAAAGTAACTATTTATTTTGATCATATAACAGTAAGGTATTTGATCAATAATGTTGTTGAAAATCCAACTAAGGCCATATGGATGTTTATTTTACAAGAATTTCTCTTTATATCAAGGGGAAAAGAGATTTTAATTTTTTTGAATACATGAGTAAATTACTTCCCACTACTGATGTAGAACTACTAACTATAATAGAAATCAATGATTCCTTCCCTGGTGAGAAACTATAAAAATTCCCCAAGTTCCTTAGTATACAAATAATGTGAATTTTTTTTCATATAAATTTTTCATCATTCTATAAAAATAATAAAACCTCTAAAATGAAGTACAAGTTAAATATTTGTGTCTAGAAAGAATCATACTTATGTAATATTTGTAGTGACCATGTAATGAGATTGTGTATCCATGAGGAAGAATTGAAATATGTGCTTACATTTTGTGACAGAGTTTAATATAATGTCCATTTATTAAATTAAATAAATTCTAGTAAAGTGTAAAAATCCTATTTATTTTGTCCAACCATTTATATATACTTGCATAAATTCTTAAATTATAACCAAACTATCAACTTACTAGATGAGTATCCAGAAGACATAAAATTCCGTAATAACATTCTTAACAAATATTTGTTGTACGGGGAATAGATATCACGAGACTATTTCAAATATCATTTGGTTCATTGTAAATATTAATATAAATGGACCATGTTTAGAAGTGGATTGAATAAAAATAAAAAAATGACGATTCTAGTGTTGTAAATGAGAAACTAAAATCAATTATTTTTTACATAATTATGTTACTCTTCAAAATAATCAATAACCACGGAACACACTTTTTCAACAAGAACAAGTAATCTCAGATAATTTAATATGGGGTTTATCACATATCATAACATCATACCACCGATAAACAAATATCCAATTAGAGGTGTCAAATAGAGAGATGAAGAGTATTGTTAAGAAGACAGTACAACATAATAAAATAAAAGGGAGTGAGAATCCTGGAGGATGCATTATAGACATATTGAACTGAATTCAAGGCCCATTTATGAATGTTCTCTAATACAGTTATATATGGAAAACAATCGATTTAACATAATGAGATACAATACAAATTATATTGGGGTATCAAGAGATTTAACCTGGAATTTGGAATAAGTTGATAGATTTTGATGTTATGGATGTTGAAATTATGGAAAAGGAGAAGGGAAGATTATGATAATTCACTGTTTTTATAGTAGAATTACAAATCTATGCATGAGAGACTGTTATAGAGAATTAACTTTTAATTTGGATATAAAGTGTTGTCATTCTATTCAATAATAATGCTCATTCCAGGAAAGAATTTGTCAGAATGGGCCAAAGGCCTTAATTTTTTATTATTTTTGATAATCCACCATTCAAGGGGTTAGGTGGAACCCTTACAAGGCCTGCAGGCTTAGAGACAATTACATGACCCATAGGTTTTAGAGGGAATCACCCAGAACAATCTAATTGGAATTGCTTCTCCCCTGCATATGTCATGATATCAACACTCCACGATCACTGGGCTGGTCACCTAGTGGTCCTATGCAAATCTGTAGAGGCCTAGTTCTGATGGAATAGCCATACCCTCTAATTCTTCCAAATTTGGTTATCTCTTATCTAGTGAATGTGCCTGCCTTGAATCCTCATTTGGAAACTTGTTCCTTTTAGTCAAACTAGTACATCTAAATTCATGTTTCCCGAAAGGCTTAGGGTCTCCCGAAGGCCTTAAGGTGGCTTGAAGCCCTTGATAATCAACTGACCTGATGGCCTTGGGTGGCCCAAATGCTTTGCAAGACCTGAGACCCAAACCGGTGGCCCAAAGAACCAAATGGATGAATAGTTCCAGCTACTACTATACCAAATGGTACCTGTTACAGTTCCTGGTACAGTGCCTTCTATAGTACTCAAAAATAATCCTCCACCTGGATTTGATCGTGGGTCTCTTTGATGCACCTTCCATGTCCTCACCAACCAGGCTGAGGCTCATGTGCCCTAGTAAGCTTCATTCCATGTGGACTGGGTCATACCTAGTATCATACAGTTTCTAATTTAGTGTTGTTGGGATTTAATTTGATGATTCAAAGTAGCCATTAAATGTGTGTGGATAATGGTTGAAGCATTACTATGAATAATTTCGTAAAGAATAGCTGTAGAATCTACAATTTTCTAAACTTCTATCCATAAAAGACTATTTGGTTGTTTCTTTCCCACATATTAATCTGGATACTCAATATTTGAAAATAATTTTATTGAAAAATTTATTCTATCATTATCTAGAATCATGTCTACGATTATTGTGGGAATAATGTTAAGTAAAAAAGGATATAAATACTTTTTTATTGGCTATTTCCTGGAGTCTTTTACATAATTTAATAATAAATCAAAGAGATTCTCATTATTTTTTATGGATATTTACCTATATTCTAAATGAGTTTTATTCTATATTTTTATAGTTTTTCTAGATATCAAAACATGGGAAATGTTTTATTACTAATGAAACATACTATACTAGAGTGGAATGAGTTCATTGGTTCTGAAATTGTGAGATTCAAATTATTTTTTATTGAATTTGGTAACTATATTCATGGAATATTTTGTTATAGAACATGGAAAAGGAATATGAGTTAAAATATCTTTATAAAATTGAAATTATAACATGAGGACCCTATAATTTTAAACATAACTGATAGTAAAATTCCCTTTATTAAAAATAATACCCCATGGGTCCAACTCAATATAAATTGAAAAAATTCCTTTTAAACAGAATTAAAATGGGAAATTGTGATCCCAAAATGAAACTATGAGACATTAGATATTGGGTGTCTGAGTAAAGAAATTTCATTTTAATGTTCAATAACTTCTTTTTATAAACATGTCTAGGAAAAAATTATAATGTAACTAATTACAAAAAAATTAATTCCTTCAGGGGAGGGTAATATTCAAACTATATGAATAGGGTGAAAATTGGCCTATAAAAACATCATTTGATTTGTGTCAATGAAGTGGCAATTGTTACTCTTGATTCATGAACTTATGATAAATGTATAAATAAAAGTTCCAATTGTTAAAATTTTAATTACTCTTAAATCTATCTATTTTACTTTTAAAATTGGAACTTGAACTTAATTAAAGTGAGATAGTGATAATAATTCATATAGGAGAAATGATAATTAAAAAAATAGAGGAATCAAGGATTTTATTCTTTAATATTTTTTGTACTTATTTGTAGGATGTCCATATCAATTCAAATAAATGGAATTATTTATATAAATGGGATTGTAATAATTCAATTGTGTGGGTCATGAAAAATAATATTTAACTTCTATTTTTCAAAATTTTACTAATTTAATATCATTAAACAATTATAAAAATTTGGTAACTGGTTTTTTTCTAACATTTTTTTGGAAATATAGATTTTATTCGAAAAAAAGATTAAATATTAATTTTTAGTGATTTATTCAAAATTGTGAGTTATTTTCAACCCAACCTTTTATTTATAATAATGGAATTTGAATATTAAAATGAATTTGATTTAGAATTTGTTTGGTAAGGTTCTTAATGTGATCTATTTCATGGTCACTCATGTAGTTCATCATGCAGTAGGTTTGGAAGCCATGGTAGGTTAAAATGCACTGTTAATTGTGAGGTGTTCATACTGTCAATGTGATTAACATGAGAATACCATATTCGTTTGATTCTACTCCTTTAGGTAGGTTGAGGGACATCGAGTAGTATGTTATTAGCATGTTCTACCTAGACCTAATTGTATTTTATTTAAATCTCTTTCAGTGGTTTGTTAAATGTCACAATCACTTGGGCTCCCATCATGCAGTCAATGAAATAACCATGAAGTTGATCGTGAAAATGAGAATCACATTTTTAGTGTTGTCTTTATCACATAAACCAATATTCATCCCATGATTCAAATTCCACCCATGTAAAACTAGGGACATATTATAAAATAACCTGAATACCTATTTTGGAACACTTTATCACATAACATAAATTTAATTATTTTTAATTTAATTTTATATTTAATTGAGTTGGTTATTTTTTCGATATTTTTTTGTAGATGCTCTATCCATAAAGTGGTTTATAAACACAACCCACTATGCATCACATTAGAATCATTCTACACTAATGAAATTAGAAATGATACATTAAATAACTTTTATAATCATTTTCGTGCCATTTAATATTATTTTATTTTATTTTAATTCATATATATCATTTCAGTAGAGGATATTGGAGAATAAGTTAGATATCGTGTGATGAATCAATTTAAAAGTCAGAATATCACTCAATTACCATCAAGATCTTAGAGGTGAATCATAGTTTTCAATGTTTATTGTAATGTGATAAAATTAATTTAATAAATTTTTATATTAATATATTAATTTGAATGTTAAATAGATTAAAATAATAATCAAACAGAGAAAAACAAAATCAGTCAAGATTTTTTTAATCGCATCAAATTAATGTCATTTTACCATTTTAAAGACTGTGGATTTTCTATTGAATATGTCGGGAGAATTTAAAAAACATCTTATGTTATTATGGTTGCGAGGTAGCTTAGATAACCATTCATTGTATAGATTAGAGGCATATTCTATTGTCATAGAAGAATGAGTTTTTTGATACTCATATAAAGTTATTATCCTAATTATATATTCATTTATGATTTAATTGAACATTACTACTTAATATGTTAATAATATAAGGTATTTTACATATTTTATTTGTGTATGTTATTTATTTTTGATTTTCCTTATGAAATTTCATGTCCCTGAACATTATAAAATTTAGGCAAGAAATAAAAATATTTCAAGTTGAGATTGTGACATGAATTCACTGACATATTAATCAGTGTCAAAATTTTATGAGAAGTTTCTAAAGGGAATTCCTAGAAACCAGTGCAAGGAATTTTCTACTATAATCATGTTCATTAACAATAGGTATTTTATTATGTGACAAAATATTAATATCTATGTTTTAATAAAAGTTTTTTTAATTGGTAAATAATTTCATCGGGTGAGTTCTATGAGGAATCCATGTAGTCTAGCGAATAAAATAATTCTTCCCAAATTTTGTTTGATGGTTTTTACTATGATATAAATTAAAAATGATCCATTTAATTAAATTTAAGATATCTCTATAAGAGTTATATTAATTAAGTTTTTTTAATTTTTATTAATGCACATTTTTGATATAGTTGATGGAGGTAGGTAGGTAAGTTGGACAAACAGAGTTGTGGTTTGATATCCATAAAAACAAATAAAAACATGCAAATGACCTCATGGAAAACATTAGGGTATATTATTTTTTGATAAGTTAGTTTTATCAAGTAACTATATAATTTCATGAAATTAAATAAATTTTCATACTCAAATAAGTCTAGGATGAAAAACCTTCCATGCCAACTAGAATATCCTCGATGGATTTTGTGGATTTAAATTTAGGGAAGGATAAATATGGTCATGTGGTGAGGGTGGATTGTGGAACATAACTATCACAGTTTTATAATAGGTTAAATAAATCTATTATGATGATAAAAGCTATAAGGGGTTTATAGGTTTTATGGAACTTAAATACTAAAAGAAAATTCGTGCAATGAAGAGTATTTTTAAATATTAAAAACGGTTATGAATACATGGAATGATTTTTTTCTGATATATGAAGTGTGCACTGACTTTAATATTTCCAAGGATGAATGAAAATATTTCAGAAGAAATTGGGGCAATAGTAAAATATTTTTTATTATTAATTTTCATAAATTTGCAGTTATGTTCTACATTTTAAATTTGTAATTATATTATTTTCGAGTCATGATAAATGAAATAAAAAAATTATATTTTATAAATGATGGATTTGGTAAATTTTTATCCATAAATGAAATGGGAGAATAAAAATATATATTTTGTATAAAGTATGTATAAAGAGATAAAAAAGGTTGTTTAGTCAAATTCAAAATTCTTATATTATTATAGTGGTAAAGACATCCAATGGATCACTATTTATTTATGATTCTTTCATCTAAAGAAAAGTATTTTTACCATTATTAGATGGAAAGAGTATTTGAAAGGCTCGGTGACTACCCAGGTATTTATTAGGGTAATTCATGGCTATAATTAATTTTTCAGTGGATATATGACTTATACTAATATCATGAATTCAGACATAAGTCTCCCCAATAGGAATAAAAGGAAAACATAATGTTTCCATGGATTCATAGTTAATTATAGGGTTTTGTGGCCCTAGTCCTAAATAGCGAGTTTTCTGCTACCTATATTGGGTGACATGAATAGAAGGGATATTTGGATTGGGAAATAATACACCCAACTTGTCCTTATTACTGAAACACTAGTTTTACGACCTATCCCCTACATTTTACATGAAACCCATAAAAAATCCCCTTAGTACCTTGTTCTGAATGAATATATAGTAATATATGTTTTATAGGATAAAATAACATTAAATTTGGTCATTTAAGATACTATAATAGTTGATATTTTATAAGTGATCACCTTATAAAACCCCTTGTGTTCTATACAGATTTTGATAATTCCATATAAAAACCAAATGGTTATGGTTTTTTGACATTACTATTCCTAGATAAAAGGAGAGACTCTAGTCTATGTGTTACCCCTTACACTAGTTTTATTGAATAATAGAATAATTCTTTTTTTATCAGTCATGTTTCAATTGTGACATGCTTCAGTCACATGTATAAAAGAAATAAAAAACTACTCACTTTAATATCATGTGGGTTATATATTTTTTATACGTATTTTAACTTATTATTTTATGATTTGATTGTTGGTAATTTAATATTTATTTAATATGTTCAATACTAATGTGTGTTTAATTACATTAAATATAGGTAACAGAGGAAGGGAGCGAGAAATGAGGTGGAGAGGATTATAAAAGAGTAGTGGAGAGAAAAGGTGATGCATCTATGTAAAAAGAGATTTGTCTATTGATATTTTCCAGTATTTATTCCATCATTTAGAAACATAATAATTTAAATATTATATTTTTTAATGTTATCTACTTATTTTTTATAACAATCTTTGATTTATCTTCATTTATAAAATATTTTTTTGTATGTTTTATTTATCGAATAATTTATGTATATATATAGTGGTTTTATAGGGGTTGGATTGAAATATAGTATATTTCCTTTACTCATAGGTATAGTTAGAGATGGTTTTATGAATCGTAATGTTTGTAGTAGTGTTTAAAATTGTAATTATGTATGGTAGAAGCCATTTTCTTTACAATGGTTTAATAGAGGTTTATTACACCATCATGGATAAAAATAAAATGTTTTTAAATAATAATTTGTACATTTAAAAGAAAACATCACTAATAAAATCAAACCATAACTAAATTAGTAACGACACACCATTTCGAAGAAGTTTCTTTTAAATCGCCATGAAATGATTTAACTGTGGGTAAAATATTTACAAATCCACAAAAAATCTATTATTACATGACTTTATTTTAGTAAAAAAATTTGAGCCAAAATCACCCTCATTCATCTTATACTGAAGGAGTGCTTTAGAAACATCACATCTCCCATTCTAATCTTGTTCATGATAGATTATTTCTAGGTTTTTTATAATCCCAAATGAATTCATATTTTTATATTTCATTTTAATCTCAATATTCAAGAATATTAGAATTCATATCCTTAATATGATTATTATAAACATCTTTCTCTCCTTGATTAACATTATAAGTAGTGGGTTTCTTTGGTAGATTTATCTCTAACACATGGAACTTTTCTTTTTTACTAGGAACCATAATCAAGTTCTTAATCCAATATATAAATTTGTTTCCATTAAGCCACAATTTTTTAATATGGATCTAAATGTCATGTTGGATGGTGAAAATTCCATTTATCAACAACATAATATTTCATTAGATTAATATCACGGTATTCATTCATTTAATACCACTAAAATGATAACCCATTAATAAATTAAATCATGTCCATTAGTAGTATATGATCCATAATTCACTAATAAATGATCATAGATTTTCATTATTTTCACCTATTAGATTTTTATGTATTCTATCATTCCAAATATATCACATATAAATCATGGATAGTTGAGAGGAAAACTCCTTACCCAATCAATCATATAGATAAATTCAAATTTATTTCACTAGAATTATAACAACTTTGGTTTGTAACTAAATATATCTTAAATCATTCACTAAATATGTATACATTAACTCATTAGGGTCAACCATATCAACATTTCCTCACACATTATAATCCATTAGGACCCATTAGTAGTTGAACATACCCATCTAGATGACCGAGGTCATGAATAGTGCTACATTATAAGGAATCTAACAAATATTATTGTTAGAATTACTATTATCTCACGATATTATCTCATGAATTCCCTTTACCAATATTCATTTTCTTCATGATTTAGATTTTGAACCCCTATTCCATTCTCTAAATCAATATGTTCAAAAAAACTTAATGTGAAACTCTTTATAAAAACTATTTTTTGTGTAGTCAACCTATATTAAAAACCCAAATATATATATATATACATATCAAAATGAATGACATTAATAAGGTACACGAAATCATTTCATATAATGTCTTTGAGTAATATGTATTTTTTTACAGTGAAGGCATGAAACATCATGTATCCAACCCACATTTTATTGATAGAGAATAATCACCCAATAAATTTATAATTCCCACACAAAGTCCCTATACCTATGGTTCTATACTCAATAGAGTCTTAAGTGCAATTGAAATTTTATCACTATATATGTATAAACAATAATTAATATCATAAATCATACTCATAACATAATATAAGTCAAAGTGAGGGTATAAGAAAACAATATCCATTATCATACCTATCATATTACTCCTTAAAATTTTTGTAAGATAATTTAAAGAAGAAGTTTAAAAAAATTTAAAATTAATCATACATCACAATTCATAATATTACACTTATAATCGGTAATAATAAATTTAATATACAAAATAAATAGAATATTTATTAATTTAAACATGGAATAAATAATTTATAAATGGATTGTAAATAAATAAATTATAGAAAATTTATAATTTAGGAATGATTTATCAAAAATTTATAATATAAATAAATATATACAGTTAACATTAATTTAAATAATAACTCTATCATATTATAAATTTATATATAATTTAATATGAAAAACTTTATATTTAAAAAACTGATATACTTTATTAAAACATTTATAACAATATAAAAATTCTAAATATTATATATAAATTGTTTAAATAATTTGAATATCCAATATATTATTTTATTTTAGCATTTAATCAAATTAACTAAAAATCCCTTTTGTGTAGTTTAAATAATTTACCAAATATATCATTTCAATAAAAATATTTATTATTATTATTTATGAATGATTCCTAAATCAACATAAAACGTTTATATTTCATGTAATTTTTAGATTTATAAATATTTGAAAAATTATTCACTATGTAGATCAACATTAAACATGGATGATTTCGTGATAAATGTTTTTGGTTCTCTTTAAATTCTCATGGGCCTATGTTAATGAAGGGTTTGGATATTTTTTATAAAAAAATAATTATTATTTAAAACATTACACCATATGTCAATGTTATATATATACCTTGACCTGTTGATGAAACTTGAGTGGGTAGCTAATAACTCTTAAATAGGATGTTGTTTATTTTATAAGGCCCATGATATTTCATATTTAACAATATAAACTCGGTGGTTTTGATTTTATGGTCATACCATAAGCTGTGAGACTTCTACAAAGTCATTTTGAATCGACTATTGTTATTTCTCATATTTTTCAAGTAATATTTTTAAATAATATATGAATTATTTCGAGTCCATGTTTTGTGAAGGTGTGCGATTATGAGGCATGGGGTTCCCATAATAAATGTTTGAAATAAATCAATCCTTTAAATAGCACACATGAGAAGTTTTCTTGAAAAAGTTTAATTACTTTTAAACGAGTTTGCAGATCATAAATCTGAGGGCACCATTGCTTTCAGAGAAGTAACATCACCTTCAGTGAGGCCTAACAATGACCGGTGTAGGTCAAAAACAGAAGTCAGTTTTTTAATATTTTAAAGGAAATAATTTTAATTAATAATTAATTTTATTTTAAATGATTCCATGACGTAGCGACAAATTAATTTGCTTTAAATAAAATGATCCCACAGATAGGATTATAACCCTTGAATTCTCTAGAGGCAGGATATGAGACCCATTGAAGGAACCTCTTGATAACAAATGACGATGAATCTACCGTTCCTGAGTAACGGTGCCAATAGAGTTATATGATCATGTTGACGATGGTATCATAATCCATCTTCACTAGCGATCAATCCTATCTCGATGTAGGGGTTGTTGTTTTTGTTTTTCCTCATTATTGGATTAAACAATGAACACAGATCATCCCTTGAATAGGTTGATCCATGAATTGTTCTTTCTTACTGGACGGTCTTTTATCTGGTTCATTTTGGGAAATTAATCCATGCATGATTTGATACATATTTTATTTGTTCCATATGATTCTTCTAACTAGATCAAATCAATGACTTGATGAAACATAGCTAGGGTTTGTTTCTCCTTTTTTCTATTTCACTTTACTATCCCTTTATGACCACTCGTTCTGTGTGTTCTTCATGGGGTTATGAACAATGGACTATTGTGCATCCACTACACAACAAAACGATCCAAAATTAGAGATAAAATATCATGATGACATATCAGAGGTGCGAGGACGATGGGGGATGACTAATCCCCACTGATCAAAAGAAATAATTCTTCGAACATTCTTCACACGGATGATCGAAACCCATTTTTGGTGCTGATCGGATGCCTCAAACCAATGGAATCAACCTTGTGGTGATGAAATAACCCTGAATCTTTAGTTTCACGTAGATAAGATGGTTATCTTGAAAATTAGAACTTCTCCCAAAGCATAGAAAGAAGAAAAACATTTAAGGGAAAATGAAACAAACACGACATGTTCTCTGAAGGACGTGGGGTGTGGGGACGACTCTACGGTAGCTTGGATTTAGTGATTCAAAAAGAGAGCACACGACATGTGATAACTATTAAACGATGGGTGGGTCCTTACGTGGGACTCGACATTTCTCTCGGATGATACACAGACATAGGGTGGAGTACATGGCATGTACTCCACCACATGGCTAGACTGGGCTAGTTATGCAGGTTAGCCTGTGTACTAGTACACAAGTTGGAATACGTAGCTAAATTCCATGTACAAGAACATGTCCAACACACATTGAGAAGATCCTTGATAATTGGACACGACATGTGACAATCACTACATGAAATGCATGTGGTTTTAACATGACATGTCTTATGACTCTAGCAGTTTTACAGGGGCCGTACACAATGTTAAGGACACAAAATTTGACCTTTCTACACATCGGGTACTCTCATCTACATGGCTTGATCTAATTTTACACCATTCCATGGACATGTTTCATTTGGGTTATTTCCCCTTTTCCCACTCCCCTGAAGGTCAGGTATCTTTTCCATGAAATGAGTATAATTACTTATGTAGGAATTTATGGATACAGTCATAATCCCTCTGAGAGGCCTAGAGCGAGATCCTTTACCCATTCTCAGACCTAGGATGATTAAGGAATCAATGTAAAAATTTATACAGTACACTGATCCTATACATAGCAGGTGAATCCAGATGAGTCGTGGTATTTTCCAAAGCCCTCACAGTGATCCTCATCCATGTATTGTAATCTTTCCCCACTCAGGAGTGAGTTCTCCTCAAATGAGTGCATCTGTTCTCACATCAGATCTATATGTGCATCTATCTCTCTCCTAAAAATTCGTAACAAATATACTTCCCCAACAGTCATCACCATAGCTATCAGATTAATGGAGTGTGATCTCCAAGATGAGTTCTTTGTGGAATCTTCAAACTGTAACCCTAGCATGGTAATGCGGTCGTTGTCACTTACCACTAGTCTACAGGTCTATGTTTTGAGTATATATGAAAATGTTTCTCTTATTATATGTTATGTAGTCCTATAAGGTGTTGAGATGATTGTAAATTTACATTGTTAATTACTTTTTGGTTTTCAGGGTCCTCTACTAAGTATTTTTATACACACCCATTCATGGGATTTACTCACATGTGTCATGTTTTGTGCAGAAAATCTGCCTCTTGACAGATTCAAGGGCAGACCAGGACCAGATTGAGCTCTGTGAGCTTCCTTATAGACCGAGGTGTTTCTAATGATATGATCTATAGTCCCAGTTCCAATTTCATTCTTATAGGATGGAATTTGTATTTTTCAGACTCTTTCTTTTTGTGGGATTGTAGTTTGACCCAGTTTACTTTCCGCACATTACATTCCATTGAACTATGTTGTTTGTGTTTAGTTGTATGCATGAATTTCTTTTACATAGTGGTTTTTATGTTTCAGAATTTGTGGGCTTGGATATGTGTGTGTGTGTGTTCAGGTACTTAGGAAATGCCTCCCATGTTAGTGATATTCCTACTGAGTTCTAGTCACTAGCCCTTGGCCTGTTGGAGGAGTGCTCGGGGATTCGCAGCATGGGCCCCAATGGGACGGGTCATGACAGAGTGGTATCAGAGAAAGTTGATTCAACCATATGAATGAGAGTCTATGAGGTTGGTTTAGGGAAATAATGATAGGTGTATTGTGTTCAACATTTGGGCCAGTGAGTCTAGTGTAGGTTTGAGAAGCCGACATAGCCATACACTATGACTTTGATAACCTACTTTCCGACTTGGTACATGAGAGCACTAGTTACAGGGATACAATATAATGGTACATTCATTATATAGGAATGGGGTTTTTTCCCTGTATTATTGTTTCAGTTATTCAAATATATTCGTTCACCATGGTACATGTTGTTTCCACATAGGATGCCTCTAAGAATAATATCAAATAAGAATCAGTAGTTCGATCATGATGATGGCCCCCTCGGTGACAAGGATTCAATTTAGGGACCAGTTCCCCAAGAGGTACCTCCAGGTGGTTCAACTTCTATTACACCACCATTGGAGAAGTACATGGTACCTACAGTACCTGTAGATGTGGATAACAGGATGAGCATGGTCCATGAATTTCAGAGATAGAGGCCCTTCAGGTTCTAAGGTGATCCTGACCCTCAGGTAGCTAAGGACTAGATTGAAGCGTTGTCCAGAATTTTCCTTCTAGCGAGGACACCAGTGGACAAAATAATGATCCAAGGAGGGAGACTTCTTCAGGGTTCGGTAGGACGATGGTGGAGTATGACCATGAAGACTCATGAAGAGAAGACTCTTTCAGGGACGAAGTTTGAGAAACTCATTAGGGAGGAGTTATCTTGAGTTACACTGAGATAAATGTGTATCTAAGAGCATATTAAACACTAACAAGGAAGTTTAATGGTGTATTATTATTCATCAAGGTTCACAAACCTCCATAGGTACTCAATGTATATAGTCAGGGATCAGTACATTAGAGCCTAAAACTATGAGTGTGGTTTACGACGGAACATCCAAGATAGTGCCATGCCTCTATGAATTTTTAATTATACTAGAGCGATCAAGCGGGATTTGGTGGTTGAGAGTTTCATATCTGAGAAGATACAACCAATAGAAGTTAGTAGTAGACAGACTGGTGCAGAGACCTTGAATATAGGGAGCCAATGTTAGGAACATGGATCAGGATGTGGGAGTCGTCGTAAGCGAACCTAAGATAGTGGATCTACATTATAGGGCTCTCAGGATGTATCTAGTTATACTAGGGAGAGGTGATACTACTCGTACGATGACATAGGATATCTCACTAGAGATTTTACAACTCGCTTAACTACTCACATGGAGGATATAGATGGACCACCAAGATAGAGGTAGAGAGTAGAGCATATAGGTCCACTAGGCAGTGGACACAGAATAGGAGAAAAAAGATTTTAATGAGGTGGAAGATGCTTTGACCTACTACCACAACCACGCCCAGGAGGTCTGCACCATTCTCAGAGAGGGGGGGGGGACATGGGCAAGGGAATCTACATGCAGCTGAGGAAAATGACCCAAGGACTCTAGGGATGATGTTAGGTTTGATCTCTGTATTTTTGACATTATATGTCACACATATAGACACAAGTTCTAGTCATTATTTTCTCACCACATGTATAGTGTGAAACCTTAAGATTCGGATGGAGCTGTTGACTATACTCTTATTCTTCAAGATAACTATAGGAGGAGACTCATTGATCAAACATATTTGCTGAATATACGATATTACCCTTATAGGATAGAGTTTCAGTTGGAACCTTTTGGTGGCCACATCCTGGGGTTACAATTTTATTCTTGGTATAAATTTATTATCGTCAGTCCATGCCCAAATTGGCTGCTTTAGGTGAAGAGTTTGTTGTGTCCATAGTGATTGAACAAGGTATTCCATTGTTAGTGAAAAGGAAACCCATGTATCAAAGAATGGGATCTTGCATAGGAAGTTGTAGACGATCATTAATGAGTTGTCTAGACTTTCCCTTAGAGAAATAGTTATTGTAAGATTTTAGTTCCCAGATGTATTGGCGGTGTGCAAGGAAATCAATCCAAAATATGTTCATGGACTACCTCCTTGTTGGGAGATAAAATTTTACATTGAATTACAGACCGAGATGACACAGATGTCCTCACTAGCGTATTTGATGGCTCCTGCAGAGATTTCCAAGCTTAGCATACAGATGGATGATTTGTAGAGGAAGGGATTTGTAAGACCCAATGTTTCACCATGGGAGGCACCCGTTTAGTTTTCCAAGAAGGTAGACAAGAATTTTAGGATGTGCCTGGATTACTGGCGCCTGAATCAGGTAATGTTGAAGAATAAGAATCCAATGATGAGGATATACAACCTATTCGACCAAGTAAGATGGGCTTGTTGGTTCTAAAAGTTTGACCTTCTATTAGGTTTCCACCATTTATGAGTACAAGATGAGGATATATTCATGATAGCTTTCAGATTCATCTATGGTAACTATGAGTACATAGTTATTACTTTCAGTGTGATGAACACCCCTGAAGTGTTCATAGGACATATGAACTAACTCATCAATACATACATATACTGATTTGTAGTGGTCTTCATCAATGACATCCTTCTATACATAGCATCTGAGGAGGATCACGTGAGACACCTGCAGATGGTTGAAAACATACTCTAAGTGGACCAGCCTTTTGGGAAGCTCTGGATGTTCTTGTTATGGATATAGGAGGACTAATTTCTTAGAAATGTTGTATTTATAGATGAAGTAGTTGTAAATCCCACCATGATCGAGGTGGAGTTAGCATGGAACCCTCCCCCCCCTCACCAGAGTGTGATATAGTTGCAGATCTTCCTTGGGTTGGAAGGACACTACAATAGTTCTATCCCTGATTTATCTCGAATATCATCATCAATGGAATCCTTGAACAAAAATGGAAGCATTCCATATGGACGGAGAAGAACTCGTAGGCATTCCTGTTGTTGAGGAAGATTTTGATGAGTGCACTGATCCTGAGATTTCCAGAATAGGGTGTCAAGTATGTAGTTTTTAGTGATGCAATAGGGTACAAGAATGGGTGTTTCCCAATGTAGAGAGAGGCGGTGATTGCTTATGGATCACACTAGCTAAGGATGCATTGGAAGAAATTTGTGACCAATGATCTGGAATTGGAAGTATCCATCTTCACATTGAAGATACGGTGGCACTACCAGATGGGAGAATGGTTCAATGTCTACTCTGACCATAGGATCCTCAAGAACATATTCTCGCAAATAGATATGAATATGAGGAATAGACGATGTCTTGAGTTCCTCTAGGATTATGACATCGAGATCATCTATACTAATGGAATGGAGAATTTAGTGGTAGATGCTTTCAGTAGAAGATCGAGTTCATAGCTACTGAGCGAGGCATCAAAGCAGTTGGCCTCACATCAGTTTTCCATCATGGATGGTGATGATGAAACTTATCTCCAGTGGATGGATTTCACCCCTCCATTATTATGGCTTGTTACAGAGTGTAACCCTTAAACCTTGTTACACAGACTCTGTGGATTATTATATAAAAATGGCTTGATCACTAGAGATCATGTCCTGAAAGACAGATCTATTTAGTAGGCTTGGAGGTACTATACTCATACATAAGTTTTCCATTACATTATAAATTGAAAAATAAACATCTTGTATACTTTGAACACACATATATCCCTTAGCCTATCCCTATAGTTCATCCATAATATACATCTTCACATCCTGGGATGAATAAAATATAAGAAATGGGTGAGCTGAGATGCTCAGTAAGGATAAAAATATAGTAGAAGCTATCATATATAAGCATAAACATTTAATTAAATATATAAGACTAAAACAAAATCCTTTTTAACATAAACCTCATCATAATAAGATGAAGATAAATCAAATAATTCCATTTACTTATTCATATGGATATTCTACTAGTCGAATAATTACATGTATTATTAGTAGCTAATCTTATAATTATGGAATTTATAATTTCGGACATCATAACCACATATTCAGGGCCATGTTCCCAGACTATAAAGAAAAATATTTTCATGGATGTCTGCCAATACACTAGTTTGTCTCATGAGACCTACCGATGCATCGAGGGGATATAGTAGGAAACACCTGTCACTTACTACATCCAATGCATTCCTCATTTGAAATGGGTGAAACAAAACATAAACATTCGTATGAAACAAACATACGAAATGTTAATACTTAAACTATAAATTGAGAATGACATAAAAATAGCACATCCATAGTCAAACATATCATAAGACTATAAATACAATATTCAATATTGTATCATAATAAATCCACATCAATTAATCATAAAATCCAATAATATATGTTGACATATATGAAATCAATACAAAAACTATTTGAGTGAAATATCACTTTCTACATTGAAATCATTAAAAAATCACATAATTATAAAAGAAAACATTTATTTTGAAAATATTCATCTAATCTTGTAAGGGAAGATTTTAAGGCATTATAACGGAAAAATATAGTTTCACCCTTTTTATACGTTAAAAAAATTCTTTTTGTAATTTGTCGAAAAGTTCATAAATTACCTTTTTTGTAAAATGAATGAATGATTCCTTTCATAAAAAATTATAAATAGTCAAACAAGGGTATAAATGAAATTAGCCAATAGTCTGGTAAATTAGAATTTTTTTGAAATATTTTTTTAAGAATCACGGATGTGGGTGATAAAGAAGTCCCAGATGATACTTACGTATAAACAGCCTTGGATAATAAAGAGATTGTAAAATTAAATCTTTCCTTGTACTTTTACTTAGTCAATGGTACATTAACCTCTTGTATAATAGTTAAATAATTGTTATTAAATATTACAATAACCACATACATAAATATTATATCATATATGATCCTCTAATATTTATTCGGAAATAATATTTCTATAGTATCATTGTTTCAAGTGTTACTGATTCATTTTCCTTTATATGTTTTGATACATAAATCATGTTTTTTATAGATAGGATATATGCTTTTCATATCGGAAATTATATTCATTTATTGAACATTGTTTTTAATCATCAAATGAAAATTATTATTTAATGGTAACGATGGGTAATGAAATCTCGTGGTGTCGTGGAGATGGTAAGCCGTACGTACAAACGAGCTACAATATCATTCTATTAAATGTGAAATTGTATGTAATTGGATGTTATATTATATATACAGAGTCATTATCATGTTATATTTATAATTTACATAAATTATACTCATTTTTATACCCATGCAAATAATGAAGTGTTGAATATCAATCTACACCAAGATGTGGAGACGGTATGCCATATGTACACACATATGGTGACTTTTTCATTCATAGGATGGATAGAATAATGAGTATGGTTTTAATATATTTATAATAACATCTCATTATCTAGATGGTACTAGAATTTTTATTTTAGTATGGAAAAAATAATGAAAGAGGGAGTAGAAGAAGGAAAGAAGAATGAAAGAGGTGATAAAATAGTTATCTCTTCTTTGGGTGCTTCCTTTTGATTTGAACAAAAGGTCTCCCTAGGTTGGATTTAGGATCAAAATTATGTCCCTAGGATGAAGTTATGGTAGTTTGAAGGAAAATTGGGATGGTTTTAGTTGATACAAATGGCTTTGGAGGTGTGAATCTAAGAGAAGGGGAAGCACCCTTTTATAAGAGAGGTGAGGGGCACTTTAGGAAAATCTTGAAATATTAAATTATTATAAAATTATATTTGGATTCAAGGAGCTCAAAATGGATTTATATCAACGTTATGGTGTTTATGGATAGAAATATTTTCATACAATAGGTTATAGACATAGGACACCATATTAACCTAATTCTTTAGATTTAACTCAAAGTTAGATCATTTAACTTTTACCAGGTCTTCTTTTATTTTTAAACTAAATGGTAAATATAATTACTATAAAATTACAAGAGAAACTCAAGTGGTTAAATAATGATATTTATAACATTATATAAGTAACTTGGATGAATCTTATATTTTAGCAATATTATATCGTTCAATAAAATATTATTTAAAAAAAATCTTTTCTGTCAGTTTTGACACTATTTAGTGTTTGTTTTTTGTTAAAGTCCTAAAAACATAATTACTTTGAAATGAATACATTGAATCATCCCTAACTTGTGATATTAACCTAGAGAATTTGTGTTTGGCATCAAAAGTTTTAATTTAAATTTAGTTTAATATTTATGACATCATTTATTTTAATCTTTCATTAATAAGGTAATTACTCCATCATCATTGTGTCATAAATAAATTTAATTATTTAATGTATAAAAAATATAAATAAAATACTATGATGTATAATTTTATTTATCTTAATAATGAATATTTATAGTCAAATTTATATTCCGTATAACATCATATTAAAAATGGATTAATTATTAAAATTTTAATTTAACACTTTTAACTCTCCTTTAAATAAAATATAATAAATGTCCTAATTAAATAAAAGTGGATAAAAAGGATCATATTTTTGTAATAAGGTTTATTTTGGTTGAAAAACATTTACCCATTAGAATTAGTACAGGTTTTGGGGTAATTTTATATAATCATAATATTATTTTTACTCTTAGTTACCCATTTTACTTTTAACCGTTTTAAATAAAAGTCAAAAGTTACTATTAAAAAATTATTTTCATCATATTGAACCACCTTTTACATACTGATGACAATTTTTCACATCCAAATTTTGATATTTTATTCATAGAAGAGGTAAAATTGCATTTTAATAAAATTTTCAAATGTACCTAAAAGGTGGGTAAAATATGTTAAAATGATCAATAAAATTTTATAAATCTAATCTTATTATAAAATGACTATAATGAATTACATTAGACTAATATAGGCATTGCGTATCTAATTTTACATTAAAATAAATTTTAAAAAAAATTATTTTTATAAAATTTCAGTTTTAACTAATAACGTAGTGTTTTTCATTATTCATAAAAAATTTAATGTTTTTAAGAAAATACCAAAAATTCACCCTATGTTAATTTTGATATTATGAATCCAAAAAGAAAGTCCAATATAAAAAATAAAATTTATAAAATTTCATAATTTAAGTATTACTATTTATAAATTTTTTTAAACGACTACTTTAATTGGTCGTGGTGTCCTAGAACTCGATGATTAATACAACACAAGCTATTATGTTATTCGAAGGGAACATACAATGGATTCATGGGGTGTTACATTCTTCCCTCTTTTAAATAATTTATTCCATAAAATTTAAATAATACTACTACATAAATATATTTTGGTGGTTCTTCATTGTATGTTTCTGATGTTCCAACATTTCCTCTTCCGTTTTATGGTTTCATCAAAGAACATTATCCAGGAGAGTCATTCGATTTATCAACACTAGTTCTCTGGTATCAAGAATCCGGATAGGCTATTCAATGTTAGACAAATTTGGTTCTTGGTTTATTTCATCATTGGTGCGTACAAGTGTTGGGCCATGGATGTATTTTCTCAATAGTGATACGTGGAACACATCATAAACATTGGTGTGACTGCATGACATTTTCCAGTGGTAAGCTACCACTCCAATTCGTTCTAGAATTTCGAATGTCCAGATGTACCTGTGACTTAATTTACCCTTCTTACTGAATCATATAACACCCTTTCATGGATATACCCTCAAGAAAACACGATCTCAAACATGAAAGGCAAAATCCTTCCTTCTGTTATCAGCATAACACTTTTTTATAATTTGAGTTTATTTGATGTGGGTTTGAATAATCATCACCCTTTCTGTTGTTTCCTTAACATGTTCTCGGCCAACGAGTTTTCTTTCCCCAACATCATCCCAACAAGTTGGTTTACGACATCTCTTTCTATATAATGCTTCATATGATGTCATCTGAATACTTGAATGGAATATATTGTTATATGAAAATTCTACTAGAGGTAAATTCTATTCCCACATACCTTGAAGGTCAAGTGAGCCAGATCTCAACATGTCTTATAAGGTTTTAATAGTCTGTTCTGATTTCCCATCATTTTGATGGTGGTAGGCAGTGCCCAATTGAAGTACACTATCTAGGGCCTTCTAAAAACTTTTCCATAATCCTACTGTAAAATGGGGATCATGATCAGAAACAATCGATAAGGTTACAACATTAAGTCCTATAAATTCATTAATATATAGTCTTTCTAAATATTCAAGTTGCAAATATTCTCTTACAGTATGAAAATATGGTGAATTCGTAAGACATTCAATAATGATCCATAATGCATCACTCCTTCTAGAAATATTGGTATCCATGTGACATAGTCCATCATAATATCATCCCATTTCCACTCAAGTATGGGAATAGGTTTCATGATGCCTCTAAGATGTTGTCTTCTAGCCTTCACCAGTTGAAAAATGATACATCTTGACACATAATCAACAATATCCATCTTTATACTGTTCCACAAAAATTTTTCCTTCAAAAATATATAAATCTTAGAGATACAAGGTTGTATAGAAGAATTGGAGCTATGAGAATCATCCAAAAATTCCCGTTTTAGATCAGGTATATCAGGAACACAAAGCCTCTTCCTAAATTTTAAAATTCTGCCTTCATATATGAATTCAATCAATTTACCATCATTTATAACTGTAATTTTTTTTTGAAACTCCTCAACAATAGTTCTGAGTTCTTTTTTCCCTTTTTAGTAAATATGGTATGATAACCATTTCAAAATTTATTGATGTTTCACCTTCCATGGTTATTCCCAAGTCTATCTATATTAGATATATGAACATATGATCTCTTTAAATGGTCATCTTGTTCCAAATTCCATGATCCTTTCTACTCAAAGAATATACCACCTTATTTTCCTTCCACGGGTGGTAGTGTATTGTGAAATCATAATCCTTGAGTTGTTCAAGACATCAAATTTGACTCATGTTTAGTTCTTTCGGTGAGAAAATATACTTCATACTCTTCTGATCCTTATATATCTCAAATTTTCACCATAGAGACGGTGTCTCCATTTCTTCGAGCAATGATTATAGCTGCTAAATCAAGATCATGAGTAAGAAAGTTTTGTTCATGAATTATTATCTACCGTGATGAATAGGCAACAACCCTATCATTCTACATAAAGAAAAAACCAATTCCTTTCTTTGAACAATCAATATAAATAACAATCCCATCATTACCCAATGGTCGAGTCAATATATGAGCATTGAATATTATTCATGTAAATTTTTCAAAACATTATTCACACTATTTTGTCTAATGAAATTTAACCCCTTTACATGTGATCTTGATTAATGGGTTAGAAAATCAAGAAAAACTTTGGAAGAAATACCGATAGTAACCTGCTAAACAAGTAAAAATGTGTACCTAATTTATACTCATCAGTGCTGGACATTCATGGATTATTCTTATCTTTGGAGGATCAACAGATATTCCATACTTAGATATAATATGGCCAAGAAAAGAATTATCCTGAAGGAAGAATTAACGCTTTCTAAACATCCGATATAATTCATTTCTTCTTAGAGATTTTAGAATTGTGAGAAAGCTATTTTTATGATCTTCATTTCTTTTGGAGTGTTCCATGATATTATCAATAAATACCACTATAATGTCACTAAGATACTCATGGAAAACTTTATTCATTAGATCCATGAAAAATGAAGGTGCATTAGTCAGTCCAAAAGGCATTACAGTAACCTCATAATGCCCATATGTGGTTTGAATTACTATCTGTGGAATGTATTCATTCAATACACACAACCGATGATTTCCATATCGATGTTCAATCATAGAAAAATATTGAGCTCCATGAATTTGATCAAATAAATCATTAATACGATGTAGGGGATTCATTTTCTTAATAGTAATAACATTGATTTACCGGTTTTCAATGCAGAACCCCATAGAACTATATATATTATTATAAAAAGAATAGGGGATCTCCATGGAAAAACACTATAGAGAATAAATCATTTGTTACCCAATTCCTCTTGTTTTTTTCTTTAGTTGGACTAATTCCAAAGTTTCCATTCAATAAGGGGTCTTCGATATGGGCCTTGAACTAGGAATTAAGTGAAAGGAACACCCAATTTCTCATTCTAGAGGATGTCTAGGTAAATACTCATGAAACGCATCAATATATTCTTTCACAATTAGAAAATCGTCTATTTGAACATTCATTTCCTCACCCATAGTTATTTCACTCCCTTGCTACCCAATAATTCAATTTATTAGATCTATTAGGGTGGATCAAGATGAGAATCATATAGTGATGCTTCTTCTCTAAAGATGAGGGATTCCTTATCATCATTAAAAATTGAAACATCCTACTTATTATAATAAAATTTCACATCATGGTCTGAAAGCCAGTCCATACTGAGGATTATATAAAATTAAGTCATGGGTATGACAAATATATTAGCACATAAAGCATGTTTATATTCCATAATGGTGATTGATTGAAAAAATATTGTTTCTATGATACTTCCCTTATATGTTTTGACTAAAAAATACATTGTTAAGTCAAACGGGGAATATCTATTTTCTTGGTAAACTTGTATGATATGAAATAATGAGATGATCAAGAATCAAATAATGAATTGGATAATTCTCAGGAAATTATTAATGTACTGGGCACCACAACATTATGAACTTCAACATCAATAGTTGTTATCACATAAGTTTGGCCTATCTCCGTTGGCCATTTATGTGTTATGTTTCCTTGATTCTTAGGAAATTCATTTGAATAATTCCCTGTCTATTTACAATTTTTGCATTGACAATTTACAACCCCTTTCTTCCCCGTGAAATCGCGAGCTTGGTGGCCTTTTTATCCACACTTGTAACAAACTCTCCTCCCATTTAAGTATTTACCGCGGTGTTTCTTCCTACAATTGTAATATTATGTAATTCAACTTCACCCATCTTCCTCTTATTTACTTTTCCAAATAGTTCTTCAAATCTCTTCTTCTCTTCCTTCACGTTAAATTCAAAAGACATAGAGAATTATTTTTCTGTCTTAATAGCACAAGAGACTATATTTTGGTACGGTGAGAAGGATTGTGGGACTATTTCTCAATGAATAAATGGTTTTAACCCATAAAAGAATCAATCAATCTTACTTATTAGGTTACCTATATAATATACATCATTTCTTTCTAACCATATAAAGTTATCCTCATACTTTGTGACCTTCTCATCCTCCTTTTTCCTCAAACTCAGAAATTGTCTTTCTATATCCGCTCATTGTTCATGAAGAATATATTATTTTAATAAAAACCCTCAAACTCCCTCCATTACATATTTGATACTTATTCAACCACATTTTTGTTTTGAATTAATGACCAGAATTGATCTGCATCTCCCGAGAGGTGATAAACTTCCATGAAAACCTTTTCCCTTTCAATACTCCCCAATGCATGAAATATTTTCTTCAAAAAATGTATCCATTTCTTAGATTGAAATGGATTTTTAGTCCCATTTAATGTTGGTGTTTTTATCCTCATGAAGCGGTCTAATAGTGATCCTCCTCATTGTGGATCAGGGTTCTCCATACATGTAAGGTTATTAGTTATAAGTTGAGTGAGTTTTCCCAATATGGTTATAAGCTGTTCAACACCAACTGCATCACCAGCTCCACTATAATTCTATTTAATAGGAGGGAAATCCCTACATTGATTATGTGTGTTTATATTGTTTCCATTACTTCCACTAGGTTCCATTTCTAAATAATATAATACAGTAGATTAGTTTTTGAATCACAATTCATAATTCGAAACTTGTAAGATACTTAATGTAAATTGAACAATTTATGCATATAAACCATAATAATAAAAATTTCTTCTTTGGGTATGTATTTACCTATAAATCATTCATAATGGTTTGTAAAGAAAATGTTAATTATCCTAATAATATCCCCCGGGAGTGTCAAACCGGGTGTACATTAAGGCCCGTTGTCGTGTAACAGGATACCCTGGGTCAAGACCAAAACACCATGACAGAGTTATAACTTCTACATACATCTGATACAGAACCACTCCCATATGTAGTATCCAAAGAGGGATGTATTTCATAGAAAACCCACACAATATCTATATTACCAAAATGTTTGGATGTTTTTATCTACTAATCCTCAATGTCAATCTTAGGGTAATGTTCTCTAATAATAGTTTTTCAAAATCTAGTTTCCAAGGACTCTACTAAACATCCTATAATAAAAACTGTGACATTCCTACCATAGTTACCCAGAGTCGGTGCATTATTACATAACATTTTCATGATTAAAAGTGATCATGTCCTGAATGACTGATCAATTTAGTAACATTTGTAGTACTAGACTCAAACATGAGGTTTACATTACTTTATGAAATTAAAAAGAAATATTGTGTCTCCTATAAACACACTCAAATACCTTATCCAATCCCTATATGTTAACAACAATATACTTCTTCACATCCTATAAAAAATAAACCATAATAAAGGGGCGATCTCTGAGGCACAATAAGGAAAAAAATATAGCAGAAACTTTCATAAATAAGAATAATCTTTTAAGGAAATGTATAACACTATAACACAAGCCCTTTAAACCTAATCTTTAGCATAATATAGAAAGTTAAATCAAATAATTCTTATTTACATAGATATTCTACTAGTCGAATAATCACATGTAATATCAACAGCTAATATAATACTGATGGAATGCATAAATCCAGACATCATGACAACATATTCAATTCCTCATTCCAATAATATAAATTAAAATATTTTCAAGGCCTTGTGACACGATACTACTTTTTTCATGAGACCTACTGATTCATCGAGGTGATATAGAGGTCCATTCTCGTCACTTACTACGTCCAATGCATTCTTCATTTGAAAAGGGTGAAACACAACATAAACATTCGTATTAAACTAACATAAAAAATGTTAATACTTTCATTATAAACTGTGAAAGTCTTAAAAATAGAACATCCATATTCAAACATATAATAAGACTATCAATACAATAAGGAATATAATATCATAATAAATGAAACTCAATTAAACATAAAATCCAACAATAGATGTTGACATAGATGAAATCAGTAACAAAACTATTTGAGAGACATATAAATTTATAGATTGAAATCATTTAAAAGTCTCATAAATATAAAAGAAAAAAATTATTTTGAAAATATTCATATAAGCTTGTAAGCAAAGCTTTGAAGGTGTTATAATGGTGGAAAACTCTGCACATGGTGTATAATTTTAAAAAACATTCTTTCCTTAATTTGAGGAAAAGGACATAAATTATTATGTTTGGAAAATGATAGATGGATTTCGTTCAAAAAGTAAAAAAACAAAGTGAATAAATAACATTAACCCATTATCCTGGAATTAGAAAAAATGTTTTGAAATAAAATTTTAAGATACACAGATGTGGATGATAAAAAAGTCATAGTAGATACTTACGTATAAACAACCTCAGATAATAAAGAGGTTGTAAAATTAACCCTTACATTGTAATTTTCATTAGTAGAGGGTATTTTAACATCCTATACAATAGGTAAATCATTTATAATAAATTATACAATAACCACATACATAAATATGATATCATATATGATCCTCTAATATTTCATTGTTAATAATATTTCAGTAGTATCATTGTTTCGGGTGTTACTGATTCATTTTTTGTTATATGTTTTGTTACGTATATAAGGTTTTTTATGGATATGATATATTTTATTCCTATCCCGAATGATATTAAATTCTTAAAAATTATTTTTAAACATAAAATGAAAATTATTCTTGAATGGTTACGATGGGGAATGATATCTCATCGTGTCGTAGAGGCTATAATCTATAAGTACAAATGAGCGAAAATATCATTCTATTCATGGTGGAATAGTAAGTAATTAGATTTTATATTATATATAAACAATAATTAACAAGTTATATTTATTATTTAAATCAATTATTCTCATTATTATACCCATCCAAATAATAAAGTGTTGAATAATAGACTACATCACGACATGGAGATAATAAGTCGTACGTACGCACCTATGGTGACTTTGTCATTCATAAGATGGATAGAAAAATGAATATGGTTGTACCATATATATAATAATATCCCAATATTTATAAGGTAATGGAGCTATTATTTTATTATGGAAACAACAAAGAAAGATGAAGTATAAGAAGAAAATAACATTGAAAGAGGTGATAAAATAATTACCTCTTCTTCGAGTGCATCCATTGGATTTGAAAAAAAATGGCTACTTAGGTTGGATTTAAGATATAATGAAGGCCTATAGGATGAATTTATCATATTTGGGAGGTGATTTGAGTAGGTTTTGGACAATCCAAATGGCTTTGGAGGTGTGAATTTAAGAGAAGGGGAAGTACCCCTTTATAAGAGAGGTTAGGGGCACTTTAGGAAAAGCCTTAAATATTAGTTTAATATAAAATATTTTTTTGTTAATAATATCTCCAAATTGATTTATTTATAGGATAAGGGGTTATGGATTTAAATACTATCATCCAATAGGTTTTATACAAGTTTAGGTCACCATATTAACCTTATCTTTTAGGTTTAACTCTTAGTTTAACAGTTCAACTTTTACCACATCGTCTTGTATTTTTATACTACATGGATAATATATTTACTATAAAATTCCAATATAACATCAATTAGTTAATTAATGACACATTTAACATTATCTATGTCATTTGGTCAAATCTTATATTTTTAGAAATATTATATCCTTTAATAAAATAGTATTCTTTTTAAAAACTAATTTTTGTCAATTTTGACACTATTAAGTATTAGGTTTTTTGTTAAATTCATTGAAACATGATTACTTCAAAAAAAAAATTTATCAATAATAAAATTCCATATTCGGCTATAAAATTCTTGTATGGAATCAAAAGTTTGAATTTAAATTTATTTTAATATTTATAACATCATTTTCTTTAATCTTTCATTAACAAGGTAATTACTGCATCATCATTGTGTCATTAATAAAATAAATTATTTAATGTCAAAAAATTATAAAAATTATACTATTATGTAGAAAATATTTTTATCTTTATAATGAATATTTATTGTTGAAAATGTAACAAGGCCTTTAGAGGTACTTCCCATAGAGGTGAAAATGTAACAAGACCTTCGACTTTAGTTCTGGTGTCATGTATGAAGAACACAGTAGTAGTGTTTGTTTCTCGATGCTCTGCATGCCAGCAGGTGATGTTTGGGCATCAGGATTTAGTGGGATTAGCTCACACCTAAATGTTATAAAATCGAAGTGGGATGGAATATCAATTGACTTCATGATGGTCTTACCACGAATGTACAAGGTACATGATTCAATCTAGGTAACCATCGACAAACTCACCAAATTGGACCACTTACTAACTATTAGGGAGTAGAGTCCTATAGGGATCTTGGGATTCCACTACATGAATGAGATACTTCAGCTTCATGGAATTCATTCAACAGTAGTCTCAGATCATGATGATCATTTTACATCCAAGTTGTGTAAGGGATTGTAGGAGGTGTTTGGGACTTAGTTATGCTTGAGCACAACATTACATCCCAAGACTTATGGTCAAATAGAGAGAACCATTTAGGTTCTGGGGGATTTGTTGCGGGCCTGTATAATGGATTTTGGTCCCAGTTTGGGGGACCAGCTGCAGGTGGTGTAGTTTTCATACAACAACAACTATCACTCTACAATCGTTATAACACTATTTGAGGCTTTATATGGGAAACCGTTCTGTCCACCACTTTGGAGAACTGACCCTAGAGAGTCCACCCTCATGGGTCCCTAGTTGGTGTGAGCTACCACCAAGACGGTACAAATCATCATAGTGAAGATAAAAATAGTAAATATCCAACATAAGTTCTATTTCGACAGATGAAAGTGACCTGTAGAGTTTGAGGAGGGAGACCATGTCTTCAGGCCATTCGGGGGAGACGATGTCTTCCTTTAGGTTTCACCCCATCAAGGGTTGCATAGATTTGGTCTAGGAAACATGTTGTCTCGGAGGATTATAATTCATTTTCAAATATTTTGCAGAGTTGGAGAGGTGTCATAATTTCTAGATCTATCGCTGTAGTGGCACCAGGTACATGATGCCTTCCGCATGTCACAGCTGAGGAGGTACGTGCATGGCCCATCATCCGTCATTGACTGGGGATAGCTGTACATCAAGTATGGAGTGACCTTGGAATTGTTCCCATTGGGGATAGAGTATTGACCATATATGATCCTTCATTGTCAAGTCATTCTTTAGTGCATCTATGCCGGTATCATGAGAATCATTAGGTGTGAACGTGGTAGCGAGATGGTCAGATTCATGCCCTGTACCCACATCTGTTTGAGTAGCCGTTGTTTTTGGATTTTCAATGACTTAAAGCCCTAATGTTTTTAGAATTTAATTACTCAGATTTTACAAATATTATTTTTAAATATTATATGGAATTATTTTGAGAAATATCTTTTTGACTATGAGTGAATTTTAGGCCTTGTGTGCCTTGATTAATGTTTGAAATAAATTAATCTTTTAAAAAGCGCATGTGAGTGGTTTTCATGAAAAAGTGGAATAACTTTTAAATTATTTCCCATATCAGAAATCTGAAGGCACCATTGAATTAAAATAAATGGATTTACATTAGGCGAGGCCTAACAATGACAAAAAAGTGTCAAAAACATAAGTTAGTTTGTGGATGTTTAAAAGGAAATAAAATAAATTAATAAATTGTTTAATTTTAACTTTTCAATAATGGAGAGAAAAATTAATGGGTTTTAAATTTCAAGGATCCCAGATGTAGGCTCATAACCCTATAATTCTCTGGAGTCAGGGAGAAGAGACTCCTTGGAGGAACCACTCAATAACAAACGACGTCGAATCAAACGTTCATGAATTCTGGTGCCAATGGAGTTATAGGATCTCGTTGATGATTGTAGAATAATCCCTCTTCATCAGTGATAAATCCAATCTTGAGGCTTGGTTTGATGTTTTGATTTATTTTTCCCCCATTCATGGATTAAACAAAGAATTCAGATCAACTCATGAATTGGTTAACCCATGAATTGTTCGTTCTTGCCGGATTGTCTTTTATTGAGGTCATTTGGGGATTTAATCCAAGAATGATTTGATTCATATTTGATTTGTTCTGCTCGTTCCATCAAACTGGAGAAGTTCAATGTTGTGACGAACAATGGATAATGTTCTTTCCTCCTTTTTTCAATTAAGATTTATTCTACCCTTTTGACCCTGCATTCTTCACATTCTTTACGGGGTTATGAACAACGGGCCGTTTCATGTCTCATTCACAATGCAACGATCCCAAATTAGAGATCCAGCATCAAGATGACCCATCAATGTTGCGACGAAGATGATAGAAGACTAATCACCGTAGTTCAGAGGAAACCATTCTTCGACAATTATTCGCACAGATGATCGAAACCCATCTTTGGAGCTGATCGGATGCCCAAGACCAATATAATCATCCTTTCTGTGATGAAACATCCCAGAATATTTAGCTTAATGTTGATCAGATAACCAGATCAAGAATCGCATCCTCACTCGAAGTGTGGTATTATGAACAATGTATTCGGAAAAAACGCGATGAAACAGGTGTGTTCTCTATAGAACACAGCATGTGGGGCTGACTCTCTAGTGGATATGGTTTCGCGATGGTGGAAGTGATGTCATGATCTATGAAAACATTCACATTGGTGTGGGTCATTATGTAAGAATCGGTGAGTATCTCAGATGATACATGGATAGTGGGTGGAGTACATAGTATGTACTCCACTACATGACTATACTTGGATGGTTACGTGGGTTACCCATGTACCTATATATAGGATGGTATTCATGGGTCAATGATCCCTATGGGAACATGGCCAGCGTACATGGATCGGACCTGGGAAAATTAGACATGGCATGTGACTGTCACTACATGTCGTGTATTCACTTTTTACACAATAGGTCATCTGTCCTAGGCCATTGCGTACATGCAGTACCCAATGTCAGGGGACATAGCTTGTGACTTTGGTACACACTTTTTACTCTCTTCTACATGGATTTACCTCCTTTCCCCCCATTCCGTGGAGATGTTTATTTTGGGTTAGATCCCCATTTTCCTGTTTCCATTGAAAGTCAGGTATCATTTTCATCCACATGAGTATGGTCCCTTTAACAGGAAATTACAGATAGAATTAGAATCCCTCTGAGAGACCCGAAGTGAGATACTCTACCCATTCATATCCCTAGGTTGAGTCAGGTATCGATGTGACCAACCCTACAAAATTCAAATCCCCGATATAACTGATGAATTCAGACGAGTCATGGTATACACCAAGGCCATAACAGTGATCCTAATCCATGTATTATGATATTTCCCCACTTAGGAGTGAGTTATCCAGAAATGAGTGCATCTATTCTGTCTTCAGATATATTAGTGTGTATATGCCTCTCATGACATGTCATGAAAAATGTACATTTTTCACATAAATCACCAGAGCTATCAGACTTGTGGAGTGAGTTCTCCTTGATGATTTCTTTGTAGAATATTCGAACAAAATTCCTAGCATGGGTATGTGGTCATTGTGACATACCTCTAGACTACGAGTTTGGTTTTCAAGTATATCTGGATATGTTTCTCTTATTATCTATTTCGTAGAAATATACTCTGTATATATGACTGTACCTTTACTTTTTTTATTTATTTTTGTTTTTTGGGGTCCTTTACTGAGTATTTTTATACTAACCCCTACACGGGTATTTCTCCCATGTGTCATGTCTTGTGTAGACAAGCGCCCTTTTCATGGAGGCCTGGACGGACCAGGACTAGACCGATATTTGTTAGCTTCCTTAGAGGCCAAACTGTTTCTACAGCTACGAGAAGTAGTCCTAGTACCTATTTCATGCTTACAAGTTGTAATTTATAGTTTGTAGAATCTTTATCTTAGTGGGCCTATTTTTTGTACCAATTTAAATTCCTCACATTACTTTCCTTTGTACTCTGTTAGTTGGGTTGAATTATATGTATACATTTTGTTCCTTATTGGTTTTTACATTTTAACATTTGTGGTCTTGGCAATGTGTGCATGTGTGTAGGTACTTTGAAAATTCCTCCCATGTTAGAAATATGCCCACTCAATTCTAGTCATCATCCCTTGTAAAATTGGAGGCAGGCTTGGGGAGCCACAGTGTGGGCCCCACTGGGATGGTTCATGACAACTATGGTCTTGTGACCTCAACTTTGTCATGGGGATCATATAATATTTTAATTTTTTAAAACCATTACTATTTACAATTAATCTGTGCTATTTTTATTTGAATTAATTATTATAAAACAATGATTCATTTTTATTTGATCTATGACATAATTGTGACGTGAACCTCATATATTTATTTATACAAAGATTTCATTGACATCTATATAAGAAAACTGTTATATAACATATCTGGATACACCGTCACACTCATATAAAATCCCATGTCATTATTGTTTCTGTAGTTTACCATGGAATAGTTTTATATTCTAACAATACTCTTTTTTATGAAAATATTATTAGACCATTTCACAAGAACTATTATAAGGTTTTAGAAATTTTATAAAAACCACAAGCATTTTACAAGAAAAAATCATCATAATCATGGAAAAATCCATGAACCATGATCAATTTTCGTGTCACATTCCGTAATTTTTGATATTATTATTCATCATGTGGCATCATTCATTTGTGAAATTAATTTGAACAAGATGTAAGTGGATATAATACCACAGATGAGTGTTTTATGCAATAACACTTATCCAAATGTAATAGTAAACAAAAGCTAAAATCAATAAAGCTGAATGATCTTATATTCCAATTAGAATAAATATATATAATTTAAAATGACATGCCTTTTATCTGATGATACAAATCTATCCAATATCTTCTCTACAAGCCTCATATAAATCATTGAGAGTCAACTAATGGGATAATTTTTCCAAGATTTCCCCTATAATAGATGATTGTCCCAATGCATGAGAAGAATAATCTCTTCCTCTTGATTTTCTAGAACCATGGGTTAAATAGAAACTGAGTAATAAAGAATGAAATATTATCCTTTGAGGAGAATTTTATGATAGAAATCACCCAAACCATATCATTATTTTGACTTTATTATATAGGAACTAAAGTGATTTTTCAATTCCCCAAAATTTACAAAAAAATCAATAAATGTGAAGGTTAAAAACCATTGGTAACTTATGAACATGAATGACTAATTACTTAAATCCATAAACATTTCACGTATTTTTATCAAGACTCCTCTAAGTTATCATCATATAGTAATCAATTCAACATAATATTAGGCATTATAATAAGAAAGTTGAACCATAAGATATTTCATATAATGTAAAACTAACATAAACATCGCCATAACATAGTGAACCTCACCATGTCATGGAAATTACTTTATTTCACATTTCCAAAAACAATAACAACAATATTATTATTTAAATATTTATTTTAATTGGATAAAAACTAATTATTTCCACCTAGTGTTTGAATTCAAAAAATAATAGCCTATCTCAAATGGTTTTTTATATTTAACATGATGATTGTATTTTTTTAAATCAAATATTGTTTTAAGATGGATTTATTGGTGTTTTAAAAAAATCACAATGATATCATCAGTGAAATGAACCATGGAAAATTTGAATGTAACCCCCACCAATTTTTATACATGTAGGATATGAAAATTATCTCCATTGTGTGATTCAAATATACTATGATGGTGAAAATTATAAATAAAAATTTTGTAAAGAGTGTACAAACAAGTTACTTACGAATTTATATAATTAACACAAAGTAATATGAGACTTCATTGGAACTCATGATCATTTGTATAACTACAGTGACTTGTATTGATTAGTGATTCAATATTTTGAGAGTATTAAAAGATAATATTTGGTGTGGTGGTTTATGATGAACCCTAGGATAGTATTTTGGGTTGGTAAATGATCTTATAGTAACTAAGATTGTAAAGGATGTTTATGAAAAAAATGAATGGTGTCATACATGTATTTTTTTCATGATGCGGATGTTTAATTTTCCATTGATGTGACTGATGATTGATATAATGATTTTATTGGATTGATGTATTTACGGTTTATAAATATGGCACAATTTTGTTCAACATAGACTCTATTATCAAATGTGGAGCCTTGACCTAATAGTAATATATACAATATTAAAATTTCTTAATAATTATATAGGGGTAGAGTAATTAGAGTGTGGTTCTTTAATAGGTGAGGGATTATCCAAAAGTTCAAAATGTAATTGTTATAGGGTAACTCATCAAGGTAAATAATAGTTTAACATGTCATTAACCTGATAGTTTGATCATAGTGGACTAACATGAGAATTATATTATTTGAGACGTATGTTGTGTTGATGTATAGACTACATGTGATGATGTTGTGTATATTATTTTCACTAGAATTTTTTTCTTAATGAGAGGATCTTATCTAAATAAAAAGCTTAGGAACCTTGATCTAATGATGATTTTTATATAGTGAACACAAATTTGAATTATATGAGGATGATGTCATAGAAGTAGATAATTTGGTTGTTGGTGGTGGTTTCATAGATTTCATGAGGATGAATTATGTTAGCATCTCGATTATGGGTATAGGAATGTGTGAGATTTTACTTATTGTATTTTTTTAGTTTTTATGTGAGTTATAATATATATTCTTCCATCACATATAGGGGGTTCTTATGTGGGTCCCAATTAACACTAAGAAAGAAGAGATTATGATTGACATCTCATCGATCAAGTGCCCTATGTACTGATTGAAGTAGTTATGATGTAAATATGTGGTTTTTTATGTAACATGAATATGTGGTCATGAGGTTGATATAATTTATGATTAATCTATATGGTGTATTTTTCCATGATGAGGAGGGGCCACATTTTATATCCTCCATGATGTGAGGAGTTGGGACTATTGACTATTTGGCTGTTGGGAGTTTGTATGGGGGGAATTATATATATTTTTAGCATGTGTGATACTATATATACTATATTATGTCGTGAGTAAATATTTTGGTGAGATTGGGAATGAAATAATTAAAATTATTCTGATATAAAAATAATGGTGTATATATATTTATAGTTGATTAGATTCAAGTATAACATCTTCTGAGATTTCAAGAAAAGATAATTTACTATATGATCTTTTGTTTAGTTTACTCTGGGTTGATTTTGGTTGTTAAGGATATGGAATTGTATTATGATTTTACTATGTCATTATTTATTCAAGTAAAATATGAAATTGTTCATTCTTAATTTGTGTACAACCTAATGGACATAGTGTATTTATCTCCCCTTCATTTATATATTGGTTTTTAGGATTTGTTGGTGGAGTTTTCAGTTATGTTAGTTTGATGATTCAAGATAATAGTTAGAGCTCAATGTTTGAGGATTTATTCATGAACAAATGAGGTATATTAGTTTTTTAGTTTTATTTCTTTGTTTGGATTTATCATTTTTTATACAATAGTTTTAGTTGTCATGAATTTTGGTTATGTAGTATGAAATTCTTGAATTATATTTTGTTATTAAATAATTTGATATTAATATCGTTACTCCAAATTATTTGGTGATTTTATAATATTTTATAGACATTCACTCATTTTATAGAATGTAATGCCATCAATTTAGGTAATTAATACACTTAGTGTTAGTCTTCAACCTATGTCTTATTGGTGTCATGCTTCTGGGTTCACACATGGTTTCTTCATCAAACTGTATAGGGTTCCTGTGAAACCAATTTATGATAAAATTGTATCAAAGAATTTTTTTTATGATCAAGGTTAGTGTCTACAGTCAAAAATTTGTGAGGTTTCTGTTGGTATGGGAAAAAATAGGGCAATCGTGTTAGAGGTATTAAAATCTAGTCTGACAAACCAAACAATCCAATACATGGTATAGTTTCCAAAACATTACTATTCAAGGACTCTGATTGTCTAATGACATACTTAAGTACCTTGTGAATTAGTTTTATGGTAATGTTAGGAAGTTACTAGAAATATATAGAGGTTATCTAATTATATGTACACATGATTAATTTTGAAAGGGGAACAAACCTGGGTTAGATGGTCGATAAATTTTAATAAGGTCTTCTAAAAAAATATTTATTTCATTGTTCTATGAACCTACCAATGTTTTGGTTTCTTTTGAATATGTTATCATGCTATATGGAAAAATCTACATGAATCCATATGATAAATATGAATTAGTCTACACCAAATGTCTTACTATGTAGAGAGACCTATAGAGTTTGGTAAACTCTTATTGGAGATATATTGTGATATAAATTTGTGTATGATGTGAGGGGTTTGAGACCCCATTTTATCAACATTGATAGATTTTCTCCCTTTGAATATATGTTTTTTTTTCATTTTCTAGGATATATTTTTCTCATTATTTGATGTCCAAATTGTCTTTGATTCCCACATCAATTTATTTATTATTGTGGTAGTTTAAAATTTATGGTCGGTCCCTATTTGATTAATAATATTTCACATTATTATTTTAGTTGTGATCTACCTCGAAATTTATGGTTTGGATAATAGTGATCACTGAGATGGTGGTTTATAAATGTGAGAATCAGATGAGTTATGAGTGGTTTCATTTCATTTATAAAAATCCTGATTCATAATTATTAGGAGTGTGGTGGATGAAAAATAACTATTCTCATGGTATGAGTAACATTAATTTGAAATGGATGTTGAGGTGTTTTGACTTAGATATATGTTCCAAGGGGTGATGTGTTTCGATTCATCAATATAATCTTATTACTCATTAATGTGACTGGAAGTTACTAGATGATATTATATGATATCATCACTTATTGATATTATTTAATGTAACATGATAGATAATATGAATTAGGATAATTTTAGTGGACATGGGATAAAATTTTTATTCCAGTTTCAATAACATGGTGATGATTGGTTGTATGGAATATATAATTATAACTAAAATATGAGAATTAGATATGGTATTATAAATTAATAAAAATGAAATCCAATAATTGAGTTTTTATATATTGGATGTTTAAACTTACTCTGTGTGAAGTTTAGTCCATATAAGGATTCAATTTGATGCGTTCAAACCATTATAACATCTTAATTAGTGAATGATATATATAAAAATGTGTGATCTATTACTATTGATGCATTTGAGTGGATGTTGTACAGATGAAAACTATGAATTCATTCCATTATGAGATATTAAACTCGATTTTAAATTGCCTATGTCATAATTAGATTAGTTTACATAGTGATGTTTTTATGGTTGTCTGAGGAAAATTGTATGAGGTCATTTGGGAAAGCAATACCATTCTCACATTGTATGTAGTGATATAGTTCCTAAACAAGAATCATGTTTATAGATATTAGACACTTTTGTGTGGTACACTAATGAAAAAATATTTTTCGATTTCAATGGAATTCTTAGAAGACTCCTCTTTAAGAGTAGAGATGATGAGTGGATCATAGTTCTTTTGAAAGATTTTATATATAGAGGATTAATAATATATTTTTGGGTGATGTTAAGAATACATTGGGTATATGAGGAAACTACTGATTGAATGGATATTGTTGGTGTTCTAATATAATAGTATTATCGATGCTGGAGTTACTGTGGTATTTATGAGGGTATTATGATGGAAATCAAGAATCAATGATTTTAAATAAATCTCAAACTTAAGGAAGATTATTAGGGGACATATAAAAGCATGATTGAGATTATATAATGATAGAATATCTTGGTATAATGGGTGGGGATATGTAAATTATTTATGTTAATGATGGTGACTTAATGTTTATTTATTAATTTATGGATTTTCATTATGAACCACGTTAATTTGAGCTATGTTTCCCACAGATACTATGGACTGGTTCCAGGGGTTATAACAACGATTTTTTTATTATTTTGGAAAAGGATAAATAAATTATTAGTCTTGTACGAATAAGATATTATCATGATGTATTGAGTGATATGTAATATAATTAATAATAAATTACCAGGAGGAAAAGTGGTAGAGAGGGAATAGTTGAAATAGGTATTTGTTATTATTTTCTTGATCACCATCATACAAAATTGAGATATCTTACAAAATTACATTGAATTAATGTAATGAGGTTAGAGTACACTATCAATATTCTGATCCATATATAGTTATTGGTTTCATTGAAAATTATTTTTTGTCTTCCTCAATAGGCGATGGGAGTTTTATGTGATTATTTAAGACATAAAAAATATGATTTTGAACCATTGCAGAAAACATGTGGAATGTAAATTACCAGTCAATTACGTAGAAAAATTCATTATATTATTTTTTGTGTTTTGGATTATGGTTAAATGATATTTTTAGTGATTTTTATAATGATGAAGTGTAGAATTTAATTTTTAGTCATATAATTTTTTTATATTCATTTACTCTTAAAGATAAATGAATATTTAACAAGGGAAGTTACTGTTTAGGGTTATAGAAACCACGGAGATCATGGATTAGATTTGAACATGGTGGAGAAATATTGTGTGGAATTATTACCCACATGTACTTTGAGGGGAAAATGATTCCCTCGATTATAATACGATAAATGCACAAAGGTGTGAAGGTGATCAAATGGGAGCCTAAAATTCCAAAGTGGGAACTGTTCTTTGATTAAATTATAATTTTTTTCAATAATAGTGTATTGATATTGATATAGTGGTAGTGGGTGAATTGTATAAAATAGATGTGTTGAATTTTTGATGATGTTTGGTTATTACATTCATAAATTATAGAACACAAATTTTTAAGGTGTATCTTTTATAAAAATTCATGTATGAAATTATTGTTGGGCCTTTTTATATATTATCTCATAAAAAAGATCATGTGTTGGACCTTGTGAGAGTCTATGTTTTGATAGTCATCTGGTTGTAAGGTTTTTATTAGGCTTGTGAAGGATGATTTTTTATTCTTCATCTGTTGTAAAAATCCTGAAATATTTAGTTTTTGAGTTCGAAATTTTTTAATGGAATTTAGGTAATTTCACAATAGATGGGTAAAATTATAATTTAATCAAGTGAACCCTAAAATAAGTTTAAGGGTTTTTTATTATGGAATGTGGTATTTACCTGAGGGTTTATGATAACATATCGTAACTAATATAGATCATTCCTTTATTAGCATAACAAATGGTTATTATCAAGGCTAAAAAACATTGATGTTGTAAGCGCCTTTAAAAGCATATATCTTTTTTTCATCATTAGGAAAAGTGTTGATAAGGCATCTTTTATAATCACTAAAAAAAGTGATGATAAAATAATCCCTTATCAGTATTTTTTTATCTGTGATAATGGGTGTCTTTATTAGTTCAATTTTTATCTGCTCTTTTTTCAGCACTAATAAATGCCACCTTTATCAACGATAAAATAAGCATTGATAAGACTAGGTTTCATTAGGACTGATAATTTTCTTCAGGGATTATCATCAACCCAAACACCTTTATTAGCACTCTCTAGACACCTTAATCAGTGCTTCCATTCCACCACCTCTTACCAACTCCCTTTTAATCCAGTCCCTAACCCTCACACTTGTGGGCACTTATCTAGATTTAAACCAGTAAACTATACCTCTTTGTTTTTGTGGTCTACCACTACTATATGTTATTTTCTTCTATATTTTATGTTATATTTATTTATTTATATATATATTCGATACATATTTTTTTAATACATATATTTTTATATATTTATATAATTTTTAAATGCATTTATAAAATATGTTATTGTGCGTGGATTTGTGTGTTTCAATATATATATATATATGTATGTATGTATGACTATGTATATATATATTTATACATATGTGTGTGTGTGTATATTTAAATATATTTATTTATATTTATTTACATATATTATATATTAGTATTTATTTATAAAAATTTTAATGTGTAGATAAAATATATATTTTTTTATTAATAAAGACACACAAACATAAATATATATAAATATTATATATACTTTTTTATAGGTATATAAACATTAATATTGTTTTAGTTAAAATGGATAAAAAAATATTTATTTTCTTATGGACTATATATTTAAAAAGATATTTTATATATAAACAAGTTTAAATATTTATTTATATGATTACATATTTATAAAAAAATATATACAAATAATTATATATTTAATAACAAATTACACTTCAATATGAAGAAGGGTAAAACTAAAACACCATAATTTCTATGTGGCAGTAACCCCAAGGAAAAAACTTATACTACACTGTTGAAAGTCCAAAAGACCCTCTTAAATGAAGTTGCAATCCCATTGAATATTAATGTGTTAGGGTATCCCTACTAAAAACATGTTTTTGGAGACCTTTAAAACCATTTTTGACCTCAAACAAATATTGATCGAGATTTCCCAAAAAACAAATATAGCATTGGTCTATTCACATGCATACATTTAATATGTAGTAGAACTAAAATAGACACCCAAATCAAAATTTAGGTTCGTTTGATATTCATGCCATGTTTTCAACCTATATTAATATATTTTTTAATTTTTGTCTCACTGATAAAGGATAGCACTGAATATGAATAATTTTGTAGTAGTTTCTGGAAGAGTGTAGACTTATGGAAAAAGAAATAATTTAAATTATAAAATATTTAAAAAGTCTCACAAATGTGTTTATATTTTGGGGTAAAATAGTCATTCTACCGAAAAAGTTGATTCCAGAATTTTTTTACTACATTATTGATCGATAGATTTATCATTTACCATGAGATTCATGTTGGATGAGTATCATAAATATTGTGGTTTCAGGGATTAAATTAAATTAAATTAATATATTAATGTGTGTGTAACTCATTTCTTGAAATTTATCGTAAAGAGTAACACAAAATTGAATTCAGTCAGTGTCACAATGCTGAAAATGTATAATTATGAAAAAATGATATTTGTTTATTTGAATTTAGGAACCTTTTGGATCCCATATGTAAATATCAAAGTGCCAGAATTTATTAATGCTTTTAAAAAAAAAAATAAGCCAAGGTTTTAAAAAAAATGCCACAATTGAATTAAGGCCCCAAATTCCATTATCCTTTTTGGGTGAACGCCAAATGATTTTGGAAACATAATTATTTTTCCTAAAATCATTGGGAAAAGGTGTTAATGCTCATGAAACCATTTCATAAATACAATTTTATTAGATATACATGTTTGTATATTTAATTTCTTTTTGTTAATATATACATATATATTTATAACAAAATATTTTTTGCAGAATTTATCTACTATTTAATATTAAACATTACGAAAATTCCAGCAGTCTTAAATTATGACTGAAAGCCTTACCTAGTGATCCATTTTATAGTGGGTTTTCCCTTGAAATCCTTAAGGATTTCTAGTCTAGGATATAAGTTCCCCTTTCCCACACAAAATTAAAAATATTAATATTTTATAATTAATTAGTAATTAATCAATACTATATATTAGTCACTAATTAATTACTATTAAATGAAAATAATAATACCTAAATAATTTTTAACTACTTACATTTACAATGAAATATTAATAATTATATAAATAAAAAATTAATTATCAATTAACAAATATTAGCTAATAATATTAATGAAAAATAAATATTAATTACTAATTAATAATACTAATAAAAAAATCATTAATTTATAATTAATTATTAATAATTAATTGGTTTAAATTGATTATTAATTAGAAAATATATAATTACTATTAAATATTATTAATTATAACTAAATAATAAATAATAAATAATAAATATATACTAATTATTAATAATATATAATTGGTAATGAAAAATTTTAAATATTTTTTGGTAATTAATATTAACCACTAATTAATATTTATTAGAAAATAATATTCTCAAATATTGAATAATATTTTTTAATTAATATTTACCATTAATTAATATTAATTAGCAATGATTTCTTAATTAATTAATAATAATAAGTTAATAAATTATAAATAATTAGTAATATAATATTTTAATCATTTTTATTAATATTTAGTAACTAAATAACATTTTTATCTATTTAATAGTAAAATTTTGATAGAAGTTTGTAATTAACTAATAATTAATTAGTTAATTAGTAATTAAGATTATTCATAAGTTATTAAATATTTCTTCTTTGATAAATAATTAATAACTAATAAATATATCGTTAATATATATAACTATACATATTAGGTGCTTGGGGATATAATTACATTAAACACACACAAACACGCACACAACACAAATAGATTAGAATGGCAGACCATATCCCCCCAAGAGATATCCCACCCATCAAGAATTTTTTATTCAGCACATGGCTTGAAGATCCCGTTGGCATGAATCCAATTACATGAAATAAAGGCCAAAAAACATACCTAAATTCCTAGTGCAACATCATGCATACATCATGCACGCATCACTACCTACATATGGAAATTTTCTCCCTTCCGTATCTGAACCCTAGTCTGATGCTGGATTACGGGAAGCCACCACCAAAGGCAAGCCCCCAACAAACAATTATTATAAATAATTTTTAACTAAAGTATAATTTCAAATATATATAAGTAAGTAATGTTAATTATTAATTAATATTATTATTAATTAATTTTAGGAAATTATAAATAAAATTATTATATTAATATATATTATTAATTAATATTTATTAGAATGTAATATTAATTATGAAAAATTAATAAATTAATTAATAATAATTTAATAATAATTACTTACTAATTATTAATTACTAATTAAATCACATTATCATTATTATTAATATATATTAGGCACTTAGGGGTACAATTACTTTCAAGCATTCTGACACACCCCAAGGGCATAACCCAATCCATGCCCCCAAGGGATAATATATATTAATCCCATGTCTTTTTTGTTATATATATATATATATATATATTCGGTAGCCTGTAGGCTATCCCCATTAGCCACCACCCCTGCTGTTAGGGCACTTCTTTATCGATAGCTACGCCAACCATCCCCTACGCTATCGCCAAAAGGTATGGAACCTTCATTCTTCATGATTCGAGAGTTATAATGTTTTAGAAATATAAATATTATATTTTATATCTTATATATTTTTGAATATTGAAAAAATGAAGGATCTGAATGGAGATGCAGCTGGTAGTGAAAAACAGAGGGAGAGGTGCTCAAGATGTAGCCCACTGAGATGAATGGGAAAGGATATACTAGGTTTTTGTTAGGCCATGTGCCTCATATGTGATGGATAAGGAGGCATCAATGGTGTATCTACAATGTGATGGGATACCCCATTTTGCGGTAAAATGTGAAACATATTGATATGGATTAGGTGAGAATCAACAATGTCAATTTTGTTGGTTGGGACCATGTATTGAATGATTTCAGGATTTCTGTGATCATATGGGGTGTCCCGGTTGACTTTTGGTGGTACATCATGAAAGAGGGATCATGATAGAGAATAATCCATCAGGTGTCACAAGAAGGTGCGATGTTGATGCATGTTCGCAAAAAGATCCCTGAGGTAGTGGTGTTTCATTGACAGAAGGGTGAAATTTTATTAAAGATAGATCTTTGAATATTGTTTTTTTGACCCAGATGTTTTTCAAAGATATGACAAAGGTGAATTTGCATTTGGTCCTCACATAGGTTTTCTATGCTCTCATTCAAATTCATGTTTGAGCATTACTTGTATTTTGTACACTTGGATTCATAGTAGATATTTCAGAATTGCCCAATTGTTTTTTAATCCTTCGCATAAAAGGGTGTATCAATGGATAAAACCTTGCGTGATGATACCTTCTATTTATTTATTGAAAAATATTTCACTAACACCTCGAATATAAAATTTTTATTATGCCACTTTAAGGGAAAAAAAGTGGGAACCCAAGGTTCACAAAACAGGGGTACCGCTACGTGCTGAAAGAGCTTACAAACATATTAAACATGATACTAAGATTATTTGAATTAGACAGTCAATATAATTCCCAGTGCTATATACTAACTTGAGTGTCTGGATCCACGATAATGAGCTCTTCAAGGTGAGTAGTAATTCTGTCCACTGTCTGTATGAATTAATCATAGTTTATTTTACTTTGGTTGAAGCCACAAGCCAGAATTCGGTCTTGTTTGTCTAACCACGCCCCTTGCACCTCCTTGGCGTCAACTCGCAGCCTTCTTTCATAAATTCTTTCAATATCCTTTTTTGGAGCGTCTACCCTGAACATTTTTTCAAGCATTTCTTCCTTGGAATGTAGGTTGAGTTTCAAGCACTCCCCATCTTATTCCTCAGCTATTCATGTTGTCCCTCTTTGTTCTCCACCACCCCCATCTTGAGAGGTATTGATTTCCTTGTTTCCATCTATCTTAGCCGACCCAGTTTCCATTGGTTTAGGCAAGTGTGAATAATCCTTGCGTCCCTTTGGTTTTTTACCCTTGACAACTATAAATTTCCCTGTGTCTCTATTTCCTTTTTCCCTTTCTTCCTTCTAGGAATATGAAGACCATTCCCTTGAATTCTTTCCTGACTGTCCACAGATAATTGTTTGTAACTGTCATCACCTGAATCCTCTTTCTCTTGATCCAGTGTTGGTTCTTGAACATCCAGACGTTCAAAGTGGTTTCCCAACTCGACTACTGGACCTTATTTGGGGGGACTCTTCCTGACCGACGCCTTCACCTTTCCTAGTTCTAGACCATTCTTCTAACCCATGCTCATTGTCTGCAGGTGGGAAGGGGATTTTGAAGTGAAAGTGTTTGGGTCCAATGGACCCAATACACTCACCTCCCCCTTCCTCCCTTGTACCTAAAATGAAACTGCAGCAGGTGCCTCTCGCAATGAAGTTCCAGAAGACTCGAACTCCACTCTGATTACATCCCCAATGTCCACATCCATTGCCTCTGGGGGAGAACTGATTGAGATTTCTAAGTCATTGTAGCCTGGATATCTAAGGATCTGTCACCCATTATCACCTGAATCCTTCAACTGGATTTGTATACCAAGGTCCCACTTCAAACTATTATAAACATCTTCCACCGTCATATTGTCACTCTGCCTTTTATCCTTGCACATGGGAGCGGAATGAGCAGTTACCCCTTGGTTATCCACTAACGCAGCTATATTTGTATCAACTTTTCATTGTAATCTAGCAATATCCTCTCTCATTTCTGGTTGAACATCAGTGGCCTTGCTGACTGCAATCGCATCACCCTTCATTGGAAGGGGGGGTGTATTCTGGAACCCAACTGAAAGGCCACGATGGAATCTGGAAGCCTCATGTCTTATTCGACAGCAACCAAAATAGAAAGGGGTCCAATAGTCGTAACATACTATTTGATGTCAGTGAAGCTCGCACTCGATCTCAATTGTGATAGCTTCCAGTGGGTCTTTAGAAAGATCAGCTTCAACACATATCCTAGGAGCGACTGGAAGATAAATAGCCTTAGTGCGAGCATCCGAACAGAGGTAGCGGCCTAGAAAATTACCTATCAACTGAAGGATGGCCTGGTTCTGGAACAGTAGAGGAAGTCTTGGTAGAGTTATCCAGAGCGCTGTGGTCGGATATTCACGCTTTAGATGGAAATCAAAGGACCACTGGAATAGATAAAACCTAGCTCCCTACATATAGCACGGAGCAAAGGCCCAAGCATAAATCAGGTCTTCTTCATTTAAGAAATGGACCTGAATGTGTCTCGCATCTAGAAGTCAAACAATCGCGCGATCCTGTAACTTCCATGAAGAAAACACAAACTAGTCAAACACATCAATAGAGGGGTGAATCTCTCCGAATCAAGAAACCAAACTGATATTCAGTAGAGCGGAAGCTTCCATGAACTCCAGAGGAGAAATAGGTACTGAGAGCACACTATTCGTGAAGGCTTGCACCTTGGGGCTTATTTCAATCATAGGAAATAGGGGGAGGGAGGACGGATCTGTGAAAGGAGTGAAAGAAGGGAGATGAGAAGGAAGCGAGCGCGAGGGAGAAATTCACACAAAGTTTTTCCCAATAATTATTTCTCTCGAGATCGAGAGTCACTATATAAATCATACCCTATACCCATGGTATAGAACTGTGGGTATAGACTAGTAAATCATATGCATAGTCCCTAACCACAGTTCATAGAACCATGAATCCACAAGGCGTCGGTATAGGACTATACCCATGATTTCAAAAAAACAGGTGGGTATAGACTATGAAAATTTCATTACACCCATGGTTCACTTGAAACCGTGGGTATATATATACTCATTGTTTAAGAAAATATGGGTATAAATTGGTGTATATAATTTATATATACCCATAGTTTTATGTGATTTGGGTATAGAAACTTTCCCCCATTGGTCCAAAGAAGAACCATCCAACACCTCTCACAGAACCTACAAAAAATTAAAAACCACCTATCACATATCCTACAAATAAATTAAAACCAGGGTGAACATTTAATGTTGTACACTTAATATATATTCAAAATTCAACTATCATGTTAAAATTAGTTTTCAAACCATTTACAATTCTATAAAAAACATATACAATCGACATCATTAATTTTTTTTCAGTTATCCACACATATCTCTTTACCTGAACTCAAAAATAGAGGGGAAAAATATCTACCTCATCACCACTAGTACCATCATAATTATCAATGGTGTTAGTTCCGAGATCACAAGCATCATCATCATTATTAGAATCATCATCATCACCATTGTCACCACCACCACCACAACCACCAGAACAATCATTTCAACTACCACTATGACCCTCATTGACATCACTTGGAGAATTATATAAAGATTTAATTGATTCTATACATTAATAAAAAGTAGTAGTATCCTCTAATGGAAGTGTTGAAAAACTATATAACATAGATTTTAGAATGTGTTCGGTGACCACTGTACCACTTTCACAGTCTTATATAGTAATTTTTGACCATCGTCTTCTTCGGCAAGATCATATTAAATATTGATGTTGTTCGAGGTTTGAGATGTTCCAGATGAGGTCCAATCCCTAATGGGGATGATGTTTTCTTGTTACGACATTGGTCACTCCCCTGGTGCTCCTCACCTAATACCTACCTCAAATGATCATTTGGCCTGAGGTTTCCATCTTCTTGTTCATCTAGGGCCTCCATGATACACTTTTTAATATATAAACAAGATATTTAATTATGAATTATGTATGAAATTTGGAAAAAAGACATACATTAATTTCTTGTTTTTTTTCATTTATGACACTACTATCATTGTTATTTCTACTCGAGAAACATAATTCTTCTTGAGGAACACTACCATCGATTCCTAGTGCTTCTTTCAAAAAATGAAATTGATTACTATAATTTTACACTACTAAAAAAATGTAAATTTCATAAAATGGGTATGAATTAAAATTTTAGATGTTAATGAAATCCATTAAATGAAGAACCACATAAACATACATTTAATTATAAATTTACCACTGGTGGCATAACATAATATGTACACACTTATTAGCATGCCAAACATAGTTATGATATGGATTCCTCTCTTATGCTCATTTTTATCTAATTTTCTTTTTGTGATATTATTTGGTCATTATGTTTATTTTTAGGTTATTTTGTTCATTAATTTAATCATTTATCTAATTTTTCATGTGGCCAACTGGCAATTTTTCCATTTTCATATTGGTCTATTGGTTTTTTTTGTTTGGTTATTTGGTAATTTTCTAATTTTTCATATTTCCATTTGTCCATTTGGAAATTTAGTCATTATGTTAATTTTATGTTTAGGTTTATGGTCCATTTTGACATTTTCTCATTAGATTCATTTTTTATTTAGGTTATTTAGTAATTTATAAATTTAGACATTTATCCATTTTATCATTTTAAAGGGGAATTTATAGCCCTATGTTAAAGGGATTCATGACAAAAAAACATAAAATTCAGTAAGAAAATCTAACGAAGTAACAATATAAATATATATATTATTTCAATTAATATTAAACTACTTGGAGCCTCTCATACATAGGCACTACACTACTCCCCAAAGTGTGAAAATATGTTATATAATCTTTTCTCATTTTTCCCGATGCATCATAAAAACAAAAATTCAATAAAATTTATAAGAATTACATTTTCAATTCAAACCATTAAAGAATAGGAATACTATAAACACATTACTCTTAAAATATGTGATCATTTATTGATATTGGGATTTTTAATAGTTATGGAATATTGGTATAAGCTCTATATTAGAACCGAATCTACTCATCCAACCAAAATATAACTCATGCTTATATGATTTCCAAAACTCTCGAAGATCTATCGACCATGTTACCTTATCAGCATCACTATTGATAAAGTTAAACGGGTGAATTATTAAATATGTTAATTCACTTAAATACAATATCAATATTGATATAAATTTAACAAAATTTATTACCCAATTATTTTCCCTTGATTTCTTCGTGATTTCATTATAGATATGACTCCATGATACGGGTTGTACCGGAATGATATCGTTGTACTTGAAAAAAAGATCAGATAAAACATATATGTTTCCTAGAATTTTTACTTATCATATAGTTGTATTCATTATAATACACCATTATTTTTTAGTGATGATTCAAGGATTCATGCAAATGGGAGCACCCAGGTCACCTATTAGAAGATCCCAATGAATAATATCAAAGGAAAAGAAGAAATAATTCGCACTATAAGAGGGGAAATTGATGTGATATAATTTGACACACATATAATAAAAAATGATATATGTTTCTCATTAAGCTCTAATGGATCCATAGGATATCCAAGATCTCTAACCTTTGAAGGATGTGCCTATTTTGTTGCATCCATTGGGTCATTTCCATGCATTGGAGAAGAAGCTAATGGAAAAAAACCATCGAATCCTAGATGTACAGTAAGAAATGGAGGAGGAATAGAAATGGTAGTACAAGGATATAAGGGGAAGGCCGAATAGTTTATATATTCAATTTTACCAACTCCTTGAATATAGTATCTTTTTTTATACTCATTATGTATTGGAACCCCGGATCTTATATACTAAAAGAGTATTTGACATTATTTTCCTTCCTAAGGTGGAAGTGTACTGCAAAATCATATTATTTATTTGATTCCATATTTCTCCTCCACATCATGTTAATAACTTTTTTGTGAATATATACTTATTAATTTTTTTATCATTATATATTTCGAATATTTCTCTATTGAGATAGTGTATCAATTTATTTAGAGAAAAAATCACACTATGAAGCTTAAGATCAAGAGTTGGATAACTTTTCTCGTGGTTTTAAAATTTTCATGATTCAAAATTAATAACTCTATCATTCTTCAAGAGGACACACCCTTACCCTTTCTTCGAAACATCACTATATATAAAAAATCATTCATTTTCATAGTGGTAAAGTTAATATGGGTGAATGATTAATGTTATATATAGTTCCCCAATGATTTCATCACATTACATAGACCTTGAGAATTTAATCCCTTTACTTGTAAATTTGGATTACTGATTATCTAATGGAGAAATTTTTTCAATAAATCCCCAATAGTTACTAGATGACCCGATAAAACTATATATATATCAGTTAAATTTGTTGTTTCTTTCCCTTCACTAATTGATTTTTCCTTAGTGGGGTCAACCAATATTCCAAATTTGGAGATTCTATAACCATGAAAAGAGAATTTTTTAATACATATTTAACACTTACTAAATTTCCAATAAAGTCCCTTCCCCTTAGGGATTTAAGGGTGATTATTAAATTATATTCACGATCATCATAATAATTTGAGTATTTCAAGATTTAATAAATTAATAGAACAAAACATTTATCAAGATCACACATGATGATTTTGTTTGGTATATCCATAAAAAAAATATAGTGCATTATTTATTCCAATAGCCATTACCATGAACTCATAATGTACATACCTTATGAAAAAATAAATCATTATCATATCATCTTTCTTCAATCTCAATTGATGATAACCATAACAAATACCAGTCTTTGGGAAATATTAGTACCCTTTAAGTTGATCAAATATATCCCCAATGTGATGTAAATGATAATTTTTCTTAATAGTGATGGAATATATTCCCTTATAATAAATGCATAATCTTAAGGACCCATCATTCATCTTCCGAATAAAGATAGGTACACCCAAAATTGAAACACTATGGAAAAAAACCCTTTTAACTTAATTGTAGCATTTTTTTCTCAAGATACACCAAGTACATTGTATCCATCCTATAAGGAGTCTTAGATATGAGTTTTTCATCCGGGAAAAGATAAATAGTGAATTAAACTTCATGTTCAAGAGTGTATCCTGGTTGATCCTCTAGTAATACATCAACATATTACCAAATAATAGATACATTCTCTATTGTAAAGACACCCTTCCTATTTATGGAATAATCATTGAAGATTTCATTAAGATTCCCCATAGTAGAATGTTCTAGATAAGGCTAGATAAATGATGTATCTCCTCTAAAAGTAAGAGATTATTTTCCATCCTCAAAGGTTGTAAAATTATTTTCCCAACAATAAAATGTTCCAGTATACTTTGACATCCAATCGATTACTAGGATTATGTCAAAGTATATAATATATATGATAATTAAATATGAATATATTGTATGTTAATTCATAAAAACGAGTATTTCTTGAAATATATTCATTTCAATAAGATTTCCACTAGGTTCTCTGAATGATAACTCCCTTATAAGGTTGATAGCTAAATATATAATGTTCTAACAAAGAATGGAAGATATAAAATAGTGAAATTATATAGAATCATATACAACATTATCCAATTTTAATGTTACAACTAAAGTACCTTCCACCAAATCATTTGTAACTTTGACATATGTAGTAGTAATAACATAAACTAGACCTTTAATCTTGAACCTCTTTTGTGGAGGATTATCTTGATTCTGGGGGTATTGATTTGAATAATTTCCCATATCCTTACAATTAAATCTCTAGAAACTTTTTTCTTCCCTCTTACACTTGAATTCATGAGATTGGTGGCCATTATCTATATTCTTATAGTATACTCCCATCTGCATCAAGAATTTTACAAAGTTCTTCTTCCCACAGTTTTTACATGTAGGAAATTCCATCCTTCCTATCTTGTCTTTCTCAAAATTTCTACCAGCATGGTTCAAAAACACCCTCTTATGGTCCTAAATACCTTTGAAAATAGTTCACTTAAATAATTATTTTTTGATCTTGATAACACTAGTCACAATATCAACATATATCGAAAAAATTTTGGAGACTAGTGCTTGTCAAAGGATTGGTTTTACCCCTCAATGAATAGATTATTCCATCTCTCTAAATTGCGCACATAATCGATAACATGCCATACAAACCTTGAAAATGTTTCTTTATACTCAGGCACAAGCTCCTCATTCGTATGCCTTATGTTTATGAATTGCCTTTATATGTCTTCTCATTAATCTCAAGAGAAGTAATTTTCAAAGAATATATATTTAAAATTCATAAAACCCATGTTTATTATTTATTATTCCTTATTGTAATTTTGAATAAATGACTAGCACTGGTCATAATCTCCCATTAAATGACATACCACCATGAAAAATTTCTCATTATCATCAAATCCCATGGAAATGAATAATTTCTCTAGGTTATTAACCCATTTATTAGCATGTAATATATTTTTGGTACCCCTGAAGGACAAAGGTTGTTGGTGCATAATTTGGACCAATATTGTTGAACCATTTTTTGGAGCAATAGGCTTTCTATGTAAGCAATGTTATTTTTCAATAACCAAGTTTAAATACTAAGAATATTCCTAATAATATTTGAACTAATACTAATCTCATTGAATTTATCTTGAGATATATCCAAAAATTGTTTTCAATTATTGATACTGGTGTTCCTTCCATTAGGTTATATTTTGAGACAATGGTATATACTCAATTAGTGTATAAATAACATTGTGATTTTCATTTCTAAAAATATTTCTACAATTTCCTGAAGATTTATCCCAGGGTTCGTGTATTCTAACTATGTTCTTATAAATCTAGTTCTGAAGGTTTCTATTAAACTATCATTTGTTACCAACTATAACTGACCCAAATCTAGGACCCTAGAGATGATATATATTTTATTAAAATTGTACAAATACAGAGGATCCAAAAGTTTAATTTCCATAGGAAAATCTGATACATAATATATATTTATATTATATTTAAAAATCAAAATAAATCATCTAAAAATTGAAAACATTATTATTCCCCTTTTAATCATTTTATAATATATAGTTCTCTTCTTGGTTTCATTTGGAAATTTTAAAAAAAATAAATGGGTGAGCTTAGATTGTTAGAAATGGGAAGTGTACAATGGAAGAAATTATAAACAATACATAATTTCATGAATAAACAAATCAAGTCATTCCAAATCAAAATAAAAGGATGAATAAATAAATCCAACACCAATATAACTATAAATAAATTTCATGATAACAATAACTGATTCAATAGAGATGGGAATGCATAATGATGAACATATTAAAAGATCACCAAGGTCTTATGCCAAGAAATTAGACATGAAGGGTAAGGAAACTCCCATCAACCAATCTTAATTATCCCATGAGGTCTAAAAATGAACTAAGGGGATATATAACTTGGGCCCCACCCATCATACAATAGTACAATCTCTACAAAAAATGCTAATTAGTGATGTTTTTTCATTAGTGAAGTTTTAAAATGTCTCTAATTTATTTACATATGTTTTAAAAAAAACTTCACTAATTTGGAGACATTTATAAGTGTCGCTATTTATCAACACCTCATTTGCTGATGTTTCTAGAAATCTTCAGTAAATAACCATCACTAATTATATATGTTTATATATGTCACTATCTAGATACACCTCACTTGTCAACATTTCTAGAAAACCTCATTAAATGTTTTTGTAAAAAATAACGAATGGATCCTCCTTACCTACGGTCCTTCTCAATCAAGGCATTCCCCCATGAACACCTCGTCGCTACCCTCTCACACTTGGTCCCTCCCATACCCATAATAACACAACCCCTTAGGTAACCTCCCACTCTCGTACCACACACTACGCGCCCCCTCGCTCACCCCTCGGGTACCCTTACAGTCTCTTACCTTGTGCCACATGATCCCTTTATAACCCCTCTGGTACCACCTCCCACTCTAGTACTCCAAAATGTGTGCCACCAAAGTCGTGTTCACTCACCCCTCTAGTACACTCTCACCCCAAGTCACTCTTGTACCCACAACATCCCCCTCACACCTTCGGTAACCTCCCACTCCAATACCCCTGCATCACATGCCCCCTCGATCACCCCTTTAGTACCATACCACTCTAGTACCCTAAATCACACCCCCTCGCTCAGCCCTATGGTAACGCCTCCCACTTTAGTAACATGCATCACGTTCCCCCTTGCTTATCCCATCGGTACCCACTCATACTGAATTACCCCACACTGCATTCCCCCAAATTCCTACTCATTCCCCCCCACCCCACTCAAGTACCCCCACTACCACCCCCCGAAGTCCATCCAACTTGACTCTTTGAACCCCATGGAAAATGGGATCTAATAGAAGTCAAACACGAGACTTGTTACTTCACACATAAAACCATCACTATCTTACCCATCATAGTTATTAATAAGAAATTGTATTTTCTTATATTTATATATATATAAATCATTTTAAGAATTTAAAAATTAATAAATATAACTATCTACTTATTTTAATATACATATACATATATATATATATATTCGTTTATACTATAAATATATGTATATATTACATTATATATATATGTTTATATTCTATATTATATATATATAGTTATATTTTAAATTTAATATATATGTTTATATTTTATGTATATATGTATATTTATATGTTTATATTATATATAAATATATGTTTTTGTTTCATATTATATACATATTATGTTTATTTATATGTTTATATTCTCTATATATATGTTTATAAGCATATGTATATTATATATATATATATATTCTATGTTGGTTTATATATCTGTGTATCTATTTGTGTATAAATATATGTGTGTGTGTGTGAGTATCCATGTTTTAAAAGGGAAGTAAAAATATCACTAAAATAGATATGTTTTCTTAAAAACATTACCAAACGTAAAATATTTAATTACATTATGTTATATATATTTATATGTCTCAGTATTTAAAACGAAATATTATATATATATATATGTATTAGTATATATGTGTTAATTTTTTTTATTTTATGTATATATATATGTTTATATTATATATATATATATTTAAATTATATAAATATTTATGCCTATTTATATTGTACACACACATATATATATATGTTTAGGTTTTATATTATTTATATTTTTATATTTTATGTTTATTTATATGTTTATATAATATTATATATATGTGTTTATGTTATATATATATATATATATTTGTGTGTTTATATTATATATATAAATATGTTTATATATATATATATTTTATATTTGTATTAATATATATATATATATATACATACGAGTATATATTTGTGTGTGTGTAAATATATATGTTAATATATATATATATATATAATTATACTTATAATTATAATTATATATATATATATATATAATTAGCGATTTTTTAAAACACAGTCAAAAACATCACCAAAATTGCTGCATTTTCATAAAAACATGACTAAATTTAAAATAAATGTGTGTGTTTATATATAAATATATGTATATGTATATTTATATATTTATATATGTGTGTGTGTGTGTGTGTTTATATATATTAATACATATAAACACATATATGAAAAAATAGTTATTTACATCGATGCGAGAAAATGAGCTATATAAAAATATATTTTTTAGCTGCGTTTTTAGAAAACATTGTTAATTTAGAATTTTTTTTATAAAACAATGAATATTTAGTGATTTTTCTCAAAATGATGCAAATTTAACAATGTTATTAATAAATCATTGCTATGTTTTTTGTTTTTGTAGTGAATTCATTCCATCACTTATCAAAATACTACATGGCTAAATATTCATGGAAAGAGAAATAATATATACATTGTACAATTTATCAATATGGAATATCGTATAATATTTTTCCATATAGAAGAAACAATTATTTAGTATGAAATTATTATATCCCCAATACAGGAATCAATAATGATATATGAATTTTACAAGGCAGGAGGGAAATAAAATGATAAAAAACCCTTTATAATGGTTTGTTGGTAACTTGATGATAATACCTGAATTTCCCCTTGGATTGCTAAACCTGGTTAATGGTAAGGCCTATTGTCATGCATCTAGTGTTGATCAAGTCCAAGGTTAATGCACCCTTTTAAAAGTTTTTATCCATGTATACAACTATTATAGAGCCATACGTACTTGTATTTTCCATTCATGGATATATTTTCTAAGAAAATGACAGAGACATTATCTCACAAAATTTTTAAGATGGTTTTGTGGTTAAAAGATAGTTCGAGATTTATAACAGCTTAGAAAAAGGCTACAATGAGAGGGAGTAGGTAATATATCATTTATAATAACTCAAATAGGTTGAATGAACATGGAATTAAAATTATTTCTATACATGAAAATGAAGCCTAAATGAAAATATAACAAATGATTTTCAAATGAAAATTAAAAGGGAAGATTGGGGAAATCCTTAACTCTATTGTGCTTTTTAGCATAGAGATTAACCATTAGACAAACAAAAATTATTAATATTCAAGAGAGAGAAATAGAATAGACTTACTATGAAGTATATGATGAGAGAACTTCACACTGGGTGTGGTATAATGATAATAATGGGTGGTTATTTATAGCTGAGGAGGGGTGGTGTTTAGGTTTTAAATAATGATTATTTTTCTATTAAGGCCAACCAATTTTGGGTGTCACTAATTTCAATTTTAGGTTGGTAATTAAAAATGTCGAGGATGATTAATTTCATCCAATAAATCAATCACCCATTTAATTCTAGGTCATTTATTTACTAGAATTTGATTAAGGATAAAGATTAATAAATTTGAAAATTTCCTGGGAATTTCAATTTTTCCCGTTTAATTTCACATTACTATTTTTCTTATAAAATTTTATTCTGGAAATATATTATTTTTTTGGATTCTACTTTTATATATATACATTTTTCATTTATATAATGATTTTTGATCTACATTATGAGGCGTGATAAGTGTGCATGACGTCTATGATGACGTGGATCCAACCAGATGAGTCCCACCATAGTAATTCAGAAAATATATTTTCCCCAATTGTTAGGCTTTCCAAAAAATTGGTTATATTTTTTATTAAATTATTTGGATCATTTAATCCAAATGGAGGAGTATCTAGTTCAATTGTTAATATGGTCAAATGTATATGGGATTTCTAGGAATCATGATTCAATGAATCTATTAGGATGAAAAAATTTTCATCAATTATTCAACAATAAATCCTATAAAAAATCATCTAATAGGATGAAATTTCGATGGTGGATGAACCAGAAATAGGTTAAAAATTCCACATAGGACTACATTCTGAAATGTTTCTTGTATTGTTTCCACAAATATGTGGCAATTTAGTCCATTGAATATGGAAAAATTAATTTTCTATAATGATTCTGCTATAAAATCTTCAATACATTGCCAAATAAGAAGTAATTTTGGGGGAGAACATAGACGACATCGAAAAAATCATTCTTGAAGAAAACGTATCCGAATGAATCTATTTGATTGTTTATAATTTTATAATCATTTGGATGCTAGAATTATGGAAATTTTTTATTAATGTATAATAATTAATTTTTTTAATATAATACTCACATCTTATTTATAAATTACAAAGTATCAAATAAAATAAATACGAAACAAAATTAATTTTTAAAAAATATATATATTTAAGTGTAAATTTTACAATATTTATTGAATGAAAATCACTAAAATGTATTTTCAATACCAGGGTTGTTACAAAAGGGATGTAAAATTAACACCCTGGTCTGAAGCAACTATATAGGGCACTCCAAGAGGCATGAAGTCTTCTCAAACACACATTCATATGAGGTCCTCAACCTTCATTGTCTCCATGATGTGAGGAAAATTGGATTATTTCATCATTAAATCCACAATCACCCATATGTAATGCTTTACACTCAGAGTATGAGGTATTATGATCATAGAATCCATATAAATCACATCCCACTTCCATTCCAAAATGTGAAGTGGAGGAAACAACCTGGCAGGTCTCCAATGCTCAACATTGATCCTATGGTAGGTCAGGCATTTGGAATTAAAGATTTCCACTACACATCTCATCCCAGTATAGTAATATTTAAATATCAATGTTTAAAACCTATTGCTTTACTCAAGGTGAATAAACCAACTCAAATTATGTGCCTTATGAATCACTTACTAACTTAGGCTCAATGGAACAACCAACCACATCTTAAAAAGCAGAGAACCATCAAAATACTGAGACCAATTACCTAAGGTCTTCCCACAATTTAAAGTACATACAAAATTATAGAACTCTGGTTTGAATACTTTCATACTCATAACTTTATCGATAAAGAGGGTGTGATTTTCACACTAACTATTTACAAGTTATCTGTATCTTCCTACACTTATAGACCAAGATTAGTAAACAAAATCATTAGACTCCAATCACCCATAGGTTCCCAAATGACCCACACTTGAAGATTCAGACTCAAAATGATAGAGGCGACATTCCCCTTCCCAATTGTAGAAGATACGTAGTTTGATAGTCCACCAAGAGTCTCTATCGTAAATTTAGGTCTCCTTAACATTTATGATTCTCTTTAGAGATTCCATGGATCAGACCAAACCTATTTATTCAAACATTATTGATCATATCCCTTACCATGAGGGGGATAAACACTACCCTTATACTCAATTGACTGAACCTGAGACATTGGAAAATGAGGAAGCCACACCACTCACCCACAAAGTCAAATGAAAGAAACATTAAAGATTACCTAACTTCCCACACTAATAGAACATCCTCAAAGACTCTTACCAATTAGGCATGGTGTTTCTTTCCACCCCTCACTAATAAGAAATATGGGATTATTCCCTATTGAATCCATAGGATTTGAAAATGATGATTGTAGGACACTCTTTCCACTTCCTCACTATGACTAATTAGGATTTTCTACTACCTATATGAAAATATTTAGAATCTTCCAACTAGGAAAGCTCCACTATGACATATCTTACCAGTCATATCATCATTTTCCATATATTCTTTATCAAACCACTTATAAATACATCAGTAAACAGAGATTCATGATCAAATATCTGAACTCTTGTCTCAATCACATTTCAAAATACTGATCCTTGAGGTAATCATTTATGGTGAAATCTGATGATACAGACCCTAATTTGGTAAAATTAATAGCATACTCCATCATTTAAAAGTCCCCTTTCCCAAATATCAAGAAACGACAAGCCTCCTCTATCACCAAGAACTTCGGTAGGACATTATGTTAAATGTCTCATTGAATGTGGTCCATGTTATATCCTAATGCCTCCATGAAGTCACCAAAGACTCCCACCACTTCTAATCCAGTCCGTCAAGAATTTACAGGATGAATCCAACATTAGAGGTATTTGGATTCTTCAATAACTCAAATATATACTTAATAATAAACATTGACTCATTAGTATCATTTTTTCCCCTATTTCTAGGGAACTACCGTTTCTTTTCCCTCAAAAACTCCTCAATATGGTCAACCATCCATGCCTCCTCTCGACCACCCAACTGACCTAAGGATTGTATTGTTTTAATAACTAAATCGACAAAAGCTTGATCAAGAAGTGAGTTTATATGGTGGGTGTTATCTATAGAAGACAATATATGCCTGGACGAGGTTATTCATTGTGGAATCTCCAATAAGATATAAAACACAAGATTCATCAAAATCAATTCCATATAAAAAAAATCAAAAGAACCAAAATAAATCCTCATCATAGATAGCGACAAGTAAAATTAGCATGAAGAATAAATACATACAAAAAAGGAAAAAAAATAAACAAATTTAATGTATTTCAATATTTTAATTGTTTGATTGCACAATTTGGAAAATCTTTCACTATCCATGAAGGTTTCATTGGAGTTGGTAGGAAAGGTCGCATGAGATTATCATAGTTACTAGTAAACGTAAACCTCTTGTAAACCTCCATGTTTTGTCCCCAAAACTCAATATGACCCCTAGTATTGCCTTATAATTCCATGATGACTAGGAAATAATTAAACATATTATAAAAAACCAAAAATAGGCTCAAAACATAACCAAAATCCTAGAACACTCATCCAATCGCCAAGATCAACATGACAATGAGCGGCCTATGTACTCCCTTTCCCCTAATACTTAATTCTGGATAGTTATAGATTCATTCTACCACTAAGTCATAAATAAAATCCTACATTTGATTCAATTTTGTAACAAACCAAATCAGTTCATCCAAATTCATCACCCGATCAAGACCACCACAAGTCCTGAAGCATGTTCACGATTTCTACGAGATGCTAATAAGCATCAATCATAAACATGGATCTCTTGTGAATGGTTTCACGAATGGTATACCATCATGGGCCATCCATGAAATGGGACAGAAAAACCATCATAATATGATTCAATGGAAGAAAATGAAACTTCCACAATATGCATGAAATATAAAGAAGGTACAAAAAACAGCAATGTACAACATATAAAAATCATGCAATAACATGGCATATTCCATGTTTCTTGAGTAAAAATCCCAAAACACCAAAGAATGGGTAAAAGAAAAAATGTGGGCTATACATACATACCGATGGATATAAAATCCCAAAATGACTTCTCATTAGATAACCATGTGATACCACACCTCTTGTAATAACTAAAAGATAACGATAATCAAAAAGAGTCACCCAGGTACATGGTTTCCTCTCCCATATATGTGTACTTCAGAACAATGTCCAAATATTCCCAAATTCATATGTAGGGTTTGAGGCACAAATCCTATTATGATACCACCATAAATCTATTTAATGATTTTACCCATAAAAACCAATAAACTATTTTGAAAACACTTTTCAATACTAAACCACATTTAAAACATATCATTTTCATGTAATCCTTTTAAATCCATTTGGGTTTTCTATTTAAATTTTAAAATATTCCAAAACAAAATTCAACATAGATCAAAATAAAAAAATAGGTATATAAGACATCACATGATCAATGTATCCAACTATTCATAATAAAGGCTGAGCATAACATCAAGATTATATAACTATATAAAGGAATATGGGTGTAACAAATTTCAACACATAAAACATGTCACTAAAAAATGAATAAATCATATAAAGCAATCCAACCTGAGTAATGTTCACCTAGGGATAAAACCATTAGTCCTCTAATTAGTCTCTAAAAAATACATCTACCTCTCTAGCAATAATAGATGCTTTCGCAGTCTTCCCTGGGCCTTAATCCAAGATCTCTCTTGGGTTTTCAGCAACCCATCCTGGTTGAACTCATGATTTTCCTTCCTAATGCATTCTATGGTCCCTAGGAAACAAAAATGGAAAATCACAAGGAATTCTCTTCGAAGGCACACAATATCCCTCAAACATCCCCTCTGACACCACGATTAACCCATGTGAAACTCTATTCCATCATAACCACATAATATGGTCCATATAAATAATACCATCACAAAATCATATTTAAAAAAAAAACATTACCATTTTATAAAAAAACCTTCACACAAGTTAAAACCATTTCTATAACCATTTTATAAATCCACTTAATCCCATAAAATCCCTTTGATCTATTTTACTAAACACTTGGGGTGAACAAATACCACCCCCACATGGAACACATTTTTTTGACACCCAAATTCCAAAACCATTCCACAAACAACATCAAAAATTGAATACAAATCCATAATAAACAATTTCAATTTAAATATAAATACTAGAATTCAAATGTGATTGGATATGTGATGGTAATCCAGGAAAAAATTTACTAAATAGGGACACCTACCTCGAAAAAGGTTCTAACCTCATTACCTTTGACAACAAACACTCGAAATATGATGATCAAGGCCTCACAAACCTAATCCAAAAAAATTCTATTTCCCCCATCAAAGCACATGTTTGGGACAACACCCCTTTTTAAGCATACACATATCCATGAAGGTGGATTAATAAGAAATAGGTTGGGGAAATGAATAAGAAACCAAGAATAAAGGGCTTTACCACAATTTAAAACACCAATAATCCAATTAAAATCCACCAAAATGTAAGGTAGGAAGATTCAATGAAAATATAAGAAGAATATGTAATATGGGAGGATAAAAATGATACTAAATGTTTATAAATTCAACAATGGTAAAATGAAAAAAGCACTAATTTTTAAGTGAAGGGGATAATAGAGTTAGGAAAACTATGTGCCAACATTGTTGGGATAATGACTTAGAAAAAATTAGGAAAATTTCCACAATTAAAATGAGAACATTAGGGGTGCTTAATCACTAGGGTTTTATCTTTTCACCACCACCTTTATTCATCTCAGGTCATATATTCTCCTCTGATCGAGCTCTGTGAGCTCATGGTGGCGGCTCCTCTATTACGGTGGCATCTTTTGACTTTATGGGCTTGGTCATCTCAATATTTTGAATTATTACTGGCCTGATTCTCTCCTAATTCCACCTTCACTAGAAATGGCTTCCCATGGAAGCACAATGATGGTCCAGTGGGTGAGATCCTGCTTCCACAGTCTGAGGGCCCTGCTTCAAATCTGGTTGTGTGTGTTGGGTGTTTTTTAATGGACTCCATGGGTGATCTAGATGGAGGAGAAATGATTTGGTTATAAATTGTGGAAGGTATTTCTTTCATAATTTTAGTGATGGTTTGTTTTTCATTGATTTTAGCATTATAATTTTGGGTTTTGATAAAATTCTACTGATCATGATTCTCGGTTTACAAATCGGTTCATTCTCCAATGATGTGTTTTATTTCGATTGAATTTTCGGGTTTCAGCAACAGTGTGGATGAGTGGAAATGGTAACATATTCATCCTCATTATATCAGTGAATTTATTTTGTGTTATTATGTTTTTGTAGTAATGATTTTTCAGTGTTCAATGTGACTCAGTTTTCTGGTGGTTGATTCCGGTTTGATTGATTGACATTGGTGGAGGAGAAAGTGAAGGAGTTATGGTTTTGGAGATCCTGATCCTTGTTGATTTTTTTGGTGTTGAGTCTCTGAATTTGGGGGTTTTTGTGCCTCTGTGGTATATGGATTATAGCAAAAGAAACCAGTTAACCTAAAAAGGAATTGTTCCAGATGAGGTCTGAGCGAGAAGATTCAATCGGATCACCGTTATCTAGGATTGGGTGGTTGAGAGGGTATGTAGATCTCTATTTGTACCAGGATCATCCACTCCTGCATGGGATATCAATCCATGTAGTATTGATTTGAAACACATGTATCTAACTCAACATCCTCATGTATCCTTATGTAATTTCATAGACTAACAGTTGGTGAAGAACCTAGTGTTTCATGTTTGAAAAAAAACACAAAAACCTTGAATTTAATTTCATTAGGATGATACTGGAGGATATTGTTTTAGAGATGTATAATATAGTTAGAAGTAAAATCCAAATAGCTTTTTAACCAATGTGTTATTTTAAGACATTCTGAGGAAATATTATGCCTCGGTGGGACATGGGTGAATGAAAGGTGGATGGATACATTTTTTGGGGTGAATGTTGAGTGATTATTTTCCTATGTGTTGGAGGTTTACATGGGTTACTTGATGTTGTATTAATGTGTTATATTGTTTTTAATGTGAACCACCTTCATGTTCTTAGTAAATGAGCAATAATAGAATATCATGAAATGAATTCATCATGGTGAAAAAAATTATATTGAGAAGACTCCAATGGAGGAATCATCTTGGATGATATTTTCCAAAACCATTCTTCTAGAATTCATGGTCAAATATGGCGTCTATTGGTCAATGGTCTAATATATAAAATGGAATTTTACAATCCAACCTACCAGGTCCCGCCTGGTTAGAAAAAATATGACCATGACCCCCCCAATCTAGGCTCCAATGGTCTAGGGGCTGAAATCGTGTACCGAATAGGCATATCATAGACACGGGAGTCCATAGCCTAGGTTACATGTATCCACACACATATCACCAAACACCAAAATAAAATTTAAAGGAATGATACAAATAACACCATGATTCACACATACAACTAAATCACACATCAGAGTACAACACCATATTGTGAAAGAAAAATGGCCAAATATAATCCCACCAAAACTCTAAAAGAGTACAACCTGAAATTAAGGGGGGATACTTTTAGAATAATACTCCTAACATGGTCCAACTAGCATAAATATGATCCACCTACTTATGGACCACCTAGTAATCCATCAAAATGTCGTTTTTCAGCAAGAAACATGATATGTGTGGGAAGATCACATGTTTGGGTGAGTGTAACCAATCCCAGTAGGACACCCTAAAATAAATAAACATAAAGTATTGGAGAGAGATAGAGAGTCAGAAAGAGAGAGTGAGAGAGAGATTTATCTCATAATAAATGATAAAATCAATCCATATGTACTCAAGACTGATAAAAAGTTGTATACAAGCTCACAGCCACACTACCAACCTAGGATTCTGCCCAAGGCTTCAAGGAAATGTTCGATCGAGAGAACTCACTCCACAATTCTTGATAACCCTGATGATGCTCATTTAATAGGTTATGAATAGTGAGAATCTACAATAAGAATAATGGGATAGAACTCGGAAGACATTGACACGCAGAACAGGGATCACACCCAAGCCTTATGTGGGATACCAAACCCTACCCAGAGTAACCCACTATGATGTGTATAAATTAACCTAGATGTTGGTGATATGATACCTAACACAACCTAGAGAATAATGATAGAGGATCTCACCCTGGTATACATAGAGGGTTACCTAAATATATTCAAGACCAACTTGTATAGGGGATCCCTTATCTTGTACTCGGGATGAGATTCCTCACTATACCATTGTAAGGATGGACCAAGGGAACACAACCTACCAATACTGGTCTAATGTAATGAGAATGAGGGATTAAAACTACCATAGGAGAAGTACATAACACATAGATGGAATACAAATCATGTCTTTTCTAGTTTATGTACAACCATTACCTCTGACCCAATACCATGTATACTAGTATGTGCCCATATAATCAGGGCCATGTCCATGTACTCTGTCCATACCCGTTTACTATAGTACTATCCCTGTTCAATTGTCATGCCCATACACAGTGGTTGCATGCATGTACAATGGAAATGTATGTTCGCATGTACCCCTACAGTATATGGTGGGTTATCAAAATCATGTCACACAACATATGTCCAACCAAAACATGTGTGATATTTATCTCTATATGAAACCTTATCTACCATGAAAAAGGATCCACATGATGTGCCTTATTCCAAATTACATGATATGTAACTCGAGTTCTATAAGAAATTATAATATATTCTACATTTATTTCCCATGCCACCACCACTACCTATTTCAATGATAATCACTCCCATATATCCCATATTTATGGTTGACTATTCCTAACACATCATTGGTGGCTGGATTCCAACTATCCATCCTCTCGGGAAACACTTCCCATCACACTACACTATCAAATCACCAAATCATGAAAGTAAAAACCTCATTTAGATTATTTTCCTTCCATCATCATCATCATCATCATACAAAAATCATGCCATCTATCATAAATCCCGACCCACATAAATTATCAATTATGCTAATGTTTTATTTCTAAATGATTGGTTTTTGGGTATTGTTGAATTTGTGAACAAATTAAATACCTATGATGATCATTTTATGAATCATGGGAGAGATGAAAAAAATAAAAACTTATAAAATTGATTTCAACCATGATTCAGTTAGGGCATGATCCACCGATGGATACAATAATGAACCTCAAAGATGAATGAATAATACCAACAAAACATTATCAATTCATAATTTTAGAAAGAAAAACATGAACCAAAATTCAACACATCTACCTATGAATTTAAATGATAAAGGGATTACTTCATTTTCGATAATAGAGAATCACAATAAGGATTAATATAGTAAAATTATGCATCCTTCCTAAAGATTGGATTGATCAATGATGAATAATTATTTCATTTTATTATCATATGAGATATCAACGAACTCCTTTTCTATCTACGAACCCCTTGGCATCTGATTATCAAAACATGATCTCAGTGGAATTCATCAAGTGCTTCCTCTGTCGGCCTCTAAAATCCCTTGTTTCATGTGGATAACCATAGGATTTTTCAATTACTAGGTTTAAATATGGGTTGAATATGTTGGGTAAACTTAATAATCAATAAATCAATAAATTAATTTATTCATTTATTAATATGTCCATAAACACTCTTAAACTAAACTCCCAATGTGTATCATGTTTATATCACACCAATGGAAAATCTACAATCCATATTTAGGGGTGGTCATAGATTCCCAAAATGGAACACCTTTTTTGGGAAATTCCATTATTTTAGAATAAATACACACTAATGAGATAATATATTTAATATTTTTATTTTATCAGCAACATGGCTCCTTGATCCCAAAAATCATATGCTCACTTTGGAACTGGATTTGAAAATATTCTTGAAAATATTCTAATGTTTTATAATATAGAAATATAGGTTTAAAATAGAATTTTACAATTTCATTCCTTTTGGTTAAGTGGAAAAGGATTTATTGATTGATATGCATTCACTATTCATCTATAGTTAGAGGTTATAGCAAGACTTACGACATGAGATTGATAGAAACCATACATATTGGAGGGACTACCTTGAATATTGGATGTCAATGTAGCTAGATGACTGAATGGGACCCATCACAAGTGTGTTATACCTCTAGTACATGTGTAACAATGTGATATAGTGATAAATTTTATTATTTATTATAATAAATACAAATACGTGAAAGAATGAAAAAATAGAAGTTGCGTCCAATGCATGTAGGAATTATATTCTAAACCACATAAACATTTTTTTCCTTTACATTATTGTTTTTCACTTGATTGATTATGTGTTAGTCATGAGAGAGAGTTTTCATGTTATTTTAACCAGTGTAGTGAGTTGGGTGCATTTATTTTTTTCAATATTCTAGTACAATAAATTTTGTGGGGTATATATTTTAGTCTTGTAATTATTAATTCGTTTTTTTACAAATTGATGTTATAGATGGTGTATCTTTTGGTGTATTAGATATACATTCTCTTAACAATATTTGTGATTGGATGTAGATCCTAAACATTATTGTAAAAGTTATACTATTATAACTCCAAGTTATTTTTCTACATGGGGTAGTGTAATCAGAGTTTGGTTCATTTATAGGAAGATTATTATCTAATAATTAATTACATAATCCTGATATGGTATCAAATTATTGTGGACACTAATTCATTGTTTCATTGACATTTTTTTGACTTTATCAGACCATCTAGAAATTTCTAGTCTCTGAGACGTATGCGGTAATGATGATGCAGTGTAATTATGATGATGAAATGTATATTTTTCTCAATAAAATTGTTTTCCAAGTTTCATAATAGAATCAAAATAACTGAAATCAGAACCTTATCTTTATTATAGTAGTGATTTATAAAACAATGATGTGAATTTTATGAGGATAATGTTGGATAAGTGGATTGTAAAGTTGTTAATGATAGTTGCATGAATGTTATGATGATGGATTATGTAAGTATCTCTCTAATGGATTTTGTAATGTGTGATATAATCCATACTATATATTTTATAATTATTTTCATGATGAAAATATATGTTTTAAATTTATAATGAAGAGGAGGGAAAAAGACTGATTTCATTTTTAATGAAACTATATGGTTGATGTGGTTATAAATGGAAGGACATGTGGATAATATCAATCATGACATGAGGTATTGGTATGATTTATAACTAGTTTGCTGAGAGTTGGTATGTAAGGGAACTTTTATATTTTTATGGAATGTGTTATACTTTATATACTGTATTATTTAGTGAGTGATTCTTGTGCAGAAATTTGGTTTGAATTACTAAAATTAGTTAGACAAATGAATGAGGATGTGTATATTTTTGTAGTAGACAAAATTTGAGTATAAAATAGAGGTTTAAAGATAGGATAACTTACTAGTTGATCTTTAACGTAGTTTACATGGGGTTGATTTTATTTATTGAGGCTATGAGTATGTATTATGATTTTAAAATTTTGATTATTATACTATCATAGTATTTAATTTATTTTTCATCTTTAGCTTATGTCGTAATGAGCATAGTGTTTTGATTACCCATACTTTTACATATAATATTACATTGTTTGTTAGTGGAGTTATCAGGTAATTTTAGTTCAATGATTACAGTTGATAGCTGCAACATGGCATTTTATGATTATATCGTGTACTACTGAGGTATATATAATGACCCGTGAGTTTAAAGGTCAATGTATTCAATGGATATTTGAAATTTATGGTTCCAAAGTAGAGATGATCAAAGAATTTGGATTTAAATTAAAATTATTTGAATTAGAACATCTCTCATAGGTGTTTTTTGATGTGATCAAAGGTGTAAAATGTGTCCCTAGTGATTAGTACAGTGTTGGATCAAGGTGGAGGTGCCCTTACTGTGAATCCTTATTCTAGGTGGAAGACCGTGTTATAAATAATGGGTGTTGTGATGTGGAATGTTTGGTTTGGGAAAATGTTTAAAAAGTTAGATTTTTTGTTGTGTGTTATGAAATGGTGATAATTCTCTATGTAAGGGTCATTAAGGGACATATATTATGGAATTGGATAGGTTTTGATCTATACTATTGTATATAAGGGCCGAATTTATGAATTGTCAATGTTACCTTATGATGTGTATGGGTTACCCTAAGATATGTAATAGTAAACTTCAGTTTACCTGGTAGTATTAAAGGGTCAAAATTTGTAAATTACTAGATATTTATGGGTTGATATGGAGGTCACACAATGGTTACTCTAAAACAATAGGGTCAAATTACCTGATACCTAAGAGTTACCCCACTATACGTAAGGGTTTCTATGATAAGTAAGTGTATGGATAATTGGTATGGTACCTAATACATAAAGGTTAACCTGTGATATGTATGGCTTACTATTATATGTATGGGTCTGAATAATTGTTAAAGTGTTTGATAGGTATGGTTCACCCAATAATACATAAGTGTTTCCTTTCTAATACAAAAGGGTTGTTAAAATTAGTGAATTCCCCAATAATGAAGGCATAAAAATATGTATGGGTGATACATAAGGGTTACATGATAAGTAAGGGTAGAATTATTATTTGGATTGAGTGATTTGGGAAGTTGGTCATGTCATGAATAAAGGATTCCATGCCATAAAGGTTTATCAAGGGCATAGGTTCACAATGTATATGTTATGCTTAATTATGGAGGGTCCATAAGATATTGTAGCATGAGGATACTATATGAGGTAAATTATGCTATAGATCATGTGGTTTCAAGATGGTGCATCCATCTATGCCTTTCTGGTTGGTCATAATTCTTTATTAAACTCTAAAAGGGGATATTACTCAATGATGAAGTGGTTCACTCCAAAATGCGACCCTACATAGTGATGCAGATGTTTTTGGTTCTAGACGGGGAAGAAATTCCATGACACCACATTAGGGGCCATTCTACAAGGGATGAATTTCAGAAATAATATTCCAAGAGAATATGGGTTATTAAACAATTGTACTGCAATCCAGTTTATTATAAACCAGGGTATAATGGTCATTTGGGGCCTTCAAATTTGGACCCCCTTTGAAATTATTCATTTTTAGGATGTTTTTATTGGGAAAGTTCACGCTCTAATACCCATCCTATTCTCCATTTTTACCACATTAATCCTTGTACACTGATGTTGGATTTCCTCATAATTCAATGTATGATTTTCATTTTTTACATGGGTTTTTACCACCTTTGTAAAATTATGACATTAGTATATCTAATCTAGGCTTGGATAAAAAAAATCCACCTAGACATGGTGTAATAATCTTGATATGATAGTAATTTTGAATGATTTGGCTAGAGGATATCCTGAGATGTCCCCACAATATATTTTGTGTAGATTCCATGAGGTATGCCACTATTTTTTTTATAAAATGACCTAACATTGTGTGAAATTAATGATTGTGTTAAAATGAGAATTAGTTATTTTTTATGATAGAGGTTTAGGTATATATTATGGGTGATGATAACCTTATTTCTCCAGATATAGACTCATAAGATCTCTCGAGCTACATGTTTAAGGATTATATCTAGTGGAGATAGATCGATATTGGTGGATGAACTTCATTTAGTAAGAATAAATCTCGATAAGGTAAGTGGTCTCTATAATACTTACCATATGTAGTTTTATTCATAATTGTTCATGTCTTCATGAGGATTTGACCTCTTGTAGATTATTTAGGGATCAAAAGTTCCTTATGTTAACAAATCAGATGGCATTGGGGCTACTATGTTTGAAACATGTGCTCTAGTGATTATTATGGTATATATGTCACCTAATGTCTATATCACAAAGGGGGTGTCGATATCATCTAAGATTATGAGGGTAACAAAATAGTTCCTTAGTCTATAGTTGATATATGGATATCCTAGTTTTTTTAATGGAATGGTTGAGTATGTAGGAGGGGTATAGTGAATGTCCAATAGAATCGAATGGATATATTAGGAGGGGTGAATTAGTCAAACCTAAAATTTATAATATCTTTTTTGAATTTGAAATAATACCCTATAACTAGTTAGTATCTAATTCACTCAATTTAGTAATAAAACTATTCCTTATTTTGGAAATATATAATATAAATAATATAAAGTCACACTATATTTTAACATGGTTTGTCCTTAATGTGAGAGCATACTCTTTATCGCAACACATTTTTATCCCATGTTAAATATTTTCAGTAATATACTATTATTAATAATAGTGTTTGGTCCATTTATTATCTTGATACCAATTATTCCAAGAAATACACTACATCTTACAAGTTAATCTTTCTCTTGATAGATTTTGTGAAAAAATAAAGGATAATAGAGGTATTTTTTAGATATAGGTTTCTTTAGAAATAGATTATATGTACTCATATTTTAGACAACAATACTATATTAAAAAACATATATTAACCTATTAAATCAAAAACCTTTCATAATCTACCTAGTAAATAAACTATGGGGTAATCATTCTGTTCAACTTATTGTATACAAAACCCGTTGAGGTTCAACTTATTCTTCTTCTCTTAGACTCAACCCTATATGTACTAGTATGAGTAACTTCCAAATGAATACAAACTATGTTTTAGTATCATTAACTTATTTTTCTCTTATATTCAATCTTAAACACCCCTACTAGTGAATAATACGTAAATGTTATTTTATTCTTCATGATCTATAAATTTTAAATTGACCTAATATTTTCAAAAGAATTCCAATCTATCAGTCATATAATTTTCATTATATTAAAATATAAAAACTGATGTTTTAAGTAATTTTCTAAGTGAATAAATATAAAATAGCCATTTTTTAGTTTCCTATGATTTTTCATACATCAGTAACAAAATTCTTTATGTTGTACTACATCCCATATTCACATGAAATGTTCTAAAACTACGCCTACTCTTCAACTTTTAAAAATATTATCTTTAGTATTATCAATATACTCAAAAAAATCATCTTTATTTCTACGTCTAAAAATACAAGTAAACACATTTATAATGATGAATATCTAAAAACTCAAATACCATTTCAAATATAGCCTCTAAATATCTTAGACTTTTTGAAAAATATTCTTGAATCACAATTAATATTTCACGTTATTTTAGGAACATAGAATTATAAAATAATCCTCACACACATATCTACATTATTCTTGGTAAAATATAAATACATTTTAGATATTTTGTATAATTTTTTTCTCAACCATGTTCATGTTTTTTATTATTCTAGGATCTCGGAGAATTTCTGTTTTCAAGAATTTGTTTTGAATTTTAATGTTTTAATCACTGTTGAATGACCCCTGCATCATCAAGTAATATTTATTCTTTAAAATTAAAAAAAGGAACCTCTAATTTTTATCTATAGATTTTTTATTAATTTCAAATGGAATGTGATTTCCAGAACCTGGGTTCTACCCAGGAGTGCCCCAAGCATGGTGGTCCACATGGCATCACAATAATCCCCTCAAATTCCAAAGGCCACTAACTAGTAGTTTGGGCCTTGGGTGTGTCTATGTGGAGACTATTTCCTCATTACCATAGTAGAGCAGTAGTACAATAAATTTGTAAATAGTAGAAGCAATATAACTAGGAATAATTAATGGGAATGGACATGAAATATCAAGAACTAAATAATTATAGAATTCACTAAACCAAATCATATACATAAGGATGAAGATGTATTTTAGGAATCTATAAGGCATGTAAACATGGATAAAATCATTAGAAAGTAATACGACAAAAAGGAATAAATATTACAAAAAATGTCTATCCAATATCCTGAGCTCCAAATCAGTCATATCATACCAATATCCATCCTAATACATTCTCTAATGTCACACAACTATAAAGGGATGCTTCTCATTCCTTAAACCCACAGGAATATTGTATTCCATGGTTCCATAGGAGTCCTATATATGGTGTGAGATAAATCTAATTAGGCCACCACCAATGACATCTATACATATATAGTCTATCTATATAACATGGTAGTGTGTAGATATAAAAATTTAATGTAGTAATAACAACTAGAAATTTGTTGGATTCGGTTCCTAAAGGATACTAGGCTTACTACACCTACGTAGACTCATGCCAAAATAACTCCAAATATGAATCAAGGGACTTCATGTCTGGTATCACATTTATACGGGATGCCATTCTCAGTATCACAGTACTAAAGGGGATTCCATGGCCAGTATCACATAATAGAGACATTATGCCCTATATCACTAAATAGGGACGCCATGCCCAGTATCATGTATAGGGTCTCCATGCTTGATATCATAGTAAGGGATTCCATTCCCATATAGTGTCACAATTATATAAGGGGTTCTATGACCATATCGTATCACATTTATATATAGTTCTCCATTCCCATATCATATCACATTTATATAAGGGTCTCCATACCAATTTAATTATATAAAAGGTCATCTTTATAATGACACAAAATTTTATCATTGGAAAATCCCTTCATATAATTATTTCATACAGTATAAACTACAAAACTTCACTTTGATAATAGAGTAAAAACTTTATTAATGAATACTGAATGCAATAATAAGTATTTCTAGAAGTTATGGAACCTATACTTATGAAATAGTAACTTGGCCTTTGGAATAGTAATGTGACCCTTATGAATAATAAACCCACAAACTGAACAATAACCTCACCAATTAATGTATAAATAAAATTTATCCATCTTATAAGTAACAATATGATATAATTATATCATTGTATAAGTTAATATATATTTTAAAAATATTAATTAAGTGTTGGTATTTTTGTAAGTTATATATATTTAATTAACATTTTATGGTTGATTTATTAAATAAAAATGATATTTATTTTAATAAAATGTATTCATAAATTAATATATTTTTTCTTATGATTATTAGATAATTTTATGAGACCTTAGTTAATTTTTCAAAGAGTTATAAAATCGGTTATAATTTTTAAATATGTTTTTTTGAGTAAATTATAATTTTCATTAAAAATTAATCTTATCATATTTTTGAAACTATTATCATGAAATGGAGTGATTATTTTATTCTACACATCAAAAATTTGTTTGGGTGATTTTTTGAGATTTTTTAAAATACATGAGTTTTTTTAGAATAATAAAATACGATAATTAATGACAAATGATAAATACATGAATAATAGAGTTGTAGATGAGGTATGGATGATATAAGCATAAAATAAAGAAACATAATTCATTATTTTTATATACTTGTTGAAACTTATCAATCTATTCATTATATTGAAACAAAACAACAAACTAATGAATTAAATAATGAGAAAAACACCCCTCTCCAACACTAAAAATACCACCCCTCGCCATCTCTTCTCCTCACACCTTACAAGATTTTTGACTTGTTAAAATTCTACCCAATACTATTCCCAATCTCCTACTCGAAATTCAAGATATTTTTGTCTCACCAAAAATCCAAAAAAAATTCCCAATGGAGGTTTACATGGAGCAGAAATTCAAGAGGTTGATTCCTTATTCATTTTATTTTAATTTCTTTTCATGTTATTTTCTTATTATCTCCCCACATACCCTCATCTAAATGGTATGATAAATATAATAACTAAAACATAATAGAATATTTTTATGCATATTAAACAACCAATCATCAAACCACCTTTCTCCTCTCCCTTTTATTCTGGAAATGAAAACACCATTCATGAGGTGCTATTTTATCGTCTTAAAGGATGAAATTTTTTTATTTTCCTTTAACGTGTTAAATTCTGGTCAAAAAACCATTTTTATGGTAAAAATAAAAAATAATATATTTATTACAAACTGTTTAATGTTTGATAATATTTATATACACAAGATATTAAATAAAAAACAAAACAAGTTCGTTGGGAGAACAATATACCAAAAATAATCCAACCATTTATCACTAACTTTGTATCTAATGATTCATCCTCACACAAAATATCATAATGAATTATATGATAATTTAAACTTATTGATGTTAATTATTAACTTAAAACTTTGATTATGGATTTCTATTTCAATTTTACATGAATTTCCAAAATCTCATATGAGCAAACCGATCTTGAAAACATAGAAAACAAGTACTCCCGAATAAGGAAATTAAACTCTATAACTCATAAAAAATACCATAAATGAATATAATTAAATTATAAAAAATTAATTAAATGTAATAAAGGTTATGAAATTATTAATTATTAAATCTAATTTGATTATTCATGTCATTATTATTAAGTGAAAAACTATTTCAGACATAAATTAGGGGATTCAACCCGAAATAAATGTTTTTCTATTGGATAACTCTTTCTATTATTTTTAAGGAAATGTAATGGTTCATTATTTTTATATAATTTTTTTAAATTATGTTTATATGTTCCAAAATCATTTATCTAAACAAGTTCACCCCTTATTGATGGGGTAAGATGTTCTTTAGAAAGGTCCACATTTCAATTCTTATCAACAAGAAATCCTGATTCAATGGAACATCCTGATTTCTTACCCTTTTTCATGTTTTATAAAAAATATATTTGAAACCACCATTATATTTCTAAAATAAAAAGTTTTATCATGAAAAAATATCATGGTTCAGTTATTATTTTATAAAAAATATGATTGCTTTTTCTCTTTAAATACTCTTTAATATTTTCCCCTAAAATCGAACTACAGTGGATAATTTCAAAATATTTCTAAACACTCGATTAAATTATTTTCATTCAATAGGACACCATTTATCATTTTCTATTTCTATTTTATTTTATTAATGTCTATGTTTATTATGAAATTATTCTATCAGGGACACTTCTATGATACAACCATTTGTAATTCCCAATGATAGGATTACGATACCCATTTCATTCCATTGGTAACCCTTATAAAATGTTTGATTTATTATATATGATTATTTATGTGGGACACATATTCATGAAAATTTTATGATGTATTCAACTATATATCACTCCAATACATTGGGTAATGTTCAGTCTCAGGAGAAGCCATGTTTGGATAGGGAGTGAACATGATTCCTTTATGGGCCTTTGTCCACCCTGTTATATAGTTGTTTTCGATGCTTTCTGATGGGGCACACATTGTCAATAGCCACATGCTGATTGTTTCCCTGCATTCCCACATTCCAAATGTAGCCAATAACCATCACTAATTTAGAAATTTTTTATCGTTGATCCAAATGGGATGATGGGATGTCGGTTCTTCCTTCTAAGGATTCCTCCTTATAATTCTTCACCTAGATTGGGACACCTTCATATATTAAGGAGTTATTTGCAAATTTCATTCCAGGTTCGATATACTTATAGATGCTAGTCAATTATGCTACCTTTTTCTGGATATTCCATTAGGTCTTGATAGGGAGCAAGCTTCGATCAGAGTAGATGGTAACATCAGGCATGTCAGGGCATCTCTGGATACGGGGACATTGGAACACCTATATTATTCCTCATAAAAGGGTTTATCATGGGCACAGAACACAAGTAATCCCACATCAATCACATGGAATCTTATACTAGAGGCATGCCTCTGAGGATTCTTTCGGTATTCAATATTTAACACAGGTCATGCAGTGAGTTTTACATACATATCTTTTTGGTATGGAATCAAAGTCCACATAGTTAAGAGGGGCTAAGGGACACCAAGTAGGCAACCTGTGAAAATGGAGAGCATGGGTGGGGACCCAAAATATATAGAACCTTTTGTTTGGGGAATGATCCTCCAAAAACACAGAGGATTGAGGGAGAGACTAGGATGGGACACGAGTCATGCGATTGAACGTCAGGGAGGCTTCCTACATATCACCGTGATATGTAATTAATGTCCATGTAGTTTAGGACAGGGAATAGAATTAGATCGCACACAATGGATAGTGAACCAAAGACATGTTCAGGCTTACAAGTGGTTAGAGACACGTCATTAGAGTAACAATCTTGGTTGGTGATGGATGGTTTTGTGTATGTATTTTTCATGATTAGCTTCTGATGAACTTGTATAACACCACTAAGGGGTGGACCATGGATGTGTGTCCCAACAAAGGAGACACTAAAATTTACCAATGTTGGGGTTGTACCTAAGGAAGGATTACTATGTAACCCGTCTAGGTGACATGGGTAAAAACCCACATTATTAGAAAGAATATAGTTTTACATCATGCATGATGAAAGGAGAATACATTTTAAAATCATGAGGTATGAGGGTGAACCGATGTGTAGTGGTCGGGGCTGATGGGTGATGATCATGAAACTCGGGGAGGCGTCCAACATATTTTTCTTGAAAAGGGGAAGAATCAAAGTCCACATTGTTTGGAAAAATGGTGAATAGTGCTTACAAAAGGTTAGATACCCAAAAATATGTTGGCAATTATGCATGGTTGGCAGCTCAAAGATTATTTCATAGTCTTTGTTTATAGTATGATCATGTGAGTCAGGCTCAGTGTGTAAAACAAGATGCATCAATAGACTTAAAGATCATGGTGAAAAGTTGGGACTACGAAAGGTGGTGAATGAGGCTTATGTGTGAAATCAATTGGGTGCCACTATGGAGCGGCAATGTTGAATGGGTATTATGCTTGGAAGCATCTAGGGTGCCACTATGGAGCGACAATGTTGAACGGGGATTACACTTGGAAGAAGCCCAAGTGACACCAAGGAGCTGCAATGATAGATGTGGCATACACAAGAAAGTATCCTGATTGCTTCTAAGGATTAGAAATGATGGATGGGGATTATGGATGGAAGATACCTAGGTGGAACTAAGGAGTGACAATTATGGAAGGTTCTTACACATAAAAGCTACCAAGGTGCCACTAAGGAGTGACAATGATGGATAGGGATTTTGAACGGAAGCTTCCTGGGTGATACTAAGGAGTGGAAATGATGGATTGGGCTTACACATGGAAGGTTACTAGGTTCCCCTAAGGAGAAGAAATGATGTATGTGGATTACCCATGGAAGAAACCCAGGTACCCCTATGGTGTGACAATGATGGATGGGGATTACATCTGGAAGAAGCTCATGTGCCTCTTAGGAGTGGAAATGATGGATGGGGATTACACATGGAAGACACCCGGGTGCTACTAAGGATCGACAATTATGGATGTGGCTAACGCATGGAAGCAGCCCGAGTGCTGCTAAGGAGTGTCAATGATGGACAAGTATTTTAAATGGAAGTGGTTTGGGTGTCTCTATGGAGAGACAATGATGGATGAGTCATGCAAATGTTGCTTCTTGGGTTCGGATAAGGAGTAGAAAGGATGGATGGGGCTTACGCATGGAAGAAACTCAGGTTCCAATTAGGAGAGGAAATGATGGATTAGGATTATGCATGGATGCAGCCCCAATGATATTAAATAGCGGCCATGATGGATATGGCTTACACATGGAAGCTGACCATAATGTCTTCATCATGTATGGCCATGAGAGAATCCCAAATCCGTGGTGGGTTGAAGCATATAATTGGGGCCTACACCTATACAACCGTGAATGAGAGGTATAATGACAAGGGAATTGGAATGAGTCCGAATAGAGGGAGATGAAAAGTTTGAATCACATTCACAACATTCGAAACACAATGAGGGCTTCATGAAGAAAGAAGATAACTACAATCTATATTTAGAATGCAGCATTGAGATCTCTTTAGCCTGAGATGGAAACAAACAAATAAGGTCCAACTATTGACCGTATTTGAAACATGAGTCTAGACTCATTGTGTCTTCCATTGTCTTCCAGGGAATTGGACCAAAATGGTTGGTGAGAAAAAGAGTCCTCAGACCAGATAGTTACGGGTGTCCCTTCAGACCAAGAAAGGGATGAAGATCCAAATGAAGGAAATAGAAAAAAAGAGGTGTAGTGATAGAATGTTTTAATGGACTCCAAATATCTTGAAATTACATCACTATGATCATGGGATAAGGCATCTTATGATTTTCACATAAGGTATATCATATTTGGAATAAGAGGCAACATATTATTGAATGATAGGGAAATCTACAATTTAAAGTCATCTAGTGAAGACTATTAGGAATAAGGAGCCTAGAAATGGATGGTGAGGGACTTATGCAAGAGAGACATTATATGGAAGCTAATTGATGGGGGTTTGGATAAGTTTCTTCATGAATGGATTGACTCAAGGTACCTGTGGAATTGATAATGATAATATAAACTCATGAATAGAGAAAGGGACCAAGTGGGATATATTGACCCATGGTGTTTCCAGGATTTTAGTGGAGTATCTCAAACCAAGAAATTCAATAAATAAAAGAGGGGTGAAAATAATGGTTCATGGTAAACTCTTGATGACCTTGCATGAAATGTTCATTAAGGGACTCTCCATTTTTATGGGTGTTAGTGATGGTAGCAAATAGACTGGGGCCGAAGCCAAAAACTGAACCTGAGTAGGGGTGTAGGGTGTAGCCGCTACTATATAATCAAGTGGGTGTAAAGGTGGGAGCATTGAGAAGTATAGGGATTCATGAATGGAAGGGGGTTTTAGAGCATAAGTCCTGGTAAAGTAGGAGTCTTCAAGGAGGAATGTGTTTATCAATGGATAGGGTCTTGCGAAGGATGGGGCTTCACATAGCTTAGGGTGTCAACAATGATGTGGCTTCGTAGATCCCATGGTCTCACAAAGGAGATTTATTACAGAAAATTTATCATTGATCTTGGACTCATCTTATAATAAGTATAATTAGTAGGACAATTATTCATGAAGGATTAATACTTTGTGGAGCCTCGAGCAACCAGAAAGGGATCCCTCCTTCACAAAGGGATGAGGTTTTTGAGGTGCTCGAGAGCACTGTGAAATTAGAGACTGGACAATGAAATGGTGGAATAAACGTGATAATAAAGGGGGTGAGCATGCTATTTATAGGAAATTAAGGTCGGATAGGATCTCCACAATGAAGAAATGATGATGTGAAGTGGACGGTGCTTTGTGATATGATTCAGATCCGTTAGACTCGTAAAGGATTTTGTCATTATTCTCTTCAGTAGTCATGGATCTTGTAATACTCTTAAAAGCTACTATAATAGCATTCAGTGGTGGTCATGAATGTATCCATCATATCTTAGAGGCTTACATCATTATGTCTAGGGGTTTGTGAAGGGAGCTTCGTGATTGGGCTCTATGAACTAGTTTTCTAGCCTAACATCGAACGACCATAACTCTAATATGTAACTCTTTTAGGGATCCATAACCTGTCAAATTGAATCATGAAAAACAAGATACGCTAAGAGGTCATTTTTATTATAATCTGGTGAATATTTTGGATGAATTTTTTAGTTCCAATAGTAACTTGGCAGATAGCCTTGACTTGGTTTTATGTTAGGTTACATGTTGTTAAAACATTCCAATGATTCCATTATTATCTATTCTTGTGTTATACATGATATAATTATATATGTCAACTTTTGTTCCTTGCCTTTACGTCATAATATCATTCCTTATAACCAACATTCTATGTTTTATTCCTATTATTCTTCCATTACCAGACTTTTTATCTCATACCTAATGTTCATGTATTCCCTAGGTTATCATTTGCAGATATAGGAGCTTAGTGGAAGTTAGATGCTCTTTATTGGAAATTAAAATAAATAAGTTTTACTATTTTTCAATTTTTTTAGTTTATATACATAATCATCGAAAGGCACTTGACTATATGATCATTGGTTGGTAATTTGATGTTTAATCATGACTCAAATTATGTTGAAAAATGTGTAAAAGTATAGGGTGTCTGTTATAGGAATCAATATTTGGTCTAGTTATTTTTGAGATTAGGATTAAAAACGATATAGAAAGACCTAGGGACCAGTCTAAGTATACAAAAAGATTTCAAAATTATATATTTTACAGGTTATGTGGTTTATCAAGAAAATAACCACATGTCTAGACACAAAAAGTGGATGTGGTTTTGGAATAGATGTTCCTAGGAGTAACAATTGTGACAAGCTTTTCTAGGCTTGAATTGGGTAACCCGATACATAAAAATGGGATATATTACGCCCCTAGTTTGACACTACTAGGTAATATGATTTAGAAAATTCTCAAACTCATTACAAACCATTATTAAGGGAATAAAATATTCTACAAGAATATGTCTTAGGAAATAGATCATGGATAACCTAGATTGAAGCCAAGGGAAGCACAAGTTTGGATATACCTTTCCTTTACAATTTTATCCTTATATGTTCAATGTTTTATTTTTATATGATTATTATATATGTATTAAATCACCATAATTTTAATTTATTTTTATTAGTTATAGATTGAAATAGAAGAACCCATGAAAAAAATCAATGTGGTATGCAATGTGACAATTTCTCTAATGAAATTCCAAATGTGATGGGAATGGGTGCTCAAAACATTATGAAAATACTTTCTCAACTGGAAAAAGTTATGAATAATAACATGAATCTTGTGAAACCACATATTTCTCTAAAGAAATAGTAATTTTTTATAAAATACATCATGTGTAAATAGCCTCCAATATTTTGTTTATCTTCTGATCTCCTCCTCAATGAAAAATGTATTAACTCCATGGAGAAGATATTATCTGTCCTCTAGTGCTTGGCAGAAGTGAATGTTGTACTAATATTCTATCGTTTTGATGGGGAAGATGAAAAGTGGTGGAAATTGATCATGAACACAATTTCTAAAGAGGAAATTGATTCCATGTAATGAGAAGATTTCATGAAGATATCTTTATATAAAAATTTTCCCGGAACCACCCATCTCATGATGGAAAGGGAATTACGTAGACTAAAGTGTATAAAATATTTGTCTATTAGGGTGTATGAATCAAACATCACAAGGCTACCAAGATAAGCCTCTAGCTTTTTCATGAAAAATTATGTAATGGTTAGTCACTTCATTAAAAGACAAAATCTGAGTCTATAAAAAGTGTTAGTGATTTGAGACTTCAAATATTTTGAGGATTTTGTCCATTGTAACCTCATTGTTGAAATGGAGATAGCGAATCTCAGGGGTCTCATGGTCTTGCTAAAACATAGGGGAAAATGGTGTTTAATATGGGTGATAAATCACATGATGGAAGGAAGACCATATTTCCTACATGTAAAAAGGTTGTGAAGAATAATACATGAAACATCATAAAGGGAACCAAGAGATGCATAAAATTTCGAAGAGAAGGGAATATGGCTAATAACTAATGTAGGGATATAAAGAATACCACTAAAGTAGAATAATAATGGAAGGTTAAGATCACTAATCAATATGTATTGAAATGTTTTAACTACAAGGAACCTTGGAATTATGAAAAACATTTCCCTAAGCCAAGGGTTGTTGGAGGAAATCAACAACCAAAACCTCTATGGAAGGAATGAACGGATTATTCTATCATAAATATTGACATGGAGCTCGAGAATTATGTGTTGATAATTACACTAGTTATTCATTCAGTAATAGTGAACATAGTATTTGATTGTAGTTCTATGCATTCTTTCATATCTTGAAAGTTTAGTATAACTATTCCATCGCCACATCAAAATATGGAGGTTTCATTATCTATGGGTACCAGAAATGGGGAATGTATTGAATGAAAATTTCATAACTCCTCCCTGGTTAGTGTTTTTGGACTGAACCGCCTAGAAAATATTTTCATACTCCCTTTGATATTGTATGATGTATATTGGGAATGCATTGGATATATATATATATATATATCCAACATCAACTATCAGAAATGGGAGACCACTCTTAACATTCCAAAGTATCTTGAAATTCTCTAAAAGTGTAAGGTGGAAGTTGAATCTCCTCCAGAATCAACACCTCAATTGTGGATATATTTTCATTATGAAAAAACATATCGATCTCAAATTCTCGAGACAATGGAAAGATTCATGCTTGAAGACATGCCGATCACGACGGATTACACTAATGTATTCCATGAAGAATTATCTGGTCTTCCTTCAAATCGTGAGGTTAAGTATTCATTTGAACTTATTCTTATATCTTATCAAATATCATATACCCCTTTTAGAATCTCCACCAATGAGGTGTAAGACCTAAATAGGCAGTTATCGGAGAATCTAGATAAGTGGATTATATGCCTGAGTGATTCACCATGGGGTGTGTCAGTCCTCTTCATCAAGAAGAAGGATGGATAAATGCACCATTGAATTAGTTATCGTGAGCTCAAGAAAATCATGATAAAGAAAAACTATCCCCTAACATGGATATATGGATTGTTTTATTAGCTATGATGGTCAAGTGATTTCTATAAAGTGGACCATTGGTTGGGATATCACTAATTAAAGGTGAGGAATGGAGATATTACCAAGGCTTACATTCAAACATGGTATGTACAATATGAGTTCATTGTGATTCCTTTTAGACTCACTAATTCTCCTGCAATTTTCAGGGAATTAATGAATAGAGTCTTTGGAGATTACCTCAAAAACATTGTGGTAGTATTTGAAGACGATATTATGATATACTCTAAGTGAATTGAGGAACATGAGGAGTGTTTTAATAATGTGTTAAACATGTTGCAAAGGGAGATATTTTTTCGAAATTAAAATAAATGTGAGTTTTTGATGGAGGAATTTGCATTCATGGGGAATGAAATCACCACAAAAGGGATATCTATGGACCATTCCAAGACAATGGCCGTTGATGAGTGACCCATGCCCATATTTGTAACTGAGATTGATTGTTTCCTTGGGCTATCTGGGTATTACGGGGGATTTGTGAAGAACTTATCATGATTTTCAAACCCACTAACCAATCTATCTCCAAAGGAAGAAATTTTTTTCTGAACCTGTGAATGTGAATACTTCCTTAAAAATTTGAAAAATATCATTATCACTACAAGAATTCTCATTCTACCAATAAGTGGGGAACTCTTTTTAGTATACAACGATGCTTAAAAGAAGGGATTAGGATATGTGCTAATTGAAAATGATAAAGGGATAGCCTATGACACCAGGAAGTTTAAAATCCATAAGAAAAACTATCCCATGCATGATTTGGAGTTGGGAGTCATGATCTTTGCGTTGAAAATATTGTAGTATTATCTCTATGGGGAGAAGTGTGAGGTATATACTGACCCCAACAGACTGAAATATATATTATCATAGAAAGAGATTAATATGTACTAGGGATGATGGTTATATCTCATTATGTATTATGACTACTCAATCCACTACCATCCTGGAATGTAAAATAAGATAGTAAATGCTCTAAGTTGAGAGGATCCTACATATTTATCCATGATAAGAATTAAGAAAAATCCTATGTTATTATACCTTAAAATGATGTACATGGGAATATTTAAGGAAGGAAATCATCAAATATTTCCAAAACGATTTCACAACCATCCCTTATAGTGAGAATAATGGATGCTCAAGGTAATGATATAGAAATTCATATGAAGGTTCAATCTATGAGAAAAGGAAAATCCTCAATGTACAAAATGGATGAGAAACGAGTCATTAGATTTGGGTCACATATATGTGTACCATCCAATATTGAGATAAATAAGGTGGTTCTCAAAGACTCACATTGCTCAACCTTCTCTATTCACCTAGGGTGCACAAAGAAGCATCAAGATCTCCAAGATTACTATTGGTGGGATAATATGAAAATGGATATATATGTGTATACATAAAAGTTCCTGGTATGTCAGCAAGAGAATTATGAAAGGAAAAATATTGAGGGGATGATTCAACGACTAACCATACCAATATTGATGTGCGAGAACATTACCATAAATTTATTCACTTGACTTTTGAAGACATATAATGGACATAATGTTATATGGGTGGTTATAGATCGTCTTATAAAGACCACTCACATTATCTCAATTTGATAGGATTTTTCATTGTATCTACTAGAATGGATATATATCATATAAGTGGTAAGGATGAATTGAGTACCACTATTGATTGTATCTGATTAAGATCCAAGTTTCACGTCAAATTTCAAGAAAAGTATAGAGTATGCTCTAAGCACTGAGTTGAACTTCAACACGACCTATTATACTCAGACTGATGGCCAATATGATAGGACTATTCCGACACAATAATACATTTTGAGATCATGTTCTTTGCATGTAAAAGGGGTATGGTACCAAAAACTACCTGTTTTCGAGTTCTCTTACAGTAATAGTTTACACTTAAGCATCCAAATGGATCCATATGAAGTCCTTTATGAAAAATGATGTGGAAAAATGACATGCTAAGATTAATTAGATGAATTTAAGCAACTAGGACCTGGAAGGGGTGAAGATATGGTGGAGAATGTGAAATGTTTTTCCTCACAACAAGGTATTCCAAATTCAACAAAATAGAATTACAGACAATCATTGATGAGACCTTGAGATTAAGTTTGGTGATATGGTATTCCTCCACATATCTATTCGGTTCCAGGATGGCCCAGTAGAATCCGGTGGGCTGAGAATTTAAGATTCTCTCCATCACCGAAGTGACATATCTGTGTCAAGTCTGGTGATCTTCTCTCGGTTTCATTCGAAGATCTCAAAAGGTTTAAACAGAGCAAAAAAAATAAACTGAACAAATACCTAGTTCGGTATTAAAGTGTCCATGTCTGCCACAGGATGTCGACGATCATTGCTCTAATACTCTAACATCGAATCCCTCTAGATGGTCCACACATGCCTCTCGAATCTTCTCGCATGCCGTTCGTCGAGATCCGGGTTCTAGAGAGGATCTTCGACGCTCACTTCAGCAAAACAACGATCACCGCAAGGGAAGAAGCTTCAATCTGAGATGGATGAACTTGAAGATCTTCCTCCATTTGAGAGACTCTCTCTCTAGAGTCCAAGAGGAGAGAGAAACTCTCAATTTTAACACATGAATAGACACATGGGAGAGCCTCTCTCTCACTTATATAGGGAGTGTTTAAAACATGCAGTATGGATTCCCGACCCCTATGTAATAGACGTATGCTATATAGGTGTTGTAAATAATTATTTATGACAAATAAAAGTATGCCATAAATAATATTTATAATTTATCACTTACATGAAATATATAAATATATTACTTGATAAATTTTAGCCTTTAACTCTACTCAATCCTTCTGCTAATATTAAATGAACCTAGGATATTAGAATCCATTTGAATAATATTAATACTTGTATTTACTATATAACTTGTAAATACATGTTATAAATACATTCAACGAATTATTATAATCTTGAATAACTAATGAATTTATTTATTCTTTGGTGATCTATAGAACATGGATATTGCTCGGACCCTTTGGGGGGCCCACCTAGTTCTATATTCCTATTACCGGAATATGGAAGATTCTCAAGGAGCTATTATGTGTGACCCTCTAGGCCCTTACCTCAATATTAGTGAATAATATCCACCAACCTAGAGTGGGCTCTAGAAACCCATCGAGGGCCCTATAGAGATAAGGCAAAGTCAAAGCAACGACTTCCTTACTAAAAACACTGTCTGTGTAATATAATGTCATCGTTGTCGATATATCAATAAAGTAGAATGTAAGGACCTGTAAATTTCAAGGGATTTTTTTTTCTTAATTTTCTTTGGAATTCTATGATTACACAGTTTCGTACGGCACCCGATTCCGAGGCCCGGTGTGCCTGAAATAATTTTCTCGAAGTTTAGCTCGGGTACGTTTAGTGAACGAACGAGCGGGTTTTCTAACATTTGATCCGGAGCTTAGAATTGAAATCCAAGGGCACCAATGAAACTGTAGTGTCGGTAATTGGTTAGGAAGACTTTTTCTGAAGTGGCGTTTTCTCGGGATGAGGTGTTAATAGTTTGAGGAATAAAAATATAGTTGTTTTTCAATTATATTTTTATTAGGCCTTTATTGGTTATGAGTTATGGGAATGGAAGATGTGAGGAAGTGGGGTGGGGCCCACATGTGCCCCCACCTCCTTAAAATTCCTAACACCCTATTAAACACCCTCTCCCTCTTTAATTCATGTCAACCCCTAAAGTTTATGAGGAACCTTCCCTCCCTCTCTTTAATTAAATTCCAACATGTTTAATTAATGAGGACCCTTCCTCCCTTTTTAATGTTCCCCCACAGCGGATTAAGTGAGTGGGTCCCTATGTCATAAATCCCCCATTTATGACTTGCGTTCCAATGACGAACCCACCACTCCTATTTAAAGAAGTCCAGGGGGAGGAGTTCTGGACGACATCTTCAAGCGGCGGAACGCTAGCAGCGAAGCACGGTGCCCAACACTTGGAGAGTTTTCTTCTTCCTCCAATGAAGAACGAAGAACACCGACACCACCCTCAGCTTCATCCTTCTCAACGTTGATGGAACGACACCCATCTACCATGATGTCGTCTACCGCGACACCGAAGAATGCCTTTTTGTGATTGGGGTTTGGTTTTTTTCGGGAATATTCTTTGTCGTCCAACGTTAAGTTCTTAGCTGCTTATTATCGAATTAATGGGATGGGGTCAGAATGCACGACCATGGTCGACCCTCCTCCCCCTTTGTTGTTCTACTCGTTACAGCTCGAACGAAGGCAGCACGGTGCAACGACACTGAACGGGAATGAGGAGGAACACAGAGAAGGAGCGCGGCACCGTCGCGCCGCGCCGTTGAGGCCGAAAGAAGCCGCGGCCGGTGTCGAGCCGCGGTGCCGTCGCGCCTCATCTGAGAACCACAAAGAGGCCGAGGCCGGAGCAGGGCCATGAAGGAGGGGCACGGCACCGTCGCGCCATGCTAGAGAACCACGAAGAGGCTGCGGCGGAGGGGCGCGGCGCCGTCACGCAGCGCTGGTCAGACAAGGCCGCAGCTTATGGCTGCGGCGGTGTAGGGAGTGGCGGCAGGAACCGCCAGCGCATGGAGGGCGGGACCCACAGGGGTCCCGCGGAGGCACACATATTTCCTTTGGACACGATTACGAACCCATTTATTTCCTTTGGTGACCATTATGTTATAATTGATTCCTTATGTATGATTCTTCATGGGACAGACATATTCATTAACATGTTATGATGGGTGAACCCAGATTGAAATAGAATGTAGTTGGTAATGTTTATTTTCATGAGACATTATATTGGGACATGGAGTGAAACTAGATCCTTTATGGGACATTTTCCATCATATTATATTGACTTGGTGGTTAGCCTTACCTCATGTTTATGTAATGTTATATATTATTTCCACATTCCTATGATTACACGATTAAATTTTCCCATGTTATACAAGTTATTCTTCCTTATGTTGATTCATGTTCCATGCCTTTATGTCCTTATATTATTCCTTCTAAGCCATGTGTTATGTTTTATCCCTATGATTCTTCCCTTACTAAGTTTTTTAGCTCATCCCGTTTGTTAATGTATTCCCTAGGTCATCCTATGTAGATATATGAGCTCAATGGAAGTTACGATCTCTTTATGGATGAATAAAATAAAAAAGTTTTATTATATATCCATGTTTTGAGATTTATGCACATAATCATCCAAATACAGTATACATTATAATCCATGGATTGAAATTTGATGTTTAATTATTCTTAAAATCATGTAATAAAATGTGTAAAATGCTTGGGTAACTCTAGTCATTCCCATTTAGTGTAATTATTATGGGTCCTCATGGCTATTTAATATAAAGGAGAGATTCCATTCCAATTCATTATAATTCAAAAGGGTCATCATTACTATTCACTATAGTTATTTAGGGTCTTCATGTCCTTATATCTTATCATTGATAAAATAAAAATTTACCTTAATATGAGCCAAGTTATAATCCACATATCAATTACATGTAATAATGAAAAGGGTGTAATCATTTTCCATTTAAATATGTGATTTCGGATTACCGCTCACCTATAGTCAATTAAATTCATTATTATTTTCCCATGCACAAGAAATGTGTTCCACTACTTTAATTACATATCAAAATGGTATTATTATTTTAAATTGATCCCAAACACATCATTTTGTGTTTTAGGATTAAGAGATTATGGCCATATTGGCATATAAGGGGGCACATCCAAAGTTATGGATCACTACTATGTTGTCTATAGTAATAAGAATTTGGGTTCTAAAAAATCATTATATTCCAAGAAGGTCAACCAATTTAATGATATTAAAATTTAAAGGAATGGAATAGTGAAACTAGAATGTTCCATAGTGCCGTAAATTACAAAAACACTAAACCAAAGGGATAATTTATTATCCACCTACCTCATGCTCTAATAACTCACCTTATCTAATATCAATCATTGATTTGGTCCGAATCTAAGAAATATGAAGAATGGATGAACTCCCGGGAAATAGGACATATGATCCTTCAATTTAATAGCATTTCGAGGATAATAAAAATAATTAATGGATAAAAAGGAATCAAAAACAAATTTGTGGATATCTAATTATATTGACGAATGTTAAAATAGACACTAGATTGATAAGTTATAAAAACATCTAGGTTAGGCCTAGGTGGGAACTCAATTGGAGAAGAATTCCAATGTATAATGGAGAATAGGGAAAAGAAGTGAAGGGTTAAAAATATATCTCATTAAGGGAATTCTGGTAAAATTTCCCATGAAATAGAGGTCACATGGTATTTCCACATGGTTTTACAAACTGTGTGCTAGTTGTGCACCTCCCACTCCTTAAGAAGGGAACCTTCATGATTTGGATGCACGGTTAAGGAAACTGTGTAGAAATTGTTTGAATATCCTTTATTAAAAACTGTATAAATATCACATGGGTGTACAGACCTTGTATCACTATTAGGGAAATCTATTTACCTTGGTTCAACTCACTCTTCATCCCCATATGGTTTAGGGAAACCGTGCAGCCATTTGTTTTCCACTGGATAGGGTTTCGAGATCTGAGAAAGGCCCAAACACCCCTATAACCTATGTGAGGTCATTTGGAATTCATTATAGATCCATAATAAATAATTTGACAAAATTTAAAAGGATTCATACCTAATAAAAAATTTGGTATCTTACTACCTTCCCCCATAAATGAACCCATCACTGAGTTCACCTTTTAATGGATCGAAAACCTCATCTAAGAATAATTCTTCCCACCGAGCATGTGTGTCAGCCTCCCACTCCCATGTCTCATCTTGTAACCATTTGTTCATCCATAGCACCCATACTAAAGGGAAATAAAAATCTTGGGGATACTTCATGGTCCGATCCACAATATGTATAGGACACTCCAGAAATGAAGAATCAACATCTATCCCAACATCCTCAGGATGAAATGTAGGAGATGGGTTTCCATGATAAAGATGGAGCTGTGAAATGTGGAAGACATCATGCACAGAACAAAACATATTTGGTAAAAGAATATAATAGGATACTAGGATGAATTTCTAAAAAATCACAAATAGCCTGATAAAGCATAGTAAGAGGTTCCCTTGCCTCTAAATCCACCTAGGCCCATGTCTAGGCGATACTCGATTGAATGCCCAATCACCGACCAAGAACTCTAAAGGCAGTTAATGATGGTCATGATGTGATTACTATCTATACTAATCTATAAAAATCCACTTCCAGATAATATGAACATGCTCTCATGTATCTAGATTGAGAAAATGAACCAGTAGTGCCGGCTCTCATGCCTCTAACCAGCATAGGGGTGAATGGAATAACCTACCACATATGGCCTCATAAGGAGATATCTAAATCATTGCATGAAAACAATTATTGTAAGTGAAATCAATCAGAGGGATATTCTTTTCCCAAGAACCAATGAAATCAAGGATGTATTCATAGATCTTATACTCAAGAACATTTATATTAAATTCTATATAACCATTGGTCTGGGGTTGAAATGATGTGATCAAAATAACCTATGTACCCATATCCTTATACAATCCCTTCCAAAACCACGATGTAATGTACATTTGTTATTCTGAAACAATATTTTGATGGGCATGTGTAGTTAGATAATCTTACAGACTTACAATCTTCTAAGATCATAAACTGAGAAATTCTCTAATATAGGATGTAAGTGGTCTACTTTCAATAGTCAATCCTTGAATACCCAAACTACTTCTCTACCTCGAGGAAACCTTGATAATTCGATGAAAAAATCTATAGAAACAACCTACTATTTCTATTCTGAGACTAGTAATAACTTTAGAAAGACTACCGGTCATTGGTGCTCTACCTTCACCTAATAACATATCAATTTTGTTGATAAAACATATTAAATGATGCTTCATCTGTGGACACTAATACTATTGGTGCATATGATGATAAATTTTTGAGATACATAGGTGAAAAAGACATTAAGTTGCAAGGAATCTTGTATAATATTCTCTATTATATATATGGGATCCCAGATATGACCATCTATATGTTGTATTTCTTTCTCATTGATAAACAAATATTGAGGTGGGTCCTCACCTGAAATACCCTCTCATAGGACCAGGCCCCAAGGATCTGAAAATTATCCCATATTTTCCTTCTCCATATGTGAATAGGTAACTGATAACAATGTTAGTAAAAATTGTCCATGATTTCCCTAAATATCAATGTTCATATTAGAAAACGAATCCATATGCTTCCACTTTCTATAGGCCTCTTGGACAACCATAGTCCAAGTCCTACGAATTAGAGAATCGAAAAAAATTAATTTTCAAGGAGTACAGGATAGATTGATGTCCCAAGACTATAGATATTCAAGCCATTGTCATTACCAAATATTTAATTCTCATTATGAAAATATATACCTAAGGATTTTGTTGTCCACGAACTCCAAAAAATGATATCCAAATAGGTAAATCTGCCAACATCGCATGACGTGTACAATATCTACCATCATGAGATCATGAATTGGGTAATTATATTCTTATGGCCTCAACTTCGATGACCCGTACATTATGACTCTATCATCCAACATTAGAGCTACACCAATCTTGAGACCTAATGCATCATAATAGATTTTATATATCCTACTTGACTGTAGAAAAATCTGGATTGGAACAGAAGTCAATCTCCCTTTTAACTCCTAATGGGATATCTCATAGGATTTATACCATATAAAGTTCAAACCATTCTTTTGAAATCTTTGTAAGATGTGCGGAAATGTGTGAGAAGTCCTGTATAAAACAACATGTAGTAACCATCTAGCCTCAACAAACATTTTACATCAAATACATTTTTGGGATGCTCCCATGTAACTATAGATTTCTCCTTCTCTATCTTAATTGAATTTCCTGGTTCTCAGATAATATTACCTATGATGTATACATTTTCTATCTAGAATTTCATTTTACATAGCTTAGCATGCAGATGGTTTTATATCAATGTATTCAAAATGATCTGAAGATGTGTTCCATGGTCACTACTAGTATGATAATATAACATGATATCATTTATGAATACCATGAAAATGAAATCCACATTGGGATGGAAAAACTATACATCAATTGTATGAACATAGAAAGAAAATTCGTAATACCGAAAGACATCACACGATTCTCATATAACCCATATCAAGTATGAAAAATCATACATGGGATATCTGAAGGTCAGAATGAAACCTGATGATAGATCATTCTCAATTTGATCTTCGATAATAACTTTAATCATCTAATATAGTCATCTAGAACGTCTATACTTGTAAAGGGATAAACAAGTTTCACTATAAGATGATTTGACTTCTTATTATCCACACATAGCCTGATGGTTACATCCACATTCATGGAAATTATTGCTAGAAAATCTAGGTAAAAGTATTGATACTTATGAAACTCTTGACCTCCAAATCTTCAAGATTCCTTTTGAGCTCCTACAACATAGTAGTATCCATCCATTATGTTGGAATGGATATCAGTGAATCCCCATCCACTATCTCGATAGTAAATTCTCCAAATATCTCTAGAGGTAATCCAAAAATGTATTTGGGGGAATGCATTCTTGAATCAATATACTATAGAAGGAAACTCAATCCAATTTATTCCTAGATCATTCAGGTAAAGAATATAAATCTATGAAGTCAGTCCACCTATCCCAAGATTCTCTAGTCTAGACCTACCTACCTAGAAATCCGACTTTCCTTTGTGAATATAAAAAACACCCTCTAGTGATGTAAATGACACACTCCATTTACAACAATACAAAAAGGAATGATTGAAAACAAACTAGTGCATCATGAGATTGAAATAAAATCCAGTCTTGTGGATGATGGAGAGGTTCCACAACAAACAATGGTAACCTACCTCAAGAGGATAGTCCAGGTATTATCCTATGCTCTTTGATCGTATTCCCAAAGGCATATCGAGCATCATTAAACCAAAAGTGTACTATACACTCCAAAAACATGTATAGATATGAAATAATGTGATTAATATTTATAGAATATGGATGAAATGATACTATAGGCTACTAGAATAGTAGCTTAAACCGTAGATGGTCCAGTATCCTAATATTAAGTATTAAAAGCCCTAAATATACATGGACTGATCCACAACCCTATATTGAATGAAGAATACCTAGGGTAGTTCTTATTTGTTTTTGTAGCATATATGAAGCTTGGATACCACAACCATGATTCCCTCCTAATCATGTGTGGCTAGAAGTTATCCAACTACCTACCTAGTAAGGGACTACTAAACTAGCTCCTAAAGGTGATGCTAGCATGAATTCTCTACCACTCAAAATAGATGGGATGGTCGACCAGAATCCCTAATGATACCCCAACCATCCCTAGTATCATCACCCAATGGGTTCTCTGGGACAATAGGGTATCTTATTCCCAGGCACCGCACACTAGTGAAATACCACATATCTATATATGGGATTCAACTAGATTCTGTTTCTCCCATGCGTATTCTCAAATAATATCTTCCGACTACTAGTAGAAACACTACTCTATCTTGGTTCTGTACCACCCTGGATCACCCAGTCTTCTTCCCTTATGTTTTTATTAGTTAGACAAGGTCAATTTAACTATTTTATATATGGTATACAAGTGGAAAATATTTACTTGACAACAAAAAGGATGCCTCCGAACATCTTTAAATCATCTCACTATCTCTGGCTCATCTGTAGTATATATAGGTGTGATGTCCTAAGGCTCTGGAATATGGTATGAATTGTCTATAAAGTACATTAAAACATATTGTAGTTTTAGGAATTCAATAGTATAATCCTCCCTCATGATATCATTAAATAAATAATCAAATAATCTTGACTAGAATTCCCTACATGTCACATCCCTATACTAACCATATTATTTATAATATCTCAGTAGAATTTTTCGGACCCTATTAACGTATAGGTAGACAGGTTCCCTATACTATTAATAGGTGTCTCTACATTCTTGAATATAGAAATAATAGTCTTGAGACATAACTATACAACTTGTGGTCCTCCATCCCGAAACATTGTGGGCCGATGCTGCTTCTGGAACTCTCAAGTCAACTCTCCCATAGTAGGGGCAGAGCACAGAGTTCCCTATAATGTCTGTATAAGGTATAGATTTTCTCTTGGAATCATTGTATCATTTCCATTGTCGGGAACATGTGGAGGTGTCATAGGAGGAACTACTAGATGTATAACTAGTGGTTTAGGGCCCACGAACAATGGGGAACAGTCGTCACAACCCTTCTAGCATATGACCAGAGGATTTTATGGTGTAATTGCTCTAAAATTAAAAAACACACACCTAAAAAGGGATTTTATAAAATCATAATCCATAGATATAGACATAGAACATGTAAAAAGACTTTTTACATATTAATCAACCCCCTATTCTAGCTCAATGATTCAGGTGTGGGTGAAATGAACCTTTTTATAGTTCAATAGAGATGTTACCTACTTTACACTAATAAGGTCAGAAATGGGTCAAGATCTTTGTTTTTGAATTTCAATTTTATTTTTATATTCATAAGTAAATTTCATATCAAATATTTGAACCAAATGATTCACTACAATGAATCCATAAGGTCCCTTTAACCTTATTAACCAAAGTGCGGTGTCCAGTAAATGCATACCATAACACGTTATAGTCCATGAGACCAATGGCCCATGACTCAAAAAGACATTATTGAATGAATAGGGTGTGTGCAATTGCATATACAAAAAAAATTAGGTTATGGTATAAAATGTTATAAAAAACAATAATTTTTTCTTCATTCCATTCAAGAATCATTAGGCAAAAAAATTCTATTTTAATAAATCAACAAACTCATGGAAATCATAGTAAATTGAAACAACACAAAGGTCCAATATGGCATGGAATATGCTTGGAATGAGAATTTTCTACAAGGTTCCTAATATGATGCATCCTCAATGCTTCCTTTACCTTATCTCATCTAGAAAAATATAAAATATAAACTTAAATCATATCAATAGTATTATAAATATTCAAGTGCATCACCCAATAATGGAATAAAACTATCTATAATTAGAAAAATAAGTAAATAAAAAATTCTATTAAAGGAAATTTGGATTTTATTGGTACATGGGATAACTAATCCAATGAAATACTCATTACTGAACCCTATACCCTTTCTAATCTCTTGTCTATTGTCTAAAAATTAAAAAGAAAAAAATAAAGATTCTCTGATACAACATTGTGGCTTCCCAAACTCAGGTTCCACTCAGGGGCACCTTGATCTCTGTTCACCACATAGACTCAAGCACATCTACCTAAATGCTAGAGGATTCCAACTAAAATCTAGGTCCATGGATGTCTCCCTAGGGAGACTATTCCATCATTAATAGAGCTAAAAATGGTATAATCAATAGATAAATAGAAAAAGCAGTATACCATTGAATAAGTAATAGGAACATTCACAGATAACAAAGCATTGAATAAAAATCAAATGAAGTAAACTGAATCATATATAAAAGGATAATAATATAGTTCGTGTATATATAAATCATGAAATGATATATACAATTAACATGTATAAGTATTATACAAATCATAAAAAATTGCCCAAAAAATTTATCGAGCATCCTAAGATCTAGCCCAATCATCTTCCACCATGGTCTAGCCAAATACATGCTAGAATGTCATGCATCGGTAAGAGGGAGATTCACATTATCTACACCTGCAAAAATATAATATATCTAGGTTCCATAATTATCCTGAATAGGGTGTGAGATAAATCTTAGTAGGCCACAGAAAATGATGTCTATAAATATTATATCTATGTATATATCATGGTAGTGTAAAGATATAAAAATGTAAAGAAGTAATAACTATTATAAATGAATCAACTCTAGTTCCCAATGGAAACAAGCATGACTATACATGATTTAGCCCATGTTGGAATAATTATGAATAAGTTTCAAGGCACACAATGTCTGGTATGAAATTTATAAAGGAATTTATGCCCAGTATCATGGTAGTAAAGGGGACACAATAACCAATATATTGTAATAGGGACACCATGCATATTACCAAAAAAATATGGATTCCATGCACAATATGATGTATAGGGTCTCCATTCCTAGTATCATAGTAAGGGAAGTAATTCACATATATTTTCACATTTATATAAGAATCTCCATGATCATATCATGTCACATTTATATAAGGGTCTCCATCCTCATATCATATCACATTTATATAAGGATATCCGTTCCCATTTAATTATAAAAAATTTTTCCATTAAAATTTAGTATAATGATTAAATGTTTTCAATACCTTTTAATATATATCATGAGGGATGTCATTCCAATTTAGTGAAATTTTGCAAAAGGGTCTTCATTCTCATTCAATGAAATTCATAAGGTTCATCATGCCAATTCAATATATTTATTAAGGTTCATTGTTCCATTTTGTATTATTATTGATAAAATAACCATTGACCTTAAAACCAGCTAATGTATAGTCTATTTATCTTTTCAATTCAATAATTACAATGGTGTAACCATTGTCCATTTAATTAAGTGACATGTGATAATCAGTCACCTCTAATCAATTCAACTCATTATAATTATCATGGTCGCTATCCATGATCTTCCACTACATTTATTTTGTATCAACATGGTAATATTATTTTGATTTAATGTGCAACAAACCATTTTTGTTTTTGGATTAAGATCATAAGGCTGACAAGGAATATTAGAGGGCACAACCAAAGGGATGGCTCACTAATTGGTTATCCATCTCAATAAGAGGTTGGTTTCAAAAAATTATTTAGGTTCCAATCAAGGAAACCAATTTAATGTTGTAATAATTTTGGGGAAACACATAATGAAATTACCATGAGGAACAATGACACATATTTTAAATCCAAAAAACATGATGGATAATTAATAAACCACCAAACTCATGCTAGTATAACTCTCCTCATCCATTATAAACCATTTATTTGGTATGTATCAGATAAAATCTGAAGAATGCATAAATGAGATGAATATATGATATATGAGAATTCACCACTATAACATTATCATGGAGAACAGAAACAATGAAAAAATAAAAAGGATTCAATATCTTACCATTTTCTATCCAATGAGATTGATAGAAGTTAATGAATACACAATTTTGAGATGTTATCAAAAAGCATATGTTAGGCCCTGTTGGGAACTCAATATGAGAAGAAATACTTTTCACCATCGAGAATGGGTAAAAAGAATAGGATGGTAAAAATTATAACTAATTAAGTGAATTTTGTAAAATATTCCCATGAAAAAGGGTCACATGGTTTAGACACATGGTTGGAAAAAAAAGAGCCAACCATGAACCAACCATTATTAAAAGAGGGTACCTGCATGGGTAGGCAACATGGTTATGAAAACTGGGTGCCAACTATGAGAATATCCATTGCTAAAACTAAAAACATTTCTCATGGGTGTGTAGCCCTTGGCACATGGTTAAGAAAAAATGATTTTTCTACTTCATCACACTATCCAACCCTACACTGCTATGGGAAACTATTTGTCCTGTGTCACATGGTTTCTACTAACCATTTAGGTAATATCATTTCCAACTGGCTAGGGTTCCATGCTCCAAAAATCCCCAAACATCCCTATAACTTCCATGAAATCATTACGAATCTAAAATAGGTCAATAAATAATTATTTGACCAAATTTTAAGGGATTCATAACTAATATGGTATTAGGGTTCTTACAAGGCACGACTCATATAGAATTTATAGATAACTCATATGTAGGGTCCAATGAGTCATAATCAACCTGAAATTACTCCTACATATCATTGGATAACTCATACAAAACATAAATTGACTCATACATTGTCTGGAGTGATTTTTAAAAAATTTAGAATGACTCATACATAGTTATTACCTTTTCCAAAATATTACATTAATATAATAATAATGACTTATATTAATATATCCAAATGACTTATTTTCAAAATGAATTTGCAAAATCATAGATTCTCCACCGAATTAAAAATACCATTATAAAATCAATAACATCTTATAAAACAATTACATCCATCTCTGAGCAACCTAAAAATAGTCCATGAATGTTCCAACCCATTTTCTACATTTTCTATTATGATGTTGACAAAATATAAAATAAATGCCATTAATTTCAAGGGGTACTTAAATCTCAGACTTTGGATTTGTTATCAAAACAAATTTAAATTTTCTCAAGGCTACTGAAACTCATTCATGATTTATGAAACCCTAATCAAGAATCACTAAATCATGTCCCATTAAAAATAAAATGACTCCTAAAAACATAGTATAGTTTAATATAATTTTATTGGTTTTATTTCAACCCTAGATGACAAATAACATTTATCCATGTTATTGAAATCATTTTCCACATTATTTCTATCAAACCTATACAAATGATCCCCCTTTTTCAATATAAAAAACATTAGATAAAAAAATAATTACATACTATCCTTTTGATAATCTAGTCCCCATTTTACAAAAAAATATTTATATAAATTTTCCCTCTATCTTTGAGAATATATTCTAAATCCTTATAAGGATATGTTTCCACAGATTTTTCTGTGAGAGGGTAAGGCTAAATAAGAAGTTTCATCCTTAGTTTGGATAAAATATCCTTTAACAATGATTTAATGAAAATATATGAAATGTAACACCACAATGTTTTATGATATATTATTATTTAAAAAAAATGAATTTCATTGATAGATTGTTTTATACACAATGCTGAGTTCAAATGACAAATTGTTTATGATTAAATTGTTTTTATTAGATATAAGAATTATTTCCTAGCCATTGGATTTTAGTGTATTAATAAGACTAGGTAAATTCCAAAAAATTATTTATTATACATGTATAACATAAACTCATTAATTTTAAATTTCTTATAACTGAAAATAAAATCATATGAAGGTAAAAGCTATATTTCTTAGAAAATTAGTTTTTCTTCACACAATAAGTTATTATCTTAATAAATTAAATTAATATTTATATATTAATAATTTTACTGAAATTTATATAATAATTATTAAATAATGTTTTTTAATATTCATCTAATGGATTTAACTAGGAGTGAAATAATAAAATATCCAATTTAATGCTTAAAATTGTTTTTTCTAAAAATTGTTTTCTTTCGGTTTTGTGTGTTTATTCTAAAATGAATCACTGCCACATATAAATAAATTGAATATTTTAAAATAGATTAATTTTTTAATCATAATAATAAAACTTATTTAAAAGGGTTACTTGAATTTTTTATCATTATGAATAGTAACAATGATAAAGATTCGTCACCTTGGTAAAATAGGTACAGCTGGGACAAAACTATGGGGTAAAAATTTAAAATATATATAACACTTGAATTTAACAATTTACATGATTGGTTTTCAACTATCGATATGTTTTTGGAGTGAAAAAAGGAATTTTAAACCATTATTTTGAATCTCAAAACCCAATATTGACTTTTGTGAAGATGTGTTACATTTTATTCAAATTAATAACAATTTTGGAATCTTCATTTAATGGTATGTTTGGAAGGCTCCATTCAGTTTTTTATTTTCAAAATAGTATAAAAAACTTCATTTTAATTAAAAATCATTCCTGGAAATTGACTTCTACATTTTATTTCAATGAAAAATTATATTTACGCTTAAATTAGGTATTTTCCTAAAAGTATTTTTTCATGCATTTTATGTTATTACAATAAATGTAATTTCTACCACCAATAGATATTAAATATAGTGAAAATGATTCATAATTTGGCATTATAATATACAAAAAAATTAGAATGAACCTTTTTTTCAGATAATTATGTTATAATACTAAAATGTTTTGTTACAACAGTTAAGGTTAAAATGTGATAATAGTGGTTTCACTATGTAATAATGATTAAAAAGCCTTCAATTTTTTTTAAATTGTATTTGTTAAGTTTATTTTTACTCTATCATAACATATCATCAATGTTTTGGTCCATAGTGCCACTTTATATAATTTTAATATATATATATTATAATTAGATATTGTATATAATTCCTTGTGTATCATTTCCCTCACATATAATTAGGAACCTTATCTCCTCCATTATTAACAATGTTTGATCCTAATATATCATCCAATACCTTCCTTAATACCATCATATATTCCATTCCCAGTTCTTATAGTTTTTGGTATTTCCAAAATACCATCCTTTTAGGGCCTATGGTGTGATCCAAAGAAGGTTTCTCAACAAATTTGTATTAATGAGGATGTTTAGACTATCATAGCATACATGATTTGAGTGTAATATATTGAGATGTTTTATGATATGATAATTCAATAATAAATATTTAACCTAGTTTACCCAAGGTTTATTTTACATGTTGAGGTTGGGAACATGTATTATGATTTTACAATTTTGATAATTATACATGCATAACATTGACTTGGTTGTTCTTATTAAGGGGATGGAATACTAAAGAAAGTGTTATGTTCACCACTAATTTTAAATATTTATTTATATGGGATTTTAGAAGATTTATCAAGATATTTTAGTTTCATAAAAAGGTTTTATATAATGGTGTTGGTGTTTGATGAATGTACTATGAATTACTGAGGTATATGTAATGACTGGTGAATTTATTGTTCATTTCCATCAGAGGAAATTTGATTTTTTGGATCCTAAGGAGGGATTAATTAATAATTTAGATTCAAATTTGAATTAAAAAAATTAAAAAAATCCCCGCTATGTGTTTTTTGTTGTAATCCAAGGAATGAGGTGGGTCTTGCATTCTCAAATGAATATTGGAGTAAGGTACAGGTGGAATTTCTATGAATCCTTGATTCATACAGTATGTCATGTTGCAACATATGGGTGTTATGATATGGGTTGTTTTGCGTGTGATATTTTTTAAATTCTTATAATTTTTGGTGAGTAGTATGAAATGGAAAAAATATATATGTAATGGAAATTCCAAGTAAAAAATTTATGAATTTACAATGTTTTGAGCAACACTATGATATATACTGTTTAACCTTATCATGCATAAGTGGCACCTTTTGATACATAAAGTTTACCTTGGGATATGTAAAGGTTAAATTCGGGTTACCATGTAGTATAAAAGGGAAAAAATGGTAAATGCCTCAATATTTATGGGATTTTTTGGATAGTATGTAATGGTTACTCTATATGTAAGGGATAGAAAATGGTAATGTGCCTAATACCATAGGTTTATCCTTTTATATGTAAGGGTTACACTGATATGTATGGGTATGGAGAATTGTTGAAGTACATTATATATAAGGGTTACCTTGTGATATATAAAGTATACTCTTATATGTAGGGTTCCTGAGAATTGGTATGATATTTTATATTTTCAGGGTTACCCTTCGACACATAAGGGCTTCCATCTTGATATGTAAGGTATATCAGAATTCATAAATTCCATATTACATAAACATATAATAATAATTAATGGTTATAATGAAGGGTTTCTTGATATGTAAGCATTATAGAATTTTTAAAAATTAGTTGGATGGTCTATAGTTCATGTAATGGCTAAGGGATACCATGTCATAAATGTGACACAAGGGTAGAGGTTAACAATATAGTGGGTAGTCTTAATTAGGGAAGTCCTTTAATATGAAGTAGCATAAAGCTACTTTAGGTGGTTGATTGCACTATCGGGCCTGGGGTTTCATCATAACGCACCAATATATGCCTGGGCGGTTGGTCAATATTCTTTGGGCCACCCTAGAAGGTGACCCTGCACCGTGATGAAGATTGTCACACAATAATATGAACATTTTTAGTAAAGTCTATGTTTTTTGTTATAGGTGGGGAACCCATACCACAACATTGATTTAGGGACCATTGCATGATGGATGATTAGAAGAGGAATTGTGGCCCACGACTATATGTTATTCTGTAATTGGACATCTATCTAGTTTATTATCATCAGGGGGTGGATGATAATTTGGGGATTTCAAATTTGGAACCCCCTTCAAATTTATTATTTTTTAAGATGTATGAATATTAAAAGGTTTAACTAACATACCAATCCCATTATCCTTTTCAACCTCCATGATCGATGGAGATTGAAGGGGGTTTCCTCATCATTAATGGAATGATTTTCTTCTTTTCCTTAGTTTTTATCCTCCATTGTAATATGCTGTAAATGGTGTTTCTAGGATAGGTTTGGAGAAACAATTCCACCTAATTTTTTTTAATTTTACTAATATTATTGGGTTTTGTTTTATTTAATAAGGGGATATCATGATAGGATAAAAAAATAGGTTTTATAAAGATTCAATGTGGTATGTCACTACATGAGTTATTTATGGATTTTCATTATATTGAGTGAAATTGATGAATGTGTAAAACTGTGAATTTTGTATTTTGTAAAATGTGTTTGAGGTGGATATAGGAGGCTGGGAGTACCTCATTTTTAAATATTTATCCTCATAATATCACCCAAGACCCATGATTAATGATATCGGTTGATTGATCTTGGTTTCAATTGATGGAAAAAAATTTCTTAAATTGAGTAACTCATGATAAGGTTGGGGGTACTTATTAAACATTACCATATGAATGTTTAAGAATTATTATGCATATATAATTTAAAATATCGGTTCAGGTAGAATGGTTAGGTGATATGAGCACCCTCGGTTAAGGAACCAAGGGGTGTTGAAACTCTTATGTTTGAAGCGAGTGATCTTGTGATTATTATGGAATGAAAATCACTTGATGTTTAAATCAAAAAATTTTATGGATATAATTTGGGTTTATGAGGGTTAGAGATTTTTCATTGATCTTTAGAGAAGATATGAATATCATAGATATATTATGAGGGTTGTTTGGATAGATATGAAGGGCATAATTTATGTTCTTGATAATCAAATGACTATACTGAGAGTGGGTAAATCAGTGCAGCATAAAACAATAAATTTGGTTTTTTACTTTTATAATAAAACAATATATTATGTTATGTTCAAATTAACTCACATTAGTAATAACACATATCCTTTGTTGGAATATTATAATATAAAAAAGATAAAGGCACACATGTGTTTTTACAAGGATCATCCTCAAAGTCAGAGTATACACTTTAATGTACTAGATTTTTATCCAATACAACATATTTCACACTAATATTTTTTTATCAATACAAGTGTTTAAGAAATATTTTATCTTTAGGACCATGATTCCCATCAATAAAATGCATCATAAATGTTATTTTATTTCCCTATAGATAAAATATAAACAAATAACACCAGATAAGATAGGTCTTATTTTCGATATAGGTTTCTTCATTAAAAAATGTTAGATCCTCCTATTTGAAATAGTAAGATAATATTACATAAAAATATCTCACTCTCAAAAAGACAAACCCATTCAAAATATTTTAGGTAAACAAATTCTAATGAACTTGGTCTACTCAACTCAGTGTATGAAAAATTGTTGAGGGTTTGCTTATTCTTCCCCACACAGAATCATCCTTGTAAGCGTACATAAGTATAATTTTTAAGGGACTACAAAATATTATTTAGGATACCCAAATTAATAATGTCTTAAAATTATTCTTTCATACCATCCCTTGTTTATTACCTCCAGATTCAATTTTATTCTATATTCCCTCTTAATTTTCAAGAGCCTCGATATTTCCCAAATACTTTCTGTCACGAGCATTAAATCAGTCCTTTAATTTTCAATATCCATAAGTAGAAAATCAAAAATAAATTTAAAAAAACCTAACTAAAAGAAAAAATATAATGTTTTTATCTTTTGGCTCATTATTATTTTTCATGGATCGCTCACTAACTCATTTACATTGGATGGATTACCATATTCTAATGACATGTTACAAAACACCCCCATACATTTTGACTTCTAAAAATACAATTATCAATATTATTAATAAAATGGAAAAAAATATTTCTACGTTAAAAAATTATTTTCAAAACTAAACTCATTAAGGTAAGGATATGTCATAGATCAATTGCATATGAGAACATAGCTTCCTAATACAGTAGAATTTTTAATACTTATATTGAATCATAATATGGTTTCCATTTGATTTTAGGAATCTAGAAATTGAAAAGAATAATCAAAATTATATATAAATGTTTCATAACTATAAATAAAAACATATGAGTCATTTTATATCCATTTGTTCTTAACCATGTTCTTGTTTTTTATGATGTGGGGATCATGGTTAGTTCATGTTTTAGGAGTCACAATTTAATTTGATGTTTTAATCACTAAGGAACTACCCAATCATCATGAAGTTATATATCTTATTCAAAAGTAAATTATGGTATAACTATTTCATATCTATATAAATTTAAATTTTTTATGGCACGAAACATACAAAACTTATAGATAAGTAACACGTAGAGTCTATTGATGCATATATAGCTTGAAATTACTCAAATGTTGCATTGGATGACTCATATACAAACATAAATTGAATCATAAAAAGTCCTAAAATGATATTTATATAGGCCCAAATTTCTCATACATTGTTCATGTTTATTTATAATACACTAATTTACTAAGAATGGCTCATACACAGACTGCCAAATGGCTCATTCAAAAAATGAATTTTCAAAATTATGTATTCTCCACCGAATTCTAGTTTACATTATAAAATAAATATCCTCTTCTAACAAAATTCATACAATATATAATCAGCCTAAAATCTTTCAAAAAATTCCACCAGTCACTTTACATATTTTCTCTTCAGATATTGACAATAAATACAATAACTAGAAACACGTCCATGGGGAACATCAATATACCCCAGAGGATTTATTATTGATTAAATTTAAACTAATACTCAAGCTAATCAAACCCGTCAATGAAATATGTAACCTCAGTCTAGAATTATTAAATAAAATAATTTAAAAAATTTGATTTATCTTATAACTAAACCATAAGGTAATGCTTTTTGGAGGTAATTTCATATGTTCGTGATAAGTTTCATTTATCCATGTCATTAAAAAGGATTTTCACCCTAATTTTATTTAAACAATCACAAATAATCCCCCTTTTTAAAAATAACCATAGATTTAGATAAAAAGTATTTTTACACTCCCCTATTGATAGATTTAACCCCCATTTAAAAATATGAGTAATTTCAAATTTGCCACCCCCGTTGAATACATAATCAAATTATTTGTTTGGTTATGTTTGCACACATTTTTGAGAGAGCGTATGGATGAAAAATATTTTTCAAACATAATTCAGATAACCTATACATTGTAAATAGTTTAGTGAAAATATCTAAAATTTAACACACTAATATTTTATGATATATTTATCTTTAGATATATTTAATTTATAGGATATCATTCTTAATACACAACACCATGATTAAAAGAACAACAATATATGATTTAATTGTTATTATTCAATGTGATAATTATTACCTATCCATTATATTTGAGTATATGAATAGGGTTAACTAAATTAGGAAACATTATTATTTGAACGTGTTTAAAATGAATTAATTGGTTATAAATTGGATATAAATAAAAATAAATGTACTCAAAAGAAAAATAGATGTTTTTGTAGAAAAAAAGGTTTTTATTCACACAATGCATTTTTATAATAATTAATTAAATTAATCTATATCGATGAATTGTTATAATAAAATTTAAAAATTATATATTTAATAAATGTTTTAATTATAATATATTTTTTTTACTAGTAATGGAATAAGAACAAATCCTTTTTTCATAGTAATGATTTTTCTAAAAAAGTTTTTCTTTGCATTTTTCATGCATATTCCAAAATAAATTATATCCCATAATGAAATTGAATATTTTTAAATGTATTTAGTATTTATAATTATTAAAATTAATATAATTTAATTGGTACAATAGTAATTTTGATCATTAGAAATAGTAACCTCTATAATGATCATTCGTCTCGGTAAAATAGGTAAAAAAGGGATAAAATCCTGGGTACGACTTGACAATACAACTTAAACATTAATTTATTCTATTTTATGAGCGGTGATAGACCAAATATTTTTTTTAAGAAGTTAAATAATTTATTTTAAAGAAATATTTAGAACATAGGAACACAATAACGATTTTTGTGAAGATAAGTAACATTTTAATCAAATTAAGATCTTTTTTGGGTATTTCCATTTAATGGTATGGTTGGAAGGTTAAATTTAATTTTGTATTGATAAAATTTTCTGAGAAACTTTAATTTTGTACAAAATATAAAAATATCATGGGAACCAAAATTTTATTTAATTAAATGTAAAATTATTTTTATGCTTAAATCATGTATTCTTCTAAAAACTATTATTCAGGGGTTTTCAGTTATTATATTAAATGTAATTTATGCCACGTATAGAAATTTAATATGATAACATAGATTCAAAATTTGTGATAACATTTTCCAAATTTTTCTTATAAGGACCCATTGTTTATCATATAATTATATTTTCATGGTAAAAAGTTATGTGATCATAGTTAAGGTTAAAATTGGATTAATGTTTTTTAACTTGGAGATAAGGATTTAAATGTAGCCAAATTTTTTAAAAATATGTTATTTATTTTTTTCAACAATAAACATCTTATATTATAAATTTTGGTGTCGTTGTTTGACATAACATGATTATGAAATATATTATAATAAAATATTTTTAATTATTTCAAAGAGTATACTTTCCCTCACATATAAAAGGGGGCCTCCCCTCCTTTATTATTAACAAATTATGGACCCAAATATCAAAAACTACTTGGCCAATTACCATCCAATATTCCATCCATATATATCTGATCTTATTTGATGTCCAAAATACCATCCTTCCAAGTCATAACAAGTCAGACACAAGAGGTTTGTCCACATAGATGTATAACTCAGGACCAAGCACTTTGATTTTTATTTCTTTTAATACCACCTATAAATATATGCTATCAATTATAAAATAATTATTGATGCATCTTTAAAATACATAATTATTATTATGATGATTTTAAAATCATTATTCAACTATTTTCCATCCTATTGAAAAAGAAAACATTACTCATGCATATGTGTGGACTACCACCTCCATGAAGCTATGCAGTTCATTTTTCATCACTGATTAATATTTATAATTATAATGATAAATTTAATAAATATATTTCATATATATGATATTAATATATTACTATAAAATTATATTTTTACTTAATATTCTTTTATACTATCCATCAGAAAGTGGATATATTATATGTGTGTATGTGTGAAAAACCGTCTACACGATGTGATGAAAATCATTTTTCATCACTAATTTATACAAATATTTAAAAAATATATATATAATGATAACATATAATACCAATAAAATTATTAATATTCTATTTAGGATGGAATTATTATAAAATTACAATGACCATGACTACTGAATCGAGACAATAATGAAAAATGAAGCATTTCTTAATAAGAACATTAATTTTAATAAATAATTGTTAATAAATAAATGATAATATGCTATAAGTAAATAAAATATGGAATGATATATAGGATTATAGTTATATAATATATTTATAATAAAGAAATATTTATTATACAAGAGGTTCAAACACGTATAAAGAGAGATGTCACTTGGGGAAGATATTTATCATTCAATATCATTTTAATCAGAATTTCTTATGATTGAATTTATATTGTGGGAAACTATATGATCATTATCTAATAAATCGCTTTTATTTTATACTCATTTATTTATTTCTATAATTATGATTTTTTAGTGTAATTTTACTCTCTTTGGTACTCAAAATGGTTTAGAATTATTTTTAAGAATAGTGGATCATAATTCATAAAATTTTGTTGAGAATCCTACTCTTCAATATCAAAGTTATTTTAAATTTAATAAAAATTGTTTTAATTATTATCCAATGATTATTTAAATTTATGATTACTAATGTTTAAATTTCAATAAATGATTTAAAACTAATTTCCTTTTTATTTTATAAATGATTTACTTTTTACAGAGGGTGTAAACATAATATTTGTTTTAAAAAATTTAAACATGAAGGAAAATTTACACTATTATGACCAATAAATGATTCAAATATTAAATTAAAAGTTTCCATGGTTATTGTGAATGTAAATTATTCCCATAATATTTGGAATTTTGTTACATTTTTAATATGTGATTTCAAAATGCGAAGGGTATTTTCTCAAAGAATTTTTACACAAATCATTCAATAGAATTTTTCTTCATTGATAACATCCTATGATGTTATTTATGATTTATTTTTGATATAATCTAATGATACTATACTTCTTATTTCACTTTATTTTAATATTATTTTTATTATATATTTATGAAACCCATTTATTTTGAATGTGTTATGTTGTAATGATATGATGAATTCTTTATGATCTTGTGACAAAAATACGAATAAATTATGATCATATGATGGGTGGGATTGGAATTTTATAGACATTCAATTCATTGGTCAAAGATAAATTATTTAAGAAACTTCTACGATATGATAGAGATTGAAAACTCTTAATAAATGATGGAGTTAAAAAACAACTAAAATATTATCAATTTAATAAGCTTTTAAGAGATGGATGAGAAAACTAGGTAGAAGTTACTCCATTGAAAATAATGGAAATATCAAGTTTATATAATTCCATAAAGAATTCATAATTACCAAGATATTATTATGATTATGATTACTATTGTGGCATAAAATTAAAGTGAATTTTTCAAATTTTTATTATATGTTATCATGGATCAGGATTACTATACGATCCTTCCTCACTCTTATGACTCATGTGTTTTGAAAGAATAATTTTTATGCCCGGACAAAATTTTATGAAATATAAAAAATTGGGCATGAACATTGTATGTGTTTATCATAATCTCATTCCCTTATGCATATCATATACTTGAAAATGATCATCGATCGATATCTCTCAATTGTAACATTTATGATTATATGATCTCACCATTTATTATGCTTCCTTTCCTTAGGTAATGAATAATGTTTTTAAGTCGGATATGTCTAAGACACGTACTATGTGAGAATAACTTTGTCAGATATATTGAATATGATTCTTGAAATATTTTTTTCATGAATCTAGTATCCAAATACAATAATACTTTATGATTATGGGGAATTTATTATTATGATATGTATTGAATATCTAAATAAAATTATGTTATTATTTAGTAGTTTATTCTTACACCACCTCAGTTGGTATTGGTGAAGGGTTTATTTAGTTTTTGGATAATAAGGATATTTAACTTCATTGAGAACCCTAGAGATAAGTCTATGTATAGGATAACAACCTAATGTTTTGTTAACGTATATATTGTGTCGTTTTTTGATAAAAAAAACTTTTTATAGATATTGGAAATGGATGTGATTATAACAATGATGAAACTAAGGGTAACAACTCTGAAATTGGTGGATTAAGTATTAACTCAATCCTCACAAATGCACAATGTGTGGTAATAAGACGGTGCACATGACTATTCACTCAAAGTGGATATTCTTGGGTTAATTCATATTTTATTTTCAAACCATTATAAAGTATTTAAATAGATAATAACCATGGATGTACTCAATTAAACCTATTGTTTGGTAAATTCAAAATAAGGTGTCCTGTGAATGATTTTCCATGATTATATGAATTCTCAATATGATAATAAATTATAATGCTAACCATTTTTGTTTCATTAATGTAATGAAGATAGAACAACGAATTTAATGTGGTGACACATACACAAAAATATTAAAGTATCATGTTTGTGTTTTTCCTTATGATATTATTTATATCATGATTTTTTTTGGACGTGTTCATTTATATCCTCAATAATATGATGTTGATTTAGTATTTAAAAATAATAAGGGTACAATGTTCAAATCTAAAGTCTTTATCTCAAATCTGCTTGTAGTTTTTCAGAATATACTTACAGAAAATCTTGATATTCTCCCTATTGTAAAATTTGATGTGATTTGGGGAATATAATGGCCCTATCCGTATAGATCCCATATAAAATTTTGAGGAAGGTAAGTCTCATTTTATATTGTGAATAAATGTATAATCATCTTTTGAAGAGAGGGTGAATATGAAAGTTTAGTGGAATCTACATCCCTTATATAGGTTTACTGCCTTTTTATGAGGGATATTTATCTCACATGGTTTGGAATACAAACATCATCAAATATATGAATATTGTTTATAACTATGACTATTTATATCATGAATATTTTTATGTTATTTCCCTGAATAGAGAAGTTTATTTTTAATTGAACTCATACATGGAACTACACCAATATAAACACACAAAATAGAATATACAAATTATGTTATATGAATTAAAGAAGAAACTCCAATATAATATTTTCAGGGGATCAATATTCCCTATTGAATACCATGGGGGAACCTATTTTTTGTTAAAAAGAATGATGGGTCAATGTGTTATTGCATTGATTGTTGATAACCTAACAAGATCACTATAAAGAACAAGTATCCTATACCCTATATTGATGACTTTTTTATCAACATTGAAGAGCTTAATATATTTCCAAGACTGAACATTATTATAGATATTATCAACTGAGGTTAAAGAAGGAGGATATACCTAATAAATCCTTCTATATGTGGAATGGTCATTATGAATTTACAGTGATACCATTTCGACATAACAATTACCCCTCTATCATCATAGATTTATAAGAGAAAATAATAGCATATTTATCATTTGAAAATTGGGTAAATGTCCTTAATGAAGTAGAATTTGTATTCTAAATTCATAAAGTGTGAATTTTCGTTAAAAAAATATCATTTTTTGGTCATATAATTCCAAGAAAGGGTATATGAGTGGATCCTTCAAAGATGAATGTTATTAAATAATAGACTATACCAACCATTTGGATTAAGATATGTAGTTTTTTTGGGATGTATGGACACTATAAATTCTTTTTGAGGAACTTATCATGATTATAAAATCCAATAACCTTGTTTACTTTGTAGGGATTCATGTTTATTTAGATAAATGAATGTGAGGAAATTTTCAAGGAGCAGAAAATATGGTTTGTTACTGCATATGTACATACACTACTCTATAGTAGAGAAGATTCTGTGACATATACTGATGCATTAAATAATGTATTTGGATGTTTCCTTGTGTAGAATGATATAGTGATATCTTATTCCTCTAGAAAAATGACAATTCATGTGAAAAATTTTCTGACTCTTAATTTGGAGTTTGAAACATAAATTTTATCATTGAAAATATTGATGAATTATCTTTACGGAAAATGATGTGATATATTTATATATCAAAAAATAATGAAGCATATATTCACATAGAAAGAGTTAAATATATGTCAAAGGAGTTGGTTAGAGTTGATGAAATATTACATCTACTAAATACATTATAACCCTGGATGGGAGAACAATGTGGATAATATTATGAGTAAAAAAAATATCATTCTAGTTTTTCCATGATTTGGACCGAAAAGAGATCAAATAATAATAGATTTATAGAAGATAGATCTTGAAATCAAGAGAGATGTGGATAGATCTTATCTTTCTCGGATGAATGTTAAACCATAGATCCATGTAAGGATTTAAAAGGCATAAAATGAAGAGGTGGAACTATATAAGAAGGTGAGGAATGTTCCTAAGTTCAACCATGATTATAACATAATGATAGGGTTTTGAAGAAGAGTGTGTATCCAATAAATATCACAATTATAGAAGGAGATATTAGATGATTCTTATAGTTCATCGTTCTCTATCCATCATGGATGTATGATGATGCCTAGATATTTGAAAAATAAATTCTAGTGGGATAACATGAGAAGGGATATTGTAGGGTATATATCATGATACATGGTATATTATCAAGTGTAGGCTAATAGGCAGAAGTCCAATGAAATGTTACAACCATTTTCTATACCGGAACGTAAATGGTAAAATATTACCATTGATTTAGTCATCTCGCTTCCCAAAACATCTAAAATTTACAATGTTATTTGGTTTTTAGTTGACCACTTTTTTAAGTCAAAAAATTTCATTATCCATATAGAAGATTTATTTCTTAACCAAATTTCCAAGATAAACATTACAGAATTAGTAATGTTTTATATAGTAATACATTATATTATATATGATTATGACCTGAGGTTAACCATTATGTTCCGTATAAGTCCTTAAAAAGTAGTGAATATAGAGATGAACATTGGAACTAAATACCATCCACAAACAGATGGACATTCTGAGAGGAACATTCAAACCGTCGAATATATGTTGAGATCATGTTTTTTGGTTTTCAATAGTGGTTGGGATAAACACCTTTATCATGTTTATTTTTCTTACAACAACAACATAAACTCATGAATTCAAATAGATATATATAAATACCTCTATTAGAGGAAGTAAGTAAGTCAAATGTGAAATGATAATATTGGATATTGAAATCAATTGGGACATAAGCAACATGAGGAAATGAAATAGAGGGGTATATCCATTCGGTAGAACATTAGGGAAGCTCATAGTTGGAAAAAAAGTTATGCTGATAATCATTAGTAAGATTAATAGTATAAAGTGGGTTATAAGATACTCATATGAATATATGCTTGGAAAAAAAAATTCTATTTATATTGAAGGTAAATTTTATCCCAATATATATAGGTCCCTTTGAGATTTTTGATCATATGGGGATGGTTTCTTATCAATTGACACTTCCATTGAATATCTCTCAGTTTCAGAGTATAATCCATGTTTCTCTTCTAAAGAAGTATATACATGATCCTTAACATATAGTAAAATCAGAGGTCATATCACATGATAAAGACCTCCAATATGAAGATAAACTATAGATATTTAGGATTGAATAGATAATGTGCCACAGAATAATACCGCTCACTCAGTAAATATTTTGGGAGGGAGATAAGTGGGAGGTTGATGATGTGATGAGTCAAAAGCATCCATTGTTTTTTTGTATCAATGTGATAGAATTTTAAGGGGGAAAATTTTATAAGGGGATATAATATAACATAACAAAATTTTAGGTTATATTTATCCTTAAATAAATTTTATTTCATTGATATCTTTCTTTACATGCAGCATCTAGTTTATTGATGTTGGGGTGGAGGGTATGAATATGAATAAATAAATTATGATTTTTTAAATATTTATAAAATTATTTCATGGGTTATAAATAAGTTATAAATTAAAATAAATCCATTTAAAGGTAAAAGAAATATATATTTGAAAAATTATTTTTTTACCATTGTGCTTCTATAGTAATATATTTAAATATTCTGTATTAATTAATTATTTTAATTATATTTAAATATTATATATTCAACTAATTATTTTAATATTCATCTAATTATTTTTAATAGGCATGAGATTACAATAAAAACAATTTTAGTATTAAAATGCATTTGTTCTAAGAACAGTTTTCTTTTCATTTTCAACACTAATTTGAAAATGAATTTCTTCCAAATACAGAAATTAAATATTTTCAAATTATTTTTATATTTAAATAATAATAATTAATATAATTTAATATTGTAAATATAGTTTATTAATTATAAATAATAACCAAGTTACTTATTTTTCACCATGGTAAAACAAGAAAAATTGGATTTAAATTTTGGGGAAAATCTTTGAAAAATCTATAATACATTCATTTATCCTATATTATTATATTTTTACCAAATATATGTTTACTGGGTAAAAAAAATTTATTTTAGAAAATATTTTTAATTTTTAATCCCAACTTTTACTTATGTGAGGATAAGTTATATTTTATTAAAATTTAGAACTATTTTTGGGTCTTTGAATTTAATTACATAGTTGGATGGTGCCATTTAATTTTGGATTGATCTGAAGGACTGGTAAAATTATTTTTATTCTTAAATAACCAAAATAGTTCATTACAACCAATGATTACTTTATTACAATGTAAGATTTTTTTTTATTTTCAAATTATGTATTTTCCAAAATACTACCTTTTAGGTGTTTTCTATTCTTATATTAAATGTAAAATATGGAACATATGGAAATTGATTTTGAAAAATGGGTTCAAAATTTTGAATTTGAATATTTTTTATAATTACCATTTTATTTTTTCATATACTTATGTTATGAAATTTTAATTTTACGTTATGTTGGATAAGAATAAAATTGAATTAATGTCGTTTAACTAGGATAAAAGGATAAAAATTTATCCAAAACATGTATAAATGTGATTGGTTATGTCTTTTTAACCATATCATATATTATCTTCAAATTCATGGTTACATTTTTCCACTTTATATTAATATGATATATATTATAATTTAATATTTTTTGTAATTCCATGTGTGTCCTTTAACACGCTTAAAAATGTGAACCTTCTATCCTCCCTTATTCATAAATATTGATCCTTTGATACCAGAAATTACCTACCCAAATACTATTATATATTCCTTCATCACATCTTATATCTTCTAATGTTTGAAAAATATCATCCTTTCAAGGCTTATGGTGTAAGATAAATGAGTTTTCTCAACGAAGATGTTTAACTCTTAATTGAGTACATCGAATTCTATTTCTTATTCTACCTTATTATAATATTTTGTATCCACTCTAAAATAATTATTTCATCTTTTTCAGTAATCCTAATTGTTATTATGATGATGTAACAACCATTATACCCCTCCATTGCATTATATGGGAAAAGATAATATCTCTAGTTCGTACGTGTGGACTATCACATCACGAAGCGATGTGTTTCATTTTTCATCACCCATTCACAATGTTGGTTTTAATGAATAATTTACTGAATATACATGATATTTATAACAATATTAATATTTTTAATGGGGAATTATTATTTAATTTCCTTTTCTTCCATCCATCACAAATTTGAAACATCACTCGTTCGTATGTATGGACTACTTTATCCATGAAGTGATGAAATTTATTTCTTCTTCAATATTTTATATAACTAAGTATAAAATTTTATATAATGGATATATATAACACCCATGAAATGAAAAATATTCTAAATACGACAGAAGTGTGATTAAAGTAAAAGGACCAGTTTGGTTGACCAAAAACAGGCATGAAAAACGATGATGTTATCACTCAGAACTATGGTTTCAATAAATATTTATTAATGAAAGGATAAAAGTTGTTATTAGAAATAATATATGGTTTCATATATATTATTATTTTTATATAATAGATTTATAATAAATCTATTTTTGTTATATCAGATATTCAAACATGTACGTAGCGAGATTGAACTTGAGGTATGAGATTTATGTTTGAATCTCATTTTTATCGATATTTTCATTTCTTGAATTTATATTGAGAGAAATTATATGATAATTATATGATAAGACCAATTTATTTTATTTTTGGCTACTTATTTCAGGATTTTGGATGTTTTAGTTATACTTCCTTCTTTTTTGTACTCATCATATGTTTAGAAAAGGTTTTTAATAAAAGTAGACCATTTTTCTCCACCTTGGTTAGGGAATCTTACTAATCAATATAAAAGTTCTCTAAAAAGTATTAAATAATGTATTTACTATAATCCAATAAAATTTTAAAGAATATTTTACTCCTATAATATTTTTAATAAAAAAATTAAAAATAATCTTCTTACCATTTTCTAACCAAGGTACTTTTTACTAAATGTGTGAATTGAATCTATATTTTAAATGGCTAGTAAATAACTATAGTTTTACACCATACTAACAACTAAATTATTTTTAAGATTATTTAACATGATTTCATGGTTAATTCAAAAAAAATGTTTTACATAATATAATTGTTTTTTATTTTAAGTAAGTTATATAAAAATTAAAAGGGTATTTTAATCATGAAATATTATTGTAATCCTTTAAAGGTATTTATAAACTATAATAAAATCCTTCTATGTTATTAACTATTAAATGAGGTTATGATCTATTGATACCATACTTATTATTTATCTACATGTTTTAAGATTATGATGATGAGATGTTATGAAATCCATTTATTTTCCACCAGTTATGCTATGATGATATGATGATTATTTTATAATCATATTGAACCCATTTGAATGGATTCTGATTATGTGATGTGTGAGACCAGAGTTATATATCCTCCAATGAATTTTTTAATGATGATAGAATTTGGAAAATACTAAGAGAATATGGAGTTTTGAAACTACTAATAGATGACGGAGTTAAGAATCTACCATGAGATGATACAGTTAACAAAATAATAATAAATTATGTAGATAATAAAATCCTAAGAGATGATGGGGTTTGCTATTTTATATGTTACTCATAAGATAATGCTTTAATTATACTGTTTTGGGAATTCTATGAATAATGTATGATTCCAAATATATTGTTATGATTATTCTTATAACTAAGCAACAAAATTTCCATGAAATGTTATGATATTTATAATATATTATCATGGGTCATGATTTATTTATGATGATTCCTAAGTCTTATGAATAAAGAATTTTGAAATAATAATGTTTTATTCCATGAATCATATTTGTGATCTGGGATAGATTAGGTATAATCTTTGTAAACTATGACTCAGATCTCATAATCTCCTTCTTTTCTTATGTTTTCATTTGGTCATCGATTCACATCTCTCATGTTTATACTTATTGAGTATATAATTTCAAATTTTCTTATTTTTTTATTCCAATTGTTATGAAAAAGGTTTTTATTTGGTAATTTCTAAGAAGGGTACTATATGAGATGAAATTTGCAGTATATGGTGAAATATTTCATGAAATAAGTTTTTTATGTATCTAGTCTCCACAAACACTTACCTTTTACATTTCTCTAGAATGTATTATTATGATATGTATTGAATATTAATATGAAATTACGAAAATATATGTAATATATGCTTGGTTCACCTCATGCAACTTGTCCTTGTTTCCAAAAAACTAATGATTAACATCACATTCTACCACATTCTATTTGATAAAAAGATATCTAATATCAATGTGATTTTATATAAAACATTCATCCTAATAATTGGAAATATCTATATAACATTGATTTTGATGGGAAATGTATATTTAATACTCAACCATAATTCTCAAGTTAACTAGTTTTACCCACATCCATTCCATCAGAGTATAAACACGTGTCATTTCTATGTATTCATATTTTTCAATGATCAATGTCATTGAACTTTACTTATTGTTATGAAATTACACAAAAAATTCCCAAATTATTAATGTACCACCTGAAGTGTATTTTATTTCAACATAATCTCAAGACCATTCAATTTATGTGAAGCACTAAAAATAAAAATATGAACTGTTTTTATATAAAAATAAAAAACTCAGTATATTATTGTTTTACCTCAAGATTCAATTATATTCTAATATGTTATACTCCTTGGGATATCATTGAAATCTATCACAAAATATCATAGAAAATACCACATCATGTATGTATTTTATAAATTAGAGAAGGCTTCCAATTAGTTTTCTATATTTCCATTGATTCACACTATTTCTAGTGTTATAATTTTTCTATTTTGTCCTAAAAGATATAGATGTTGAAATACATTTTAATTCCTCATTCCCAAACCATTTAAATAGTAATCCAGATCACATTTTGGAATAAGAAATCAGTATCAGCCCTGTGAATAATTTGAAATCCCAAAAAACATACCATCTCACCCTATAGAAATTTATCAAAATGCATATTTATTTCCTAAGACAAGTTTTCACTATTAAACCCTTTATCAAATACAATAATTATTTCATCAATATATACTTCGTAAATCAGCATACCAATGGACAACTCTCTCATATATAAATTATTATAAATTTTTCATATAGAAAATTTTATACTTATCAAGAATACATCCAAATTTTCATACAAGTATCCTTGGGGTATGATTTAACCCATATAATTAAATATTAAAAATTAAAACCATTATCCCATTAGTATCAAAGATAAAACACAATATTTTTTCTATATAAACTTCATCTTATATGACACCATTAAGAAAGAAGGATTCCACATATATTTTGTATATCCTATAATGAATATGAGTTCAAACTAATAACAATATCTATATGGACTCATGTATTTACACTGATGATAATGATTTAACTCCTTCTATCTTGGAACAACACATCTAAAATAACTTTTCATTATTCCTTATTAATTTACCTATCTTAATAAATTTACAACTAAAATAATTGTTCTATAGACTTGATACTATCTACCATGTTGATTTATTATCTACTAAATCAAGTATCTCATTCATACTAACAATCCATTCTTTATGTCAAACTACCATAAAAATAGTCTGAGGTTCATCTTGGGAGATAAGTGTAGTTTTTACCCAAGTCTTAACCATATTGTTTAGATAGTTTCATCTTATTGAAAAAAAATATTCATATATTCGAAAAAAAAATTCATAAATTTATTCCCATTCCTATAATATATATCTCATTCTTCATCCTTGGTCACATACAATTCTTTATCAACCACAACATACTCATTTCCTTCCAATTTTGTAATATGTTTTTTTAAATATATGTTTCCTGCTCTAGAAGATTCATCTTCAAGAATAATATACATATATATTTTTCCTTGATTTCAATTATTTTTATATCTAATCATTTTACCATATTGGATTTATTTTTTACCATGTATTTTTACCCATCCCCATTGGAAATATATCCTAAAGAAGTATCTTATTCATCTCTTTCATCAAACACTCCTCGATTTCTATTTTTAATTTTATGTAATGATGATCCCCAAATAATTTGAATTATTTGATAGTATTATTTTCAAAGAATATAATATAGTGTCTTTTTTTGACTCTATTACCAATAAAAATATATTTTGAATGTGCTCAATAGTGCACACAACATCTCTCTAAAAAATATATAAAATAGTATTTTTAGATAGAATGGTTTGCTATATGTCCACAATACTTATATGTTTCCTCTCAACCAAACACTTTTATTGATGATTGTGTGGTGTTCTATAGTAATGTTTTATGCCATTGATTTCTAAGTATATTTCAACTACAATATATGTGAATTATTTTTCATTATCAAATCTAACCATTTCTATATGAACATCAAGATCATTTCAAACATACCCATTGAATATTTTAAACATTCAAATTTCCTATGATTTATTATTCGTAAGGATAAAATTAGTCATCTAGGTATAATTATCAATGAAGATAATGAAATAAATATTATCCTTGGTTAACTTTTTTCGCATATCACAACACACAAATTAATAGATAATTTGTAATTTTCTGTAGGATTGAATATACCATTTCTTGTGTGTCACGTGAAACACATTCACTTTTAAACATTTGTACAAAATTTATTCTCCATCCCATCTTAGTTTTTTTAAGGTATCTCATAAAATCATGTTTGGAAATATTTCTCTATGTTTTTTAATTTAATGTTTCCTTATCTTTATTTACCTATATCATTCCCAACTTTGGAAATCAAATATAATGAATTGTATTGGTCACCAATTTGAAACAAGTACCCACTTGTTCTTTAATCACTTAAAATGACTCTCCCATCTTTTAACCAATTGATGATGCATGTTTTCTTATGGAAAAAACCTCATTTCATTCATCACCCAATTGGAATAAAATATGAAAAAAAAATTATTCCTTCCACAAATATAACATTTTGGGATTTCAGTCGTTTTGAATCAATCTTCGTAGTTCCAACACATTTTATTCTCATATAGCTATCATTTCGAAATTTAAATTCTCATCCATTATGATATGCTATATCGTTCAAGATTTTGGTGTCTCTAGTCATTTTTTTAGAACACCAACTATCAATGATTCATGTTCTTCCCCTACTTCTTTCCTTCAGTTCCACTTCCACTGTGAATTCATTCTACATTGGATTTCTATTATATATTTATTTTATCTTTTTTGTAGAAGGAATATTTAGGGTGATAATTCATGTACTTATTAGCATAATTCACTAGTCTATCAAATCTAATACTGATTTATATCATAAATTTGAACCTCTTTTGAGAATAAAGACATGAATATATTATTTAAACAACAATTTTCTTTATAGATTACTTCCTTTTCACATTATAGATACTCAGTAGCTTCCCACCCCAAACCCATTAGATTGGGAAGAGGCAGAGAACATAATAACCATTAGTGACATCTCCATGAAACCAAAGGCTAGAAAAAAATGTTAAGATCTTACAACATTGATGGTTGATGATTTTACCTTTAACTTATACAACATATAAAAGGCTATAATATATAAAAAACCATTATACTATATGATTCAAGAGAGTAAACCGAATAGATCAAAATATAATACATTTGATAAATCAGAGTATCAATATAAAGTAAGGTAAAAAATCTATCAAATAAAAAAAGACATCTATACAAAATGATACTTATATGGAATCACTATAATATACAACCCAAACATCTCTATGCTCCACCCCAATCACCGTGACCGAATAATCATGATGCTTTATTAGAGAAAAAAAGACCACCTTTACTCATGTCATGAAAAACAGTCTATATATGATCCAAGGTCCATATGAAGGGGTGAGTATACCAACTTAGTAGGAAACCCACCATAAACATTCCACAATTTCCACCAAGACCATATCATGTTAGAAAGAGTTACATAAATTTTTTTATGGAAAATAATTATAAATAGTGATTTATATAAAAGTAGGAAGGAGGTATTTTAAAATAGTTTATATCAAAATAAATTTTTAATAAATTTTTGATGATCAAAATGGTTCATAAAACATGAATTTTTATAAGTATAAAATCAATTATTTTTTCCTGGGATACCCATTACAAATACTTACACACAAATAAATAAAACTAAAATGATAGACCCAATACTCAGGAGTGGTAAATCTTCAACCCTACAAAGTATTTACTTGGTCATTTACCTGTGGTCCCCAATTAGAAGATGTAACCAATTATAAATCCAACAAGACCCCTAATTATTAAATTATGAATGCATTCAAAAACTTGTATCCCAATTTCTCATCAAAACATTCTTTCTTTAAAAAATATATTTTATGAATTTAAGAAAACAGGTTGTGTTCTTCTATTTGAAGCCATGATTTTAAAACCATATAACATGTGAGATTTAAATAATATTTCTTCAGGGGTATTCCAATGAAATCAAAAGGAAGTGTTTTCAAAATCTAAAGGCTTCAATTTATACAATAAGTGGAGAGATAGAATACACCTACCCTGAGTTCATTTTCATAATAGTATCCAATAATAAGGGGAAACTCATCATCCACGAGATTACCCATAATCCATTTAGATGAACTTTGATTTGATAGCCAAAACATTATCGATAAAAAAATATGTTTTTTGAGTAAAAATGAGTAGAAAATTCAAAAATAACTCCCCCAGAAATATCACATGTGGTTACCCCATCAATGTCTGTAACCTTAACTTATAATTTGCGGTTGTTTCAACCATTTTGAAAACCCCTATGACTATCACCATTGAATGTTCATTCCAACCGTGGTTATGGTTACTTTGATCAAAGCTCACCACAAATCTACCCCATGGTGAGCCACCATAATAAAGGAAGAAATGATTCTCTGTTTTCAACCAACCACAAATTAGACCATGGTGTGGTGGGGTATACCATATTTGTTTTCCACTATGCAATCATTACCATATAACATGGACACCGCACCCAACACCACTACATTTGGACCTCCCTATTTTCCCTAGGGAAACAACCCAATCAAAATAATGATCACCATAGGTACTACACTACCCATGATGAAACTAAGAACTCTCAAATTCCCCTATAAGCCACTCATCACCCTTAAAACCCTTCTAAAACATGACCAAAATGCTAAAAATATTAAAAGAACCAAAGGAATATGGGATTACCTCAAAATGAGGGTGTTACATTCCCACCATCATTGGGATTTCAATCTTTGAAAAGTTAATAAATTGTGTGTTTAGTAGGGTCAATTGGAATTTCTCATATATGATGTTTTATTGTGTCCATGAGTCCTCTTAGATCTATCAATGCTTCCATAATATCATACTAGACATTCATTTCCAAAAAAATGAATACTCCCATATATTAATAATATATACCAGTATGTGGAAAATGTTTCAACTGACTCAATATTAATATGATCCCATCAAATAAAATGTTTAGGGTTTGGTTTTAGACCATTACATTTTATATATATTATACCCATTATAAATCCAAATGAATTTTTGTGGTATATTCAATTGATAATCCACATCACTAATCCATTCAGGTATTAAAAATGTCTAATATATTAAGGGGAAAATCCCTTATTTACAAAAAAATATATGACACCCTAGCCTTAGATAAGTCCTCTAGGAAACATAGTCCCCCACTAAAAATGATAACGACTAATGAAGCTGATCTATATAAGATTTGATGAATCTGGTCCATTTCCATTCTTTTCTTGATCATCTAAATATTCTCATTCAGTTTAAGTGACATGTTAGGTTCTAATAGTGAAGTATCACCTATCACTACCCAAAAAGTAGAGAGGGATATGGAAGACCATATGTATCCTGATAACTATAATTTTTTTAACCACATTAAAGGTAAATGTTCCTCCCATTAGCCACCAAAATCCATAACCCATGTTGTCAAAATATGTTCCAATTTCTTTAACATATTTTTTGACTTCCCAACCTTTTTAGGGTGATATGAATTGCTCATTGTAAATTATTTTATAAGAACTAACTATATATATCACCAAAACTAAGAGTTAAGCCTTGGTTTTTGGATCCCATTTGATTGAAAATGGTAAAATATAAAACTTTACTACTTCGTAGATACACACCCATATAATTTAGTCAATTATATTGGATTCTGATTTCAGAATGAAGTGGGTTGACTTTGTGATTCTGTCTACAGTCACCCATATGGAATCATGCTTCCAAATAATTCATTATTAACCCATAGAAAATTTTATAGTGAATTTATCTAACTCTGATACTGGTATAAGAGAGGATTTAAACATAACAGCTATTATTTGATGTACTACCGTATCCTACTGAAAGGTTATGAGTTTTTAAATATATTTATACAAAAACAATTTTTCATATACAACCACTTAAAAATTTTCCCATGTTCCTTTAAAATCTTTTGGATGATTGGGTTAGTAGAATATTTTTAATGGTGAAAAGAAGAAAGAATTTATTTTCAATATGATCGAGGAACTACTATCTGATATTAAAAATGAAACACCAAGTCCCCATCTCCTATACATCCGTCAATATCTCCCCCACCATTGAGTTTTTTACTCATGTCTAGTCAATCATGGTAAGATATTTGAGAATCCTTGACCTTCTCAACCTTTTCTGAAATAAGAGACATCAAGATGTAAACTGAAGTAGTATCAGACACAGTTAAAAATAACTAAATTTCAGTAATCAGTATCATCAATTTCCACTAATTGGGCACTTCTTTAAAAATGATTAAGTTAATTTCACCTCAGAGCATCAACCACTGAATTCCGAATACATAGTGTATACACTGAGTTAAATTTGAACATCTAATGATATTTCATCCATTACAATTTATTGAGGATTAAATATCATTGTGGAAAGATGTGTTTTAATATTTTATCATCATTAAACATAATGAACATTTCATTGAATAAATAATGATGGAAGACATTCAAAGATTGGACTACTACATTTACCTCCATATCATGAATTGGATATTTAATTTCAGGGACCCATAACATTCGTTATCCATAAGATATGACATTATCTCCATGAACGGGAAAAAATCCTAAACCAAATCAATTTTCATAAAAATATACCGCATAACCCTTCACTGGTTTTGGTATGGAATGAATAGAGGCCTATGTGAGTCTTTCTTTAAGATCCTAAAATTAAGTCTAGTATTAATTCCTTCATTGGGGAACTCTCAAGAAATATATTAAAAAAGATAAATTAGAGTAGTGGAATAATGTTAAATAAAAATTATCTCAAAACAAATAAGACTTCTTGATGTAATGACATGTATGTGGAATTACTCTAATATCTAACCTATATATTTATAAGTTTAACCCATTATCACTAAGTCCAGAATATCCCGATTTTATGATAGATAATAAATCTCCCCTTACCCATTTCCTAAAAAAGAATCTATATACGCATCGAGGTTCATATTTATGGGTGAGTATATCAACTTAGAAGGAAATATTACAAAAGATTCCCCTGATATTCCAAAAAAAACCAGAAAATGTTATCCAAATTTATATAAAATAATTAGTTATATGAAAAAAAGTTATCAAAAGTTCTTTATATAAAATAATTATAGAGGCATATCAAAATAGTTTTTATTAAAAAAAATTATCAATATTTTTAAGATAAAATGGGTTCATTAAAAAACATTAATAAGTATTGTATCTATTATTTTCTCTTTGAATACCCATTCTATATGCTCAAACACACATGAATTCATCCAATATTATAGTCCTAATACTCAGGAGTGATAACAAAAATTCCATACCAAGTCATCACTTGGTATTGCACTTATGTTCCCAAATCAAAATATAAAACCAAGTTAATATCCCCAAGCCCACTCATAATTCAATAATGTATACACACCAAACCATGTATGCCAAAGCATCTCCAAAAGAAACCTCCATTAAATAATATTTCTTTTAAGAATGTAAGAAAACTTGTGGTGTACATATTTCAAACCATATAACAAGAGAGATTTTGAAATTCATTCAACATGTTTTTTTAAAATGGAAACATAAGAAATAGTTTTATAAATTCAAACAATTTAATTTCAATATGAATTAACGAGAGAGAGAAATTCAACTTACCTTGAGTTTGTTTTCAAAAAATGAAATGAGAAGAAGTTGAAACTTGTAAGCTAATGGATCATCTAAAATTGACTATAAAAGCCCATGGTTTGTAAGAAAAAAAATCAAAAGATAAAAAATGAAGTTTTATTTCAAGTAAAAATAAGCCAAAAATATAAGTATATCCACCTTAGAGAACACATGTGGTTATCCCAAAAAGGTGAAAATACTTCTCAAATAATCAGTGTCTGTTTTACTCTTATGGAAAAACCCAAAGAAAACCACCCTAGTATGTTTATTCCCTCTATGGTGTGGTAGTACCCCCCCATGGCCATGATTCCTTTGATCACTCATCACCTCTATTGTCCACCATGGTGATCCACCAGGACGGAGGAATAAATCCAACAACATTTTTTAACCACCTCACCTTATTCCATAGCATCGTGAAGTTTCTCTTTCCATTATCCATGATTCTAATTTTACCCAACCATAGTTCCACCATACCCAAGGGAAATGCATATTGGACCTCCATATTTTATATAATTAAATACCAAAAAAACAACCACTATGTGTGTTTCATTTAATGTGGTTCTCTATAAAATTACTAAACTACCACTTATGCCACTGGACACCCATACAACCCTTTCAAAACATGAAACAAAACACTATACGTCATAAAAAAATAAGAAAAATGAAGTACCTCAAACCATGGGTTTTATATACTCACAATAGATTTATTCCATAATCTAGGTAATGACATGTTTTTCCAAAATATGTATGATTTATGAAAAAAACAATAACACCCACAATAACAACTGAATATGAATCTTCTATTAAAGCCAAAATTCATTCATGAAAACTACATTCTAGATTCATTCTATTTCTATCAATATCATACTTAATGTTTATTCTTCTTCAAGGAGGATGATTTTTCATGCATTATTATTTTTCCAATAGATGTAGAATATATTTTCAAATCATATTTTCAATATAAGGCTTATGGATATTATTAATTAGGGCCTACATATTCAGTCAAGATAGATTAAAAATTTTTAGTATTTTTAGAAACAACATTAACATGAATTGATATGAAGGTAGTATTAACTATTGAATAATATTTATCATTGATATCAACATATTTTTTAAGGTAATATTTCACACCTTTTAACTCATTCATAAACATAAAAATTTCGGATTCAATTTTTCACTTGTATACTTATTTCAAAGTATGTTTTTATTTTATTTGTTGGTTGATAATATCTAGATTAGATTAATTTACCTTGAATTCATTGAGTTCATAAACAATTTAAGCCTCACTTTTAAGAGATTACATATGTTATTTAATGTAATTTCTATCATACTTCTTAATTTTTTTAACTTCAAATTCAAATGGTTATTCTACTCAAGAAAATCAACTAACTCATATCAAAGATTGTTTATATATATGTTTGTTTATGACCTTCTTATTGAATTTTTAGGATATTTATTTCATTTCCACATTTGATGTGAAAGTAGTGATTTTATCTGGTGATTGATCCTCTAATTAGATACAAGTGTAAGTGTCTTCTTCTTCCTCTTTACTCTTCAAATTAATTATCTTTCTTCCTCCGAATTTCATTATACAATCACAATACTTTTCCACTATTTTAAAGATTTCATCCTATTTATTGTTCTTGAGATTATTCCTCATGATTATTACTATTAAACAAATATTTTTTATTCATTATAAAATTATCTAAAAAATGGTCAATGCCTACACATTTGAAGCATTTCTAATGAAATTTTCCCTTATATATACCATTATCTTTAATGAAATTTTTAATGATTAAAGAAATGATTCCGTGTCTATCATTATTTATATCTTATTCATCATTAGACTAGAAAAGCATTAAATTTTTTATTCTTTTATCTTTATCTTTGTCATGGATTAAAAATCCATTTCATCTTTTACATTCATTTTAAATAAAGGTTCCTTTATTATTTCTGAGGTAATGAAGATATTATGTAACTTAACAAATGGCAGATATTCCATGTCTTCAAGAGAATAATTTTTTAGAAAATATTGGTTCATAAATTCCTCCTATTTTTATTTAAAATAATAGAATCAATAAAATTTTCACCATAATTATTATTGTTTCACACTATATCATTCACTGTAGTAAATTTAGCACTAACCAATTCCTCTTCATCACTCTATATATATTAATACCTAATTCTCCAAATTTATATCATTTATTTTTTCACTTTTACAATTCAATCATAATTACTTTCTTATTTAACCCAAATATACCTTTGAATTTTTAATCCCATGACTTTGGTAAACACATTTTAGAGAGAAACATCAAAATGGTATTCCTATATTCTCTATCAACCAAAAGGTTCCTTTTATAAAAAAATTTCAAATTCTCACAACTTTTAATTATTTGAAATCCCATTATGTCAGCATAAAAATCTATAAGACCCAAAAAAAATGTCACATTATTTTATATTTTAAAACCTTGGAAATTATATCCATAAAATTTGAATAAACATATAACATTACTTGGGTTGATATAATAAATCATCATCCACACTGAAAAAATATAATATAGGGAACCTTCATCTTTAATACCAATTAAAAGTCCTAGACACTGTAATGGATAAACATGGACGAGGTTAATCTGTGTATCCTAACATTTCAATTTTTTACATTAGAATCCAACAATTGTGACCCGTTATAATATGATTATCTAACATAAATAATAATAGAAAAACATGAATATTAAATTCATAATATAATGACGTGAAATTAACACATAATTTTTTCAAGATTTATACTCAATGTGAATTCTTACTCCTTACTAAAACTTGGTTTTATCACATGCTAAAAATTTTAAACTAAAATTAATTTTTTAATACAAGTAGTTGTGATATTTGTAATTTAAATAACCATGATTTCTAAAAATACATGCCCTCTCACATGTTATATAATATCCCAATAGTTATAATTAAAATAAACCACACTATATTAGAGAGTTATTATTTCATATATAGGTTTCTTTAGCAATAGATAAGAGATCCTCCTATATGTTCCACCAATATAATATTCAGAAAAAAATAGATCACTCTCTTATAGAATAGTGACTTCATAATCTATCTAGTAAATAAACATTGAAGAACATAGTCTGCTGAACTCACTGCATACACAGTCCATTGAGGGTCATCTTCTTCTGCCAATAATACACCCTTCACTATAAGCTTAGGTAATTAGAATTTCTAGATGACTATAACTTACGATTTAAGATCAATAGATTATTATTATCATACACTCAGTCTTACTCACCCTTCCTAGTTTATAACTATTAGATGCTATTTTATTCTTCATGTTCTGTCAATTTTTAGTAGCCTAGTAATTTCCAACATCTCTCCTATTGAGGGAATTAAAATAATAATTTAATATTTAGTATCTAAAAATGGATATCAATAACAATTTTTAATCCTACAAAAAAATATATATTTATATATATAATAGTTATTTGTGGGTTCCCCAATATTTTGTGTCAATCTCTTTTCAACTACTTTACATTGTTCTTATTACCATTTTCTCGTGAAATTTTCCAAAACAACCCAACTATTTTATAATTCATAGAATAGTAGATCTAATCATCTAAATCGAATCTATTGAAAATCATTTATTTCTACATTTACAAAATATTAATAACACAAAAATCATTATATGAAAGATATTTCATGGCTAAAAAACACTTGAAAACATAGCATCTAAATATCTCATAATCTCGAAAACTAATCTAAAATCACATTAAGGGTTTATTTTGATTTTAGGAACTTAATAACAACAAAACATCATCAAAATTATATTTACAATATTCTTGAATCACATAATATAGTTGAGTTATTTCACACCCAATTTTTTCAACTGTGTTCTTATTAATCACAATTGAAGGATAACAAATACAATATATTTATTTAATAACAATATAATTGTGATTTTATAATCACTATGTAATGACCCAAACATCATCAGTTTTGATTTATTTTAGAAAATTTAATTCTAGGAAATTTATTTTGAGTTTATAGATATAGAAAATTTTTAATAAATTATAAATCTTAAACAAATTATAGGAAATTCGTACTGAGGATCTAATATCTAATTTGTAGCTTTCAATTACTCAAAGACATTATTGGATGAGTCACATAGAGCATCACGTGAGACATCTATTGAATAGATAAACTCAAATGTAGTCTAAAATAACCCATACATAGTTCATGAATTTACTGAAAAGTACACTAATACAATTAGAATTAAACATATTAAAATATATAAATAAATCATACATAAAATGAATTATCCAAATTATATATTCCCCACCAAATTCTAGATTCTATCATAAAATTAATAACTTATTCTAACTCAATTCCATCCATCTCTAAACATTTCTAAAAAATATCCAATTAATTTCTAACCCATTTGACATAGATTCTATGAATAGGTAAAAAATAAAACTACCATAAAAAATTCCAAGTGGAACATCTCTTAAGAATATATATTTTCGGTGATATAGCCTCAAGTTTCACAAATGGTGGGGAAAAACTTCTTGAGGGAAGAGGAGAGTCTTGATGTATTTCATAAGTAGGAAGAGACCATTAGGACTATATGTGATGTGATATGGATGGTTTCTTCTAGGTGAAGGTATTGAGATATATATTATGTTATATTAGATTCAGGACCTATGTATTGATAAAATAAATTATATTCCTAGTTTTAAATGAGTTTTCAAGATGCCATGGGGGTATGAGAATCATATTGTCCTTTGGTATTGGGACCGAGATGTTGATGTGGAAATCAATAAGGGAATTGTACCTACACTATTGATGAAACTTTTAGTTAAGGTATTCAGGATATGGGGTCACAATGCGGTGATGATTCTATGTAATTATTGTTGATTAGACACTAAATCAATGTTTTTGGAACCCAATGGATTCCCTTAAAGTAAATAATGAAATATTGATGGGGATGAGATATCGGTATGTTGTTACAAGGATGTTCTTCAGGATATTATCTTATAGGGATATCTTACTACATGAAATAATGATTTCTTGAGAGGCTAGAGGAGAACAAGGACTTGGTCATGTGATATACAATGAGCATTAGAGTTGGGATGTGATTCAATATTGGTTGTAGGGTGTTTGTGCACATATATATGTATACTTGAAATGTGATGGGATATCTGTACGTTCCTTCAGTGAGACGTTAGTGGATGTTACCACCCCGAGTGAGAGGGAATTGTTCTTGGCTGTGATGGGTTATGGAAATTATATGATATCTACCCTAATTAAGAGGATACTAGTTGATGTGATTTGGTATGATACTTGATGTGTGGCCACACCTAGATTAAGAGTGTATAAGAAGGGACTACCCTAAGTGAGAGTGCACTGGTGAAGGATATGCTGTGATATAAGATGTATATTTTATCCCACAGTAGGAGATATGAGAGTTGTTAGTGTTATGTTCATAGGATATAGATGATTAACCTTTCCCTGAGTGAGTAGGTTCTATCATGGAAAACCCTATGTATGTAGGTGTTGGTCTATGATGTGATTGTGAGACCACCCATGAGAGATAGGGGAGTATTCATTCTGTTATGGTAATGGATGAGGTATATACCTCATTCTAATTGAGGGTGGTGAGAAGAGTTATTGTACAAGATGAGTTATGATATAGAAATTTGTCATGGAACCCTACCCTGGGTGAGAGGGTATAGGCCATGATTGTGAAATATAGTGGATTTTTGTTATTGGATATACCTTGAGTATGAGGGTAGTGGTTGTGACATGGTATGGTACTATTAATTCCCAAAAAACTGATAATCACTCTGAATCAGATCGTAATGAATGAAAATATAGAAAGTGAATGTCTTCCATGAATAAACCTCATCATTATTGGAAGGCCAATATTTTTGTAATAGGTGTCATTTATGATGTCATAATGATGGTCCTTTGTGGAATTATAACATTTTCAAGACCCTTATTATCTATTTTGGAATATATGGTAGAAATCCTTTAGCGACACATCACATATTCAAAACATGGAACCACTTTGCGTCTTTAAGGTTGGAAATATATAGAATTTGATATATCTTTTGAGGTTGCGTAACATTAAATTTGGTGTATGAATTCCAATAGTAATATAAAAACTATTAAATAGTAGTTAAGACATGGAGAACCCATAATTTGAAACCAATGTAACCTTCCACATTATTTGTGGTTTCATATATGCATATTCAAGGATGTAGTATTTATTATCATAGAGATTATCCTTCATGGCCACAAACATCATTTGGAACACCAATTCACTGGATTCTGAAAAAGTTTTTTATGCACATGTCCTATAAATAACCAATAAACACGTTGATAAAATGGGGATACAGTTCATACCAAGAGGAGGAATTTTTTTTTGTGACATAGATTTTGAGAGGTGAATCTCCCCATTTGTAATTTTATTCTTTGTATGAATCCATCAACACATTATCATAGGTAATTATCATGTATAATACTAGGAGAAGGAGGGGGATATGCACCATGGATGAATTTAATGTTTAAGAATATCCTACAACATAACTTTAAGGTTCCTCCCACAATGTTCCATTGTGATGGAATCCTACATTACTCCATCATGGAGGGCCACTCATGAAATTCCCTTACAATCTGTAGCCTTTAAAACATAATGTATTTAGAGAACTATGCCAAATATTGTAAAAACACAATAACATGTGGAGGTAGAGATTCATAAAGTACATTTTGGCCCCATTATAATGGTCCATTTCCATAAAATATTCAACTTATGGTTGATCGCTTCATGAAGGATCCCAATGGTGAACTTAGGGGCTTCATTTTCCCCCCATCCTTCATCGAGGCCACCAACCTTTGAAGAATCATCCCAAATGACCTCAAATTATTCTTTTTTTCAAGTTAGTATCCCTAAAAACAACATTATATCAAGGCCTCATCTTTCATGGCCTCTTTAAATACATTTTGGTGTAAGGCACACTATTTTTCTATCCTTTGATTATATATTACTTTGATAGAGGGGATTGGGTATCCTTTGTGAACGACTACCAATGTTTTTCTCCATAACTCAAAGGACCCTTAATGTTTCAATTATTATGTATTCCCCTGATAAAAAAGGTTCCCTATCACTAGGAAAAAAGTGAAATCCATATGAATCAATATGATCACCCTTTCTTACTACATCAGCTTCCATAGGCTCCAAAAATCTAGTTAGGATAATATAGTCCATTTAATGACTCATTGATGCGTACGTGGGACACCTATTAAGTAAAATCCCCAAATATTCCTCTTTATACCATAACCCATGATTTTAGTCTTATATCCCCATATATTTATCAAGAGACATGATATAGAAATGTATATTTAGTCCTCCTATTAGGTATAATCACCAAACATTCCTCATTGAACAATATCCCTATGGAGTCTGGTCTTCCATTATCATCTACTTGTCAATAAACATGAGTTATAAATAATTATTTGGGCCTTCAACTTTTTTTATGTTCCAAAACCTCCCTTCACTAGATTCATCTTCCAGGTTTAACTACAATGGGTAATTAATACATATGTCCGAAAAAATCTGTCACTAGGAACTTCACACCTATTTGTATTTTGTACATGATTTTAAACAATGTAGAATATATTAAATTTTTCATGATATTAAACTAGATAGAATGGTACCAAAAATCATGGGATTAAAATGAACATCAATTGGATGTGGCTATAGGACTTTAAAATTCACCACCATCGTCCTTATCACATGAACTAAAAATACACAAAATGTCTCATTAAGAGGCACTAAAAAATGTAGTTTCTAATTCATTTTATTGTAATATGTATATTTCACATATTATTGACCAAATCCAATTTTTTTGAATCCTATCTACCTAAATTTAAACTAGTTATAATATAGCTTATTCAAACTGACATTAAACTTATTAAAATAGGTTATTGATGACTTCGATTAAAATTTACTTCAATTTGATTGGATATACGACATTAAAAGGACCCACTCTGGCCTTTTTTTAAATGAACATAAATGAAATCAAGTTTCCTATTAAGGGGAACCAGACTATATGGGGTTTGATTCACTTCATAGGGATATTTATTAATCCCCACTCATAGGTCCAATCCCAACCCCACAACCATTTCCAAACCCCTTGATGATGATTATTATTGAGTGTCTATGTGTGTGCATTTTTAATATAGTATAACAAACTATTAAGATATATATAGAGAATATATAATACATATATAGGGCCACATCTATGAATGGTAATAATAGATCACTCTCATAACTAAGGTAACCAATATTATTACTATGGAGAAATTCATGGACAAATAATAGATCTATAAGAGTGTCTCATAGTAGAAAAAAAAACACATTATGGGATGAGATAACCTCCAATAATCTTAATCATAGAATACTTAATTGTTTCTGGGGGTATATCATAGAGAATGACTACTTTTGGAAATCTGGTCTACACTAACTCAACATGAATGAGCTAGGATGGTGCGTTGAAAGTAAAATGTTGAACCGAATATGAAATCCTTTACAAATGAATTTGATAAATGGTACATGATATTTTTCATATGATACTTGACCAACATAATTCTTATTTGTTATTTTTTTTACCATTTAAAATCAATGACAAAATATAAATTGTGCGATCATGTTCACTAAAACATGTTATGTTTCATGGATAAACTCGTAATAAATTAAACATGTTTCTATATTCTATGAACCATCAACTTATTCCACTAAAATATTCCTTGACTACAGTGAAGGTCATGGACCCGAGTCCTTTAAGTATGTTTTCACTAACCCATCTTCTATAGGGATAATTGGTGAATATCCTAGTTTTTGAGTACCAACTCAAAAGCTCCATCCCAACCACAAAGGTTTCTCACAATATCATCTATGAGATGAATCCTTGTGGTAAATATTACTAAAAAATACCATAGAGAGGAAGGGATAACATATTTTCATTACCAATCACCTCATTAGAATATCCAAAAAGTTCAACACCAATTACCCCTTACCATATGGAGGTGGAGGAGGGCAATGAAAACATTCCTACCAACACTTAGTAGTTGACTGATATGGCCACAACCAATCACAATTGTCACCAATTCCATACAACCCTATCTTCTTAGGAATATTCTAATGAAATCAACTCAGAGATCCATACACATTTTTTGAACAAGGATACAAAGTGTTGGACCCACCAGGGGAAGTAGGCTCATATGTCTGTTCCCACACATAACCATTAAGCTCATTTACATATTAAAATAATAACTCAAGAGAAGGGACATATCTCTATCTCTTTTAATACCCACGAAGATATTTGGAATATTTTTAGAGAAACACAAGAGAAGGCTCATATACATATTACCACTCACAACTATGAATCTCATCGGAAAATTGCGATGGAAACCTTGGATCAAGATATATCCCTTTTCCCATCATGACCTAACATGTTTGTTGGTTTTTTTGACAAAACAATTAGAGAGATATCATATAAAAGTTTCCCTAAAAAATTATAAACCGCATCGATATATTTCGATGTTAACCCAAAGGTAGGATCATATCCTTATTCTATTCCACATCCAAAAATTTCATCAGCATATTCTAATAGGCTTTTAGAAACCAGAACATATCCATATTCTCATCAACTCCCAAGATGTTCATCAGTATCTTATGATTGAATCTCTAAAGTAATCTATTATCTCTATTCCAATAAACATGTCTAGACAATAACCAAGGATCCACCTAGGATGGCCCCAACTAATGATGGTAGATTTTTGAACTTTTTATCCCCAATTATGATCTTTGTTCCAAACCTAACCACATGGAAGTGAGAATCCAGAAAGTGGTCCCCCTAAGAGAAATTCATGGTCCCATAGCTACACTCTACCCCTGGGAAAATTAATATCCTTGAGGCTCATTAACATATTAAGATAATAGGATGACAATTTTCTATTCATCAATGGGAGATGTAAATTGTAGCTATAGAGGTCATACTCATGGTACCATATCTAAAAACTATGGTGGTCCTCCCCATAGTACATGTCATGGAGGTCCACCCAATGATAATTTATAGATAAATCATGAAGTTACTCAACATTAATCTAGTTTTTATAGGCCTGTTTTCAACAGTAATATAAAGTAATAAGAAGGACCTCCCCTTGTCGTCTCACTCAAAATGAGTAATCAGGATGACCCTACCAATAGAAACTAAGCCAACTGATCTGGAGGTCCTTCCCAAAGCATGTGTTTAATATGTTATTTCTACGATATTTAATGTGAATGTACATCCCAAAAGGTTGACCAAAAAAAATCCAAAAACCTAATGTCCCTACCTATAGAAACCAAGTGGTAACACTAGAGGTCCTCACCAGGGATTATATTATAGAAGTTCTCAAAGTGATAGAACATTATATAAAAATTTATGTTTTACCCATAATGGATAATTAGGTTTTAACCATTGAAGTCATCCCTTGGTTCTCATTATAAATACCATCCCCAAAATTACATGTCTTTTGACTATGAAATACATAACTATATCAAATCTTTTATAAAGTTCCTTTATACCTAAAAGAACTTGATTAATTTAGGCTAGCTATATCGGAAACATCATCATAAATTAGTGATGTATGACCATAAAAAAATAATCCCGAGGAAATGATAATCCCTTATTATTACCTCAACCATTTAAAATTTTATACAACTGTGATCACTCTGAATGATCCTAATCTTCTTGGGGAAGTAGTGGATAATTGACCTTTTTGGTTAGATCTAGTTAAAGAACCCCCCATAGAGGATGAATAGAACTTCATGGTTATGTAGAAAATGATTCATGATGAAATAATATAAGTCATGATTTTTCCCATGTTTACTCCAATGTATGACATTACAAAGTCATTGAAAGAAGAATTTATAACATACTTTCATTAGTGTTTGGGGGTGAATCTCCATCATCTCAAGACTAAATACCTATCTTATGTGGAGTAAAATAATTTTAATTGTATAGTAGGATCAACAAAATAGATCCATATAAGAATAATTCTAGGATATAATATTGATATATGTCTTTTATTCCATCAATTCCCTAATCACTCGAAGAGAACCCAAGAATGGGAGATGTGCACTATTGCAACTAAATAAGAAACAATACCATATTTAGTTGTACATGAACCATATACGCATGTTTTGGAATCCTATTTTCCCAATAATATATGGAATATGTGACATATACTAGTATATAATTCACCCCAGATCATGATGCAGACTTTCGAAGAATAATTCAATGAAATATTAGCTATTGAAGCTCAAGTGATATGTATAATCCCTCAAAGGTCCAATATTCATCTAGTAAAGTTACATACTTCCCAGGGTTTTCACCATTTGAAAAGTTCTATGATGTATTTTTCTTTACCATTTCTACTCTACGTTGAGGTTGAAAATGGTCCTTGACCTCTAAAATTGAAAACCATGTGAAAATTATAGAGTCTTTGATTTCACCATGACCTATAAAAGTTTTACCTATTAAATAAACAAATATCATCACTAAGATAGGTTGTTGGAGATATATATATAAAATCATTGTAATGTGTCACAAACCCCACTTTTCCCCCTAAATCACCATGGTGGTTTTTATAGTACGATGTCATAAAATATTCATGGATGATGAAATTAAGTGTTCCAAATCCATGTCTCAGAATACAATGTTATCATAATAAAATAAATTTTGTAGAATAGAAAATGAAAACATCATTCGCAAACTAGAATAAATTACATTTACAACCCCCCAATCCAACCTATTATTGAGTGGTGCCTCATTCTGAAAAATATAGGCATAAATAATTCACTCATCCGAAGGGAGAGATAGATAAAAAGCAACTAAAATTAAAAGATTATGAGAATATAATTAATTTCTCTTATAATGAATAAGCTCGTTGATTTTTCATCACTTCCCATGAAAAGAACATTGATAAGATTCCAAAGATCAGGAGTCCTAGTGAAGTCTATCTAAATGATCACCCAAATTTCTACCCCTTCCAATAGAATTTGGTACATAAAATTTAAGACTAATTAATCCTCAAGGATATAATTTATATAATGATTAACACTTGACAATTCAATTTAGGTAAACCCCAGAAAGAGGTGAATTCTATCTCTGCCACTCCATTATACAAAGAAGAAGAGTGTCAAGAGGTTCCAGATAGATGTATTTGAAAAATTGATGATAGGATAACAATGAAATTTTTCGTACATAAACATAGAATAATTAGGCTTGACATAATAAACCATTGGTGACCCTATTACTCTCTGAAATATCATAGGTGGAAACTTCATCATCACATCCTTCCAAGAGATTTTATAGTCATTTCTATTCAATAAAATAAGATTAATACTTTTCTTTAACTTTAACGAATCTAGATTATATTATTTTGGATTTATCACCCCTATAACTGGGAGGGTGGATAATATCCCACTAAATGGAACCTCTAACTATTGAAGAGTAACAATATGACTCTACCAATGTCATCCACTAGATAAAATTTTTAACCTATGAATAAAGCTCATATGAAAAGAATTTACCCAAAAATAATAAAGAAAGAGGCCAGGGAGGATATAGAAGAAGAAACCAGGGTGGGAAATTGTGGTTATCAATAATTTATCCCACTGCTATATTTTAGTAAACCCCTAGATATAGGTTCTCCAACAATATCTATAAGAACACCAATATGATAATGAACCTTCTAGGGATCTCTCATAACAAATTATATCAGAATAGTAACTAGAAGACATAAAAATATATTGTTGAAATAGAAACATGGGACGTTCAGTTATGTTCATACCATAGATAATGAGGGTTCATACTACTTCCTATTTAGAAAAGGATTCACCGACACAGTCATATTTGACAATTAAACCTTAATTTTGGGAGTAACCCCATATAAGGTAGCATATGTATTGATATTTTCAAGTATCTCATTATAATCCTAGCAAACATCTAAATCCATGATTCCCATTATATTAAAATACAACACAGGGAATCCCTCATTGAGGACCACTCAACACATAAATAGTTTGATACTAAGGGTTCTTAATTTGAGACATATCTCATATAAACTAGATCTACTCAATAATACCTAGTAATTTAATTCACAGAACAAGACTGGGTAGTTTTCAAACCTCGTAACATTAGTCCCTTATATATATCTATCAATCTGGATGATATTAGTATCTATCATGCCTTAGTTGATAATGGTTCTCAGATCAACCTTGTCGTAATCAGAACCATCCAAAATCAGCGCTATAGTGAGGCTGATTGTCCCCCTCAAACCTGAAAATTTAGGGGCATGATAAGAGATAATTGAGTGGCCATATGAGAGTCAAATTAAGGATATACTTGAGATACCTCATTTTTTACTCTAAATTAATGGTAGTATATAAATACATTAATTTATATATCTTTTTGGGAAGACCATAGTACATAATCCACATGACAGTTCCCTCATCATATCATCAATGCCTAACATTATTTTTTAATGGGATGTTAGGGGTTATATACAATGATAGATCCCATTTTGAGCCTTGTGAATGTCATAACAAAGATTATATATAATAAAAAATAAGGGTAACCATCAAATTCAAAATAAATGAAAATAGATTTTTGATCCCGAGGGCTTGAAAATCGATCCTAACAATCCATGGAGTGAAATTGGTAATGAAATCATGTATTCCATCAATTAAATTTAGTCGATAAACCCAAATCTAGGAGACTATAGTGATGTAGTAGTCGATGAAATGACATCCATAATTACCCTCCTCTCATATGATGGTCAAGAAGATGCATCCATCAATTAGACATAACCAATAGAGGAATGATCACTCTGTAGTTCGGGTGTATCTATCATTCCCCCAAGTGTCTCTATTCGAGTGTTGGTGTAAATGATATTCAGATGACATAGACATGGATATTCATTGATAGTACATGAACTATGAGATAATATCACAGGTTAAAGGTTAAAATTATTCCATTATTGTGGTGATATATATCTCAAAGAACCATGATATTTTGAAGAACGATGTAATCCTAGTGGTAGCAACAATGTATTTACATCCCTTATAAGATCATGGGGTGTCTATACACTTCTTCCCCCAAATGGGATAAAGATTATGAGTAAGAAATCAAAGGTTATCCCTTGATATTGATGGAACTTTCCCTAACTACCATTATGATCTCAGACAAGTGAATCTATGTTTAGAAGAAGATTTGTGACCTTTGATGGTCAGCGCATCCATGAATCCTAACCAAGGTAAAAATACATCACGTTCCCAAAATTACACTAATGTTTGTTTTCATTAAATTGTATATAAATTTCTGAGATATATCCCAACTGGATTCCAATCATTTAGGTTTTATTATAAATATAATGAAATGAGAGTGAATTATACCCATGCTTCCGAAGTATAAGTAAAAGTTATTAAGATTATTTGACCCAAAATTAATCAATAATTTCAATACCTGAAGAATATCACCAACATATTTATTGGGAATAAGTAGAATCTCATAATCCATGTTTAAATAAAATTCAAGGTTATAAACCATTACTTCCCAAAATATGGTTTCCAATCCGAATCAAGGAAATACCAATTGATCTAAATAAATGATTCCAAGACCTCTCCTTCATTGATGGGTAATCAAGCTGTAAAAATATTTGAATGGCCAATGATGATGATGATGCCACTACCATTAAAAAACCACACGTGTTATATTGTTACAATGTAATTCCCATTAACTTGAGGAATGTTGGTTCTATATACCAACATACCATGCACCATATCTTGAGTTTATTTATAGGGAAACCGTTGAATTCTATGTTTATAATAAAGTGGTCAAATTTAAAAAATTACATGATCATATTTCAGATATTAAGGCAGTAATCATCAAACTGTGACAATCTAACTAGAACATGAATCCCCTGGAATTCAAATTTTGGGAAACATCAATCAAATAACAACTATTTATGGTACACCATCATTACATTGAGTTAAACGCCAAAGATTCCTATTATATATGCCTCCAAAAAACATAATGAATTGAGAGGGCTCAATGATTGTATTTCTTATGTAAGATACTTTATATCTAATATATCCATCCAGTGACCCCCCCTCAAAATAACGATGAAAGAAGGGGAAACATATTAGTGGGATTTATATTTAAAAAAATCTTCAATGATCTCAAGATGTAACTCATGTACCCACCTATCATGATGGAACTAGAAGAAAAGAATCATCCCATCTTCTATATGGAAACCATGAAGTGATCTGATGGAACAATCCATGCATAAAAGAATTATGTGAGTATTGAAAATAATCTCTATTATAATAACAATAATTTTAGACATTTTGACATGATATTATAATATTAAGAAAAACTAACTTGAATTTATTTTCATAGTATTGAAAATTAGAGACTATTTATGGCACCTAAATGTCCACCATGACTCTTATATTGATTATCCTAATTACATCATTAGTTATCTAATGTTAATTGGGAATATTTATCATGGGAGGTCAATCTATAGTAGTTTAACATCAAAGTTTACTCTCTCATGTGATCAATGTGAATGAATTAATATGTTTACCCATGTCTCTCCCAATCCTAGTAAAGTCTCTATAGGATATAAATCACCTTGATAAATATATTTTCTCTTTCAATCATACCTCAAAATCATTTGAGATATAATTTTATGGTTATTTATTATCTAAATAAGTATATGGTTGGAAAATACAAATCTTAATTGTGATATATTGGTGATTATATTTATCTGTCCATCAAAATCAATTTTTGTAATAATATTTCCTCTTGGAAGGGTGATATACCAACATATATGAAGAATAATAGGCCCCAATTGTAGGATTAGACCTAGACTTGAAAATACTAGTGACCTGATTAAATATCAGTGATTATTCATAGTTTGTTATCAAGAATATTAATAGTGATTATGAGATCAATAATGAATAGATAATTACTTTACTTGATTATGTGTAAGGGTAAGAGGATGAATTATTCTTAGATATAAGACTATCCCACATGAAATGTCCATAAAACACATAATCTGATGCACTGGACCATGTTGTTATAGCCATGGAAGAATAAATCTAGGATAATATGGTCATTATCATCTCACACCTCAAGGTAGTCACTCTATTCATTAGTAGTGATATGGAGGAAGTAAATGATTTTAATGGTGCCTCATGTCCAAAGGAGTTATTTTCCTCGTAGACCTATGCCAAAATTCACCAGACATATACTATAATATTCTACCAAAAATATGAGACTCTCCCAATAGATCGATTCAAGAAGGAATAAATCCACAATTGGGATGAAAATTTAACCATTTATAATAATTTGAATTCAAAATTGGTACTCTAAAAACAAGGTTTTAATATAGTAAAACTTAGGTGAGTTAAAGGATGTGATTCCCTCTCTATTATGAAAACATTTATGATAGTTCGTGTGCAACTCACGAACCATGAACCAAAATATTCCATCAAATTTAGAGACCACGATAATTTTGATAATCAATGATGTATGACAATATAAAATTCCAAAATAAATTCGGTACTATAAATAATACATGTAAAATTTATCCAAAAATACATAGAATTTTTACCCACATCCAAATATTCATGGTCTTGGGGATAGTTTTCCTGGTTCCACACCATCTACCAAAAGCCAAATGATATTTTTATTCTTACTAACCATGATTTCATTATCTAGTGATCCGATGTTTTGCGGCTTAAGTACGAGGGATTGAATGGTTCCATCAATTTCATGATTCCCAATATCATTAAAAAATATTCGGTCCTTCTTATAATACTGATAAACATTTATACCAATTTATTTGATTTTTTATTAATGAGATTGTATCTTGAATACCATGTCCATTTTAACTAGTCACCCCCTATCATTTATTGAAAAATAGAAATAAAATTTCCTTTAAAAATATTATTTAATATCCTTCTAAAGATAGTGGAAAACAACATGAATTCTAGAATATATAATCTCTTGTATGATTTATGGTATTATAACAAAACAACCTATACTTCAAAATAGACAACCTCATATTATCATGTGTATGGGATAAAAGATATTTTTCTCATTGAAGTTGAAATTTCCCCACTTCACATTTCTGTTAGTGATCAATTATTTAAATTTAATCAATATCTTATGTTCATTGATGAAATTGGAATGACTTTATGAGAATTGGTTACAAAAACCACAAATCCTAGAGACAAATAAAATGAGTCATATGAAAATTCAATAATGAATTTCATATCCAATCATTTATGTGAGGATAATTGATACAATATACAACGTGATATGGAGAATGTATTTATACTACTATAAATGTAAGGTTTCTCAAGATATAATTTTCATAATTTGGTGCTCGAATTATAATTCACAGCTATATGAATTTAAACCATATAGCACAAAGTCCATTCCACAGGAATATAAAATTCTTGGACAAGATCCCCATCAAATGAACTTAAATTTAGTGAAAAGATATTAATTGTTATGTGATGTTATGATTCATGAAATTAAGTGATAGATATATTAATGTAATCTAAAAAGTACAAAGTAAATTCTATATGACTCACTGCTTGGGCATAGTCCTCATCATATGACCTTAAACTGAAAACACAAGAGTCTTTATCATATGACATTAAACTACATGATATAAAGTCCTTACAGTATGTACACAAAATCAATAACACAAATTCCATTCCAAATGAATCTAAACTGGTTAGACATGGACCACATCATATGAACATAAACTGAATGAAAAATATTCCTTATCCCTTGAAATTAAACTAAATTACATAAATACTTAACTTCATGAATTTAAAAAGCATAACACAAATTCCATTCCACGTGAATCTAAACTTCTTGGATGTGGTACTCATTGTATTACCTCAAAAGATAAGACATGATATTACTTGTTTCATGTCATTAAAAAATGAAACAATTTTATCACTTACTGATATTAAATTCTATATCACAAATCCCATTATGTATGAATCTAAATTGATTAAATATAGTCAATATTGTACAACCATAAATATAATGAAACAATACTCCTTATTACTGTATGTTAAAATTAACAACATAAATTCCCAAAGGCATTTATTAAAACAATATAGAAAAAATTACATTCCAACTGAATCTTAAGAAATTGTACATGGTACTCATCGTATGAACAGAAACTATAAGACATGAGAGTGCTTTTTATGTGATGTAAACTTTACCGATATAAGGTCCATCCTAAAATGAAATAAATTTCATAAATTTGACCAATATATATGACCTTATTTCCATATATAGATTCTAGTTTGGGTTCTCCCCAATTAGATCATGTTTCATTCCTGTTCACTACACTAGGAAAAAAGAATCCCATGTAAAAAAATAGGTCTGGATTGATTCATATTATCTAAATATATTCAGAGATTCCCAATATTCCTAAATTTCTTACCACTATAGATCCCATCAATATACATCCTATTGACCCAATGTTACACATTCAAAAAGGGTTTACTACAAAAGCTGAACACCAGAATCAAGGCACTTTACCTCCCCCAATACCTGAGTCGGATTTGAAATAAGGAACCCATTTCCACAAAAACTACATATTTCATAATTCATGTTTTTGTCGGTTTTATAGTGACATTTAAATGACATATTTCATACTCATCCATAAGATTAATCTCAATCCAACTCCCACATAATTTTGGTTTATAGTGATTGATTAAATCATGTCATGTTTCTCTACATATTTTGCACTAATATGAAACCATCTCATTTTTAATATGATTCATATTTTCATAAGGCCCTCAATAAAAAGGTGTTTGTTGTATGACTTTAAATTGCATGTAATTTAGGTCCCCATTATATATCTTAAAATATATGGAATGTATGACTTATTTGTTTAACCTTAAACTACATAGAATATGAATCCTCATCAAATAGTATTAACATGTTTGGCATATGAATTCATTTTGGATTAAATTAAAATTCATTCCATATGGTCCACTATTTATAAAATTTTCATCTTCTTTGAGTGGTTTGTTTTACATAGGATAATTTCATTGCAAGAGAGAAAAATCTATCTATAATTCCATAGATGTATGTATCCTTATCCAAAAATATATGATAGTTTAAAATGTACTCATTCCTAATAATTAAATCATAGTGTCTATGATTTCTCTATTTATGTTGGGATTTATATTCTATATGTTTGTACTGAGATGTGATCATTATGTATTTATCTTTATATTATGTAGATCTGTGAAAATTCTATATCATTACTACGTGGGTCTTTATTCTTCTTATCTAAGAATATATAGTGATGCATGAACTATATCATTTAGCTCTATATATCGGTCATCATCCACTTAATCTCCTTATTTTTCCCATACAGTATGAACATGGTTAGTTTTGGAATAGTGCATTCTTATCACTTATGAATATCCACTTCCCATATACCATGTTTCATTATTAGAGGGAATGGGATACCATAATCCTTTTTTTCTATTAATGATTGTATCAGATTATAAAAGGACACCACTTATTAGTAATCATATCTTTAATACCATATTCATTATTCTATCCAGAGGAATATCTTTTTCTTTCATAGAATGTCTTTTATCCATATGTTTTCATTATTTCATCAATAGAACTCATCCATTGAATATGGATAGTGTTCATCCTCATAATGAATGTTCTATTTAATCATTTACTAATCAATTAATTTAATCTAAGATGTAAATTACATCTCTTTCTTGTTAAATGTTGTTGGAGAACTCTAAGATCATCAGAACAACCTGGGTTGTCACATTACAACATTCATCATTGGTTTGGACACTATGAACTTAAACTACATATGACTCTCCCTTATGGTTGTGCATACAAATATAGCTATACTCATTCATGTCAGGTTATCACCTTTCCCTTGTAACTAAATAGACCATATATCATTTTCAGTTCAAAGAACTATGATCTTAAACTGTGTTCACATCCACGATAGACCAACTATTATAGTATTTGGATATTTATTTATGTCAGGATTACCTCACCCTTCTTATTGTGTAGACAACTTCATACTTTGGTCTACGTCATACAACGTTAAAGCCCAATACCCTTTGGTCTGAACACAATGACCTTAAAAAATATTCACAAATCTATGATATTATATGTAATAGAATTAGGATCTCAATTGTCATCTAGTTTACCTTGAATATTCTATATATTCTAAATCTCGATTTGGTCAATGTTTATTGACCCAAAAATCCAGCTACATTTTGGAGAAAACTATCCAACCATAAACTCTAACATCATTTATCTAACTTACATGACCTAAAACTACCAAAGAAAACACATGTGGAAATGTGGGCTATAACCAAACATATTTACCCAAAGATTTCACAAAACAAGGGTATAAAGGTCCCTCTACCAATAGTTTGTTTATTTTTTTATTGAATCAAAATAATGATCCTACACTAATTATTTTAAAAAATTATTGGTATATTTTTATATTTTCCCTCTATTATTCAGCCTTAGGTATAGGGTCATACCCAAATGGCCATAGAACATCCCCTCCTCCAATGATCCCTAGTATTACAACCCAGACTTGTGTGGAAGCCTCTACTAATTCTCTATAGTGATCTACACTCATTCATTGGTTTCTTGATTAGATTCTTCTCTAATATCAAATTAGTGAATCATTATCATAATTTCATATTTGTTAATGTATTAGATTATTATGAAATAATTAATTTTTTATTTTAATATTAATTAATGAATGATCAGAATTTTGGTATAATTAAATTTAATCTATAGTGGTGTGGAATGCTTGAATAATCATGTGAGTAATTAATGAATGTTCATTTAATAATCACTCTCAACCTCTACCTAATATCCGAGTATATATTAATTGAATTTTATTATATGGCTTATATGTGGTTTGGATCACTACTAGTATGAATCGATAATAAAATATATCATATCCTATGATTTTTATAAAGATGTTTGTTTTATTTGATGTATTTCATATTAAAATTGGTAATTATTGTATATCGTTGGATATGAACTTCTGAACTATGATATTGATGTATATTATACTATTATCATGAAGTTTTTCCTTACTAAAAACTTACATATTAAACAAAATACTTTTCAAATTATGTGAAAAAATTCCTTCTTGAATAAATATTTTCCATGATAAAGATGTAAGAATTTAATTATGGAATTATTTTTTCATAATATATTTTTAAAACATTCATAATTATAATTATTTTTTTAATTATATTATAATTTGTTGATTTTTTTATCAAAATATAATAGAATTAATTTTTGTTGGCTATATTATATTGACCAAATTTCATCTGAGTTTCAAAGTAAGTTATTTATCTTATATTTCCCAATTTACAATGCTTTAAATGGATGACTTATATTATTCCAATATCTTAATTTTATTATAAGACCATGGTTAAGTTTGGAAGATGTTAAATACCAAATAAATTTGTTTATTGGAAAATAAAATATTATGTTTGGTATCACAACGTATAGAAAATAAGTCCAAGAGTTTTTATGTTTGAATAAACAGAGTAAGATAGTGAATTTGATATTTTATTAGTGTTTTTTTATTCATCATCATGAGAAAAAAAATATTACAAAAAATAACATAATGTTATGATTACTCATGATGTAACTAATGAAAAGGACGATGCTGAGAGAGTGATCAATTTATGGATGATGTAAGGACTCTCAATACCGTGAATGTAATAAAAAGAATAATCTTGAGTTTTTAATACAAACGAATCATGAAAAAACATTGTATATTGTTTCTAATACAAGAATCAATTATCTTCTTATTTTTTTGAATGAATTAATTCACTATGATTTAAATATTTCCTCAAATCCTTTTATAGAATGGTAGTTAATTGATCATACTATATTCTCAAATAAAAAAATTCATTCTTTTTCACAAAAATATAAATTATTTTGTGATGAAATTTTGTGTCTAACTGATTGCAAGGAATCGAGTACATCCTCATGGAATATAAATATAGACGGAGCACTAAATCATGTTCCACAAAAATCAATTTAGAACATTCCATTGATTAATAGGCTCCTAATATTCTCATGTTTGATGAAATCTCAACAAATATGAAATGGTGTGATTCTAAGTGAGTCAAAGATAATGATGAGTTCATTTATCTTTTAGATGAAATACTATGGAAATCATTTGATGAATGGTATCTAGATTTTGTAGATGAGGTGCATAATTTTAGTTTGGGTCTATCATTTGATAGTTTTAATCTATTTTGTCATATTATTACTTCACAATAAATATTACTAGTTATCATTCAAAATTATACCCTTCATTCATTGATGTGATGGAAAGAACAATATAATATAAGTAGGATACTAATATATGGCCCTTCTAATCCTATGAATATTATAAATATGTACTTTCAAAATTTAAAAAATGAATTCAAGATGATTTAGAATTTGGGCGTGAAAACATAAAATTCTTCATCAAAATATATATTTCATATGTGTGTTATGATAATAGAAATGATAGATGATATTGCTACATATGAAATTATATCAAGATGGAGTATGATGTTTATATTATCCTATATTTTTTAATGAAGAATACATTATCCAAAGGCTTAGAAATAATTTTTTTTTCAAGGAACACTGAAGATTATTTCTAAAGGATAATCCACATGGGAATAATCCTTGAAGGATTGAAAATACCATTGAGACTGAGAATCTATATCAGTGTATGTCTCGAACTAATGTGTTTAATTAATTGAAATATTTTAATTTTTTATATGGGATAGGTTAGATGATATATAGAAAGAGGAATAATGTTTCCACTCAATATAATACAATTATAGGAATAAAAGTATCCTCTTTTATTTTCCTTATTTTTTAACCAATTATTTTCATCATTGTTTAGATATATTTCACATTGAGAAACATATATATGAAATTTTATATTCAATAATTCTAAATTTCAAGGAGAATACCAAATATGAATTAAAATCATTGAATTACTTGGTGGGGTAGGGTATTATACTAGAACTAAATCTAAAGTGTATCAGTAAAAAAAATTGGAAACATTCTTCTGCTTCAAATGAGATGAACAAATTAGAGTATTTATTTGTATATACTTGAGAGTTTCATGGTTCATCGTGCTTATTCAAGAAACATATTGAAATGGGTTAACATAACAGTGGTGGAACTGAAATCTCTGAAAACACATAACTCTTTCATCCTTCATCAAGAATTTATTCTAATACAAATAATTTAGTTACTATAAAATAATCTAAATATGATTCTAATTCAACTCTACCATTTTTATAGAAATATTTTTTCTAAATATTTTTCCATGTGTTTCTTGAAAAAAATGCATGAATAAATTTTTTTTGGGTTGGTTAGAGAAAAAATTGCCCCATTTTTTCACTTTTATTCATGATATGACAATCTATCTTCTAATTGAAATACATCCTAGTAGACTGATTAATTTACATTTTTTGTATCCAAGTGAAACAAATTGGTACATAATTAATTCATATCTTAATAATAGGATTCATAGTGAAGTGTCAATTGATAATAGTTATTTTAATAAATAATGTTTAGAATTATATTCAATGTATTTAGACAATGAAATAATTATTATTAACCATCCAGTGATAAATAAAGATGAGAAGAATTTGGAAATTGAGCACACTATTCTGTCACATACACAAACAGGGCTAAATCAGGGATCTTATACATTGGATCCATTTATCCTTGAAGAGTTGGGAACAACACATCACACATTCTTACATGAATTTGAATTATTCGATTACAACATCAAGTAAGTAATTTAAACATGCATATGTTATCCCATCCTAAATAATTGTATATATATCTTATATTTTACTATAGTATTATATAAGGAATATAATCAAATTATAATTATATTTCATCATTAGTTTTCTTTTGATATTAAGAGAGACTTATCATAAGAAAATATTTCCTGGTTGGTTAAAAGCGAAGGTTAGACCATTATTTTTTGAAAATAAATAATAATAATAATTTAATTTTAATATATATATATATATCATGTTTTTAATTTATTAGTGTGCTCTATCTTCCATGAAAGAAAATTATATTATTTTTGTCCCAATAGTTTGGTTTGTGAATGAAAATCACTAAAAATCGATGGTTAATTTTTTATAACTGGTCGAGAAATGTACATGAGAACACAACATAATAGTGTCATATTTAATGAAGTTATTTAATACTATTAATGTGAAATGGATACCAAACCTTGTAATAAAAATTATTCTTATTATGGATTTTTTCATAAAATAATAATATTGAATTATCACTCCCTTGGTCGATTGATTTGAGGACATGACATGGAAGATTTGTTAATGATTATACATTTATAGTTATTGACATGTGTCCCTTTATAGCTATAATTTAGTAAAATATTTTTTTCATAAATGGTGAAAGAGATGTTTTATGAGAATGATCCGCTAAAAATAGAATTTTATGGTATTATTGAAGTCATTCCTAGATATATTTTTGATAATGGTTGGGATGAATTTGACACAAACGATAACCATATTTCTCTTGATCAATATGTTACATATGATGAGTCAAACGGTTTACCTATTATATTTATCTATGAATATAATGTATTGTTGGGTGATTCATTAAAGAAATAATATGTGGTCTCATTTCATTATGTTTACCTCAACTTTGGACTTTCATTTTGGCATTATTAAAATTTATTTAATTTTATTTTGTGTGATTTTACTTTAGAAGGTTCACATATTCTTATTTTGCATTCAATTTGGAAGGGTAATTTTGATTTAGATTGTTTTAGCTAGGTTTAATTTATTTAACTATTTATATATTCCATTCAATTTGACTAAATTATCAAAAGAACAATTGAGAAAACAAAAAAAATTTAAAAATGACTGAATGAAAAAAATATATAGATGACCAAATGTCCTAATACACAAATGACCAAATTACCAAATGAATAATTGACCAAATGACCAAATGAAAATATGTGTATATGAGAAAATAAAAATATGAATAAATAAATCTATGACTATATGACCAAATGACCATATTAACATATGACCAAGTGACCATACAACCAAATGAATAAATTTCTAAATGACTAGATGAATAAATGAATAAATAACCAATAAACCAAATGATCATATGAATAAATTAAGTAATGATAAAATAAGAAAATAAAAAAATATCCAAATAATAAAATGAACATACAAAAAAAATGAACAAATGGATATATAATGAAATGAATAAATGACCATATAACCAGATGAAGAAATTCACAAATGGAAAAATTGAATAAATGAAAAATATGAAAAGATGACCAACTGACCAAATGTTCATATGAACATATGAGAAAATAAACATATGACAAAATCATTGAATGAAGAAATAACCAAATGACCGAATACAAAAATTTCCAAATGAAAAAATAATGAAATTACCCAATGACCAAATGAACATATGTCTGAATGACTGAATGACTAGTTGACCAAATTGACATAAGGGAGAATTACCAAATAACCATATGAGAAAATGATCATATTAACATATGAACAAGTGGTAATATAACCAAATGATGAAAATACTATACAAATATATTACCAAGGGACTATATGATGATTTGAACACATGATCAAATGACAGTATGACCATGTTATGAAATGACCAAATGACCATTAGACAATATGAACAAATGAACATATAGCCCTAAAACCAAATACCCAAATGATGAAATTATATAGTCATAGAGAAAATAAATACATTAAATAAAAATAAGTAAAAAACAAAACAAAAAAATCAATAAAGTAATCAATATTAATAAAAAATTTATATGACATATTCCTCCTCAAAATAAAACTACTTATCCCAACCAAATATAACCCAAATGAAATTCAATAAAACCAATGTGATAAAAATGGGCTTAAATACCAATATTCTGAACTAATATATCTTAAAAGTAACTATCCTAAACTAAATCAATCTTAAGGAGAAATCAATGAGAAATTATCTTACAAAAATAATCCAAATTGAGTCCATATAATACAAAGTGAATTAGGCAAAATTGAACATACAATAAGAAAACTATATCTTACTCATGTTTAATATTCTAGTTATAATGTGTTGTTTTTTTCTTTTAAATGTATCATGATTATGTCATATCACTATTTTTTTGATCCACAATTCATAAGCCTTAATTATATCAAATCACCAATTCTGTAATATTTGTCTTACCCAATAGTAATTAATTTCTAATTAAATTTATAATTCTTTTCCAAATTAGGAAATTAAAAATATTAAAGATATACATATAAATAGAATATCAGAAAATGATTGATGCATGAGAGATATGGGTTTTCATCCTATGGAACCCATTGTGAGTATTGTATTTCAATATATATATATATATATCAATTAAATAATTTATAATTTCATTTCATTAATCATTTTTTAAATTTAATAATGAAGTACCGACTAAGAGACAACTATTATTCATATAGACTACTAACAGTGGTGACCATCCTAACAGTTCAAGTGGGTACAAGATTTACTCACACCACTTTTCAATCCTGATCACAGAAAGAACCTTCACCAGATATACCATCTAGAATAATTTATTATCCCATAGTTCCCATAGAGGCACATGGGATGTCCTAATCTGGACCATGCTTCCATATGACTTGGCACCTGACCTAGCCCCCCACATGGCCCAAAGGGTGTTTCTGATCACCACATTCTTGAAAAAAGTGCCAAGGAATCAAAGTAATTTTTTATGGATGAATTTTCCAATTTATAATGTATCATAATAATAGAAAAAACATAAAAACAACCACAAAATAATCTATAAAAAAGGAATATATGAGTATAAGAGATTACATAGATGATCAATTACCAAAAAAAAAACAAAATAAGATCAAAGAAATGAAATTACCTTATTCACATGAAATAAGGGGATGAACACCGATTGTTACACCACCATCACCCATCCCATAATATACTAGTAATGACACTCATCAATTCTATAATAAACATTGACTTTAATTAAATCAAACAACACAAGGCCTACATAAACCCACTAGTGTATGTAGTGTGTAAGATCATTTTCCCAACATGATTTCACCACATGATTCATATATAACCAATTGGAGACAAATATAACATACATGTTTTGATGTAAAATTTTGTTTCAATACATAATTTTGAATTTTAATGAAAATATAGGAAAACTGTAAAAGAAAATAGATATGACAGTGAATTGAGATAGTCTCTAATTGAATCCCTAAGAGTCTGTGGTAAGATACATTGGATCCTCATAATCTTAGTGATCGATCCATAAACACATGTTTTTCAACCTTATTCATGATCAATAATACATAACACATCAAAATAAAGTTTAGTTTGTGTTGTATCAAGATCATGCTTGGGAGTATAGTAAAAAACTATACTACCACACCTAGCATACTTGTATTAGTGTTCCCACATAGCTTCCAATGGTTCCTACATGTTTCCATTTTTATCAATACATGAAAATCCATTTCCATTAAATACCACACTAAACAATTCTAAATACCAATAGAAAAAACCATTTTCATAGGAGAAATTAAATTCAATCTGCACAAACACCAAATTACATTTTAATATTAAAAAACACGAAATTAATTTAGAAAATTTTAAAATTTAGAAGTATTATTTTTAATGATGGGAAACATGGAACATTATAATGTTATCTAACATTATAATTGAAATCGCCATGAATCAGTCAAAAATTATAATTTAGGATAATAGAGGAACCTATATAAATAATAGCTAGCTGTAAATATCAATAATAATTCAATATAGTTTTGATTTGGATAAACCAATGTTTTCACAACCACTGAGTGAGAGGATGGTTAAGAAAGAAGGGAGATGAAGCTAGTGAGAAGGGAGAAGATACACTTACTTAGATGTATCTTAATGAAAAAATTCCTAAAAAGGATACAATAGGGGAGGAGATGAGAGGGATGGAAATTCTAGTGCAATAGGGTTTTAGAATGAGGAAAAATTGGTGTGAAAGGTATTAAATCAGGCAAGGGGAATTTTCAGAAATCCAAAATTTATTAATTTAGGGAAGGTCTCATAGATTTTCCTCATAGTTTTCCTAATCAGGAACTAACCATTTTTGTGATGTTTCCTCCATGAACAATTTCTCCATGGGATCCAACATAGTGTTATTTATAGCTTGGAAACTATAAAAATATCTAATGTCTCAGATCTGCATCATCTTCATGGTAGTCATATTATTTTTTACAACCATGCTCCATGCTCAATCTAACAAATAACTCCAATTTTCAAAATAAATTAATCATAAAAAATATAAATAAATGGAGGATAAAAAATAAAAAATACCTTAAAATAGAACACGTGTGTGATAATTCTCCCCACCATGCCAGTTTCCAGGCTTGGAAATATAATCCACCATTTGGTCAAAGAGTTAGTGAGTAAATTTTTTATCACCCAAGAATACCATTTTCAAGTCTCATGCTCATCATTTCCATATTTCTAAATAATTACAAAAATGAATATGGATGTCTATCACAACACATTTACTTGTGAAAAAATAATCTAATCTAGATATCCAATCACTAATACATCAGTTTCCAACGTGAGATATTCTCAATTCAACACGTTGGTGAGTTTTGGGATATAATTTTTCAAATGAGATACATGAAAATTTTCACGAGTAAATGTCAATAGATAAGGTAATAAGAAATGGTATATAACCATTCTAATCATCTCGATAACTGTGAAATGTCCAACTTATATTAGAGAAGGCTTCCTCTACCTCCCATGAAAAAGGTGTCCCAAACAAAGTTTCACCCACAAAAAACTTGTTCAATAATAAAGACTTCAAGGGGAGATGTTGATTAATATAATAGGTATTTAAAAGACTACATGCTATTACTATAAACAGAATGATCATTTGGAGCTTTCTTGATTTCTCTTTCATGATGTTTGGTCCAACCAAATAAGTTTCAGAATCTTTTTCCAACCCAATGGGGACAGCCAATGCCAACCATAAAATTGTTTGAATGGAGCCATCTTGATAGAGGATTGGTGACTATTATTATAGGCGAAATCCACTATTCCTATATAGTAATCCTAGGTACCCTTAACAATCTAAAATTTAGGCAAACATAAAATCTTACAAAATAAGAGACCCCAACTCTGTTTGGAAATCTATTTGGTGATGGTATGTCATGATATATTTTCATGAAACCCCATTAAATTTTGGATACCTCCTAGATCCCCAATGTGAAACATGGTTCCTTTCAAAAGTATTATTGGTGGGACCCATGAAACATCTGTATCTCTTGAACAAAGAACATTCCCATCTCATCCACTATAGTGGTGTCCTTGATTGGGAATAATGGATCAAATTTGGAAATGTTATCAATTATCACCCAAATAGTATTAATTTCACAATAAGTATAGATAATTGTAATGATAAAACCCATAGGTTCCTCATACTATTTATAGGTATTAATATAAATGGGATTGATAAATCCTAAGGGCTGTTAACGCTCGGCTTTGAGTTGAAGACAAGTATTACATTGATAAATTATTTTGGAAACATCTTACCTCATGTCCAGTTATGAAAATCAATGTCCCCTATCATATAAAATATTGGTCTCAATTGGATTTACAACCAAGAATTATAGGTGAATGTCCTACATTACTACCTTCCTTTGGGATGATGACACAAAAATATATATTTACAAGTAATGAATTCTATTGGAAGATAAAGTCCATTCACCGACTACGTCTCCCACATTTAGAAACATCTTAGGGAATTAAAATAACTCATCTTATACATCTTCATTATGTTTAAGTTATAGGAGAGAAATAAAAAATTTCATACTTGAAAATAATATCACCTCATTCTCCTCTTTGGCCTCGAGGAGCATTTGGGATGAAATTCCCAGCATATTACACTCACTACTAGACTAGTACAAAGCCTGAGTTATAAAATTCCTACATAAATCATTAAAACCCACATTCCATTTACCTGAGGTAAAGATTCTGTTGCGATCCAACACTTTACGGTACTCAACCCATCATCACTAACTTATATTTAGTTATTTTTTGGAAAATACATCAGTAATCAATTTATGGTATGATTTTATCGTAAACATTTCTCGATAATTTTAATAGAGCTATAATTTGAGAGCGTGCATAACACCCACAATTTCAAGGTCATGGGTGGGGTAATTCCCCTCACATGGATATATTTTTGGGATCCTAACACCACCCCAGGGTCACCCTGCATAAGCACACAACCTAGACCTGATCCTGATGCATCATAATAGACCCAATATCTTAAATTATCTTAATGTAAGGACATTAAGTAGGATAATTTCAAACTCTTCTTGATATCTTTTAAAGATTCTACACACTTTGGGAGCTAATTATGACATTCATGTTTTTGGGTAAGATCCATCCATGGTGATGAATCTCAAGATAATTCTTTGAAAAACCATATATAATAACATTCCAGTCCTAGGAATTATCTGATTTTATTGTATTTTACTGGTTTCCCCAAAGGAATCACCACTCCAACCATCAATCGATAAATAGTAACCCAACACTCTAATATCACATCACCCAAAACTAGAATTCATGAATATAAAAAATATAATTTATTCATCAAGAAATAAATATGGTTATCCCATAGTCTTCCTAGAATTATCCCAATGTTTTTCCCATATTCTACTTCTTATTTTGAGTTGACCAGGATGTCAACCATAAAAACCATGTTGGAGGAGTAAAGATATTTATGGAATACCCAGTTCATTGGATCCTTGAATAATGGGTGAGAATTCATTAATCAAAACAACATTACTAGGTACTTGAAGTGTCTATTTATTCTTTAGAATGTTGTTTTTTGAACATCATCTTCATTTACCCTGACATGGTAGAACCTTGAACGATGATCAATATTTAAAACGAATATATCCCCTTTAAGTTGGTCAAAAATATATTAAATTTTGGTAAATGGGTATTTATTCTTGATTGTGACCTATTTTATCATCCAATAGTCAATGCACAAATGAATAGATAAATCGAATTGATTAAAAAGGACCACCAGAGTAGCCCATATATATATGCATGGATAGATGAATCTCATGGCCTCTAAGTTATACAACCAGTTATTTTACTCTATTGACAAACTAGGGTCTATTTACGTTCAAGGAAGAGATATCTGTAATTTCCTTGCCACCTATTCGATGGTGAATTCAACTTCTCATTCATAGAAAACCTTATTGAATCCTCTAATAACATCCCTGGAAACACGATAACTATATAAGGAAACCTACATCACAAACCATTTTCTTGATTTTTGATTGAAGATAATATATTTTACCATTAATTATACACAATTCTATAAATGGAGCTCCTTCTCATCCAGAACATTGCTCGCATTCCCCTTAGAAGACCCTTGTTCTCCACTCGAGGTCTGTAAAGGTAGCCCACATATAGTAAAAATAAATGTGATCCATGATGAATTTCATCCAATCTATCCCTATAATGAAATCAAAGTGGTCCATATTTAGGATAAGTAAGTCCCACTTCATCTCATATTTTTAAATAGAAACAACACTAAATGGGAAATAGAATCCTCAATCCTTTATCGTTTTATGTGGTGATAATATCTCCATGAAACATGAAATAATCTATGTTGAATGATTTAACATGTCCACAAGGTGATATGATGTAATGGAATGAGATGATCTTGTATTGACTAAATAATTTTCCATAGCAAAAATATTTAACACTATACCTCTAACTATCATGAGGCCCATATCAGATTCCACCATTTCATAATCTATTCCATGGAGGTGCATCGTCTCGATATAAGCCCAAAGTTGAAAAATAACCTATGGATACTCTATAATATGAATATTCCCCATGAATATGAAACCATACCACTATATCCACTAGATAGATAATTCATAACCCTGGAAGCATCTTACTGAGCTGAAAATCCCCGGGTTGTAGTAGATCTTACCCCACTATAAGAGGGAGGAATATTCCTTCAAAAAATTTATTAATGGACCAAGATTCCACAATGATTAAATTCATTAAGTAGATCTAGATAGATAGAACACATTCCCCCAATCCTCTAAAACTGATGGAATATGATGGGTTTTCCACCTAAAATTCTAACGAATACTATCTAGGTGGGTATCTATAAATACCACCACCCATTTTCCCATACACTTTCCACTTACTAATCATTTCTATAGAATAATTTACACATTCACTAGGCATAGGAGGAGTCCTATTCAATCTTATAATACATTCCTAATCAGTATCCACCATCAATGCTTGGTCGACCACCTCAGTATGTGTCTTCAGCATAAATATGATGACATGGAACTAGATTCCATGTTGCAAGACCATTTCAAATGAAAAATCCTTTAGCATTTAATTTGTAACCAACTAACGGAGAAAGTGTAATATCCTTGAAAAATATTTGTGAAGTCCATCACTGCATGATATCTATACTAATGGGAGAAAAACACGTGACACTTTATGAGGTTCAAATTCTAGGGGTATAATTTCTCAATAAATGTGAATTTGAAGTCATTCTACCTTATATTATCCCACTACCCAGCTTGGGCTAATATCTCCCACCACTAGCGACTAGGTCCCTCCAATTTAAAAGTAATAAAATATACCTTGATAGCCTCATGATTTCATATAAATTCAATGATATGATCACTATTCCATACCCAAAGCTCAAATTCCTTGGGGTTAGTGTTTCCCCAACTCGAGGGACATATAAGCCTAATAAAATCTTAATCTCAATCATTCTCAACTTACTATTCATTTTCCTCCACCTGAGTAGGACCCGAGATCACTTTGTAATATAGGGATAAGATATCTCAAACCATATCCTCTATTATTATTTTCCCAACAAGTGGTTTTTCTGAGGAATAATTTTCTTCATCCTTCTCCCGTTGATAAATTAGAGGTATTTAGGGTGGCATGATAATACACAATTCAAATGAAATAATAAGAAAACTGTTAATGCATTAAACAAAATAAAACTAAGTAAATAACGAAAAAATCATACACATATATTACAAGTAAATAAAAAAACACAATTTTCTCCACCCCACCTTGGTGTCTATGCCCGATCTGTAGACCATGAATATTAATATTAGAAGGATACAAACCAATTTACCAATATACCATGGTGACCCAAGGTCTATCATAAGATGTGTTTTCCAAAAACACCACTCATAACTAGTACATTGAATCCCAAAAATCCTATCTCTTTTCCATCTGAGCTTTCACAAAAATAAAGACCACAAAAGGAAGAAACATGCTTTGATACAAATTTTTCATTATCTGATTAGGGAATACATCCAAATGAGAACCTGACTCATTCCATAATAAGGATTAAAGAACATTCACATTCCCCTTAGGCTGAAAAAAAGTTCCTAAGTATCAGAGAAATCCTTTAGGAATGATTTCTCAATTTCACAAACCAATATAATTCTTTAACAACACAAAAACATTAATAATATAAAAAATATAAAAATGCACACATGATTATAAGAGGTAACATCCTTGGCCAAGTAAAAATAGAAAAGAAAAAAAGATTAATAAAAAGTAGAACCTATCTCCACATGACATAGGGGTAAAACCTCCCATCATTTTACCTCTATAACTCATCCCAAAAGCCACTATCACGAACTCACATCACCTTCAAGAAAAACCATTCATTAACCTATATCAGACAACACATGATATAAATACTTCAATTGGGTTTATATAGGGTGTGATCATAGTTTCAATATAGGATTCCACCATTGGATTAACTTATAACCATTAAGAGATGAACATAACATGATTGTTTTTAAATAGAAGTTAATTATAAAACAATATTTATCATATTAATGTAAATAGTTAAAAAATGGAAAAAAAATTAAAAAAGAGGATGACTAAACAAAAGCACTATGGGAAACCCAATGAAACTAGGTTAAGTTATATAGGTTATCCAAAAACTATATGATTGATCAACACATGAAGTTGTCCATTCCCATTCATTATACATAAACTATATCACATCACAATTTGGATTAGTTTTTGTTTTATCTTTATCCTTTTTGGGAGGATAGTTCAAAGCCCTATTACCTCACATATTGCTCTTTTTCTACTCTATGTTCCAAGGCAACCATGGTTCCTCATGTTTTCCCAATCTATTATCACCCACTTATATTACATACCACAATAAACATTCCAAAGAAAAATATTAACAATAGGATGTTAATTTAAAACCTTTGAAGACACCAAATTTCTTTTCAAATCACCTTTTATACCCTACAAGTCAATTTAGAAAATTTTCAAATTTAAAATAAGGCATCAAAATTTTATTTAATAAATGGTATAATATAAAACTACCACCCTTTATCCTTGAAATCAACATGAACTGATTGAAAACCATAATCCAAGACAAGAGGGTACCCGATGGAAACATCAAAAAACCATAAATATTAGTAATAATACCATACAGTTCATATTAAACCAAATAATGATCACCAGAACCATCATGTTGGAGGAATCATAGGAATGAATAGATAATAAACCAAAGATAAGGGATATGAGACACTTAATTGAATTTTTACTAAAGAAAGAAGAAAAAAATGGATCCAAATAGGAGAGGATATGAGAGGTAAAGTGCACTTGGAGTTTGTGGGATTGAGAATATAAATAAATATGGGGAAATGAATTATATTGGGTTAGGTGAATTTTTGGGAAGTCCAAAAGGATATAATTTTAGGAAGACCACACAGTTTTCAAACCATGAATAACCATTTGAGTGAATCTACCTCAGAATACATTATATCCTAGTATTCCAACACAGTTTGGAAAACAATTAAAAAATTATGAAAAACCCCACTATATTGGCTCAATAAAATTTTCACCATTTCTACTAATTTGTTTTCAAATATATTCCATGGTTAGTCTCTTGAAAAACAAAAAATTTCAAAATAAAACACCTTGAAAAAATATTAATAAAATAGAAGATAAAAAATAGGTACTACATAGAAAAAAATGGAATTGTGTGTATGTCCTAGATATTCTGATCACCTTTAATATCACCATAATTTTTATCTAATCATGCTTCTAATCTACAATTTTCTTCTTCAATGATGTCTCTATCTCTTTACCCATATAATTATTTTTCATAGACATATATTATTTCTTTATTTACTACTAACCCATTCTCTCCATGATTTTATATTCAAGCTCCTTTAAATTCTACTTCAGTGTACTCTAATCATTCCGAGAATATTGGTCATCATGATCATACATTGTACCCCATTGGAACTATATAGGTTAACAATTCTTTACAACCTTGGCATCCACAAAATCCTACCGATCAAGGTGCCTTAGGTATAAGTAAACAACCCAACTAAATTTTGTACCAATAATTTATTTTCAATGTAAAATATATTAACTTAATATTTTTTTTTCATTCATTCACAACTAGCTTTACTAATATTTTTTGGATGGGAACATATTCATATTTTAAAGTTATAGAACTACCATACATACTTAATGGTTGTGTATAATTAAAAAATCAAATGATTGGTACATTTTGGAGATAATGTAAGAGTTTTATAATGATGCTTTCGGAATATAGTGATATCATTCAAATAAAAATGGTTTGTTGGAGACACATCATATATGGAATTAAAGATAATTCATGAGCCCAAATATTTGTAAGAAATTATATTATTTTAAATTGTATATTGTTGTTGTGTTTATATGGATTAATATTTTATAGTAAATTTTTTATAATTTTCCCAATCGGGAATCTATGAAGGATAAATTACTGATGGAATTAAGTGATATATAAAGAGAATATAGTCATGATTTATATAACGGTTTTTTAGGTACTGTTCTAAAAAATTTCAAGAGTATACAAAACCCTTATTGATTTTCTAGAAACGTAGTATTAAAAAATTATTGCTTAATATAATAGTATTGAGTTTAATGTGTAATTAAAATTTAAAGGTTTTTCATAGAAAATAATTATTATTTGTATTATTAATTTTTATTTGTGTTATTGAATTTAATTTTTTAAGAGTTTCTAGAATTTAATTAAAAATTCATGTTTGAAGTATATAAACACTTTGGGGAGACCTACTATGAGTGATCATAAGAGAAAACATGTATTTTTTATATAAAATTGAGTTTAATTATGTATTAACATAATAGAATAAAACCAAATGGAATGTACCACACCTAAAATGACATGATGCAAATTAAAGAAAAGTAAATTGAATTAAAATATACTAAAAGAAATCAAGAAAAATAAAATTATCATAAATTAATTGTACCAAGGAATAATTGCAGCATCCCAAATCAAGCTGTTATATCCCATCCCAAATCGAACTACACTAACATGAAATCATCTAAATAAATATGAAATGACCAAAATCTACTTGAATATAATAAAAAACATAATTAAATCAAACTCAAATGACTTAATATATCTGAAATCAAATTAAACTGAACAAAACTAAACCATATCATAAGGAATAAAGTATACTTAACCATATCAAATTAAGAGAATACTAACTAACATGAAGGTAAATAAATTTAATTGAACCAAATAAATTAATAAGATCTATCTCGTATACAAAAAAGTAATTCAAATAAAACAAAATGAAAATTTTAACAATAATAATAAATATATATCAAAATAAAATTAACCAACTGGAATTGAACATTATCACACAAAATTAAATTAATCCAAACTCCATTTACAGGTAAATTTTTTTTGTAAGAAAATTAGAACATTTTTTATTAAAATAAAATGAAAATACATTGGAAATATGGATGGGATTTTATACAAACTCATGACCTCATGACATAAAAACAAAAATAAAATATCATAATAAAATGACTTTTAAATATCATAATCATTATACCAATCTAATTTGAAGTCTAACGGTTCATGACACCTAGAAACCATAATTGGGTTTAAATATGAGTTGTATTTCATCCGTCTTGATTTCCATGGTGGGAAAAGTTATAATCCTTCATCATTAATAAGATTTTTTCCCTTTGGAAAATGATTATGTAAAGTAGGGGTATTTTTGGGAATCTTACTCTATATACTCCCATTTTTCATGGATACACTGTGTTTATATCAGTTATTTGATTTAATATCAGATATGTGATATTTTTTCACTATTACCTATATTGGAGTGCCCCTTGATCGCAAGAAAAGTATCCTTTGGTAAATGATCCCCTTCCAAAGTCACTCCTAGTTTAAAGCTACCAAAATTAACCTAAATTGGTTCGTATTTCTTTGGACATAATCCATTCAATGATAGAGTACACACCACTATTTCATGAGTTGGTAACTATTGGTCATTATTCTAAGATTCATGAATCACTTGTGCTTGAATTTGAGAAGACTCCATCACCATTCATAAATAACCAACATTAACATGGACCATACACATTTCAAGTGGAATGGATATCCCAGATAGAAAAAATAGTATTACTGACTATCTAGATCCTGATTTTATTCCTATAAGAAGCCTAAGTATTCCCACATAAAAAGAAAAAATTTAAACCCACATTCTTTATAAGATAATTCATAACATGCCCATTAATTTTAAAAATAGAATAGAAGTCGGTTAGACTTTAATATTATAATTTTATACTGATATCAGCCTCCAATGATAAAAAGGAAACATTATTGAACAATAAAGAGATTAATTCTACCTCTAATAGCACCCTAAACTATTTATGAATTTTCATAACTCAATGGTCCTATCCATTTTTATTGAAACTCTCAAAACATAGTCTGTTTCAAATAAAATCATTGGATTTCACAGGATCTAGTTAGGACTAATACATTTGATCCATTATTGACATTTATTGTTTTCAATAAAAAATTGATTTAGATAAAAATAAAATACCTATAAGAAAACAATAATTGGATTTTGGGAAATTGATCTGTTCACCCATGCTATATACTTCAAATCCTCTGATGGGAAAATGATGTAAAAGAAGAATCATCCCATTGGTGTACATTTACAACCATAAAATACCCATATATATGTAATCTTTTGAACAAAATCAACTGTTTTACAACATTTTCCTCTTGAATGTAGAAGAATCCAAGTAATGATGCAGTACTTATATATCATGAAATTGTCAAGAATTTCATATCTATTAGTAATCATGCAGGCAATGTCACTTTTATTCGCAATATTATTTTTAATAACATATTTCTGATATAAAAAATATATTTTATTAGAGTCTCATTTAGTATCTTATGTACCAGATAAAGAATTCTTCATAGTTTTCAAGTTCCAGATTTTTTGTCTCATTGAAAAAATGAGCTCGACTAACCACCACTACATTAACTACTGCAACATTAATAAGGTAAAAAGGCCTAAACACATCATTAGCGAAAGAAAATGAAATACAGTTCATCTCAATCACCTGAATAGATCATAAATCTCTATTCGATTCTTCCACCTCCATAGTCCAATGATTATCATTCACAACATCCTCCACCACTATAGTACAATCTTCAATCACCACCATATATTGACAAGTGACTTCCTCTTTGGTCACCATTGATGCAGAACGGTCTTCCTCCACAATAATAAAACAATATGTACCATTTACTATATTTTTCATTAATGCGTTCCTCTATTCTCTAATCATATTTGATCTTATAGTTACAGATCCGCAAGGTATCGCCTCAACGACCCAAGTCACCTTTGTACCAGCTTAGAGAGCTATGCTGTTGTCCATTACAACATGATGAATGCATTAGCACCCATGCCTCTAGAAAATATGTCGAATGCATGAAAATGAGGGATCACTGTGTATTATTTATGATAAACTATCAGGGCACAACAATCACCATCAAAACACAGTCCCCAAACCCTACCCTTCCCTATTGAAGGAAAATTGTGTTAAAAGTCATATAATTTCACATTAATTGTATTATAATACAATCATATAAATTTTATTAACATATGAACAACATTTATATATAAATTGTATTGGAACATTATGAGTAATACCATTTAAATTATATTAGCAGATAATCTATATAAAACTATAAATAGTTTCACATAAAATATTTAAAAAAAATATCTATATATATTTTATTATCATATAGTCTGTAATTAGAGTAAACTATATTAACATGTATACTACATCGTCCTATAAATTACATATAAAATTAAATTACATTTGGTAATTAAATAGTAAACAATAAAAATGAACATATTAATTGTAACATGTATTAATGAAGTAACAGTTCTCATATTAATATAGTTTACGTATTAATAAAGCGTATATATTAATATGTAAATTGTTTATATGTTTTCATGTTAATATATAAAATATATTACATTGAAATTAGTTAAAATTTTTAAATAGATTGATATAATCATTAAGTGTTTGACATTTTATATTCTATATAGTATAACATAATATTAATATATAAACATGAAAATAGTTTCACATAATATAAGCATACAAAAATTTAAAAATTTAAACTACATTAACATGTAAACATATGAACTATTTATTTGTAAATATATGAACTCTAAACTATAATAAAATGTATTAAATTTCAATTAATATTAACATATAAACATGTAAAGAAATTCATTTAATATGAACATATAAAATTGTAAATTATAAAATATATCTAATTTGGTGTGAATAAAATGAAAAAATACCAATAAACCTTAGTATCTAAGCTTGATCAGTTTCAAATAAAACAAAAAAAATAAAACAAATACAGAAGAGAATATAATTTCCCTAACAAATGTGAACTAACTGGACCTAAATTAAAATAAATTGAACCAAACTAATTAAAATCATATAATATCTAAAAAAACAATGAAAACATGTATGCGAAAGATCTAAACCATATTTCATTTAACTATAATAAATAAAACTAAATTAAATGAAAATTAAATGATTAAAATTTAACCGAACTAAACCAAATTGAAATTAATCAATCATTCTAAACATGACTTGAATTAAACAGCACAATATATATATATTAAACTATACCAAAATAATCTGAGGAAAAATAAACATAATAGAACTGAACGAAACTAAACTAAACCATATTGATCCAAAGTAAACTGAATTGAAATATTATATTCATGACTATACTAAAAAAATATGATGTGTAAATAAAAAATCCAAATTGATCAAATGAGTTCTTACTCATATTGATGTCACCAAATCCCAGATGAATCTGTATAAAATGAACAAAAAAATAAATCTTAATTCAATAAATCTCATTGGACTTGACTTAATATAATAATAATAAAACTAATCTAAATATGCGTTGGCCAAAATGATCCAATTTTGTTAATTTTTATTTTATTTATTCTATTCATGATCTAGTGGGGGTGATACGATTCATTTTTTGAAATTTAGTTTGATTAGTTTCAATTTTTTTGTTAAAGATTTTTTAGAATGAGTTTATTTTGGTTTCTAATATTGTATTATTTAATAATAGTTTTATAAATTAAATTTCATTTATAGTAGTGGATGTTGAACATTGAAGGTCGTTTACCTCGAGTAAAATTTTCCCTAGAAGAAAGAAGAAATATGAGAGTACTATAAATAAAGATATGAAATAAAAGATTTTAATTCTTATTTATGTAATTCCGAAATTTAATATTTATTTTATAACTAAATAACTCTTTTATATTTCGAACAATGTGATTTAAAGGCCCATAATTTGAAGGAGGATGAAAACATCGGTCCAAATGAATAATTATGACACATATTAACAAATAACCTCTAATGAAGTGTCCCCTATTGACACAGAAATACTATCATTACCTCTAGGTATTGGCTTAGTTTAGGGATCTCAAGCAACTCTAGTATGACTAAGTTTTAATATGTTTACGCAGAATAATTTTAATCCATAAAATATCCATACAAGAGAACAAAATAAGTAAAAGGTATTAGAGAAATTCATGAAATCTATGAAAAAATTAGGTCTATCAATTCCATCATATAATACAATATTTTTTTGATACATTCATTTCCGCAATGGAATCCTTATATGATGAACATAGAATTATGAAAAGGGTCCTAGTGGTGGTTGGGGTATCGACTATCCTAGTGGTGATGTTGATGATGATGTCAAAAATGGTGATTCTTATTAGGAAGATCATGATGTTGGTGAAGAAAATGATTACCATAGAGGTAGTGTCGGTCATGATAATGAATTTTTGATTGATGATATTGAGAAAATATATTTATGAATTGTTATTTACAACACTTCCAACCATGTACGTGATGTATTATGACTAAAAATAATTTTATATATGTGTTATTATTATTTTATGCTAACAATTAATTAAATGAATAATATATAATATTTACCTTCTTTGGAATCTGTAACATGGTTTTTGATTTGTTTCTAAGTCATTATATTGTCAGTAGGTAGTTTCTATATGGAAGGCATAGGGGGGTGTTCTTCTTGGTGTATGGTTTAATACCAATGGATCTCTAAATAGATTGGAATAATGAAATCCTGATAATGACCATATGAATGATTCCTATGAACCATTATTATATACCTATCATTACTAATAAACAACCATTGTTTTAGGGAACTATTGTTATTTGTTAAATTTCCAGTAGTGAATGTGGAATGGTACTCTATTAGTTAAAAACCCACAAAGGGGATCTTGGAGAATCATGTGTCTTCACTCACTAGGTTATCACCTTTTATAGTCTTGAAAAAAATATGAATGATTGAAATGGAAAATGCACAAAACATGTTCAGTATAAAACTCAAAAGGGTTTCTAAATAAAAATCAATGTTCTAACCTATGAAACACCACTGTTAATGGATTATAAAATCGATATGGTAAAAATAAAAATACATAAGTCATCATGAGAGTACCATTTGGACATTTCAAAAATAAATCCATGCTCGCTTTGTCCAAAAATATAGGAAAATGCCAGATCATACTTTGTTTACCCATATATATATAGATATATTTATGATTTGTGAGAAATGAATGAAGGTGAAAATTAAGGGTACTTGTGACCTTTCGATCTTGGAAACTATAATACGCCCTCTTGATTTTTAATATATAGATAAATTCAATTCTCTTGAATCCAGGTGTAATAACCTGAGCTTATGTTGATGGAAAATGTACCACAATATATATCCTACCTATATCCATCCAAACGAAAATGTTTCAAAATTATAAAATAGATAGACTAACATTATCTGATGGTTATTTTATAGGTAGCACAATATCTAGAACACCAATATCAATCAAACAATGTATTTTTAAAAGAAAATTGAATTTCGAAAACCTTTTCATCATAGAATTTCCTCAACTTACATTGATGGTATATGTGTTGAAATATCATACATACATATATTCATCCAAGGGTACATGTTTATAAGGTGATGGTTTAGTTTATACATTTTATCATTGACTCATTTGTTTCGGAGTTCTGATCTACCTAATATATTCACTTATAATGTCCAAGTTGATTCAATTATTATGATATTTATCTTCTTGAGTTTCAAAAATTATCTTGAATTAATATTTGAGGAAACATATGAGTCGATAAATTAAAAATAATTTTGGATATATTTTATGAATTATTGAGAAAAATATGGAGGATTATCAACAAGATGGATCTTTTCAATGAAAATAAAACATCGAGGGAGGAAATATAAAAATGTACCAATTAAAGGATCTATTTATTCAAAGTCAACAAAACAGATAATGTCAAATGGAATGCATTGAATGATTTCCAGGGATATTCTCTCCATGAAATTTATTCTTCAACCAATAGGCTTTTTTATTCGATCAACATTCCTAGTTATTGAATTATCTATTAGTGGTCTCTATTATAACTAACAGTTATATTAATTTGACTTTTACATTTACCATATGAGCCTCATATTCTTATATTTATGTATTCTGAGTGACCACCCATGCATAGATCCATGATTCCTTAATAATATTCTTATTCAACTCTTAGGTAGACCATTCAAATAATTATTCTTGGTGGACTATGATTTGAAATACATGGAGATATCTTTGGTAAATCCTCATTCACTCATCGATGAATATTTTTTATTAAATAATAGTATGACACCTTTGGTATTCAAATTTATTACACCGAAAACATAGAAGAGTTGGAGAAGGTGCTAAAACATATCAAACATATCCTCCATCCAAGTTTTAGGGATGATTTCATATACATAGTGACAAATACACTTCCCCACAACCAATTTTTCTACATAAACATAAGTATTCAGTCTGGGTTACTTACCACTGTAGTTATATAGCCATGGATCAAATATTCTATAGAAGTATTTTATCTATCTAGTGAAACAAGTGGGGGAGATACTTAAACTACTAATATTTTGTTAATGTTAAAGACCAGTTATGTCAAAGAATCCACCATTACTGGATCACTTATATTTAGAATGATGTAACCAATGTTCATGATATAAAAAAAATGGTAGCAGTAATTGGTTCTACACCAATTCAATGTAAAGAGTGACTGAACATGATATTTCCTCATAATGTTTAGGGAACATTCTAATATATTCTGTTCATTTAATTTTTTTTCAAAAACATTATTATGTAATTGAATCTAAAAATCAAATGGTTTATTAACCCATAATACTAGATACTCTAGAACCCAAATCGTTTAATGATTATACATGCTTTAATATAATCCCACAATATATTTATTGGAGTACTAATATTTGAAAAAATAACTTCACTATGTGCTCCCTAACATATCATCATCAACCCAAACTGGGGAATGATATTATGGTTTTGTTTCTTTCAAACTACATTGAATGTAAATAGATAAAATCTCTAAATAAACAGGAATTAACATGTGCACATGTATGGGGAGTAATTCTCTTGTATTTGTTGATTATCAATTCAAGAAACCAAAAACCTATCCAAAAAAGAAATGATATATCTCCACTAATCATGAGTTCCATAACTAATGTAAATAACCATCCTAGAGGAAATATTATAAGTAATAAAGGAAAATGTAGACTTAATCCATAGTATATCAAAATTATCCTTGGCACCTAGTTGTATTGGCCAAACACTAGAAATGGAGAGTTCTATAGGGTGGGATGTAGAATAAGGAATGATTGCAACATTATGAAAATTGATTGACCTAAAGTGTTATTCCACGCTAATATATAAGAACTTGAATTGGTTGTTAACCTGATACATGGTATTTCCTAATTGTATGTTGCATAACATATGTTAAACCCATGTAAAAATGGGTTCAATAAATTTGATTGGTTATCCTTATTCCAGTAGCACCACCGTAATTGGCAGAAATGACCCTAACATGTGAGACTGAATTCCCAAAAAGGAAGTGCCTACCAATCAGAAACATAAAAAATAACCTCACAAGAAAAATATTATATGTCTTTCCAGATTTAATTAGGAATCCCCATGGGGTATAACGACCTGGATCCATAGTGGCCCTGAATAATCCTCAAGTATTTCATTCATTCTAAGAAATAAATCTCCTCATACACCAGAATAATTGATACTACCTTTTTGGTGGTATAAATACATCAAGAATTTTCCTAAGAGGTATTATGAAAACAATTATGTTCTCTTCCTTATATTTTTTTACCTCGATGTTAATATCCCACATTGGGGGAGAATTGTGTTCTATATCCTTCATAATCATAACTATATGAATGAAATAATTATACATCCCCAGGGATTGGGATTTACCCTAGTTACTTGATGTCCTAGAATCTTAACCCTACTTCACCATGTGGTTGGTTAAATATTTTGGTTCATTAACCCTAATGACAAATTCATTATAGAAGAAGTTCTATTTTTCATTACATCATAGATTTTTTAATATATATCACATGATATAGATTGATCCTATATATTTGTTCAATTAGTTATTTATATCTTTGATGAACCTAGAAACCTAATTCCATTAATCAAAAAAACATTTAGCAGGATAGAAGTCACAAATCAAACATTACCCCCACTAAGATTATTTAGTGATATGGTATATATGGATGAATAATATTGACAAATAGGTTGATGACTCGGATCATGATTATCCTAAATTTGTGGGGGACTTTTAAAGATGTAATTTATATATCAATGAACCATTAATTGGAGTTATATTTTACCATACATTTGTATTTTGGTATATTTAAGAAAATTCGCAAACCATGATGATGATAGGTTGAGATGATGTATGAAAATTGAGGCATCAATTGTTTCACCTAAAGTTTTTTTCTATACAATTTTCCATGGAATCCAAGATATGGTCCTAACTCAAATAACACAAGTCCTGAAAATTAAAGTGGTATCTTCAGGTACCAAATGGTTTCTCACACATCAATGGATGAATATTCTTAGAAATTATAACCTAGTTCGATGATGTCATGGTGAGAACCTCCCACTAGTAAGAGGACATCGTTTTCATCCATTACTAATAAATAGGAGATCAATATCATAAAAAATCTTTTAGGGTCATGTGAATATTTTTTAGCATCTTAAAAAAAATACTATGGTAGAATTTAGTAGTAGGGTTTGTAATTTGTGTTTTAGGATTTCATTTTATTTCTATTGGAGAAAAACAAATTAGAAATAAAAAGTTATGGTCTTCCATAAGTTGTTCATTATTTTTGGAAAAAGGATAATGAAATTACGTCACAAATTAATACTTAATGGAAGTAATTTACTTTATAAAGTGTTATCATTCAAGGGAAAAAAATTTATTCCTAGAAAACCATAATTTCTTACCAAGTATGGCTTTACGACACTGAAATGGTGATTCTTCTGGGCCACATAACATCTTAGTTTGTATCATTACGATAATGATCCTTCATGACCATGTATTTTCTTCATAGTCTCCCAAAATGTTTCACCATCATGATGTTTATTATTGAGGGTAACATTTTATTCTTGCCTCATGAGGTTAAAGTGGTTATCCTTCATGACCATGTTCATTTTATGCATTTTAAAATTCCAAGAAGCTGGTAATGTGGAACTATTTATAAATACACTGATACACATTTAAAAATTATAGTAGGGAGGGATTAGAGGAGGAATTTTATTTATTTTACAGGAAGCTTTAGATATTAATAAAATTGTTATAAAATAATTTCATTTTCACTAACATTCAAATAATACCCTTACAAAACTCTTGAGTTTAAGCTTCTAAGAGGGGGATACCACAAAGTATTTTCACGGTGATTCTATCCCTTTTTAGGAACCTCTTAGAACCATCTCTATAAAATGAATTATAAAATGAATCTCTAGAAGATATTTCATGAAGTAGAATTCATGAAATTACTTTATGAGGGACTCCAGTAAAAATATTATATGGACTGTGTTTTGGGAAGTTATTTTGAAAATATTTAGCTTCAAAACCCATGTCTTTAGTGAATATCAACAAATCATATAGACTTCCAATATTATGTGAAATTGATTTTTATTAAAGTCGCTGTTTCATGTTTTCTAATGGTCTATATCAATGTAATATTTGGAAAAGAGTGGCCCACTAAATGAAATATTATATTTACAGGTGTTCGGGTCTTCTTCTACGTAATATCATCCTTTTACCTGAACATAATATTTCACGAGACTATAGAATCTAGTTTCATATTTTAGTAACTTTTATAAATTCCACTACACAATATGAATGGACCATTTTTACCCCTTTCACTGAGAGTATTCTTATCTTGAAAGTTTAGGTTTAACCCCTACATCATTTTCATGAGTCAAGGCGCTCATCTTATTTTCCACATATTCAAGGATTCAATATACTCCACTTTGTTCCTAAATATTCTGACACTGGAGTCATCTACATGGGTGAACCTATATGGACCTCTAATCTAATGTAAGTCCCAATTAATCCTCACATGGACATATTCTCCATGAATATTGTTTTTATTCCTTTTCTAGTTTCCAATAAATAGGTGGTCTATGTTCACACATGGGCCTCATACACAGATGTAATCCCCAACCATAACCTTATAAAAGATATCATTCATATAACCTATCAATAATACATGCATGTGTGGGCCTAAAGGTTTGTGTATGGTTTACCCATAACCTCTCCTACATAGTAACAAATATACATGATTAACCAGTAAGTGTATCTCATGCGTAACCCCTAAAAAATTCACTCAGGTTATAATCCTTCTCTTGGACCTCTGAATGCATTGAGTGAAGATACTCATCTTTGCTTCCAAAATGTATTTTCATTTGAACCATCTTCCATAATGAAAATGAATGTGAATATCATGTGTAATTTGAACACCAATCCTATCTCATCACCATTCACATAGTACCCAAACTACATTACTTTAAATTATATAGTATATAGTTTTTACTTCAGGATGTTAAAATGCATAGATGAGTCCTATCACGTGACATTAAACTATGAAACTTTAACTATCTGGGTTTTGGTTCTTGGTCAAATATTATATTTTGGATTCTTTCAAAAGGTTAAATCCTAGAACTATTACCATCTCATATCCCCCTCAAGAGGTGGTATGTATCAAACCTGACCAACCTTTTTTTGCGCTGAGCATAAGAATCCAACTATCTTATTGGATGGGTATAAGATTTCTAATGTGAAAATCATAGAATAATCCATCATATCTTATTTTATTATCATAATATATCCCATATCTCCATTATTTATATAACTATCATAATATTACCTCATATCCTGAAACAAGGAAGATAAAATGATATCCCATAAGTCCAAGACAAACCAATTCGATGAATTTTCACCAAGAAGTCCACTTCTCCGGACTTCAAAAGTCTAGGATGTGGTCATTAAAGAATGTACTTTAATGTAACCACATTGTTCATTATCACACTAACATAAAAGTTAAAAATTATATCATTATGTTAAATTGAAATATGTGGGATTATATTCCCTTTAGAGGGATATGACAGAATCCCACCTTATAGCCTAGATGCCCACTCCACAGAACCTCCTACATCCTTTTATAGGATTCTAATGTCTCCCTAGATAGCGATAAATTCCATAGTATCAACTTATATGGCTACAAACTATTGAGTGACAAAATTATTGGACCTAATGAGAGATAATATAATTCCAATGTGAAGGGTCCTCTTAAATACTTCTTGTTTGTAAATAAGATTCTTAAGGGTAAATTGTATTATTACATAGATGATTTTACAAATAGTTTCTATATATAATTAAATTTTTTAAAAGAAATATATATATATATATATAGAAGTTTTATTATAGAAATTAAAAATCTATTTCACTATATAAAAATTATGTGGATTCCGTAAAATAGTTTGATATTTGGGGGGATTTTTGTTTATGAGGATTTTAGTTCATGAGGGATTTAATTTGAGAAGATTATTGTTCATTGATAGTTATAAGGGATTTATATATGGTTAAGTGAATCAACTACAAAATAAAAAAATAAAATTTATTACCACATCATCCTATATATATGGTTGAGGACCTAACAGAAACCATGTATAAATTATAAAAGAAATTATTTGTCCCCAAAATTAGATACTATCAATTTATAAATAATATAATTATGAGGGTTGGGGTATTTTTTTTATTATTATAAAATATGATCATCACTTCTAAGAGGATAAGACGGAATGGAAATGTGGGAAATTAATGTTTTTGAGGATGAAACCTCATAATTCATAGAAGATAATTTTTTTCATTAGATAACATTTTTTATGTCATAACAACAATAATTAGGGGCCTCATAACATTATTTTTACCTAAGGAATTTCATTGTTAATGCATTGTGTCAATTCTTTGAAACTACATAACACAATTACCACAAGGAATAATTATCATATTTGAGGTGATAATTCTACATGATTGTGCATATCTTTTGAAACGATGTATGGTAAATCCAACTGTGAGAACACAATAAGTAAAGGAAGAAGCCTTACATATTAGTGCACTGTTGTAGAAACCTTATGTATCACCCAAGGTACCATTGTTAAATGTTTTCATAGGTATGTAAGTACGTTCATTAAAATAATTTGAGGAGTCTTATTAGAGATCCCTCACAACCATAAACATTTTTTATGCTGATTCAATAGAGTTTGATTATGTGTGTGGATAATAAATACTTTTGATACACATTGAGGGGTATATGTTATCATAAAAACCCTGTGGATAAATTTTATTTCAACAATATGTAGAAGAGAATAATTATCCCATTTAAAAAATTCTCTGTTGTGTGAATCCTTTAGTGCCCTACCTTTGGTAACTGTCTAGTCCAATCCTAATAAAAGGAGGAGGATTTTCAACATGTAAAACATTCATGATATTTTTCCTCCCTCATAATAATATCAAAAAACCTCTCACATTATCACTTTGTGAAGAAATATTGTGTTACCCTTTTTTGGAGGGCCGCTCATTCAATTAATTTGATATCAACCATCTTAAAATTCAGTATATTTATCCAACCATACCCACTCACATCATAAAAAAATAATATATGAATATTAGTCCTCCTAAATTATATTTTGGACCCATTTCAAAGGTCCATCACTTTGACATATTAAACCAATGATTGTTCACCACATAAATGATTCCAATCGTCAATACTTAGGCCTCATTTACAGTCCTTCCTTCACTGAGGTCATCTACAAAAGAGGAATCAACCCAAAAAACCTCACTGTAATTCATATATAATGTTAAAATCAAAAAATATTAATCAATTAAGGACTTCTCATACAAAAACTCTTCAAATTCATGAATTATTTAGATTCCTAAAACTAATCACCTTGGATAATGTATTCCTTTGATAATGGGGTTCGAGTATCCCATGGGAAATACTTCCGTAGATTTTCTTCCTAGATGATAGGACACTTAGGATTTAAAAAATCATGCATTCCTTTTAGAATTGTGTATATAGAGTTAAGACACAAGTGTAAAACCTTTGCTTATGTTTCTAATCCTAATATCCCACATCTAATTCCATAGGCATGATGTATCTGGTTAGGCATCTTCATTCCACTCAGTAAGTAAGGGATGCTTAGTTATTCCTCTTTTTAAGAATAAGCCCAAACCTTTTTCACTATGACAAATTCCATATGATTTTTGTCATCCTACCTCATTTAGTTATTAATATACAGGGGTAAACATTTAAATTTGGGTCCATTATTTGGTATAATCCCCAACCCTTCCTCATAATGAAATATCCTCTGTGAGATTATTAATAATTCCCTTCATTGTTATCAATAAACAAGAAGTGGACATGAATATTTGAGCCTCCAACATAGTGGAGGAATGGAAACCTACTTTCACCTGAGTTGTTAGAAATTTGAATAATAAATATTCTCCTATACATTAGTCCCACACCATCCAATGCTAGTAACCATTCACCGAGTAGTCTTAACTATATAGATTTTATATGAATAATATATATACAATTATAAATGACATTAAACTATGTGGAATAGTTCCATAATGAATTATCATAAAATTAATATCAATTGGTTTTGGTTTTACAACCATAAAAGTTAACCCATTGTCTTTTTCATAGGGGATTAGAAGGTATGACTTTTCTCTTTATGTGGCACTGAACTATGTCGATTTTGATTCAAATTATAGAGATACAATGGAATCACCTATGATAGGCTTGATCCATATTTTATCATAGTCACAACTAGATTAATTTTAACTATGTAGCATATATTATGTTATTCAGGATGTTAAACTTCTCTGAATAGGTACCACATGCTTAAACATAAAAAGAACAATAATTGATCATGGTTTCCTGACCATAAATGGTACCACTGTGGTCCTTTTTGCATGACCATTAAGGTATAATGTATCTCATTTAGTGTAATAGAACTTTGTGTGTTTTTATTCCCTTCCCTAAGATACATAGCAAGCCATGGTCACAAGCCTCATACTAGCTCCACATCACTAAAAACGTCCTTGTATGGAGAAAAATTCTAGAGTTCTCATATATGTAATTTTAAACCATAATATAACCAATAAATATGAGATATTTTAATAACTGTATATATTTATATAGAGGTTCACCATGGTTCATGGTAATAATGAATCACCCTCCGGGCTAAGGCAACCAATATTGTTTCTAGGAAATATATCATGAATATTGGTTAAATATATAAGAGATTTCTGAATTATGAAATTATATCCCTTAAGAGATGATCTAATCTATGATCCTCTTGACCAATAGTTAATCTAATGTGTTTTTATTATGTCCCAGCACCTACCTTCCATTGGAATGTTGGCCTGCAACAAATCATAATGCACATCTGTAGGGGGCGCATCAAAAAATAGAAACAATACAATATGTTATAGTGAATGGATTGAGATTTAGGGACTTTTGTGACTTATTCATTCAGAATTTTAATGATAACGACAGTAATGGGTGTTGGGGTGGTCAGGTTAGTACACAATGGCACAATGTAGTTGCTCGTATTCAATTAGAATTTTTATAATTTACCTTCCTCCTGAATACATAGTAATATGTTACTATATATTTGGTGAACATGATGAGACACCATTGGGATGTATTTATCACACTCTACATGGGAACCATAGTGTGTTTATGGAAATTATTTCTAGTATTCAGGTCTGAACATATTTTTCATAGTGGATCATGTTGGAGAAGATGGGAGAGGATTAAAAATATTACTAATGAGAGTATAAGGGTTATATTGGATCCTACTTATATTTATTTATTTATTTATTTTGTATATGTGATTATCCGAGTGGGTGGTCATTTTTCATATATGAATGTATAAAAATTATTGATCATTTTTTATAGCATGGTGGCACTGTTGATTATTACATGCAACAGTTTTTTATTATTTATTTTTTGAATATTTATTTTTATTTAATGGTATGATATTGTGGTAATAGTCTTCTAGACTTATAATTCAGCCCTTCACACTATTTGGAATCCTTTTTCATATGGTGAGGCACTTTTGAGGTCATGTGGATCTCCATCTTTGATACTATTGAGTGATTTTTGTTGGGGAAATACTATGACATCAAAAAATGAAATTTTATTTTTCATATTTATGTGGTTTATTTAACCATTGATTTATAGGTGTATCAATGTGAAATATTGGAGATTTTGGAACTTTTGCAGTGTTGAAAATATTAGGCACATGGTTTGGTAAAAAATGAAGTGGAAATCATGAAAACTAGGTAGTTTTGGGTAGTGGAGACCACACATCTTGGTAAAACATGCGAGTAAATCATGTGATAATCATAGTATTTAGTATTTTTTTCCCTTTTTATTTATTTGTATTTTTTATTCTACCAATAGCTTATTTATTTAGTTTCTTTCATTTGTGGTTCCACCATAATGTATCCCTAGATCTTCAAATCCCCTCTCATGTGTATTCTTGATGACCTGTTAGAGGGATTTCATATGGATCAAAATGATTGGGCATCACTCCCCCCCCCCCTCTTTTGTTATTTTTCATCAATTTCTCTCATTTTAATCTAACCCTAGTGGACATGGTCTTCGAATATTCAAATCATGTGATGTTTTAATCATGGGTTTTGGTTTTAAATAATTCTGAGACTTCTTGAGAGATCTAATCCAATAATTTCTATTAACTATTACATGGTTTTGTCTCTTGAGGTATGTTTTTCCATTATGATTTATTTTATCAATGAGTTACATGAATTATTGATGCTTTAAATATGTTTTTTACTAAAAAATTGATAGATATGATTTCAATTTTTTCCAAGGTTTTCAATTAATGGGTTCATTTTTCCATTGTAGAAATGGGTGAATATATTTTTTTAATGGAACTTGGTTTTCAAATTCTAAATTATGTATTCTAGGTGTTGGATAAAATTCCACTGATGGTTTTTGTGAAGAAAAATTAATGTTTATGAGGTTTTTATACATTTTTTATTCATAAATTAGTGTGTTATTTATTTAAAATTATTTCTTTTAATAAAAAGAGAAATATCCTCAATTTTATAGATGTTATTTTTTATAAAGAATATTTCCTTGTCCTTTAATGGGTTAGTAATTATTTATGGGATAATTTAGTGATTTCATTTTTTTAATTGATACTTATATTTGGTATCAATGTGTGATCCCTTGAATTTAAATTAGTTTTTCAAATGTTTTTTTTAATATGGATTTACAAATGAGTTGTTATTAGTTTCAAGGAAGAAACTTACTTGAAATCCTTTTTGAATGTTTAATTCTATGGGATAATATTTAAACCCTATTTGAAACCAAATATTATCCTTTTTTATTATTATTTTTGTAAAACATGTAATAGTTATATGAATTTTGGTTCGTTTTAATACATTTTTTAGGGATCAGGTTTGAATTGGGTATGTTAGAGTTTTAAAATATTTTATTATTATGTTTTAGTATCATTTTTCTAAATGATTTCCACGTGGTTAATGTTGTTTTAATAATGGCCGAACTCTGTCAACTATGACATGTGGAACCATATTCTACTATGTGGGGATTAATGGGACATTAATGATACTAGTTAAGATTTATACAATGGCTAGTAGCCCCTAGTTGAATGCTATGAACTATCTTGGCGTGTCACCCAGGAGACTAGTGAGACTGATTTCAATGATGAATTTTGAGACTGTTAGCCTTCCAATAGTTGGTTCACTTTCAAATATCTAGGGTTTGTCCCTTTAGTCCATGTTGTGTTGGATCATGATATGTTTCTTATATTATTCTTTTTTATTGTGTATTTTCGTGTGATTTTATTATATATTTGTTTAAGACAACATATGGCATTGGTTATTTATGATTGATCATTATAATTATAAGGATTTTCTTTTGTTATTATTTTCATTTGTATATGAATCATTTTTTTATCATTTCACATTATTAAAATTTCTCATTCTTATACTCATGTTAAGGTATGTGTGGATGTTGAGTTTTAAAAAGGGAAAATAAGTTGTTTATTTAAAATAAGTCATATTAAATAATTATTTTAGGAATTTTATAAGCGCGTGAGAGTTGTTTGTTTTCAAAATTGATTTTTTAAATGGAAATAGAAGGTATAACATATTTCCCGTTTAAATGAAAGTTATTTTAAAAATATATTAGTTTGTATTTAAATGACATTACCATGTTATTAACCCTTTGAGTTATGGTTTATAAATGGTTTGTTTTATGAAAATATGTAAGTTAATGTGTTTTTATTTATATTTTATACTATTGAAATTGAAACATATTTTTATATTAATTTTAAACATATTGGATTGGATTCTTTTTAAAAGAGATATAATGTACTCATGGTGGTATATTTATATCCTTTTGATCACACATTATTAACTCACATCGGTGGGTATGTAGTCTTCATGTCTTCTATAGGTTGTTGGGTTATGTCTTACTTGGGATTTTTCCACTTATCTTCATTCAGAAGAAAGTGATATTAGTTATCATGTTGACTCATGAACCATTTATTGATATTGGTATATATCACTTGAGATTATTATATGGATTTGGTTATTACATTGGATTATCCTTTCTGACCTCATGTTTTTATCTAGCTTTGTTTCTTTTTTTATTTTATTTTTTTAAATGTTTTCTATTTTAATGGAAAAAATGTTCAGTGAAATAATGTTTTTCATCTACATATTTATTATTGAATTGTTTCCCAATGAATGAAGAACTCATGTAATGTTTTTGATTTGAAGTTTTTTTTTCATTTTTTTAGTGTGAATGAATTCCCATTTGTTCTCTTAGAATTCAATTGAACTTGTAGAAAACCTAGGTGATCAACAACGTGCCTTGAAACAAGTTTTTAAATAACATGGGTGTTAGTTTAGGAGTATTAATGTAATAGTTCAATAAAAAATGTCATCATATCAATATTTTAATTCAAGGGTTAATTATATATATATTTTAGGGCTGTTATATCATGAGTGGTTAGAGTGGAGGGGTTCTTGGATAACTCTTCCCCATTAAGAACCTCGACTTAGCATAGTTGGATAGGATGTTTATTTTGAATTATTTGATTTATTAATATTAATTTATGATATATTTTAGTATGGTTTCCTCTATTATGAGGAGTTTGAGGACCCTAAAATAAATAATGGGAAGTTTCTAGCTCCATAGCAAAACTGGAGGTAATATTGTGGCACACCGATTGGGTGGATGGTCTTTCAAATCATGTGTTGGCCATTCAGACCATTCTGGACAACTTCTATTGGCATTCACATGGTTGGTGCTTAATCTAATAAACCATATGCAGAGGATAATTTTTTAATGTTTTTCCATCCAGTGATTCTTATATACCATATTATGTTTGATGGAGATATATTGAGATTAATAATATAAACCTTTTGGGGATTTAATGATTATTTGATTAAATTTTTAAAGATTTTTTTTTATGTTTGGGTATTGGTATTATTTTAAAAACAATTTATTATGCTATTGAGTTTCTTTTTGGAAATGTTTTTGAGACTTAGCACGAATTATTTAATTAGATAAAAATAAATCTTCAGTTGTGATGTTTTTCATTGAAATAATATGATGGATTTTAAGCATGGTGTGTTACAAAAATGCATGGTGTAATTAGTGATTGCCCTTCAAAAAAGAAAAGTAAAAGGAAAAAATAAACGAACAAGAAGAAGATCATGATACACTATGATTCATGTTGTTTGGGAGATGATCCCCATGTCCATGGAGATGAATAATTATCACCATATTCAGGAGAATAATTATATGTTTAAATTTTGATTTTCTCACACCCAGGAAACATAAATCAAATGACCTCATAAATAAGATGATGTAATTCTTCCACCAACAACACAATAATTCCATTTTGATATAGTAATAGTTTTATGGATATCCATGAAGCTAAAATGACCGGTTAGTCCCACCATTCACATGCTCTTATAGTGCCACATCGAAGTCTAAACCACTATAGTTTCATATCAATTGTTGTTTTTTAAGATCACATTCTTTCAATTCCTTTTCTATATATTCTATTAGATATATTATATTGAGGAAGAACTATGATATTTATTGAAAATATGGGTCTTGGTGTAATGTATGGTCCACCATATATTGTTCAAAGATCATCTAATGATTGGGATATAAAATATTAACATGGTGGAATTATTGAAATAGTTTTGGTGTTGAGTCATTTTCAAAAAATTGAATTTCCTTATGTGAGAATAAATATTATTATGTGCTTAATTTTATTGGTAAAATAGCTTTCAAGATGTGGGTTACCTATTTTATTAATGGGTTTGAATTGTTTTTTGCTTTAAAAATGGAACAATAAATGTGATTTTTATGTACTCGTGTGGTTTTTTGAATTGGAAAGAAGCCATTATTAGGAACTTTTGAGATAAGATTGTAAAATGTTTTCAAAATATTTTTTCTTTTGACTTATTATTTTATATCCCTTGATTTAGTCATGGGGTGGTTTGATTAAACTATATTTTTTGGTGATTTTTTTTAATATAACACCTATAAAGGAATTGGAATGTCAAGAGTGTAATCTCTCAGGTAGTTATTCTAGTCACATAGATGATTATTTCCTAGTATGTAACTCTAACCAAAATCAATATTGAGTGGAATAACCTTGTCTTTAACAGCTTTTGGATCATCATGGAGATTTTTTAGTCATAATCCACTAGTTTTTAGTTGTGATCAAGTATGTCAATAGGTGATTATGTTTCTAGCTAAGGTAAATGAATTCTTTATGTCACTGTATCTCTAGAAACCTCTATGGTGAGGCGCACTGATACGTTGTTCAGAGGTTTGTGTTTGGATTTGTTGAAGCGCTTTATCCATGACCAACCATTTGAATAATTTCCTTGGGGAAATTTTATGGTTGTATTTACCAAATAGAATGATCGCGAGGAAAGGAAAACTTCTAATGTAATGGAATTATGGATGGATCATCCGGGTGATTACCTAGTAAAGTATTATATTGAATATTTCATGAGAATTTACCATTTATTAAGGAGTCGGTGGCTCATGATTTAATGGATTCATTGTTATTTGTAGGATTCCATCATCAAAATATCATATCATTGGATTTTATGTTTTGAATAAATACTTTTTTTAATGTTATTAATAATTTTGTCATTTGTGAGGCTTTGTCAGCAAGGAAACCTATGACATGTAAAGCATTGATCCAAATGGTGTTAGTGAAGGTGATTCAGATAATACAAATCAGAAGATTATAGTGTGCCTCCAGTGTAGGAATTTTGAGACTGTTAGACCATCTTAACCAACTTATCCAAATAATTTTAATAGTTTTTCCACCCTAGTAATATCCATATATTTTAAAATATAATAAAGAATCATAATAAAAAAGTATATGACCCATATTTGATCTGAGCAATTGTGGTGGTGTTTCTTCTACAGGAGATTAAATATTCATTTTGTTTTTTTGAGAGATCTCTATTTTGTATTCCCAATTTTTATTTGACATATTCTGTTTATTTTTAAATCATATATCTATTATTTTAATGAATAAAAGATCTTTTGGATCTTGTTTATGTCTTTTGATATGATTATGACATGATTCATTATGGTTCCACTCATCATTTTTTTATGGTGTAGACAATTGTTTTAGGTTTTTACAATGAATGACATAGGGTAATTAGGATAAGGTTTAGGTTTCCTTGTAAACCATGAGAGATAATGAGGTGAGTTAATATTTTTGGATAAATGAGAGTGCGTTTTCTCAGAGTTTTCCCTCAAGATACACATTGTGTAGTTTCATGACCTGAAAATCGAACAAAATCATTTCTTATTGAGTTTGTCAATGTTTGGGTTGTTATTTCAATTTTTTCAGTTTTTCAGAGTGTGTTATCTTATTTATTTCTTATTCTGATCTTTCAGTTGTTTCTGGAATATGTTCTCCCTTGTGGTATTTTCAACTGTTTATCTATGGCTGATGATATCTTATTCATCATCTTTCAAGTGGTTGAAGAAAGACTACATGGTCATGATCATTCAATGAGGTTTTTATATTTTTTTCACCATTTTATAGAATTATTAAATATTCGGGAGACATAAGGTAGGTCTCTATGTGATTCTCATATTTATGGGGTTTTTCATTCATGTTATTTTTGGTTGGGAGGTATATATTTGTATAAATCTTATAGACATAGATGTTTTAGATATATTTGTATCTTTTAGACATTTGTCTCTTTTAAAACATAGACTTAAATTATGGGTTTTGATATGTGCGTTATATTAGTGTTATCAAATTCAACGTAGACCATGGGATCGGTTATCAAAAGGATTCATTTTGTGAGGAATATTCTTTTATGATTATTAGTGGTTAATGATTGGTAAATTTTGAATAATTTGGAGTGGTTTTACCTAGGAGAGGTATGCTAATGTACCATATTTTTGGTTTCATGTTTAATAACATAGCCCCATGGTTAAGTCCTTTTCTTTTGGTGAGTTGGTCTTGACCATTCCATTTAATCTTGTTATTTATGACTTTTGGGGGGGGGGGAAAGTGGCATGTTGTGTTTAATTAGGACTCCTTGAAACACAATTTTATAATTTATATTTTAACACCCAAATATTTAAAATTATATTTCACATTAACCATAATTCATTTGATAACATTATTTATAACAACCCATTTATTTATTACATAAATATAACATCTTAATAGATCAATATTCAATTAATTTTTTAAAAAAATTCATAGGGAGTGAATATGTTTAGTGTATCTGGAGACTAGATACAAAATATTCTTATTTCATTAAATATCTTCAAGGAATCCCATAAATATATCACACTTAATTACCCTTTATAGTCATGCCCTACTTAAAAGTTTTCTTAATAACATAGTGAAATGAAACATAAGAATGTGTGAGCTCAGATGCTCAACGAGGGTAAACATGATATATATCAATCGATGATCATATGAATGAATAAGATAAGAATAAGTGTATGATATGATAACTTACAAATTTTATAACCAATTTTTAATGGACTATAAATAAGAGTTGGGGAATAAATCTTAGTAGATCATAAGATAAAAATCATAATGGAATCAATGATCATGTTCCATGGGAACATAATATAGGAATAAGACATATATTTTTGGTATACACAAAAAATTATAAATTAATTTTTTTTAAATAATAATATGTTCACATAATTTATTAAGGACATGAAATCAGGCCCTAACATAAACATATATACATGAAATTAGGTCCACACAATATCTTATGAACATTAAGGCCAGTTAAATGCATGAAATTATTTACTTCATGAGATATCCTTCATTAGTAATTGAATTGGATGGAGATATAGGTACCACCCATAACATAATGAAATATATATATATATTTTTTTGTTTCATAGTGTGTGTTTGTGCCTTAAAGTTCATAAAACATTCATCATAATTTAAATCGTGAAAATAAACTAATTTCCTAAACATTTCATCAAAGTATAACCCATAGAAAAGGGAAAGAGTTTCATTAACATATTTTCATTATAATCATAAAACATCTACAGAAATAATATGATTAGATAATTGGATCACAATCCCATTAAATATTATGTTACATCAAAGGATGTCATCTTATATAGAAAATTGTTTTGAAAGAACGCATGGAATAATTCTTGAAAAAAATAACTTTTCTATTTTTTAATCACTTGTTTTTTATAAAAATAGTTTTCCAACTACAAATGAAAAAATATTATAAAAACGTAAACTTGTAAATCCTTAAAAATATTCAAAACATTATGTTTTCAGCCTGTTGTGAAAATTCAATCATGTAGATTAAGTTAAAAAACATTCCTTACATAATAAGTTTTTGTAAAAGTCAAAATGTAACTCATTTTGAAAATGAAAAAAAGACTCCATTTAAGACATTTTATAAAAAGACAAAATGGGTAAAATTAATTTAATAAATATTAGAAAAATATTAAAAAATTTTTTTTATAAAACATGGATATTCAGGAGATATATTTCTTAGATGAGACTTTAAAATTATCAATCTCTAATAATAATTAGATTGTGAAATAAACCCATATCACTTTGTTAAATTGTCAATCATAAGCCACATAAGAGGAAAAATATACATGGATATGTATTTCCCATAATTTTCATGAGAAGAATAATAAAATATATTCTTGGGTGGTATATATGCCACACAAACTAGAAATGTAGGGTATAAGGAATATGTCCCATATAAATAAAAGTTATATGAAAATCCCTTATCTTATGTCCAAATTCCACTGACATTTATTAAAAATAATTTATAATAAATATAAATTTATTTAAAATATATTCAAAATAATTTAAATGAGTATTATATCACAGATATTCATAATATATGTATTTAAATTTATCTATAATGATAGTGATATAAAATGGATTACATTTTTCATGGAGATGGTAGGTCGTACATACACATGAATGTTATATTCACCTTCTGAATGATGGAATGAAAGAAAGGTAAAAAATAATTAACAAATATAATAATTATTATATCATATATATAATATATATTTTGAATAACCATCCACCTTTGTGTCTAGGTAAAATGGAAATGAAAAATGATTCCCATTACTTAATGGAGGTGGTAATCGACATGTACGCACGTAGGAAATTATCATTTACTAATAGTTTTGAAGTTAAAAAGGTAGATATAATATTATCATTTAAGAATAATAATTATTAAAAAAAAATTGTTATAAAATTTTAAAACCATCATATTAACAATTCATGAATGATGGTGATGGAATATGAAATATACCACAACATGGAGAGGGTAAGCTATATATACACACAAGTGATACTTTTCATCCTATTTAAAAAAACAAGGATGGATAATGGTAATTTAATAATCATTATAACATTTGAGAACATTTAGGACACACCAGTAATAATTATATGGATAATATGATTTCTTTAGTGGAAGTAAAATGATAATAAAAAATAAAACGACCGGTTAATGTGATTACCACTTTTTTGAGACGACTCCATTAGATCTCATATTAAGGCCTAAAGGGTTGGTGTTTGGATAATAAAATCACCACTATAATTTCTATTTGTAATTTGGTAAGATAATTTTATATGTTATGGTTGATATATAAGTCTCAAAGTGATGTAAAGATGTAAGGGAGGAGTTTCCCTTTAATAACTGAGGTGAAGGGAACTTTTATAATTTCTCAAAAGAATAATTTATAATAAATTAAATTTCAACCAAAATACATCCAAATATAATATAAATTCATATTTTGTAATATTTTAGACAATATATTATACAATTTTCGATATATTAATTTTTTTATGATTTTTCAATAATTTACTAATATATTATTTTTATAAAATATCAGTTTTCTCAATTCTGACACTATTCATTACATTGAAATAAATCAAATAAAGGCAACAAATTAATTTTTTATTAAAACAATTTATATAAATAACAATACTTTTATAAATACCTATAAAATTTCTGGATTACATTAATTATCTAAAATTATATTTATTTATAATTGATTAATACCATTTGTTTTAGTTTTCCATTAATTGAAGAAATACTATTTAGGCTTTTTGTAATTATTTAAGGTAATTATTTAATTAGTAAAATTATAAAAAAGTTAAAATATTGATTATAATTTCTTTATTCAAAAAATTATTATTATTATTCACTCATGAATAATTATTTCCCTATGTGAAAACATAAATTTAATTTAAATCTAATGGAGTGACATTTTGTCACTTCCTTTGAATTAAATAATATATAAATCATTATCATGGAAAATAATCCATTAAGAAAATATAATTTTATTATATTTGATAATGGTCAAATTTAATCCATCTAATAATTATTATTATGAAAAATTATGGAATTTTCACTTAGTTTCAACCTAGATTTACCCGATTTAACCTTTACTGAGGTGAAATGTTTGATAATAACTACTTTTCATTTTGACCACAAATAAGAGAGGGATATTTTAAAAAATTAACCTCGTTATTATCAATATGAAATATTCTTTGAAATTTTTCAATATATATATGTAGAAGAAATTTATTTTAAAATAAATGTTTAAAACAGAATGAAAAATAGTTTTTTTAAATGCATTTTTAAACCCAAAAATGAACATATTATAGAATCATGAACAATAATGATTAAAACAAAGTAAATTATATTATATCTAATTAAATAATATTTATTTTAATTTTATATCATATTTAGATCGTAGTAATACTTTATATGAAAAAATAAATGTTTTATAATAATTTATTTTTATCACGATTAAATGAAAAATCAATCTTTTCAAAAAAAAATACCAAGATTTCACCCGAAGATACTCTTAATATATTGAATACCATAGAGGAATGAATTTACAGAACAATTTCAAGATGTCCTGAAAATGCCTTAGACATTTTGAGTTGTTGTTTGTTTTTCATGGAAATCTCAGATTGTATTCCACTCAATTCCATATTGGTGAAACCTATTTACACCACATGTTTATTTTTTAATAAATGATTTTAATCAATTACTTTGGGTCCGGAATTGGGATACCAATTCATGTCACCAATTTTATATAAATAAATAATATTAATATGATTATTTAAAGAACTAATTTAAATTTATCAAACATATTTTATAAAAGTTCAAAAAATTATTTATAATATTTTCTCAAAAATCAAATAAAAGTAAATTTTCAAAGACAAGTTATTTTTGAAGTATTAAATGTCTTTTCTAAAATTTTATTAATTAATTACTCAGAATTTATATTTTTTAGGGTCTTTATATATAATTAACAAATTAGTTAATACTATTGACAACTAAAATTTATCATCAAGGTGATTGCCTTTATAATAATAATTTAAAAAATTATATCACAGTTCACTTAAACTCATGATTGTGTGTAACATAAGCTATGAATGAAGTTATATATACTTTAATGAAAATTTTCATAAAATATCACTGTGTTACATTCTTCCCTACATAATATATTGATTCCTCACAATTTTTTCTTGATAATCAATGTTTTTTCATTTGAAAATACTACTTTTAGACACCCACATCGAAACAAGGGTTAATAAAAGTTCCTCATGAAAAAAGTGAAAGGGAAGTATGAATGTCATCATTAATTACCGGTACAATTTTTCTAAAAATGATAACATTATTTGGAAGTGATGATATAGACATGGAAGAATATTATGGTCCATATATCATTTATAACAAGAGAGTGAATGATTGTGAGAAAGTGAACTGTCACAAAACCATAAACCACAGATGTTCAAAAGACTGTCAATTCATCTGAATTGAATATAATAGGGAAACATTTTTTTAATTATGATAATTTATCTTGAGTTGAGGAGATGATTTACCATCTTGAATAAGAACATATGGAAATATACATACTTGATAAGTGTAATTTCATCCTTTAATAAATTTCCAACATAATGTCATCCTTTTCTCTAGATCAGGAACATTCAAGATGAATTTTCCATTCTTCATGAACTGTTATCAACTTCTAATGGATCACATCATCCAAAAAATGTGATCAATATACTCCTCCTATATTTAGTTATTAATTAAAATCTAAATGGTTGTCATATGTTATCCAGTATAGATATGTACATTAATTTATAAAACACCAATAATAATACCCAAGGTTTAACAAAATAAAACATATATGTAGTCAATCATATAATTCTCCAAAATATATTTGACCAATTTGAAATGAATTTATTTTTGAAATAAAGGCACTAAAATTCCAAAATCAACATAACAGTAATCCTCAAAAGTATCTCTTAATGTAACAGACATAAAATGTGAACACCTTGGTCATATATTCTCAAGAAACATGGTAATATCCTTAATTACTATAAAATCTTAATGAAAACAACCATTCTTTTAAAAATTAATATTATCCTTTTCCTAAAATAAATACACAAATTGTTGAATATATTCCTTAACTGCAAAAAGTAATAAAATTTATCAAAGACGACTTACATAACATTTTCATCAAATAAATAACCAATTTCATTATAGTAAATACTATCCCATTATTATCAATAATAGATTTATCCAAAAAAACCATTATTATATAAACATTGGTAGAATATTAACGCTTATCATTCCTATAATCATGTGTTTCCCAAATAGATCATATTTTTGAAAAGTCCCATTTTTGGTTCTTGGTACCATTCAAAATATAATTTCCATTACATAATAAAAAATAGGACAAATCCATATATGTTTCGTGAATTTTATAATCCAGAATATTATTCATAAAACACTTTTAAAATATAATTCTCAAATCCCAGTACATAAAATTATCAATGATTCACATACTTCTTAATCTATTAACCAATATTTGTAATCTTATTCATTAATAAATATTTCATTTCACATATTAGTCATAGTCTATTAATCATCGACAACAATAACATAAATCATATGACCTTGTTGATCATTTTATCGATCATTCTCCTTAGGTGATTGATTATCAAACTGATTGTAATTTTAACATTTAAAACATTAAATCATTAATGATATAACATTGAAACCATTATTCCCTTGAATTATATTAACTGAATAATTCACTTTTCCTTGATAATTACTTTCTCTATGTCCTTATTGTCCACACCCAAAACATCCTCTTGTTGCATTGGGGACTTCTCCTCCATGATTCATCACACACTCTTGACATGATGAAAACTGGCCATTATTTCCACTATAGTCATAATAAACCACCATTTTACTCTTTCTAGGTGTGTTAGGAAAGCCACCTGAGATGATATTGTTGGTCACAATTTGATATTTCTGATTAGTCACAATAACAATGTTTCTCCTTCCAACTCCCATTTCATTTTTTCACTCAAGAGGAAAATAATTACATTGTCTATCACATTCATTATTTACACAAATCCTCATTGTTCCATCCATTATCTAAAACCAAACTCATATAGTAAGACACCATAATGATTGAGGGAAACTACAAAATCTTTTATAAGATGTCTAAATCATAACACTTTCTTTTCAATCAATGAAACCTTACGTTTATCCATGTTCATCCATGATTATCATCTATTCAAATACTTTATAATGGGTTGTAAAGAAAATGTAGATTAAACAAAATCATATCCCTTGGTATTTTTAAACCGAGTCTGAAACAAGGACCATTTTCATATACCACGTGACAATCAAGTCCATTTAATGTTCCTTTATAAGGGATATTACCCCTAGTTAAAACTATTCCAAAGTCACATCCACTTGTAATATTCAGAATGGGGTGTAATTTCATGAAAAATTACATAATATCTTACATAAAATATATTTGGATGTTATCCTGTAATTAGAATTATACCACTGGTTTTCACTAAATTTTCCAACTTTATTACCTAATGGTTGATTAAAACATCCTCTGATACCATCTATAATGATTCTGTATTTTCATATATAAATATTACATCTTAATATATAAACATGAAATACATTGTAAAAAACATGCTTGAGTGCCATATATGTTTAGTGTATTTGGGGACTAGATATGAAAACATATTATTTCATGAATGATCTTCAACATCGCCCATAAGATCTCCCCCTTTATTACTATTCATTGATAAACCCTACATAAAACCTTTATTCACATTATTGGGAAAAGAAACATAATAAAGGATGATCTCATATGTTTATTAAGGGTAAACATGAGAAATATCCATTTATTATCATATATAATAATAATATATGAATACATGTATGATTGATGTTAAAAAGAAGAAAGAAGACATTTTTTCTTGGAGGATCATAATGGTTGATATCATTGTTAGTTAAAATATTCTCAATATCAATTCAATGTAGTGATCAAAATCTATCACACTACACCCTCTAATTCGAAATGTTATTTCCCCAACACCGAGATCTCTGCATGTGGAGAAATACTCTTCCTAATGTCGACTAGGAGATCTCTTTACCGACCATCGCTATCCAAGCCATACTCCATCGAATGCATGACTTATATAGTGAAGGGATGGATAAATGTTGAATGATAAGAATAACATGGTGATAGAGAAAATGGGGCAATCACACATCATGATCAATTTAAATACCACCAAAATTCTCAGAATAAAATAAAGAGATTTAAATTGAAGCACAATGAAACTCAATCAACCACCATTATCCCCCTCAAACAAACATCGAGGTTAGTTCCCCATTTTCATGGAGTTAGAAGAGAATACAGTGGGAGAAACAGGTAAAAGTAAAAATGGAAGAATGAGGTTTGAAGAAGAAGAATAAACTAATGTATATTAAAAATATGAATAAAAATTATAGAAATAAAGCTCCACCTTATCCCCCCTGGAATGGATATCTGATAAACTGGGAGAAGGGCCACATATTTATAGGGAGAAGAGGTGACAAATTCACACACAAAACATTTAATCCTATAGTTTCCACATGGATATGCCCTTTAATGACGGAATCGATAATAGTTATATTCTTAAATGTTGTTCAATAATTTCTGCTCCATTTGATCCCCAAATTTCGGCTTCATTTGAAATTCCTATAAGGAGTTATGAATTTAATATTTGTGGTTTCTTTTTTGGGAGGCAGCTTCCAGGCAGCTTCCTTCAAATGTATTTCGTTCAATGTACCTCATAATAGATTCCAAACACAATGAACATTATTGTATAAACGCTCCCTTGAGTCCTCGTACATCTCCAGGTGGAATCATCTAATTTGAGGTTGTGTAGACCGAATTAGGTTTCCTTTATGGAAGTGGGGTCCGTTCTGTCCGCCCAGAAAACTCTTCAACTTCATTGAATTTTTACGCCCACAAGATGATCGATTCAGCCCCTGGTCCAGAATAAAAAAATGAATGAAATTAAATAAGGATTCTAAATAAATTTTAATCATAATATTTGGACATATATTTAATGTTAAATGACCAAAATCCCCCTATGATAACAATCTGTTAAAATTGCAGAATTAGGCCATTTTTGCATTTACGCTCAAAATAACACTAAAACCTAAAAATGTGACAATTACACATATAATAACAATATGGTGGGATTATAAAAAATTATTTATAATATAAAATATATGAAAATATGAGCTTTATCACTCCCCAACACTTAAACATTTCAATCCTGGGCAGTCATCTTACATCCAAATCAATTTCCACACAACAATCAAAAATGAGAAAATATCAATGATCTTATCCAAAATATAAGTCCATCATGTATCATATATGAAAAACAAGCATCTCTAATTTTCATTTAAATCATTAAAATTTGTCCAACCTCAACAATCAATCCATGGCCCAATCACAACCTACCTCACATTGAATTTTATGTCACTCTTCACTCAAGAGAAATGGAATCTAGAGTTATACTCATACTTGAAGATCGCATGTATCACCATAGGTTCGTGAAAAATATAATTTCACCACAACGTGAAAAATGAAAATGAATTTAATCATAAAGGCTTTAATTAAAGGTTCAAATGATTCTGTGGCTTAGGGTTTGTGGGAAAATGATTGAAAAATGTTCCAGGCTAGAAAGAGGAGGTTGTACTTTTAAGTACAATGCATGATTAAATCAAGTGAAAACACAGGAAATTCCTCACTCAGTCCCACTTGAAAATATGAAAAAAAAACACCACCCCCTTTTATGACATGGTACATGAGCCAAGAGGTTATTATAATGAATGATATCATTAATGTTCTCCTTTTTTTTAAAGCTCTAGAAAGGCACAACTTTATTTTCTTTTCCTTTCTTTTTCATGGAGGATGAGCTGATAATTGAATACAATGAATGAATGAAAATTGAAGTCGTTGATTTTTTAGAGGGACATGAGTCATAAAATAATGTACAATGAGGAATTTAATATCATCTCCCTTTTTTTCCTTTTTTTGAAGGAGAAATGGACGAAACAAATAAAGCACAATGAAATGATGATACATGCCCAATTCTCTTATTGTCCACTGCCCAAAGTATTGAAACACACCTCGCATCACCCATAAATGGTACATATTCCAATAAACGCACACGAAAGGCGCTTCCCCCACACTCAAACATGAAATAACCATGCAAAAAATACTAAAAGTGTGGGTAGTTAAGGAATAATTTGATTTTAATGTGGATTAAACCTATAAGAAAATTCATAGAATATAAGGGCTTACGAAGGATAAATGTTAAGGTGGGTCTTAAGATAATATTTGGTTAGCCAAAGAGAAGCCTCAATCATTTTAAATACATTCCACGAAATCCAAAGCTTTGAAATAGAATTATTCACAAATTCTGGTTCTCACACAAAATTCAAGTTTCCCTCAAGAAAGTTTGGGTATTAGGAAGAATATGAAAAAGTGGTTTAGAATACCTCACAGGATAGAAAAAATATATTGAGTCAGTGTTTCATGGTCATGGATTTCAAAAATCATTCAAACTCATACAAATGATTGATAATCCAATTCAAGAAAATTTTTTTAACATCAACAATAATTTAAAATCAATTATTTCAAAAATTATTTCAATCTTTCAAAATAAATTAATGTGTGAAAAGTGATATGAATATTCATTAAATCTCAAGAATCCTAAAAATATAATTAAAAAAATGAAAAACATAGAAGAAGAACTAAGAAGGTTGACACTCCCCCACACTTAAATTTAACTACCCCTTATTTCAAGTTAACAATATATAAATATAAAGATAGAAAATCAAAGGGAATGAAAGATACAACCTGACATTATTTTTGAGGTGGATGCCTTGAGTTAATCTCCTAGAAGTAGCCACTTTAAAACTACACGAAAGTAATGAAAATACATAATAAAAATAAATAAAAAGAATTAGAAAGGGAAATGAAAAGAGATAATTCTTGGTTTATACCCCGAAATGGGTTCTAGGTTTTTTCTGATCCTAGTCAGGCAGTTTTAGTGGATTATCCACAATCAGAAGGTGGGTTTGGTTTCTTTGAGATAAACCACCACATGTCATTTTTATCAGTTTCGATGATTAAACACTGAAATTAGAGAACCCCAAATAAGATAAGAATGTTCCCAACCACCGAGAAAGAATAAGGAAGAAATTTGAGGTTCGAAGTGGGAGGGAATAAAAGATAAGGGTTCTCCCTGTTAACTTCGGTGGTTTCCTCCTCCATGTGATATGAAAGATGATATAGAGGAGGTAGTCGCACCACCACTAGCTTCTCCGGCTCTTCTTCCTGGCTTACCACCACTTTGGTGGTCTCATCATCAAAATCCAAGGCCTGATTCATTTATGTTGTATCTGAAATTTCAGGATAGGAGAAGTCAGAAAACAATTCAGTTTGAATAAAATTAAAATATGAAGAATCAATAAAGAAATATTCCCTTTCAAGTAAGTCAGCTTTGAAATTGATTTCTTCTGATAGGACCATTGGCAACTCCATCTCAGCAGGTGCATCTTATTCTTCATCTTCCAATGAAAGAGTGAGGTCAAAAGGTACTTATTGTTCAATATCAAGCATGAGAAGATCATGTTTCAAGTTATCTTCGACAATGTTATTCCAAGATTCTTTGAAAAAGTGTTGACCTCGCATCACTGCATTAGTTGGAATTTGTACTTCTGAGACATCCTCGAGCAATGGTTGAGTGCCGGATGATGTGATAAGTTCTATTAGAAGTTCTTTCTCACCCGCCTCAGGTTCTTTAACATAAAATGTGATTGGTGAAATCTCTTTCACCACTCGTTCTGGTTCAGGTTCTAGCTCAGGTTCCGGCTCAGGTTTGGGTTTCTCCTGGGATGTGCGTACATATTATGCAATCAATTCTATTTGGATCTCCAGGTTTTGTACTTTATCACTAATCCTATGAAATTGAGCATGAAGTTCATTTTAAACATTTTCTTGCACTTGAGATTTGTCAGTCCATGCATAATAATCACCATTGAAATACATCATGATCAAAAAGTTTTGTTTTAGTTTTTGAAATTTATGATTTTTTATTTTTTTTATGAAAAATGGTTTGTGCAATTGTTGCACCTCCCCAACAGCGGCGCCAATTTGATAGGCGAGAATTTTTCATAGATCCTCGATCAAAATATTATTTACCTAAGAATGCAATTTAGTGCACTCCCAGGGTCAGTCTCAAGGAGGTAACATACACAACACCAAAATTCTATTGTAACTATTTATTTTCTAACTAATATATAATATAAATATGAGTTTGAAATATGCATAAAATATGAATATATATATATATGTAATGAAAATAATATGATGTTAAAAAGAATAAATAAGACATTTGTTCTTGGAGGATCATAATGGTTGATATCATTGTTCATTAAAATATTCTCAATATCAATTCAATGTAGTGATCAAAATCTATCACACTACACCCTCTTATTCGAAATGTTATTTCCCCAACACCGAGATATCTGCATGTGGGGAAATACTATTCATAATGTTGGCTAAGAGATCTCTTTTTCGACCATCTCTACCCAAGACATACTCCATCGTATGCATGACTTATATAGTGACTGGAAGGATAAATGGTGAATGCGAAGAAGAACTTGGTGATATAGAAAATGGGGCAATCACACATCACGATCAATTTAACCACCACCAAAATTCTCAGAATTAAATAAACAGATTTAAATTGGAGCACAATGAAACTCAATCAATTACCATTCTCCCCCTCAAACAAACATCGAGGTTAGTTCCCCATTTTCATGGTGTTAGAAGAGAATACTATGGGAGAATCACATAAAAGTAAAAATTGAAGAATGAGGTATGACGAAAATGAATAAACTAATGTATATTAAAAATACGAATAAAAATTACAGAAATAAAGCTCCACCTTATCCCCCCTAGAATGGCTATCTGATAAACTGGGAGAAGGGACACATATTTATAGGGAGAAGGGGTGACGAATTCACACACAAAACATTTAATCCGAAAGTTTCCACGTGGATATGACCATCAAAGACCGAATATGTAATAGTTGTCTTCGTAAATGTTATTCCATAATGTCTCATCCGTTTTCTCCCCAAATTTCAGCTTCATTGGACTTTCCTAGAAGGAGTTATGAATTTAATATTGGCAGTTTCATTTTTTGGAGGCATCTTCCAGGAAGCTTCTTTCAAATGTATGTCCTTCAATGTACCCCAGAACCGATTCCAACCCCCATGAAATGTTTTTTATAAACTCTCCCTTGAGTCCTCATACATCTCCTAGGGGAATCATCTAATTGGGAGTTGTGTAGACCAAATTGGGTTTCCTTTATGGAAGTGGGGTCCGTTCTGTCCGCCCGGAAAACTCTACGACTTCATTGAATTTTTACGCCCACTAGATGATCGATTCAGCCCCGAGTGCAGCAGACAAACATGAAGGAAATTAAATAAGGATTCTAAAAAAATTAATATTAAAATTTGGACATATAGTTTATGTGAAATGACAAAAATACCCATGTGATAACAATCTGTTAAAATTGCAGAATTAGGCCATTTTTGCATTTATGCTCAAAATAACAATAAAACCTAAAAATGTGACAATTACCCATATTATAACACTATGGTGGGATTATAAAAAATGATTTATAATAAAAAATATATGAAAATATGAGCTTCATCACTCCCCCACACTTAAACATTGCACTCATGGGCAATCATCTTACATCCAAATCAAATTCCCCCCAACAATCAAAAATGAGAAAATATCTATGATGTTATCCAAAATAGAATTCCATCATGTATCATATAGGAAAAATAAGCCTCTCTCAATTTCATTTCAATCATTAAAATTTTTTTGACCTCAAAAATAAATCCATAGCCCAATCACAACCTACCTCACATTGAAATTTATGTCACTCTTCACTCATGAGAAATTGAATCTAGAGTTATACTCATACTTGAAGATCACATGTATCACCATAGGTTTTTGAAAATTATCATTTCTACATTGCATGAAAAATGAAAATGAATTTAATCATGAGGGATTTAATTAATGGTTCAAATGATTCTGTGGCTTATGGTTGGTGAAAAAATTATTGAAAAATGTTCAAAGCTAGAAAGAGGAGGTTGTACATTTAAGTACAATGTATGATTAAATAAATTGAAAACATAGGAAATTACTCACTCAATCCCTCTTGAAAATATGAAAAACAACACCACACCCCTTTTATGACATGGTAGATGAGCCAAGAGTTGATTATAATTAATGATCTCATTTATGTTCTCCTTTTTTTTAATGCTCTAGAAAGGCACATATTTATTTTCTTTTTGTTTTTCTTTCATGGAGGATGAGCTGAAAATTGAATACAATGAATGAATGACAATTCATGCCATTGATTTTCGAGAGGGACATGGGTCATACAATAATCAACAATGAGGAATTCAATCTCATCTCCATTTTTTTCCTTTTTTTGAAGGAAAAATGGATGAAACAAATAAATCCCAATGAAATGACGATACATTACCAATTCTCTTATTGTCCACTACCCAAAGTACTGACACACACCACGCATCACCCATAAATGGTACACATCGCAATAAATACACAAGAAAGGCCCTTCCCCCACACTCAAACATGAAATAACCATGAAAAAATACTAAAAGTGTGGGTAGGTAAGGAAAAATTGGCTTGTAATGTGGCTTAAACCAATATGGAAATTCATATAATCTAAGGGATTACGAAGGATAAATGTTAAAGTGGGTCTTAAGATAAAATTTGGCAATCCTAAGAGATGCCTAAATCATTTTAAATACATTCCATGAAATCCAATGCTTTGAAAGAGAATTATTCCCAAATTCTAGTTCTCACACAAAATTGAATTTTCCCTCAAGAAAGTGTGGGTATTAAGAAGAATATGAAAAAGTGGTTTAGAATACCTCACAGGATTGAAAAAATATTTTCAGTCAGTGTTTCATGGTCATGGATTTAAAAAATCAGTCAAACTCATAAAAATTACTGATAATCCAATTCATGAAAAATGTTTTCACATCAATAATCATTTAAAATCCACTATTTTAAAAATTCAATCATTCAAAATAAATTGATGTGTGAAAAGTGATAAGATTATTCATTAAAGCTCAAAAATCCTAAAAATATAAAAAAAATGAAAACACACAAGAAGAACTAAGCAGGTTGACACTCCCCCACACTTAAATTTAACTACACCTTATTTCAACTTAATAATATATAAATATAAAGGTAGAAAATCAAAGGGAATTAAAGATACAACCTGACATTATTTTAGAGGTAGAGCCTTTTGTTAAGATCCTAGAAGTAGCCACTTTAAAACTACAAGAATGTAATGAAAATACATAAGAAAAATAAATAAAAAGAATGAGAAAGGTAAAAGAAAAGAGATAAATCTTGGTTTAGATCCCCAAGCAGGTGCTAGGTTTTTACTGCCCCTAGTCATGCAGTTTCAATGGATTATCTTCAATCAGAAGGTGGGTTTGATATTTTTGAAATGAACCACCACATGTGAGTTTTCCCAGTGTCCATGATTAAACACTGAAAGTAGAGAACCCAAAATAAGATAAGAATGTTCCCAACCGCCGATAAAGAATAAAGAAGAAATTTGATGTTAGAAGTGGGAGGGAACAAAAGATAAGGGTGCTCCCTATTAACTTCAGTGGTATCCTCCTCCATGTGATACGAAATTTGATGTAGAGGAGGTCGTCGCACCACCACTAGCTTATTCGGCTCTTCTTCCTCACTTACCACCACTTTGGTGGTCTCATCATCAAAATACAAGGCCTGATCCATTTGTGTTGTATATGAAATTTCAGGAAAGGAGAAGTCAGAAAACAATTTTGTTGGAATAAAATTAAAATATGATGAATCAATAAAGAAATCTTCCCTTTTAAGTAAGTCAGCTTGGAAATTGATTTCTTCTGACAGGACCATTGGCTACTCCATCTCAGCAGGTGCATCTTCTTCTTCATCTTCCAAAGTAAGAGTGAGGTCAAAAGTTACTGATTTTTCATATCAAGCTTGAGAAGATAATGTTTCATGTTATCTTCGACAAAGTTATTCCAAGATTATTGGAAAAAATGTTGACCTCCCATCAGTGCATCAGTTGGAACGTGTACTTCTGGGACATCCTCGAGCAATTGTTGAGTGTGGGGTGATGTGATAAGTTCCTTTAGAAGTTATTTCTCACCGGCCTCAGGTTCTTTAAAATAAAATGTGTTTGGTGAAATCTCTTTCACCACTCATTCTGGTTGAGGTTCTAGCTCAGGTTTCGGCTCAGGTTCAGGTTTCTCCTTGGATGTGCGTATATATTCTGCAATCAATTCTATTTGGCTCTCAAGGTTTTTCAATTTATTACTAATCATATGAAACTGGGCATGAAGTTCATGGTAAACATTTTCTTGCACTTGAGATTGGTCAGTCCATGCATAATAATAACCATTGAAATACATCATGAACATAACGTTTTTTATAGTTTTTGAAATTTATGATTTTTTTGTTTTTTTATGAAAAACGGTGTGTGCAAGTGTTGTGCCTCCCTAGAAATGGCGCCAATTTGATGTGTGAGAATGTGTCGTAGATCCCTGATCAAAATATTATTTACCTTAGAAGGCAATATAGTGCACTCCCAGGGTCGATCTCAAGGAGGCAACTTACACAGCACCAAAATACTGTTGTCACTATTTATTTTCTAAATAATATATAATATAAAGATGAGTTTGAAATATGCATAAAATATGAATATATATATATATATGTAATGAAAACAATATGATGTTAAAAAGAAGAAAGAAGGCATTTTTTCTTGGATGATAACAATGGTTGATATCATTGTTTATTAAAATATTCTCAATATTAATTCAATGTAGTGATCAAAATATATCACACGACACCCTCTTTTTCAAAATGTTATTTCCCCAACACCAAGAACTCTGCATGTGGGGAAATACTCTTCCTAAAGTCAGCTAGGAGATATCTTTTCCGACCATCTCTACCCATTCCATACTCCATCGTATGCATGACTTATATAGTGAAGGGAAGGATAAATGTTGAATGAGAAGAAGAACATGGTGATAGAGAAAATGGGGCAATCGTACATCATGATCAATTTAACCACCACCAAAATTCTCAGAATTTAATAAATAGATTTAAATTGAATCACAATGAAACTCAATCAACCACCATTCTCCCCCTCAAACAAACATCGAGGTTAGTTCCCCATTTTCATGGAGTTTGAAGAGAATACAGTGGGAGAAACACATAAAAGTAAAAATGGAGTAATGAGTTATGAATAAGAATAATAAACTAATGTATATTAAAAATATGAATAAAAATTACAGAAATAAAGCTCCACCTTAGACCCCCTGGAATGGCTATCTGATAATCTGGGACAAGGGACACATATTTATAGGGAGATGGGGTGACAAATTCACACACAAAACATTTAATCCGAAAGATTCCGCATGGATATGCCCTTCAATGACTGAATCTGTAATAGTTGTCTTCGTAAATGTTGTTCCATAATGTCTCCTCCGTTTTCTACCCAAAGTTCAGCTTCATTGGACGCGTCTAGTAGGAGTTAGGAATTTAATATTGGTAGTTTTTTTTGGAGGCAGCTTCCAGGCAGCTTCCGTCAAATGTATGTCATTCAATGTACCTCATAATGGATTCCAAACGCCATGAAATTTATTGTATAAACTCTTCCTTGAGTCCTCGTACAACTCCAAGTAGAATTATCTAATTTGGAGTTGTGTAGACTGAATTGGGTTTCCATTATGGATGTGGTGTCTGTTCTGTCCGCCCGGAAAACTCTTCAACTTCATTGTATTTTTACGCCCACTAGATGATCGATTCAGCCGCTGGTCCAGAAGAAAAAAATTAAGGAAATTAAATAATGATTCTAAAAAAAATTAATCATAAAATTTGGACATATATTTAATGTGAAATGACCAAAATACATCTATGATAACAATCTGTTAAAATTGCAGAATTAGCCCATTTTTGCATTTACGCTCAAAATAACACTAAAACCTAAAAATGTGACAATTAACCATATAATAACACTATGGTGGGATTATAAACAATGATTTATAATATAAAATATATGAAAATATTAGCTTCATCAATGATATCATAACATAAAAATATAATTCCCAATCTATCATGGATCATAAATAATAGTGCGGGCATAAATCATAGCAGTTCATAAGACATTAATCCAAATGGAATCAAATTACATTTTCAACGAGATCAAAACATTGGAATAAGACATATAATTATTTAATACAGATATACTTATAACCTTTTGAAGATGTATAAATAGAAACATGTTCACTCAATAAGTAAAGTACTTGAAATCAAGCCATTGAATGAACTTATTGACATGAAACCAGGTCTACAAAAGATCTTATGAACATGAAAACTATGTCCATGAATAAAAATATTTACCTCAAGAGTTATCCATCATTATCCAATGAATTTTATGGAGGTATAGACACCAACAATAACATAATTAGAATCATACATATGTGCTACCCACGAACAAAAAACATTCATTATCACAAAACTCACGAAATGAAATGGATTTCATAAACATTTCATCAATGTATATCCCGTGTAAAAGGAAATGGGTTTCATCAACATGTTTTCATTATAATCATAACCAAATAAATAAATAATAAGGATGGTATACATGAATCATATCCACAGTAATATTTATTTTTCATTAATGGATGTCTTCCTAGATTGAAAATGATTTTGAAATATCACTTTCAATAATTCTTGACGAAGATAACTTTTCCATTATGAAATGACTTTTTTTTTAAAAATATCAGAAATTATAAATGAAAACATTTTAATTGATGAAAAATGTTTAAAGTACGATTAAAATAATTATTTATTCTTGATGGTTGTAAGTCCTCTCATTCTAGATAAGTTGAAAAACATTCCTTCCATTTTTTTTCAAAATATTCACAATGTACCTCATTTTGAGAACAACAAAAAAATCCTTTAATACACTTTTATAAAAAGTGAAAAATGGTTAAGAATTTAAAAAATTCAACAATAATTTATAAATATTTCATTTTTTTAGAAAATAGGGAAATTAAATAGAAATATTCCATAGTAGAGACTAAAAAATAAATAACCCCACATAATAATGAGATTTTTGAAATAATCCCTTGCTAGTTTGGTGAGTTTTGAATCACAAGCCACGTGAAATAAATAAAATTATATAGAAATGTGTTTATCATAATTTTCATAATAAGTTTTATAAAATATATTCATTGTCTATATAAACACCACAAAAAAATGAAATATACTATGTATAAAGAAAATGTCCTTCATAAATATAAGTGAGACCACAATCCTTTAACTTTTTCCTATATTCCATTGAATGTTATTTAATCTCATATATAATAAATTTAAATATATAATAAAAATATAAAATAATCATTTAAAAAATTATTATTTCAAATATATTCATTATATATATATATATATAACCATAATGATAGAGACAGAAAATGAATCACATCATTCATTGAGATGGTAGGTCGTACGTATGGATGAATGTTTTATTAACTTTTTGAAGGATGAAATGAAATAATGTTAAATAAAAAGTTTCCATTATAGAATAATTAGTATATCATATATATCATATATATTGATAATATTCATCCACCATAACATCCAATTAAATAAGAAATGAAAAATGAATAGCATCCTTCTTGGAGGTGGAAGTCCACACATACACACAAGAAACATTATCTTTTTCCAATGGTTTGGAATGTGAAAAGGTATATATGATAATAAATTTTTTAAAGAATAATTATGTTATAAATTTAATATATAAACTTCAAACCCATCATATTATCCATCCTTGAAATATTATTATTGAAAGTGAAATGTATCGCTACTTGGAGACATAAAGTTTACGTACACACGATTGATACCATCACATCCCATTTGAGGAAAAGAGGATGTATAGTGGTGGTTTCATAATAATTATAATATTTTATAATATTTTAAATATTTTGGTTTTTATTTAGGGAATAATATATCATATTTATAGGATATAAATGGAGGATCATAAATGAATTTGACAAGATAATGTGATTAAAAATTCATTCACATGTCTACCTTAGATCACCTCTCAAGGGCTCCAGGGTTGGTCTTTTGAGAATATACGAACCCATAGACTATGTATAATTAATTTTAAAAGTTAAATTAGTGGGTTATGGTTGATTTAGAAGGAAAAAATAAGGGTAAATAAGTTGGGGAGGATGACCCCTTTTATAATTGAGGTGAAGGGAAGTTTTGGAGATTCTTAAAAAGATAATTTTATAATAAATTCAATCCCTACAAAAATACATCCCAAAACCCATAAATGTATATGTGTTGATTTTTTACCACATATTCTCCCCTCTGTCATATTTTATGATTTTTATGATTTTAAATAATATAATAAAATATTTTTTTATAAAATATTTCTTTCAATTTCGACACTATTCATTACATTGATTTTAAACCCATTAGGAATAAAAAATAATTTAGGGAAAAATTATGAAGGTCATACATAACAAGTTATTATTATCTATAAATTTTTTATACCAAATTAATTTTCTAAAATTATATTATGTTTATTCTTTTTAATACCATTTGTTTTATTTTTTTCATTAATTGAATAAATATAATTTCCGTATTATGAATATATTTAAGGTAATTATTTAATTCATAAAAATTATAAATAAATTATAAACATTAATATTGTATCACTATAAAAAATTACAATTTATATTAGTTCATAATTTTTTTATCCCTATGTGAACACATATGATGTTTAAAATTAGGAGAGTGATATTTTGTCACTTCCTAGGGATTAAATAATATATAATCCATTTTTATAGAAATTAATATCTTAAACAACTCACAATACAGAATAAGGTGATAAGAGTCAAATTTAATTCATGAATATATAATTATTATGAATAATAATGGACTAATTTATTTGATTAAAACTATATTTACTCGATTTACCCTTTATCGAGGTGAGAAATGTTACCACAATTACTATTCATTTTGATGAAATATAAAAGGGGAAAATTTTCAAAAATTGAATAAACTAATTATTAATGTGGAATAATGTTTTCCAAATTCTACATATATAAGTGGAAGAAAATACATTTAATATAAATGTGTAAACTAAAATGAAAAACTGTTTTTAGAAAAAAGTGTTTTAATCCCTAAAATAAAATTATACCCAATTTTTGAATAATGGTGAGTCAAATGAAGTAATTATATTATATAAAATTAAATAATATGTATTCTAGTTTGAGGTAAAATTCATATCATAATGATACATTACATGAATATTAAATGAAATTTTTATAAAATTTTGTATTTTTCACTATTAACTAAAAAATCAAATTCTTATGAAAAATAAAACAATTTCACCCAACGATAATTTTTATATTTAAATTTAAAAAATTATGTTAATTATATAAAATATAATTTCTGAAAGTTAAAAAAAATTAATTATAATATTTTCACAGAAAAATAAATAAAAAATCATTTTTGAAGAAAACATATTTTTAAAGAATAAAAAGACATTAATAAAAATTGAGTTACTAATTAATACGAATTTACAATGAGTAGAAAAGTTTTATATAATTTATAATATATCTAATCTTATTCATACCCTCCAATTTAATGACTTGGTGATAAATTTAAATAATAACACTTTTAAATAGTATGTCATGGTTCACTAAAACAAATAGTTGCGTGTAATAGAAGTTATTGATGAAGTTAAATATATTTGAAAGAAAAATTTCATAAAATCTTGGAGAGTTACATGATTCACATGGAAAATTGAACCAAAATGACCCATGTAAAAATATACAAGCATTAAAATTTAGTTGTGATATTGGCAGGTAAATATATAGGCATTCGATTCTTGAAATATATATAGATATAAATAAATGATCAATATTAATATTAAGGAATTGAACAATTTCAGTTTGTGTAGCTAACTAAGTTATAATATTTATCTATTAATTAAATTTAAATCTCTAAAATTTGATTTTATCCACTTTATTTTAGGATACCCAATATATTTGGAATAAAACATATTATTAACATCAATAATAAGTTAACACCAAATTATATTATTAATTTACTAAAAATAAGAATAATAATAGTTAATATTTTATAAAGTTGGTTTCCTATGAAAATGATATTTATTATATATTTATGTTGTTATTTAAATTTTAAATTATCAAATTATTGATTTTTAATTTGACCAAATATATTTCATTTTTTATTTTACAATGATAATAATTGTTTAAGATTAAATTTTCATATTTTTTTTGAAATTATTGATTTTTAGGTGAATAATCAAAAAATACAGTTATATACTAAAGTGAGACTGTTTATAGATATATTGGATATTAATTTTAAATTAAATAAATATAAAAAATATAAATAATCAATGATTTTTTATGGAATAAAATATTATATTTCAAATTAAAATTATGATTTGTAAAACCTATGTTTAAAATTTTATAAACACAAGCAATATTTTCAAATAAATGAAACAATTTTGGCCATTTCATTTAATTAACAATTATAATAATAAAATTAAAGGAATTTTATTTTAAATCCTCTAATTTTTTTTTTAATTAAGAAATTAAAATTATAGAAATATAATAAATTGATAATTTAAACCTATAAAACAATTAAATATTGAAATAATTTTTTTCTAAGAATAAGTTTTGGCACATGAAATTAACTACTGTTAAAATTAATTATTATTAAAAATAGAAGTATTATTTGATAAAATTAATCCTATATTTAGAATCAATGGCTATAAATTATATAATAAGTTGAATTTTATTTTCAGTTATTATAGGTAAATTATTTAGGTAAAAAGTAGTTAGCATGGTAAAAACAAAAATTGTAAAGCATAAAAATCTAAAGGTAATATATTTTAATGCATGTTAGAACATGTGAGAAAATTAATCTATTGTAATGTATCGGAAATTTTTTATAATATATTTTATTATATGGAATTATTTCGAGACACCAAAATCTGATGGTGCGCGATTTTGAGGCCCGAAGTGCCCAAAATGAACCATCGATGTTTTTTAAGCATTAGTTAGCACAGAAAAGTAGTTTTCCTAAAAAAGTGGAATAACTCTTAAAAAGTTTCTCAGATCAGAAATCTAAGGGCACCGTTGTGTTAAGGATGAAATTTTTAGCCTAAGCGCTACTTAAGTAAGGTCGAGGCAGACCTCCAGTGAGAAAAACTGAAAATGGCATAACTGTTAATAAAATATTTAAATAAAGTAATTTTATTTTTAAGATTCATATAAATCACAAACAGTAACTTGGAATAAAAATCTAAGACCCCCGCTGAACTCGTGAGGGTATGTTTTCTTTGAGCACATACTAACCTTGGCCGGCACGGGCCACTAGTGAAAGTTTGTTTTTGACCATAAATAAAAAATTTAAGTGACGATTATTTTATTGTATAAATTCAAAACTTCTAAATGGTATCTCGGATTAAAAATCAAAGAGTACCATTGGGTTCGTTGGGGTCTGTTTAACTTAGGCAGTGCCTAACCTTGATTGGCGCGGGTGCAGGGTGACTGTTATTAATTTTGCAAACTTTTTTAGTTTATGTTCACTAAACGTGTGGGTGGCATTTTCTTACATTTGAACCATTGCTTGGATAAAAAATCTGAGAGTACCATTGAATCTACAGAACCGAGATTCACATAAGGGAGACTTCACTTCAACTGCAGTAGTTCTGGAGAAAAAGTTAGTGTTTTAAAAATTTTAATAGAATAAATAAAATAACATTTTTATTTTATTTTTATTATATTCGACCAATGGACAAGAGGTAGGGTGGTACCGACGACGTGTCAAGATAATAAATGGAATGACCTACCAAAATGTGTAACAACAACATTGGGGGAAATTAGGAAGCTTCATAATTAATGAGCCTCATGAAATCCCATCGTCGTTATTTACCCTCCCCCTCTCCTATAAATATGGAGCTTGGGAAGGGGTATCAGAGAGCTTCACCAAGATGTGAATTGTTAAAGGAATGTCATGATGCCACACCCATAAAAGAAGAAGTTGACCCAACGAAAGCTTGCTCGCAACACCAAACCACCAATGGGGGACGTGCGCGTGGCGTCTTTGGGAGCCGGTTGCGAGAACTAAGAACACGGTCCACTGATAAGTGCAGATGATTCTATGACGTTTCAAGGTAGGGGTTATTTTCATTTGTGAATTTTTTGATTCCCTCTTCCCCATTCTTGAAATTACACAAGAATGAATTTCAACCAACAAACGGGCTGACCCATGATACATTTGTCCTTGTGGGAGGTTAATGCGGGGTATCTTTAAAGGGTTAATATTGTGTTCAATTAAATTTTTTATTGAACTCCGTTAGAATCCTCCATATTATAAACTAACGTGGCTGGCATGGGCCTAACGAACCCAGCCCAAACCCTAAACTATCATTCTTTCCTTGTGCCACATTGGAACACCGGGAGCACATCGATGTACGCCACAAGAGGAAAGTCACGGCTCATCAACCACGGCGAACGGAAGAGGCGGCCGATATAAGGACCTATCGCAGGAAGGGAGGTGGCACGATCGACGCACCGATGTTGAACGAAATCCCCGACCGAAGTTGTGGTGATGGATGAACCAGCATCTGGTGGGTTATGCACCGACCGAGCGACGACTTCGAGGCACCGCTGCATTTCCAACCGAACGGCCTATGGGCCGTTCAAGAATCTGGGAGTTCAGGGGGGTTACACACCCCCGCGTCAGACCAAACCAGGGTGCCCCCTTTGACTGGGCCACCACCCTCGGAGCGGGCCACCTCCCTTAGACTAGGCCACTACCCCAAAGGGTCCCGCCCATGGACTGGGCCGCCGCCCCCGCGGGACGGCACCCCACGTGGGTTGTACCACCCCTTTGTGGGCCGCCCTTGCGGGCCACCCCCTTGCGGGACATGCTAGACCTCATACTAGTGAGCCAAGTTTTCTGCGGCCCAGCCCAGACCGCGTCGGGTCGGGTCTGTCCAACTGGGTCAGATTGGAATCAGGACCAACCAGGACCCAAATCGCGTAAAGGGCCCTATATTGAGAACCAAATGTCTTCTTGATGAACCATCTATGGTGTTGGGATCCCTGGATCAAGATGGTCCATTTTGGTTTACTCCTCTTGAGTTTTGGAGATAGTTGGGGTATGAAAGGGTTGGATTGAACCCAAATCCAACCGGGCCCCCGGAGATAAAACGCATATAACTCACAGACTAGAAGACTGATTGATGCATCGTCTATCACATAGAAACCCTTAAATATATGGAGGTCCTTTAGGTTATTCATTTGTAAAGATTAGTGACGGTCGAGGTACGACCGATATCTCAAGGGTTGATTCTACTGAATTCGAGCACACTGGGTGAGAGGAATCTAGTGGCTGGCAGTGAGGCAGAGGTCAGAGACAGATCATGCGGAGTTCAATGCTCAACAATCTTGTGCGGGTTAGGGAATACAGATCATGTATGGGTTAGATCCTATTTGGATCATCACTCAATGATCATGTGTGGGTCAGCGCATACCGATCCTTTGTGGATCAGATCCTATGTGGGTAAGCGCTTAGTGATCCTGTGTGGGTGAGTGCATACCATTTTTGTGTGGGTCACCACTCAGCGATCCTATGTGGGCCAGTGCATACCGATCCTATATGGGTCAGATCATGTGTCGGTCAGCGGGAGTTAGTTACCTATCGACTCTAGATGGGTCAGATCCCATGTGGATCATTTCAGGGGATAGTACCTATTGATCATGTATGGGTCAAACTCTGTATGGTCAGAATCAATTCCTCTTGACAGAATAAGATGATCTAGCTTCACGACTAAGCATCTGTACTTTTAAACTTCACTAAAAACCTAGTCTGTGATGAGACCCTTTTTGAGATGTCATTATTTGTGATTTTGATTGAGGTTATGTTGCGAGGTACAATACTTGTGTGGTAAACTATCTTTGTGGTGTTACCTGTGTGTTACTTTTACCTTCGTGGTGTTACCTGTGTGGTACCTAAACCTTCGTGGTTCTATCTTCATGATGTTACTAATGTGGTACTTTTATCATTGTGGAATTACATGTGTTGTACTACTATCATCGTGGTGTTACTTAAGTGGTACTTCTATCCTCGTGGTGTTACCTATGTGGTACTTCTATTTTCATTGTGTTACCTATGAGTTACTTCTATCATTGTGGTGTTACCTATGTGGTAGCTCTACCGTCGTCGTGTTACCTTCTTGGCGTTATCTTCGTGGTTGTACCTACGTGGCACTTCTAACTTCATAGTGTTACCTGTGTGGTACTTCAACCTTTCTAGTGATACCTGTGTGGTACTTCTACCTTTGTGGTGTTATCTTTGTGGAATTTCTCCTTCTTGTGTGAGATTAGTATATCTTGATAACTAAGGTATATGTAAGGGAATATAACTAAGTTGATTTATTGTGTATTACTTCAAGATTTTTAGTTTTTTCTTTGTGAAAATCTAGGAGACTTGTGAGTGTCTCAGGGTCCTTAATGAGTATCGTTATACTCACCCCCGCATGGGTTTCACCTACACCTTGTTGTATCTTGTGAAAACGATGTACAACATTGATCAAGGATGAGGGAGCTAGGACTGTACGATGCTTCGATCAAGGAATGGACGGTGCTTGGAGGTGGAGCTTTTGGTGTGACGTGATGCAGAGACTACTGATCGTGAGCTATACCTACCCTTCAGTTAGGATCCTCGGTGTATGATCCAGGAGCTGTTTTGTACCTTTTAATTGTATTTTTACTTTTCAACTTTACTTTTACTTTTTCAGTTGGGCTTTTATTCCAGACCCTTTACTTTCAGCACTCTTTTTTCTACAGTAGTTTACATTGTGGTTATATCAAGTTGTGTTCTAGTTTGTGTAGTTGCTTCTTGTTGTTTTCTTGAACTGTGTGTCTATCCAGTAAAAAGGACATGCCTTCCAATATTAGGGATACGTCCTTCCAGTGCTACTCAATAGCCACTGGCCTATAGAACATGGGCTTGCGGTAGTCTCGGCATGGGCCTTATGGGACATTTTGTGACAAAGTGGTATCAAAGGAACTTGGTTATAACAAAGAACTAGGACTCTAAACTTTCTTATGAAGTAATATTGTTAAGTGTAAGAAGTGTGGTTTTCAGTTTTCGGAGTCTAGTGTGGGTGTTATGGCCGACTTATCCATACACAAGGACCCGGAATTCGGATTTCCAAGTCAGCGCACGAAAACACTGATTGTGTGTGTTTTTTAAATGTTTTTCTTTTGATTTCATTGGATTCATCTCACCAGGTATAACATAATGACCATGGAACACCTGTTCTTTATCAGGATGTTTCCACATAGATAACATTCTATGATTCCCAAGAGAGTATACGATGACGTCCCATCCAGTGACGAGGCCTTAGTGCAGGTCCCTCTTACAGCGCTAGCACCTTCGGGTGGTGTCCTAGAAGCACCACAATATGTTGGAAGAGATTTTCCACTAGCCCCACTAGTAGAGTATGCATGCCATCTAAGCATGTTTCATGAGTTCTAGTGATAGATGCCTCCGAGGTTTCGAGGTGAGTAAGATTACCAGGCTGTCAAGGATTGTCTAGAGGTAGTGGCTACAATTTTCTGCATATTTGAGACACCAGTAGAGAACATGGTGATCATAGCGAGTAGTCGTTTCTAGTACGTGACCATGAGGATGGTCCGTTGGATAATGAGGCTTTGGGATAAGGACCGTTGCCCGAGATGGTATCTTCATGTAGTGTGTCAACTATATCACTTCCTTTTGGTAAGCAGTTACAACTGATGGTACCAGTATAGGACACATGTAGGCTTCGTGCCTTACACGTGTTTTAGTGTCATATACCCCTCGGGTTTCAACGTGATCCCAACTTGCATGTGGCTAAGGACTAGCTTGAGGAGTTAGTTGAGAGTTCCTTAAATCTTCTATAGATTCGTTCGGATGACATGTTAATAGTTGAAAATTAATTGAGGCATACCAACCATTCTTAGTACTCTATGAATACGACATGATCAGTGCTTCAGGGATCGGACTTCTGAGCGTGGTGTCATTAGAGACATATGAGCTAGTACAATTCCTCTGTGCTTTCCAACATATGTTAGGGTGCTAGAGAGAACCATTGTGGTTGAATGTCCTTTGGATGAGCGGATACAGCCATTGAATGTTATTAGTGGGAAAGCATGACACTAAGACTAGTATTAGAGACCTAGGTGTGTAAAACATTTCAGGAATAGGATGTGATAGGGATAGAAAAATCTGAAGGGATGTAGATGTGGGATTGGAGCTTGGAGAACAACAGGAGTTGGTGTACTATTCGACATGTTACAACCACAACCTCACTGTGGTCCCCACCAGGCCCAGGGAGCTGGAGGACATGGGAAGGGAGTAGCTGCATGCGGACAATGAGTGTGACCCAAGGGCTCCAGGAATGGTTTGAGGTACGGTCGGTTTCTACTACAAGTTTTCGTATTAATAAACATAGAAACTAATCATTCCTTCTTACCACGAATATTATTCTAGACATAGATATTCTAGTTGAGCCATTGACTTCACCGTCACGTCTAGAGATACCTTTGGGAGGAGACTCGATAATCACACTTACACTGACTGTGTGATCTGACCCTTTAGGCAAGAGTTTTTGTTTGATCCTCTGGGGGATTGCGTTGATACCCCACGGCGTTATTTTGGGTTTGAATAGAAATCCACAGTTCATACCTAGATTTACTATATTAGTAAAAAAGGTTGTGGTTTGTCTATAATTTTTGGATGGGGGTTTCCTTTGTGGGTGAAAAAGGAAACCCTGGAAGCACTAGATAAACTCCTACATCAGAGGGTGCGGCCAATCTCTCGTGAGTTGGCCAGCCTTAACCTCATGGTAGCTGGTGTTTTCAGTTTTCAGTTCCCAAGAGGAGTAGCTATAGTTACTCTCGGACTATGACTTTGAGATAGTCTATACTCATGGGAAAGGGAATGCGGTGCAGACGCACTCAACAGATGGTATATTCTACAGCTATTGAGTGAAGCATCAGAGAAGCTAGTCGCACAGCAGATATCCATCGTGGATAGAGAGGAAGAAGATTAACTCCAATCTATGACTTTAACTCCCCCACTCCTTCAGCAGGTCAGGGAGGCGTAGCTTGGGGGCAGTGACTGCAAGGCTCGACGTGCTCAGATATTCTCAGGGCATGCACCTAATGGGTTTTTTAATGGTGGGGAGAACATCATCCTCTTTAGAGGACGTACTATGGAATCAGTGGTCCTTAGGGAGGAGGTGTTGAGGGAGTTATATAAGTCCCCTTTGGTGGTACGTCCTATTGTGATGAAGATGTACTAGGACCTCCAACGTTAGTACAGGTGGCCAGGGATGAGGAAAGCAGTGGAAAAATTTGTATCACGATGTATCTCTTGTTAGTGAGTGAAAACTGCATAGAGTTGATAGAAGTCCTATGATGATTTGATACAAAGAACCATGGAGATCCAAGAGGGGGCTAAGTATTTTAGAGAGTCTCTCCTCCATGGGGACTATAGAGATTTGGCCGAGTCAGTATGTTATCAATGAGGTTAATCGGTCCTTTTTTGATACATTGAATCATATGCGAGGTAGAATACTTCTTGGATCTTCCACCACAGTTGGAGAGGGTACATGATGTCTTCCACGTATCCCAACTGAGGGGATATAGGCATGGCCCATCTCACATCATCGACCATGGCGAGGTGGAATTCGATGATGGGGTGACGTTTACGGAAGTTCCAGTAGAGATTGAGAATCGACAAGAGTGGGTACTTCGTGGTAAGTAAATACCTATGGTGCACAAATGCTGGAAGAAAGAGATCTTCCAAGAGAGCACATGGGAGCAGGAGGCTCAGATTCGTACTCAATACCCTCTTTTGGTTATTATTCCATTGTTTGGGATTTCGAGAATGCAAAGCCCTAATGTGGTTAGAAAGTAATGTACCTTAAATTTAGTATAATTTTTTATATTGTCTTATTTCAAGATCATTAAATCTAACGTCACACGATTCTGAGGCCCAGAGTTCTCGAAATGATCTGTCAAATTTTTTTTAAGCTTTATTTAGTTCGGGATATTAGTTTTCCTGAAAAATAAAAATAACTCTTAATCAGTTACATAGATCAGAAATATGAGGGCACTGTTGCGTTGAGGATGGGAGGATTACCCTAGGAGTGACTTATGTTTGGTCAGCACATGCCTTTAGTGAAAAAACCAAAAAATGGCATAACTGTAAATAAAATATTTAAATAAAGTAATTTTATTTTTTAAATGCTTATAACTTACAAACGGAAAATCATATTAAAAATATGAGACTAACGCTGAACTTGTGAGGGTATGTTTTCTTTAGGTAGATATTAACCATGGCTGGTGCGGCCCACTAGTGATTGTGTGTTTTGGGAAATAGATAAAATAATTAAGTGAAAATTATTTTATTATAAAAATTCATTATTTCTAAATGGTAACTCGGATTAAAAATCTGAGAGTAAAGTTGGGTTCTATGGGGCGTGTTTCACATAGTTAGAGCCTATCCTCAACTGGCATGGGTCGAAGGTGACTGTTATTAATTTTTTGAACTTCTTTCAGGTATGTTTAGTAATCGTGTGAGCATTGTTTTCTAACTTTTGAACCATTGATCGAATTAAAAATCTGAGGTCACCATTGAATCTAAAATGCTGAGATTTGCTAAAAGGAGACTTCACTATGGCCATAGTAGGTTCCGAGAAAAACCTAGTATTTGGATATTTTTAATAGAATAAATAAAATAACTTAATCATTTTATTTTTATTCTATTCCTCCAACGGAAAAGAGAAAAGGTGGGACCGGGGATGTTTCAAGCCAATAAATGGTGTGGCCCTCCATTTTGATAAACGGTAACATTGGTAGAAATTAGGAAGCTTCCTAATTAAGGAGCCCCATTAGTATCCCATGCCTTTATATACCCTCCCTGTCTCCTATAAATATGGAGGTAGGGAAGAGGTATCAGAGAGCTTCACCAGGAAGAGAATTGATGAAGGAACGTCGTGACTTCATACCCTTAGAAGATGAATCCAACCCAACAGGAGGTTCCAGATGACACCGAACAACCAATGGGCGACGTGCAAGTGGCGTCTTTGGGAGTAGGTCGTGGGAACTAAGAACATGGCCCACTGATAAGTGCATACAATTCTCCGACATTTCAAGGTAGGGGGTTATTTTTGTTTGAGAATTTTTTATTCCCTCTTCCCATTCATGAAATTAAAAGAGGAACGTGAGTCAACTGACTAACGGTTTGACCCATGATTCGTTTTCCTTTATGATAGGATGATGCGAGGTATATTTGCGGGGTTTATCCTGTGTTCAATTCAATTGATTATTGAACTCCCTTAAAATCCTCCATATTACGAGCTAACACAGAGGGAGTGGGCCTGAAAAACTCGGACTGAACCCTCTGCTATCTTGCATTCAACCACCATGGAAGATTGCGAGCTGGTAGACGCCACCGTATGGGGAGAGTCATGGCTAGTCAGCCGTGGTGAACGGTGGAGGCGGCTGACATGACAGCCAGCCGCAGAAATGGAGGCGGCACGATCACTATGCCGCCCGTGAACAAAAGCCACGGTAGAGGTCAAACCCACCTCCGACAAATTCCGTAACGACCGAGCAGTGCCCTAGCGGAGACGCCTCTTCGCCAACAGAATGACATCCATGCCATTCGGGAATTCGAGAGACTGGGGGGGGGGGTTACACACCCCCATGTCGGACTGAACCAGGACCCCACCCTCGACCTGGCTGCTACCCTCGACCAGGTTGTCACCCTCAGTCGGGCCACCATCTGGGACTTTACCGCCACATTCGGCCTGGCGGCCACCTTTGACCCATCCGCTGCCCTCGCCCGGGCCGCCGCCCTTTAAGTAGGCTTCTGCCCTATGGATGCTCCACCGGTGGACCTGTCCATCGCCCCAGAAGGTCGCCGCCCAACGTGGTCCAGGATTCTACTTTACGGGCCACCCTATTCTAGCTGGGCCTCCCTATCAGGCCGCCCCCTTGCTGGTCGGGTCAGTCCGACTGGGTTGGACCGGACCCAGGCCCAACCTGGCCCAGAATCACATAAAATGAAATATCTTGAGAACCATATGTCTGTTTGATGAACCATCAACAGAGTTGGGATCCTTGGGTCAAGACTTTTATTTTTGGTTTAATCGTATTATTTTTTGAAGATAGTTGGAGTATGGATGGGTTGGATCGAACCCAAATCCAACAGGGGCCCTGGATCTAAAACACTTATGACTCACCAACTGGGCGTCTGATTGAAGCACCGTCTATCGTGTTGGAACCCTTATGACATGGCGGTCTATTGGGGTACTCATTTCTGGAACATAGTGATGGTCGTGGTATGACCAATATCTCTAGGGAATATTCTAAAGAACTCAAGTGCACCGGGTGTGAGGAATTTAGTGGCTGGCAGTGAGGTAGAGGTTGGAGACAGATCATTTGGAGTTCAGTGCTCAGCAATCTATATGGGTTATCACATACCGAGCATGTATGGGTCAGATCCTGTGTGGTTCAACGGGGGTTAGTTACCAATCGACTCTGTGTGGGTCGGATCTTGTGTGGATCATTGCAGGGGTTAGTACATATTGATCTGGTGTGGGTCAAACTACATATGGTCATAAGAAGTGACTCTTGACAGAATAAGATGATCTAGCTTTACAATTAATCATCTGTACTTCGATACATAATTGAAAAACTAGTTTGATCTAAGACACTTTGTGAGCTATCTTTACTTTGAGATGATGATTGAGGTTATGCTACAAAGTACTATACCTGTGTGTTAAACCATCTTTGTGGTGTTTCCTACATGGTACTTTTACCTTTGTGTTGTTACATGTGTGGTACTTCTACCATCGTGGTTCTATCTTTGGGTTGGTACCTATGTGGTACTCCTATCTTATTGGTATTACCAAAGTGGTACAACGATCATCATGGTGTTACTTGTGTGATACTTCTAACCTCATGGTGTTACTTTGTGGTACTTCTTTCATTGTTGTCTTACCTGTGAGGTACTTCTACTTTTGTGGTGTTATCATTGTGGTGATACCCATGTGGTACTTCTATTTTCAGGGTGTTACCTGTGTGGTACTTCTATCATTGTGGTGTTACCTTTGTGGTACTTCTACCTTCGTGGTGTTACCTTCTTGGAGTTATCTTCGTGGTGTTACTAGTGTGGTAATTCTACCTTCGTGGTGTTACCTGTATTGTACTTCTACCTTCGTGGTCTTACCCGTGTGATACTTCTACCTTCATGGTGTTACCATTGTTGTATTATTCCCTCTTCTGTGAGATGAGTATATCTTGATAACATAGGTATATTTATAGGAATATACCTATGTAGAGTTGATGTCTATTTCTTTGTGATTTGTGGTTTTTCCTTTGTGGAACTATAGGAGACCTATGAGGGTCTTGGGGTCCCTACAGAGTATCATTATACTCACCTCTGCATAGGCTTCGCCTGCACCTTGCTGTTTCTTGTGCAGACGATGTACATTGTTGATCAAGGCTGAGGGAGCTAGGACTGGATGGTGCTTAGAGCTAAGACTGTATGGTGCTTGAAGATGGACCTTTTGGTGTGACGTGACACATGGACTACTGATCGTGAGCTATACCTACCCATCAGATAGGATCCTCAATGGATGATCTATGAGTTGTTTTGTACCTTTCAGTTGTATTTGTACTTTTCAGTTGTATATGTAATTTTTTTGTTGGGATTGTGTTAGGCCCCTTCAATTTCACCACCCTTTTAACTACATCTGTTTACATTGTTGTTATATCCAGTTGAGTTCTATTCTATGTAGTTGCTTATTGTTTTGTTCTCGAACTGTGTGTATGTATTGTAAAAATTCAATGTCATCCCATATTAGGGATACACTTTTCCGGTGCTACTCTCTAGCCCCTGGCGTAAGGGAGGTGGGCTTAGGGAAGTCACAGAACAGGCCCTGGAGGATGGGTCATGACATTTTTGATGATTTATCTAACCAAACCCCTCTACAATCAATTATATGTTTCTTTTGAAGACATTGACACTTTAATAGTCTCATGGAACCACTGAGGTTCAATGGGTATTTACAAAAATGGGATTTTGAACCACTCCTAAAAGTAGATCATTCATACCCATCCAGTACAAATCTTAGCCTTCCAATTTTTCTTGGAAATATTTCTAATATACATCTTATATGCTTTCATTAAACATAAATATTCCCATGTTCTTTGAATGGTATCCCAATCCTTTTATTCCATAGAAGACTTTCAAGAGAAAGATCAATCTTTTCAAATTAGTAATACTTACTCACTAAACACGCTTCTTAATATTATTCATAAAAATATAATATATACATAAAATCCTAGAAACATATATATAATTAATATTATGAAATTTTATTATACTAATGAAATATCACTTTTCTATCTTCCTCAAAAAAAATTAAAAAAATGGACATATCATCATACATTTTATCAAACTACCTTCTCTATGGAAGACATGTACTATTTTTCCTAAAATGTTTACACGGATGGTTAAAAAGAGTAATATATTGAAAATAATGTAATATTTATAACATTATTGATTTTATTAAATGATAAATATTTTATTTTTATACCCCTCTCATTCAATGAATGATAATAGAATAGTGCGAGTAGGTGAAAACAACCACAACCAAGGAATGACATATTTCATTTTTCTATTACCACTTCATATATATGTTTTTAAAAATGTATCTAATTTCTAAAAATTATATATATTATCTATTAATATTCTGTAATGATAATATTTTACTACCTATACGTAATATTTATAATGTATTTTTATAGTTATTTTAATGACATTAAATGTACATATCAATGAACATTTCATAGTTTTAGTGAATTTTAGAAACCTATGGAACTATATATATATTTTACTAATTTAATAATAATGTATGTAGAAATGTATATTTTTTTATATTAATAATATATTTTAAAAAAAATCTAAAACTGATCAACATACCTAGAGACTTACAGAGAAATTGACTGAACTACCCTAGGAAACAAAAAATGTAAAACTATTTAAAAAATAAATAATAATTGATTATAAATACACATCAGAAAATAGAATATATATAAAGAAAAATGATAATAAAGTTTTTGATAAACTCAATAATATTTTTTAGGAAGTTAGGTGGACACCAGAATGTATTAAGACCTAAGGTTTGGATTTTTGGATATCAATTTTTGATTTCCTTGATACATGTGTCATAATGTCACCTATATTTCATTTTATAGTTTAATGAATACCTATATAATTTATTATATCATTATTATTTTTCTATTCATGGTATTTAATATTTTACTACATTTTTTTTCTTTCATGGTGTTATGATTGAATAATCATCAAATTTGTAAGGGTTTCTCGTCTCAGTTTTCACACCGTGAGACATATTTCTTATCGTAGACCATGTTTTATTTTTTATAGTGTATATAATAAACATTGAATTTTTTTTATAATTATAATTTAATTATTTCTGGAATCAAATGTTTAATTTGAATTATATCCTTCAATGGGTCTTGATTCTAATGATTCTAAATTCATAAGTGTTATTTGTATCTATTTTCAAATCCATGATACATGTTTGATATTTCACACCATATATTCTTTTATATGGTGTATTAACATCACTATAACGTTAAATTAAAATTAATATATTCTATTTCATTATATTTTAATTTCATGGTATGATCTTTTTATTCATAGGTTTCGTTTATCTTAACGGGTTTTTTGTCTCAAATTTCAGTTCCGTTAAAAATGATTAAATTACGCATAAGGTTTTATATTTTATTGTGAACATAAAAACATGTAAATATTTTATACCATTATTATCTCATAATTTAATTTATTTAATGTCCCATTTTAAATTCAATCCTTAAAGGGTTTTGGATTTTAATGTTTCTAAATCTTAATGTGTTATTTGTCTCGGTTTACAATTCCAAGAGAAAAGTTTGATATTTATCACCATATTTTCATTTATATGGAGTATTAAGTTCCAAAAATCCTTTAAATATAATGAATATATTTTGTTTTATTTTATTTTATTTTCATGATGTCCCTCTCATATTTTTTTATATTTACAATACCTTAAACAAAAGGGGTTTTTTGTCTCAAATTTAATTTTTTGAGACATATTTCATTTTGTGCTCTATATTTCCTTTTTATAGTGTAATGAATTCTTATATTATGTATTATATCATAATGATTTTTCTTTTCATGGTATTCAAATTTTCACTTCATTTTTCTTCATTTATAGGGTTTTTATTCTGGATTTATCAAATTATTATTAGTTCCATCTCAAAATTTCCATTATTGAGAAATGTTTTGAATAATTCACCAACGTGATTTTTATAGGTTATATATTTACTATTTGATGCATTATATCTGTATTCTCTATCTATTCATGGTTGTGAGTGATTTATTTCATTATCACATATTTAATGTGTTTTTTATCAATGTAAACATCCTTTGACATTCCTTATATTACACATGGGATATGTATTGTTTAACCATCCATCTTCATTATTTGAATGTCTTGTATTCATGATATCCCATTTTTTATCAATAAATTATTTAGATATAGTATTTTATTATTATAATATATGTGTTTATTGAATTATAATGTATTATAGATTTATTATTATATAACCATCCATATTCTTGTTTCATATAGCTTTTGATCATGTTATTACATTTATTTACTAAGAAAGTGTTGGTGTTCTATATGATGGTATCACAATACAAAATCATATTTATTCCTTAAATACGTTAATTATTCAACTTATTTATATTAATATCTTTCATGTGTTTAATAAATTTTACTTAAAATTTGTGTCATATTATTTTATTGGTTTTTTTTAATGAATTATTCTTTTCACATTTAATGAATATGCACTACTTGATGTGATCATTTAGTGATTTCATTAGTTTTATTGAGACTATATTTTTCTGTCATTGTGTGTTCCCTTTGATTTAAACATTTATACTAAATGGTAGTTTTAAAAGGTATTTCTGAATGTGTAGTTCTTAGTATCAATTAAAAGGACCATTTTGTGTCGTGTGTAAAATATCAATGTTATTGGATACATTTTAAACCCCATTTCACCCCTAATATTATCCCTTATTTATTATTACATTCATGTGTTAACATTTATATGAAGTTGGATTCATGTTTATGTGGTTTTTATTCAGATACTGGGTATGAAAGGGGCGTGTTCGAGGAAGAAACAATTGATTGATGTGTTTTATTTCCTTTGGGATATAAAACATTCATGTGGTTGACATTGGGTTAATATCATACCACCTGTGTTATAAATGACATTAGGAAATATAGGATACTAAGTATTGAGTCAGGTGATTTTTACAATTTTAGTTTAGATTTATGAACTATATAGCATACCCTAGTATAATGTAATGACTTTCTTGGGGGAGTGTCCCCAATGAAACATGTGAGAGTGATTTGGGTGATGAGTTTTTTGATATCTAACCTACCGATAGTTCGATCCACATTTTCATGTCTAGTACTTTTCCCGTTAGTCTCTATCGTGCTTCCTCATAATGTAAATCTCATTTTATGCATCTTTATTATTCATTTGAATGTAATTTTGTTTTCCATGTTTGATTATAATTTTAGTGCTGATTATTTATGATTTTTCATTTTTTTTGTAAGTATTTTCTTATGTTATCCTTTTAAATTTTTATGTTTTATTTTTAATTATTTTAAATTTATTAGGACATCCAATTATTATACTCATATTTATATAAGTGTGTCAGTTGATTTTTAAAATTTTAAAAGGAGTGTTTGATTTAAATAAAATCCTTGTTAAATGTATATTTTGAAAACGTTTTAAACCCACAAAAGTGGTTTATTTTCAAAAGTAAATTTTTAAAAGAAAATATGAGGTTTAAATTTTTCTTTATTAAATTAATGTACCTTTTAAAAGGTAATTTTTTTTAAAATGAAATTAAATTGTTAATACCTCTTTGAATTATGTTTTATAAATGGCATGTTTTTAGAAATGATAAAAGGTAACTTGGTTTTATTTATATAATGTGTAATGGAAATGAAAACATATTTTTATATTACATTCAAACTAGTAGGATTGGTTAATTTATAAAATTAATGTAACAGAATCATAGTGGTATCCTAGAATACTTTTTCCCACACCATTGATACTAGGATTTGAGAGTATATAGTCTTCATGTCTTCTTCACGTTCTCAGGTAGTTGATTTTAGTGTGGGTTTTCACCACTCTCTAATGGGAAGTGGATGATTTCAGTTATGGTGGTGAATCGATGGTCACATGGTGATGTTGGGGTATTTTTCATGGGTTTTTTGGACCACTTTCAGTCTTATTGGGTATTATCTCTTACATATTTTTTTTTATCTAGGTTTGATTCATATTTTTGGATTGTAAAATTTTTATATAATGGTTTATTTTATATGGAATTTTTTTGTTAGTGCTTATGTTGTCTGTACTTATTTATTTAGAATTGGATTTACGTTGCATAAAGACCACATATTGGGTTCCCAGTTGGAACCCATTTAAATAATAATATTACATAGGGTGGAATCATTCTCATGTATTCTCTTGTGATTCCCTTGAACTTATCTCTTACTTGAGGTTATTGGGATCATGCATTAGATATTGTGGTATAATTAATTGTTTGTTGGTTTATGTACCATCTCAGGATAGTTCACCTTAGTTACAATGTGGTATTAGAGGAAATTTTGATTTTACATTGTATTTGTGGATTTTTAGTCAGAGATGGAAATTAGTCGAATCTTGTGATTGAACTTATGCTAGTGAGTCATGAACACCTTTAAAATGAGAAGTACAGAGTACTAGGTTTAGAAGATATTTTTTTTATCATTTTGTGTTGTTAGAGTTGATAAATTCATTCAAATATGATGTGATGATGTGATTTTTTTTATTTATAGGGTTTCCACTTATATTATATTTGAAAGAGTAGTAAATACATTTATCATATTTGGAACATATGATTCACATGACATTCCTATTCCAATGCATGGTTGACTTTGGATAAAGATTGAGGGTTTAGTTGTCTTAATAGTAAAACAAATTATATAGTGTTTGCCTATATAATATGTTGTTGGACTTATAATCAATTGAACCATGAGGTTTTCTAATGATATGTTAAGTGGATCCTAGTGGGCGTAAATACCAATCTATGATGATCAATTTACGAAGCACAAATTTCCATATAAAAAAACTTTCTGAGTTTTATAGGTATTGAACTCCATGATTATATCTCAATGGTGGTGAGGTATTCTTGATAGATAGATAATATAGGAAACTAGATTCCTTTAGTATGTGGATTCCTTTTTGAGGGTTGGTAAGGTCAAATAGAATATACTATGATTGTTAAATAAAGAGTGTGGATTTCATTTGGTATCATACGTATTTTAATATGGTATGATAAATTGTATGTCTATCCCTATTAGAATTAGGGGTAGCTTCCATTGGGATAGTGGGTAGTGATCCTAGACAGTCAAGTGTAGGATAGGTAGAGCATGGGTTTACACCTCATTGTTTGGGAAGGATACCTAAGAGGAACGTGATTGTGAGTTTTCGTTGGCCTGAATGAGATATGATGGGCCTATTGGAATGGAAGCATCCACATTTATTTTGAGATTGATTTTATTTTTATGTGAGGAAATTACGGTGAGTTATTTAGGAATGTGATCCTATTTCTATGAGACGCAAATCTTAGGATAATGAGTTGGGCTATATAATCAGGTGATATAGGATTTAATAAATGTTTTTGCTTGAATTTTATTGAGATGATTCATTGAGTAGGAACTAGTGAGAGGGTTATCTACAGAGTCTCTATGACTTAGGAGTACGATATTGAGTATTAGATAGATTTTCAATTAAATTGTTGATGTTTATATCACCTATTTTGTTCATAGACTAGTGGATGGACTATTCATGGGTTCATTTGGGAATTTTCTAGGTTATAGGGGATCCATAAACATTCTCTAATGATGAAGAGATGATGAATAATCCCTATTACCTACTTCTTAATTGACAAATGTGGGAATTTGGTGGGTATTGGATACAGTTATAATCCATTGGGTGTATTAACTAAGAATATTGATGATATTTTTAATGGAGATATTGGTGAAGGTATTAATAGTTGGTATCAAACCATCGATGTGGTTAGGTGGACATGGTTTATAGCACCTTAATATTATATATTTATGTTCATGTTTCATTTAGGGATGTCAGGAATGAAATGGGCATGGTTCAAGAGGATAGACATGTGTAAGATGTCCAAGGTTTTTAGTGAATTTGATAATTACTAGTGTACGAGGATCCATATGGTGGGGGGAAATCCATTAGTAATTAGAGTCCATGACCCTTGTCATGGGTGAATTTTACAGAATGTTGAGGATGTTTATTTTAGTATGACTGGAATGGGTACTGATTAGTGTTTGATATTGATGCTAAAAAATGACCAGGTTGGTCATATTTGATCATTGTGTATGGAAATGGGTGGATTTGGGTCCTTAGTGATGATAAATTACAGTTCAATGATATAATGGTAAGGATTATCTTATTATGGAGATTATCTTATCAATCATAGTTTCATAACCCTTCTGATGGAAGGATCATGGTTATAGTGGGACCATATAGTGGATAGTTGATATGGAACCAAGATTTTATTAGGGATATTTGGTTTTACATCATTCATCGGTAAATATGAAAATTGGGATTTAGATGTGGTATCAAATGGAGTTATGGTGTCACCATCAAGCTTGGGATGGAATATGGTAAGATCTGAGAGTGGGTTTGATCAAAGATGCGTAAGTGATAATGGGAGGAATATGATGGAAAATTTAGTTGGATGATGATCCATATTTTTAAATTCATGGTGTGTTATGTCCATAAATAAATTTTGGTGTTTGGACAATTTTATGATGCCTCTAGGAATTAAGGAATAATGATCATGTGTGTTGAGGTGATGATGCTTCAGCGGGTGAGGCAGAGCAGTTTTTAGAAGAGTCAATCAAGAGAGGATTTAGTGGTGTTTTTTTGTGTAATTATATATATGGTGAGGTGGAAACCACATCGTGTTTATAATTATATGTAAAATGAATGTTCTTTGAGGATGAATTGTGGCCTTTTCCAGAAAATTCATTATATCACTATTTCATGCTTACCTGGTGGAAGTGCACCCTATTCAGTTTGAATTTTTGAAAGTGGAGTAATATCATATTATGATCAATGAATTAAATGTTATGAGATGATATCCAGTGCTTCTTGAGGATGATACGATTTATATTGGTGATTGATTACTAAATTATGAATTTACGAGTCCTGATTTTTATAGGAAATTTGAATTTTTAATTCTAAAGAAGGGGTGATCTATGAATTTGGATTTAGATTAGAATTAAAATATATAGAACATATATTGATGAAATTTTTAGATATGATTAGAGGCCCAAGAGTTGTTTTGGATTCATAACATTGTTTTGGAGAAGGGATGGTGTGCCCATACTATGAATTTTTAGTGCACGTGGTAGGTTATTCAAATAATAGTGGTTTGGCATTGTGCCCTATTTGGAGTGTAATTTTTTTATGTTTAGAAGTATGTGGAGTGTGATATGTAAGGGTAGGAAACCAATAATTAAGGGAAGTTTAGTGTAAAAACTGAGTAATGGGATATGTTTTGAAATGAACATTGATATGTAAGGGTTAACATTATGATGCATGGTTGTTATATTTAGATATGCAAATGTTAAATCGTGGTCACCCTGTGGTACGTAAGGGGTAGACAATCATGTAGTTCCAAATAAATATGGGTTCATATTGATGGTACATAATGGTTAATATAATTCTTGAGGGTTATAAAAAGGTAAATTACATATTATGTAAGGATTACCCTGTGATATGTAATGGTTTATCAGATTCAAAAGGGACTTGAGAATTAGTAATATACCAGATATATAAGGGTTACCCTATGATAAATAAGGCTTACTTTAATATATATGGGTTTTGAGTATAGGTAAATACTTTGATGTGTAAGGGATACCCTATGATACATATGGTTGACCTAGATAATGCATAAGGGTTATTAGAATTGGTATGATCCTAAATAACTAAAGGTACTTTGATATCTAGGGTTGATATGTAACAGTTACCTGATAAGTAATGGTAATCAAATTTTTAAAATTGACTGGGATGAGTCATTGGACACACTATATGTAAGGGATAACATACTTTAATTTTTTCTAGTGGGGGAGGCTAATTATATAGTTGGTAGGCTATTCCATCAGGGGTACTAAAGAGGCATTACCATCATTTTTCTCAAGGTGGTTGGTTATTCGATGGAGTTTTGGGTTGGACCAGGAAGTAACCAACCATTACACGGTTGATATATTTGATTATTTAGGATAAATTTAATGGGAGAAGCACTATAATAAAAATTTTCACTCTATATCATGAACCTAGGTATTGAATTCATGATTTTTGGTTTTGGGAATGTAAATTGTCCATTTTGTTAACTGAGGGGCCATGATATGAGAGATGTTTTCCTGGAGCATTATGCCATGATCCTATGTATTATTCCACAATAATCATATTTCCAGTTTCGTATAAACATGGGGAGGATGGCCTTTTGAGGCTTTCAAACTAGAAACTACCTTTGCAATTTTTCATTTTTAAATTTTCGAAAAAGGGGAATGTTAAGATCATATCTCCTTTATCTTCTACATTTCAAAATCCATAATCAGTCGTGATTGAAGGTGATTTTCTTCCTAGTTTAAGTTTGTTCTTGTCCACTGATGTTCATCAGGGACCATGGTATCTTCAGGATATTTTTGGAGTGAATGTTTCATCAGTACATTGTTTTTATTTCTGGACATAATGAAAATTTACAGTGGTTTGGATAGAGAATTTACTAAGAGGATTAACACAGTATGTTTTGTGTAGATCTAGTGAGTATGACATTGGTTGGGTTATTTAATTACTTACATCAGTTTGGGTGAAATTGATTGTTTTGTTTAAACTATAAGGATTATATTTTATTCTTTGGTATGATATGGTTAATTGGGGTGTTATGAACACCTATCCCCATGGTTTAGTTGGGGATGTTTTCTCAGGACCTATGTTGATGAATCATGGTTGGTTGAGCTAGGTCAATATTAGTTCCCAACCGTTACCTAATGGGAATAAATCTAGATGAGGTATGTGGTCCCTATAATACTTAACCACTTGAATGATTATTCATGACTATTCATGGTTGCTTAAAAATATTTCTTTGGTTCTAATTGATAAGGAAAAGAGAACCCTAAATGAATAAGTTGGGTGGAGTTATGCCATATAGGTTCAGAAAAATTGCTTCATTAATTTTTTTGTGAATTATATTACCTTAAATGAACTGTCTATGAAAAAGATGGCGTGTGCTCGGGAGCTAGGGCTTGAGAAGCGATGGCCGCCGTAGGCAACGATGAATTCCAAGCAGGGCCCTCCTCCATCGGCGGAGGATGGATCTCCTTCTGACGAGCGACGCTTTGTGCCTCTCTCGAAACCTAATATCTTGACTTCGTTCCCCAAAATCTCACTCTCCCCCAAGGTCCCGGAGCTTTATGGAGGGTTTCCGCAGCTCTCGGTCACGGCTCGCGAGTTCAATGATGCATCGTCTCTTCTAAATCTGACTCTGATTGCCCGCTTCAGGCAACGGCATCCACCGGTGGATTTCTTTGATAGTTTCGTTTCTAGTTCGTGGAATCTATAGGAGCATCCCACGGTGGGTCTTCTGGATCCAAGGCATATAATGATCCGTTTCAAATCAGAGGAAGACTTCATCATGGCCTGGTCTTCGGCACCGCGCACCTGTGATGGATGCCGATTCCTTCTTTTCCGATGGTCGTATGTTCACTATTTGAAGCGTGATGCCTCGACTATGGCGATTTGGGTAAGATTTCCCGAATTACCGCTTCCTTTTCAAAATCCCGCTATCATCCGTATTCTTGGAAACCTAGTAGGTCGTTTCTTATGCTCGGACAATAGAACTAAGGCTGTATGTCACCCTATCTCTCCGAGAATCTGTGTTGAAGTTGACTTATTGAAACCACCGGTTGAGTTTGTCTACATTGTGGCATGTGAGGAGTTTAGGTGTAAACAACCTGTGATATTTGAATCCTGGTTTAATTACTGCTCTCGGTGTCTTAAGCTTGGTCATTTGAGGGACGATTGTAGAGGCAGGAAGGTGATCCCACCCTTGGCAGTGGGTCCTGAGAGTGCAGTGGATCTTCTTCCACAGCATAGGGTGCTAAATCTGGGTGATGACCAGACAGATTCTGGGCATACTTTTTCACAGTCTGTAGAGGGTAAGAAAGGGAAGGAATTGCAGGGGCTTTTAAACCCTAAAGTTGGTGAGGTGTTTGGAAGGCTTAGAAATGATCTGGGATTATCATCTGCAGGAGGTCGGAGCAGTGACATGAGGCAGGTCGGTCAAGCTGCTGGGGTGAGCAGTGGTACAGAGCAGGCTGCAGTGGGAGGGGAGCAGGCTGGGAATGGACTTGTTGGGACTGCAGTGGATGAAGCTGCTGGCAAGGAGGAGCTGTCGAGACCTGATGATTATGTGCAGGCAGAGGATGCTGTGAATGTTGCAGATGTTTGGGTGGGGGCCTCTCCGGGGAGTACGTTCTCTAATGTTCATCAAGTGGAGGGCATTGAGATGAGCAACAGTTTCTCTAGTCTGCTGTGTGCTGATATGGAGTTGGGTCAGGAGCAGTCTGAACTTGTTCTGAGATCCAGCAATATGGAAAATGGCAGTGAGGAGAATGGTCAAAATGTGTGCAGTGTGCTTCTTGAAGGAAACAGGGGAATGTTGCAGGGGCAGGGAGATCCTGGATCTGTCATGAAGGCTCTCACAAGGGAGGAAGGTGGGTTTTTGAAGGTCGGGCAAGTCACTCAGCTTGGCATGTCCGGGGTGCTGGGAGCTAATGGGACTCCTGCTCAACCACAGTGCCTAGCAGTCATTGATCTGATTAGTCAGGCGGTGTAGGAGCAAGGTCTAAGTAATGGACAGCAGTTGGTGTGTCTCACTGGGAACTGGGGGGATTTATCTAATAGTGAGAAGGAGAATGCTGGCCGAGGTCGGGCCTCGTTCAATGATGTTGTTCAATTTGGGAGGAGGACCATGGATGGGTGTGCGAGTAGTGTGACTGCCCCCCCAAAAAGAAGGAAGTGAAAGGACTATTCTAATATGCCAAGGCTGTTACCTACAAGATCCTCTTCGGGCAAGGGTAAAGGGATGAATGATTCGGATGAATTTCTGTAGTTGGAGAAGTTAAATCTCAGACGCAAGTATGTGAGGCTCTTGAAGTAGTATGAATGTTCGGAATGGGAGTCGGCAACTGCTGATGAGGCTCTTGGTTATGGAGATGATGATGGGTACGGTTTTTAAACTTTTCGTTTGCTCTTGCTTTTTAATGTCTGCTTGCTGAACTTTTATTTTATTTTAATAAATGGTCAGAGACCATGTCTCTGACTGAGCCTTTCTATTTATATTACCTTAAATCATTGTATACATGTTCTTGAGGAAGCGAGTTGCATTAATTAGTTGATTAAAATAATCCTCTAAATATGATATGATATATAGATATCTTAGGTTTTTTTACTAGTGTTGTTTTGCTATGCATGAGAGTTTTATGACTAGGAATAATAGGTGAGATGGTATCATGTCTCAAACATGGTGGGGAACATCCTCTTGAGGGTTGAGGAGAGTCCAGGTGTTTGTAATGAGTGAGATAACACCTCTACGGAATGGAAAGCTGTTATGGGGAGAGGTTACTCCAGGTGAAGGTTTTTTAGGGAACGTTTATGTAAGATGTGAATTTGGTACTAGGTTTTGGTAGTGGCTAAAATCTTCAATATTTTTAAACAAGCTTCCAAGAATAATTGAGGGTGTTGAAATTTTATTGTTAGTGGGGATAAGGACCATGATATTAATTTTGGAACTAATAGTGTATTTGACCAATCTTATTGTGGAAGGATTCATGTAGAGTTTGTGAGCCGCGATGTCATCATGGGTTATGTGTGCAGGATAAAATAGATGAGTAGATACTTAGATACGTTTAGGGAACCGAGGGGATTCCACTAAAAGATGGGTAAAAACATATATGTGTATAACATGTTGGGATGGTGTGATTGGATTGGGATTCCAGACGTTAGATTTTTAGAATAACTAAGTATGTGACGTCACAATGGGATGATAGGATATACGAGATCTTAGACCTAATTTTTGAGTTGTGGAGATCATATGAGGTTGGTTTTTATTCTATATTCATTGTACAATGTGTGTTCCTCAGTATGAGTATTCTTCAAAATGTGACAGGATGTTACGCCAAGCCCTGAGGGAGAGGGTTATGGTATTTACCACCCTGATTGAGATGGAATTGGACTATGGTATGACAAAATATGCATATGATTTGAGACCCACCCTAATTGAGAGGGGAGTGGTTGATGTAATGTGGTATGAGACATGATGTGAGGCCTCCCCATATGTGAGAGGGTGTTGGTAGAGACCACCATGAGTGAGAGGGAATTGGTCTTGGATATTATGTGATACGGGGAATGGTGTGTGACCCACCCTATGTGAGAAGGGAGTGGTCAATTAATTTTTATTAGGATATGAATGCTTGTCCTCAATATGAGTGAGAGGTGTTTGGCCTATAGTACTATGAGTTAGAGGCTATTGGTTGAAGATTCGATTGTGAGACCCACCCTGAGTGAGATTGAATAAGTCCATATGTTATGGTATGAAACATGTTAGAGAACATTCCAAAATTGACAGGGAAGTGGAATGAGTTATAATATTAGATTGGTTGTGAGATCTATATTCGGCATGAGTCCCAAACCTGAGTGAGAGGGTAGTGTTTGAGATTGATAAATGCGATTGAGATTTGGCATGTTCCCTAAATTGAGTAAGAGGTTAGTGGTCTTGACATGTAAGTCACTCCTCCCTTATTTACAAGGTATGTATAAGGATTTTTTGAATAAGTATAATTATTCTAGTATTGGTCATGCTAGGTAGGGTCGGGGGTCATGGTGGTCAGGTTATAACATGATGACATGACAAAATTTTTTGAGTGAAATAATATTTCTACCATTTATCGTCCTCATGCATGAACATGTCTATTATGTATGTTTGAGCACAACATTCATAGTGGATATTCATGGAGTACTTCAATAGTGATTTGATATGGGAGTTTTTTGAGGTTATAGGTTGTGTGGAGAATTATTATACATGTTTCGTTATTTATTTTCTATATGTCATTAAAATGATGGGTGATCTGTTAGGATATAAATTGTATAACTTGTATTTTTCATTTTTTAGAGAATGGATGAGTTATATATTAAAACATGATTTGATTGATTATAATTGATTTTTTGGTTATTTATTTTTTATTGATGGTTATGATATGAGGGACATAGTCTCCCCAATGTATTATTTAGTCCCTCTCTACTAGTAGACACCCTTTGGTTTATGTGGAGGAGTTCTTGAGGTTTTGGGGTAGTCCATCGGGGATATTATTGAGGGATTTTAGTTGAGGACTTAAAATATATGAGGTATAAAGATTTATTCCATTGTTGGGATTAAGTGGATATTTCAATATAGTTGTAGTTTTGATAAATTTTATTTTTATTATATGAAATTAACACATAAAAATTTATTATAATATCAGTTCATCATGGATTCTTTATTCTTCATGATTTGGTGGAATCCATATATTTTAATACCTCCTATTACATTCTACAGAGGTAAATTTATCCTATTTATGTAATTTATACCCTGAATTCTAGGTTGCAACCAATGAAAAATTAGAGGCAGGCTTTGAGGGTCATAGATGATTTTTTATCAACATGAGTGGGGTTCTAGAAGAAACGAGTCATGACAACATCATGGGGTGATGAGGGGTAGTCATTTGCATTAGACTATACACATACCCCCTATCTATCAAAACTATCTATTCTATTTTATAGTCAATATAATTTTCATAAGCCCATTTGGTAGACAAAATATTAAAGGAATAAATTTACATGTTGAGTTCTAGGCATGAAAATAGTGAAAGAAGGCAATAAATAGTGGGGTTTTATCAAAACTGGGTGGTATTGGATGGTGTATGGGATATTTGCCTAAAATATAATGATCAGTAATGATCAATAGAAGGGAATTAAATAGTGTGACAATGTCTTTTCCTAAACCATAGATCTATGTGGTGGGATCTGCTGGGATGACCATGATAATCAATGAATGTGATGGTTTAACCATTGAGGAAAATGATAGAATAACAAGGTGTGTAAGGGGTTTTTGGGAATAATAATGTGGTCTCGTGTTAGGTAGTCATTGGTCACAAATCACATCTCACTGTGGTTGTGGATAGGGTTTCCATAGTGGATAAAAATATCATAAGGCATGTTGTTTATAAACACAACATGACTTTTCACATTCTCACATGAATCAGGTGACAATGATGCGTATACCCATTAACCCTTTGGTCCAACACACATGAAGAGTAGTTAGAAACATATGCAATGTCCAGTTATGCAACATAACTCATGTGGTACAATATTACATTCTTAAAAATACTCATAGCTTTACACACCATGTATGATAAGTAACACAATGTTTCTAAAGGTTGATACTACTCTTGAATTTTATGATACATTGTTGTCTAATTATCGAGTCCCATATATGGTTTCACCAATGGGTAATTCCATATAGGTTGACACAGGATGAATGGAAAAAGGAATTACATGCCCAATTACTACCCAAGGCTCACATGCTATTTAAGATAATGTAATGTTCAAGTATTTTCCACATCATTGTGTTTTATATATCATTACATTCTAATAACAGAATAAAATTAAAAAAAATTCTATTCTTACTTCATTCACATTTAGAATGAAATAAAGTAATGATTTTCATCATCAGAGACAATTCATTATGCTTCATATAGTTTGAGTATTTTACATCTATATAGGAGATGACATAGTCCAAGTGAGGTTTTTTTGAAAAGTAATTGTGTTTGTACTCCAACATGTGATGTTATGTAGTCCTCCATTATAAAAAGGGTGTTTGGTACTCCATTAATGACATATTCATGATAGAGAAATGTCCCTTATATGGAATATGGAATTGAGGTACACCCCAATTTCATAGGGTGTGGTCCCTTATTCTTTGAATCAGCACTCCCCCATGTGTCAGGGTGTGACCATCCATTCAGAGAGTCAATACTCTCCGATGGGTTGGATCACAATACTTCATAGGGGTCGATTCTCCCTTGATAGATACGAATTTTTCCTACATGAGTTTCTGGTCCCCTATTATAGTTATAGATGTGGGGTTGAAGTATTAAAGCATGTTTAGATTGAGTATTGTGGTTATTATGACATATTAGGTGTTTTGGTTTCCTTTGATATGTGATATTTAATTGGTACATGAACCTAATATATATTTATGAAATTGGTTTTCTAATCCTTAAATTATATCCAGGTATTTTGGTCATATGAATTTTATTTTGATTTTATATCACTTGTATTCACATCCTCTATAATGTTTTTTTCATCCAAATGGTTATCGTTTTACTCACAGCATTGCAGGAATTCATTCTCATACGTGTTGTCTCTAAAGAGAATAAAAATAGTTTTAGGGTGACTTTGGTGGCTGTGGGAATAGTGGAGATGGTGAATATTAGTTTTTGAGGTTCTCAACTAGTTTCTAATATTATACCAGTTTTCGGTTTGAAGATGAGGTCATTTTCTACATATCATAATTCATTCATGCATCTATACTATTTTCCAATGTATTCACATTCCTTATTTTTTTCTATATGGTGTTATCTTGAGTTGTTAGAGTCTCATTTATTCACATTATTATATATTTTAGTACATATATATATTTTATAATTGGAGTATCATTTATAATTGATGTTCCAAATACAAAATCACTCAACTGAGATGGGGGTGAATCTAGGGAGACAAATATTACAATTTTTTTATAATAAACACCACCACTTTATAAATATTCAATTTACGTAAGAATATATTCTCAAACATAAAAATTTATATATAAAATAATGAATCAATGAAAACAAATATTATTACATGGTATGTTCCCTTCATAGGTAACCTATTCCATGTCTTGGATGATTTCTCCATCCGACCATGGATTCTCCAATATAATCATAGCTGATTTGAAGCATAAAATAATAGCATAGAGTAACAATATTCATTTTTCATAGTTACACTAGACACTTAATCTTCAAACTACCATCATATAAAATATGTGACTAAAATGAGATAGATCTTATAGAAAATTTATTTTCTTCAAAAAAAGCAAAAGATGCTTTTCCTCATTGAGACTTTATAAATATTCAATAATGGCTACTCACTTTAGGATGATTTGATGCAAAACTAGTTACTCTTATTCTCTCAAAACTCAACTCTATCTAATTGGAAAAAATAGATCTTCGGATGAAGGAATACATTTATTCTACGTACTCAAACCTTCTTACATTTACGCTCAGTCCATACACACTTAGACCATTGTTGTGATTAACTTAAATTTCCTCTAATAATGTTCAGAAACCTCAATTCCCCTAAAATAACATAAATTATGATAATTAAATTACTTTTTTCATAATCAATTCCATCAAATTAAAAAATGATGTGGCCTACTTTTCTTATCTCTCCAACTGGTCATCATAAAAAATAACTATTTTGGAAACAAATAATTTTAGCATGCTTTTTTGAAAATATCTCAGTACATAAAAGTGTATTTAGATTATTTACATGAATTCCCTTCACCATGATATCCTCTTAAGCCATCATCTTTGATCAATATCCTGAATATTTTAAAAATAATTTATTTGATAATTTTATATAAATCCCATCATCTCATTCACACTAAAATAACCTCAGGTTCTCTATCTTCTTCAACCTAATATCATGATATAATAATAGTTGAAATTAACTCAGTAGATTAAATATTCACCCATTTGAAAATTACTGATACCACTTCATATTCAAGTAGAAGTGATTGATTGAAATTAAAATTAGTAAATGATCGTCAAAAATACATTAAAAATTTAATATTATCATATTCTTCATAAAAAATACAACTTTGATCATTTCACTGAATTTTCTAATATACCATCTCAGATATTTGAACTGATAAAAACTATAATCACTATTACTGAAAACAGAAAAGATTTATCTTGAATTAGATTTTTTATGTGATACTTTTGACCATGAAGAAAATCATCACCATCATAAGGTTTGATTACATTAGAAAAAATTATATAAAACTCATTCTACTCATAGAAAAAAATTACAAACATGGTTTTCTAAAGAAAAATTTCTTACAGAAATTTGGATCTATTGAAAAATATGATACATGGTGTAAAAAATGTCCAAATGAAATCCCCTACATGGTAATAATTATCATATGTTGAAGAAATCAGCTGCATGAATTCTGTTTTAATTGTAACTTCTCTTATGTAGAACCCCATATACGTGGATGAATTTTCAAACATGAGACTTCATATAGCCAAATGTTTTCCTATGTAGAGAAAATAAATAGTCGACTCTAGATAAATATATTCATCCCTCCAATAAGATCAATACCTATTGATAATTCATTAAAAGACATACTAATATTAAAAAACACCTCTATAGAATATTTGAAAACAAAAATAATATTCTATAACATTCAAAAATTCATATAGTTCTTCAATATACCCCTATGAATTTGTTCGTAATTAAACATTCAACTCTTTCATTAAACAACTCAATATCATTATTGATCAGAAATCATCAAATCCCAACCTATATATGAGAGAATTATCTTCAAGCCACACCACATGATGATGTCAAAATTTTGAGATAATTCCATCCATAATTCAAAAGAATGTTTTTTCCAAGTGATTCAAGTGAAGTCCCCCTCGATTTATATATTAAACATCACCTGAAAAGACTCCATCATTCAATTTTACCCACCACATCGGATGTCAAGGTAGTTATCCATAAACTCTCCCACTAAAATAGAGTTATGAAAATATCAATCCCCCTTTATAAATAATATAAAAATACAATTTGGCAGTGTGTTCCAAAAATCCTTTAGTGTGGAGTGGAGGATTAACATGTAGTTTTGACCTTAACTCTAGAAAATATTCTCTTTGAAAATATTTAGTAATGAAATCGATAATATTACCTTTTGGGAAAATGTATTCTTGTATGATCTCATGTGTAGATAACTTCTCTATGATAAAGCGATATTGAATATCTATTTGTTTTTATAGTGAATGTTGAACCATATTTTTAGGGATGCAAATAACACTATGATTATAATAGAGAATTAATAAAGGTTTTCCAGTAATAGATATAATATTTTTCCCTTATGTCTACATCCATTTCACCTATGTACCTACGTGTGTAATAACCAGATATTCAGATTTAGCTGAACTCAACACCACATAGTATTGTTTATTATTTTACTATCTCGAATAACCATCTATATGATATAAAACAACACATGAAGTGAATCTCTTATCTATATAGTCACCAGCCCATTTTACATCAATTTAAAAAAGTAATTATAGATTTACACTTCATATATAAAACAATCAATAATACGTTATAATTTTTATATACCACAATCCATCATTTATTTAACAATGTGTGATTATCATATGTCACTCTTATATAAGTATAAAAGTTCATGACATGTATAATGTATGGTATAGAAAATCCCAAATAAAATTGGCCTCCGATAAAACTTATGAATTCCTTTGATAATCCATATTTTATTTTTCAATTTTGTTAATTTTCTTGAAACTAAAATAGGGGTAGAAACCTCCATTTCCTCATTTATTCTAGTCATTTTTATGAATCACATAAAATAATTTTTGGACAGATATATATACTTAGATATATGCTAAATTTATAACCCTATAAAATAATTTATCTTTGCCAATATAGACTTCTCAATTATCTCTAAAATCTATATAAAAAATTCATCAAATCCATAATTGTTTTCAATGAAAATTATTATATAATCCACCTCGAGACACATAATTAAATATGACTTGTATAAAAATTATAGTTAATAGTTACTTTAGAATATATCATTTTTCTAAAGATGTTATCAATTTTAGTGTACCAGGATCTAGGAGTATATTTTAGGATATAAAATATTTTCCCAATCCTAAAGACCATACACCCATTATGTTAAAAAATGAATACATTTTATTTCCAAATAAATACTTATGAAATAATTGATTCAACTCCATATAATTAAAATTATTGTGTTTATGTGATTTCAATACCAAAAACATTCTTACGGTTTTAATCCTAAAAATTAAAGGACAATGTTTCTTTAAAATCGTTTACTTCCAACTTTGAATTGCCTTTACAAACAAGACTTTCTTTATTCATTGCAACTTCACCATTATCATTTATATTATTTCTAAAAACCCATTTGTGTTAATTACATTTTTACATTTTTTAGGTGAAAACTCACATGTAAATTAATTTTCAATCTAATTGATCTATTCATTCGTATATTGAACCCACTATTCATGTTTAATAGCTTATTCGTTGTTCAACTTGTGATATAATAGGTACATTATTCTTATCTCTTAGAATTCATCTTGTTTAAACTGGTTCATTATGATTTGTAAATATATTTTAATTTCAATATTTTTTCAATACATGAAATTAAATTTTGACACCAATAGTACCATCCCCATTATTACAATTATTTTTAAGTCTACATAAATAGTTTTCAATGTGATTTCACAAATTTTTTGAACATAATTTCTGAAATCTTCTCTATATATTGTACTATAATGTCAAAATATTCTTTTAATGACTTCTCAAATTTAACAAAAATTTTCATCAGTTTTTACATCACAGATCTCAACCATTTTCCCAACTTTTTCTATAACTTCTATATGCATTTCCAATTGACATATTACCTGTAAATTCATGTTTATCATCATTTTCATCAAGATTTCCCTTCTAACTTTCATTTATTTTATTGCAATATAGAGTACTAAAAAAATTCATGCATCTCATTATAGGTTTCTTCAAGTACCATATTTAATATATTGTAGCATGTGTCTCATATGTCAAAAGGAATCTATTATGAATAGATCTAACATTACACATATCATCTCTTCTGAAATAATTGTAAATTTTATTCTCAACAAGTATATTTCTCTCCATTTCTATTATTCTCCTACTATTCAATTTTACAAAACCATCATATTGAGTTGTATATGATGTGATATAATGATCCTAGATTCCATTTTCAGAGATGTACTCCTCAAATATAGTACATCTGTATTCCATACAATTATCAGATCTCAAATTCTTGATACAAAACTCCAACTCATTTTCAACTTGTCTTCTATAAATTTGGAATATCTAAATTTCCTCACACTAAATCATGACAAAATTAACAATTTTAATACTATTGTAATATTCTATAAATGTGATAATGTAGAGATCACCATGGGTAATAATTAGACCATATAGATCTATATGAATTAATTCATGTGATCTTATAGATGAAATAGTCAATTTTGTGTTAGATATATCTAAATTTTTTTTCATTTTTCCACGTATCAAAAATACATTCATAATATATTTTTTACATAAGAATATCCCTCACAACTTCATTCCTTAAAATATTACATCGTCTTATTTGGTAAATATGACCAATACATTGATTCCATAGAATGTTCTCATCACTTTAACATATGTAGCATGTATTGGTTGGATCACCAATTAAAAACAATTGCACTTCTATTATTTCCTTTTGTGATTTTTCGTACATTTTTTTGCTTCTTATAATACATGAGTCTTTCTTAAAAATCACCTCACTCCCATCATAAAAATAATTAACAACCACTTAACACTTTGTGCTTTATCCCTTTCATCTAAATAATATCATCATATTTAAAATTATTATTTTCAATTGGAACAATTCTAATTTATTACATTTTCATGGAGAAATAATTCTGAAATGACAGAACACCTTCTTCATGTTTGTCAAAAAAATTCAAGAGTCTAGTTTCACATGTATTATGAGAGGAACAGCCATTATCAAGAATCCTAGAATTTTTCTTCCTTCTTTTTTAAGCGAATATTCTTCCGAGAAAAACATGTCTTCATTGTGAACCTATGAAGTCGTCCCTTTTCCAATAAGAGGTAGCTGACCTAGAAAACATTTCATTAAATTTTTACCTTGATGAATCCATTGATCACATAATCCAAACATATCTTGAGGACATGTAATATTTCATTATGTTTTCATAATGGAAATATTATTCATCTATACAAGATTTATTCTAGAATATATTTTCTTATCATTAGAATTACTTCCTCTATCTTCTTGTATCATTCCATTCAATGAAATGTTGTTCCATTATGTGTGGGCTTTGTGCCTAAATAGTTTATATCACTAGATGTAACCTTGAACCCTAAATCTATTAGGTTTATTAAAATTATTAATGTAGTTATATCCATATTATCATACATAATATGAATTTTCATTATGAATTTCCTTCTTTTAGTGAGAATAAGAGATTTAGAGTTACTCATTTATTCAGTTAAAGTGGAAGAGTCTTTTTATTCATTTTAGGGGGCCATGCATGACCAAATATTGAGTTATATTAATTAGAGTTAGAGAAATTATGAAAAAAAAAGATTTATCCTCTTAAAATATGGCTAAATATTTTTTTAGAGTTATCTAAAATGATTTAATGGATTCATCCTTAACTTGATCATGGTTTTCATAAATTCTGATTTAACTTCATTTGTTCATTTACAACACTAATACAAATTTATTGTGTCATAGATAATTATTATTCATTAAAATAAAATTTAAAATAAAGATTACTGATCATCATATTCTCATTTTTAGATGATTTTAACATAAAAATTTTAAACACATCAATGAGAGATTATGAAATCATTTAAAAAAAATTCTTTTATTCAACTGTTTTCTTGTTTTATTTCCCTAGTGAATTTTTTTCATGAGCATTGAATTATTCTCAAGAAAAACTTAATGATAATCCTTCAACTTGTGTTTGAACTTATTTGGTTTTAATCCATATCTATCATCAATTTAAGTATCAAACCCTTTTCAAAATAAGCCATGGAGTTGGTAAATTTCTCACTAGAATCACTTTTAGATTTATTTCTGAATGAGTCGGGAATTTCTTTTCAATTTATCATTATCAATATTTTATTTTTTCTAAGAATGTTTCATTATTTTTTCCCTCATTGTATTATCCACATAAACATTCATTCAACTTTTTTAAGGATTACATCTTCTTTAGATTTAAAATCATGTTCATTAATCTTAAATAAGTTAATAGAAAAATGGACTATTCAATTAAATTATTATAAACTAAGAGAAATAATTACATCCCCTTCTATATTTCCATTATTTAACATATTTTATAAAAAAAACAATGATTTATTGAATTTATTAATCAGTCTCCTCATTTTCATGGTAAATTTTATTCAGCATTGTCAACATGTCCTTAAATTTTCAACTTTATCATGGATGAAAATTATATTTAATCTTTTATATTTTTCAATAAGTCTATAATTTTTATCATTTCATAAGATAATAGAATGTTATATAGTTCATATAATAAAATATCCTCTATATCTTGAAGATCGATGATCCTATGATCAAATGTGTTAGGAAAATTCCTCTTGAGTTTATTAATAGTTTTGGCGACATCATTTTTTCCAAAATCCTCGGATGTTACTAAAAAATTCATTCACACAAGTGAAATAATAATCTATTCATATTCCTCAACCATATTTTTGTACTGAAACATTCTTCTCTAGTTCTTTATTTAATTTTATTTAACTGTCTAATTTTCATTATAGATTATTTTATGATTAACCCTGATTTAATTCACCATTTTAAGTCTCATCACTTTGGTGTAGGCCTTTTCTAACATGGAAAAAAGAGTAATTTTTTTTACTTTTTCTACATTCTACAAATAAAATGTTTTAGCCAATTTCTTTGGATATTTCCCTTAAACTGTTAATAAAACAAAGAAAACGAAATCTCTAACTTCTAAGACATGGGATATAATATTTTGAAAATTTTTGGTCTCCCATATATGATAATATTTCCCATAAAAAGTAAGAACACCTAAGGTTCTCAAAAAATACCTATTATTCATTATATAAACTTAATTGAATGAAATAGAGGGACTAGTCCCTGATACCACTTTAAGGGTTTTTGATCGAATCACTAAACTAGGGATGGGGTGAATCATTGGGGGAAATTTATATAATTTATTATTTTTATAATCAACCCCTATAATATATTTATATTTTATTTACTCAAGTAGATAATATCAACATCACTCATGTATATGAAAGATAGTGAAATAATTAACATAAATATTTTTACAAGGTTCGACCCCTTCCCAAGTAACATTCCCCTTAACTTAGTGAGTTCCCCCCAACCAGCAATTCATTAATATATGTAAAACTAATTACACGCATACAATAGTGTAATAGAGTTACACTATACCTTACTTGAGTCACATCAGACACCACAGGTTTACAACACATATATTCAAAATATGTGACCAATATGAAATAGGTCTTATTGAAAGAACATTTTATTTATTAACACAAAATTTGATATCTTTCATTGAGGCTTTAGAAATATTCAAGAATAACTGCTCAAATTATGATGATTTTATGTAGATCAAATTAATATTATTATATCAAAACAAGAAACTATTAACATGGATAAAACAAGATCATAGAATGAAATAATTCCTTAGTTCCAGGTACTCACACATTCTCATATTTCCTCTTGGTCCGTACACACTTTCACAAAAGAAATGATTACCATATTTTTCCTCTCAACATGTTTAGAAACCATAATTCCAACAATATAAATTCATTCAAAAGCATTCAATTTCTCCTATAATAATTTGTTCTCAATAATGGTAAAACTATAAGACCTACATCAAATTACACCATAATGGGCTAGCATATGACCACTTTAATTTGAAACCCACTTTTTATGTGAACATTATTAAAAATATCTCAATCTCTAATAGTGTATTCTAATTCATTTACTCAAATTACTTTCTATATGTGATCTTCTAAAGACACCATCTTCAATTAATATCCTAAATAATTAACAAGTAATGTATTGTGGATTTCATATAAAACCCATTATCCCTTTCTCTTCAAACCAACATTACTATTATCATCATCTTCAACCTAATATCATAATAAAATTGTATTTTAATATAACCGAGTGACTTCAACATTCATCCATTCATAAATAAAAAAGAATTACTTCATATCCATATAAAGTGATTGTTTTATATTCAACGAACCAAAGCACTATAACAAATAAAATTAATTATTTAATATTTTAATATTATTAATAAACATATACATTTTTGCTCCATTAAATTAATTTCTAATATACCATCTAGTATCTTTAAATAGATAATAAAAATAGTCACAATTTTCAAAAACACACATGAATCTTCTTGAATCACATATCAAATGTGTTATTTTAAACCATTAAGAAAAAATTTATCATCTTCAGGTTTTATTTCTTTATAAGACATGAATTATGGAAAAATATATGTATATGTTGAAAAAATCCCTTAATATGGTCCTACAGAGAGAATATTTCCCACATGAATTTGGATATGTGGGAAAACTTGATATGTGATTGAAAAAAGGCATATATTAATTTTGAAATGTGGTAAGAATTCCCATACATTGAATAAATCATGTAATTTATATATCATGACATCAAAAATTCACCTAAATATATCATAAGATAAGTATAGGCATTTAATTACATCAGTCATTTTGTAATTTTTTTTAATATATAGATAAAATGAAAACATGCTTTTGGGAAACTACTAAGTTCACTCAATAGATTCCACACATCTTCAGAAATCACTCAAAAATGTAAAAAACATCAAACAAAACATATCCAAATATTTATTTATAATAAATAAAACTTCTAAAAACCATCAAAATCCATAGGGTTCTTCAATATTTCGCTGCATTGGAGATGTGTATTTTTTTAGGTTATCATTTGGCTAAGTCACTCTATGTATATGATATGGATTCAAGGTTCTAGTTACCAGCTCTAGATAATAGGAAGCATGATTTGGGTAGCATAAACAACCTAGATGTTAGATCAAGGGTTATAAAGGGCTATACTATGTAAAAATATCCCCCAAAGAGCCCCTCTTTACCCACATTATTATTAGTCAAGTCGAGGCCCTAAATTAAAACAATAATTATTGAAAATATACATAAAAAATAATTTTTATCCTTTTATATTTTGTTACATGAATGGATTATTCCCATCTAATTCATTATAAAATTATCTTTAGTGATTCTTGACCAAATTCCAGCCATGATTCTCTGATTTGTGGTGAAATAAAATTTTAGCGAATTCTTAATGTGAGAAGTTGGTGAAAAGTAGTGAAATGGGTAGAGTTTGGATAAAGGGTTGGAATAGGCCAATTTTTTTAAAAAAAATGTGGTCTTGGGTTCTGGAATAAGGATTGTCCGGGAAGATAAGGACATGGGAATACACAAATGGGAAATCTATTGAGCACCATGAATAGGAATTTTTGAGTTGATTCAATGTATCAGTTTAATGATGGGAGGGAATAGTGGATAAAAAATCAGGTTTGGCCTCATATGGAGTGTTTGACTAAAGGATGAGATAATTATGTATGGATTCTAGTCCAAGATACAGTAATACATTAATATGAGTTGGACTATGTGTTGTCTTTGATGAGAATGGATGGCTACTTCAGTTTGTAAAGATGTAACAGTTACAATAGGTTTTCCTAAAAATTTGGATGATCCATTCTAATTGGGTATAGTGGTCTATAGAATATACTAATGCGGGAAAAGATAGTGTGAGAATGTTTATATAGTCTAGTGTTGAGGTGATGACTTGGGTCAATATGGATTCAGCTTCACTAGTCATCTTCCTAGGGTATAACTAAGAAGATTATTATTTGGTGTGGTAATCAATACTATTTAAATGGAATATAAATCTATTAAAATGAATATTATTCCATATGTACCATCTTTATTTTCATTTTCAAATACAAAATATAGAATATCGAATTCGAAAAAATATTTTAATCATAATTTTATAATTTTTATAAAAACAAGAAAAACAAGTAAAAATTGAAATTTCATCGAAAGTATTTTTATTATATAAAAGAATTTAATAGTGAAGAGAACATAAAATAAATAATATGAATATCATGTTATCATCGTGTGAGTGTTATTCACAATTTAATCATCCTATCAAGGTTACACAGAGAACAATTCATTAATTTTATACATATAAAAGAACCATACTCTATATACACTACTCATATTGAAATATAGAATTGGATGAATATAAGTGTTATAATATTCATTTTCTCATCATATTAGAAAACAAATTACCAAAGACCACATCAAAAAACATAAAATATAAAACATGCAACATCGATAAGACATGGTCTGTATCATCACTATGTCTCATCCACCTAATTTTGATGGAATGTTTACACATTCATTATGATCATAATAGGAATTATACACCATAAAATTCCATGTAAAAATAAATTAACCATCATAAATTATGAAAAATAATTTCTCATCCTATAATACTCACCCAAGTTCTATCAATAATATCTATCAGGAATGACAGCATCATAACCTCATATTGTAAATCATATGCCCTTTATAGAGATTTATTGGCCTCGTTTATAGGTACTATTTTTCCTTGTCTTAAGTACTTTTCATTTGGTTATCACATTAAGGTGTGTTTGGGATAATATTTGAGAAAAATGGAAGAATGTAGTCAGTATATGGTTGATGCATGGTTTTCCATTATAATTTACCTTTCCTAGAAAACCATGTGAACCTAAATAGAGGGGATTCATGTGGTTTATGCATAGCTTGTCAAACCGTGGAACCAATTACGAGAAACCCAGCACCCTACCTAGACTAGCAGCATTGTTAAAGCCCATGGTTTTTCAAACCATGCGCCTCTACCCAAAAAACTGTGCACATGTGTTTATTTAACCTGAAATTATGTTTGAAAATTTCTGCAGCACACATTTTAACCACTATTTTTCCTTAACTCAACCCTAATGTCTTTTAATGAGTTTGGATTCTCTGGGGTAGAATACAATCCCTTATGACCTCCTTTTTTTTGTGATTTGATGCCCGAATTTAATATCTACACCCCTCTCAGTAAGAGTATGTCATCCCATGTGGTTTCCATTATCTTTCCATTACTCTTCCACACATTGATGGATAATTGTTCCCTATATTAGGATGGATCTAGATCCATTATTGTGGATCTATTACAAGAATCTTCTGATTTTCATTGTTCCATATCAATTTATAGTTTAATACATAGATCTCATTATAATATTTTATTCTTTTCAAAATGGGTATTTAAATTGGTTTGTCACTCATCTATGCTTTGAGGTTGGTGATCAACAATCGATATCCCAAAGTCTATAATTCAATTAGCTATATGTAATTATATAATTTATATTATATGATTAACAATTTATTTTTATATATAGAATTAATTAATTTGGTGAATTAATTAATTGGAGGAGTTATTAAATTGTTAATATTGGGAGGGTGAATTGAAATATTTTATTATTTAATTAATTATGGAGTAATTGAGATTGTTGAAATGATTAAATCATTATTTAATTAATTAATGGAAGTTTTGGGATTATAATTTTTTTTATTTGAAATAATTACTTATTGAATTAATTATAGATATAATTAAATAAATGGATGGAATAATTAATTATTGATATATTGAGATTTTTGAATTTGAATAATTAATTTATGAATAAATTATTTGAATAATTTTTTATTATGAAATTGATAGAGAAGATAAATAAATGGTTTAATTAATTAATTGACCTGGTGTGATAAAATAATTTTTTTTATTTATAGTAAATGATGTTATTAATTTATTATTTAATTAATTAATTTGATAATAATTTGTAGGACATGGTCTACTGCATCAAAATACTATTGTGTGAAAAGAAATGATGAATGATAATAATGGAATTTATATTTGATAATTATGTGTGGGACATGGTCTGCTACTATAAGCCCTCGACCTGAAACATCACATAATCTTGAGTTACTTCAAGAATACACTTTAAGGATCCTTTCAGGTTTAGATTTTAAGAGAATTAGATCATAAAACATGCATTACATTCCACATTTAAACAAAGTGGTTACATAAAAGATAGTACTCATTTTTCCCATCAGCGGAAACATATTTAAAATAAAACATGGATTCTTTCTTGACACTTCATTAACACTATCATCACATCATGTACCTTTCCAATTGTAATGACCCGTAAAATTCAAGAAATTTTTTTCTTAATTTTCTTTGGAATTTTACAAGAATGCAGTTTCTGATGGCACCTGATTCCAAGGCCCGGTGTGCCCGGAATCATTTTCCAAAGTTTAGCTCGGTTACGTTTAGTGAACGAACGATCAGGGATTTCGAACTTTTGAACCGGTGCTCGGAATTGAATTCTGAGGGCACCGATGGAATCGCAGTGCCGATATTTGCTTAGAAACACCTTTTCCGGAGTTGCGTTTGCTCGGGTGTGGTTTTTAATTTTTGGGGTTAAGTTAAGAAATAAAATAAAAGTGGGGAGACACTTTATTTTTACTTCACTTAAAGCGACTAAACCTAAGTTAAGAGGATAAGGTGGGACCCACAATATACTACCCACATGGTAGGATATTTGTGAGGTGGGGCCTGCACGAGCCCCACCATTTCTTCCCTCTTATGTAACGCACCCGCAACCCCCCTTTTTAATGAAAGTCAAACATTGCATTTTTCGGGTCAAGTAACGCCGCATTAAATTGGGCGGTTAAATCGTTACAATTAATTCATTGAATTAATTGTTCGTTTCTTATCTTTTGAATTTCAAAAGCTTACGTTATGATAATAAAATAAGTGTTGAACTTATTTTATTTCGTTGGTTCTCTGGTTGTGGAAGCCTTTGGGAGAAAACTAGAGGATTCTTCATTCTTAGACGAAGAATGCGAAGAACCCACCACCTCCAATGAAGAACGCCAACCCCCAATGGCGGACGACAGCGAAACACACATTCCTCGGAGATCACCTAATGACAACAGAGATCCTCTTCTTTCGTGGCAATCCTCTTCTTCCGCGATGGTTAATTCGGCGATGAACACTCATTTGATGACAGTGTTGAGGTATGGATTTATTTTATTGGTTAATTCGTGAAATCTTTCGTCACTTTCTCCTTTTCTTTGAACCGCCTATAATCGTGATAACGGTAGGAGTTCGGACCGCACAAACATGGCCTACACTCCTCCCTTTTTTGGTGGTTGGTTTTGCTGTGAAGAGCAAGGCAACGCGGTGCCGAAGCACCGCACAAAATTTTGATAAGGAAAGGGGGAGAAGCATGGCGACGTCGCACAGCACTGTTGAAGACGAACCAAGAGGCGGCGCCGTCGCGCCACGCCATTGAAAGCGAACCAAAGATGCGTCGTCGTCGCGCTGCACCAGAGAACCACTAAAGCACCGCGACCGGAGCTGGGCCGCGGCGGAGTAGGGGAACCGGCGGCCGGTTCTGGGCCGTCGGCATTGGAGTAAGGGGACCCGCCTTGCCGGTCCCATGGCGGCAGAAGCCGGCCGGCCGGAGCGGGCCGGCTGGACCGCGGAAGAACCGGGGGTCCGAGACCCCCGACTGGCCTGATGTGAGCGGCCCCATAAAGGGGTCGCGGTTTTCTCACGCGAGGGCAGCGCCCCCCTGCAACGCTCGACCGTAACGGCAGAGCAGGTCGCCTGGCCCCCCGGCCAGCGCCAGGGCGCCCAGCGCGCCGGGCCGAGCCGCCGGGCGGGGCTGGGCCACACCCAAGCTGGGCCGCGCCCAAGCCGGGCCGCGCCAAAGCGGTCCGGACCCGGTCTCATTTCGGGTCGACCCGGTTCGGGTCGACCCTGGGGGTATCGGGCCGGGTCGGACCGAGCCCGAACCCCTTATTACAGAACCTTTTTCGGGATGTTGCCCATAACTCGAGTTACGAGCCTCCAATCGACACACCGTCAGTTGCGATGCGATCATTGGATCAAGATAGTCATTTCGGTATATTGGAATCATGGTTTTGGAATACTTTGGGTTTGGCCGGGTTGGTTCGTACACGAAACCAACCGGGCCCTCGGAGTGAAAACACTCATAACTTGAACTCCGGACGTCTGATCGACATGCCATCGACTTTGATGGATTCCTCTTAGTGATACAAATCTTTTGGCTTTCTATGCCAGAGGTTTGGATGTAGGTGGAGTACGGTCGGGTTGGTTTTGACTTAAAAACCAACAGGGCCCCTAGGACGAAAAAGCCAATAACTCTCAGACCGGGCATCCAATTGACGCACCGTCTTCGAAGTTGAGTTCCTGTGGACGATACAAAACTTTTGGATACATCAACTCTGGAATATGTGTCAGTTGATGTATCAGCCTCTAGGCTCGTGGAGCGGACCCTCCCGAACGAGCTTGCTGTTTGCGAAACCCTAGAGTTGGTTGCGACTGCGACGACGACAACGACAACTGTACAGAGATCCTCAGTGGACTCGACGGCGAAAACTACAGCACTCAGCGATCCTACGTGGATCAGTGCTACTGATCCTGTGTGGGTCTGATCCTGTGTGGGTCAGCGCTCAGCGGTCCTGTGTGGGCCAACACCTACAGATCCTGTGTGGGTCATTGCGAGGGTTAGTTACCTATTAATCTTGTGTGGGTCAGATCCTTTGTGGGTCATTGTGGGGGTTAGTTACCTATCGATCCTATGTGGGTCAGATCCTTTGTGGGTCATTGCGGGGGTTAGTACCAATCGATCCATTGTGGGTTCGACGGCTTAGATGAATCAGTGGATATATCGGATCATCTCTATCATTATATGAAGAAGTATTCCTGTGTGAGTTGAATCTTGACTTGCTTTCCTATGTGGATTAAGTTATGATTTCCTATGTAGATTGAGTTGTGGTTTCCTGTGTGGACTGGGTTGTATTGAGCTCGGACGTTGGAGACGAACTAGAATTGATGACTTAGATATTTGTATGGGCATATACCTAAGAAATGTCAGATGTTACTTCGTGATTGTATCTTTCCTTTGTGGATTTTCCTTTGTGGATTCTGGGAGACCTTCGGGGGTCTCAGGGTCCCTACTGAGTAGCTTATACTCACCCCTGCATGGGCTATGCCTTCACTACGTTGTGTTGGTTGCAGATGACGGACAGCGCTGATCGTGGTTGAGGCTTGCGAAGCAGGACGGTACCTGGAGGTGGACCACCAGGCGGGACGTACTCGAAGTGGACTGCTGGACCCGAGGAGTTGTGGAGGCTATCTGTACTCACCCTTCAGGTGGGATTTCCAGTGGACAGCTCGACGTTGTGGCATTAATTTTAGGTGTTTTATTCCCTTTCCAGTTGTACTTTACTTTCAGTTTGGGTTTGTATTTTGGCCCACTTACTTTTTCGCACTTACTGTTGTACTCATTTTTTACTTAGTGTTTACTTCTGATTGCTTGATCTGTGGTGTTTTTTGTTTACCTTACAAAGGAAATGCCTTCCCTTTATACCTGTATTTATGCCTTGGTGCAAGTCACCAGCCCCTGGCCTATGGAAGGCGGGCTTGGTGTAGTCACGACACGGGCCCCGAGGACGGGTCCTGAAAAATTGGTATCAGAGGAGTTCAGTTCTACCACAGAACTTTGGACTCTGATATTTTTCTAAGTGAAACAATAGTGTTAAGTGTATTGGTTGTGGTTATCAGTCCAGGGAGTACAGTGTTGGTGTGGCGCCTAATGTATCCGTACACCAGGACCCTGACTTTTGATTTCCGACTTAATGCGTGAAAACATTGATTGCTTGTGTGTTTCAAGTTTTCTTTGTAGTTACGTTGGGTCAGCTCACTAGGTATACTGTTTTGACCGTGACTCACCTGTTTCTTTTCAGTATGGCCCCACGATGGCAGCCAGCTAGGGTTCCGAGAGTTTCGCGTGACGACAGCCCACCGAGCGATGAGGTCTCGGTACAGGGCCCTTTGACAGCTAAGGCACCAGCGGTACCTCTACCCGCCGAGCCACCGATGCTTCCATCCCCAGCCGCTGACGATGCACGTCTCCTTAGTGAACTTCATGAGTTTCAGCACCAGTGACCGCCCAGGTTGCGCGGGGAGACGGACCCCCAGGCATCCGAGGATTGGCTGGAGGTAGTGGTACGAGTTTTCAGGTTAGTGAGGACACCAGTAGACCTCATGGTGATCCTCACAGCGAGCCTACTGCACGCGGCAGCAGGCCGATGGTGGATCATGATGCTCCAGGTGCACGATGAGGCATCTCTCATTTGGACGGACATTGAGAGCCTCTTCCACTCAGAGTTCGTCCCAGCCACCCTCCGTGCGGTGCACATCCTCGAGCTTCTACAGCTGCTACAGGGCAGCTTGACGGTCTCCCAGTACTCGGCGAGATTTACCGATCTCTCGTGCAACTCGACAGACATGGTACGAGACCAATTCTTTTGGGCCCGGACCTTTGAGCAGGGATTGAGGAATGAGATCAGGGCATCAATGATATCTATCAGAATTCCGACACAGGCTGGAGTACTGGAGAGAGGTCTTCTGATCGAGAGCTTCCTTGCTGAGCCTTTATCAATAGCGAGACCTACCTCCGGGCGGCAGGTAGCAGAGTCCTCTGCAGCAGGCAGTCGACGAATGACTCATGGATCCAGGAAGACCAGACCCTCAGGCAGAAGACCTCAGGACATTGGCTCAGCAGTGCGGGCCACCCAGCGCAGAGCCCGTCTTTCGAGAGGCAGATAGTACTACACATGCGGCGGGCAAGGCCACATGGCTCGTGACTGCCAGACCCACCGTGCCGAGGAGCAGCAGACAGTTGAGGGGTCACCCAGGCAGAGGCAGAGGGTCGACTGTGGCGGTCCGCAGGGACAAGGAGGATGAGGGAGAGGAGCTGCCCAAGAAGAAGGTGGTGGGCGACGCTTTTAGGCACTACCACCACCACTTCCAGGAGGTCCACCTCGACCACAGGGAGCTGGCGGGTAGAGACAAGCACAACTTCAGGTAGCGGAGGCCTACAACCACGGCGCACCTGAGATGATTCGAGGTACTATCTGTGTCTATTCCACCCTTACTGCAGTTCTTATAGACATAGGAGTGAGTCATTCTTTCATAGCCGCTACCCTTTTTCGGAGCTCGGAGATTCCAACAGAGCCGTTGGCTTGATCCTTACGGCTAGAGACTCCTACGGGAGCAGACTCGATGATTACGCACTAGTTCCGATAGTGTGAGCTTACTCTATGAGGTGAGATCTTTGGCTAGGATCTTCTTGTAGTGGCGTTGAGGCCTTACGATGTCATCTTGGGCATGGATTGGTTATCTACAGTCCATGCTCAGATTGACTGTATTAGGCGCAAGGTGCGATGTGTACGCACCAACGGGAGCAGGTTCACCTTCACCGGCAAGAAGGGAGCCTTCGCAGCACAAGATGGACTCTCGTAGAGGAGAGGAAAACCCATCACTCATCAGTTGGCTAGCCTCATCCTAGGAGAAGTTTACGTGAAGAGTCCTAGTTTTCCTGTAGTGGTGGATCAGTATGCGGACATCTTTCCCGAAGACGTTCCAGGAATACCTCCTCGCTGAGAGGTAGACTTTTATATTTATCTATACCCCGTGACAGCCCCGATATCCACCCCAGCATATCGGATGGATCCCGCCGTGCTTTGAGAGCTACGGGTACAGTTGGAGGACTTGCAGGGTAAGGGATTCATCCGACCCAGTGTTTCACCCTGGGCTTCCCCGATATTGTTCACCAAGAAGGCGGACGGGAGATTGCGACTTTGTGTCGACTATCGTCCCCTGAACTAGGTGAAAGTGAGGAACAAGTATCCGCTACCGAGGATTGATGAACTCTTCGATCAGCTCAAGGGAGCACTATGGTTCTCGAAGATAGACCTCAGGTCAGGCTATCATCAGCTCAGAGTTCGGGACGAGGACATGCAGAAGACGGCCTTCAGATGTCAGTATGGCCACTATGAGTTCTTGGTTATGCCATTCGACATAACCAATGCTCCAGCGATGTTCATGGGCCTCTTGAATAGGATCATTCACCCATACCTCGATCGATTTGTTGTGGTTTTCATCGACGACATTTTGATATACATGAAGACTAAGGGGGAGCACGCCTACCACTTGCGGGTTTTACTAGACACACTCCGAGAGCACCATCTTTATGGAAAGCTCTCGAAGTTTCAATTATAGATACGCGAGGTCCACTTCATGGGACACGTCATCTCTGAGGCAGGATTTGTGGTGGATCCTGCGAAGATCGAGGTAGTGCTGGATTGGGAGCCACCCAGGAGTGTGACGGAGGTTCGGAGTTTCTTGGGACTAGCTAGATACTATCGGAGATTTTTTCCAGACTTCTCCAGAGTTTCGGCACCACTCTCAGCTCTTACGAAGAAGGGGAAACCCATTGTGTGGTCAGACAGATGTCAGCAGAGCATCCAGGAGCTGAGACAGAGATTGACCAGCACACCTATCTTGAGGTTTCCGGAGGAGGGAGTAGGGTACGTAGTCTACTGCGATGCATCAGGTACCGGACTCGGATGTGTCCTGATGCAGGAGCGGGCAGTGATCGCCTATGTATCACGTCAGTTGAGGCCGCATGAGCAGAACTACGCTACCCATGACCTGGAGTTAGCAGCAGTGGTCTTCGCTCTGTAGACATGGTGACACTACCTGATGGGTGAGTGCTTTACAGTCTTTTATGACCATCAGAGTCTCAGGTAATATTCACTCAGAAGGACCTGAACCTGAGACAGCGGTGATGGCTCGAGTTCCTCCAGAACTATGACTTTGAGATAGTCTATACTCCTTGGAAGGGGAACGTGGTAGCCGATGCACTCAGCAAGAAGACGGGCATTCAGCTACTTGGGGAGGCGACAGAGCATCTAGCTACTTTTCAGATATCCATCATGGATATAGATGGCGCAGCCTTCCTTCAGTCACTCACATTCACTCCTCCATTACTGCAGCGGGTCAGAGAGGCACATCGTGGGGACGCTGACTGTGAGGCGCGGCGTGCGCAGATATCCTCTGGGCAGGCACCTGATGGTTTCTCCATAGGAGGAGAGCACGACGTCCTTTTTAGAGGATGTACTTTGGTACCAGTTGCTTTACGGGAGGAGGTTCTGAGAGAGTTTCACACTTCTACTTTGGCGGTACATCCTGGAGTGGTGGAAATGTACTAGGATCTCAGACGACAGCACTGGTGGTCGGGCATGAAGAAGGTTGTGGCGGAGTTTGTTTCACGATGCCTCACCTGCCAGTAGGTGGATGCAGAGCATCAGGTACCAACAGGCTTGGTTCAACCCTTGGAAGTCCCAGAGTGGAAGTGGGACGGGATATCTATGGACTTCCTGACTGGACTTCCACACACTTCCAGAGGTCAGGACTCCATTTGGGTGATTGTCGACTAACTCACCAAGTCGTCTCACTTCTAACCCATCAGAGAGTAGGGCTCAGTGGAGAGCTTCAGACGTCTCTACATTCAGGAGATTGTACTACTTCATGGTGTGGCATAATCTATCGTCTCCGATCATGATGCTCGCATTACTTCCCGGCTTCTTAAGGGGTTGCATGAGGCCTTCGGGACACAACTACGTCTGAGAACCGCCTTTCACCCTCAGATAGATGGTCAGACGGAGAGGACCATTCAGACTCTCGAGAACATGCTCCGCGCATGTGTCCTCGACTTTGGTCGGAGCTGGGAGGACCACCTAACCTTGGTGGAGTTCGCGTACAACAACAGATACCACTGCAGCATCAGGATGGCACCATACGAGGTGTTGTATGGACGACCTTGTAGATCTCCACTGTGCTGGACAGACCCTGGGGAGTCAGCACTTGTGGGACCGGAGATGGTCCAGGCCACGATGGAGAAGGTCCAGATCATCCAGGAGCGGATGAGGATAGCTCAGAGCCGGCAGAAGTCCTATACTGACAGGAGGCGGAGGCCACTGGAGTTAGAGGATAGCAACCACGTCTTCTTACGGGTCTCACCTCGACATGGATTGCAGTGATTTGGCCGAGGCAGCAAGTTGTCTCCACGCTTCATCGGACCATTCCAGGTCCTCAGCAGGATTGGTGAGGTGGCTTATCGCCTGGCTCTACCACCTCAGTTGCACCGGGTGCACGACGTCTTCTACTTATCTCAGCTGAGGAGATACGTGAACGACCCGACGCATATCATTGACCATGGGGAGCTGGACGTTGATGATGGGGTGACTTTTGTGGAGGTCCTGGTGGTGATCGTGGATAGAAAGAAGCGGGTCCTACGTGGACGGTCGATTCCTCTACTGCGCATCAGATGGAAGCACGAGAACCTCCAGGAGAGCACTTGGGAGCGGGAGGCTCAGATGCGTGCTCAGTACCCACATTTGTTTCCCCATTTTATGATGTATCTTTATGTGGACGTAAAGCCCTGTGGTGGGAGTGATGTAAAGACCCGTAAAATTCAAGGATTTTTTTTCTTAATTTTCTTTGGAATTTTAATAGAACGCAATTTCTAATGGCACCTAATTCCGAGGCCCGGTGTGCCCGAAATCATTTTCTGAAGTTTAGCTCGGGTACTTTCAGTGAACGAACGAGCGTGGTTTTCTAACATTTGAACCGGTGCTCAGAATCGAATTCAGATGGCACCGATGGAATCGAAACGTCGGTATTTTCTTAGAAAGTCCTTTTTTAGAGTTTTGTTTGCTTGGGTGTGGTTTTAAATTTTTGGGGTTATGTGAAGAAATAAAATAAAAGTGCTGCGACACTTTATTTTTATTTCACTTAATGCGGCTTAACCTAAGTTAAGAGGATAAGGTGGGACCCAAAATATCCTACCCACTTGGTAGCATATTTTTTAGGTGGGGCCTGTATGAGCCCCACCGTTTCTTCCCTCCTAAGTAATGCACCCACAACCCCCCTTTTTAATGAACGTTGAACCATTCATTTTTCTGGTTAAGTGACGCCTCATTAAATTGGGCGGTTAAATCATTACAATTAATTCATTGAATTAATTGTTCATTTCTTATCTTTTGAATTTCAAAAGCTTAGTTTATGATAATAAAATAAGTGTTGAACTTATTTTATTTCGTTGGTTTTTTGGATGTGGAAGCCTTTTGGAGAAAAAGAGAGGATTCTTCGTTCTTCGACGAAGAACGCAAAGAACGCACCACCGCCAACGAAGAACGCCAAACCCCGACGGCGGACGACGGCGAGAGACGCCTTCCTCGAAGATCATCTAATGCCCATGGCGATCCTCTTCTTCCGCGGCAATCCTCTTCTTTCGCGACGGTTAATTCTGTGACGAACGCTCGTTCGATGACCGCGTTGAGGTAGGGATTTATTTTGTTGGTTAATTCGTGAAATCTTCCGTCGCTTTCTCCTTTTCCTTGAACCGCCTGTTATCATGATAATGGGAGGAGGTCGGACCGCACGAACACGGCCGACACTCCTCCCGTTTTTGGTTGTTGGTTTTGCTGTGGGGAGCAAGGCAACGCGGTGCCGAATCACCGCGCGGAATTTTGATAAGGAAAGGGGGAGAAGCGCGACGCCCTCGCACCACGCCATTGAAGATGAACCAAGATGCGGCGCCGTCGCACCGCGCCGTTGAAAGCGAACCAAATATGTGGCGTCGTTGCGCCGCACCAGAGAACCACTAAAGCACCGCGTCTGGAGCGGGGCCGCGGCGGAGGGGTGCCGCACCGTCGCGCAACGCCAGACGAACGAAGGGCGCGGCCGGTTCTGGGCCGCGGCGGAGCAGGGGAACCGGCGGCCGGTCCGGGCTACCGGCATCGGAGTAAGGGGACCGGCCTTGTCGGTCCCATGGCGGCAGAAGCCGGCTGGAGGGAGCGGGCCGGCCGGACCATGGAAGAACCGGTGGTCCGAGACCCCCGGCTGGCCGGAAGTGAGCGGCCCCATTAAGGAGCTACGGTTTCCTCACGTGGGGGAAGCACGCCACCCGCCTGCAACACTCGGCCGTAATGGCCGAGCCGGTTGCCGGGCCACCCGACCAGTGCCAGCGCGCCCTGTGCACCGGGCCGAGCCATCGGACCGAGCCGAGTCTCCCAGGCCACACCGCGCCGTTCCCAGGCCGCACCGACCGGGTCGGGTCGCGCCCAAGCGGGCCGGACCCGGACCCAGTTTGGATCGACCCAGTTCGGGCAGACCCTGGTGGTATCGGGCTGGGTCGGACCGGGCCCAAACCCCTTATTACCGAACCGTTTTCAGTCTGTTGCCCATAACTCGAGTTACAGGCCTTCGATCGACACACCATCAGTTGCGATGCGATCCTTGGATCGAGACGGTCCTTTCGGTATATCACACTCTAGGTTTTGGAATACATTGGGTTTGGCCGGGTTGGTTTGTACACGAAACCAACCAGGCCCTCGGAGCGGAAACACTCATAACTTGATCTCCGGATGTCTGATCGACGTGCCGTCGACTTTTATGGATTTCTCTTAGTGAGAAGGATATTTTGGCTTACTCCGCCCAAGGTTTGGACGCAGGTGGAGTACGGTCAGGTTGGTATTTACTTAAAATCCAACCGGACCCCTGGGACGAAAAAGTCAATAACTCTCAGACCGGGCGTCCAATTGACGCGCCGTCTGCGACGTTGAGTTCCTGTTGATGATATTGAACTTTTGGATACATCAACTCTAGACTATGTGTCAGTTGATGTATCAGCCTCTCGGATCATGGAGCGGACCCTCCCCAATGAGCTTGCTGTGTGTGGAATCCCTAGAGCTGGCTGTGGCTGCGACGACAACGATGACTGTACAGAGATCCTTAGTGGACTCGACAGCGACGACTACAGCACTCAGCAATCCTAAGTGGATCAATGCTACTGATTCTGTGTGCGTCTGATCCTATGTGGGTCAGCGCTCAGCGGTCCTGTGTGGGCCAGCGCCTACAGATCCTGTGTGGGTCTGATCCTGTGTGGGTCATTGCGGGGGTTAGTTACCTATCGATCCTGTGTGGGTCAGATCCTTTGTGGGTCATTGCGGGGGTTAGTTACCTATCGCTCTTGTGTGGGTCAGATCCTTTGTGGGACATTTCAGGGGTTAGTACCTATCGATCCTTTGTGTATCCGACGGATTAGATGAATGAGTGGATATATCGGATCATCTCTATCATCATACGAAGAAGTATTCTTGTGTGACCTGAATCTTGACTTTCTTTCCTATATGGATTACGTTATTCTTTCCTGTGTGGATTGAGTTGTGGTTTCCTGTGTGGAATGGGTTGTACTTGAGCTCGGATGTTGGAGCCGAACTGGAATTGATGACTTGGGTATATGTATGGGCCTATACCTAAGCATTGTCAGATGTTACTTCGTGATTGTATCTTTCCTTTATGGATTTTTCTTTGTGGATTCTGGGAGACCTTCGGGGGTCTCAGGGTCCCTCCTGAGTAGCTTATACTCACCCCTACACGGGCTATGCCCGCACTACATTGTGTTGGTTGCAGACGACGGACAGCGCTGATCATGGTTGAGGCTTGCGGAGCAGGTCGGTACCTGGAGGTGGACCACCGGGCGGGACGTACTCGGAGCGGACTGCTGGACCCGAGGAGCTGTGGAGGCTATATGTACTCACCCTTCCTGTGGGATTTACAGTGGATGGCTCGAATTTGTGGCTTTACTTTTAGTTGTTGTTTTCCCTTTCCATTTGTATTTTACTTTCAGTTTGGGTTTGTATTCAGGCCCACTTACTTTTTCGCACTTACTGTTGTACTCAGTTTTTAATTAGTGTTTACTTCTGCTTTCTTGCTCTGTGGTGTTTGTTGGTTACTTTACAAAGGCAATGCCCTCCCTTTTTACCAGTATTTACACCTTGGTGATAGTCGCAAGCCTCTAGCCTATGGAAGGCGGGCTTGGGGTAGTCACGGCACATGCCCGGAGGACAGGCCGTGACACCCATGACCTGTGAAAAACATTTCAAAAACTTGGGATGAGCATAAAAAGCCCAGTAAGGGATATAAAAGTATGAAATAAAAACATTAGTCCATGAATGAAGTCATACTTTACTCATAAAACAAAATCACACTAACATACCCCATCAAATCATGAATAAATCATAGAAATCATAAGACATAAAGGTAACTTGAGGTATTCATATCATTATTACGTAGGGAGTAACCCTCTTGGTTACATTTGGAATACCCATCACAGTATATTCCCTAAATCTCTTCAGAGAAACCTTAAAGTTTAACTCCTTCATATTACCCAATGCATTGGAGAGCTATATCAGGCTCACCCGCCCTTAGTTTATCACGGAACCACCCGTCTTCATAACAATTCCCTAGAACCATAACAAAATCATATCACATAAAACATGCATAAAGGAAACATTACATTTCCACGTTTCAATGACAAGATAAATATAAAACATAGATATAATAAAAACATTATCAAAACCATTTTCAGTACCAAAATAAAAGAAAAGTAAAACATGGTATTTATTTTTCATTAAAAAAAGTTATGGCTTGTAGAGGAAGCCGAAACTCAAATAATGGTCACAGCGGCGGAGAAGTCGTTGTCGCCGCATACGTATGAAAAAGAAAAATTCCATTTGACATTTAGTAAAATGCTTCGTATAAAAAAATATTACTTTTGAATAAGAATAAAAGTCAACGGGGTTTATACACCGTATAAATTAATGTTGTGTATAAAACAAAATATGCCTCAATGAACGGAGATTGAGAAGATGTCCCTTACCCCGTTTCCGACTTGACTCGATTGTTCATTAACGTCCTAAATAATAAACTTGATTTAATTTCTACTTGCTTAAGAACCTTTTTCAAGCTCATTATTCCTTTCATATCACTTATTACCATGTCATTAACACTATGTAATTATTTAAGTTAATAATGGTCGTTTTAACGATCATTGGTACCTGAGTCAAAAATAAACTCATTATAATTACAATTTTTTCATGTATCCATTATATCCAGAGTTATAATCATGATGTAGATATCTTATATATCATATATATCCAGTATATACATGCATTTATAATATTGCATAACATTTAGAGGTAAGAAATGAAATGCACCGTTCATGGAGACGGTAAGCCGTACGTACGCATGAACGCTACTTCCATTTCTATTTCATATTTAATGGAATTAAAACATAATGATACAAAATATTATTATAATTCCAGTATTGTATCATATATAATATCATTAAATCTATCCTTTATACGTACCACATATGGTATTAACGAATCAAATCACTTTGAGGGGGCGGTAGTCCGCACTTCCTAAAATGAAGATATCGCGTTTACCCATAATGGAAACCATAAAGGTATTCCATAAATGAAAAATACATAAGATAAAGTAAAACATAAACATATTATATATCATATATAAATATAGTGACATCTTAATGGCCACCTTTTAAGGTGTTATATGTGTGTTGAACAATCATCGTTTCGAGAGGCAGAAATTCGCCATCCACAGAAACAGTATGTTCTCTAACCATTAGATGTAGGTGTGTGTAAGTGTAGCTCTAATCCTTCTTATAACAGCATACTAGTATATTAAAGATACTGGTGTTGTTACAAAATAAAAGAATAAAATGATTTTAGAGGGTTGGAGAAGCAAAATAAAACATAAGAACACAAGAGAAATCAGTACCTTTAAAACGGGTAACTCTTTCTGATTTGAGTTCAAAGGATTCCTTGGGAAGACTTCTGCCCAAAGTGAGGATTCAAGGAGTAAGAGAGGGATTTGGAGAGACAAAATAGACAGGGTTTGGCCGATCCAATGGCTTGAGAGGTGTGGGTAAGGTGGTAGAGGTGGGGTCCTTTTATAAGAGGAGAGGAGGGGAACTCTTGGAAAGTTGTAAAATATTACTTTATTATATAATGCTTTTCGGATTATAAAGGTCCTAAAAGGATATATTTGGAGGATAAGGTGATAAGGTTTAGAAACCCAACCATCCAATAGGTTTGTGACAAGTGTAGGTCTTATATGTTACATTATCTTTTCATTTTATTTAAATCGTTAAATAATGAGGTAATCACTGCATCATCACGGTGTCATAAATAATTTAATTTATATATTGTCTAAAAATTATAAAAAAAATATCATGATGTAGGAAATCTTTTTATCTTTCTAATGAATATTTATAGTAAAAAATATGACTTTTATAACCCCATTTAAAAATTGTTTTAGTAAACAAAAATCATGTTTGTGACATTTTTATTTTAACATCAAATAAAAAGTTATTAATGTCTTTTTCCAACCTAAGTGGATTAATGGGGTCCCCAAGTTGACCCATGGATTTTCTTGGTCGGCCATGACACATCAAATAAGTGTAGGACATGTTTCAAGGTCATTTCATATTATTAAAATATTATTTTCACCTTAAACTACACTAATTACCTCTAATCGCGATTAAAATAGACAAGTTACTATTCACCAAAAAATTATTTTAATCCCATTGACCCACATTTTACTTTTTTTTGAAAAACATTTATTTCATATTTTTGAAATTAAAAACACAAAGGTGGTAAAATTCCATTTAAACGAGAAATCAGTTTTTTCAAGTACCACTTAGTAGTTTCACTATTCATCAAAAATTGATGTCTTTAGAAAAATACCAAAAATTCACCCTAAGATATATTTGATATTATGAATTAAAAAATGATGCCTATTTTAAAAAATTCAAAACATATAAGTTTCAATAATTAATTTAATAATTAATTCCTGCTATCATAGCAAATACCGTGTTTTTATGAAAAAATAAGTATCAAAAGATTGACACTAGTTTATGTCCAATTTCAAGGTGAAATTAATTTCAACGAACACTATTGGATTAAGTGGTAAAAATATATTATAATTTCACAAAAAAACAATTAAAAAGATAATATAATCATATAAATAAATTATATTAAAAAGTGTTTTTGAATTAGATAAAACATTTTTCACTATTCATTAAAAAATTAACTTTATCGGAAAAATACCACAAATTTTCAGAAAGTAAATTTGGATGTCCCGATTCTAAAGAAGAATTTTATTTGGTCCAGTAGAATGTATAAGAGTGACCAAAAATATATTTAAAGAAGGTTTTCCATTAAAAGGTGATAGTTCGACCTTTTAGTGAATATTAGAGTATCTATGCCTACAACTGAATTCTATTCGTTTTTTAAGCCTTTATCCTTTATTGGATAAATGTAAAAACATCTGACAAACATATATATCCATATTTTAGTTATTTCTATTCATTCTCTCCAATACAACAACTAAGTGTTAACTACCATTTAAAATAATATTATTTTATTACTAGTGGGTAACGTATGATTTCAAAGAAACTCTTTATTGCGTATCAGGTACGCTATCAAACATAGCATCCCCTTTAAAGTAAAATTAATATTTAATTCATAAATATTAATAAATAAGAAAATTATTTATTCTTTATTTACTTGGGATGTTACATCCTTCCCCACTTTTGTGAATGGTGTCCTCACAATTTTATTCACTTATCAAAATAACTGGGGGTATTTATCCCTCATAGCATTTTCAGATTCCCAGGTCGCCTCTTCAACCATATGGGTTTTCCACAAAACCTTTACCTGGTGAATTACCTTATTCCACAAAACCTGATCTCTATGGTCATAAATCTAGACCGGTTGTTCCTCTTAAGATAGATTCACTTCCAACTGAAGAAACTCTGGACTCAAAACATGAGATGGATCTGGCATATACTTCCTTAACATCGAAACATGAAAAACATTGTGTACCTGAGATAAACTCGGAGGTAAAGCCATACGGTATGCAACTGATCCAAATTTCCCCAGAATTTCATATGGTCCAATGAACCTTGGACTCAGCTTTCCATTCTTACCGAATCGCATCACACTTTTCCATGGTGAAACTTTGAGAAAGACATGATCACCTACCTCGAAAGATAGATCCTTCCTCTGGTTATCTGCATAACTCTTCTGCCTGCTCTGAGCTGTTCTCATGTGTTTCTGAATCAACTGAACTTTTTCTGCCATCTCTTCTACCAATTCTGGTCCCATCAACTTCCTTTCACCCAATTCATCCCAGAAAGCTAGAGTTCAACACCGCTTCCCATATAATGCCTCAAATGGCGCCATCTGTATACTGGAATGAAAACTGTTATTATAAGAAAACTAAATCAAAGAAAGATGTGGGTCCCAACTTCCCTGATAATCCATCGAACAAGCACGTAGCATATCCTACAAAGTCTGAATTTTTCATTCTGACTGCCCATCTTATTGAGGATGAAATGCTGTAATAAAATTTAATTCAGTACCCAACGACTTCTGAAAGCCTTTCCAGAAGTTAGAAGTGAACCTGGGATCACGGTCAAATACAATGGAGAGAGGAACTCCATTTAACCTGACTATCTCTTTAAGATATAGACGGGAAAGTTGATCTACGGAAATATTATCTCGTATGGCAAGGAAATGAGTAGATTTAGTAAAGCGATCAACAATAAACCAGATTGCATTTTTACCTCATGGTGTCTTTAGCAAACCCACAACGAAGTCCATGGATATATTCTCCCATTTCCACTCTGGAACTGGTAATGGATGACGCATCCCTTTCGGTATCTTCTTCTCTGCTTTAACCTGTTGACAAGTCAAACACTTCACAGTAAAATCATCAATATCCCTTTTGATTCTGTCCCACCAGTAATACTCCCGATGATCTCTATACATTTTAGTACTGCCAGGATGGACTGAAAACGGAGAACTCTGAGCTTCACATAACAAATCTCTCTTCAACCATGAATCATATGGCACACACAATCTCTACCCAAATATCAATAAAAAATCATTATCAATATTGAATTCAGGCAACTTACCCTTCTGAACCAGCTCTACCTTTTTCTACAACTCACTGTTTTGCTTCTGTTCTTACTTGATTCTGCCTGATAGAGAAGATTTCACTGATACCTGAAAAAAAAAACAGAAGAACATCCTGCACCAAAAACTTCTATGCCAAAGTTCATCAAATCCTTAACCAAAGGATCACGTTCCATGTGCAACATTAATAATGAAGCATTACTTTTTCGACTCAAAGCATCATCCACTTTATTTGATTTTCCCGGATGGTAATGAATTCTACAATCATAATCCTTGATTAATTCTAGCCATATCCTCTATATCATGTTCAATTTTTTCTGAGTGAATATATACTTTAAACTTTTGTGATCGGTATATATTTCACACTTTACTCCATACAAATGATGCCTCCATATTTTTAAAGCGAAAACAACCCCAGCTAATTCCAAATCATGTGTAGGGTAATTTACCTCATGAGTTTTCAACTCTCGTGAACCATAAGAAATTACCGGATCATTCTGCATTAAAACGCAACCAAGTCCTTTCAATGAAGAATCACTATAGATAACAAACTCCCCATTCCTGGAAGGTAGTGCCAAACTGTAGCATTCACCAATCTTCTTTTCAGTTCCTGAAAACAATCATCACATTCTTTTGTCCAGAAAAACTTAACACCCTTTCGAGTTAGCTTAGTCATTGGACTAGATAACCATGAAAAATTTCTAATAAACCTTCAGTAATAGCCTGCCAAACCAAGGAAGCTACGAATATCAGTTACATTTGAGGGTCTTGGCCATTCTTCCACAACCTTTGTTTTTTTAGGATCAACAGTTATCCCATCATTAGAAACAATATGACAAAGGAAAGAAATTTGTTTCAACCAAAACTCACACTTGTTGAATTTCCTATACAATTTATTTTATTTTAAGGTTTGAAAAATAACCCTTAAATGCCTATCATGCTCCTCTTTACTTTTAGAAAACACCAAAATATCATCAATGAAAACAACCACAAACTTATCCAAGAACTCATGGAAAATTCTATTCATTAAGTCCATGAATATAGTAGGTGCATTGGTTAGCCCAAAAGGAATTACTACAAATTCATAATGGTCATATCTTGTATGAAACGCGGTCTTCAGAATATCTTCTTCCTTTACCTTCAACTGATGGTACCCCGATCTCAGGTCAATCTTTGAAAAATACTGAGCTCCTTGGAGCTGATCAAACAAATCATCGATATGAGGTAAAAGATATTTTTTCCTAACAGTGATGTTATTAAAGGCTCTATAATCAATGCAATGTCTTATAGAACCATCATTCTTTTTAACAAATAAAACAGGAGCACCTCATGGTGATGTGCTAGGTCGAATGAAACCTTTCTATAATAAATCTTGCAATTGCTCGTTCAACTCTAAAAGTTCAATTTGAGCCATTCGATAAGGGGGTTTTGAAATTGGTTTAGCATCAGGAACTAATTCTACAGTAAACTCAACTTCCCGATCTGGTATTATTCCAGGAAACTCATTAGGAAAAACATTAGGATACTCATTTACCACTGGCACATCATTAATCTGAACAGTTCCCTTGATTTCAACAATATGTGCAAGGTAACATTCATTTTCATCTTTTACATGTTTCGCGGCCTCTTGATACGTTATCAATAGTAAGGGTTCATTCTTGTAAACAAACTGAATGTATTTCTGAAAAGAAACTTCTTTAGCTCAATAGTAAATCTTATCATGGTAAATAGAGAGCCAATCCATACCCAGGATAACATCAAACTCTACTAGAGGTAAAAAAATAAGGATTGCAAGTAGGTTCTTTCCACAGATACGGATAGAAAGATTCTTATAAATTCTTTTTGCCTCAACATCTCCCCTAGGTGTTTTTACCAAAAGTTCAGGAGTCATTTCTTGAGATGGTATTCCCATTTTACTAGAAAAGTTTTCAAAGATGAAAGAATGTGTAGACCCTGAATCAAACAACACACTGGAAAAATCTGAAAAAACAGACAAAGTACCTCATACAACATCATTTGATGGCCCGACATCTGCTGAAGTAGTTGAAAAGGATTTAACTACCCCTTTCTTCTTGTAGTCTAACTGCTTCCCATCACTCGAGCTCTTTTTCGGACACTCATTTTCATAATGACCCACCTCATTGCACTTAAAACATTTCACTAACTATAAATCAAATTTGGTCTTACCATCACCCTAATCTTTTTCAGTGCAATCACGAGCCTTATGTCCCATCTTACTGCATCGGTAGCACTTTCCAAAATTCAGAAGTCATTCCCCAGCATGTCTTTTACCACATTTATCACAAAATGGAAACATAGTTTTCTTACCATCAGACATTTTTGATGAATTCTTTCCTCTCTCCTGCCACCTCGGTCTCTTCTTCTGCTGGTTTTTATAGAACACTTGATCATCGACAAACTCCATTTCCACCTTCTCATCACATTCAACAAGATTTTAATAACTTTTGAACTCACGAGAAGCCAATTCCCTTCGATATTTTGGCTTTAATCTTGAGTAAAAATGATTGATTTTACTATCAAGGTATCAGATAAAATTTGGAGCATACCTTGCCAATCGAGTGAACCTCTCTTCATAGGCAGCCACTGAGTCTTTCTCTTGCCTCAATTCCAAGAAATGTTTTTCCATCCTAAGTCAAACAGCCTTAGGAAAATACTTCTCAAGAAACATAAATTTTAATTCATCCCAGTCGAGAGCATCACTCTCATTAGCGTCCCTGATAATTTTAACCATCAACAACCACTGATCCACTTCACCCTCAAAACGGTAAATAGCAAGACTAACCTTTTGATTGTCTGAACACCCCATGACATCAAAAATATTCTCCAGCGCTTTACTCCACTCTTCAGCTAGCATAGGGTCAGATGATCCTCTGAATGATGGGGGATGTTGCCTCATGAAATGTTCCACCACTGACATATTCCTCTGCGGTTGATCTGGCTGATCTCGTACATGGATACCACCACCATTTATCACCTGAGTCAACTGTGCCATTACTGAAAAAAACTGTTCAATTCCAATTCCGACCCTCTCAGGATGCTGATTCGGAAGGTTATTTCCTTCTATATACCTTCCTAGCACTACTTCCATGTTTCCTCTGCAGAAAACCATTCTGAACAGACATGTCTTAGATAAAGCAACATGATAATCTTCAAATGCTATATCATATCAATTTGACCATAAAAAAATATTTTTGGATAATCATTTAATAGAATTCTAACTCCTAATGTTATCTAAACCAACCTCTGATACCAACTATAAGGCCCCGACCTTAAACATCACTTAATTTTGAGTTACTTCAAGAATACACGTTGAGGATGTTTTTAGGTTTAGATTTTTAGAGAATTAGATCATAAAACATGCATTATATTCCACAGTTAGACAAAGTGGTTACATAAAAGATAGTACTCATTTTTCCCATCAGCGGAAACATATTTAAAATAAAACATGGATTCTTTCTTGACACTTCATTGACACTATCATCACACCATGTACCTTTCCCTTGACCTATGAAAAACATTTCAAAAACATGGGACGAGCATAAAAGGCTCAGTAAGGGATATAAAAGTATGAAATGAAAACATTTTTCCATGTATGAAATCATACTTTACTCATAAAACATAATCACGTTAACATACCCCATAAAATCATGAATGAATCATAGAAATCATAAGACATGAAGGTAACTTGAGGCATTCATATCATTCTTACGTAGGGAGTAACCCTCTTGGTTACGTTTGGAATACCCATCACATTATATTCCCTAAATCTCATCGGATAAACCTTAACGTTTAACTCCCTCATGTTACCCAATTCATTGGAGAGCTATATCGGGCTCACCCACCCTTAGTTTATCACAGAACCACCCATCTTCATAACAACTCCCAAGAACCATAACATAATCATATCACATAAAACATGCATAAAGGAAACATAACATTTCCATATTTCAATCACAAGATATCAATAAAACATTGATATAATAAAAACACTAACAAAACCATTTTCAATACCAAAATAAAAGAATATTAAAACAAGGTATTTATTTTTCATTAAAAAAACGTTATGGCTTTTAGAGGAAGCCTAAACTCAAATAATGGTCACGGTGGCGGAGAAGTTGTTGTCTCCGCATACGTACGACTGATAAACATTCCTTTTGTTGTTTAGTAAAATTCTTCGTATAAAAAAATATTCCTTTTGAATAAGCATAATAGTCAAAGGGGTTTATAAACCGTATAAAAGAAAGTTGTGTATAAAACAAAATATGCCTCAGTGAACGGAGATTGAGACGAAGTCCCTTACCTCATGTCTGACTTGACTCGATCATTATTTAACATCCTGAATAATAAACTTGAGATAATTTATAATTTCTTAAGAAATTTTTTCAAGCTCATTATTCCTTTTATATCGCTTATTACCATGTCATGAATAGTACGTAATTATTTATGTTAATAACGGTCGTTTTAACGAACATTGGTACTTTAGTCAAAAATAAACTCTTTATAATTACAAGTTGTTCATGTATCCATTATATCCAGAGTTATATTCATGATCTAGATATCATATATATCATATATATCCAGTATATACAAGCATTTATAATATTACATAACATTTAGAGGTAAGAAATGAAATGCACCATTCATGGAGACGGTAAGCCATACGTACGCATGAACGCTACTTCCATTTCTATTTCATATTTAATAGAATTAAAACATAATGATACATTATAGTAATATAATTTTAGTAATGTATCATTTATAATATCATTCAATCTAACCTTTATACATACCACATATGGTATTAATGAATCAAATCACTTTGAAGGGCGGTAGTCCGCACTTCCTAAAATGAAGATACCGCGTTTACCCATAATGGAAACCATAAAGGTATGCCATAAATGAAAAATACAGAATCTTAAGTAAAACATATCCATATGATATATCATATATAAATATAGTGACATCTTAATGGCCACCTTTGAAGGTGTTATATGAGTGTTGAACAATCATCGTTTCGTGAGGTAGAAATTCGCCATCCACAGAAACAGTATGTTCTTTAACCATTAGATGTAGGTGTGTGTAAGTGTATCTCGAATCCTTATTATAAAAAAATCCTAGTATATTTAATATATTGGTATTGATAAAAAAGAAAGGAATAAAAAGAGTTTAGAGGGTTGGAGAAGAAAAATGAAACATAATAACACTAGAGAAAACACTACCTTTAAAATGGGTAACTCTTTTTGATTTGAGATCAAAGGCTTCCTTGGGAAGGCTTCTGCCCAAAGTGAGGCTTCAAAGAGTAAGAGAGGGATTTGGAGAGACAAAATGGAAAGGTTTTGGCCGAGCCAATGCTTGAGTGTTTTGGGTAAGGTGGTAGAGGTATGGGCCTTTTATAAGAGGAGAGGAGGGGGACTCTTGGAAAGTTATAAAAAATTACTTTATTATATAATGATTTTCGGATTTTAAAGGTCCCTTAATGATATATTTGGAGGCTAAGGTGATAAGGTTTCTAAATCCACGTATCTAATAGGTTTTTGATAAGTGTAGGTCTTAGATATTACATTATCTTTTCATTTTATTTAAATCGTTAAATAATGAGGTAATCACCGCATCACCATGGTGTCATAAATAATTTAATTTATATACTGTCTAAAAATTATATAAAAAATATCATGATGTAGGAAATTTTTTTATATTTCTAATTAATATTTATAGTCATAAATATGACTTGTATAACCCCATTTAAAAATTGTTTTAGAAAAACAACTCATGTTTGTGACATTTTTATTTTAACATTAAATAAAAAGTTATTAATGTCATTTTCCAACCAAAGTGGCTTCATGGGGTCCCCAAGTTCACCCATGGATTGTCTTGATCGGCCATGACACATCCAATAAGGTTAGGACATGTGTCAAGGTCATTTCATATTATTAAAACATTATTTTTACCTTAAACTACACTTATTACCTATAATCGCGATTAAAACATAAAAGTTACTATTCATCAAAAAATTATTTTAATCCCATTGAACAGCATTTTACTTCTTAATGACAACCATGTATGTCGGATTTTTGAAATTCAAAACACAAAGGTGGTAAAATTTCATTTAAATGAAAAATCAGTTTTTTAAGTACCACTTAGTGGTTTCACTATTCATCAAAAATTGAAGTTTTTCAGAAAAATACCAAAAAATCACCCTAAGCTATATTTGATATTCAGAATTCAAAAATGATGTATATTTTAATAAATTCAACACATATAATTTACATTAATTAATTTAATAATTAATTCCTGCTGTCAGAGCAAATAGCGTGTTTTTATGAAACAATAAGTATAAAAAGATTGACACTAGTTTAAGTCAAATTTCAAGGTGAAATTAATTCCAATGACCACTATTGGATTAAATGGTAAAAATATATTATAATTTATCTTTAAAAGAAATTAAAAAGATAATCTAATACTATAACTAAGTTAGATTAAAAAGAGGGTTTGAATTAGAATACAACATTTTCACTATTCATTAAAAAATGAACTTTATCGGAAAAATCCCAAAAATTTACACAAAGTAAATTTTGATGTCCTGATTATAAAGAAGGATTTTATTTGGCCCAATAGAATTTATAAGAGCTACCAAAACTATATTTAAAGAGGGTTCTCCATCAAAAGGTCATAGTTCTACCTTTTAGTGAAAATTAGAGTATCTATGCATAAAACTGAATTCGTTTCGTTTTTTAAGCCTTTATCCTTTATTGGATAAATGTAAAAACATTTAAAAAACATATATAACCATATTTTATTTATTTATCTTCATTCCCACCAATACAAAGGATACGTTTTAACTACCATTTAAAATAATATTATTTTATTACTTGTGTGCAACGTAAGATTTCAAAGAAACTCTTTGTTGCGTATCGAGTAAACTATCGAACATAGAAACCCATTTATAGTGAAATTAATATTTAATTCATAAATATTAATAAATATGAAAATTCTTTATTCTTTATTTACCTAAGATGTCATAGCTACATCAAATTACCATAGTGTTAAAAGAAATAAATAATAGTTGAAATAACATTATTAAGTAATAATCATGTGTATGAAATGGTCTACTATATCAAAGGATCATAGTGTGAATTGATATGATGAATGGTAATAATGGAATTCATATTTGATTTGAGATGATTAATGGTATCATTTTCATTCATATGTGATTTCAGATTATGAATGGTAATAATGTAATTGTAAGATATGTTATCCCTTGGGGATAGTTTAGACTCAGGCACGGGCTGAAGGAGGTATTGAGAGTGCAAGTGTCCTTGGGAACATGGGTTTTATACAGTTAAAAAAAGAAAAGTTTTATAAGTGTAAATTTTTAATTTATTAATTTTATTTAATATTCATAAAAATATATACACTTTTTGTTGACTTTATATAGATTTAGATTTCATTTCTACTGGCCTACTATGTTGTACTCACAACCTACTCAGTTTACCAAATTTGTACCCAAATTGATTTCATGGTTTCATGACATGATAAGGTAAAAGGCATTGTGTTAGATGTCTTAGTCGAGATTGAGCATAGATGTGGGAACTAAAAATTTTTCATAACCCACTTAGAAGTTGTCAGTGTATTTATTTATTATGTGTTTTTCAAATTTACACTTGAAATATAGTTTGGCAGGGTATAGATATTGTTTAGTTTTTATGTTTTTATTTAAAAATTGGTAAACTTATGATTGTAGTATTTTTTAATGTATGGTAATATGTAATTTGGTTATTTATTATTTATTTTTGATGTGTTATTACTATGAAAACTATTTTATAGTCTCCCCATGATTTTCATCAGATCCTATCTACTAGTCACTAAACATTGGCTTATAGGGAGGCACACTTGACATTGTGTGACTAACCGGCTCGAGGCACTGGTGTGTGGTAGCTTGGTTGGGATGTTATCAAGTTATATCATTGATGTTTTATTTTATTTTATTTTGTCTTAATATTTGGGGAATTTATATAGGAGACTAGGAAGATTCGGGCCTTGGTCAGGAGCACATGCATGTGAGTTGAAAACCCATCTATGTGGAAAACCCATGGACCTGTAGTAGGATTGCTATTATTGATATGTGTTGTTACTGTTGGATGTTATTACACATTGAGTAATGCACTTGCTATGTGATATGATAATTTTTAATGAAATTTAGGATATTTGACTGGTGGCCTAGAATGGAATGAAATTTGAGAAGCATGCATCATTCTAGGCACTCACGATTATTTTGTGACATGCATCATTTTTGGTATGCAGGGAAAATACATGTTTTGGGTACGTTGCTAAACTTGAACTATTTTTTCATTCCGTTTAAATTGAAATAAAAATGTTCCTTATTAAAATTGTGAATTTTAAAATGATGCAAGATGATAATAAACATATTTCTAATGAAAAACATGAAAAGGAAAATGTTTTTACCCTTGTTAATCATGACCCAGATGTAGTATGGTTATGGGTAGTGATAGTGTATTGGTTTTGACCATGTAATGTGAATTTGGGAATAAATTATATGGATTAATATGAAAAATACCACTTGATGACAATGCTAATGTTGTGAAATATATCATGAAATGTAGGTTTGTAATTGTAGAGATATTCCTCTATGATAATTATTATTGAAAAGATAAAATTTGTATATAGCAGAAAATGATCTACTAGTAGTGGAACCTAAGACACCAACAGTTCCGGGAGAAGAATTTGATGTTCAATTCCAAGAGAACATTTCTCGATTCATACAGTTTATAGAAAGAGAACCATGAAAAGTTGTGAAGGCTATGTATGACCAGATGTAGGAGTTCCTATTGCAGCACCCACCGACTTTTACAAGAGAGGATGGAAATGAATGATCTGAGTTCTAGATAGAGTTTATCCATAATATACACGACCATTTACAGAATCCTTCCAAGAAGAGGGTCATGTTGGATTCTTACAAGCTATAAGGATCAGTAGAGCATTGGTGGTATGTTTAGGATCAAACAGGACTTGCTGAGGGTATGTTATGGAAGGAATTCTTGGAGAAGTTCTTAGAGAACTTCTATACAAAGATACCGAGGAAGGATATAGTAGTTTGGTTAGTGCGGTTAAATACTGATAGTATATCTATGATGAACTATGATGGTCACTTTAAGGATTTCAAACACTTTCAGACTCCTTTGGAAGGGGATGAGACAAATACGGCAAGGCATAAACATGGAAAACAGAAATGTGAGACTAATTCCCAAGTCAACCTCTTTGGTTATATAGGATTGCTGGGGTGGAGGATCAGGCTCTCATAGATGAGGGGAACTAGAGGGGGTCTTACATTTCACGATAAGTGATTCCGGCTAGATAGACTGGTGATATGACTTTGGATTGTATGAAGCGTCATTAAGAAAATATTATCTATGGAATTGGGAAGAAGAGTACAAATAAAAAATGATCAGTTACTCCAGATCTTACTTGAGTGATATGTGAATAGTGTGGTAGGTCCGGACCCTTCCAGAGACTTTTCCCATGTCTACTAGTATAGTGCTGATCTTGTAGAAAAATAGGACATCTACAGATGTTCTACAGGAACCCAGGATAGATGGGGAATGATGGAGGATCTAGACAGAACCAGGGTGTGGGAAGGGGGTCTACTATACTATATCAATCAAGTAGTTGGATTTATACTGTCCATATCTATAAAAGTAGTGGAAATGATGATTTTGTGCAAGAGCACCCATATCAGAAGTCTAGTTCCTCACAAGGGACTCAGGTTGTATCATCGGGAAGAGGGGCATGAAAAATTTCATATTATTCAACCTACACTTGGGGATATCAAGGATATACCATAAACACTATGAGGTACTATTATTGTATATTCTATACTTTCTAGTGTGTTATTTGATACTAGTTCCTCTCATTCCTATATATCTACAAAACATGTGAATGGATTATGCATGGTGGTAGAGTTCATGTGTAGGGTATTGGTGATGGATACACCATTGACAGTACAGTCCAAGGACATCTTCTTGTGAAAGGGATGTTCTATTATGGTTGGTGAGTATCGTATTCTGTGGGATATCTATATTCATGACATGTCATGATTTAAACTATTTTTGGGTTTGGAATGGTTAATAACATATCAAGCCCACATAGATTGTTACCAAAGATGATTAACTTTTACATATCCTAGAGGTGAAAAGTATATTCACTAGGGATATTGGAATATCGAGGTGGTTCGTGCATGGCCAGTTCACCATCAATTAAGGGAGCTTAAAACCTAGGTTGCTAGTTGTTTTCTAGATGGTGGAGGTGCAATATAGGATTCCTGTCGACCCATAGTGGAGAGGATTTTGGTTGTGTATCTCTAATACTAATCAGGTATTACAACTAAGTGTAACATGGAATTTACAATTGAACTCGTTTTGGGGGTTGGGATTGTTTCTATTATTCTATAGAATGGTACCAATAAAGATTCATGAGCTGTAGACTCAGCTGGATGAGTTGGAGGATAAGGTGTTTATCCATCCAAGTATGTCACCTTGGGGTTCTTTAGTGTTTTTTTCTAAATAGTATGGTGATACTCTATTCTTTTGTGTTTGGAACCCGAAGATGAAATGGATGACAATGAAGAATAGGAATCCTCTTCCTTGTATCTATGATCTTTTTGACTAGCTTAGAGGGGTTTCAATTTTCTCCATTATCAAAATATGATCTGGGTATCATCTGTTGATAGTTTTAACTTCTCATATACCTTAAAATGATTTCAATAGTACGTATAGAATCTATGAGTTAGTTGTAATGACATTCGGGATGATGAATGCACAAGTAGTGTTTATGAATTTGAAAAATAGAATCATCCATTTGTACGTGGATTATTATTTGGATGTGTTTGTGGATGATATCTTGATGTACTCTTATACTCTTGATTATCATGCCCAAAATCTTGAAATCATCCTGATTACACTGAGAGACAATCTTATATACTTCATGATATCTAAGTGTTAGTTTTGGATTGATCAAATACACTTTTTGGTTCACATCATCTCAGAGGAATGTGTGTTAGTAGATCCATAGAAGGTTTTGTGAGTTTTTTCTTAGGAGAAACCCGATAATGTTTTCTATATTTGTATCTTTTTGGGGGTTATCAGGTTATTATAAAGGATTTATCCAAAACATTTCCTTATTGGATGTGCTACTTTCAGGCATTGCCATAAAGGGGATGAATTTTTATTGGTCAGAATCAGAAAATAATTACTTTCATATATAAAACAACAGGTGGAAATCGGCATAAATGTTTATCCTACATAATCCATGTGGTGAGTACAAGATGTTTTTTTGATGCTTTTAGGATATAAAATGGATAAATTTTGATTCATGGATGTTGAGTTGTTGTGTATGGGTCATGAAAGTGGAAGCTACAGGAACGAAACAACCACCACATGAACTCAGTTTGGATATAGTTCTTTACATATTAATGTGTTAGCAACATTATCTATTGTGTAAGAAGATTACTATGTATACAGATCACAAGTGCCTAAATTCAATCTTATCCCAAGAAGATTAGAATCTCCTACAGTTTTGATGGGTTGATTATATGAATTTTTTCAATTTTTATATACCATATAAGCCCGAAAATGGAAATACGTTGGCTGATGCTTTAAGTAGGAAAACACATATTCAGGAAGTTCATGAGTCACATTCATAGTAGAAGATGATAACTTTTCTAGATTGTATGCACATGGTGGTTCTTGAGAGTCCGGAGTACTTGTCTCTCATATCAGTTTTAATATAGACTATCCTTTTTAGAGGGATTGGATACCAGAATTATGAGGATATAGAATTCATGAATGTGAGGGAAATCCTTGGATGTGGGGAGACACCTTCATATTAGAGTGTAGATGAGGATCATATCATATATTTTTGGAATTTTTTACTTCTTCCTACAATTACATTGGGTGAACTGACGTGACAATTTCAATCCTCGAAGAGGGTGGTGAAACAAGGAGTGAATAAAAAGTACAGTGACCAATGCAGATAGTTTTGGTGGATGGTAATGAAAAATGAGATAATAATGTTCATGAAATGATGATACACTTATTAGTTGGTGAAGGCCAAGAAATAATGACCCAATGGTTTACTACAGTCATTTCCCATTCCAGAATGGAAGTGGGATTACATCCCTAAGGAATTTTTGGTAGGTCTTCCATGGGTACCTCAATAGAATGACACTATTTGTGTTATTGTGGACCATTTGTAGAAGGCAATGAATTTCTTGATAGTGTGAGAGTCCGTATTAGTGGATTCGTTGGGAGAACTATTTGTTTAGAATATATTCTGCTTGTAAGGGGTGCCATGGACCATTTTTTTATCACATATCACATTTTACATTGTGCATCAAGAATATATTGAATAAGGATCTTTGTATGTAGGTTTTGTTGAGTATGACTTATCCTATATACAGATGTCCATTTAGAGCATACTATACAAGTGCATGAGGATATGATGCAATAATATGTTATAGACTTTGATGGGTCTTGGGAGAAACACTTAAAAATTGTGGAATTTTCCTATAAAAATTGGTACCAGGAAGCTTTTCATATGAAACCATATGAGATATTTATCGTAGTCCGTGAAGATGTAAAAATTCTAGATAGAGGAAGGTGAGTAAGGGTTGATGGGACCGAGTCTCATGCAGGAGATATCAGAGAAGGTTCAATTGATTTATAAGCATATTGATATGGCCCAGAGTAGAAAGAAGTATTCTGTTGATAGACATCAATGACCCCTAGAATTCCAGGAGGATGATCATGTTTTTTTGGGTACCTCCTATGCTTGCACCCAGGTTATTTGGACCATTTGAGGTTGTAGAGAAAATTGGGCTTGTGGAATACTGAATGGCACTTCCATAGAGATATGGTGCTATGAATGAGGTTCCTCTTGTGTCAAAGATTCAGTGGTATCATGCTAACACATTTTTTTTGATCTATGCGGATGAGGTTGAGCATGATAGAGATGCATCTTTTGAGGATTATCTGATACACATGTTGGACCATAGAGAGAATTTTTTTAGGGAAAGTCATTAAAATAGTTCATGTATTTTGGAAACATGTGAATTTGAATGAAGAGACATGGGACATATAAGGGGATATGCAGGCTCAATGGACTGATCATTTTAACCAAAAATCATAGAGATGCATGTCAGTGCAGCTTAGGGAAGAGCTGTTATAAAGTGGAGATGTTCTAAAACTCTAACCAATTCTGGAGATGTATCAAGCTCTTTTATAAGTAATCATATTTCCTTGTGTTGAGTAATATTCATTTGGGTATTAACTTGGTGTGAGTTTTGCTAAAAATTTCATAAAAATGGCTGAAATATGGAAATGCACATTTTTTTCATGGTTTGACATAATTGTGCACCTTAGCCTCGAGAATAGTGTGAAGACAATTATAGGGGATTGGCATAGCTGATGCACAGTTTTTCAAAACATGTGACCAATTAGGTTAAACATAACATCCCTAGAGGAGGTGCATGGTTAAGGTACATTGTTTGAAGAACCATGTGTAGGATTTTATTTAACCCAAAATTCTATTTAAAAATATCTCAACCACCCATTTTAACCCCTATTAGGACCTAACTTGACCACTAATTCCTTTTCACAATTTTTTTGGCCTCCAATAAAGATTAGAATACATTACATCATTCAATATTTGTGATTTGAAATTGTGATTGATGATCATCACCCTCCTGGTAAGAGGATCTCATGTCATGTGGTTTCCTTTCACTTCTCATTATTTTTCCCTTCATTGAAGTTTTGGTCTTCACTATTTTCGGATGGATCTAGATCAAGGATTGTGGACCAAGATCCATAATTATGGTATCTTGATTGTTTGATCAAGATTTTGGATTTAAGATCTTCATCTCATTCTATGTCATTATTCAATTAAAATTTATGATTTCCATTGGGCAATCACACATCAACCATTTGAGGTTGGTGATATATAATTAAAATCTTAAAGTCTTAAATTAAATTACATTAAATTAATTAAATAATTTATATAAGATGATTAGAAATTGTGTTTTATTGATAGGATTAATTAAATTGGTGAATTAATTAATTGAGAGAATTTTGAAATTGGGAATATTGGGATTATTAATTTAAATAATTAGTTATTGGACTAATTATGGATTTGTTTATATTGTTTAACATGATTAATTAAATATTTAATTAATTAATGGGAATTTTGGTATTATATTATTAATTTTTTAAAATAATTAATTCTATAATTGATTATGGATATATTGATATTATTGAATTGAATAATAAATTGATAAATTGATTATTCATATATTGATATTGTTGAGTTGGAAAAGAAATTGTTGAATTAATTTTCGGAATTTTTTGTGATTATGAAATTCATAGATATGATTAATTAATATTTTCATTAATTAACAAACTTGACTTGATTAGTTAGTTGTTTAATTAATTAATGGAATTGATGTGGTCAAATTATTTTTGGAATTAATTAATTTGATAATCATCTGTGGGACATGGTATACTGCTTCAAAATCCCATTGCGTTAAAAGAAATGATGAATGATAATAATGGAATTCACTTGTGATAATAGTGTTTGGGACATGGTTCGCTACATCAAATGTCCATAGTGTGAAAATAATTGAAGAATTGTAACAATTGAATTCAAATTTGATTATCCTATGTGGGCCATGTTCTGCTGCATCAAAATCCCATAGTGTGAATTGAAATAGTGAATGGTAATAGTGGACTTCATATGTGATTTGAGAAAATGAATGGTAAGAGTGGAAAAAATATGTTATTTGAAACTAATAATGGTAAAAATGAAATTTTGAGATATGATATCCTTTGGGGATATCTCATACTTTGACATGGGCCAAAGAAGGTTTTGAGAGTTAAAGTGTCCTTGGGAACCCAGCTGTTATGTGTTGAAATAATGTGTAATTGTATAAGTTTCAACTATTTACTTTTATTATTTTATTTATCATTTATACAAATTTATAAAAATTTTATTTATTGGATATTGTTTTATACAACATTGGTGGTGGACTGCTGAGTTCTACTCACACCCTACCACTACAAAATATTTCACTTTTTCCAATGGGGACATATCTATTGGTAAAAGTGTGTAATCTGTTGGTAAAAGGCTTTAGCAACATATATGCCCCTGTTACTAAACTGTTGGTAAAAACTCTGTCGCTAAATGTTTTTTAGAAATATAAAATAATTATGTTGCAATTATAATTATACCAACATATTATATATATGTTCGTTAAAGTGTTTAGAAACAGGTTATGGTGACAAATTTATCTGTTAGTAATAAAATTACCACCATATAATATAAATTTGTTTATAAATTACATTTGAATAAAAATTATAAGGTTTTATTACTAGTAAAATTTCATATTATATTTATTATTTTATCATATATAATACATAGGTTTTAATTATTAAACCGAACAATAATTTAAAACATGTTCAAACCTAGAAAAATGTTTAATTATTTTAATAATGAAATATTTTATACAAAACGCAGGATCCCCTAATCCCCCCCCACCACACTGGATCCCCCAATAGGATCCATCCCCTCCAGGTGACTCATCCTTGCCAGCAACTCATCCATGCCATCTAGTCAGTACTAGATTCAGCGCCCCAACCATGTTAGCAGCCCATGCATGCCATCTAGTCACCTCCAACTCCATCAACCAGTTCCAGATAAATGCAGGTTTAACATAACAGATATGTTTTTTGTGGCCTCATGAACATCCTGGTCCGCCACCATACAGGAATACCAAAGCTGCTTGTCATACTCCTCTAGAATCCATCCATGGTCTTCCAACATTAACCTACTGCGATGATAATTCTGTAAAAAAGCATTACTTCACCAAGTTATAATAAAAAAAACTCAAACAGTACTTCGAGATATAAATTTGAAACAAAAACTCGACCTATTCAATAAATATTATAAACCAAAACTGAATCTTATACTCTTCTAACAACCATCCGTTATCTTCCAACATCGATTGTCATTGTAGTGATTCATAAAGGAAATCTATTTCTCTCACACAACCAGCAACATTACCTTCACACTTTCCAACTACATACATTAATATACCAATAAGATATCAGGATTCAATTAAAACCCAATTTCATTTAATTTTAATTGTATGTCATTTTGTGGATGAAATACTTCCATTTTTATAGGTGTTACAATACCTGCAAGTGCAACTAACTCTTCCAAAAGAGAAACAATCCTTACAATGTCAATTATTTTTAACAGGGAAAACGTGTTAAAAACCATATGGCTGATAACAAAAATAGGTTAGACATAAAGAATACAATGTTAACCAAGCTAAGTGCAGTGAACTGGATCTCGAGACTTTCCAATTCTAAGACACCATAACACTGCGATAAAATCACTGAAACCCACACAATGAAGAACATACCAGACCTCTAGTATATTCCTTCCATCCTTATCATCACAAGGCAATCAAACACTCCACCATCTATCTACATATCATTATATCATCAATAAATTACAAAAACATCGAGAGAAATAGTAACAAAAATTCTATCAACATTCTAGAAAACTCACCTCGCACATCTCATAAAAGATCAAAACTGATACGAAAATCATACAAGATGATAAGGTGGTACTCAGAGTCGGGAATCTCCAAGATTATTCAATCAAAGAAACAAGGTAAAATAATGGTGAATCCTACAAACCATGCTGGCTTTACCTGGGAAAACACTCCCTTCACCTAGAGACCCAAAACATATACAAATGTCATATCCACCTTAGGATTCTCTGTTGCAGCGATGATCAAACACCCAAACCCTTGAGGAAAAACATATTACTCTCCCTGTATATGCCCCTATCATAACATGGATTTACATTGCAAATAACAACCATCATCATGAAAAAACAATCCAAATTCATCATCATATTATAATAAGATTATAGGCTTCATCAGGACAAACAACCCACTCTCACTACCTTAATAATGATAATTAAATTATAATATTTTATACCTTCATGTAGCAATTAAGAAAATAATACATCCATCCATAAAGTTTCAAACTGATCTTAGACACCCGCTTGGCTTCAAAAGGAACAACCCCATGAAAAACATGTTATAGCCACTTGAAGGCACACCTTGCAGCTCCTACATGAAAAAACCAAATACAATAGGTGTGAACCCAAATCTTTTATTCAAACTCCACATAAAACTATAGCTTCCACTTATGTAAATTCGAAGAACCATTAAAACACTAGATGGAATCTATAACCAATAGTGAATCCATTTTGGGAAAACTAAGACATGCCATAGAAATAAACTGCAACAGTAACTACAAGATTAACTAAACCCAATGATGAAAAATGAATAATGTAATGATCATATTCTTCAAATCGATGAAGAAATTTTTTTAAACATTTTAAAAACACCAACCTACTTGAGTTGGAATTTTACGAGATATAAATTTTAGATCGATAATTCCATATCATAATAATAATAGAGATAAGGAAGGGTGATATTCATTGCCCTGACCATTTACACATTATTCACAGTGTTTTCAAGGAACATGATGGATCGAATAATAGAAAAGTTACTATGACCATTTACACAGTGTTAACCTTGTTAAGGAACATGTTGAAGCAAATTACAGAAACATTTATGATTATGGGAAATGAAATAACTTTCGTAAACCATAAGTTTTCACTGTCATGGTTTACACTGGTATCCTCATAACCAGTGTAAACCATAGCCATAAGCTGTCACTTTTCCCATGGTTTACACTATAAGTGGGGTAAACCTTGTCCCATGTACTCATGTAAACCATAACCATATGCTATCACTATCATGGTTTAAAAATGTTACTAAGACCATTTACCCCACTGCTAGTGTAAACCATGTAAGGGAACATACTGAATCAATTTTTCACTATATAATAAATATGGTGATATGCACCGTACTGGCCATATTGTAAATTTTCAAAAAATAATAGAAATAAGAAGAAGGCCTTGTATGTATTGAGATATATTAATTCTATTTAGACCAAAGAGAAATTAAGAGTTCTAGATGATTACATACAGATTCTGTTGAAGGAGGAAAAATGCCTTGAATATATTGAAATATATCAAATAATATTTTTCAGATCAACTACCATAAATTTCAATCATCAACATTTCATACTTCGGTTTATTTCAAAGGATTTATATAGAAATTTATCATCAATTTTATAATATTCCTTCAATATTTCTTATGAATCAATGGAATCTCAACAAGATCATAGTATCTTGAAATATTATTCATTCATTTTTAATGTTCATTGGAACCTCAATAGTTTGTCCCTCTGTGAAAAATTTATAAGGAAGATATGATAGTGAAATTCAAGGAAATAATTAAATGCGAAAAAAAGAAATAATTCTATAAAAAAACAGATTAACGAACCATGGATACTTGGGTTGTCTAAGCAATAGTATCAAATGGAATTTCATCTTTTGGAAGTTGTTGAAAGCCTTCCCACAGTGGTGTTATAAAGCATGGGAACCCCATTGGATGATATGGACGCACGTGCCATCCAGGAGCTGGTAAAGGATAATAGTCTATAGAAAGGAGATCATATGTGATTGTTGTTTTCCCCATTGACTTTTCTTGAAGGGCTTGTCCACTGGAGATAAGAAATTGCCCATGTGTTGTGATATGTGGAGATGAACTTCAAATCTAATTACTCAAACCTCCACCAGAAGGAGCATATTGATGAGTAGCATGCTAATAATGGCCTTGAACGGGTAATAATGTTGTTGCTGATGCTGAATTCCCTCAGCACACTTTTTAAACTAAATTTTTTTGCAGATACAGGATAATCAAACATGTTTCAATCAATATTCTTAAAAACAAACAGGAAAAACTACGATAGGATGTTTGATAAAAAAACATAGTAGGCTGATCAACAATACGCACAACACATACTTTTAAGGGCATTGAACATCGAATTTTTAATGAAGTCAATATTTGGCAATAAATATTGCTCACAGATAGAGAAAAAAAGGAAAAACCAACCAATGAATAACAAGAAGGTTGCTGACAATATTCTTTGAGGTGAAGCCCCAAAAATATCAAAGGATTTACTATTTAATACATTTCACTTCGATTCATGCACCACATACCACACATAAGTAATATAATTTGACAACATTTCATGCACTTGGTTGAAAGGTTGTTATATAATTTATACATTTAACAACATAATGAATGAAATGAATATCACTGAGCACCAGGAGCTGACAGATCTGTCTTCATATGGGTGGAGCTCTGACCCGAATACTGAGGATATTGAACTTGAGTCAATGGAATTCCTGGAATCCCTCAGTGTTGTGAACATTGAATCATTGAGTAAAATAAAACCTGACATACCTAAGGGATCCTTCGAGAAAAAGGATCGAGGAGGTGGTATGAAACAATGAAAATCTATGTTCAAATGAATATGCTATTATGGAAGTATAGAGGGCATCCTAATTCTGATACATCCAGTACTGTTAGAATATGTAATTCTAATTATAATTAAAATATATAATTCAAATCCTAAAAAATAGGGGTGTCCATTAAACCACATGAAGTTAGGGAATACCTTGCGTGGGGAAGGCTGGGTGGGGAAGGTCGGTGATGGTTGAGGATTGAGCAGAGATGGTTAGGGACAGTAGGGGTTGAGGAGGAAGGCCAGGGAGGGTGGGACACAGACGGGACGAGGGCGGAATGATGGGATGGGGGAGGTGGGATGAGGACGAGACGAGGAGGATGAATGGGGAGGCGGGATGGGGACAAGATGGGGAGGTGGGACAGCGAGGCGGGATAAGAGAGGTAGGACGGGGAGGGAGAGAAATGGGGATGCAGGATAGGGGATGCACAACAGGGACATGACGAGGACGGGACGAGGGAGGGAGAACTGGGGAAGCAGAACATGTGAGGAGGGAGGTGGGATCGGGATTCAGCCATATTATTAGGATTAATAAACTATTTTAATTTTTTACCTATCTCTATTATTATTGAAAATATATTTTAAAATAATTCCAAATGCTAATATTTTTAAATTGAATTTTGTTTATTTGTTACAAACTTTTGTTAAATATTTTTTTTAAAATTTTTTAGAATGGATTTGAAATTTTCTCATGTGTTTTCTTTTGAATATGGATGATAATATTTACAATATATTTATATTGGGTCATTCCTAATGACACTAATACCCTTTATTATTTCCACAATTAGTAAATTGGGTTTTAATCATGTGTAAATTCCAAAAAACTCAGCGAACATGTAAATAGATACACACACGATATTTTTTTTGTATGTATATACGTATTCATTCCAACAAATAATTTTCATTTAATAGTTATTTTAATTCGAATTATAAATATATATTTTTATTAAAAAATGATTTGTTGTTATACATATATATATTCAGTTGTTTGTATAACATTTAATTATAAAACAATTTATTAGAACAAAATTTTCTAATGGTAAAACATTTATTAGTAATAATAGTTATTATTAAGAGATTCATGTGTTGGTAAAAAAATGTTTGTATTAAAATAAAAAGATGACAGATTTAATTGTTAGTAAAATATTTGTTGGTATTGAACTATCAATTCCATAAAATATACCTATCAGTAAAAAAAATGTTGGTAATGAAAATTAATATTGAAAAAACCAAATATCTGTTGGAAATAATCATTTTCACCAACACATATATTATTTTTCACTAATTTTATGTTGGTAAAAGCCACTTTCTTTGTAGTGTACTCTGGTTTCCTGATTGGTTCCCAGATAGATTTCATGGTTGCAAGACAAGATAAGTGAAAAGGTCAAGTGCTAAATGGATGAGGTTCTTTGAAGAATGGATGATTGAATTGGATGTGGTTCAGGACCCTAGGAGGAGTTTTGATTGTATTTATTTATATTGGGTTTTTGATATTGAAACTCGAAACATACATTTAAATGTTATATATATTGTTCAGTTTTGATATTTTAATTTGTTATTTGGTTATCTCATGATTAAAGTATTTTTTAGGTTATGGTTATATTTCATTTGGTTGTCTCTTATTTATTTATGCTATGATATTACTCTTATAAAGATGGTATAGTCTCCACATTATCGACTATGACTCTCAATGATAGTCAGTAGAATCTGGCTTATGGAAAGTCACACCTAACATCATGTGACTAATCATCTTGGGGCATCGATGTGTGGAACCTGGGTAAGTAAATTACACATATAAAGTTTTATAAAAGACCAATAAGTGAAATTATATTAAACAAATTAGAGTGGGTCCCACCAGACACTCTTTATGTGTTGCAACCATCACAAACATTGCTGAACAGTCTATGAAGACACACTTGTTTGAAACTAATTTTAGAAAATTCATCACCATAAGAAATTCAAATCGATCAATAGATCGAAATATTTTGATCTGCTCCAAAAAAAATCAAATTGGTTCCCTTCAATATGTTTTATCCAAGACATCATCAATTTCATTTTTTAGTAAATTTAAATTCTAAAACACCCAGCCAATGATATTTGTTTTCTTTGAAAATATCATTTTCACATAGTTTGTTGAAAAAAATATTATTTAATGGTTGAATTTGGATACACGAGATAAAAATCCATTTATCTCAAATAATACAAACTCAAAAACAAAGAAAAACACACCCACATATATTTACAAATGAAAATATAAGTATGTCTATAAAAAATATTAATAATACCAGTATTACACTAGTCATTGAACCATTAAAATATGGGATGATGTCCCTTTTCCTAGAAAGAATTAGTCTTCCACCTTTATATTTATTTTATTATATATTTCTTAATTTATGTAGTTATTGAAATAACTCACCAATCCTAATGCAGCTGATATCCAAATAATACCAAGAGATTCTAATATAGTTGTTGTGATTTTTTGTGGTTGAAGAATTGTTGAAAAGAAAATTATTGAGTTTATTTGGTTTTTTTGTCCTTATAAAAATTGAATTCAAAATAAATTCATCTGATGCATAAGACGGTTATTTGTTATTATATATCATGAAAAAAAGTTATGATGCAAGGAGTGAGCATAAGAATGAAATTCCATGCCATAGAGTATGATATTGTACTATAGAAGTGGAATGAAGAAGGAGGCATATTCCACAACTAATGTCCACACTGTATCATTCTGACATCAGGTCAATATATTCTATATTATATTTATCCCTAATATAGTGAATTGGGAATTAGTATTATAATGGATACCATTCTATAGACCCTCATGCCAATGTATGTGTATCCATATATCTGTGGAGACTCAAACGAAGTTTTCCATTCCATAGTGACAGACCACATTGCATAGAATTCAAGATTGAATTTTAGTGGTACTTGGAATTTCAAGACCTATGATTTATAGTTATTTTACCATACCATAGCTAGGAGTATATATAGATGACTATTTAATAGTGTACAAATCACATCGTATAAATGATTTGACAGGTTTGGGGAGTCATTATAAATTTATTGACCAATAAAAAATTATACATTGTCTATGTTGTAACCTTATATGTAATTTTTAGAGAAACTTCTAGAAAATAGAAGTCTAATCCTTAAAATCCTTGACTATATCATAGAATCAATTTTATAGGGGTTATCGAGGAAGTTTGAGGGGGAATGTGGACTTGGATTCATATTTGAATTTAGGTGGTCATGAAAACATATTTTAGCTACCAATTTGAATTTAATAGACATGATTTAACATATCAAATGATACAAGGGTTGTGATTCAAGAAGGGCATTTGAATTTGAATATAAATTTAAAATACTAATTGGTTAATTAAGGCATGTTGAAAATTTTAATAGTGTATATTCTCAATGAAGAATGAATAGTTTCGAGATGAAGAAGCTTGGTCTATGAAAATCAGCATATATTGGATAGATCATTAATGATTATCTATAGGTTATAGAAGAATGGGTATAGAAACACCACATAAACAAATAAAGGATATGTTTGGAATGATTTAATCTAGCTGATATCAAGTCATTTATCATTCTAGTAGTATGGTTAACACTATCACACTCAAGTGAATTTTGGTAACATGAGTGCAAGGATAAACCCTGATCATTATACATTCAAGTTAAAACTAGTGGTTCATTAGATCTTCGAAAATTCTAAACCATGCCAATGAATCTCCTTATAATTTTCATATGTGAACATTATAAGTTTTCTTTTCCATTTAATTATGTGTGAGGAATACTGATCTAGATTAACTTTAACCAATGATAAGGGTTATTTCACTTAAGAAACATAAAAAATTTGAAAATCTAATTCTCCTATATCTCATTGAATTTTCAGTAATCTAGGAGGTTTCTTTTAAAGTGGTATAAGAAAAATATGATCCCCACATTATTGATTTGTTGTTTTAGGGATGATAATGTATTTTTCAATGTTTGAAGTGTTTTTCATTTTATTTCTGGGTCACATTATCGATAATGATAATTCAAGGAATATTATGGAGATTTCAATATTTTATGTTATCATCTATCACATATAAAAAGATAAGATGATTTCATACCTATTATCAATCAGTTTTCAAATATTAGAAATCATAATTTATGGGATTTTTCAAAAAGGTGAATTTATTTCTATGATAATATCCAAAAAAAGTTTTTTAGAATATGACGAAAATAAATTTATTCATTTATCCCAATTCAAAAGTGAGTTTTTGAAATTCAAAGGACTAAATATTTCTTAATAAATATATGAAAATATTTACAATATATTTGAAGGATATGAAGAGGTCAATAAAGGTAACATTCAAATTTAGAGACTTATGTACGCATATATCTGAATATATGATGATATATCTATTGATTGTTTCTTCACTAGTGTGAATGAATTGTTGTGTACAATCGTTGTCTATGGTAATAATCTATAAGATATTGATATTTTAAAAATAATTTGCATTTATTATAAGATAATTTTCTATTCTAAAGTCCCATATTTTGAAGAAAAAGATCCAAGGGACATTTCTCTTGATTATTTACATTGTTTTCTAATACATTATGAAATGAGAAAATATAATGCCATAAACATTTATGATATGCTAAATATTAAATTTCTTTTAAAACAAAAAAACTAGAAATATTTAACAATACGTAAATTATTGAAGAAGAATCTTGTTATTCTGATTCTAATTTTGATTTGGATTAGAAGTAAGATAAGTAAAAGTCTGTAATATATATAAATTAAGGAGAGTCAGGGGAAATTTTAAAGGTAATATTCCCTTAAAATGATTTATGTGTGGAATATTAAAAAAATTATATAAATTGTCCCAAGTTAAAATAAATTTGAGCCAGTCAGAAATAATAAGAAACAACAACAATATTCATTAATAATGGATCGATAATGTTTGAAAACTCACGGGTTTCATATAAAGGGATGAGAAATGATTTCTCTAAATTTAGGAAGCTAAATGTTTCATAGAAACACGATTGTGGAGAATGCATTGATGAAGAAGAGGAAATAAAAATACCAAGATAATTTGACGAATCAAATATGATTTCTTTGGTGAATAAATACGAATTACCAAGTGAAATTAGTTTTTATGTCAAGTAAAATAAGTAATTAGAGATGTAATTATTTATAAAAAGAGAACTCATAGAGTGTATCTAAATGATATCTAAGTTTGAATATGTAAAAAGAAATCTATATAAGGAAAATTAGTATTCTATATGAAATGAATCAATTCATAGTGATGATAAAATGATTTCATATAAAAAAATTGATTAATTCTATAAACTTGTTATTGTAAAAGAATTCAATAATCAATGTGGACTAATGAGAGAAATATAAATAGAAGGTGTTGGAGCTTTTACAAAAAAATTGGTGAGTATGAAAAAAAATTGAAATTTTCATTTGGAATCTATATAACTATAATAATGAATATAGAGACACATCACGTAAATACATGTTCATGATCATTATTAAATATTAGACGCAATTGAATAGAATCAAAATTAGACCTGTTCTATATCTGAGAAGAAGAATCATAATAAGAAGACCATGTTTATAGAAAAATCACTTTATTTCGAGATTCATGAAATTATAAGTGCATATAATTTAATTAAAAATATATATCAAATGTTCATAAAAAATGAGTTAAATGAAGTTAGAAGTGAATAATAAAGATTTTGGATATCACTAATATTTTGGTTTTCCAAATGATCAAGATTAATAGAGGGAATTTGGTTGAATTATTGGTTCATATTTCTGGACATCATGATGGTTTCAAGGGAAAATTTTCTACCTATGGTTATTATGGGAATTTAAGAGTTTTCATGCACATAAGGATGATTTTTTGGTTTAATTAAAAATAAAATTATGAATTTGAATGGTTTTATTGTAGAAATTGATGGGGATCCACGTCATTAAAAGAAAAAATACGTATGTTACATCCTAAGAAATATGGATTGAAAATTTAATATATTTCAACCATTAGAAGAAATTTTTGAGTGACATGAGAAGTGAAATCATCTTTATAAAGGGTGTCCTATTATGATACTAACCCAATTATGCCTAAAATATAGTTTTGATATGTTTAATAAGATAAGGGAGACAGAAAAATGGAAATATATAGTTTTTGAAGTTTCCCTCAAAGCATCGAAATGATCGTGTCCTTCAATTTTGAATATTTATTGTTACTCAAATATTATTGGGGATTTGAATCTCTTTAAAGATGTTAAAATTTTAAAAAAGGTTATAATACATTTTAAAATAATAGGCCAATAAAAATCAAAGGTGTTGGAATGATATTGATTTGAGAAGATCAATTAAAATCTAAGAGTACATTGTATATTGGTGGAAACAATATTCTTACTGTGTATCAATTCTGTGATTAAGGAAATGATGTGATCCTTCAGCAATATGGGAATGTTTTGAATATCATTAAAGTTATATTTTTCTTGATATGATGATAGTGAACTTGAGGTGATTTCATTCAGATTAGTGATACTAGAAATTCCTATTACTTGAGCATGAATAAAAAATTAAAATATGGAATCATGGACTTGGTCGTCTTGGAAAATACATTATGTGTAAAATTTTTAGTGGGAAATTTTTTAATGTTCATAGGTTTATAATAGAATGTAAATGACTATTTTCTACTTGTAAAAATAGAAATATTGTGAATACTTCACATAAGAAGGTTGAAATAAAACATACTCATCCTTTGGAGTTAATTCACTCTGAAATTTGTGGGACAATGATGAACTAATCAAAAAATGGATATAATTATATTATTTAATTTATTGATGAATTTATTCTCATAAAATGTATTATTTTTTATTATCATAAAATAGAGGCTCTAAAATGGTTCAAAAGTATCAATATAAGTGATGAGAAAGAGTGTGGTTACTCATTGAAGAATATTGAAATAGATAATGGTACTGATTATAACAGGTGAATATTTGAAGAATATCTTGAAAAAATTGTATTCGTCCTAAAATAAGTGCATCATATAGACCCTTAAAAATCATGTGGATGTAAAAAATAATAGAATTGTTATAGATATAGCTTAAATTTTTTTGTTATATCATGACACATCTCTTTATTTATGGAGTCAAGTAAATGGGGTGGTAATTCATATCCAAAATCATTGAATGTATAGGCCAAATTTTAATATTTCATCATATGAGATATATTAAAATAATTATCTATATTTGAAGAACGTAATATTGTTTTTCAACCCATTTGTTATTAAATATAAATGTGAAAATATTGAAATTTAAATGAAGATGCGTCAATGTTATCTTCCTAGGTTATCCTTCAAATAGAAGAAAATATCATTATTAAAAAAACAAACAAGAAATATAGTTGATTATTCTATTGAAAAAGTGATGTAACACATAAATAATGTGAATTATCATGAATAAGAATGTTCATGAAGTGACGAAGATAAATCTGTTTCAAAAAAAAAACAAAAATTTTAAGCTTCATAAAATAGCAAATGCTATGAAGAAGTTCATGTTAATGTAGTTTATTCAGATATTCAGGTGACAATGAACAATATTTTTCACTTCATCCACGGTTTAGAAGGAAATTTTTGGTTTAAAAAATCATTGTAAATCATTAACAATCGAGTCGGACTATATAATCATTGAGGAGAACAAGTAATATTATATTTATTCTTCATTTAAAAAAAGATATGTATAAAAATAAATAAAACATAATGAGTGGATCAATTCAATGAATGAATATATATATTAAATTTAGAAGAATTATACTTTGGGTTTGGTTCCCAATCCCAAAGAGAGTTACATTATTATATCCAAGTGGGTTTCCTAAAACAAGAGGAGTGAAAAAGTTGAAGTTGTGACAAATAAATTTCAATTGGTGTGTAAAGGATAATTATATGTTAAAGGAGTTGAATTTTATGAGATCTTTACACTTTTTCCAAGACATAACACCATAAAATATTTCGTACAATTATATCACAATATCCCTGTATGATATTTCTAATGGGTTTTAAGTTAACCTTCCACAATGGAAAATTAAATTATTAAGTGTATTTTGGGAGATGATGTGGTCTATTTCTTAGTGAATATGAGAATTGTGATTATAGGATAATGATTTATTTATATGTGCGAAACCAAGGACCCTTATCTTGGTAGTCTAATCTTGGATACTTCATGAAGATATAAGAATATAGGAATGGAGTAGTTGAAAAAAATCATTATATTAAATATTAAAACTACATATTTCTCATTGTCATTATTTAGGTAGTTGAAATTATTCTTCTATAAATGATGAATTAGTTGGTGAAGATTTTACTAAATAATTGAAAAATATTTTCAAAATTTATATACATGGGGATATGAGATAATTTGGTGGCATATTAATTTCTCAAGGAAAAGGTCGTATTTTTCAATCTCAAGAGAAGTATGCTAATGAAATGTTGATGAAGTATGGAATGACTGATTAAAAACTAGTTACTACACCAATTTCTGTAGAAACTAAATTTTATAAAGATGAACAAGGAAATTATGTTGTTATATGGGAATTTTGGAAACTTAATGGTAGTGTTCTATAATTGCCTATTTAAAGACTGTATTTCATGTATGGTGTTACTAATTATTCCTAGTATCAATGTGTATAAAAAGCTTCCCATTTGGTGGATATAAAGAGAATAATTAGATATATAAAAGGAACATTGAACTATGATTTTAAATATGATTGAAAATGAAATCATGATTTGTTTGGTTATTCGTATGTATATTGGGAAGGAAGTGTTGATGATAGAAAGTATACATATGGTGGAGATATATTTCTTGGAGAAATATGTGTTTGTTGTTTTACAAAGTATAAAAATCTAGTAACCTTGAGAACTTGAAGGATAGAATATGTGAGTTCCACCAATGACGCAACCCAACATATTTGGATGAAGACTCAGTTAGAATATTTGAATGTTGAAGTGGATTTCCCAATACTTTTGGGTGTGATAAAAAAAAGTGATATTAATCTTTCAAATAATCTAGCCCAGTATTCAAGATCTAAACACATTGTTGTTAAATATCACTTCATCAAAGAGATAGTTGAGAAGAATGAGTTGATATTTTAATTTTTTCTTATAGGGGAGAATATTACAGATGTGTTTACTACGGAACTCTCAAAAGAATACTTTTTGAATTTTTGGATGATGTTTTGTGTTCAAGATTAATCTTTACAAGTCTATTATATGTTATTATTCATCCCCTTTCTCTATATTTCATTGTATATTATTTTCATAGGGAGGGAAAAATTAACATCATGAATTTTTCTTTAATGTTTACTTATTATTTTTTTCAAAAGGGGGAATATAAAATATAAGGGCAGTAGCCATTAATATGTGTTACCTTTGAGGGAAATTATCTATTTAAAGGAAGAATATATTTAGATAGTGTTATTGAAAGAGGTATTATTAGATTTTATCATGTGTAAATTGTTTTTATAATTTTTTATTAGTGGTTATAGATCTTTTCCATGTTTAATGTTTTGATGAAGTTCCGATTGATTTTTGTGATGTTCTATTTTCTGTAGCTATATATAAATCGCTATCATATGGAATAAATGGTGTTATTTATTCAATGTTATTCATTCATAAACCATGTTTTTTAAAATGTGTTTCGAATTATTAGATGATGATCTATCACTAATTTTTCATAATCTCAAAGTGATTTATTATTCCTTGTTTGACAATAAAATTGAAATGGGTAGATTTTTTATCCCAATATATACTATAATGGGTGTTTTTATTGGATAGGTCAAAGAATTGGTGAAAAGGATATGATTGTGTGTGTCAGCTTTTTTTATATCAAATTAATTCTGTTGATTTTTCATCCATATCTTAGGGATTATATATACCATAAAGGGGTTTATGATGCATGAAGTTAGTAGAAGAAAAGAATTACACACTACAATTAATGGTATTATGCCTTATAAGTGTATTTGAGAATGATGGCCTATGCTGAAACTGAGGTCTATATCCTAGACTGCTGACATCAAGTCAGGCTATATTGTATTGCATGTATCCAGGTTATGGATATAGTGGAATTATAAGTAGAATATATAATGGTCGATAGGAACTCACAACAACGTATGTGTATCTAGGTTGAATATGACACTCAAACTAAGTTCTACATGCCATAGTGAATGAAAATGATGCAACAAAGGATTTTTTTTGTTTTAGGGGTTTTAGAGTTATTAATAAATCCACATCATAGTTTTTTTACCCAAATATATGAAGTTATATATAGAGGACTATGCCAGAGTAGATAGACCACACTATGGAGATGGGTTGACTAGTTTTGGGATTCACTATAAATTTAATGACCTTTACACCATAACACTTTGTCCACATCGTATCATTGTTTAGTCGTTGTTTAGAAACCACTAAAAACAATTATGTTATACTATAGTGTCCTTGGTCACACAATAGAATATATTTTATAGGGTTTATTTGGGTTGTGCATGAAGGAATTATGACATGCCTTCATATTCAAATTTGGGAGGTTATTTCATAATTTTTAACTGTCAATATAAATTTATTGGTCAATATTTAAGATGGGATATGATCGGAGGGTTACGATTCAAGAAGAGGACATCAATTTGAAACTATATTTCATGTCCAAAGTGGATGAATAATCGAATGATATACATATTTGAGTAGTGTGGATTATCTATGAAGAAGAATGATTTTATAGATAAATATGTAGGGTCTTTTCCAATTCAATCAAATTGAATAGATCTTACTTGAGTATCTATAAGTTGAATAAGAAGAGGAAAAGTATGAATGAATCAATAAATAAAGGCTATGTTTGGAAGGATTTATTCATTTTTTATATCATGTTACATATCATTATATATGTATATAAAACACTATCCCAATTCACAAACATATTGTTACATGAGTATAGGGATAAAACCTTCTTATTTCATATATCTGCTAAAACTAGTGCTTTGTAAGATCTCAGTGGAATCTGAATCATTACATGGAATAGACTTCCCATTTTTCAAGGGTGGACATTGAAAAATTTCTTTTCCCTTTATGAATGTGTTTTTTTTGTGAAACATATTCAAAACAACTCATTACAAGGGCTATTTCACTAATAAAATCAAAATATGTTTGAATAAATTTTTCACCCCCACTCAGTGATTCTTCACTGAATTTTGAGGTGACGTTTCATAATCCCTATTACTTTTTCTTCATCTATAATTGTATTTTCTACATCAAAAACATGTAACCAAGAAAAATGACCACTCCTTGCTGTTAAACCACTATCAGATGAGCCTCCCCAATATGTCTCATGCATCTATTACCTCAAAATTAATTTTTTCCAATCTATCTATTTTTTATCCCCATATTCCAAAACATTTTAAGACAGTTACTGATGAAAAACATGGCTAATATACCATATCTCTATCAATTCTACAACCAATACCCCTCAATATACAATGCCACAGTCCTTGTTGTGATTGTTAAAAATGTTGATGAAAAGTGATTGATGATCTTGATTTATGTGGATTTCAATAAGATTGATATGTACTAACCCAATAGAGAATCACCTTAGCCAATTTTATTACATGTGCTCCATGATAATTCAACCTCTAATAGGGAAAAGGCACCAGACTGACACCAATAATCCCTAAACTATAGAGGGGGATATAACATTCAGCAACTGAAAACATAAATTCATTCCAATGTATGGGAAAAACATTATATGGAATAACACTGTAAAGGAAAAAGCCTAAAAGGGAAATACAAATATTGTTGAAAAATAACAATGGGAAACAAATAATTGGCAATGGAAGATGACTCATTTCTTAATGGAGTCCCATAATAAAGTCTTCCTATAACAATCCTAACATGTACCACTATCTAATAATGCACATTGGCTCTACTATCTAAACTGGCTCTACATAACCCATCAAGAATAACTATCCGTTAAATATCTACACAAACAAATCACATGTCGGTACAAATCCCATCTAGGGAGGAATACAAATATACCATATAAGATATCCCAAAACAAAAATTGAAGAAAAAAATTAGTCATATCTAAACCAAAATCCCAGCGAAATTAAATTTAGAGTATGAAGGGAATAGATATGCACTTAGGTCAAGACATCTATTTAAAAGGAATTATTCCATTATTCATGGATAAACTCTATAAAGTGATACATCACATAGTAAACAAAGAAACTAGATAAATAAATATCATAGAGACATAAGTAGAATGTTTTTTCCATTGTATCTCCTAGAAAGTTTGTATGCAGTCCATATCACAAGACTCAAGACATCTAAATCCACGTCGTCATAACTACCCAAACCTCATAACAAGCATACAACCTCTTTAAAATATTTCATAGGAACGTGTGAATGATATTCTATAAGAGGGGGGATTTATGTTTTAGAAATTATTAAAAACCCAACCTCCTATATTTAAATTAAGAGTAACTAAATAAAAATATATAAAAATAACTGTTTATGCACAATAGAATAAAAATGTACAATAGTTTTATTTACTAATGTGACAAAATATAAGAAAACATGCAACTACATTTTTATAAAATAATATAATAAAACAGATAACTCCTCAACTATGTGATTTATTCACTCTCACCCAAAGAGATAAGTAATTCTATATACATGACATTGGGTATCCATAATTATAAAGCTATTTATAGAATTTTATTCCAATCATTGGAATCCATTGATTAACCATATCATAAAATATCCATCTTTCTATATGAAGCTCTTTATCAACATTTGATCTGATAATCATCCACCTCCTTTTCCCTAGGATCCCTTGATCATCATGATCGAAAAAACAAAAATTACAACATAAAACATAGAGAATTTATGACCAAAAACTCATAATATATTCAATAATAAAAAATAAGTATTACTATATGAAGTACTCTTTGTAAAAAGACATTACAAACATCAATTGGAAACATTATATTGATGGATATTCAGTCACTACTTCTACATAAGGATATGATCTTATTTATTGATATTTTTATAAGAAACATTAAATATTCAAACTCCTTATATATCGATGTCAGTTCAAATGGCATCAGACACAATGTCTTTTTCATTGGAAGGGTAAAAATTATCATCACTTTGTCTAATGGTCATTAGATTCAACATTATTTCAATGATTTGTATAATGTTTAGTCAAATAGGATTAGAATATCTTTTTCTGGTTTACTATTTATATCCCCATATGATATATTGAGTATACCATTATCCAATATACTTAGTATATCTACGTCTAATAGATTTGCTATATATTCATCTATAAAATAACATATGTCTGCATCCTGTAAATTGAGTATTTTTCCATATGGTAAATTAAATATAATATTTCTGGTTAAATTAATATCGTCCATCCTATAAAATCAAAACATTCATAATGATAAAAATTTATATACGACTACATTGTACAGAAAAATAATATTAGAAGTAGAAAATTAATGTGTGTGAATTGTGAATTTAAAAATAATAATAGAAAAATGTCTTTTGACACTAAATATAAATGTTTTCCAGGGAACCGTGCCTCACAGAGGAGTGCATATTAATTGAAATATTGTCAACCTTTATTAGAGGAGTAACTTGTAAAATATCTATTAGGAAAGATATTAACATCAATAGGGGGAGGAACCACACCTAGTCATGTGGGGGAGTACCATCTCCTCCAATAGTATGGGTGACCCACATCTCCTAAAGTTTCAGGGGTACCGGAATCATGCTCATTTGGAGGACATACAGAATATTTTTGGAATGAGAATATGTTGATGGGGTTGCCAACTCTATAAGATGTTACTAGGGGTTAACAACCCCATTTTTACTCCATCATTCTCATCACTATCCTAGTCATTGTCTATATAGTGTTATTGAACCACATATACTGACACATATTAAAAAATTTCAATAGATGATGAAGAGATATGTAATTTCAAAATATATGTGGATAATAATTCAGAACAGATCAATTGTTTTCCCAATCCTGAAAACCAGTTGAATAGATATATGAAAACTATAAAAGGACACATTGAAAATGACATGTACATTTATGTATACTGAATGTAGGACCTCCAATTATATACTGCTACCGTAAACACATGTATGGTTAAACTACTTGGATTGAAATTTTATGTTCATGATTTGTATGTCTAAGGGACTATCTAGGAATGTCCTCTAACACACATCAAGGTGTGTAATAATACACTATGTGTACGCCCAACTTATAAACTATGTACTTCAATAAGTGTCATAAGGTGTGCACTCAATTTCACCACATGTGATGTCTTATAATAATACATGAAACTTACTTATAGGACACACACTAGAACAATCGGTGATAATACATAACATTTATTTTTCAGTAACATTCCATATGATATTTAATTTCAATAAAAACCCTAGTAGCCATAATATAAAAACTACACATAATGTTGTTATAGAATACACACCAATTAGTATGGAGTTTTTTATTTTCTTCTTATATTGTGATTACTTCCACTATATTCTTGGTTTATAATAAATATAATAGTATATGTACCATTTTCAAAGTCGAAAACCACATAAGGGTCCCCATAGATACTCTCTAGAGAGTCCTCTGCATTATTTGTTATCATTTAATCACTGCAAAAAATGCATTTGATGTAATTATTTTTTCTACTGGTGGGGATTTTCTTATTATGATAACTCATTTAGTTTTCTATAATAACAAAACCATATATTTAATGGTAAAAAATCATTTATTGGTGGTTATTTTCTTTTAGAATCAATTTTATGACTTGTATTTATTGAATTTATTGGAGGTTGTGATTTTATTTAATAACTGTTTTCTTTAAAAATAACCAAAAAATAAATAAATAAAATGAAGCTAACCATTTCTAATATATGTAGTGGTGTATATGTTTTTTGGTTATCTATATTAACAACTACTTGTTATAATATTAAGAAATTTATTTAACAATAGATTATATAAAACACCGCAAAATAATTATCATAAAATTTATTTTTTGAAATATATTTAATAAAAAAATATAAATATAAAGAGTCTAAAATGAAATAAACTAAAAAAGAAATTCATAGTAAAATCATCATACATACATCATACATCAAAAATGTGTTGTCATATATATATATATATATATATATATATATATTCTGTCAAACCTCAGTAATCATAACCTTAGTCAACTTAGAACCATAGTTAACCCATACCTCAGTCATCAATATATACATATAAAATATGTCCAAAAATAACCCATGCCTAATATATGTACTCCCCTAACCTCTAATTCAACCATATGCCTCCAAATTATCTAATCAATGGGATCTAACCACATCATCTCTTCTATTGTAACAAAAAAGATGATAGAAATTAAAACTAAACATAAATCATCTGAATTATAATAGAGTCATTGAAAAGTTTTTAACATTACACATAATATAAAAACCATTGTGACTTCCTTTTGATGAATTTCAAGAATTATATTTCTTAACCTCTTACGTACATTATTGTTCTATCACCTACAATAAAAATAAGATAATTTATGAAATGAAAATGAAAATAGAAAGGACACATAATACATTCAAACTGTTTCACATAAAATTTGTATTTTTGTTAATCAAAGAGAATAAATTTCAACATTAAAAAAATAATATATAATAAATGTTTTTTAAAAAACATAAAATTATATATTTAATTTATGATTCAACACATTAAACTTAAAAGGTATAAGTATATAATAATCAATTGAATTTTAAAATTGAAGTGCAGCATGATTTAAATTATTTTAATAAAAAAATTAATGACTTTGATAAGAAAACAAAATATTTATTTTAAAAATAACTCAATAGTGTTTCTACCATGATTTTATGTCAATATGAGGTCTTTTTCAATAGTTTTGATCATTACACACATGTTTTAGTGCTCTAAAATACTAAAAATGTGCTTACATACATCCTAAGAAAACCATGAGTTAGAATTATGTGCCATCATTTTCAAAATTTTGCCAATAAATATTAAAAAATTTCCTTTTATTTCATGTAAATCCATTGTTTTTTCTTGATTTTACACCCTAAAAATGTGTTTAATGGCTTTGGTACCTTTAAAAATAGTTTAAAATGTCAAACCTACTACACAACAAGTCAGAATGATGTGATTTCTACGTGTGCACATCAAAAAAACTCAATGATGGTTGTCCCATGATTTCATGTCAAAATGAGGTTACTCTCTATGGTTTTGATAGTAACACCCATGTTTTAGTGTTTTAATAAACTAAAAATTCAATTATGGGTATTCATGGAAAACTACAACTCAAAATAAGGTGTTTTTAGTTCCATAATTTCAAGAATAATTATATGCTCATTTTTTATTATTTCATAGAAATTTTACATCATTTTTTAAATTTTAACCCTCCATCCCATGTCTTTAAAGGCATTGGTACCTTCAAAAACGATTCACTGAGTCCTCTTGACTACAACACACATCAGATTGACGTGTTTTCTATGAATATACATAAAAAATAACTCATCGGTGGATTTACAATTATTTTACATCAATATGAGGTTTTTATCTATTATTTTTACCATTACCCTCGCGTTTTTACAATTTAATACACTTAAATAATTTTATAGGTATCCCAAAATAATCATATCTTAGAATGAAATTACATCAGTTTATATATATCAAAAATAAATGTTCAAAAATTTCCCTCTAATTTTTTGGAAATATGATAATTTTTCCTAGTTTTGACCCCCTAACATACATTTTTAAAGGCTTTGATACCATTAACAACTATTTATCGAGTCACATTGTGTAAAAAACACATAATATTCTCATTTTTTATATGTTTACACATAAAAAATAAATCATCGCTAGTTTCCCCATTGTTTCACATCAATATGCGGTATTTTTCTATGGTTTTGACTGTTATATGCACGTTTTATTGTTTTAATACACTAAAAAAATGTTTACAAGAATATCAGGTAAATAGTAAATTTGAATGATCTTCCATCAGTTTTTACATTTAAAAAATCAATCTTCATTCGTTTTCCTCTGATTTCAAGTCAATTAGATGTCATTTTTTTCTGATTTTGATCCCTTAACACACATTTTTAAGGCTTTAGTACCTTTAAAATTTTCTTACTATGTCATTCAAACCAAACCACATGTCATATTGACTTTATTCATTGATTACATATTAAAAATAACTCAACTGTGGGTTTCCATTGATTTCACATCAATATGAAGTCATTTTCAATGGTTTTGACCATTACACAAATGTTTTAGTGTTTTAAAACAGTAAAAATGATTTTTCATGAATCCCAAAAAAACAATAAGTCATTATGACAGGAATCTGGTTCCTATATTTTGAAAATAACACTATTTTCATTGCACACTGATTTCATAGAAAATTAATGTTTTTTATTACTTTTGACCCACTATCACATGATGTTATCCGCTTTGGTATGTTTAAGAATGGTTTACTAGGTCATTCTGAACACACAACATGTGAGATTGGTATATTTATATGAATAAACATAAAAAATAACTCAATGGAGTTTTTTCCACAATTTCACATAAATATGATGTCTTTTTCTATGGTTTTGACCCTGACACATAGGTATTAGTGTTTTAATACTCTAAATATGAGTTTATGGTCATGTTGGATAAACCAAAATTCCAAATGATGTGTCTTATGTTACATTTCAAAAATAAATATATGTCATCTCCTTTGATTTTATAGTTATCTGATCTTATTTATGGGGTTTTACATCAATATTTTTTTTTAAACCTCTAGTATATTAAAAATTGTTTACTGAGTCATTATGGCTAGACATTATGTCGGATTAACATGTTGTCTATATGTACACATCAAAAATCACTCAAACGATGTCTTAATAAAATTTAAAATCAATCATATGTTATTTTATAAGGTCTTTATTGTTATATCATAAGAGTTACTGTCGTAGGAAGTGTGTGTGTGGGGGGTGAATTGTAGCTTAAAAACATTAAAATAAACACAAAAGAGAATATATTTTTATGTAAAAAGGTCAAACATAATGATAATTTGATGATATGTGAATCAAAATTAGAATTAGAAAATCTCTTATTATATGATATAACTTTAAATCAATTTCACAGACAAATCGTTAATGTTACATTTTTTGAAATATAATTGTACAAACTGACGTTCTATTGCATTCACAACAGAAAAAAAAACTTTAACAAATAATAAATTAAAATCTTATATAAGTTAGAATTAATTTAATGCATTAATAAATGAAATTACCATTTAACCAATAGTGTTTTGCTATTTAGAAAAATCTAACTAAAAGTATCAATACTTTTATACTTACTATATGATCTATATTTTCATACTAAAAAACCCCTTGATATGATCATCAATATCTCTATCTTCTAATCCCTTAAAATCCTAATATATGATGATTACACTCAATACTCCGGGACTTGGAATACCTCTAGATAATTGATCTTATTCACCTATAGCTTTCTAACACTAGAAACTGTCAATATCTACAATGATGGAACAAGAGATTACAAAAGAAATTTTTTTATAAGGATATAAACTCCTCAAAAGGATTCCATATAACATCAAATCTCTAAATTATAATAAAGAATAAGAACAATAATTTCACTTATGGTATGATTTTAAAGAGTTTTCATGCAAATTATAACTTACTCTAACTATTATAATGACATTGTATTTATAGGAAAATCTCCTAAGATCATACTTCAGAATTAGTTGCAGTGGACTCAAACAACCTTCAATTGATAACTCATAATGATCTGAAATAACTAAATGTACAACATCATTTTTTTAGAACCATTACAATGTTAAATTTCTATTCCATCCAATATAAACAAATCTATAAAATATTATTATAAAATTTGGATAATCCAATGGCCTTTCTTATTTATTTTTAATTTGATAAACTAAATTAGGATCGGTATGATGTATTGGTATCTGTGACAGTCTGACGGTAATGACTTTTTTTGGTCTAGAAGGCAACACATAAGGTTAAACACTATTTAAAACAAAGGACAATCTAATGGATTAGATTCACCTTTAGTTTGATGGATAAAATTGAATAATAATAAACGTATACATTCATAATACATTAGTATCATTTCTATGTACCATAAAAAGTAATGTTTTCAAAAAAACATACTAAAACACATACAATATAAAATATTAGTAAACATAATTTTAATAAGTTTTTTGTTTTTTCTAGAAGTATTGGAATGGAAAATTAATAATAAAGACTTCTAACACAACAGTATACCCATTTTCTGGAAAGAAAAAACACAATAAGAAAATTGTTGTAATAACAGTGAAATACTTAAAACCTTTTTTCTATAATTTTTTAATATAAACATCATATAATAACTCATCATGAGCTTAAAACAACATCATGTCTGATGGAAAGTATTATATCTTTGGGATCATCTTCTTAACAAAAGTATTTAATATGTATTTCTTCCCCTTATATAATTCACCCATTAAAGTTATCCAGTTACAATTCTTAAATACATTATCCCCTTTAAAAAGCATTCATAAACTTATCCCCCTTTGTGATTTTCAAAGAGAAATATGGAATGTATGTAACCTGAAAATTTAGTAAAAGATGACATGTAAAACAATTTTCATGGGAAATAACTAGGTGTTTATGAATGAAATAAAAGAACATACATCTAATAGTAAATAGATAACATTAAAACACAAGTTATTGGAAGAAAAAACATTAAAATTTACTGAAAATTTAATTGTTGAAAAATTTACATCATGAGTTCAAAATGAACATGTGTTCATTCTTTCTTCACTAGATTCATCAAAATGGACATAATCTTTTTGAAATCATCGTGATCATGGTGAAATTATTACATCAATTATTTGAGCTATCCAAATTGGTCTTCCCACATATCCGACTTCTAAACCTCTGAAGTGAGACTCTCAAATTCCTAAAACATATTGTCATTTTATTCTTTTATAAGAGTCATTTCAAATTCATAGGTTTTGAGAGAGTTATTCTACAACTCTAAACTATAAACCTTTTGTTTAAGAACATTGACTTATTCAGTCTTTTCATCAATTTAGTATCTAAACTAATACAAGTAATTCACTCTATATTATACATCAATAGATACATTTTCAATATTATATTATATTTATAATGAAATTTTATTTACTTGAACTAGTTGTTATTCCTAGTATCATAGGAAATTTTCAACTTGATTTTATCACTTAACAATTTGATTGTGTGATCTCTTATGAGTTGAAGAATTTTCTTGAAATGTTTTTCAAATATTCCTCAATATGGGAAACTGATTTTTCGAGTAATTTTAGAGATTATAATTTCCCATTAAAACTACTCAGAATATGTGTACACCTCGCCTCAATATTAGTAAAATATGGAATGGTATCGCTTAAATAATAATGTTTTGTAAAATAAATTCAAAACGTTTCTATGAAAATATTTCCTCTAAGCTAGATGATTAAGATGATTCTCTTAGTGGTTTTTTTGTCTTGAAGATTTAGCATTAGGGTTTTCTTGTTCTGAAAATTTTTATTTTCATTTCCTAGAATCAGTCTTCTTTTCTGAAACTTATACAACATCCATATTATTATCTTATTCTAGATTTTCCGAAAAATTTGTATGTTATCATGGATCTTCCTCTTTAAATTTAAAACATGACTTTACTTGTAGATTTGAAGACATATTTTCTTATTTTATTAAATAATATTATTTTTGTTTTAACCCTTGTATTTTAGCGTCCTTATCATATTATGATGTTAATGCTGATGATGGTGAACATTCTATTTATTTCTTCTCTTTTTCTATTCATCTGTGTCAGTTTTTTCATCATAAAACACTTATTCTTTTGTTTAGTTTACGTATTTCTCTAGTTGTTAATATTTTTATTCCTCATCTTATTTATCTTCTTCGACATTTTATTCCTCTTCTACTTCAACAATTTCTTTTTCTAACTACCATTATATTACGAGATCTCATTTTCCAACATTCTTTGAAATCGAATCATTTTCCCGTGTTGATTATTCAGCCACATGTTTCCATTTTTCCTTATCTACTACTGAGATATCCATTGACGAAAAAAAAAATCATTCCATAAATTTCATACATGAATCTAGAAAGAACAAATCAGTATGAGGAACTAGTAGAATTTGATTTTCTAATTCCCTTTGAACACTTTTAGGGAAACCATCATAGAATATTTCTTCTACAATCCGAATATTATTCTTATTTTTCTTTTATTATTCATTAAACTAATCATCATCCTTAATATTTAAGGATAATACCTTAGCCTTATCAATTCCAAACTCTACATCTCTGGGATTCCATTTTTCCTTTTGTTGAATTATCTTTTTGAATTCCTCATCCCATATTTCATTTTATTTCTTTTTCTTCTTTGGTGGGGAATAATTTCCCTTTATTTTATTTTTATCATCCCTTATCTTCTCTGAAGTTTGGGATTCAAAGACAACACCATCAACCTTCTCAATAAACTTCTTTGAATTTGAATCAGATACCATCTTCATTATTGAGATAGTATCGTCATCAATCAAAAAAAATTCTCTCATTGGGAATGTTGTATTATCAACCATAAAACGTTTCATAATCATAACAATTAACTTTTTAATGAAATAAAGAAACATAATGATCTTTGAATTTATCATCAAAATCCGGATAGCTTCCATCAAAGTGAAAAGAAATTTATCTAAGATAACATGCCACATATTTATTAATAAATAAGAAAAAATATATATATGATACCTTTAATGTCCGCCTATCACCCTTCCTAGATATTAGAAACCCCTACATCCATAATTCTACCACTATATAACTTAGTTACATATTCAATCTTTTTCTTAGATTTTTCATAACATGGGAAAAAGAAGGTTCTGACTTCTATTTTTTACATGATCCAAATTTATTCAGTGACTTATATGAGGGTAAATATGATTCACCTACCAAAGGAACTCCAAATAAATTTGCAACATTCTGGTATGAAAGTTTATACTTCATAGTAAAAAATGGAAATAGACTTGATCATTTTCTTTTTCTGAAAAAACACATCAGATGCATAAAATTACCTCATAAGATCAGGGTATTCATAATAAAAATACTTATAATGTTTCTCTACAGATATATTATAAAAAATGTAATGAAATAATCCTTTTGAGAATAGAATTGTATCTATCAAAATAATATCTCTCCACAAGACATCCATGGAAAACATTCAAATTAATACCATCCTACATAGTTTCCATCATACTAGAATGTGTACTAGTAATTGGAAAAGATCAAAATCAATTTGACTATTCTTCTTAAGGGGTGACTAGAGTTGGTAGAAAAAAAGGTGAAAACTGATTTCTGTCAACTGGATTTATTTGAGGGTTACATCAACTCGACATGGGGTCTTCGTTATTAAGCCATATTGGGAGTTCTGGATCATCAATATCTAAGAATTCACCTTTTATCTGATGATGATTTTGCTCATGCCTCATTGTCGGAGTCTCCCCTATGTGATAATCGTCACTTAAGTCTCTTTTGATGGAAAATCTACATTGATAATGGTTGTGATTTCTTGCATGCGACGGTGTGGATTCAACTTCCACTCCTTCCACACCCATTTCTAAATCCATCCATCCTAAAAGGTATTGGTGACATGATCGGTTGTTTTCTCGGAATTGACGATAATACTTTTTTCATGAAGTAACTCGGTATTCCTTGTCTCTGCATTGAGATGGACCTCTCTGTGCATCTCTATAATTTTCTTCATCTCCAGGTGGAAGGTGTGTTTTTTTTGGGAAACACATTCATTATGAGGAAACATTTGGTTTTTGTTCATTTGGTTACTGACAAGGCCACTGGCCTACTTTATGATCTCAATGTAGGATGCGATGTTTCAAGGGACCAACAGCTCAGCCTAATGACACTATTGCTCCCACAGTCCCTCAGGATATTGTTGGAATGCCTCAGTCTGGAGTTGGAGTGCATCCAAGATCTCTATCAGATGGTTATCACCCACCCCCACCCTCTCGGGCATCCAATGGGACCCATCCATTGTGAGCCTTGGCATGCCCTCATCGCATGATGCTGGTCTACCATGTTCTACTGCTCATGCCCCACCTTTTGTACTGAAGGCGCTTCAGCCGAGGTGATAAAAGAAAAGTAAGGGCATCACCGTTGTGGTTTCAGGGAGTGTCGGACCTTCCTATTCCAATGTTGTTTTTAGTATGGTGGATGACATTGATGGGTGAAGGGATGACCCTAATGGGAAAAGAGATGACCTAACACCGCAATGTTTTCCAACAACCGATAGAGCCAAAGGGAGTGCCCCTGTTTCAGTATGTGCATCTGGGGAAAATGTGGAACCCATTACTAGGACCAATCCCAAAAGAAAGCCAACATTGATGGGGAATATAAGAGATCTGTTCAATCGGGGTGTTTCCTCTTATGTCAATGTCAGGTAGAAAGTTGGTTGGTTGGTTAGGATGCGTACTCGCTCCATCATCCTTGAATTTGGCATTGCTACTGATGATTCGATTCTTTATTATGAGAGGGAAGAAGATGTTTCTGAAGGTATGAACGAAGTTGTTTTTTGGGTGTAACATGTAGTTCTCAGTCAACCATTTTTTTGAGGGTTTGTTTTGTCTGAAGTTTTCAATGGTGGATCCCCTTGGGCATTCTTTGGTTTGGTTATCACTCAACCATAAATTTATTTATTTTAAAATCAAAAAAAAATTGGTGATGAATTTTGAAATCATATCTTTTTTAAGTGTGTGATCCAAAAGAAAATGGGTTTTTTCAATTTTTTATTAGAAAATGTGGTATGTGATGGGTTTTTACTTCGGGAAATGGAACTTCTATTTTCACAAAATATTTTTGTTTTTATATAACTCGGGTCATAATGAGTCAGTGTGAGTTTATCCAAAACACATGAGCACAAAAACATCTAGCTATGATATATTCATATTTATTAGTGGAATGGGATGCGGATTATTGTTTACTAGATGACCAAGACATTAAATCTTATAGTACAAGATGACATGTTTTAGATGTAAATTTTCTATCCATTATACACCCAAAAAACCCAGCATTAAAAAATTATTTCAAAATCATTTCCAAAAGAATAGAATAGGCCTAAATCCATAGTTCACTTAAGGTGATGAAAAATTATGTTAAAATATTTACGATGTGATTATTTAGGACTATCTTAATATATTTAAAATAATAAGACAAGAAACATTAAATCTGTATGACCAGATGATAAGTATGTTAAACTTCTAATCATCCATCTAAAAGTCTTTTGATCAACTTGTTTCTCAGCTTCATTAAAATCTAAATTATTGAAGGTTTTGATGGGAGTAATAATAATTTTAGTGTTGTCAAAAATGAATTTTTTAAGAAGAAGTTTTATATATTTATGTTGAGATAAAAAATTTCTTTATGTATTTTTTTGAAATTTAAAACCCTATAAGGTATATTAACTCACCCATAATACACATTTAAAACTCAGACTTCATAATATCCAAAAAGAATCAGTTAAAGATATTCAGTTAAACCAATTACAATTCCATCAGAATATATTTGTTCTAAAGACTCGTAAATTTCAAGGAAATTTTTTTTCTTAAATTCTTTAGGATTTTACGAGTACGCAGTTTCTAACTGCACCTGATTTCGAGGCCCGATGTGCCCGGAATAAATTTCTGAAGTTTATCTTGGGTAAATTCAGTGAATGGCTGAGCAGGTTTTTATATCTTTTGAACTGGTGCTCATAATCAAAATCTAAGGGCACCAATGAAACCACAGCGGCGGTAATTTCTTAAGAGGACCTTTACAAAAGGTGCATTTTCTCGGGATGAGTTGTTAAAATTTGGGGATTAATAAAGTATTATATAAAAATTGTGGTACAAACCTTATTCCTAACTTATGTGGTTTTATCCTACATGGGGAAGTTAGGGTGAGACCCACTGGCACCTTAACAACCCATGTGAGGATAAATGTGAGGTGGGCCCACACGAGCCCAAACCCTTCACATTCCCCATAACTCCTTAAACTCTCCATTAAACCCCCTTGTATTTAATTATGTGACTTCTCCTCTTCCAATTTAATAATGCCAACACACATTAATTTAATTAATTGAACCTCTTTAATTAATTGAATTATGTGTTTGAATTTTATAAATTTGAAATTCTTGAAAAAATAATATAATAAGGGGAGGCCTTATTTTATTTGGTTAGTTTTTGTTGTGTGAGGAATTTTTCGAGAGAGATCTTTCTTCATTGGAAGATCTTCATCCTCCCACGAAGAACTTCAATCCTCCCGTGAAGAATGTCATCTCTTCAAGCGAAGAACAACTTGGCGACTGTCACACAATCATCATATTCTCTCTGTGATGAAATAGTAGATGACGTTTCCTTGGGTGCACACCGACGATGACGGGAACAACGCCATCATCCACGGTGCTTGACAACCGCGAACTTCTTATGAGGTAGGGGTGTGTTTATGAATGAGAAACATTGTTTTCCCTTCCATGTTATTGGTTCTCTCAAAACCATTTTCTATCGAACTAATGCTGAAGGAATTGGACCAAACTAACACGGTTTGATTCCTCCGCCATTGTTGTTGTATGGTGTTCTCCAAACGTTCTTGTGCGGTGAATCAAGGAAAGTTTTTGGAGCTGATCGGAGGCCCGAAAACATCGGAAATGGCCTCGGAACATCAGGACGTCCTAGGAATGGGAGTTTGGTAGAAAACGGATCATCAGAACAAAGGAAGGATGCCTTGGGAGGCATGCGGGCTAGAGGCATCATTTCTGGAATATTCCAGTATACACAGTGTGTGCTTCCAAAGCACACGCTGTGTAGTACAAGCATTCAATAGCAGAAGTAACGGACATCAGAAGACATGACACACGGCGTGTGACACCGGTCACACGGTGTGTACTGTCCACACAGATCGACAGAGGAGACTTCGATGGACATGACATTAATTCAAGGGAAATACATGGACACGGATAGAAATACATGACCACAAGGCATGGTGTGTGTTATCTTCATTAAAAGGAATAAGCGGCTTCGCGAGGCTCAACCTGTAATATTGGTGATACACGGACACGGGGAGAACCATTCAGCCAAGAGGAACGATGTTTATTTTGGAAATACGCGGACACGGGTTGAACCATATGGCCAAGAGGCATGACGTGTATTCTGGAAATACACAGACACAGGCAGAACCATATGTCCAAGAGGAACGACTTGTATTCCAAAAATACATGGACATGGGGTAGAGTAAACGAGCATGTACTCCACCACATGGCCATACACGGCCAGCACACAGGGATCCGACCCTGGAGTTTTGGACATGGCGTGTAACCATCGTACATGCCATGTATTTACTTATCTACACGACCAGCCCTGTGGCATGAGCCGTATCTCACGGGCAGTACCCGGTGTCTGATGACAAGGCGTGTATCGCTTACCTACATGCCATGTACTTTTGGAAAATGGCTTTGTCGTCTTGTTCTCTATGAGTTGGGCACATTTTTCTTGGTTTTTCCCCTATGACGTGGGACGGAACTACGAGATACATAAAATATGGTCCTCATTACTGTTGATGTATCAACCCATTGGCTCATGGAGTGGACCCTCCGAGAATCGAGCGTGCTATGTGCAGGAACCCTAGAGCTGTCTGTGACTATGACGATGATGACGCATGTACTTGGATCATATATGGGTTCGACAATGAGGACGAATGTACTTGGATCCTCCATGGGTTCGGCAGGGATGACGACTATACTCGGATCCTATGTGGGTTCGACAATGATGGTTACTGTACTTGGATCTTACTTGGGTTCATTAGTGATGACCTCTGTACTAGGATCCTACGTGGTTTCGGCAAGGGATATGATTCAGAGGATACATCTAATCATCTACACCCCTCTTCGTGAGAAGTATACCTGTGTGAGCTGAGTCTTGACTTTAAATCATTATCATCAATGTGATTGACATGCTTTCCTGTGTGGATTGGGTTGTGCTTTCCTGTGTGGATTGGGTTGTGATTTCCTACGTGGATTGGGTTTTCCTTTCCTGTGTGGACTGGGTCTTACATAGGCTCGTGTGTTGGAGCCGAGCTGGAATTGATGACTTTGGTGTATGTATGGGCTTATACCTATGCAGAGTTGGTTGATACTTCGTTTTTGTATCCTTTCTTTGTGGAATATCCTTTGTGGATTCTGGGAGACCTTCAGGGGTCTCGGGGTCCCTACTGAGTATCGTATACTCACCCCTACATGGGCTATGCCCGCACTACGTTGTGTTGGTTGCAGAAGACGGAAACCGATGATCGTGGCTAAGGCTTGTAGAGCGGGATGGTACCCGGAGGTGGACTATCAGGCAGGTCATACACGGAGTGGACAGCTGGACCCGAGGTGCTGAGGAGACCATCTATACCCACCCTTCAGGTGGGATAACCCGAGGATGGGTCGGGAAAAATTGGTATCAGAGGAGTCGGTTCTACCGCAGAACATAGGACTCGGAATTTTTTTCCCTGTGAAGCAATAGTGTTTAGAGTAATGTGTGTGGTTATTAGTCCAGGGAGTCCAGTGTTGGTGCGGCTGCCGACGTATCCATACACCAAGACCCTGACTCCTGATTTCTGACTCAGTGCATGAAAACATTGATTGTGTGTGTGTTTCAAAAGTTTTCATTGTGATTACTTTGTGTCAGCTCACCAGGTATACTGTATTAACCGTGGTGCACCTATTTCATTCAGGATGGCCCCACGATGGAATCCATCTAGGATTCTATGTTTTGTGTGAGACGGCAGCCCACCGAGTGATGAGGCCTCGCTGTAGGGCCCCATTACAGCGGAGGCACCAGTGGTACTTCTACCCACCGAGCCACCGATGCCACCAGCCCCAGCAGCTAAGGGTGCATGTAACAACCCGAGATTTTATGAAAAATATTCTTTTTAATTATATTAATTTGTTGTGTTGTACGCTACACCAAAAGGAGCTTTCAAAACACGCATCATTGACTTTCCTTGCATTACACGCAATCGCGACCTTCCTTGATAGCGTGTGTAGTACGCAATACCGAGTTTCACTAAACAACGATATGATATTAAAATATTATTAAAACTAGCCGTTATGAATAGTAATAACCACTTTTTTAAATTTTAGTTTTCAAAATGGACTTCATTTTTGGATTTGAAATATCGAAATCTGCTTAGGGAGAAATTTTGGTACTTTTCGGATAACTTTCATATTTTGATGAATAGTGAAAATTACTAAATTGTAATTAAAAAAAACTTTTTCAATCGAAATAATTAATAGTGATAAATTATTAATTTCAGTGGTTTTAAAATATATTTAGAATATATTTTTACAATTTAATATAATGTTGGTCATTGGATGTAATTTCACATTTAAACCAGTTATAAACAAGTGTCAATCTTTTGATAGTTATTATCTCTTAAAAACACGCCATTTGTTTTGACGACGGAAATTAATTTTTAAATTAGTTAATGTAACTGATATGTTTTGAATTTGGTAAAATAGACATCATTTTTGAGTTCATAATATCAAATATATCTTAGGCCTAATTTTTGGTATTTTTCTGGAAACTTTCATTTTTTTGATGAATAGTGAAACCACTAAGTGGTAGTAAAAAAATGAATTTTTTCATAAAACTTAATTTTACTACTTCTGTGAGTGGAATTTCAAAAATCCGAGAGACACGGTTGATGTCAGTAAGTAAAATGTTGTTCAATGAGATGAAAATAATTTTTGGTGAATAGTAACTTTTTACTTTTTTTACCACGGTTAAAAATAAATTGTGTAATTAAGGGTAAAAATGAAATTATTATTACCCTAACACATGTACTAATTCTATTGTATAAATGTAATTCGACCAAAAGCAACCTTAGGAATAAAATATGACCATTTAGGCCCACTTGGATTAGATTAGGACATTTATTATTATTTAATTCAAAGAAGAGTTAAAAGAGTTAAAATCAACGTTTATTTACTAAAACATTTTTAATATAGGGATATACATAAGATAAATTGGACTATAAATACTCATTAGAAAGATAAAAAGATTTCCTACATAATGGTATTTTATTTATTATTTTTAGACATTATATAAATTAATTCATTTATGTCACAATGATGATGCAGTAATAACCATAATAGTGAACAATTATAATAATTGATATTATAAATACCCAAATAAATTTAATTTGAGACTTTTTATGAATTCCACTAATTTTATAGGTTAATATGACATGTTAGTATTGATTTAATTAACTTTTTTCGAACTAATAATTCTGTTATGATTTTCAAAAAAATCAATTACTAAATAGTGTCAAAATTGACATAAAATAGTTTTTAAAACAAGTATTATATTATTAATTGTTATTTTATTCCTAAAAATCTACGGTTCGGCCAAATGACTTAGATAAGGTTATATATATTAATAATAAACAACTTGAGGTTCGTTTTGTTTCTTATAGTAAGTTTATTAACCTTATAGTGTAAGAACACAAGAAGACACGGTAAGAGTAAAATTATTTAACTTATTGTTAAATCTAAATGATAAGGTTAAAATAGGAACCTAAACTTGTCTAAATTCTATTGGATGAAATTATTTCGACCCATCCCCACCTTAGCTTCGAAATAAATCAATTTGGAGCTATTTAAAACTGAACTTGAATTTATAATAAAATAATAGTTTTTGTTATTCCAAAGGTTCCCCACTCCTCCCTTATAAAATAGCACCCCCTCCCTCTCTTCCTCACACCACTTTGAGCCTTCAAGCTCGGCCAAACTCTGACAAATTATCTTCTACACTTCCCTAGAAACATCCTAGAGGTTTTGTTCAACCTCAAAGAACAATTTTAGTTCTCTAAGAGGAGGTCTCAAAGAGGCGCTTCAAAGAAGAGGTAATTTCCGTTACTGATTCTTTCACCTTTATTTCTTCTTCCACCTCTTCTTCTAAGGTTGTTTCATTATCAAGTAATAACATTAGTATCACTCATATACTGATATGTTATTATAAGTATGAAACAACCATATTTCACCATCTATCCATCCTACGGAAAACGAAATCACCACGCGTGCGTACGTACGAAATACCGTCTCCACGCCGTGGTGTAATCCATTTTCCACCACCACCTTACTTGGATGGGTATAATGGTGTAAATAATAACTAAATATGATTATTTTAAAGTGATATTGATTCTGTAATAGTATACATACACTCCATTAAAATTCCACGATCATGGAAACGATATCATCGCTCGTGTGTAGGTACAGAATACCATCTCCACGATGCGATGAGATTCATTCTCAATGATTAACCATTCATGAATGATTATAAAGTATATATAATAAGTAATAATAAAATATATGACATAATAATGATACTGGATTTATTTGTATATATATGTATGTCATCTACTTAATTCCATTCAACTCAATAAGGAAACGAAAACAGTGTTCTTGCGTACATACGGCCTACCATCTCCATGAACGGTGTATTTCTTTCCATTTACTGATTTATTATATATATGTATATTATGAATATATATTACATATAAATCATGTTTTATATTCTGAAATTAAGTAATAATGATCTAATTAATCATATGAATAATTACAAGTCAAAACACGGACAACAAATGAAACGATTTTACCCAAAACACTCTTTAACATGGAATTTACAAAAGAACGGGTAATATAAAGTCATAAGTGAACCATATATGATATCATAACAATGAATATGATTCTGTAATAAGTCAATGACATTATTTAAAGCATTATATAGGAGGTTTGGACACTTATGAAGCATATCGGACCTAAGGTAAGGGATAATTGTGCAAATATCATTTTTATCCGATATTGCTTATTCGTAAGTATTTACTGGGGTTATTGCTATCATTCATGTCCATGTTTTATAAAATTGTATTCATGTATGTTTAAAGTAATTTTTAACCATTTTACTTTTACCCCATGGAATGAAAGGAATCTTTCTTTTATTTACCCTACAAGGTTCTTTTTGACTTTTCCGACAAAAGTACGAGGAGAATGTTATTTTTAACTTATACGGCATGAACGGATTTTTACCGTTTCATAACGCGTCATTTTCAAGAAGCTTCCTCTACAATATTGCATGATTATTTTCAAAAAAACCCTTTTCTTTTAAAATTTCATGGAATTTTGTGAAAAGAAAATGATTTTAAAGAACAAAGGATATTTTCCTCAAGAATTCATTTCAAGTGTTTTGCCAAAAATATTTTCCATATAAGATGACATTATTTCATATGTGTTTGTTTCAAGTAATATGTCTCTATGATTTAAATGGTTTCAATTTTCTTATGATGAAATGATATCAAACTTTTATGGATTATGTTATGATGGCATGATGTTTAGGAATCCCATTTTATTACATGGGTTATGCTATGATGTATGATTTATGATTTTGTGGCACACGAAAGAATGATTTCATTATGAGATCGGAGAGACCTATATCTCCCTCCAATGCATTGGGTAAAGATTTTATATCTCATGAGATAGACATGGCTAGAACGGTGGGTTATACCGGTTCAGTGAGACAGGACTGAAACGAGGAGTGAACTCGGTTCAGAAAGGGACTTTTTCTACTAAGATAGTCTTGGAAATGAATCTTGACTAATAAGAAATGATTCTCTATGATTATGTGTGTATGACACAAAGTTTCATGTTTTATGTTATGATTATTGGGATTTCATTTCACTACTATGATTTATCCCATGTTATGAAATTATGCTTTCTTTTGAAGTTTAAGATTTCAAAAATGTTATGTTCTTATGAATATGATGTGATTGATATTTCTTTTGTTTACCCTTAATGAGCATTTGAGCTCACCCTTTTATGTTTTCTTTTCCCCAGGATATAAAGAAAGGTTTTAGGTAAAAAAATGAAGATCACTATGGGAGATGTTGAAGATCTTCCACCACGATTAGAAGATTATATTCCGAGTTTCCAAAGACACTAAACTATTATGGTCCTTGTGTGTGTGTTTTTGTTATGTAATAAGTATTCCGCAAAAGTAATGTAATGTCCATGTACTCCAGGCTTAGGGTATCTACAGTGCACGTCGCCTGAGTGTATTGCATGAGTTTCAGCGTCAGAGACCGCCCAGATTCTGTGGGGAGACGGACCCTCAGGAATCTGAGGACTGGCTGGAGGATGTCGTTTGAGTCTTCAGGTTGGTAGGGACACCAGCTGACCTCATGGTGATCCTTGCGGCGTGTCTCCTACACATAGAAACAGGTAAATGGTGGATCCTAATGGTCTAAGTGTACGAAGAGGAATCTCTCCTTTGGTTATACATCAAGATCCTTTTTCGCTTGGAGTTCGTTCCATCCACCCTCCGTGTGGTGCACATTCAGGAGTTACTACAACTGCGGCAGGGCAGCATGACAGTAGCCTAGTACACGATGAAATTTAATGATCTCTTGCACTACTCCAGGGACATGGTAAGAGACCCATTCTTCCAGGACAGGACCTTCGATCAGGGACTGAGGGATGAGAACAGGGCATCGATGATCTTCCTCAGCATTCTGATGCAGCCAGGAGTACTGGAGCGAGCCCTTCTTGTGGGGATATTTCTAGCCGAGCCTTCACCAGCAGCGAGACCTACCAGAGGGTGACATGTAGTGGAGTGTTCTATAGTCGGCAGTAGTTAGATGTTGTAGAGGTCCAAGATGACACGAACATGAGGTGGACAACCTCAGGACACTGGTTCAGATGTGCGGGGGACACACAGTACATCTAGTCATACGATAGGTAGGCATTTCTATTCATGCGGCGGACAGGGCCACATGGCTCGAGACTGTTCGACCTGCCGTGTTGAGGAGTAGCAGACGGTTGAGGGACCACCTAGGTAGTGGTAGAGGTTCAACCATGGCGGTTCGCAAGGAGCATCTAGACGAGGCAGAGGAGCTGGCTGAGGAGCGGGTGGTGGGAGACGCTTTGAGGCTCTACCACCACCACCACTAGGAGGTCCAACTTGACCACATGGAACTGGCGGAAAAGGACATGCTCAAATTCAGGCAGTGGAGTCCTACGACCACAGCGCACCTGAGATGATTTGAGGTACTATCTGTGTCAACTCCATCTTTTCTACAGTTCTTATAGACACAGGAGCGAGTCATTCGTTCATTGTCGCTTCCCTTGTTTGGAGCTCGTAGATTCCGACGGAGCCGTTAGCTCTATCCTTTCAGCTAAAGACATTTACAAGAGAAAACATTATGATTACGCACTGGTGCCGGCAGTGTGAGCTTACTGTAGGAGGCGAGATCTTCGACTGGGATATCTTGTAGTAGCGTTGAGGCCTTACGATGTCTTCTTGGGCATGGACTGGTTATCTACGGTCCATGATTAGATCGACTGTATTAGGTGCAAGGTGTGATGTGTTCGCACCGATGGGAGCAGGTACACCTTCACTGGCGAGAAGGGAGCCTTTGCAGCGTAGGATAGATTCATGCAGAGGAGAGGACAACCGATCACCCCTCAGTTGGCTAGTCTCATCCTAGGAGCAGTTGATGTGTAGAGTCTGAGTTTTCCTGTTGTGCTGGATCAGTATGCACACATGTTTCCTGACGATGTTCCAGGACTACCTTCTCACAGATAGGTAGACTTCTATATTTAACTGTACACTGGGACAAACTGGATATCTACTCCAGCATATCGGATGGCTCCTACTGAGCGTCGTGAGCTATGGGTACAACTGGAGGACTTGCAGGGAACGTGATTTATCCGACCCATTGTATCACACTGGGCTTCCCCGATTTTGTTCGCCAAGAAGGTGGACAGGGGCTAGCGACTGTGTGTCGACTAATGTCACCTAAACTAGGTGACCGTGAAGAACAAGTATCCACTTTCAAGGATTGGTGACCCCTTGGATCAGCTCAAGGGAGCACGATGGTTCTCGAAGATAGAACTCAGTTCAGGCTATCATCAGCCCAGAGTTCGATACGAGGATGTGCAGAAGACGACCTTTCGGTGTCAGTATGGCCACTATGAGTTCTTGGTTATTCCATTCAGTGTAACCAATGCTCCAGAAGTGTTCATGAGTATCATTAACCGGATCTTCCTGCCTTACCTCGATCAATTTGTCGTAGTTTTCATCGACAACATATTGATTTAGTCAACTACTAAGGAGGATCACGCCTATCACTTGCGGGATGTATTGGATACACTCCGAGAGCACCATATTTATGGTAAGCACTCAAAGTGCCAGTTCTGGATTCTAGAGGTCCATTTCTTGGGACATGTCATCTCTGAGGCAGGAGTTGTGGTGGACCCTATGAAGATCGAAGCAGTGCTAGCATGGGATCCACCCAGGAGTGTGACAGAGGTGCGGAGTTTCCTAGGTCTGGCTGGGTTCTATCGAAGATTTGTGTCAGACTTCTCCAGAGTTGTAGCACCACTTTCAGCTTTGAAAAATAAGGGGAACCCCTTCGTGTGGTCTAATAGATGTCAGCAAAGCTTCTAGGAGTCGAGACAAAGATTGACCAGTGCACCTATCTTGAGGCTACCGAAGGAGGGCGTAGGGTACGTAGTTTACTGCGATGCATTAGGGATCAGACTTGGGTGTGTTCTGATGCAGGAGTGGGCAGTGATTGCCTATGGATCACGACAGTTGAGCCAGCACGAGCAGAACTACCCTACCCAGGACCTAGAGTTAGTAGCAGTGGTCTTCGCCTTGAAGATGTGTTGGCACTATCTAATCGATGAGCGCTTTACAGTCTACTCTAACCACCAGTGTCTCAGGTACATCTTCTCGCAGAAGGACCTAAACCTGAGATAGCAGTGATGGCTCGAGTTCCTTTAGGACAATGACTTTGAGATTGTCTATACTCCTGGGATAGGGAATGTAGTAGCTAATTCTCTCAGCCGGAGGTCAGGCATCCAGTTACGTAGATAGGTGACAGAGCAGCTATCTGCATTGCATATATCCTTCGTGGATAGAGATGGAGCAGCCTTTCTACAGACACTCACAGTCACTCCTCCACTACATTAGCGGGTCAGAGAGGCACATCATGGGGATGTTGACTGTGAGACACGACGTGCATATATATCCTCAAAATAGACACCTAAAGTATTCTTTGTTGGAGGAGAGCATGTCGTCCTTTTCAGAGGATGTACCATGGTACTAGTTGCATTATATGGGGAGGTGCTGAGAGAGTTTCACACTTCCCCATTTACGGTACATCCAGGAGTGGCGAAGATGTACCGGGATATCAGACGACATCACTGGTGGCCGGGTATGAAGTAGGCTATAGCAGAGTTTGTTTCACAATGCCTCACCTGTCAATAGGTGAAGGTAGAGCATTCGGTTCCAGCAAGCTTCGTCCTACCCTTGGAGGTCCCGGAGTGGAAGTGGGATGGGATATCTATGGATTTTGTGACAGGGCTTCCACGTAATACCAGAGGACATGAATCCATCTGGGTGATTGTCGACCGACTCATCAAGTCGGCCCACTTTGTTTCCCATCATAGAGCAGGGCTCTGTAGAGATCTTGGGATGCCTATACGTTCAAGAGATCATACGGCTTCATGGTGTTCCATCTCCCATCATCTCTGATCGAGACACTCATTTTACTTCCCGGCTTTGGAAGGGATTGTTGGAGGCATTTGGGAGGCAGCTACGCCTGAGCACTGCCATTCACCATTAGAGGGATGGCCAGACAGAGAGGACCATTTATACTCTCGAGGACATGCTCCGTGCTTGTGTCCCCAACTTTGGTCGCAATTGGGAGGATCACCTACCATTGGTGGAGTTTGCATACAACAACAGCTACCACTCCACCATCAGGATGACACCATACGAGGCATTGTACGGCCCACCTTGCATATCAACTCTGTGCTGGAAAAACCCTGGGGAGTAAGAATTTATAGGATCAGAGATGGTCTAGGCCACGACGGAGAAGTTACAGATCATCCAGGAGCAGATGAGGACTGCTCAGAGCTGACAGAATTCCTATGCAAACAGGAGGCGGAGACCACTAGAGGTTGAGGATGGAGACCATGTTTTCTTACGGGTCTCACCTCGATGTGGATTACAGAGGTTTGGCCAGGGTGGCATGTTTTCTCTGCGCTTCATCAGACCATTCCATGTTCTCACCAGGATAGGTGAGCAGGCTTATCACCTGGCTCTTCCACCTCAGTTGCACCGAGTGCACGCTGTCTTCCACGTATCTCAGCTAAGGAGATACGTGCATGACCTGACGCATATCATTGATGATGGGGAGTGGGACATCGATGATGGGGCCACTTTTGTAGAGGTCATGGTAGAGGTCGAGGATCGACAGAAGCGGGTCCTACATGGGCAGTCGATTCCTCTATTGCGCATCAGGCGGCATCATGGGAACCTCCATGAGAGCACTTGGGAGCGGGTGGCCCAGATATGTGCACATCACCCCCATTTGTTTTTCTAGTTTATGATGTAGCTTTACGGGGACGTAAATCCCTGAGGTGGGAGTAATGTAAGGACTCATAAATTTCAAGGAAATGTTTTTCCTAATTAATTTGGGATTTTAAAAGTACATAGTTTCTGACGGCACCTGATTCCGATGCCCGGTGTGCCAGGAATCAATTTTAGAAGTTTAGCTCGGGTACGTCCAGTGAACGAACGAGTGGGTTTTTATATCTTTATAACTGGTGCATGGAATCAATATCCAAGGGCACCAATGAAACCGTAGCGGAGGTAATTTCTTAAGAGGACCTTTACCAAAGGAGCGTTTTCTCGGGAGGAGTTGTTAAAATTTGGGGATTAATAAATAATTGAATAAAATTTGTTGTACAAATTTTATTCCTAACTTAAGTGGTTTTATCCTACATGGGGAAGTTAGGGCGGGAACCACTGGCATGCTAACTACCCATGTGAGGATAAATATGAGGTGGGGGCCCACACGAGCCCCAACCCTTCACATTCCCCATAACTCTTTAAACTCTCCATTAAACCCCCTTTTATTTAATTATGTGACATCTCCTCTTCCACTTTAATATTTCAAAAACCCATTAATTTAAATAATTGAACCTATTTAATTAATTGAATTATGTGTTTGAATTTTGGAAATTTTAAATGCTTGGAAAAATAATAAAATAAGGGGAGGCCTTATTTTATTTGGTTAGTTTTTGTTGTGTGAGGAATTTGGGGAGAGAGCTCTTTTCTCATTGGAAGAACTTCATCCTCCTACGAAGAACTTCAATCCTCCCGAGAAGAACGTCATCTCTTCAAGTGAAGAATGAATCGGTGACTATTGCGCAATCATCATCTTGTCTCCGTGATAAAAGAGAAGACGATGTTCCCTCAGGTGCACACCGACGATGACGGGAACGTCACCATGTTATTGATTATCTCTAATACTTTATCTATCGAACTAATGTTGAAGGAACCAGAACAAACTAACACGGTCTGATTCCTCCATCGTTCTTGTTGTATGGTCTTCTCCAACCGTTCGTGAGTGGTGAATAAAGGAATGTTTTCAGAGCCGATCGGAGGCCCGAAATCATTGGAAACGGACTTGGAACATCGGGACGACCTAGGAACGAGAGTTTTTTAGAAAATAAATCATCAGAACAAAGGACAGATGCCTCGGGAGGCATGCTGACAAGAGACGTCATTTCTGAAAATTCTAGAATACACAGCTTGTCATTCCAAAGCACATGCCGTGTAGTACAAGCATTCAACAGCAGAAGTAACAGACATTAGAAGAAGTGACACATAAGAGTTGACACCGGTCACATGGCATGTACTGTCCACACAGTTTGACAGAGGAGACATTTATGGACATGGCGTGTATTCAAGGGTAATACAGAGACAGGGACAAAAATACATGCCGACGAGGCACAACATGTATTATCATCATTGAAAGGTAGAAACGGCTTCGCGAGTTTTGGTGTGTAATCTGGGTGATACACGGACAAGGGCAGAACCATACGGCCAAGAGGCACGGCGTGTATTCTGGAAATACATGAACTCGGGCAGTACCATACGACCATGAGGAACGACGTGTATTTCAGAAATACATGGACATGGGATGAACCATACGGCCAAGAGGCATGACGTGTATCTTGGAAATACATGGACACAGGGTGGAGTACACGAGCATGAACTCCACCACACAGCCAGACATGGCCAACACACACGGAACCGACCTTGGAGGTTTGGATATTGCGTGTAACCATAGTAAACGCCATATATTTACTTACCTACATGACCAACCCAATGGCACTGGCCGTATCACACGGGCAATACCCGGTGTCTGATGACACGACATGTATCGCTTACCTACACATCATGTACTTTTAGAAAATGGCTTGGTCAACTTATTCACAATGACTTGGGAACGTTTTTCTTAGTTTTTCCCCTATGATGTGGGACAGAAATGTGGGATACATCAACTCTGGTCCTCATGAAATTTGATGTATCAAACCCTTGGCTCATGGAGAGGACCCTCCCGGAATAGAGTGTGTTGTGTGCGAGAACCCTAGAGTTGGCTACGACTGCGACGACGATGACGACTGTACATGGATCCGACGTGGGTTCGGCAGCGAGAACAATTGTAGTTGGATCCTCTATGGTTTCGGCAACAATGACGACTATACTTGGATCCTACGTGGGTTCAACAGTGATAGTTACTGTACCTGGATCCTTTGTGGTTTCGGCAGTGATGACTTCTGTACTTCGATCCTACATGGGTTCGGCAGAGGAGATGATTCATAGGCTACATCAAATCATCTCCACCCCTCTTCGTTATAAGTATACCTCTATGGGATGAGTCTTGACTTTAAATAATTATCATCGATGTGATTGACATTATTTCCTGTGTGGATTGGGATGTGCTTTCTTGTGTGGATTGGGTTGTGATTTCCTATGTGGATTGGGTTATGATTTCCTATGTGGTCTGGGTTGTACTTGGGATCGTGTGTTGGAACCGAGCTGGAATTTATTACTTAGGTGTATGTATGGGCATATACCTAAGTAAAGTTGGTTGATACTTCGTGTTTGTATCCTTCCTTTGTGGAATATCCTTCATGGATTCTGGGAGACCTTCAGGGGTCTCGAGGTCCCTATTGAGTATCGAATACTCACCTCTGCATGGACTATGCCCACACTACGTTGTGTTGGTTGCAGACAATGGACAGCGCTGATCGTGTCAGAGGCTTGTGGTGCGGGATGGTAGCTGGAGGTGGACTGTCAGGCGGGTCTTACACGAAGCGGACGGCCGGACCCGAGGAGCTGAGGAGACCATCTGTACCCACCTTTCAGGTGGGATTGCCCGAGGACGGGTCGTGACATTGGAAAAATCATAATATTTTTAATAACACTTTTTACAAAAATAATTGTATACATTGATCCATTAATTTTTTTTTTCAAAAAACTAGTTAACCTATCATACCAAGATCCAGTGGAATGTTTAAGTTAATAAGGTTATTTGGTAATTTTATAAACATGTATTGAATTTTTTTATTTTCAAAACATGGTGTCTATTCTATATAAACTTCCTCATTAATATATCAATTAATAAAATCACAATTTACATCAATTTGAAATATTTGTAAATATAATAATGCTACAAAGGATAAAAGTATTTGAATATATTAACCTCTTTCTAACAAATTATAAGTTTATTTATTGTATATTCTTTATTTTTTATTATATCCCTTAGCAACAACAACATATTTAATTCAAACAATAATTCCATTTTCATCAAATTTATTATGAGAATCACATTTCACTCCAATTATAGATGTTTATTTTTTTTGATTAACTAATGTTTTGAATGTTATCCTTCCAAACATATTGAATTCTTATTCCATATAATTTATTCAATCCACAACACCTAAAGACACATTTGGTTTATTAGTTTCAAATTGGGATAAAAATTATATATATTCAATTTCATTTCTCAATTATCTTCTAGTCCTTACATGTTGATCTATATCACCACTGATCTTGTCAGAATGCTTATTCCTAAGAAACAACGGATTTTTTTGGGTTTCAAATGTCTATTATTCAATAGTAGGTTGAAAATATTCTTAATGAATAATTGAGAAAAAATATTATTCGGTTATTTTATTAAGAGATTAAGATTCTATTATTGGTAGAAAAGTAGTTTTGGAAATACCCTATGAGGATGTATGATGGGGTTGTTTTAAAACAAAACGATCAATTTCATTAAATTTAACATGTACTATTTCTTCAACATCACTTTTGTTTTTATTAAAAACTCTACAAACCATACTAGTTACATAATAACTTAAAAATATTCATTCATCAAATTTTGGAACATATTTATGAATATTACCTTTAGTATTTGAGATTAATAATTTTCATCCAAATACATTTAAGTATCTAATTTTATTTATGGCTTTCCATAATTCATAAAGAGTTTGATTAGTAAAAGGTCTTATTAAAACATGATTTCTAGTAAAATAGATGTAATAACTGGTTCAGACAAAAAATATTTACCAACGATGTGTTATCTCAACAAGGTTCTAGTAATATAATTAGGAACTCTATTTCTTCATTCAAATACACCATGTTTTTTTTTGGAGTTCTAGGTGATGAAATGTCATGTAAATTACCTTTCTTACTAAAAAAGCATCAAAATAAGAATTAACAAATTCTCTACCATAATCACTATGAATAGTTATTAAGGAGAGTTTTTATCATTTTCATATACGGATATAGAAGTTTTAAAATAAATAGAGGCTTAAATATTTCTTGTTAGATATTTAACCCATATATATTTGGTGTAATCCTAAACTAAATCTTACACATTTAATTTTCCACCAATTCTCCATTTTTTTGTAGGACCAAATAAGTCAATGTGAAAAAAAAGCTTCTAATGTTGTGACATCACTAATAGATCTAAAACCTTACTTCTGTTGACAAACTTATTGACAAGGATCACAAACAATTAAAGAATTAGATATAAGTTCCATTATATCCTTATTGAGACCTTTCATTACATCAAATCTAATGTTATAAGGTTATAGATTCCTAACCTTCTATTCCATAACAAAGAGTGATCTTCTATTGCACCAAGGCAAGGTATGACTTGGCTCATATGGTCTTCTATGTTGATAGTGTAAACATTATCATACCTATTAACAAAAAGAATAAATTCATCTTTTGAACGTTCTATGGTATATTATCATTCCTAAAGTTTACATGATATCCCTAACCACATAATTGAATAATCCATATAAGTTTCTTCATAATCACTTCAAAAAATAAAACATTTGACGTTAATTCATTTATAATAAGAACAATTTTACCTATTCTTATAATATCTCCTTGAACAATATCTCTGATAGTGACTTTCCCACTTTCAAAATTTTAATCCTCTTAAATAAGTATTTTATTCCTTAATATGTTTGGATAAACCTCTATCCATGTACCAAATGTTTTTTTATTGGTACATTCATTATTTTCCTAAAAAAAATATTTTTTTGGAACCCAAACATTCTTGGGTTCCATATTTTCCAATAATTAGATTTTGGATAACCAAATTTTTCCAACATTGATGATATGATCAAATGTCATTTATATATAAAAACATTCTTTATAAAAACCTTGTGATTGAACTTTATTTAAAGAATATCTAATTTTCCAATATCCATATCATTGATAATTAGTAAAAATGGATTACATTTTGGAAACAAAATTTATTACTAAAAATAAGTTTTTGTTAGTAAAAACAATTATGGTATTATTTGTATGAGGTCTAGTTTTTTTATAAATTTTATCATTTTTTTCATTAATACCAATAAATGTATGTAGAATATTATTTTATCTTGAAATCTGAAACTTTAGTGTTACATTTAAAATATTATCCTCATGAGAATCAATATTAGAACTATGTTTTGAAGAACCATTTTGTAAAATATTTTTCTCATAAATATTTTCCCTAAAATATTTAGAAAGATTTTTCTTTTTAAAATTTTTTTATCAGGATAATAATAAATATTATTTATTTAGGTAATTAATGATTTTATTCTTTAATCCCTTTTTACATGTTTTTATTTAGTATTATAATATTTTTTATAAACATTACAATGTTCTTTTTCTAAATGTGTATAAAATCTGATCACCTCATCATAAATAGGTAATGTATTCACTTTATCAGTTAAAAATGATTCTTCATATGATGATTTAAAATTTTTCACAGTGTTACATTGTGTGTAGCTTGAATTTGAAGATAAATTGGTAAGGGATTCAGAAGTATATAACTTTTCAACAAGACATTAATATACCAAATGCATTTCCAAGAAATAATATAATGTTCTAATATATGAATAATTAATTAACTAAATAATTGTATGAATAACATCCTCTACTATAGGATCTCTATGTGAGAAATTATTTAATACATTTATTGTTCATAGACATATAACACTTCTTAAATTTTTTATCTATATTTTATTCCCCCTTATCTTTCCTTTTAAACATAGGACAATCTTGTGTAATGTGTACTGCCTTATTAAATTCATAAAATATAACATCAAAATATTTCATTAAATTATTATGATTACAAATTTTCATGTATGTATTTTGATAGTCTTTCCTGCCCATGATTTTATTCATTCTTCTAAAAACATTCATTAATTAATTACTTTTAAAATCTAAATAACTTGAATCTCACTCAGTGATTACTTTGTTTTTCATTAACAATTTCATAATGTTCTTATATGACTAAATATTAGTAGGAATAATAGTTTTTTTAAAAAATATACACCCCAATTATTAGTTTTTACATATTTTCAGCATTTCTTTTCCAAATTCCTTCTTATTTTATTAGAGTTCAAATACGATTATCTAATTATAGATTAGAAATATTTATTTTATAATCCAAGGTTGTCCTTTTGGATTCCAATTCATTAAATATAATATCAATAATCTTTTCAACCAAGATACTATCTGTAATATCTATTTCTCTAAGAGAATGAAAACAATTGACAACATTCTTAAATATTTGACACATTTCTTATACAGATTTTCCTGATACAAAATCAATATATTTATAGTTTTCTCCCATGATATCTCTTCAAGTATCCAAAACATTAGAAGTTCCAAAGTTGGTGACTTATAATTTTCCCCAAATTCTATTAGCAGCCTCACATTAAGATATTTCACAGTTTATATGTCTAGTCATAAACAACAATAGAGTATTCCTTACTCTATTATTATGTTTATATTATTGTTTCTCGTCATGAGTGAAAGTAGTAAATTATTTTTTGAGTATCATGAAATCTGTCATAAGAATTAATAAGTTATAAACTGTAGTATTGGTAACCAATTTTTTCATATTATCTCTCTAGTACTCATAATCTTATCCATATAATATTAGAGGTCGAAAGTGAAGGATATTTTCTAAAAATCCAATATTAAGACATTATATCTTTAAAAAAATGAAAATTAATTTAATTAAAATGCATTAGTGTAAATAGTTTATAAAATAGATGATTATAAAAAACATAATAAGTCATGAATTTGATTGAATAAGTAAAAAACGGTCCTGTGTAAGACGTAGAACATGCTCTAAAACCAATTTTTGGATAGAAAGAGTTACAATAGTGACAAGAGGGGGTGAATTGATGTTTTAAACCATTAATATAAACACAAAAAAGAATACCCATTCAAGTGAAATGATCTAAAAATGATCTTCTGATGATCAGAGTAACAAAATAAAAATTTGAATAAATTTGATTATATCGTTGTACTTTTAACTTGTTTCACAAACACACATTTAAAGTTATTTTCTTAGAAATATATATATACAATATGAATTTCAATTACATGCACAATGGTAATATAACTCTTGAACAAATAATAAATTCCATGATTATAAAAGGAGGAATTAATTACAAGCTTTTTTAAAAGGAATTACTCTTTAAACAGAATATTTAAGGATGTCAGAAAATACTAAATATAATTGTCAACATTTTTATACCTACTAAAAGGTATTTGTGTCTTTACTTTGAATTCCATCAATTCAATGATCAGTATCTTTGCCTTTTAATCCCCTCGATTCCCTCAATATAATGACTAGAAACTATATATATAGCCTCGAAATCCCTCGATCGGATTAATCAGATTCACCAAAAATAATATCTAAAGGCAGCAAGGAAACCCTCATAAAAGCTACTCTTTAGTTTATCCCCAGCTATTTCATTTCCCTGTTCCAACTTCTTGCGGTTGTTGTTAACCAGATCCACTCATGCACTGCCAACTTCTGGGGGGGAAACAATGGAAAGAATAAAACCCACTAGATCTCTCAGAAAAAACTCTACCAACCAAAATTGGAGTGAGGTATGGGATTTCGTGACCTCTCTTACTTTAATTATGCACTTCTAGATAAACAAGGATGGTTCCTTTTTGTCCTCCAATCCTCTCTCTGCGCACGGGTACTCAGAGTTAAATACTTCCCCCAAATTGATTTCCAGGATTCCTCTCTTGGACCCCATCCTAGCTTCATCTGGAGAAGTATCTAGGGATCTCTAAGTCTTCTGAATAAATGGTTGGGTTGGAGGATTTGGAATGTTCAACTGTTAAGGTTTGGACTGATCCTTGGCTGACAGATATGGAAGGCGTGAAGGCTTCATCCCCTGCTCAACTAGGTTTTGAAGGGGCCACTTTCTGATGCCTTTTTTCTAATAATGTTAATGTGTGGTGAATGAAAAAACTTAACTAATGGTTAAACAAAAAGGATAAAAGGATTATCCTGAGTTCCCCCTATGTTCCGGATATAGGATGTGAACATATCTTCTAGATCAACGAAATCTCAGGGACCTATATGGTGAAGTCTGGCTATTAGATCGCCCTCTTTACTCAGAGAGACGGAGGTGTTGGTGGCCCTAGGAACAGCTATGGAAGCTCAACCTCCCTCTTAAAATTCGCCACTACTGGTGGAAGATGTACACTAGTATCCTCCTAACCGAGGACCATCTCTTCCTCTGTCATATTTCCAGCAACATGTTGTTCCCCTTCTGCCCGAACACCCCAGAAACTCCCCTCCATGCTATAATCCAATGCCCGAGGGGCAAAGGAGGTCAGGTACAAATGGGGCTCTTACATGAATCTATCACTGGACGTGGTCCCAGACCTACCCTCTCTCCTAATGCGATGGTTCTCCTCATTTTTACCAGCCAAAGCAGGCTCAATTTGCATTTTGGAATGGATCATTAGGGTGTGTCGCAATGATGCCATTTTCAACCACATCATCAAGCCCCCCATTTTCTGGATTGAACGGACAATATCATGGATTGCGGGATGGCATCATCACACTTTACAACAAAAGCCCTTTGGATCCCCATCCATTCATTCAAATTGTTTCCCTCCACAGGAAGGGATTATCAAGATTAATGTGGATGTGTCTCTCCCTAAGGATAGACCTGTTGGTCTTGGTCTTGGTCTTGTGGCCCGAGATCATTTTGGCCAAGCCATCACAACCAATCATGAATCACATCACATTCATTGGGAACCCATGGATACTGAATATGCAACTATCCTCACCGGGATGATGTTTGCTATAGATATTGGATGGGATACAATCCACCAGGAATCAGACTGTCTCACCATTATAAAGTCTATCAACCTCAATGATGGCAGTTTTCAACATTTTGGGTCACTCATTAGGAAAAACCTATCCCTCTAGCAGTGCTTCACAATTTGCACATTCTCCTTTATCAAAAGGGATGGAATCAAGGCCACCCATCATGTGGAGGCCTCTTTCCCTCCTGAAAATGACCATCTCTAGCTGGACCACCTCCCTTCATTGTTAAGTGATTATATTTCTGCGGATCTTCATTTTTTATTATTACATATTTTGTCAAAAAAATACATAAAATTTTTGAAGTATTAAAAAATAATAAGAATGAGAAGTTCATACATCGTATGATTTAAATGATTTGAGTTGATAATTTTAACTAACTCAATACTCTTCAAATGACCATCAATTTATTTTAAAATCTACATCAATCATATTTCAGAGTTAGTTGCAACAACTTCATAAATCATGCACTTGGTAGATCACAATGATCTGAAATAACTGAATGCATGACACTAATTTTTAGCTCTATTTAAATTCTATTTTGTATTCCATATGATAGAAAAAAATCCACATATTTTCATTATAAACTTTGTATATTTGGATGTACAAATTTATTGATTGAAAATTCGATAAAGTGAATGATGCTCAGTCTAATGTATCTATATTAGTGTTAGACCAGTGATCATGATTTTGTAAGTCTAAAAGATAAGACATATGTATATCCCATGGTTAGAACAATATTCATCCCAATGGATGGTACACACCTTCATTCTGATGGATCAGATTGAGTAATAATAAAATTTTATATTCACAATGCATTAGAAACAATTATATATATGGTAAAAATGTAATGTTTTCAAAAAAATACATAAACACGTGTGGTATAAAAATATAGAAAACATTGTTTTAACCACTACTACAAACACGGCCTTTATCAGTGCTAAAAATTGCCTTTATCAGCGCTAGAAAAGCGCTGATAAAGCCCGCGTAGATAAAAGGGGGGGGGGGTCCCCTTTATCAGCACTCTGAAAGCGCTGATATAGGAACCCTTTATCAGTGCTAAAAAGCGCTGATAAAAGTTCCCCTTTATCAGCGCTTCTTTTAGCGCTGATAAAGGGGTCCTATATCAGCGCTTCCTTTATCAGCGCTTTCGTTTTAGCGCTGATAAAGGACCCTTTTATCAGCGCTTTTAAAAAAGAATTGATAAAAGTTAAAAAAAATTTAAAAAAATTTAAAAAATTTAAAAAAAATTAAAAATACTGCCAATCGGGGGGGGGGGGATTTTATAGCGCTTGAACCCCCCCCCCCTTTTACAGCGCTTTCCGGCCCCTATACAACACCCCATGCACCCCATGAACCCCCATCCACCCTTTAACAGTGCTTGCTCCAATATTCCCCTTGCGTGCGCACCCCTGCCTCCACCAGGATTTGAACTCGAGACCTCCCCCCTGCGCGCCTAAGCCCTTACAACTACTCTATTTTGATTTGGTTTCCAATTCATGATATCTATATATATATATATATTTATATATTTAGTTATATTTATTCGTATAGTAATATATATTTATATTAATATATATATATAGTTATATTATAATATATAGTTATATAGTTATATTATAATATATATAGTAATATTAATATATATATAGTGGTATTAATATATATCTATATATATATATATTTATATTTATTCTTATAGTAATATATATTTATATTAATATATATATAGTTATATTAACATATATATAGTTATATTAACATATATATAGTTATATAAATATATATGAATATATATTTATATAATTATATTAATATATATATAGTGATATTAATATATATATTTATGGTGATATTAATATATATATTTATAGTAATACTAATATATATATATATGTAGTTATATTAATATATATATAGTTATTAGATTAATATATATATAGTTAGACTAATATATATATAGTTAGATTAATACATAGGTATATAAATATTCATATATTGGTATTTTAAATAAAATGGATGTTAGTTATTATTTAGATCAAGCTCATATATTTTATATGTAAATATATTTTATTATTTATATTTATAATTAAATTTTAGGTGTGAATATTTAAAAAATATGAATATATTGTTATATATTTTATTATAAATAGCAGTGCATTATAAAAAATGATGAAATTTCAAAGACATAATATCAATATGAATGTAATACCTTGGAATACATTCATACCCCATCAAAAAATCCAATAATACCCCCTTAAACGAGGGTGAAAATCCACAAAATGTTAAAAAAATCGGGGTACCCCGACTAAAAACTCAGTTTTGGAGGAATTCTGGGCCTCTTTTGGCCTCGAAAATCGCTTGATGGGGGTGTCCCCAAGTCATAGCGACGTATAGCTCATCGAAGGCTTCGATTTGATATGTGGTAGAGCTCAAACGGACACCCGGATCAAAAGTTATGGCCGTTTGAAGTTTGAGTTGCGTTTTCAACATATTTTGGATCTTTTTTTATTTTTTTAATTTTTTTAGTCCTCAAATTGTTATGAAATGACTATTACTCCACAATGATTATCAAAATATTAATTAAAAATATTTTTTTAATTTTTTAAGAAATCATTTTCACTAAATATCTTATATATAAAGTATAATAAGTGTAAATGTACATTTATACTTATCTAAAATATATTTAAAATATATATATTATATTTATATAAAAAAATAACTATATTTATATATTAATAAATGTTAAATTTTTTTTAAGCCGACCCTTTATCAGCGCTAAAAAAAGCGCTGATAAAGGCCCCCCTTTATCAGCGCTACTAAGCAAGCGCTGATAAAGGGGGGCCCTTTATCAGCCCTTTTTCGTTAGCGCTGATAAAGGGGGGCGCTGCGAAAAATTGTTTTGGTGGTAGTGAACAAGGTGTTTGTGATTTCCAATACTAAAGGAATGGAAAATTATGAAGTATGACTTCTAACTCAAAATGTTTTGTCATATGAACACTTCTGTTTGTTAAAATACTGAATTTGATTTTACATGATTCCAAGGAAAATAATAACTCGTAATTACGTGACATTAGATACTATATTTTACAAATAAATCTATTGTCATCCTCCTGTTATTTCATGTAAATAGGATTAATTTCTTAGAGATGACCCCCCATATTTTTAACAGAATTGATACCATTAAAAATATTTTTTTGATTAATTTTGACCACACCGTATATAAAACTGATTTTTTATTTGATTACACATAAAAAATATATCAAAAGGTATTGTCCATTTATCTTTGGTCAATATGAGGATGTATTCTATGGGTTTAACTATTACACACATGTTTTAGTGTTTTAAAACATTAAAAACGCATTTACAAGCATCTTGGGAAATTTGTTTCCCTGAATAGAATTCCATCGGTTCTTTAAAAATCCATATATGGGATTTTTACTATTATTTAATAGTAATCAAGAGTTTTTTTCCTAGTTTTTACAACCTACATAAATTTTTAAAGGCTTTGGTAACTTAAAAACAATTTATCAAGTCATTATGACCACACTGCTCGTCAGATTGAAATTGTTTCTATGTGTAAACATAAAAAGTAAAAAAAATGTGTTGTTACCATGATTTCAAATAAATATGAGGTCTCTTTCTATGGGTTTTACCATTACATGCATGAATTATGTTTTCAAAACACTAAAAATGTGTTTATGTATATCCCTAGAAAACCATTACATAAGATGATGGGATGTCAACTCCTATATTTATGAAATTAATATTTGGTAATTTTAATGTTATTTCATAGAAATATGGCATCGATTTCATGGTTTTGACCACCTGTTACACACATTTTTAAAGGCTTTGACACCTTTTTGAACTTTATACCAATCCATTTTGACTATAACACACTTTTTATTGAATTTTTTTTTATGGATACACATCATGAATAACATAATGGTGGGTTTACTAAAATTTCACTTATCTCTGAGGAAATTTCCTATCGTTTTAACAATTACACACACATTTTTTATTTAAAACGTAAAAAATGGGTTTATGAGAATCCCAAAAAAAACATAACACATAATGACATTTTCTTAAATCCTAAATTTAAAAAATCATTTTTAAATCATTTTTCTCTAATTTAATTGAAATATGACATAAATTTCAAGGTTTTCACCCCTCAACACATGTTTTTAATGGTTTTGGTAACATTAAATTCTCATTACTGAGTCAAATATAAAAAAACAAGCTCGGATTGTATTAAAACAAAATGATAAGGAGACATAATTCATTTTTGGTTTGTATCAATAAACTACAAGTAAAAGTAGAATACAATGTTGTTCGTACGAATCCAAGTGTTTTTCCTTATAAATTTTTCGTTATAGATTTATTTATGGAATTTGTATGTTTTCCTTTCAAATGTGTGAATTATCCATGGAATTAGAAATTTACCTCTATTAGATAAGATATAAGGATTGAAATTTCCATAGAGATCTAGATGGTTATTGGTTTAAATACTAAAACTGAAGTATTTTTCATTGTTTATTGCCACTGATACAGTGTTTTCCGATAAAATTTTTGAACATTCACTATTTATTTCAACCATTCAGTTTCTATTTGTGATACACGATTGATAGTATTAGTAAAACTCCCACTTGGTATATTGAGACATGCTTGTCGTAGTTTATGAAAAAAATATATTCCTAATGAAGCACAGAGGGTGACTAGGGTCGTCTCACTTGGGCATAATCACAGTTAATTCAATCACTAATTCTAATCCAGCTAAAGTAATAGTTTTTTATTTTTAAATTATTTATGAAAATTTAGGTATTATGTATTTTAGAAAACATGAAATTAAAATAATTCAATGTAGAATTTAAATCTAAATGAATATGTTAACAAAATTAAATTAGGGAAGAATAACCTTGATCCTATGGTTGGATAACACTGGTTCATTCATTATTAATTTGTTGTTTAAATTAAATTTCGTAATTCATTTGTCGACACCTTCTTAATAAATTAATTTTGTAGGATTTATTATGTGTGTGATTTTAGAATTCCTCTGAGACACCAGAGCACAACTCTTCCATTAGACAAATATGATAAAACCTCAATCGAGAATGTTATTCCTAAATGACCTAACTCCAACGTATGGCATTTCATCTCTTAGGGAAACCCCTTCACTACTATATACAAGTTTTTCATGAGATAAAAGAGGTAAAAATAATTAATCTATTAAAATAAATGTAATTAAAAATAATTTCATAGTAGATAATTACCGCACTAGTGTAAATCTCTTTCATTAACTATAAATAGAATAAAAATATTTTTTTAACATAAAAGCAACAAAACAGAACGCCAGGAAACCTCCCCTAAGGCCTAGCCTCAATTTAGTTACCAAGAATTAAAAAGTTAAAATATATAAAAAAAGATTTAATGGAGATATAATATTGATATTGGAAGAGTAAAAATGGATTGAAGAAGAAATTGAAAATAATTTAATAAAAATATAAATGCGTTACTAGGGAAAGGGAAACTAAAATAAAAAAGAAAAGAAAAAAAATCCAAAATTAGTAGAGAAAATTCACATATTACCTTTCCAATGTATATCAATTAGAATCAACACTTAGCCTTTAATTTATTGTTCTACAAGTTCTTTTTGTGTGACATAACTGACCATTAATGACTTAGGGGTTGTAACGGGTCTTCAACGGTTGAAATTTTAGTTACAAAATATTCCATCAAAATTATATGCATGTTACTTCCATAAAGTTTACAAATTATGGATAGGTGTCTTAATGAAATTTGATCAAAATTATTTTTTTAATTTTATCTAAAAATGACACATTGATTTTCCACTTCTAAAAAGACGTATAGAATAACTACTATGTATGAAGTTTTTAAAATGATAATTTCAGGAAAAAATTTTAATGAATTACACACAATGACCCCATTAATGAATGAAAAGATCCCAAAATTTAATTGGAGAAACACATAAATTTTTAATTTTAAAAATAAATTTTAAATCACATTAATTGGATTAGTGTGTCCCGTGTTATGCTTTAGTTATAGAGGTGGGGTCCACACTGTCAGATCAGACAATTTTGCAACTTGATTCACTTTTTCAAGCCTCATTTTATTAAAATAAACTCTTATTACTAAATAAAAAGTTGATGAAAATAAATATATGAATCCCAAAAGAAATCAAATTTTATTAATATTTTAATGGTTATACCCAAAATAACCATGTGATTAAAATATGTAAAAATTCCAGAATTAATCAATTACCACATTTTATACCAAAAGAATCCATAAATGAAAAATTGGATGAAATAATCTCAAATTATTAAATTGAGAGTGTCTATATAACTGAAATTCATATACAAAAAGATTTAAATTTTATATCCATCAATTCCTCCACACCTAAAATATGCCTATCCTCAATCATAGAATCTGAACATGGAATTCAGAGGTTATAGAGTTTCCAATATTCAAATTTCAAAGCAATAAAATAGAAACAAAATTCAATGTAAAATAAAAAATTCAAAAAAATTCATAAAATACAAGTTCCAGTTTTCAATTTTAAAAGAAACAATCGTCTGAGGTATTTTACTTTTCCCATTTTAAAAATTATGTAACATCTATATTCATTCATTAATGCTCCTTAATTAATTATTATTGAACATTCCATGTCATTATTTACCTGTCCTGAATATTTTCACTCATCCCTAATGATAAAATTCTATTTTAGTTATGCTCTGAGAACATGATCCTTATACATGTGCTTGTAAAGGAACTAATCTCTCCACTTTTTAAATACAATGCTATCATAAAATAATGATAGATTTTATTCATGTTTCAAATGAAACTAAGGCTTATGTTTAGTGAGAATTCATATTTCAAAACTATGGTACAAGTAGTATGTTTATCTCTTAATTACAATGGATGATACAAAACAATTATGTGTAATGAAAATCTAACATTCAATGTATCTACTCCCATTTACCCAGAACTAATAAAAGGTTATGAATAATGAATTCATAATGAATAATATGGATCATTTTGAAATTTTATCGAACTTTTTTTTATTTTTTTAATGTAGTTTTATATATTTTTTCTTTATTGAATGTTTGGATTCGAGAAAACTTCTCAACCACCAACTTACCACATAGGATTAAAATCATTGGTCTAGTGATGGTGATTTTTTCATTCTTTATGTCCAAAACCATTCTTTTTTTTAAATATTTTTCTTGAAACCAAAAAATAAGTAGATTGAATGAATAAAAAAAACATTCTTTATTTCCCACAATAGTACCCCCCACACTTTTTATTTATAATATCAAGAAAAAAACAGAGTATGGTTGGAATGGACACCAATGGCTTGAAACATGGCTCATCCCTATAAAGGTCATTCATGGTCTCTGTGGGATAAATAAGGATTGATGTAAAGGTTTCATTTTAAGGGTAAGTGCTTTATAAAAAATGACACAATCATTTTAAATGAGTTTTCATAATCGTAGCTTTGATATATTAATGTTAATGAACTAGAAGGAGGCATGTACTAAGATCACTCAGGAAATATGATGAAGATTAAAATTAGAAGTACTTTCTCTAGAAATCCTATCAGGAAGGGTAATTATAACAATATATAATCAATAAACGAGTGATTATTAATAAAAATTCAATCCACTTGAATTTCATAAATTAAAATCATGAAAAAAGATAAGGAAATTTTCTTTACCTAAATCAATTAATTTCCTTAAATCATGAGTCCTCATTTTAATATCTATTATTTACATTAATAATTTGATTTCCATTTTTCTCATTCAATCTCATTCTCTATGAAATATAAATCATGACATTATTGGATTCCTAAGAAACTCATGTCTCATAGATATGTCAATTAAAGCATAAATGAAAATGGGTGTATGCAATTTCAGTTTAACTATCAAATAAAAATCTAAAAAAATATTAGGATCTCTAAATGGTTAACTATAAAAGTTAACTCCCATTTAAACTAAAAAAATAGTTCACCACCTCCATTTTTTGGGACTTATATGTTCGATCACGGTCTAGAAAAATATTATTACTTAGTAAATTACAAGGATCATGCAATTAAGGATAAAAAAGATAAGAGGGAGTGAGATGTATTCATGACTAATCCAAAAATTGAAATTGAAATCATAATTCCTATAAATAATGTAACGATAAATCATGGTATGATCCCCTATATGGGCCCTGAATTTTTACTGTCTCAAGATGGAAGTACCATCTATTATCTAAAGTCTGATGGTGGTTGATGCTTCTTGGATTTGAACCACCACATGTGGTTCCTTCAAAAATTCACATCATGGTTTTTATTTTAGATAACTACATATATAGAGTACACTAGATCCTACTCATTCAGAATATGGTATAGATATCATGGGGGTGTAGATGAATTATGGAACTTCCTTCTACTTCATTGTTACTGGGTCAATACACAATTCTCTTTATGTAGTACATTTAGTGAATATTTAATGTTTTAGGGTGATCCTGGTGTTCATCAAGTGTTGATATTTTTATTCCCTCATTATCCCATATGTCATAATGAGAGTCATATGATTTTAAAAATTCAAGATAGTTTGGAGTAATACACATATTAGTTTCAATAAAATTAAATGTGTTTGAGTTTAAGAATGTATTATCTCCTTGAGTTGGTTCATCATGAATCTATTCATCAGTGGAAATCACCATTTATAATTGAGAATTTGATGATGGAGGCAGGTAGTCAGGGTCCTCCATTTTGAGTGTGTCCCCAAAATATTTGATTTATTCAATGTAATTGGGGAAAACCCCTGGAAATTATATCTTGTCCTCAAATCATAGCAAGTCAGTTTGGAGTTCATTTATGATACTCATAAAAAAATTTGGTGAGAACCATGTCACTTGGCCTCTATGAAACTATTTGAATATTATAATAACAGAACCATAACTTCATTAGAGTTCCTTCTTATTATAATCTCTTTATTTTTATTTAACCTATGAGTAGTTAACCCATGCATAAAATTTTAATTTGAAAACATCATGGAAAAAGATATTTTTATTAATTTTTAATATTAAAAAAATGTTTAAAAAAATTAAAATTTCAATAAAGTAATCAAAATTTCAATTTATCTCCCCAGAAATGACACCAATTTTGATTTACACCTTTCGTAGGGAAAGTAAAAAAGAAAATTTATTTTCCTAATATAATAGAGATGTTAACTGAGGTCATATCACATCGAGAGTGTTGTAGTTGGTTAAACTACTAATTCAAATTTACTTAATCTAATTGTTTTTTATATTATTTATGAAAATAATGTTTTTGGTGGGTTTTTAAGGAATGAAACTAAAATAATGTGATGCACAATTAAAATTAAATGCCGATGTGAAAAAATTTAAATTATGGAAGAATGGTCTTGATCCTAGGTTTCGATAACATGGGCTTATTAATTAATTAATTATTTTTTAAATTCAGTTTGATAAATAGCATGATGAAACCTAATTAATTAATTTCATTTATTTTATTTTGTGAGTAACACCAAAAAATAACTTCCCCATTAGTCAAATTGGAAAACACCTAAACTAATAATGTTGTTACTAAAATACCAGGATCCACTGAAGGTTGTTTTATCTCATTAGGATACCCCATCCCCACTGTATGAAGGGTTTTACTAAGATCTGGGAGGGAAAAAATTAATCATTAAAAATAAGTGGAATTAAAAATAATATCTTGGTGGATCACTATTGTACATGTGCAACACTCTTTCCTCCACCACAAATAGAAAAAAAATTATTTTTAATTAAAGCTCAATAGAAACAAATTTCTTGAAACCTTTCAAAGGGAAGAGCCTTAATTTAGTGAAAATCTATTGAAAAGTGAAAAGATATCATAATAGATGGTGTAAGAGAAAAATTATTTTAATATTTATGGATATAAATGTATTGACTAATAGAAGGGAAATACATTATTAAAAATATGAATGTGATAAATGGGAATGGAAAACAAAAATAAAGATATATGAAATAATAATCATCATGAAGTAGAAGAAATCCACTTGTTCCCTCTCCAATCTATATTCATTTCAATAAAAACATATCCTCTTATTTATATGAATTGAACCAATTTTGGGGTGTCATAACAAGACATTATTAACTTAAGGTTCATAATTGGATGTCAACATTTGAAATTTTAGTTACAGAATATTCCTTTAAATTTATCTTCTTCTTAACACTTAAAAATGGAAAAATTATGGACATGTCACTCTCGAAATGTCATTATAAAATATTTTTGAATTTGTCCTCAGAATTCTAAATTGATTAGTAACATGTATTTGTATTTATGGAATAAATTATGAGCACTAATTTGTTTAGCTCAGAATTATAGAAATATCCCTTCAATGTATATTGTAAACTTGACCCTTTATTAAGTGAAAAACTCCCTCAAATTAATTGGGGAAACACTTCCTTGTGTCCTATTTCTACTAAAATTTTAATCATCTCAATTTGGTGTGTGTATCACATGTTATGAGTTCGCTATGAAGGTTGTGTCCACGCTATCCTCATGAACAATTTGGAATAGTGAATGATTTGTTTAGACCTCATTTTGTTCAAATTATCTCTTGGTCAAGAATAATAATTTGAAAACAATATTACAAGGAACACTAAATGTAATAATAATACACAATGTAATGATATTCTAATTTTTTTTTCCAAAAATACACGTGTGATTAAAATATGATAACATTACAAAATTATGAAATTTTCACATTTTATCCAAAAACTACCCATAAATCCCAAATTGATTCAAATATGCTCAAATTGATAAATTGGGAGGGGTTAAATAATTTTAATTCATATATATAATGTGGAAAAAATTATCTCAATTATTTATTAGTAACTGATGAAGACGCCCTACTAATGAAATCAGATGGAGTAGTCCTAGAACCCATCCCCCAGACACATCAGGGATTCTCCTTCCCTAAAACGATTACAATGGCATCATTCTGGGAAACCAATGATAATTATAAATGGTTCTCATTGTAGAAATCCAGAATTTTATCCTTTTAATAAAAAAAATATTATCAATTATTTTTTAAATTATATAAACATCCTAATATTTTCTAATGTATAAATTTTTATTTATATAAAAACATAACAATGAAAAATAATTTATAGGAATAAACAAGTCTTAAAATTAATTTGTTGGGGATAGCAATATGGATCAACAGATTCCAAATCAGCATTGTTTAGTCTATGTAGTTGGGCCCATTTAATTAAGTTAACATATTTTTTTTTAAAAATTTAAATTTCATTATTATGTTTTTATAGTAGTGAAATAACATCAAATAGTAATGAAATGTACATACTCAAACATTTTTTATAGGGTCATTTTCAAAGCTATAATCGGGTTTCTTATGAACTTTTAAACACATTTGTGGTTAGCAAATAGAGTGACATAATTCATTAGAATTTATAAAAAATATAAGATGTTAGAAAAAATATTCACTTATAATAGAATTATATAAATAATAATGGATAAAATATAGAAAAAATTATTTATTTTTCTCATTAAACTTTGACACCCAACGATATGAAGAATTAGTTGTTTCCCACTATTTATATTATTTTTTGGATAATTATTATAAAAAATAAAAAAATTAATAAAAATAATAATTTAATTTTGGATATGTTATTAAGGTACATTAAATTATGAAATATACAATTGAGATACATATATATTTGTATTATCAAACAAATTTAATTTCCCATAATAAATAACATCATACAAATTCTCATATATATGTTATAATCTCATAGTTATTTTTTTTAAATCATTCCAGAATATCAATTTAAAATATCTCAATTTGATACCCTAAACAGTCAATTTCCATGGGAATGAAACTGATTTAGGGATATCAAAATGAGAAAACATCTAGAAATAAAGAACACAACTATTTATAAATATATTAAAAAATTTGAGTCATGCATTTTAAATTAGTTATCAATTAATATTAAATTAATATCACCATTACTTAATTATCAGAGACAACATTTTTCCATGTTATGGGAATATGCCTCTAATGTTTATAATAAATGTGAAATCTCACCACCTCATAAAAACGATTCCCATGAATGTGCCCATAGATTAGGGAGTGTCAATAGTAGGCTCCCCAAAAAAATGTAATGATTTACTTGATATCCATTAGGTCCTATACGACTATCATGTTCTAATTTACACTTCTTCTATTATTATCTATATCAATATGATAAATCCATTAAAATTTTAACAAAATATATAATTTTTTTTAAAGACAAGTATACCAGTAAAGAAAACATGCTAATATCCCCAAGATGGTGGGGTGGCCAACTACTCTATAATTGTAGGTGAATCAGATGGTCGGATACTAAAAATATTTTGGGAAATGGCTATATCACTAGAAGTCTTGGGTATAATGAAATCACTCAGATCTAAGGAAGTTGACAGTTGTGGTGATGTGATCCATAATGCTAATAAGCTAGGATCATGGAATTTGTTTTCTATAGGAATTTTTACTATTATAATTTTTCACATATTTTAAATGTATTTGAAAAATATGAAACAAATTTAAAAAAAAATAGAAAGAAGAAATAGAAAAATGCATATATCTACAAAACACAAATAAATGAGGAATTTTAATATATTTTCATTACTAATTTATAATGGTAATTATCTTCATCTTTATTTTATTCATTATTATCAACCCTCATTACAATGATTTCTTAATTTTCACCATCTCTTTTATGTTCTATTGATTCAATATTTTCAGTAAAAATCTATTCATTGTTTTTTGGTTAATGTAGATTACTATAATATTGTAGAAGATGATATTCATTTATCATATCATATAATTCTATCTAAATTATGTTTATAGAATCACTCCACCCTTCATGTGTTTCATCATAAACATAGTAAACAACCTATTATTATGAATAAAATATTAATGGATCATACTTTTTACACTCGCTGATATGAATCTAGAAAGGGAATTTTAGTTATATAAAATGTACCAAATCATTCATTAATCTCCTATGAATGTTGGCATACTTTCACCCAAATAAGACAATTGAAAATTGATAATGATAGTTTAATTAAATCATATTATTTATATTTCTATAGTATATGACTTCTATAAGTGTAAATACCCAACTATTTTGAGTTTTCAAGTTTTATTCATTATAATTTTCATGAAACCTGAATCAATAAATATTTTAATCATAAAATCTCTTAACCATCCATAGAGGACATCATAAAAAAAACATCAAATTGTATTATTTTTCAGCTCTATTATCCAAATTCAATATCTAGAAAAAAAATATAAGGTTTCATTTTTTACATAGAAAAATAACTACACATCAATGGTATAAATATGAGTATATAATTACATGATATACAAACCATTAAACAATGTTGTATTAATATATTTTGTTGATTACATCTCATTTTGAGAATGTCCTCTTAGTTTCCTCATCGTAAGAAATTGATATTATTCAATAAATGGATCTATAATAAGACTCTCGAGTAGATCATATCTATGTGATTTTAGAAATTCTGATTCAATGAATGTAAAATTTGACCCCTTTCTAATTTGTTGTCCAATAGTTTTAAATACCAATGACTGGTTTTCAGAATGATATTTAATGGAGATGTCATCAACATGGCCAAAATGATTTAATGTAGTCTCAATCCCATCTAAATTACTAAAATAAAATGTCAATCACTCTTTGGATAAGTAACCTGAATCTAAAAAGAATTTAGGTTGATATTTTTTCAACACATATGACTTGAAATTAATTAATTACCTGATGAGAAAAATAAGAAACATACTAAAACAATTGGGAAAATATTTGAAAACATTTAATTCACCACTAAAGAAACAATAATATCAACGCACCTCTCAATTGGATACATATATCAATAGTGTACTGGTCCCGCATTATTAGCTTCTTCAACCAAATTAACAATCAAATGAATTAGAACTGTTAATAATGTAGGAGTAAATCAAATCTTCATTTGAAAAAGTGTCAAAAAAAATTTTGTTGAAGTTTATCAATGTCAGTTGTATTTAGATAGTTTTCATCGTAGCTTTATGAGAAAGGTACATAACTCAATTTTAACCACAATTTTATTCTCAGGTAATGTGTTACGCACTTTTAATGACAATAATAGCTCCATTAGAATATATGAGGTAGGAATTTTCAATCCATGTAACTTAAGATTTTTTAATCCAAAACAACTTGATATGTTACATAAATATTGATCTAACACTTTTAAATTCTATAATTCTTAAAAGAATATACATTTGTCATTATTTTTCATTAGAAAAATATCATAAGGACACATTAAACTTTAATTTTCCCACAAAACATGATTTATATTCATTAACACCAAATACATACAAGCATTAATGGGATCCTTCAGGTTACCCTGCTAAGTAAGAAATGTAAAAATTATATTTTCACACTTGTTCATCCCAATATAAATTATTTCATGATTATGACCTATAAAATTAATCAATCAATAATGAATATTATAAAGTGTACTTTTTTTGGCCATTTTCTATGTTCTAACTGATTCAGATAATGTACCTCGTTCTGTTTTCCCCCTTTATTAAATAGATTAAATTTTCTGAATTCTTCGTTGAAATTCATTAATATTCCCTATTATTTGGAACTATATATGAACATTTTTGGATTTATCAATTCAATATCTTCATTGAATTGTGTGATGTTAACCATGGATTTATAAAAAGAATCCAGAAGTCAATAATGATACATAAAACACCTTTTTTTACTTTTAGGAAATCATTGAGATTCAAAATCAAAATTACAAAATGTACAACTCAAACCAGTATTAGGGTTTTAGCCAAATTAGTTTCCTCGTCATGTAAAGTCTCTAATTTTCCACAATAAAGCAACATGAATTTTGAATAGTATTCTCGTTGAATAATCCTATGTTTCTGCACTATTATCCATTAATTCACACAATTATTTTGTTAGTGGTTGAAGTTATACATCAATATTGTTTATAGTATTTTTTCGAATGAATACTCATTGAAATAATGCAAGCATTCTTCTTTATACATGTCCATAGAGGTAGTGTATAGGATATCAAAAAAACTTGCTAAATGTTATAATAGTACCTAAAGAACCAAAAGGGTAAAATCCATCAACAAGAAATAAAAAATGTTTATTCCTAGGATCCGAACAAAATTTCATATATAATGAATAAAAAATCTTCCATAAAGTTAAATCTTTTGGATATATCATCAAACCATTTATAGTATCATGATCACGCCATTTCATGTTGTATAATGTCTTAAACAACATGAATAATATTTTAAATAGTGGTTTTAGAGGAATGTAGTGAAATACATTTATAGAAGTTTTCTTAATCAATTTATTCTTGGGTATATGACGATTTACACTCCCATTGTTGTTAATTAAATTCTATATTCTAGTATGACATCTTATATATTCTTATTTATCAAAATCTTCTCCCTAGTAAATCATGAAATAATTATGGCATGCATGTATGAATGTATAATATAATCCATGTTTTTTAAGACATCCTTTAACTCATATAATGTTGTATGTATATTATCTTCCCTAAATATATCATTAATAGACTCTAAAATCCTGGACATTTCTTTTTTTGTAATTATACATAGTAACTTGAAATGATAAAACATAAGTAGAAAAGTCGAATTTGTATATTTGGAATACCCTTCATACAGTTATTTTTGTACATATTGAACTAATTCATATACTCTTCATTTTGGTCACTAAGGTTCTGAGAAATATTAACATACAAAGGAATAGATGATGGGTTTTTGGTCTATTAAAATCTTGTACATTGTGTCCTGCAAATCCAAATGCATCATTTATAAAATTTTGACCTGAATTCTCCTTAGTATGATCACTTTATCCTTTTTTGAAAATATTTTCATTGTTATAAGTTTCTATAACATTTGAGTCTCCATTAAAAATCCTACATACATATATAATAGGATTCTTTTTCAAAATTAAATTATTATATAGATCATATTTATTCAACCGTCACTTGAGTTTTCTATATGTACAAGGACATTTTATTATACTATCCACTAATCAATTTTAAATTTCACAATCTAAAAATTATTTTAATCCCTTGGTATACTATGCTGTTTTGTGAGGCAAATTTAACAAACATTTATCCATAGTTATTGGATTATCACTACTCTTCTTATACATTCATATATAAAAATATTAATGTCTAATTAGGAAAATACAATCAAAATTAAATATCACATAACTCTGACATTGACCAGGGTAGGGTCTTGATTCTAATTAACCCAAAATCATCATAAAATTGATTTAATCTAATATTAAAAGAAATTAAAACATAAATTAATTAATATTAACCCTTACTATAATATATTTATATGTCAATGAATAAGTTCACTAAGCTGAGGTGAGAGGCTACTATGATTTTGAGGATATTTTTATTAGTCAACAATAATACAAGACCGTAATTATTCTATTAAAACATATTTAAATTTTATTCTTTTCATAATATCAATTTTATTTTATATCTGTGAAACCTGATTTTATATATAGATATATTTGTCTTCTATAATTATGAATATCATTATTGGTTTTATCTCAAAATAAGAACTCACCTCTGTGGTATCTGGTGCATTTGTTTCAATGTGAATTATAGCATTTCATGCAACTATGGGTTTTCAACTTTTTTAAAATTGATTTGAAAAATAGTACTCAAATTTAAAAGAGTAGAATATACATAAATCTTAATTAAATCTGAAGCTATGTAGCTTGTAAAACAAAATTTTTATTGTTATCATGATTAAGAGTATTTTAAATATAATATATTAGATTCATGATATTGTATTATATCAAAAGTATGGTAAGGTACATGGGTCATGTTTTCTTAAACTACATGCTATATGATTGGGGCTTTTTTGAAAGAAAAACCCTCTATAAATAATATAAAACCTCTATTCTCCCCATGAGAATACATAATGTCCATTAAGGTGTACCTCAATAGGAAAATAACATTTTTAAAAATCTAAATTATTATTAAATGGGGATGTGACACAACACTATAAAATTGACCTACCTCTTGCTGGAAAAGTAAAATATTTCTATTTTACACCACACACTAGGCACCTATTTCATTCCAGATGAAATAATTAATTAATTATATCAGTTTATAATTATTTATTCATAATTAAAAAATAAAGATACCTACCTAAATACTATTTAGGTGCATGAAATTTCCAAACCTGTGATCAACTGCTGATGGAAGGCCTGCAATGTAACCACAACATCATCATAGGAATAAACCCTAAATAAGAGCATTCAATTACATAGTAATTTATATAATTTAATTAAAACCCTTAGAAAAATTCAATCAATCATACCTTTAATGATGTTAGGGGTTATTGTCACTAGAAAAATGGGAAGATAGCCTCTTGGAGTCACCGTCGAGGAGAAGGGGGGTTTGAGATGTCCTCGTTGAGGATAAGGGGGTTGGGGTCATAAGTATCTGAGGGTGATGGGGAGGTACAATTGTTTTTGGGAGTAGTGAGTTTCGAGGTCACATGGTGTATTGGTGCTCGATGTTGGGAGTAAGGGGGTTTGTTCTATATGGGTAATCTTTGGTATTAGGGGGATGGATTAGGGCCAAGTGGATGGGTGTAGGAATCAAAAATGGGATTTTTAAAAGACTTTGAACTAAGTTAAATAAAACCACTGATAAGTTATAAACATAGAGAATCATTTATATAAAACATATAATTTATTAAAAAAATTAATGAGATTTATTTCATGGCATTTTTTCCTTGATGAGAAATAACTCAGCTTCAGTTGTTACATACCCATTCCATCATTCCATCCAATTAGTGTTGAATCAATGACCATTGTAATGGTTAGCGATGAGTGTATTCAATTAGTGACATAAAAAATTAAACAAAAATATTTTAGGGGTTGTGGTTTTCAATTCATATCTGATCACAACATATCATCAGGATTCTATAAAATAAATATAACATTATTGTTTTAAAATAATTAATAAATTTATCATTAAATTCCACCAATGTTTCCATATAAAATAATTAAAAGATCAATAGAAAAACCATCCGATACAAAAACTAATTTTATTCATGTAGTCAATATCTAATCAAGACGAATAATGATTATCCCTGAAAATGATATTTCCACTTGAATCAATATTTCAATGGATTTCCAAAATAAAAAATCATTGAGAGGTATTTTCCAAAATTAATGAAACCATAAGAATTAACTTATGAATAGGAATGAAGTTTGGATGATTTTTTTCATGTTAATTCCATGAGAATCATTATAATTAAATAATAATGAGTTTAATGTTAAATATAACTTCAGTAGCATGGTAGACATACGTGATTTGAGAAAATTGAATATTTCCCATATATTCATATTATTATTAATAATCATGATTTTGAATCGTATTTATGATAAAAAAATTAAGAAAAAATCATTATTCAGTGGGAAGGAATTTTATATGTGAGTAAAGAGTTGAATAGGAATGATTAAATGTCACGCCTCAATGCTTAAATAATGATCCTTAGATGATTTCATCAGAGTAGACAACCATCATTGTCAATATTACAAAAAATGCTCCTAATCATGAATAATGGATTAAATATCTTCTAAATTTTCTCCTCTAATGGATGTGGATATTCTCATAGATAAAAGAATAACATTATATATATATATATATATATGAAATGGATTTATTAAGACAGTAAGAAACCGGGTCACTGATTTAAAAACAATATTTATTAGTCCAATCCAGGAATCCTTGACACAGAATATATATCTTCTAGGTAAAACCCTCATTCTGGATACAACCACGATGTCAGAATTTTCATATGAGCCTCCATTAAAATGGAACTAGAACTCTCTTGTGTGTGATAAATATAAATTTATTACATAAATATTAAATATCACATAAAAATCAAACGGTTCTAAATTCCATCAACATTCAAACCAAGGGTAAACACTACATTCTATGTCTAATAGAATTATCCTTTCTGATTTTAATAGATATTGTAAATTTATCATTCTATAATCATTAATAGACTTGAACTTAAAATTTGAAAAATTAATTAAGTCTTACTTTGAATAATATGGGTGACTACATCGTCTCCACCTTTAAAACATTTCATCCTCAAAAAGGAAATAAACCTAGCTACTAAATTGAGAATCACTCAAATAACTTCATGTTGAAGAAATACCATCCAGACACATAATTAATTCACCTATGTAGGTTTTTTCCATAATAAATCCCATGAATTTAATAAACTGGGAAACATAATTCTCCTTCTCATAGGAATTCATTAATCTCAACAATATTCTCACAACTATATTTAAAATAATGAGCCTTCATTTTTCATCTTCTATTAATATCCCATACCAAATACAATTCCATCATAAAAAAGGATTGTTAACGAGGGTACAAAATGCAATAACGTTATGGTCCCTACATTTAAAAAGGAACACAAGAGTATATACATAGAAACCATCATTCTAAATCAAACCCTACCATAGGGTGATTCAACTACAAAAACTCTATAATTGTTATATGGTATAATTTCTTAGAGGTCTACTTTAACTTATGATATTCACATAATAATATGAATATACAAATATTGAAACCACTATGTTGGGGAGAATCACTAGACCCAAATCTAAATCTTTTTAGTGCCATCAATTAAAACCACAACATTTCCTCTCCAATTCCAAATATGTTTTGTTCCCTTACTAGAGAACACATTGTGGAATTTAAGGTCTTTTAATAATAAAATGTCCAATACACTAGATATCAAATTAACCACCTAAAACCATCATGAATTAAACTCTTAGATCATTGGGTATCCATTCCACAAAATTCCAAAGAAACATTCCTGACTACTTAGAAAAACATTCTCTATTGAATTCTAACCATATGGTAACTCTTTAAAAACTCAAGAGACTAAAATCATAATTGTCCATGTAATATTCTTCACCATGTAGCTATAATCCTTATATAGTGAAATAGAATTATTAGATAGACCTAGATCACCAAGGATCCATGTCCAAATATATGACCTTAGTTAGAAACTGCTTATGAAAACACCCATGATGAGTCATATAAGAACACAAATATCCAACCTCAAATAAATCTGTTCTAGTCCCCACATTTTGAATAATCCTATATGTTCATACATATAGATATTTGATCACATAGTATCCCACAATTGAAGATTCTATATTGTTCCCCATATACTCATAGATATGTGAGGGGAACTCAAACAACATAAATAACTAGCATATGTCCCTCTTCCATCAAAACCAACTACCAAGAGTCTAACTACCCTGAAATCTCCTCCATCTCCTATGCATGAATTTATTTATTGAGGCATCAGTTACCACACCTCTGTTGTGTCTTTTATATTATACCAACCATAAAAATCATAAATCATCCTATAAGACAATGTTTCTAATCTATATGAATATCAAACATGAATATATTAACATCTCAAATCAAAAAGTTTCACCTTGATAGTTTTACAGTTTTTTGTTTTCTCATAGTATGCCAAAAAACATCCTCTAAATTCCAAAGATATAAAAACTATATTTTAGTCAAAATAAGTCTGGAATCAGTAAAGACAACCAAAAATTCACTATGAGTTAGAAAATCACAGTAATACATTTATTACTCTAAAAAAATATCATTAATATTTGAATATTTCACCAATGATTCCCAAATTCTACCTATGGACTTTTATTATCCAAAACCAATGAAATTACCAACTATACCGATTATTGGACTCAAGAAACCATTAGTTAATGAGGTAACATTAAGCCCAATGAAACATTTTTTAATTGTTTTACCTACCATAAAAATATATCACTAATTTTTAGTTGAGTTCTGAGATAAAGTGTGTAGGATATATCTATAACGTTTAATGAAAGATAATATGATAGTCCATCAATAATTGATGGAACACATGATACATTAAATTGGAAAAAAAATCATTAATTCATTAATATATTTGGTTAACTGCTCATATGTTGTGTATATAACACACAAAAGTAAAATTTTAAATTGTGGGAAAGAAAATCCAATCCCCAAAAGCTCCACCCTACTAATAATTGCATATATTAAAAAAATGATTCATCAAAGACACATTTAGGGTTATTACATAAGGATTCATATTGTTATAATGAAACATTGAAAAATCTAATTTGCTAACTATATGTAAATACAATACATTCAACAGTTGTTAGAAAACTATGATCATCATGTATCAGAATATCTTGTCGACAATATATTATTAGGATCTCTATTATAATCCCCAATCCTCAAACAAAAAAACACATGGAAAGTAATTTTTCTCATCGATGTAAATCCTTATGAGTGTTAGTGAAGATTTTTTTACCCATAACCATATTGGGTACCTCCCACTCATATCCATCCACCATATGCAACCATTCATAGTGGAATATTAGTACTCTGGATCTAATGGAGATCACTCAAAGGTGGTTAAGGAGATGGTCCAAAGTGGAAACCATATCCTTTTCCTCCCACACCACCAACACTTTTCCAATACTTCTAATTATAAAGATATTATTACAATTTGAGGAAAACAATTTGGTCTCAAATATATCCAATGTAGATATTAATCCATTGTGTCATTGTTGATATACAAAGGGAATGATTTTCCTATTCTAAAACTAGTGTAAATCAAATAATACAAAATTTCAACTACTAAAAATAACTCTATGAGTTCAGAAAATGTAGAGGATTTATGAATGAATGACACCAAACTCAAAAATCACACCAAAGACCCCAATAAAACTTATCAATACAAAGAAATTCATCCCGAATAAGTTTCATTGAACTCAATTTCGGTAAAACTCAACACAAACATGACCATGATAAGGATTCCTCAAAATGGGTCTAAAATATTTTCATCTCAATCCCTCCTCAACATTAACGAGTAATAATTACCAAGAAAGTTCTCATAAACAAACTATAATATGGTAAAACCATCACGAGATTAAATAAACATCAATCAATAATTCACTATGCCGTGAAGGGTAAATCTAATGTAAGAATGAATATTTGATCAATATGTGTCTATAATAGATAATACAGATTACTCTATGACTATAAAATATCCTCTACCACTAGATGACCATTATATCCTTGAAATACCATGAAGAATCTGTCATTGGGACACACACAACACATTTATCCTACATGTAATGTTGTCTGTCTCAATAATAACATCCATCCACTACATAATGACTTTCTATCTATGAAAAAATGGTAGACTATCCACCCATGTATTATTGGGAAAAAATAACTCTTAATACATATTGAAATTTATTTCTCATTACTCAACTAATCTGTACTGAAAGTATTAAGCACCATTACAAGCATTTCACAACCTCACCTCTAAGTGTAGTATAGAAATTAGTTTGCAGTAGCCCTACTAGTCGGGAAAACCCCACTATATCCAAATTTTATCTAGATGAGATTTCAATGGGAGGCTATTTGAAAACACAATTGACATGGGAATAATATCTATTTCTTGTACCCAATAAATAACACAGTAAATATTTAGGTAGATAAAAAGGTTTTCACTGTCTTTAAAAAAATGATACATCATATTCCACACCTATGCTTGTCACCCTAGATTGATAACCAATCTCAATAATCCCTTATCACTATTTTCCTAATTCCCAAACCAATCCTCAAAATACATGTAACTATTATAGTCATTCCTAATACATGAACCACTTTGATATAATTCTTTCTTGACTAGACCTATCAAGACCATACCTAGGCCTATGATAAGTTGGGTGTTCCTATCAATGACCACGTATAATAATCTGGAGGCTAAATGATTATACCAAGAAGGAATTATATAAATAGTAAGCCAAAAACTATAACAACTAGTAACATAAATGTATCTCTAATACATAATTACAGCCCACAACTCCAAATATCTATAAATAATCAGCTGAATTTTATAATAATGCATGTAAGTGACAACAATTATCAATTATAAGTCCACAATGGAAAAACCAAAAGGTAAAATACACATGTAGTATAAAAATTACTAGGTGTAAATTATCCCAGGATAGGTATGATTTATCCTCACAATATTTTCTCACAGAATGAACTTCGTCAATAACTACCCCCATGTACCACTATCTTATACAACTCATTAACTCCACAAGCCCCACCAGCTTCACATCCAACATCAATAATTTTAGTTTGTGGAAAACATATTCAATGAAATAACACATGTGGGATACAACTAATAAAAACGTGATAATACTAACATTATGTAGGGATTCATGAAACATATTGTAAATAAAAAATAATAGGATATATCATAAAACCATAGTTTGGGATAAAATAATATGGGGATTCTTGGGTGAATAATACAATATAACATTAAGATAACCATGATAATGGAATAATCATATTCTTCATCGATTTGATCCATATTGGATTTGATCTCACACTAATTAAAGATATCAAAGTAAGAAATCTCCTAAATCCCAATGTCAACAAAGAACTATAAGTCATATTTCATTAGAAACTGATCTAATGGTTTTATAAGGATTAAATAACACTTATTCAACATAGTGGAAGAGATTAAAAAATTAAACCAAACATTATCATGATATGAATAACTGAAACCATGTAAAAACAAATTTATAAACATTTACCTTCCATAGATCATGCCCAATAGTCATATTATTCAATCAAAATGGTTGATATAGATTACCAGGAATAACCAAATGAATATTCCCACATATGTGTATCACCATGATAATCTAAATACACAACATTTCAGTGTGATTATCCTTCAAATTATGTTTTTCTAGTATCTATCAAGGCAATGGGAGTATGGGGAAGAATTATTTAGGATGGAGAAATTGGTAGTGGAAGACTGTTCAAGCTCACAATATCAATGATTTGGGCGATTTATAATGACCATAGGGAAGAACACTACGTATAAATGCATTTACTCAATCACTAATAACATATAAGTAAATTGAACTTATATTAAAAGTCTTTCTAATCCATCGAAAATGAAAACTCTCCAATGAATTTAATCTTAAATAACCTGAATGACTTCTTATATATTAGATATTTTAAAATTAACTATTAATTTTTTGTTTTCATCCTAAATTTTATTTGTAAAATTATTTTTACAATTTTATTAACAATATAAATGATTTAAAAAATCATACAATATTATTGACATAGGTAGTGTTTTGGTATCTCTTATACCACACCTTGTTATATCCTAATCCAATGGTATACAATGTGATTTGGTTTTCTCAAGGTAATACAGTACAACATATTGATATCCTACATTATGACATCATCCTAACTGCATAAAATTTTTATAGTATTTGGCTAATACCACCATCCACATCCCAATTTCACTAAAGACACATAGAATATATGCAAATTTAGCTTCAATTATATCATATACAATAACTTGTGAAATCATATCCAAAAATAATTTTGGGAATCCCTAACATCGAATTCACCTTGTATAACATCATATGAAATAGTTTGTAAATATCCACTGAAAACTCCTTTTATACAAATTTAAAACACAATTGGATTATCTAGGTGAGATTTATAAAAATCAATCCCATTTCGTAAAACACAAAGTAAAACCCCATGGAACTTTATTGTATTGATAAAAAATATGACATCATAAATTAATAAATATAATGAAAGTCTAGGCACATGAATAGAATCAGTAATACTCAAGATATAAATTTATCTGGTGTGAACTCAATCAAGAACATGTATCTCTATAATTATTTCAAACATTTTCATCATATACTATAATGAATTTTCATATGATCCCTTTATCAAAGAAAACTATTCACCAAAAAAAGTTTTCTCTATATTTTATTTATTTTTAAACCTGTATTATTAAATATGTGCATCATTAGGCTAGTATAATGACACATCCTATTATTTATCCAGATTTAGTGTATATGTGGTTAACCAACTCCATGAGGGGTGTTATTATCTTGTCCAATAATAACTTATTTATTCAATATATATTAATGAAATTATTTCCTAGTAACAATAGTAGTTGATATTTATAAAAGTGATAGATTGGTATCATGTAACCATGTGGACATCTATTTGCATCATGGGTTCTTCGTCTTTGTATAAGAGAAGTTATCTATTTACCTCAGATTGATTAAAAATGATCTAGTATAATTTTATAAAGTTAGGAAATCTATTATTAATTTCTATATAGAGATCCAGCTAGAGTTGTGGAATTGGGATTGCACAAATGAGTAGTCCTACATATGTATCATTATGAATAGGATCAAACCCCACGTAGTTTTGTTCCTTTCAAAGAGATACATCTAACCATTTATGGTAATGTAATTATAAACACCGTGATGCCATTAAAATCTATGTATTCATTTCCAATTAAGCTTTTTTAGGTTATTCATATAAGATTGATGATTCCACTTTTATATTTATGTGTCTAAGACCCAATAAGTGCTTTTTGAGGTCATTCATATCTGTAATGACCCGAGATAAGTGAGACATAGAATAAAATATTTCACTACCAATTTAAACATGAAACACGTTTATTTTTTGGATAACAATTTTTATAATTAAATATTAATAATGCATAGCTTAAAGTAATGTTACAATGTGTGACCTCATTGGATTTTTCGAATTGTGTATATGTGAGTGGAGATAATTCAAAATGAAATGATATGTTTTTTCTTATGTGGAAAATCATTATTATGATTAGTGATCCCAATGGGAAATATCCTATAATGAGAGTGGAACATAACTAAGGTATCAAAGGTTACCCATGTGGTTAGATTACCCTATTCATGGACTTGGGATAGAGGGTTGTGAATAATGGTATCTGAGAAAATACCAAGCTACTAGTGTAGTGGAACTTGATGGGTTTGAGGTGTGGGTCCATAATGAGGGTGTTTTCCCTTAATGGGGGTGGGGGAGTGTAACACCCCAAGAAATGTTAATCTTAAAAGAGTAAATTTTTATATCCATGTAGGTAATGTGATTCATTATTTTTGGGAGCCTTCCTGTTTAGAACTCCATAGTTTATCTTGTTTGGAATAGAGTAGTGTATGAATGGGTGACCTCCATGGATGTTTCCTGGGTGTTGTGTGTGTGTCTGGAAAAAGTACAATGAAAGAACATGTGTTGTTTAATTGGTACAGTCATTAGTCTGATAAGTGATCCTAGTAGGTAACAGATTGTAGTTTTCTATGAAGACAACCATGTTATTAGAGGAAACCTATGGGGTCAAACGACATGGTCTATGGACATCGGAGGTTGGTCCATGACAATATAAGGCCATTATATGTTTCAATTTATCTTCTTAGGTCTAGAACCTATTCATGTAAGGTTACCACTTTGTCTAATGAGATAACTAGTGAAATCAATCTGATTATAGTTTTTATGGTATTTCTATATCATTAACCATTTTTATATACCTTATTATAATAAGATCTGGAAAATGAAAGATGATTGGAATCATGGGTGACAATATTCGATAAAGAAAGAATTATAATTACACCAGATGAGTATCTTGATTTTTTATTTTGGGATCATTCACTACATTAGGGAGGATGAAAAAACATTATAGAGTCATGTGGTCTTGTTTAGGGATCCATGCGGTAGTGTTTTTATTCATGTGAGGGTTCATTGATTTTATAAATATTGGGGTTCTGGTTATCAAAGGAATACATGATTGACTATATTTCAAGGATACCCACAATTTTGGATAAAACATTAGGAGGATCATATAATATTTCAAATTTTTATTATCAAATTAATTCTTGATTGAAAAAAAGAGCACTGATTTTTGTAACCTAATCCTATAAATCTTGTACCTTTAGAGGTGGTCTTGATGGAATATGCTTCATGCTTTTTTTCCAGTGAGATGGTGTGTTTTTATATTCATTTGAGTATTTAAGGAGAATGGATTAGTTTTAACAAAGGTATGAGACTGAAGGAAAAATTTATTCAAGCAAAACATAGATATATGAGAACATATCTTATTGGAAGAGGCCTAGGTTCCATTGGTTTAGACCCCAGAAGTTATCTCTTGAGAAACGGTCATCTTTAGTCAATCTGTGGGGGTGGGGGTTGAAATAATGGGACACATAATATAGGAAGGCCTTGGAACACATAAAATTTGTGTCCATGTATAGATGAGAGGTTTCTATGATGGGTAATAGAGTTTTATGGCTATATAATTTATATCATATGAATTCCTACATAAAATAATTATCTAGTGTTAGAAAAGGGGGTTATTGTAAAGGATTTATGTAATATATCGCTAAAAAATATATGATCAATTCATTGACACAATGATATTAAAAAAATGCCACCACTCTATTTAGAATTTTAATTAAAGTCTATATGATGGAATTCATCACTAGATAATATCATGATATGGATTCTTTCACAAATGATTTGATGTTTCATTCTTCATGCATCAAGAAATTACATTATTTTTTTGAAAATATGTTTCATGGGTGTATTAATAGGAAAATCCAAAAAACCAATCTCCAATATATATGGACCCACTATCAAATAAAAACACTCACAACATAATAAAATCAATACATTAATGCTATAAGGAAATTTATTAAAGTCAGCAAGTGACCATGTGAGTTTACATTAGCACTCCAACAAGTGACAATAGATCTCCCAAAAGCATTACAACCACAATGGATGTTCAGCTACTGAGCTCAAAGGAAACCTTTAGCAACATAATTCTAACACAATCTACATGATTTCTTAATGGGAAACCAAATTATTTTATTCTATATTTCATATTATATTCTCTACATTCTTTTAATCTACATTCAAACGTGTTTGTAATTTTTTTGAGTCCCAAAAAAATACCCCTTTCTGAATTAGATCTAATTGTAATGATGAGGATCAATCTGTGAAACAAACAATATTCACTATATAATATTATTTCCTTCCATATAGAGAAAAAGTTGAAAGGTCATATTAAAACATATATATTGGGCAGTTGTGATCCTTCTTCATTAATTTCTGATCAGTAAGAACATTCATGAAATTTTTCTTTTCCTATATAAAATTCTATTTATTTATATTAAATAAGGCTCATCCAAAAAAAATATTATTCACGTCTCTAGTTTTCTGCATCTAAACATAAGTGGTTCCTCTTCCACTAAGTTCTTTTTATATGATATCTAATAAATATTTTTATGATATTATATCTATATATGTATTATATGAGAATTTATCCATTTCAACAATATTGCATTATATTATATCATTATAGTACTTTTTATAATCATAATTGAGCTTTAATATTTTTGTTTATAGAAATAAATTTGGAATAATAAAATCAATATTCTACCGTGATAAGTTGAATATGTCTACATTTTTTTAGGCAAAATGTACTAAAAAATCATGCAAGGAATGTTCTTCTTTCAATATTAATGGGACTGACATTAAGGAATTAATTACCATTAAAGAGACTTCCTCATTATGGATTTGGGCTATTGGATGAAGCACCTGACCCTTGACTTCATCCAAAAAATAACCATCCAGTGCACTGAAAAAACGACAATTATGAATTAGTTATCTCCAACATATCCATGGAATTATGTTTCATTGAAGAAACTGAATGTAGTGATGAGAATAGCCCTGGAAATTTCTCAATGAATTTGGAATAAGGGACCCATATCATCGAACTATAGCTTCATAACTATAAAATATTATATATAGGGCCTATACAAACCGAAGAGAAACAAAATCTTAGACCTTCAACGTAGAGGGATTTTCCATATGGATGGAGGACATACCCACTCAGTAATCTAAATATTCACTGAATATTCCTAGGATTTGAATAATATTATAATATATTTGGTGATATAGATTTAAGACTAATTTTATCATTATATCATAATCATTCTAGACCTAATCAGAAAGTGTATCTCCCACACCAAAATCTTTCAATTTATGTACAGATAGGTTGGAATCAAATTCTAGTTTTGCAGGTGATTAGCAGGGATCAAATTCCATGAATGATTTCTGATGTATTCCTACCAATATTTATGAATGTGATAGTGTAGATAAGAATCCATCATAGAAAATATAACTTATTTAATTTGCAAGGGATATCATAGAGAATGGCATATTTCTATACATTGATATTTCGATTGGTTCCTGGTCTAAAATTTTCACAAAATTAACTGGTTGAGAGTTAATGAAATGTAGGCCTTGAAGCATCCAAAATCATCAAACTGAAAATGATCCACAAACATAGTGGATAACTCTAGTATAGGTTAGCTATAATGAATGGTTTTGGGTACTCATCCCATATATAAATCCACCAGTCTATCTAATAATATACCTTGAATTTGTTTTAGTATATGACTTCTACTAGTATTTGAGTTTTAGTATTGGGTACCAAAAAGCACCTTCATGAAGGGAAAAATAATTAGTTGAAAATGAATCAATATGCAACCATCAATATTTGTCATATTGTTCAATAATCATGGACATATCATGTGGGTGACATACTGGTTAAGAATTGTTTTCCACATTCAGGTTTTATGGGTTTGTATTTTAGGTCATTTTGGGAGATAAAGATTTATTAATGATGGGTCCATCAATGGATTCTATTTCAAGCTATATCTATAAAGAAACATTGGAGTGAGGAAACTCTCACTTGGAGATTGAGATATAGAAAAGATACTGAATTTAAAATATCAATTTTTCTTCATGTCATATTGAGGTTTAATGAACACCACAATTGAAAACACAATTCAAACACATAAACACGATTATTTTTGAATTTCACACAGAGAAGGTGTGTTGGTCACCCGAGTCAATGGAAAGATGATTTATGAATATTTTGTTCCTTATTCATTTTTTATAAGGTTTCTATGTGTGTAAAAAATCCCCTAGTCCACCTTATAGTGTCTTATCTATGTGAAATGACATGGCCACACATCAATTTGGTCTTTGCACACCTATAAGGACATAAATATATTTGTCAAATTTTGACCAAATTAATCAAATACCAATTATCCTATAACTATTACAAAACCATTGTTAAACCATGGCTTTGTGGTATGTTGGTATTTTTTTCCAAAGTCGACGGTCTACCGAAAAATAAATCTTGAACGGAGGAAGAGTAGTCAAAATTGATTGGGCCATATATGAGTTCTGTGTAGAGATTTTCCCTAGTTAGAAAACTTGTGGAATGATATTAAGGCATTTGAAACAATATCCCTCTATAAAAAATAATCTTCTCCACTATTCATTCATTATTATGAACAATTTCAAGATGTATAAAGTGAGTTTCATTACTGGGGGAGAATTTATTCTATAAATATTTTACAAGATTATATAAAAGAAATGGATACCGTTTTTAGTAAAATTTTCCAAATCACTACACTCTTCAATGTTATATATAAGGAAAATAATAATAATGTTGAATATTATATAATTAAATATTAGGATCTAGTTCATTCCATCCATGGTTTGTTTATTCCCCAAGAGTACCTAGGTTTTTGATTTTCTGGTTATGCCATGAAAATGAACATGATGATGATGATTCATTGGATGGAAGAGACACCACTATGTTTTGGGAGGCTATCCAAATATATTCTTATGGTTGAATCAAAAGAGTTTACAATGGATACAATATAGGGTGAATTGTTATTTAAAACATTAACTAATTAAAATACCAAACCTCCTTATTATGTTTTATCAGACACCGTTATTATAAGAATGTCAGAGTGCTTAGAAGAGACTCATAGTGTATCTAGTAAATCAGAGTACAATTTTTTTAGTAAAATAAAATTACCTTTTAAATGCATAGTGGGTATTTATTACTTCTAGAAACATGTAAAATGACTCTTTAAAAATTTCTATAGTAAAACTAATAAAGATTTATAAAATTTATATGTAAACTTTCTCTTTCAGTCTACAAAAAATAAATAACCTTGAACTACATTATCCGTAATTTTAGAAAAACAGTATGGCATGACATTCATCATTAAGAAATATATTGATAAAAAATATCAGAATTATCTCTATCTTCTAAACCCCAAAAACAAAGATTAGTCAGATCAGAATCAGTCATCTTCCAATCCTCAATATCCCTGGATCTTAACCACTATCTAAAATATAATACAATTGCATCAATATTCTAAGGAATTTAAAATATTCACTTGGATTCTATATAATGAAAACAAATTTTAAAATTTAAAATGATATGTAATAAGGGTTACTACAAAGAAAATTTTGGACAGGTTGAGTTTGCAAAAGTATGAACTTATTTCTCCTCAAATACATCACTATTTGTAGGCACACCTCCAATGGTAATATTTATATGATTCTTGGATTTTGTTGAAATGTCCTCGTATGAGATCCGTAAAGATAGCTTAGTAAGTACATCTCTATCCAATGTCATTTAGGTGGAATCATTACAATTCTGTAAAAAGAATTTTGTCTACTAATAATTATTCTAATCATCAGATTGAAATCATTATTCTGATAGAACTAATTATTTTGTACAATGAATCAAAATAGAATTGTGTAAAAGATCTGAAATAGTCAGTATGATGGTCTAAAATCAATCATTTTAATGGAAAAACTTATCTAGTATGATGGACAATACATATTCAATCTTATGATCCATATGTAGTTTTCCCGATAGAGAAAAATTTATATGATACAATGGATCCAAATTTTGTAATTATAATTATCTAAATATTGTGTGGAAAGATTATAATTATTAATATAAAAATATTAATACATTCAGTAGAAAAACTGTTTCCTAACGAAACATTCTAAATACTTATGAAATATGATGTTAGTAAAATATTTTTTTAAGAATGTTTATTTTGATTTTTAAAAGTAAGTATATAAAGTGTGGAAAGTAAATTTTTTGAATAAATAATATCAGATATTTTAAAAATCACAAAACAAAAGTCTTAATGATAAAAAATAACTTTTAAAAAATTATAAACACATTATTCATTTATGGAATCTTCTCTCTTTGAACTATCTTATCTCCCCTATTATTAATAACTCCATTTTTGTTAAAAAAGATTGTCCAGAAGAATAAAATATGATAAAAATATTATTAATAAAATATTCCCCCAAAAGAACTTCTAATAAAATCATTTAACAATAAGTTATAATTTTTATAAATTCTCCCATAATTCCATATTTAATAAATTATACCCATTTTTTATTTTTTATAAAAATATTAGAGGTAGGAAGTACTTGAAATGTTAGTGAAAATGTAATATGAAAATATAATGTTTAAATAAAAATTCATCCACCAATCTATAAATGAACATTAAACCAAATAATTTAATAAAAACATTAAAATATATTTTTTGGGGAATAATTCGTTCAAACATATAACCATTCATATTTTTTATTTTCTGATATCAATATTTCAGTGAAAACAAAATTAATTTTTCTTTTATAGATTCTTAACGATTACTTTATTCTTCTTGAAGTATTTTTAATTCTTCTCAGACTCTATTTTATTTTAATAAATATTTCCAAGACATTATTTGTGGACTTGGAACCTTCATACCTCTTGCTTCAGTCTATCAACTTCTTCCTTAAGAGACTGAATCTTACTATTATCAATTATCATCTTCTGACCATCATTTTTATTTGATGACTTTGAAACATTTTTAACTGAATTAACTTTACTAGAAATAATTGATGTAGTCACAAAAGAAATACCTCCATTAAGATTCATTAACTTATTATAATATATTCTTATTATACCCTCATACTTCATGAGAGTACAAATCAAATCATCACAGGTTCAATTTTATACCCTTCTCGTATCATCTAAATAAGTTCTTTTGGAGTCCCAATCTATGGGTATAATTTCATCAACATTTTATACAAAAAAATTATCAGAATGATACTTTTTAACAAAATATAGTATAATATTCATGATGGTCATAAATATCTAATTCATCTTCATAATAGATTCAATAGGTAGAAAATAAAAAACATGATAGTCTTCTCTTAGCATTTCTCTTCTAACCTTAATTAAATTGTAATTTCTATAATGGGTAACATCCATCTTTTTCCAAATATTTGTATCTTCATCATGTGATGATATTTTACTATATATATTCCTTGTAATAGAACAGTGATACGTATTATTTACTCAATAGTTCAACTGATATTTGAGCTTCTCTTTATTTCCAAATGTAAAAAAAATTGTAAGGGATCTTGTAATTTCCAATAAAAGCTTCTACATTTTCAACTCCAGTGTTAATAAAAAATTCTTTCTTCTATATGTCTAGTATTCAAAGTAATCATTGAAAAAAACTGGAGATCTATTTAGATTTAAATTATAAATTTAAAAAATACTTAAATCCTATATATTGTGAAATATAAACTCTTTCTATAATATACACATTATTGTAATAACTATTTTTAAAAATAGTTTATATTAAAATGTTAATGAGACATCAGAAACATGCCTAAATTAATGAAAAAGTAAAAACTATAAATTCAAGAAGTTGAACCTTCTCTAATATCAATTGTTGGTTCATAATGGATTAGAATGGATACAATTTTTGTTGAATTGTAGTTGAAAAAAATTATCTCATTGAAATCTTAAACTAATTATAATGTATTTTTTTAGAATTAGTCATTATTTGAATATCATATTACTTAAAATGAACTAAGATTACATTCGGTAAATCAATGTGTACAAAATTTTAGTAAAAAGAAATTTCCTTAAAATTTCATTGTTGAAAATTTTATCATGTATAAACATATAAAATGAAACGTTAAAAAGTTATATAGTAAATATAAGAGAGAATTTATTAAAAGAATAAGTGCACTTTAACCTTCTTCATAAAGGATGTCAATAACCCTGAATTAAGGTTTATGTTGGTTTAACAGAACTATATGTTATGTTTTTCTTCATGAAGAATTTAGTCGATAAAAAATATTGGAACCAACTCTATCTTCTTATCCCCATAATCCCTCGATCTACCAGATATGAAATAACTTTCTTCTTATGCCTATAATACCTTGATTTTATCCTAGTTAAAATATAAAAAACATTTTAAATAATGTTGTTCTGAATTTAAAATCATTATATACATTTCATAGATTGAAACACTTTGTCAATTTTACAATGAAAAAGGAATGAGAGACTACAATGGATAAAATTTTTGATGGATTGAGTTCACACATGATCACTTTCCAGATCCTTGAATTCAACTTTCTTTTAGGCACACATCCAATGGCTATATTTTTTTGATTCTTGGAGTTGGATGCAATGACCTCATGTGATATCCATCTTAATAACTTAAAAATAATATCTTTATATGATTGGTTTTTTTCACCATTCAGATGTAATAAAAAGTATTCCATTTTTAGACATAATTCAGACCATATGATTATATAATTTATTCTTATAGAACTAATTTTGTTTAGTACATTATATGAAAATAGCCTGGTCTGATATTTCAGACTTTCTCTGTATGATAGACCAAACTCAATCATTTCAATTTGAAAAAACATTGTCATTGTGGTAGACTAGACCTTTTTAGTCCGATAGACTAGAAATAGTTAGTCTGATGGAAAATACATTATCAGTCTGATGGAATATAATTAGTTAGTATGATGGAATAGATATAGTTAGTCATATAGACTATACATTGTTACTCAAATGGATCAAAATATTGAAATTCTGATCAACTATAATTTTTGAGGAAATTTTATAATTAATGGATTAGATATAATACTGTTTGGTAGAATAAATTGTTTTTTATAAAAAAATTACAGACTTGGAAATATTAAATTAATATAATATAATTTTAAAGAAATTGTGTTTTCATTTTTAAAACTAAGGATATAGTGTGTTTAAATTAAAACATTCAACTCAACACATTATATGAGAATAATGATTTCTTGTTATAATCTATTTAAATATAAATTTATTATCTCATACTTTCCCCAGTGTATTGGTGATTAGGGTCAATCACTATGAACGATGAGTCAGAAATCAAAGAGAATAATTTTTCTTTACCTATGAAAGTTGTAAATGGATTCATGATGATGCAGAAATGTTCATAAATTAAATAAAATATGGGTTTGAGTGTTAGAAGAGATGCTAAGGGCTAAGAGAATAACTAAAATTTATAGGGAAAATAAAAAAGAAGCAGGTTTCAAAAAATGTGCTGATGGTGGAAAATAATTCAATAAATACTGTAACGTTATTAGGAGAATTCATATAATTTTGATCGAAAATCATGACCACTATTTTATTAAAAAATGTTCTTGGACAAGAAGGGTCTTGTATAATAATGTAAATAAATTTATTTTGAGTCCCTCAAAGATAACCTATAATTAATTTATGAGTGAAGAATGATTTGAAGATATAAATATATAATTCAAGAACAATTTTTAAAAAAAATAAATAAAAATTTAAACATCCTTTTTAAATAATCAATGTTCATGTTAAACGAAAAGGATAGTACAATCCAACAATAATAAAGATACAACAAAAATAGGTAAGGGGAAGGAAGAGGATAATCAATGTTATGGAATGAGTCTCCATTCCCTATATCTATATTTGAATTAACCATCATTGATTTCCCTACACATGACTTTAAGAGTCTTCAATGCCTCTACAAATTTTTCCACTATCCAATGATGGTTTGATGTTTCCTCCATGAATTAGTTTACCCGTAAATGACGATTTATTTTTCTCTTCTATTTTGAAAGATATTTCTCAATGACATTAATTTCAAAATTCAGAAAATCTATTTAGATACACAGGACTATGAAATTCCATTGTTATGCTCTATTTAATTATTCTCTTGTAATGAAAATTCCTTCAATTAAATATCAATATGACCTATCTACAACATGTGACTATATTCTTATGGTGAACCATTTTTGTCCAACCTAAAACCATCTTCCTCCAACACCTTAGTCATGATATTCATAGTTATCCCATACTTAATGCTTTAGTGGAGTTGTCATCAATTGGAAGTAGCTGAGTAGTGTCATGTTATTTTTTATTGGGTTCCACCAGATTTATATTCTTCTCCATATACTCGAGTCTATATAAATCCATAATTGAAAATATTTCATTGAATAGTTTTTTTATTCTCTAGAAATTCACACCTTCGTACCCTCACAACCATGAAATTAGGGATGGAAAAGGACCCATATTCATTAATGACAAGATCTTCATAGGGGAAAATCAAATCCAATTTTGTTAATAATAGGCTATGTTTGGTGTCCATTATTACCATTCAATCGCAATTAGCTAAACATTAGTAGGATCTCCTAATTTTGGTTTGTTGTTAGTTCATCTATTCTATGGTTGCATTTAATGTTACATGGTCAAGCACCTAACATCATCATTGTTTCTTTATCCCATAAAATTATCATTCTCTGGATCAGCAAGAACTTCTAAATCTTCCTGCTTACCTCCTTCGTGATGAACCTTGACATGGTTAAGATTCATTTCTAATTGATATCTTAGATAGCTATAGTTAAATACAATTAAGTTAATATTATATAAAAATTGATGTTTACATTCATCATCTTTGATTCCAACATCTCCCAATTTGAGCTTTATGTTCATTCATGTTGAACCAAGGGTTTTCTAATTAAAAGGCTATGCTCGATATGTTTTTCAACTATTGTGAACTCAATTTCCAATAAAACATCAATAAAGGTCCAAATTACCCTAATGAAAACGAGTTATATCTAAATGGATGATAAGGAATCTTATGTAACATCTAAGGATCACTAATAGATTTTTATGAGAGGTTGAAAAATTACCTTGAAGTAGTTTTAGAACACGAATTTTACTCTTCTTTACTCTGATCTTGGCCTTCATGGGAGCAGAAAAATTATATTTATGTATGTTTCTTCATTAGAAGGGCCATTATATAGGTTTAAACTAAATTAGGTTTCCATGAAATAGGTTGTCCTTCTTGAACATCCCTTGATGTGTGTAATGAAATATATCCTTTACCCTTCTGTGGGACTTCAAATCCACAACCTACCCTTCCATAGCTGCTCAATACCATATTTATATAGGTACTTCAATACATATAATACAAAACAAAATTTAATGGTAAATTTTGAAATGAAATTAAACATCAAAAAGAAAAGAAAAACTGATATTATAGCCACTAAAGTGATAATTAATAATGAATTACCACAATTAATATCAAATACAGTGACATGAAATTTTAGAAATAACTACTTTAAAAGAAAAAATATTAAATATATATTTCAAATAACATTAAAATATATTATTTAAATAAATATCACTCATAAAACAATAAAATAATTTCTCTAAAATAATATGAAAACTAAAACAAAGGGTATTTAATCAATTATCACTAAGAACTCCAATTAAATAAAATTAAAATACATTAATTTTTAACATATAATGATGAGAATTAAAATTATTTTATATTTTTTTCATATATTTCCATTAAAAAATAAATACTTTTATGAGAATGATGTGCCAAACATGTCTCCAAATTGAGCAATGTAAAATTTCCCGACACTTAATGTTATTGTTGTCCTTAAAAAATATATCAAAACATTAAGTAGAATATATTATATTAAACGTTAATTTTCTTTAATGTCAAAAAATTGATGATTTTTAAAAAAATCTCTCATGGACTCTTCCATTTTCAAAAAGAGATAAATTATCTTGATAATATAAATTGATTTGGGGAAACTATGGTTCTCAATTTTAAAAAATGATTGAACTTCAAATTATTGAAAACACCTAAACAAAAAACATTTTTCATTAAATTTCTCTTAAAATTTATCATTTTCTCAAAGAGAAAAAACACAAATACTTTTTGATGGAATAATTAATAACAATTTAATGGATGATTATATTTAATAATTAACAATGAAGCATTATTAACACTTCCATTAGTTTTATCATAAAGAATAAAAATTCCATCAAAGGATTATGAGTTCATTCTTAAAGAATTTGAATGAAAATCGTATTAGATTAATGTTATTTAAAAAGTTTAAACTCAATTAAAATTATATAACTTAATCCCAAAATTTCACCAAAGTAATTGTTTTTCATTTGGAAATACACAATAAGTCTTATTTAATTCCTGTGAAAATATAAATGATTAATCCCTGAAAGTTAAAAAACAATCCTCATGTTTGTGAAAAATTTAAAATGAAATGTAAATTTAAATCATGAAAATAAAAAAATTTGGGAAAATTTATAAAACATTATTGTGTTTTAAATGATATAGAGTTTAACCTAAACCCCCCCCCTCAAAAACACTTAAACCCAAACATTTACCTCAATATTTAATAAATAGGTGGATAAAACATGTAAAAATATTTAATTTCAATTTAGTTTTCAATTTTTAATTTCAAAATAATTATTATGTGTTATAAGGAATTTTAAAAATCACATTTACAACAAATATCATCACATATAAAAGATATTTTATAAATTAAAATCATTTTTTCTCAAAAAATAGAAACGTTATTTTCAATATATCCTAGAAAATAATCATGTTTGAATATCAAATCCAAAGAAAAATCACTTTCAAACATTGTTTTTAATTTTCAATTAGGTCAAACAATTTTATAAAGAGTTAAGACAAAATTAAATTATTATTTCCTAAAATATTTTCAAGGGTAAAATTCAAAAAATCATAACACTCCATTATTTGTAAGTTGTCTATGCAGTTTTATACAATTCTATTTAGTTTCTTGCCATACTCAATTTCTAGATTTCGTTATAATTTATACATATTAAACCATTTTAATTTTAATTTATCTGGAAGAATAGAACAATCTTTATAGAATTATAATTCAAAATAGTATTAAATGGTTGAAATAGGAAACTATCATTTTTTATTTATGTTAGGATAATAGTAACCTTATTTTATATCTTTTAAAATTCATATAATTGTTCAATTCGTGTTTCTACAAGATAAAGTAGATCACTTATTAGGTGGGCTCTGTTATGGGCTTTCCAGGTAGCCCGACTCCCTTGATAACAATAAAAGAAGCTAGTATCCACCCCTAATTTACCAATTCTGTGTTGGAAATAGAACAACTAGATATCCTTAATTCAATTGTTATTAACATGGACCTAGACACATGAATTTTCACTAGTTCCACCTCTCGGAGTTTCTCTACCAAGGATTATCACACGCTCTCGGCTTCGCAGGGCCCACACGATACCTGAAACACCAATTTTTGGGGCAAGAAGATCCCTTCCAAATATAATTTCCTAACATGGAGAATCAATAACAATGCAGTGGATACATATGAGTAGGTCAAGAAGGTAGGTATCAGTCTGGCCACTAGATGTTATTGTCGTCGCAGCCAACACGAAGAGAACACGATCCACTAGTTCTTAGATTGTGAGTGGGCACACAGTGTCTGGTCTTTTTTTGGAAACGTCACGGCATTCTCCTCTGGTTTTCATGGCGATGTCCCCTTCTTAGACCGGTGGTTCCACAGGTTGAATTGTTCTGACATAGGAAGGATAGTGTGGTCTCTCATTTTAAGTGCAGGGTGTTGCAGCATGTTAAACTCCAGGAACCACACCTACTTCAAAGGTTCCACTCCTACTACAAGGTACATTCTAGAGAGCATGAAGAATCTACTGAAGGACGTAGTCACCCTCATTCCAAATTGGCGGGAGGCTCTCCCATTGAAGCTGATTTGTGTATGTGCTCCTCTGATTAATCTTCACTGCAACAGGCAACAAAGGCAATGGATATGCTGGCGCCCTCCAGCCTCGGGCTATAAGATCAACTCAGATGGTTCTTGAGTACTGTGTGATTTTATATGAGGGGGTGTGGTTCGAGACATGTGTGGTAGTGTTGTGATGGAGTTCGCTACATTTTTTTGGGGATGGACCCTACTTCAGGTAGAGGCCAAAGCCCCGCTTACTGGACTATCCCTATGAAAACATGTGGAAATTGTGATCAATCAAGTGAAGACTGGTTCTTTAATTATTCAAAAGTCTCAAAATTGAAAAGGTCATACACCTTGGTCAATATCTTACATGGTTAGGAAAAGACACAACCTCCACCACAATGTTAGCCCGACCCACACATGGTGGGAGGGGAACAAAGTTGTGGATTATCTTGCGTTAATAGAGAGAACGAGATCAAACATCACATTCCTCCCTTTGATCAATTTCTTGAAACCTGAGGGGGTTAATTTGGTAAGAGTATATGCTCTCGGTTTACATTACTTTATACCCCCTAGGTCCCATGTTCCTTGTTTCTTTTCCTTTTTTTTTTGTTTTTTTTTTGTTTTTTTTTCTTCTTTGTTTGTTCCATTTTTCTTCCTAAATAAAAAATTTGATGATGATGATGACAAACGAAACCAAGTTGCTTTTGAGATAATGTGGTATTGAATGTTCTAAAGCTTGAGATAAAATATTTTTTGGGTTCAATTGGAGAAAGAGAAATATAAAAAATTATATTGGAGGATTCACATAGAAAAAATGGATTCGAGAAATTTATTTTCAAAAATAATCAACAAAAAGAAATAACCATTGGTTTCCTCCCAATAAGCTCTAGAATCTTTTTCCTCACATTGAATTTACTTGGTTTGTATCCATAATGCTTATGAGGGTCTGGTTTCCTATGTGGGAACAACTTTTTGTCTAATGCCATTTTTTTCAAAAAATACCATGCTTTGAAATATTTTAGGGAAGAAACCTAGTTCCCTAATATAGACCAAACTCCAATGGAAGTCCCCCTTAATAAGGAATAGTTATTGGTCGTCTAATTAGTCTTGAAAATATTTTAGTTGTCAATATTTGTAATTAAATAATAATTTAATAATAATTTTATCATTTAAAATATTATGGGGGAAATTAATTTATAATTTCTTGCAAGGTGCATATAATAATTACCGAATTATTTTCCCATTTTAGAGAATAAAATCATCAAAATAATGGGTGTATAACGATAAGTTCTATAGTATGGACTCAAGAAGTGATGTGTAAAATTAATTTTTTAAATATTTTTTATAAGTAAAAATCCATAATAAATCCCTTTTCCAAATTTATCTCAGTATCAAAATCATCTTCAATCACCCATGTCCCCAATGGTAATTTGATAAGTGGATATTTATTTATGAAATACATTTTAAATTCCATTAAATCATACTACACAAAAAATTTATTTTCTACATGTTTTTTCAAACATTTGAGGCATGGGTTTCTCTTCAATCCCATGGGTACTATGCAAATCCTCTGTGTCTTATTCTTTGAAGAACGTTTCCTTTTTTTTTTGGAAATTAATTTTATTATGAGATTCCTAAATCTATTTTTCACTTCAAATCCAAATATTAATTGTCATTATTTCATTCTACTTAAAATATGTCTCCATCTTTGTGGATATTTTCATTATTTATTTAATCACACATTAGAAAAATGAAGCATTTTTCACTTCATTATAAATAAATGAATGTATCTTTGACTCCAAATTTATTTCGACACATATTTCTCTTTGGAATATATCATTAAAATATATAATAAATTCATTAATGTTCTTATACAACTCATATTCATTGTCCTATTTTAGTCGATCAAAGAATAAATGAAAGATCAATATTAATGATATTATTTGATTTGGGTATCGTTTTAATTTATCAATGAACATTTCCCAAGAATAATATATGTTTCTTCATATAAATAAATAATGTCTCTAATTATTGGAAAATAACACATATTCTATTTTTTATTTTAATTTATGATATGAATGGTCCATAATTGATGTACAATAAAGCGAATTAATCAAATTATGGAGTATGTTTAACAACAAAACAACTGATTAATGTTAATAAGAATAGATCTAAATCATGTGAATTAGATTTAAATGAATAATTTAGAAGGAAAATAATATTACAATGTATTTTTGTGAATTTTAGAACAACAATAGAACAATTATTTTTACAGAGTGATTTTTTTTTGAATTTTTAATAGATTTGTTTTACCATTAGACACCAAATGTCAAAACATACCCAGAAAAAACTCTTTTATATGGGATAATAAATAATAAATATCTTATGATAAATAGAAGTATCATAAAAAACAATTAAAAATCCCATAAGTTTATCATCATAGTAGTTATAATTTCTTTCTAAAATTAAAACAACTTTTTTATATCAACATGATCATGGTTAAGAAGGGTATTATACAGTAGTGTAAAGAAACTGATTGGGAAATACCCCCAAAAACATTATGATTCATCTTAGAATTATAATTCTAGAATAAAGATTTTTTACTTTAGGTTACATGTATACATGATGTGTTGAATATTAATAAAGAGTTTTATTACATATTTTCATTATTCTATATAAATTTAATGTAATATATTCCAAGGGTACAAGTCCTATTGATAAGGTCATATGAATTCCCCTTCATGATGAGAACCATTATGTTATAAGACAATATTAACAACTATAGTTCTATTATTGGATAATATACCATGATAGGGAATATAGTATGCATAATGTCTAGTATGTGTACGCATAAGTTGATGATACATCATCGCATGAAGTTTGTACCTTGTAATTTCTATTATTGGAGATTATGTGAGTATACTCAAAATAGGAATTCTATTTGGTTTTGTTTCATCCTATATTCTGGACTGGGAGTATGTTTAATGGTCCTTAAGTTTAATATTATCATTAATGGATATCATAAATCATTCACTTATATTTACTAACCAAAAAAATGATGCCATATGTTCATGTGAAGTATGGAATATTTGGTGAATCACATATGATATCTTAGTAATGGATATGTTAAAGAAGTATTTCTTCCTCCCATATTTATTGAAGTATATATCTCAACACTTTGAATGGAATAGAACCATCACCGTAAATTCTAAGGATAGGGTCTAATAAAGTATTAATTTTATATAGTGAAACAATGATGTATTGAGTATATAATTTGATGAAATTGATGTGAAACATGATTAATGGGACTTTGAGATAATGGCATTTTATTAAACACAGATTCATCATAAGATGTTATAGATGTTTAAACATTCAATTCTTTCTCTTGGATAAATTATACTATTTCTAGATAGTAATATCAGTTTTTAAGAAATCCTGTCTAATGCAATCAAGAAATAATCAAATTGGGTCACATACTAATTTTTTTCTTGATTTCGATTAAATTATATTTAAATTTAATTAATATAATAAATAACATTATCATGATTGAGGAATAATTTCATTCATTTTTTATCGATCTAACATATTTATTGATGGATAAAATATTTTATTAAGTTATTTAACAAATCCAAAGGTGTTGTATTAGACCAATATCATGTTCGGTGATAAATATTTATTTTTATGTTAGTAAATAATATTTGTCAATGTAAAATTTATCACATTATATAAAAATAAAAATATTATTGTTATTATATGGAATGTTTTTTATGAAGAATTCTTATATTATTTATGAGATTGTATTTAATTAAATAATATTTTAAACTAATACCTAATTTTATAAATAGATTGTTATGTCTATTGCATAGGGTTAATCAAGAAATGAGAATTGTTAAGAATAAAAGAATTATATCACCATTCCTCTCCATATCATCTTCTTATGAAGGAGAAGTTCTAGAAATATTCCATTACGATCAATGGAATATAAGAAATCCACTAGATCAGTAATAGAATATAGATCTATCTTGGTAGCATCCAATGTTCATTCGATGTTTATTAGATATAAATGGATCAACTTTGGATCCCTACTAGAAGAATTCTACATATGGATCATTACTGTTTAAAAAAGGTAATCAAGAAGGTATTAATTACGATCAATAACATCATCATAAAAAGATTATTTAGTTATATAATATTTTGTTGGATTATAAATAAATAAATTATAAATTTGATGTGAAAATATCATCTCATAGTTCTGAGTATTTTCTAAGTCAGTATTTGTTGGAAAATATTTTGTTCATGACATGCATGAAATTTATAGTATTGTAAATGGTCCATTGAATTGGTAATTTTTTTTGTTTAATATTCTACCAAGTCACTTTCGTTTTGCCTGAAACCTTCATGTGGTATCCTAATGGTCACATTTCAAATATATAGTTATTTTTGGATTTTTGATCTATATAGTTAATTGTGGTTAAATATTTAATTTAAATGTTATTATCAATTTAATATCTGGATTAATTATCATTTTTTTGACATATGAAGAATTATCATTTAGTTTTTCAATTAGTAACAAACTAAGAAATTATGAAGAATTACCAGAGATTCAATCATATTGTGGCAAGAATTATGGCTAATAAAAAATGGTTACATTACATGTAATGAGAGTACATTTTGGGTACCCATGTGCACTGCGTCGGGCTAGGAAATAGGATGAAAAACTTTCCACGAAATAAATAAACACAGTGCATTTATTTTACATAGCGTGTAAACTAGTTCAGCCTGGCACACATGTTTTCATATTTTATGGATTGTATCTTGGGAACACATCATGTGGTATAAACTATTTAGTGTAAAAATCACATAAAACATGTGGTCAAATATATTGGAAAGACCATGTGAGACTGGCATCCTAGAACAATAATAAAATGCATTATGTACAGCTGGAATACACAACATGTGTGAAAAATTTCACATGTTTGAAATACACATTGATTCATTTAAAGAGTTTTTTTGGACAAACGAGTACTCAAATACTTGGAATATAGATGGTATTACAAATAGTTTGGTCCCACATCTGAAGAACACATTGAGTCCTTAAATAGGTTTCTCGGAAAGAAGAAAGGTTGATCACCCAACATGCTTCATGTGAGTACATGTCATGTAATCTTCTTAAGATACATTCCAAATAGATAAATGTTTATCTTTGGTGAATGAAAATATGAACACATGGCACGTTGCAAGTTAGTACACATCATGTAGTATTGTTGAGGTACATACTGATGCCCCAGATGTTTACCCTAGTAACATGGTGTATAGTTCATAAGTACAAAAACTAAAATTTATAAATAATATAAATAATGAAAGTTCATTAAATAATTTATTGAAAAATTAAAATATTAGAATACTGATCGGATCCTGATGTATTTAAAAATTTGATGATGTTTTTAAAAAATTAATAAATCCTCAATTAAGATATTTTTATTTTCTTAAATTATGGGTTATGACATTTATTTTCCATAAATTCCTTGATTGATGGATTTCATCAAGATAATTCAAAAGGCCATTAATATAATACGGAATTAGTTAATTAATGAACTAATAAATTAATGTAAGTATGTTTAACATAATAATAAATAACAAAATAAATTAATGTAATATGATTTTAGTTTTTTATTCATCGCATGTTTATGAAAATTCAAAAGCTGGACAAGGACATATATATGATTTGGATTATTTAATATATTTTATTTCATGGATTGGTAATTATTAATTATTAAATTAAATATCATGCCCTTCAAGTCACATATCCATCCATTACTGTATAGGACCTATGTCTCCTAGGTGAACCATATAATTGCCCTTTATTAATCCTTTGTTCTACTTCACAAGCATGTCAACTATAAATTTATGTAAAAAATTGAGTAACACAAGGCATGTGGAGGTTATTCAAAATGGAACAAAGATAATACCAATGAAATTGATACATATATGGAAACTAATAGAGTTGAATATAATTCCATGATCAACATAAAGAGATTTCTCCTAGATCATAGGTTTATTTATTATCCTCTCAATGAATAAGACATTAGATATGCTCAGGATTGGTCTATTTATTTTTGTATTTAGTTGTGTCTTATGAATTATTTATTTTATAGATTCAAGACCATGATCACATAAATAAATTAATTAATGTGAACTTATGGAATATAATTAATGGTATTATGAATAATTGATTAATAAAAATATGAATAATTACTTAAATAAAATACACATATTATTAACAAGACAGTTAAATGACAAAAAAAAGAAAAATATTATGTATAATAATTAAAAAATCTCAATGAAATATTAAGTTATACATGGACTTACATTACATTATTATGAATGAATAAAATGTAACTAAGAGTCTGACTAGCCCTTATAGGAACACTAACATTTTATGGGGATTTCTTATGAAATTTTGGGGATGACATGACCATTTTACATGAGGTGGAGTATCCATTTCAATACATGGTGTAACATGGAGTCAATTACTGAGGAAATCCAATCAATATTTAAATAATGGGGTTTCCACTCAATAAATTATGGTGCCATAAGCTCAGGTTTGGAAAATACCTACCTGCATAAATACAATCAAATAGCATGATCAAGACTTTAGTGTTATGAAAAGTTAAATATGGATCAATTACACTTTAATAACCAAGAAACTAGACATTTCAAGATCAATGGTGAGTAACGTTGGAACATGATATAATAACAGGGAACTGAATAAAAATAATATCATTATATCTCTTCTAAATTGAAATTATTTTATGTAATAATTATCTATCTTTTCTAATTATTGAATAACAGAGATTTCATCATTCACACTATTCCAATGATATATTTTAGAGGCATTACATACCCTTCCTAGAATTAACTTCCATGAATGGTTTAGAAGCCTTCAGTCTGTGTTATGCCATGAAGAAAAATTTAACATTCTAGAATCCACCTTACATGATACACATGCATAGGATGAATGTGATGATAAGTTCTCTACCTATGAAAAATACTTAAACATCATGTTAAGCATAAAATGTTTAATTATTCTATGTATTTAAAGTGAAATCATGGTGTCTCATGACAACATGGATTTATATATCATGCTTGAGAATCTATATGGAAATTAAAATTAGGGAGAAAGATAACAATGGAATTAGATATCCAAGGCGTGATTTTAGAGTAATCTTGGAGAGGGTGAGAAATTCGGGAATCATGTAGTCAAGATCATAGGTTTTCTTGATCACCTATAGGTTATATGATTTAAAATTCCTGATAAACTAAGCACATACCTCATTCTAGAATAACTCCCTCAGTGATTCTATTGCTTTGTGAGGAATTTTAATGTGACCAAAATTGGTAGGTATATTATATATGAAATCACTTTTCATCAAAAAATAGATAAGAAGAATAAGTGTGAAAATAATTCTATCCTTATGATTTATAAATAGAAATGCTGCAGGAAAAATCTATAAGCCCATAGCATCCTTATAATGACCTTCCATTAAGTGAAAGATCAAGGAAAAAACAAGGGAGTAGGATGTTATCCATTTCATATGTAGCAATAAGTTCCACTGGAAGAAAAACTATACCCATCCAAAGAATTAGGTGGATGATTTGAATGAGTTTTTTTACAGCGTTCAATGTATCTGTTTCAAAAAATTCAGAGTTAGATACATCTTTTGGTGCTTTATCTATCTCTTTATCTCTATCTCCCCCACCTCACACACATACATAGATATATATATATACATTCAAACATATAATCCAAGTAATTCAGAAATATTTTCCATTATAAGCTATATCTACAACCATCTAACATAGCCATTGATAATGTTGTGGCTATTGGGGAATACCACCACATATTGTTGACATGAATGATACCGGTTTTGAATGATTGTTTTTATGTTTCATCTATTACCAAAAACTTTATTAATATATACATTTATTATAAAGATGGATTTATTTTCAAATTTAGGATTAAGTGTTGTTTCTATAAAAAAATATAGATTTTTTATGGGATGGAACACTTAAATATTGGTCGTTATGAATTATATTACATGAATTGAGTAATGGTAATCAATAATGAAACTATTTAACATCACTCACACCACAACCAAAATTGGTATCACTAACTAGGTAATGCAATCCGAATATCATTTGACTAAATTACACTAAGATGCATATTTAGATTCCTTTGAACTAAAATCACTTGGTATTTGTCATTGGTGTTTATAAGGAATAGTGAACAAATCATAATTTGGATAAATATTGAAAGGGATAAGGACATTCTTGAATTAGTTCAAAAAACGTTTACGGGGCATTTATTATTGAATAAACGGGTGTGTACACATAATTCATAACTTTTACAGATGATTTTAGTATAGATGTATATTTATTTTTTATGACGAATAAATAAGATTATTTTTATAAATTCAATGTATACAGTAATTAATTAATAAACCATATTCATAATAAGAATATGAAAATATACTCAGGCCACATGGAGAAAATATTATTCAAGAATCCATTGATAATTTATGGGAGTTTTCAATTATATCTCAACAAATTCCTCATTATACACCTTAATGGACTATTGTATGTTAATGTATGAATGGAACCTTTTTAGACATGGTGGGATCAAAAATGATTCATGTAAGTATTCCATTATCCTTTTGGAGATATGGATTTAAAATATCATCACACGTGATAAATCAAGTACCATGTAATGTGATTAATTTTATTCCATATGAAATTTTTAGTGGAGGAAAAAATCATGGTGTTGAATTTATATCTGTGGGGTTTTGAAGTGTTTGTTAGTCCCTAGTCAAATAAAAAACTTTGAACACTTGGAAAAAAGAGTTCATTTATATTAAAAACCAATTAAACAACAATAGATTACATATAATACCCCACAAAAAAAGTTATAGTTTTAATACACACCATATTCCTTGATATGCAGCACATATATAAAATATCATGTGGGATTGAGATAGAATTTGATGAAGTCAAGTCCCATTTTTTAAAAGAATTGGTTTGTTAAAAAATTCCACAAATCCTCATGGAATAATAAGTTCCCAATGATAAACGTAATATGTAGAAGTACAATATAGGTTAGAGAACTATAATGGTATGGTTTTCTAGTCACCGAGGATGGTGACTAGAAATCTATAATGGATTTCACGTACCCAAAACTAATTTTGTATTTTTTTAGATCCTCTAGTGGATGAAAACCACATTGTTTTTAAATTGGTATTCAATAATAAAATGTATATTTAAAGACATGTTAATACACATAAGGAATAAGTAGTTGAAAAGGGGTTCCACTAATGTCAAGGAATTGTCTCGGATGAAAACTTTTCACAAGATTATGTTTTGAAATCTATCATAAATATAATTTCCATTATAGTCTCCCATGACCGTGATATTTAGAAGATGAAATTCAAAACAACCTTCCATAATGGAACCTTTAATGAATATTCAAATATGAAACAACTTTGATTGTTTATACTGCAATGGATTCCAACAAGGTTTGTGAAGTGAATAAATCCATTTATAGATTCAGGTATTCATTCAGGAAATAGAATATTTATTTTATTGGGGACAAAATAAAAATTAGTTTTGAAAAGAAAAAATGTGAACCATGTTCCTATAATGGGTTTAGTGGGTGTGAATTCATTTTATTAATAGTATATTACGATGACATATTTCTTATTAGAAAAAAATACTAGTCTTATAATTTGTCAAATCCAAGTTGAATAATTTGTTCTCTATAAAGGAAGTAGGAGAGAAAGTTTATATTATTGTGATCAAGATCCATATAAATAGATCCAAGAGTCTGTTTTTTCTATGTTAGGGTATATATATTGACAATATAATAAAGAGATTTAGTATGGAACAATATAAGTTATAATTGATTCCAATTTCCCATGGAATTTATCTATCTAGGGATGTGTGTCGATATATGTATGATTAAATAAATTTAATGGAATGAATACTATATGAATTGGTGTTTGGTTCAGTCAAGTACTCATTATAATTTACTAGGCTAGAAATATCCTATGCTTTTAGTGTGAGAGGAAGATATCCAGATGACCCAAGTGACCATCATTGGATAGTAGTTAAGACCATCTTTAAGTATATAAGGAATAGCAAGGATATGTTCTTGGTGTATGGAGGATATGAGGAACTAGTCATAAGAGGATATAGAAATTCTAGTTTACTAAGAGACCAAGAAAATATAAATTTCCAAACATGATACATCATTATTTTGAAGAGAGGGGTTGTGAGCTAGAAGATCTCCTTACAGGATATTTCTATGGATTCAACCAAAGAGTATAAGTATATTTCTACTTCTGATGTGGCTGAATAATCAATATAGATATGTAACTTCATCAAATATCATGATTGAGAGTCTAGAATTATATATCTAATTACACTCTATTGTGTCAACACTGTAGTGGTGGATCTTTCTAAGGAACCAAGGTCACATAAAATGACAAAGCATATACATAGAAAGTATCATCTGTTGATTTATTTTTATTTGAGAGGTGAGTTTGTAGGGAGAATAATATTCATGAAATAACATATGAAATACCACTTGACAAAATCCTTGATTTAGTAGAAACATGATCATCATATGAGGTATAGAGAACATAATTTCATAGGAAATTGGCTCTAGTCAATGTGGTAGTTTTTACATTTGGAGTTCTAGAAATAAACGATTGTACATTGGATTAAATTTATATTAAATTTTTTGAGTAATAATAAAAAATATTATTAAATATTGTTCATTATTATACATGACATTAATGTAGAAATGTCTTTAGGTGTTTGGCCCATTCGTAAGAAAATAACAGTTCATTGCTATGATGAGAACTTTCTTGTTCTAATATGATATTCAAAAAAAGTTCGATGGATGGATAACAGAATATGTAAGGAAAAATAGTTTGTATACTTTTAGGTGGGAGTACTCATAAGAATATGAGAATTAATCTCATGATGCTTGGACACGATAATCTCCATGATAATAGATTATGAGAACATACCCACCAATAAGAATTAGTCATTTTTCATGTAATCAAACATTAATATCTTCAAGTATGTAAAATGGTCTCTATACATTATGATTTTTATTAATTCTTATCATGACTCATGCACTTAGATTTAAATACCAAAACCATATCTTCATATTCTCATGTGATGTTTGGTACATTGGTTAAATCATGAATGGAATTTTATTAATGGATTAGTTACTGAAGGTTTTTTCCCTTATATATTTATGGATGTTGATATATCTTTCCTCTGATTAGAATATAACTATCACCTTATATTTCAGGCCTATGGTGTAATGATGTGTTTATTTCAGATAGTCAAAGGAAGGAATATTGATTATATGGGTTGATAACACATATGTGAAATATTCTTAATTAGATATTTAGATAAAGGAATTATATTACAATGTGAGTGTTTATATGATGTTGTTGACATTGGGAAATTAGTTTCACTCTCCTGGGTGTAGTCACCAATATTTAGACACTAATCTTTGAATTAATGCGATAAAGCTTAATTCTAATGAAAAATAATCATAGTGGATCACAGACTAAGTGATTATATTAATCTTTACTAATTTCTATTTGAATTTAAGGAATGGAGTAAATTTTATTCTCAGTACCAAAGAATTATTTTATTTGTGTTTTATTGATCACATATATTTATTGATTATTGCCATATTTTTTTGGGTATTCAATAAAAACAAAAGAGTTAAAGCAAATGAATATCATGTTATATGATTAATATATATTAAAAAGTTGATAAGTAATATTTGTCCTTGAAAAAGTTATTTCACAATATAAAAATAAAAATATTATTATTATAAAGTATGAGGTTTGGTTAGAATTATTATATTATTTATGACCTCATATGATATTAAATGATATTTTAACCTAGACTATTGATCTATAAATAGATGTTTATGTCCATTGTTGTGGGTTAAATGGAACTTGATCATCATTATTAACAAAAAAAAATTTTATTCCATCGTTTTCCTCTTTTCCAATCAAGAACATGAAGAAATGGATAGATTCCTCCAATATCAAAGAAACATGAAGTAATGAACAAGATCATCAAAAAAGATAAATCTACCATAATATCACAATAAGTTCATTTTGTGTATCTTGGAGATCAAAAGAGCATTCTTGGATCACTACTATAGGGATTCAACAATTGGATCCTTAAAACATAACAATGGTAATCACAAAAGGGTTCATATATGGTCAATATCATCATTGAATAATATTCCTTGATGAGGTAACCATTTTATTTTGTTCATAATTAAATTAATTATAAATTTTACATGAATGATCCTCTCACGGTTCTAGGTTTTTTCAATTAAAATATTTGGGGAAGAAATTTAATTTGATATGGAATTCACGTCTTGTACAAATTATGAATGATCCTTATAATTGACAAAACTATTTTGTTCAATCTCCTACTAAGGAACATCAATTTTTCTTGAAGACTTCAATTCATTTATTAGTGAATAATTAACTGAATATTTGGAGATAGAATTCCTGAATTTAATAGAATTTAATAATTTAAAACAACTAAAACACACTCATGAAATAATTATAATTTGTGTTACAAGAAAAGGACATCATGATTACACAATAATAGAGATACAAAAAATGAAACATAAGTGGATGGATTAGGTTCTTGTAATTCATTGAAAGAGATTATCTTCCTAGATTCCATATTATTCAAATCTATTATTGTTGTCTCAAGTCATGCATGTAATGATGTTCTACTTATCTAGATTTTAGTGTTTTCTCTTGTGTTAGTTTAAATTTTCCTCCCAGAATTAGTTTATCCAGAAATGATGTATGATTTGGTTGTGCCATTTTAAAATATATTTCTCCACCTTATTAATTTGTAAATTAAACACCTATATTTATCTGTTTGTGAATAAGAAATTCCATTCTTAACTACAATATTATTATGATAATTACTTTCTTTAAATTTTTACTTGACCCATATACATAATGTGACTATCTTTCATTGGTGATCCCAGTTTGGACAACCTAAAATCAACCCTGTAAAACATATCAATCATGGTATTCATAGTTGTCTCAGGCATAGTTCTTTGTTAATATTTTCTTTAACATGTATCACTTTAGTATTATTGCAATCAATTTGGTAATTAGTTAAATCAGATTCAGATTCTTCTCCATTATCTCAATCCAATGTGATGACCCTAATTGAAATGATTTCATTGATGAATTATTTTAAACACCTGCTGCACACAACATTTCATCATTACAACAGAATCATTAGTAATGATCAAGGCCCATCTTTATCGACACTTATATCATTATAAGGGAAAAATATATCTAGTTTTTTTATCATGATATAACTATAATTGATTGATATTCATTAATCACCCATGATTTAGATTCGGTGCAAGTTCCTCTAGTTTGAGTTTCCCATCAATGTTCCATGGTTGAGATCTTGTCTTAATTGGTGTTTATTTCTTAATAAAATTGACCCTTATCTACTTAATAATCTCATCTGATTCTTCATGTTTACTATAAAAAAAATTCTCATCTTAGTTGGGATTCATATCCAACTATGGTATTAAATATCTTCGATTCAACACACAAGAATACAAGCATGCACCTAGTTACAATCAATGGCTTGAATTCCATTATACCCTTAATTTTAGCTCTAACTACCTTCATCATGAACACTAGATTCACTTATAAAAAGTCTAATCTTAATCCGATTGTAAACTATAGTGGCCTCAATTTCCAATTTGGATTCAATAAAGGGTGAAATGAACATTATTTAAATTAGTGATACCCTTAAACAATTAATGAATATGCTTATGTAACTTCTTAGGTGTGTTGATACCTTTAAATGAGTGCATAACTACCATAATTTATTTAGAGACCATGGAGTGTACCCTTATATAGAATGAAATTCACCTCTTTGTGAGGAGAAAAACTCTATTTACACAGAAATATTAATTATCAGGACCATTATATTGGTATTTTCCAAACGAGTTTAACGTGACATGAGCTATCCCTCTTGAAATTACCTGATTTATGTGATAAAACATCAACCAATATTTCTGTAACTTTTATGTACTACATTTATATAGGAACATATACCCACAGAATTCAACACACGATTGAATGATCAATTTTAAAATTAAAATAATTTTTAAAAACAAAATATGAAATGAAATTCCAATAATTGATGTGAAATAATATCTATTTTATCTAATCCTTCAGCACACCTTTTATTAAAAAATTACATTTTTTATGTAAAAATTTAAATTATCAACAAAAAACCCATTATATGTGTATTTATATATTTAAAAGAGGGTAAATTGGGTTTTAAAGAACCTATATAAGGGTATCTCTTTTCATACAAGGGTTATGTAAGCGTAAAATATATGTTAATAGGCAAAATAAAATTATTGCTTCAAACAATTTGGAATATTTTTAGAAATATTTTCAGAGTTAGGGTTGTATTCATTGTGGGATTGATGGAATTATGGATCCATGGTGTTGTTATAATAAAAATATTAAAATAATTTATTACCCGAGTATAGTGTTTTTAGGAATATTGCAATGTCTAACAAATTGTGTTTCTGATGGGAAATATGATACCACCAGTAAATATCAAATATGGTTTTTACCTTATATGAAACATAAATTTTTTCATGTGTTAGTTTTTTGGTTTATGTTTATGCCCATGAATAAGGGTACCGTTTTATCCTTTATTGATTGATTTATTTATTTCATTTTCTCTTCTTCAAACTAACTATACATGTAGTTGAAACCCTGTTCCCCCACCCATATATCGAAAATTCAGGAAAATATATCATTTTTTAATCCATTAATATTATAATGATTTAATGAAGAAAAGTAAAACAATTCACATTTATGTTTCGGTTAAAATTTAAATTAAAATGGTGTTTTCAATTTTCGTTTTTATAAATGCACAATGTAAATGTGTTTTTTCTTCAAAAATAGCCAAACCAATTGGTTTTCCTTACTAGTTGAATATGACATGTTTTTACGACCCCAAAATCCCTTTGAATGTTATCGAGAAGCCTCTATCAATCTGATATAGGTTTTTTTATTCAGGAGTGAATGGATTTATGCAGTGTAGTGCACATGAGGAGGAAAATAGGATGGTTTTAAGTTTTTATTTATTTATAAATATTCAATATTTCCTTTCCTCCTAAATTATTTAAAAATTTATGGATATGATCATAACTGATAAAAACTAGAATTATCAAGGGATAATTCACCAAAACTATCAAAGTATAATTTATAAAACTATAAAAATATAATTATGAAAAATTATCAAAAGATAATTATAAATAATTATCCAATGATAGTTACATTGAATTATAAAAGGATAATTTATAAAAACAATTAAAATTTAATTATTTATAAATCATTAAAGGATAATTATCATGAATTGTAAAATGAAATATACATTGAATTATTTTAGGATAATTTATAATAAATTACCGCAAGATAATTATAAAAGGATAATAATACAGAAGGATCAAATTATAATTCATGAAAAATATCAATGGATAATCATGAAATTTTTTTAAAGGATAATTATATAGACTTATAAAATTATGATTACAATTAACTACCATATATGTTATAAGAATATTATAGATATTTTTATATGAACACAAGTGGTTTTGTAATAATTATTAAGGAAAATATTCAATGTACATTCTTTGTCCTAAAATGATAAATTTAAAAATCATCTTGGAGAGAGAATGTATCATAAATTGTCATATTTTATTTAATTTTAAAACAATAATACTATATTGGGATCTTGTAAACATTGATGAACCTCAAATGTTGATGTGTCAACTAATTCAATAATAATGACTAGGTATAGATGTTGTTGGTTACAGAGGTTTCCACTATAGATTCTAAACCACACTAGGTTGTTTATCCATAACATTGACATCAATGAATTTGAGGAATAAAGTTCCTTAACTTTTTGGGGTTTTGTTTTATAGATGTTTCAATGAAATAATTCCTTTATTGAAATTAATAATAACTATGTCTGATTGGGATTGCATGTGGTTATGTGGTTAACATGTTAGCCTCTTTATGAGAACTGATGCCATGAGTTTTATTTGTATCATGTTTTTCATGTCTGATATTGATCATATATGTGTATGTTTTTACTTTGTATATCATTATTATATGATTTCCCCTTATTCTCTTCCCTTTCATCTATGTTACATTTCTTGTAGGTATCATTCTGGGTTCTTAGAATAGGTAGTCCCTCATGACATGATTTCCCCTTGGAGAGGGGTGCACGTGACATGTGATGACAGAAATGATGAACATGATCATAGGGAAAGGATATGACGATACCATGGAATATCTTGTTTTTTGATGTACTTTATTCCATTTTGTTCCGTGAATCAGGTTGCTCCATGGCTTGTGGATATATGTATAGTACACTTGACACCTTATTGATTTGGGAACAACATGTTGTACATGTTGTATTGGGAAGCCCAGTAACATGTCTGAAAGATTCCAGGAGGTTTTCAATGGATAGATTGAGTGGATTGGTGGCTAGTTTTGAAATATTCTTTCTCTCCTTTCATCATGGATCCAAAATTGATATGATCAGGGGTTTATAGTGGTTTTTCTAGCATATGACAACTTTTTTTATTTTACCATACTTGTTACACGTTTATTACTATCATGGAATAAACCTTTTATACTTGAGAACAATTGGATAAGGATGTATTATTGGTGTATTACTGGGTCTTTTACTTACACACTACTCAATAATTTTATTTTTCTTGGAGATTTCATTTCAATACATATAGTGAAGGGAAAGGGCCACATGGTGGATAGCTGAGCATATGATCATGGATCTAGTACATGATTGAGAATGATCGTGGAGGACCTATATATTTGTTTATTTATTTATCTTCACATATTACTATGTTTCAGATTGCCACATTAGGATTCATTTATTATATGTACGTCATGTATTCCCTTTTTATTATTTAGTTCTCACTTGATACTCTGATCATTATATTATTTATTGTCCTATTTATTTACTTTTTCAATGACATGATACATATGGTTGGGGGCCACATAGTATTTTAGGTATGGTCTTGATCATGATTAAATTTTCTACGAGCTTGTACGATATGGGTGATTAACATTCCTTTATATACTTCCAAATAGTTGTTTCAACATACCTTATGATCATGTTATCCTCAGAGTTAATATCCCTTCATACACCATCAAACCTGAAAGTGGACTATCTCCATTGATTTCTAGTGACTTATAGTCATCAATAGTAATTTAAATCTATTGGAGTTCTATATTTTTGATATGACAACTTTTGATGTAATTATCAACATGGACTAGATGACTATCTTCTATGATCACATTCATTTATATCATAGACGGGTGTTGTTTACATCACTTAAGGAAGAGAAGTTATTGATAATGACAAACTGGGAACTAGGAGAATGAATAATTGGTCCAGAAATTTTTTAGCCCAGAACTATATGGACATAGATTTCATGCTCGGATCATTCGGTAGAATCAGTGACAACCCCCTCAAATATTAATTAGGTCATATATCTCTATCACTACATATTTTCTGAATACATCCTCAAACATCCTCATAATAGTGGAGTGAATATTGAGATTGATCTCATATTGGCCATTCAACCCATTTCAATACCCCCAAATCACATGTAACTAGTGGAGTTGATGGAGCTCAAGTTGTATCTTTTTGTCCTCTATTATAAGGGCTTCATAAAATTGATTAATTCACCATTGGGTGAACATGTGTTATTTTTTAAGAAAACGAATGATATTCTTTGACTCTACATTGATTATAAGATGTTAAAAAAGGTAACAGGGAAGAACATTTACCCATTTCCCAAGATTGATGATCTTTTTCATTATTTTTGGGGATCCTAGTGGTTCTTCGATGTTTATCATCGATCAGGAACTAACCATCTAGGATTTAGAGAGGATTAAATTCTAGTGGTGGAGTTTTAGAGAATTTATGGGGTGTAGGAGTACTTGGTCATGTCGTTCAGACCTAATAATGTGTCGACGTAGATCATGGCCCTCATTAAAAATATATTTCACCCATATCTAGATTCATTTATCAGGGAGTATATTGACGATATCAAAAAATACATTCCAACACCATAGAAACATGTCATACACCGAAAGATTTTCCTGAGTATACTTCAACAACATCATATTTAATCCTGGATTTCTAAGTGTTACTTATCGATTTCTGAGGTGTTGTTTCATGGTCATGTGGTGTATGAGATATTTATGTCCATATAACCATGTAATGTGGGTTTGGTGAAGTCTTAGACATGTCCCCATAATGTGTTCAAAATCAGGAGCTTCTTGGGATTATCGAGATACTATTGTTACTTTATCCGTTAATTCTCCTAATTATCATCACCCATGAAAACACTGATGATGAAGAGAGAAAAGATCCAATGAACGAAATGGTTTCAAATTGCATTCCTTAAGTTGAATAAAAGGTTTAATAAAACTCAATTTTGTATGCATCTTGACCATGGGATCGTATATGAAGTATAATATGAGGCCCAAGAAATCATTTGGGGAGAATTATTAATACTGAGAGTTGATGTAGAAGCTTATGGGTCACGTAATCTATGACCCTACAAGAGTAAATACCCTAATCTTATCCTCGAGATGGTAGATATGGTCCATGAATTGTTTTTTTGGTGACACTGTCTTTTATATAAGAGATTTTCTGTTTATAATAACCACATGAGCCTCTTTATATGTTCATACAATGGGACATGAATATGTGACAATGGTGATGGTTTGTGTCTCAATAGGTTTTTAAATTTTAGACGGATTCTGAAATAAGTAATGGTAACATCATTATGGATGATCTTATCCATAATAAAAATGTTGAGAAAGATCATGGTGATCAGACATCGTTGGATAAGTGGTTCTTGATGAGCATGATGGGTGACTAAAGGGTGGATGCTTCTGGGGAATAGAGGCTGATGACTTGTTCCTATTTTGTGATCACATACTCACTTGTATAATGGGTGAATAATGGTTAGGAATTACCTAATGTGTTCTTTGATGATGAAAAAACATTATAGAGGTGTCCTAATAACTAGATAGTAGATGGTAGAAAATGTTCTGATCTTGGTACATGGGAGAGTAGTAGTACCTTCTTCCATCAGAGGGAAAGTTATGATAGATTCACATACCTCTAGATGGGTAGTACATACTAGTTTTGGTAATATGTACAATGAATTTAGCTAATAGGTATGGTGGACAAGGAAAAATAATTAAATTGTGGGATACGTTTCTTCATTCTTACCTTCTAGAGGGTACAAATTGAGCACAAATATCCTACTAGGATTCTCCAAACACATTTATTTCACATGTAGATGTGAGAGTACATCAGGATAAATTGTTTTAGGGGGGTTACCTAGGACCCCAATGAGTCCTCACCCAATCTATTTGATTTTTGATTGACTGATATTGGTAGATCACTTATTACTGTCCCTAGAGAATCACCCCATGGATGACCGAAGAAGGATATATTTCAATGAGATCATACGGTTACATGGAGTTACCTTGATAATTATAGAGAACAATGATACACATTTTACATTTTTCTTTTAGTCTGAATTGAATAAATCTCTAAGGATTCAGATGAGATAGACCACAATGTACCATCCATGGGAATACAGATAGTCAGACCAGATGATTTTCATATAAGAGGGAATGTTTCAAACTTTCATTCTTGACATTGATGGAGTATTGGATGAACATCTATCCTTGATTTAGTTTTTTGAAAAATAAAATTTAACAGTTTTTATTTTATATGGATCCTTATAATAATTTTTATGGGAGGTTATTTCATTCTTTTCATTACTGGCATGGGGCTGGTGAGGCGGTGGTTGTGGGGCCCACTTTTGTTCGAAGACATTCAAGAGGGTGAATTCTATTTAGAAGAAATTGATCACCACTCAAAAAAAGTAGATAGAATTTATAGAACATAGGAGGATACATATGGATTTCATAGTGGTCTATCAGGTTTTCTTGATAATGTCTCTTTAGTATGGTCACAATTAATTGAGGACCCCATATAAGCTTGCAATATGATTGTTGGACCCTTTTAGATCATCTAGTTAGTTTGGATAGTGGAACACCATATGGATATTTCATCTCACTATCATGGTATGAACAACATATTCTATGTGTCACAACTTAAGGGATACGTGGACAATGCTATACAAGTTATCTACAGTGAGGACAATTAGTTGGAACCAGAATAATATTATAAGGAGTGTATGATGTGTATTATTTACTAGAGTGAGTATGTCATTTGAGGGAAGATAGCACCACAAGTACAAGATGATGCATGGATGTATCTAAAAGGAGTCATGGGAGAAGGATTATAATGTTCAAGATTAGTATCTTGAGTTATTCTTTATTGAAGATGAGGGATAATTCTTATGAATGATAAGTCGTTAGGTGGGAGAATTGTAATATTATAAATATTAACTAATCTATGAATCCTATTTTGTTAATATACTAAATGTTATATGTGAAAATTTATATTTTCAATAAAAATTCCTCTTACTGATGTTTTTATGGATTTATATGAGGGTAATGTGGGGATTAGAGACCTCGTGTAATGGTAACACTATTATTACAAGGGTTAAATTAGGGTTATACACGTATTAATATAACTAATATTTTTTTACATGTAACACTGTATAATATTTTATGAAATATTTATAGATTTAGTCATCGATTCATCATGTGATATCACATCTTCTAGAGCATCAATGTTGATATAATAGAAATATTAAATATATTATATCACACATGAGTAGTTTTTTCTAAAAGAATATAATACCTCCTTAATGGTGTTTCATATCAGTAATATGATAGGACCATTAAGTCTTGAATATGAGTTTTAGCCTAGGCATGACATAACCATTGTGTGAGCTAGGTTCTTGGTTTAAGTTCATTCACGTACATAAGGGTAACATTTAACCCTATTTATTTATTTTTAACTCTTTTTTTTCTAAATCTTCCTACACATGAAATTGAAACTCCTTTATCACATGATTCGATCCAGAAATCATGAAATCTATTTTTTTTACTCATTTAAGATTGAGATGCGTTATTGTGATGAAATTAAACACTACACATTCCATTTACAGTCAAAACACAAAAAAAATAGTGTTCATTGTTTTGATTTTAGAAGTAGTGAACATAATCAAGAGTTTTTTCTAAAATAGTCGAAACATTAGGTTTTTGTTATTGGTTGATCCTTCCAAGTTGGAGAAGTCTTGCAAGTCCCTTGTGTGATACCAGGAAGACTATGTCGCACCGATTCATGTTTTTTTAAATCTAGGAACTACATGATTTCTACTAGGTAGTGTGCCTGAGGAGTAAATTTTGCCGGTTATATGTTTTTTTATTTATCATCAATATTTCATTTCTTCTTAAATTCGGGAGAGATTGGTTTAATTTAATCTTAAATGATAAATCCGGAAATTATGAAGGTATAATTCAATATAATTATCAAAGGATATTTTATAAAATTATCAACATATATTTATGATAAGGTATCAAAATAAAACTAAAAATAATTATCAAACAATAATTAGATGAAATTATCAAAGGATAAGTTATATAAAATATAAAAATATATTTATTGTGAAATTATCATAAGATAAGACCAAGAATTATTAAATGATGATTATATTAAACTATCAAAGGATTATTTATATGAACATTATATAATGTAATTATAAAATGATAAAAATATCAAACAATGAAAGGATATTTTATGTAAATTATCAAGGGATAAACACACAAGATTAATAAAGGTAAATTATAGTCTTTTAAAATAATAAATATAAACAACCATAACATATGTTCATTGATTAATCTATATAGATATATATCACTACATGTGAATTTATAATTTTTCAAGATGAAAATATTTCTAGCACATGCAGTGGTCTAAACATGCAATTTGAGAAATTGTCCAAGGTAGAGAATGTTTCATTAAAAGTGATATTGTATTTATTTGTGATGAAAAATTTCATGATTCGGCTCTAGTAAACAATTAAAAACCTTGACTGTTGAAATGTTTATTTCTATGATAATAAAGACACAAATAAGGGGTACTGGGGTGTAGAGGTTTCCACTCCATCTTTGGAACCACACTAGTTCGTTTATCCTTAATGTTGATGTCAATAAATTTTAGGAGTTATGTTACATAACTTTTGGGGAATTTATTTTATAGATTCATACATCATATTATTTTTATGAAGGTATAACTGACAACCATGCTTGATTATGATGGAATATAGATGTTTGTATCCATTAACATCCTTCATGATAACTGATTCCATGATTTATGTTCGTAACTTGCATTTCATGTGCAATTTTGATCATGTATGTGTATGATGATACTTTATTTACCATGATGTTATGCTTCCCTCATATGCTCTGCATTGTTTTATGTGTGATTTTTCTTTGTGGTATCATTACGGATGATCGAAATTGGTGGACTATTATGATATTATTTTCCCTTAGAGGTGGGTTCATGTGAATTTCGAGGATAGTGATGATATACCAGAGAATTGGGTAAGGATATGATGATGCTATAGAAATTCATATTATGGATGTTGTAGATCTAGTTGATTAAATGTATTGGTTTTTTTACCTAGATGATTTTCTAGTATCACACTAAATTCTTATTTGACTAGAAAGTAGCATGTCATACTTGTGTCTTGGGGAAGACATGTCTCATATATACAAGATTTCATGAGATTTTCAAGTGGTGGATTTACTAGAACATTTTAATTTTATTACTTCCAACATAATATCATTATCCATCTAGTATGGTTCCAAAGAAGGTATGACAATCGGATTGTTGAATCTTGATTAGTGCATGACCACTCAGTTTTGGATTGTATGTTTTTAAGCTTGTTATGAAATTATCATTGTCATAGAATGAACCTATTATAATTGATCACACTTGGTTAAAGATGAATTTGTGGTATCCTACTATGTCTTGTAATCACATCCAACTCATGTATTTTATATTACTTGTATATTACATGACAATAGATCAAGTGAATAGAAGGACCCTTTAATGGAAGGCCGAACAGAAGAGTGTGGAGCTGGTGGAGGATCGAGATAGAATCTACAGAAAACCCTGCATAGTTTTATTTATTTATCTTCACTTTTTACACTGTTTTGTGTATACACTTTGGGAGTTATTTATTTCTTTCATGGCTTGTATTACCATTTTATTTTTATTTCCCACATGATACACATATCATTATACTGTTTATTATTCTAAATATTTATTTGTACAATGACATGATAGTAGTGGAATATACTCCCAATGATGTAATCATACCCTCACTAATAGTTGTAAGCCTCTTCCATATGGGGAGGATCACATAATGCCATGAGACCCTCCATCTAAAATTTTGTGATTTATATTAGGATGTTACAAAATATGAGAATTAAGTGTGAATTAAATCTACTAATATAAAAATTGATGTGTGGGATTTTAGAAATATAAACATTAAAATTAAAACCCATTAAAAACCTATTTCGAAATGATTTTGAAAAATATTATTTAAATTAAACATCACAAAAAAAATTAATATAATTTCTCTTATATAATATGAAAATTAAACCAAATAGATTTTCAAGAATTATCAACAAAAAGTCACAAAAATATTAAAAGAATATTATTTTTAAAAAATAATTATTATAATTAAAAATATTGATAATTTAATCACATTTAAAAAAAATAAACATTTTCATCGGAGTGATGTGGAAAACCTGTATCCAAATTTGTTCACATCAAGGTAACATGAATTCTCATTTTCACCTGATATGTTGTTGTTGTTATAGACTGTAATTTCTCCTCATCATTATAGGAGTTAGGGGTGGTTTGTTTTTTTGTTGTATTCTAATAAATTCACTTGGGGTACCTCTGATTTGGGTAGCTTCCCTGGTGGGTGAAAAAATCGAGGAGAGTCTATGTGAAATTTTGGACTATGGGTTATGACACTCTAGGGGTATTTGAAATACCACCATTGGTGGTTCCAACAGAAAACTATATTCAAAGGAGCATAACCTGATTAAACATGTTAAAATAATATAAATCCATCTTTTCTATGTACTTGTGGTTAAACTATATATCTACACATTTATTTTTTTGAGTGTTTTTACTTTTAGGAATTTTTTTTTGTTTTTTTCATATGTTTGAAAAAACTACTCATTTTTTTGGTTTGTAAATTCAGGAGATAATCTAATTTATTTCCATAAATAAGGTATGTTTTAGTTACTTAGAACTATTAATGATGGTTTCATTAGTGGTGAATCCATTTATGAAGGATTTGGAACTAAAAATGAATTGATGTTTTGGATTCATATCATAAATTAGCATTTCTTGGCAAGATTAAAATGATTGAATGGATATTTTATGATGTGTTCTTTATAGGAATATGATAGGATTAAATATTTGGTTTCTCTTGATGGTTGCAGTCTATGATGTGGTACAAGGAAGCCAAAATAACCACAATATAAATCCTTTGGAGTTCCGATGGGATGGACATTGTTGTTGCACCAATGTCTCTACCACTAAAATACTTGTGTAATCTAATAATGATTTAATGGAAAATTGGGAATTTTTTAATAATATAATATAATGAAATTATTGTGCAATTATTAATTGGTAACCCACTTGAGGTTTCTTGAATTGGGTAGGCACCGGGAGAGGATAGGTAAACTCCCCAACCTTCTTCCTCCTACATATTCTATATTCACCCTAGTAGATCCAAAGGAGTTTTATAAACTGACTTAGGAAATAATTATCTCCCTTGGCCTCTCCTATCACCTTACCTATATATCCTATAATTCATGTGACCTATTTTATGGTTTTCAATTTCAATTCCACAAAATCTTGGTCGAATCATTTTATTATGGTGTAGCTTTCATATGGATTAACTGGAGGAATATTAATATGGGTGATCACATATGGTTTTATGTGGTGTTACTTGAGGAATGATAGTCCCCTATTTATTTTGTTTTTTACACTAAATTGTTATATAATTGATTTGGGAATCTATTTTTTATTTTAGGGATTTAGTTGGTCATAGTCTTTGGGGTGTTTGAGGACTGATCTACTTCCATTTCATTGAGGTTTTGGAATGAAACACTATCTGGTGTGTTATTATTCAATTATGACAAATTTATTAATTTATGGATTTAATTAAAATTATTAAATATAAATATTTCATAATTAATTAAATAACTATATATGATTTTATGCCCTAATGAGGGCTGATGATGGTCCAGGTGGCTTGATGGGGCTTTGATAGGTTTTTTAGGTGTTTAATCCATTTATATTATGTGGTCCCTTTATAATCAAAATGAAATAACAATTATTCTATTATACATGTGATATAAAGTCCCGCCAATCTTGTTAAATTGACCTTACCAAAATTTAATTCATTTCCTCTCACCTATATTATTTGGGTAATTTTGTATAGGGTTGTGTTGTTCTAACTGAATGCTATATTTTTATGTTATTTCCATCGATGGACATGAGATTATAATTAAAGTGTTTTCTAATTTATAATAGGGACATAATGGGGATTTCCTTGAGGTATTATTTGATTTATATTACCTTAATTATATTAGTTATCCACATTGGATATAGGATAGGTTTGTAAGTGAGGGTGGACTATATGAGCCATTACCCTACATATTGTTCCACCACTTGAGAGTGAGTATGGATTGGTAATTATATGAATTTAATTCACTTTTTAGTTTTGATTGATGTCATAACTAATAAATTTCATGGGGGTAAAATTATAGTGTTATGAATTATAGAATCTAGAAAAATAGGGATTCTCCTTAGTTAGAGTTGACGTAGAAGATCCCAATTCCCAGAATCTAATGAGGTGTTCCTTGGGATATGGTATGATGAAAGGGCATTGATAAGTGACCATTAGCTTCATTTTATTGGGAAAATGTGTTCATAACTAGGGGTTATACTAGATTATATTTTTAGTCAGTTTATGGGTTGTTATATAGATACTTTGGCTTGTCAGAAATGTGAGGGGTTAGTGTTATACATTTTTTTAAATATACCCTAGGGGTTTATACATCAAGTTTATATTAAAAAAAGGGGTTTTAGAGTTAGGAACAAGCTATAATTATATTATATATCTTGGTATTTTATGTCAAATAATAAATTAAGCATATTATTATGTTGTAGTGTAATCTTCAATGGGTTAATAAAATTGGTTGATAAAATTGATGGATGAGATCAACGCAGTTATGGATTGGATCTTCCATTGCATATTAGAAATTGCGCAGAGCATTGAGATGTTGTGGGGTTGAGAACATCATAGACTAGGGTATCCTTTCTCAATAATATATCTTTGTTATGATCATGGGTGAATATACATATGGGATGAGATCATTATAATCCTGGAACACTTTTCCAATTGGTCTTTTACTTTCTCGACCAAGTGGACGATATTCCCAAGATGTTAGAGAATACAGTTGGGGTTGCTTCTCCACATTGACTAATGTTTTTATATTATCGTAGAGATTTCCAAGGAGTGAGACTAGACCTACAAGGTTCATGTATCCCTTTTTCCTCTATTGTTATTCTATGGTTGAGATTCACATGCGTTTAGACCATATAGACAAAATATTCCATTCCAATTTTTCATTGTATTATTTCACAATTACAAAGATAACATCCGTTGAGATCCTTATAGCTACAGGACCTCTTCCCATTAGACACAGGTTGATTTAAATTAATTTGGATGCCTTAGGGGTTATATTATAAATGGGATAACATACCACTTGTCCTTTTATTATTATTTTGTGGTTGATATTCCTTAAGAGTGAGACCTATAATGATGTGGGATTTAATTACCAAGGTCATTACATTAATATGAATTATGATTCTGATTTTTATCGAATTAGAATATTATATTTAAAAAGACACATATACCATGTCCCTATGTTTTTGTAACTAGGGATCAAGATTCCACTAGGATAAAATATTTATAGAATTGTTGATGTAATACCTTATTAGTCTTTTTGTTTGTTATGATATGTTTAAAGAAACCCAAATAATGGAAAAATTAGGTATAGTTTCACCCTAATTTGTAGATTGAGTACTCTAGGGATGGATTGTTAGTTATGATCTGTAATGTCTTATTATTATTGATAATATCCCAATATACATTTACTATAATTACAAGGTTTGTTTTGGTGAATCATTAGTTGTCGCATACTACATTATACTGGCTCCATTCTTGGGAACCATTGTACCCATGTAGTTTCATGATTCAGCATAGAAGTTAGAGTGATGAAATTTTATTGTAGATAAATATTTATATGATCAATAGGATTTAGGATATAGGTTTGAGGTGATTTCTAGGAGAGGGTTGAGTCTCAATATTTTTATTTTGGTTTTATTACACTGTATAATATCATCCCTTAGGGTATTCTTTAGATGCTATTTCACAATACTAAAACTCTTTATTTTATATCATGGGAAGTTTTATTTATTCACAAATATAATGTAACTATGAGTTGTGATTTTATTTTTTTGTTATGTGTTGAATTTTTATTATATTGATTCCTTTATTATGTAAGTATATCTATACTACAGGGTGTAGTTTCCCCACAATATCCTACAAAATGACACCATTTTTTGTAAAACTCCAGTGTGTGGGGAACTCTGCCTGATTTCATATGGTGCTCTGATCTAGTCATCAGTTGTTAGGTCCGACCAGATATGTTTTAGAATAAAACTATGGAGATGAATAGCATCACCCTCAATATATTAGATTCAATACTAGATTTAAATGTACCATATTATATCTTGTTGCGCTAAAATTCAATGATAAAATTCATTATGGATTTTAAGGTATTTTGGGAACATCTTGAGTAAATTGTAGTTCTATTCAGTACATTATTGGTGTGTGGTGAGTTTATTTGAAATGTGAACCATTTAATTAGATATTCTAGTTGATTTTTATTTTTATCTTTTGCGAAGTGATTATTCCATCAATAAAATCATATTTTGATAGTAAATAGTCCCTAGGAATATGGATTTACCATTAAGTATTGTACCATTAGAAACAAATGTGACTCTTAAAGAACATATATATGGGTTTCTACAAGGGAACGCTCAATTAGTGAAAGATAATTTAGTGTATTAAGAAATTAAGGGTATCCTACAATAAAAAAATTTGAAACAACATTTGTAAGAGGGGATACCCATATCTCACCACCTGATGGGGAAAAAATTGTTGCCAAATCTAATACCATAGATGTTATAGGTGATAATTCATAATTATTTTCCTAAATTATAAAATTAGTTGACTATGGTTTGTACCTCATATATCCATTATAGTAGTACTACAATAAATAAAAGAGGGATTAATAGAAACCCCTTCCATCCTAGTCCATTAACTAGCATAGAGTATAGAGGGTGTATATATTCTGGGGTTCAGAATCTCAAGGAGTGGTGAGAATGTGGTTCACCAAAATACTCAAGTTCTAGATTATATATTAATATCCAAGAGTGACTATGAATCAAACACTATGTTTTTTTCTTTCTAAACAATTTCATGAAAGTGTCTATGGAATGAATTATTGACACTGATATCTAAAACCATTTTAGACTGTATTCATAGAAAACTATATAATATTAACTATATGATTAAAAACACATGATATTATGAGTTTGACTAATATATCATTCATGATACTATAAAAGAGATCATATGTGAGTAAGGGAAAGATCAAGCATCACAATTGTGTCTCTCTATTCGGGAATATAGGGTTCACTCTATAAACCATAGGGTCATGGAACATGAAGAATAATCCCACTATATTAAAGTGGTTGTGGAGAAATAATGCTATAGAGATGATGAAAAAATTGTAAACCATATTTATCAATAATTGAGGGAATTCAATGGAATAATATAAGATCATAAAAAAAATTATAAATATTCAAAAAAGGAATAAGAATATGTTGTGGTAAAAATAGAATGGTTTCATCTAGTTAAGGAAGTAGAACTAATAGAGTTAGTTGAACATCAATACAATAACAATGAATCTAGGCGACACACTGATAAACCTAGAGTTTTATAGAGAAAATCTTGTAACATATGGAAATTCATACCTTATTCATTCCATGGATGGTCAGAAGGAGAATCTATATTATATATTCCCTCCAATTTTTCTTAAGGAATAGAAAAATTGTATATCTCACAAACGGTTTTCAGTTAATTTAATTGTTATTTATTTGACAATTAATATTTTATAATAAAATAAAATTAAAATGATTAATCATAATAATAATTGAATGCACTTGAAAATTAAATCTATATGTGTTTCATAAAATATAATCTCTAAACACATGATTCAAATAATTTAGAGGGGATTAATCAATAATCTATATGGTATGTTCTCTTAGAATGATATAGGTGAGCCAGATATATATTGAATATATATAATCACTGTGAGATGTGGTGATTCAGTTGGGAAATATATTATAAAATTTTATTTCCTCTAAAAATTATGCTCTTAAAAAGGTATAGGCGAGTCATACATAAAGTGAATTTTCCTTCACTATAAGAAGATATTAGTCCACTCAGATATAAGTAAATGAATGAATCAATATAAATAAAATTAAGAAGGGGGATTTTAATGGTATAAGAAATACTCAAGATTATTCAAATAATATAAATATATATTTTTCTTGTTCATTCAATAGATTATCTAAACCAACATATACATGAGGGAAAATAACATACTATAATATTTTTCTAGATCCATAAAAATAGAGGGCATGAATTGATTTTTTAAGAATGGATGGTGGTCTCAATAATGTGTTTTACTTTTTTTATTATTAGATGCACATTTTTTTGAAACTTAGGGGAGGTAATTTAGAAGAAGGTAAAATCATGACTTTTTCTCAGTGCTCACATTGTGATTTTTTAAGCTGATAAACTTTTATGACCTTTTCTTTTTCAAACACTCTATAATTTTCATATTTTATACATGATTTATGAATAGGTCTAAGACTCGAATTTTTATTAGTAATCCATAAGGTTTTTTTAACCTGAAAAGTAATTTTTCTCTTTAATTTGGAATTTTTAGGTTTTCTAACTAAGACCAATGATGGTATTAATTCTTAAGATCAATTAGACATAACCATAAGATGAGGTAGATGATATAATAACAAGGGATAGGTAAACCTGATGTGAACAAGGGTACTCAATACTAATATATAAGGTCTTAGATAAAAGTACACATAATTTATGGTCATAAGGCATGGACTAATGGGATGTGTGAGAACCAACATAGAGGGATTGAGGGAAATATGAATTTTAACAACTTTGAACTACAGATGAGAGTGATTCAAATCATAACATGAGTTTTTCAAGTAGAGGAATAGAAATATGAAATTCGATAGGCTAGGGAAACCATGGATTATGTGTCCATGAAGGGCATATTATCATATCATTAAACTAGAATAAAAAGGGTGACTGACGACCACATTTGAATGACATGCCCCACTGCATTTATATTGAGGGAATTTGGAAATAAAAATATTCTCCAAAGGACAATGTATAGTGGACTAGTCATAAACATTTAATAATCTTGATGTTTAAGCCAGTAATTCATTTTGTTACATATTAGGAGCTTTAAGATTTAGAGTCTTAGATAATTATGCCATCATTATTACGCAAATAAATATTACATAAAAAATGGAAACATATACTAGGTATCCATTTTCCCACATAATAAATATTTTATGAAATAAAAGGTTCTATTTCATGAAATATCTTCAAAATTTCCAAATTAAGATCATCTTTCTCCCTAATAATCATTAAATCCCTATGAAAAATATTTTAAAACATTGTATGTGTAACAACCCAAGATTTTGTTGGATGTATATTTTAGAATTTAATATCTTTGTTATTTTATTAATCACATAACACTGAGTTTAAAATAGTTATATACTATTAAATATGAATGTCAGAAATGTAATGTGATAATTAAGAACAGTAGTATGGGCAATTGAATAGTAACTTCACCAATGATAGTATAAATAAAATTTAGGATTCTTATAAATGATAATATAATATAACATCACCTGTCAAATTATAAATAATATTTAGGAATCTTATGAATTAATATATGGTACATTTATATCATGGATTCAATAAATAAATGTTTTAAAAATGATAAATTCATTGTTTTTGTTTTTTGTAAAACATAAATTCTTATTTAAAATTTAATAATTAATATAATATCTAAAATTAAAATTTATTTCCAAAAAATAGGTTAATATATTAATATATTGTTTTTTATAATTATAAAATAATTTTACGATACATTAATAAATTTTTGAATGTATCATAAAATCAATTATAATATTAAAATAAGTATTTTTCGAGTAAATAGTGATTTTAATGGAATATAAATTCTATAAAATTTAGAAAAATATATTCATAAAATGGATTCTATTTATTAATTTTACACATCAAAATATGGTTAGGGTGATTTCTTGGTATTTTTCTAAAACAGTGGAATATTTTCGTGAATAGTGAAATATTGTCATTTACTGTATATATATATTATAGGTTAATTACAGTATTTCAAGAGTGATTAATGATGTACGTTCAATATGTAGAGCCATCCTTATCGTCTTATTTTAAGTAGCCATGTAATCAAAACTATTTATAATCTTAATCCAAAATCATAAACAAATGAATAAAATAATCATAAAACTCTTATCTCCACCACTATTAATACAACCCCTCACAACATCTTCTATACACACCTACAAAGCCTATAATATTTTAAAGTTTCTTAATGTTTCCTCTCCCAAACTCTTCATCGCATTCTAGTAAGGATGGTCTCACCCAAAAGATCATTTACAGGTTCCATACAGAGGTTCTCAAGGAGTGGAATTCTAGTGTTAAAGTCCCCTATCATTATTTTATTTTTCTTCCAATATGTATTCTTTTTATTATCATTTAATTACCTCCATTGTCCAAAAATTCATAAAAATCAATTATATTAAATATATATTCATTTTATTATTATTATGGGATATACACCATCAATTCTTTTTTTCCTTCCCCTATTTTATCTAAAATTGAAAATGTCTTCTGTGAGGTGTTGATTCACCACCTTCATGGATGATGATTTTTTGTTTCCTAATACCTCCTTCAAGGATGGTAATAAAATCAATTTTATTGTTAAAATAGATTATAATATGTATATTGCCTCTTATTTAGTGTTATAGAACTAGAAAATACTCATAATACGAATTAATATAACAAAACTAGTGTGTGATGATCAGAAAAACACCAAACTAATATATATGGCTATCCATAAAATTTTATATGATTAATCATTATCATATCTAAAAAAAATGATATCTAAACCATTAAATATTATTTAATTTCATTAATAATAAATAATTTCATTTCTAGGTAACTATTATCATTTCATATGATCTTTTCTACATGTTTACAAGTGATACAACTGTGAATACCATGGAAACAAACACTTCTGAATGATTAAATTTAATCTTATAACTCACCACGAAGACCAAAAATTAACTTTTTAAATTTATATAAAATGAAAATTCATGTTTAATAGTATATTAATTAAATTATTAATGAATCTAATTTCATTATCTAGGATGTTAAGTACAAGTGTCGAATGCTTTCATAAATACAGTAAAAGATTCTCCTCGAACCTCTATTTTTCATTTGGGTTAAAATTTATCCACCATTACGACAAAATAATTATTCATTATTTTTATATAACTTTTCTACATTATATTTATATTTTAAAAAATATTGTATCAAGATCATTTTATCATTATTTATTATGGGAATACATGGTTTATAATTTTTCCTTTTCAATTTCTCCCGATATGAACACCCTATTAAAGGGTACTTCCCAATTTCTTACCAATTTTCAAGTACACACCATAATCAGTTATATGGTACCAATTGTTTTGTGAAATTAATTTTATTATCATGAAAACTGATTTTAGTTATTATTTTAGTTTTATTCAAAAAATTTGTCCTTGTTCTCTTTAAATACTCTTTTATATATTCTCTAACACCGCACTAATGTGGATCACTTATAATAACTCTTTTCAAGTGTTTTCACATAAATTGGACATCAATTATTCCTTAAATATAATTTATTTTTCCATCAATTTTAAACTATGGGATAGAAATTATTTCGAAATTAATTTATACAAATGATTTTTAAAAAAACACTTCATTAAAAAGTAAATAGTGTATTTATTTTAAGAATCTATTTAAGATTTTGTTAGGGTATTTTCATTTAATTTAACATATTTTTCAGATTTTATGATCGATATAACATGATATATTATGATACCATATGATATATTTTATTAAAAGTTTTATGATAAGTTTGACTATGGATTTTCAATTCATGGGTTATGGTTTAAGTATTCATATTTTGTATGCTAGTCTTTAATATAAATTTTTCTATTACATATCATTTTTTTAACATGATGAATTAATTTGGCTTAGTATGTTATGGGAGTGGTCTACTATATCCCATCGATGCATCGGTAGGTCCTTGGAGAGATACTAGTTTGGGTATTGGCTGACGTCTTACCTGTTAATGGTGTCCTTTACAAAGCCTAGACAATATGTTATGATGTACCACATTATTAATTATCTAATTATGATATTATTAATTGATAATGCAAGATTCTTAAACTATTATAATATACATGGTTAAGATTATTTCCCATTTTATTATTTATGGAGTTATTTAATCATATTTCTTTCCTGCTATATGGTGTTCTAGATTATGTTTTAGTGGAATGTGTTTTTAATTATTCATTATGTCTTATTGTTTATATTTATTTATGATAGCTTACATTATATTGATTACCCTTAATAATAATTTAATATCACCCTTTTCTTATGATGTATTTTTCATTACGCTTAGATGATTTTTATTATGAATGACTTGTATGCATAATCTAAGTGCTTATGGATGTTTTTAATAGATTTTATCTCTGGTTTTTCCTATTGTAATGAAAAACATATTCATGTATGTAGTTTTTCTAAAGGTACTAACATATTTTGTGCTTTAGGATGGGACTTATTTAATTATTATAAAAATTTAATAATGCAAGGCACTAGATCTTGGAATATAGTGTAAGGGTATTTATAGTATGATCAGAAAAATCAACATAAAAGGAATAAATAAACTCATTAGATCACAGATTCTCATAAAAAACCTTCTAAAAATTAATCTTTTGAATCAAAAAAAATTAGTGAAGAAATCACCTTTTGTTCCCAATGATTTTGATTAAAAAAATTTAAATAGAGAAATTAAACTCATAAGGTTAATGGGGAATCAAAAAAAAGACATAAGATAATGCCAATGCTAATTGCTAAGTAATGATAACATGTTTAACATAGTCCGGTCATGGATTAGTTTTATTCAATTATCCCATAAATAAAATACCATGACACATAATTATTAACCAATGCATTGGAGAGCTATAATGGACCCACCCTTCCTTAGTTTATAATATAACCATCCATCAGTAGTTTATAGTAGAACCACCCATCATTGGTTTGTAACAGAACCACCCTTCGATGTTTTATAACAAAACAACTCGTACTTGTTTTATATAAGAACCACCCTTTATCATAAACAATTCCAAATAAAAAAATATTATAATAGATAAAATATTTCAAATTTTAACATTTCAGTAGTAGAAATATTATTTTCACTCATAAGAAAAAATTTCAGGATATTGATATATACATTCCATTTAAACCCATTTTTTAAATTACCCAAAAAATAATAAAAGTGGGGTTTTTTTGAATAAAAATTGAAATATTTTAAAATAATCAAAACATAAAATAAGGTTTATGTTTTTTAGAAGAACCACTGATGATGTATATGTTAAAATAGAATATTGTGTTATTATTTTGTGAACACATTCAATAAAAAATGTTTAATAACATTCCTCTTGAAATACTTTGAAATAAATTCAAATGTGATACAAAATTTCATTTATAATTCCTGAATTTTCATATAAATACATCAAATAAATAATTTTATGAACATTTACATGGATGAAAAAGATTTATAAAAATTATCCATTATGACATTTAAAATGAGGATTATTTTAAGGTGTCCTATTCCTTGACTCCAACTCTCAAGGTATTTTATTTTTTTCTTCAATAATAAAATTATGTTAATTATTTACTTAAGATGCTTCATTCAATTTTTTTATTCAATTTTTTATTTTGTCCCCATTTTATAAACAAATACTTAATCAATTATGTTTATATTTGATGTTTTGATAATATTTGGATCATGTGTACGAAATGGATTCGATCATTTAAATATTTTCAAAGAGGTCATTGTTCCATACTCTCAAGAAAAATAATATTGAAATAAATATCATTTTTATTTATACGTAAATTTCAAAAAAATAAATAATTATGGTTATTAAAACAGAACTACGTTAAAATAATGGAGATGGTAGGTCTTACAAACGCATGATAAAGGTTTACATTTGTCAATAATCATGATAGAAATATGGTAAGAATAATTTACTATTTTCTAAATGATAATTATATAATAAATAAAATATTATTTCTTTTAATACGCTTATATAAATACCATCCTTGTGATGAGGTAAAGATATATAAATCACAGCACTTTGTTGATGTGGTAATCCACTCGGACAAACAAACAACATTATCATTTTTCAAGGACGTGAAATATACGAAAATATAATATATATTAATTTTAAATAATAATTACTATTTCATTTATATCCTATAAATACATTAAATTCATCATTATAAACAATAGTGAGAAGAAATTATTGAAAATTAATTACATCTACTAGTGATGTGGTAGCCCATCATACACAAGAACATCTATTTCATTTCCTACTTGATAAAAGAGGAGATAGATATAGGTAATTCAATTAACATAAAAAATCAGATTACATGGAAGATACTGGTATTATTACTCCACCATATATTATGTTTTTTTATGGAGTTATAAAATGCCTTGAAACATAAAAATTTCATTAATGACTATACCTCTTCTTCTGAGAACCTCCTTTTCAATACACACTAAACCCCCTAAGTTTGTTGTTCTACCCAAAAAAATACCCCTAGAACATGGTAATGTATGTTATGATGGTATTTTCTATGGGACTTGGCAGAAACTAATTCTTCTATAATTTCATTGATAGGAGGGTAGTGGGATCCACTTTTTTACAGGATTTAATATGATTTTTAATATTATATTATGGATTGACCAATTTTGTTAACAATTTTTATCCATAACCGTGATAATGAATTTTACAATTTTAAAGGGTAATGATTTTACTTTTATCATGAAAATTATCTCATAAATTGAAAAGGTATTTTATTTTTAACGAATTATCATCCAAATCTCATATTTTAAACATTTCTATGACTTTTAACTCATTTAATAAAGTTTTATCTAACATAAAATATCATTAATGACATTTTTGACAATATTTAATTAATTTGACTTTTAAAACAACGTGATAGAAACGAAATTTGAATATAATAATTTTATATATTAATAACATGTTTTATTTATCTAATTTTATCAACATAATAATTCATTAAAATTAATTCATTTTTAATATTTTTGAAATAAAATATTTTATTTTGCTAGTAATTGAATAAAAATTGTTATGGTATTTCATAAGCATGTAAGATAATTATATAATCACTAAAAATTAGAAATAAATCATCATAATAAAAAATAACAATATATAATTCAAATTAACTATCTATAATCGAATTTTTTCATTTTTTATTCCTATGTCAAAAAGTTGTAGAAAATTAAACAAAGGAAATGACATTTTTTCATTTCATTAAACAAAATAATATAAATGAAAAAATAAAAGAAATATGGATCCAATTTTCCATATTTTCAAAACTTTGATGGAAATATCAATACTAAACTCATTCAACTACGTAAAGATGGGTGTTGGGGTCATGTTTTATTCTTTATCATATTATTCTTAACCTTAATAATGTGATTTACCCCTTATAGTGGTAACAATTATTTATTATGGTTACTCTACAAAATGGAATAAAATAAAAGGGAAAATTTATCAAATTTTGAAATCCCAATTAAAAATATACAATCCATTTTGAAATATTTTATATCTAAAATTGGAATAAATTATTTTATGGTTAAAACACAAATTGTAATGAAAATAAGATTATCAGAAAAATTCCTTTTATCTAAAAAAATGTTTTTATATCAAATTCATGTATAAAACATGAAAATACTATAATTGGATTGTTTTTATTAAAAATTAACTAGTTATATTAAAAACAATTTACAAATACATTAAAAATAAAAAATAGTTTTCAATAAAAATTTGTCTCTTTCACTATAAAATGGAAAATGTAAAATTTTAAAAAAATATTACAATTTCCATATATTCTAATTTTGATCTTATAATTTAAAAAAGTATAAAAAATTTAAGAAATATAATTTATAAAGTTTCTAAAATTAATTATCATATTTTCTTAAAATATATATTAAAATTAATTTTTGACATAATATTTTTTAAAAATAATTTCATTACTAAAAAATTAGTGATTATTAACTAAGAAGTTATCCATAAATTTATATTTAATATGGAATATTTATATAGTTTGTAACTTATTTTATCCTATTCATACATTCTAATTTAATATCTAGGTTATAAAAATCCTATTTAAATATTAATATTTAATTTCTTGTTTTGGATCTGTGTTGTTTGTAATATACACCATCGAACACAATTTTCAATTTTAATATTTTAATGAGTTGCATTATATCCCCATTAATAAAATGTGACATTGAAATTTGAACATGATCATAATAATAAAGGGTTTGTCATTTGAAAATACCTTTTTAAAAATCCCACACAATAATAATGGTTAATAAAAATTCCACATGAAAATAGAAATGAGATGTTTGAAGGTAATCAAGAATGACACATATTAGGTATAAAAATAAGAGAAAAATAGTGGGAAGTGAAAATATAGACATGAACAGAATAGGTAATGTCCAAATAATGATGTAGAGTGACTGAGAACATTTATCATAAGAATGTAAATTATCATTAGAATGTTAAAAACTATAAAACAATAAACTAATGTGGTGTGAAAAAAACCACTAATCTATCATAAATGAAGTTAATATGATAGTATTTTTTTGTATCAAGGTCCTTTTCTAAATGTTATATAATATTTTACCAAATTCACTATGAACATATGAAAATATTGTTACATGATAAGTAAAATATCACCCATTAATCAATTTCCCCCACTATATCACCTTTTTATTCTGGAAATGATTAGTCAAGATGATTTTTTAATACCTGAAGCACTAAAATTAGATTCATACAGATCAAATAATTCCAAAAAATGTAATCAAGATATTCCTCAATATCATTATAAATTAATGAAATATGAAATTTCTAGCATATGTTAAGATAACTCCCAAAATGATTGAACATTAATATGAGTAAATAAAAAATTAATCTTGAAAGCATCAATAACAACACTCAATGATAAATATGGATCATTTGACAAACAAAAAACATAGAATTTATTAGAAAATAAAAAAATGTCTAAACCCCAAAAATGATAATGATTTTATCACATTGTCATCCAATATTAATTTAACAATTATCTCTAACCTACATTAGTAACTTATAACATCATATAACCAAAAATGATTACTAAATAAGCATATATTATCCAAATTATGCTTATAATTTCTATAAATAACATGAATTTCCAAAAAGCCGCAACAAAAAAATCAGATTAGAACATATAATTCAACCATTATTCTTCAAATAAAATCTCATATTATCCAAAAATATTTCTATTTACCTTAATCATTTAGGGTTCCCAAAATGGTTACCTTCCCTTGAAATTAAATTAATAATCTAATAATATATCTCTTTTTAATCCCATGGTTCCACATATGATTAAACATATGTCCTCAAAAAGAACACAACATTTATTTTTTAAATAATATATGAAAAATAAAAATATTATTACTAACTAGGACATCAGATAGGATAGTGTTAATAGTTTCACCCATGCCATGATTTTTATGTGGGTTTAAGCCCGATGACCTTTCCAGACAAGACATGTTTTCCTTTTACTAAAATAATATTAATATAATTCCTCTAACATCCCAAAATATGATGATCATCCAATGAAATAACCTTAATAACATCAACAGTAATAAATTATTTTCACCTTAATGGTTATTTTAAAGCTTTTAGGTTACATCCCCAAAAATCTAACAACATTATTTTTAAATAATCATTCATGTAAACTATAAGGCTCTGGAAATAAATATTAAATAATCATTAGTTTTGGTCAATAAAATGTTTTTCTCTTACATTTAGGATTTTTGATGTTTATGGTTTTTGAAATTTAAACCTTAACTCATAAACAATAAATCCATAAAATAAAAACTATATACATTAAAATGGTATCTATTTTATCCATAATTTAAGACATTTAAAATAATGAATGATCATTTTTATAAAAAATCATCATAACATTCAATAGGAAATATTCAAATCCCTTAATCATCCTTAAGACATATAAAAATTGTAAAAAATGTGGGATGATCATAAAAAGATCAACTAGGATATACAAAGGGGGAAACTATTAGTCCATTGAAAAACATTAAAACCGATGAAAAATTTATCATATAGTAATACCTTTCACCCCTAACAAGTAATAAACACATTCCTTTTAAATTAATCTAATTTCTTACATTATTTTTAATTAGAAGATTACTGAAAAAACCCTATAAATCATAGAAAGACATATAGTTGTCTTGGGAAATTATTTTAATTAACTCTTATAAATATAATGACCATGCAGTTGAATTCCATACATATTAGCCTCACAAATTGAATTACTATATGGCTTAATTCTATACTTAATGCATTAGTGGGATTTCACAAACCCACATGTGAATGGTTTATCATTGAACCACATGTAATTTTTTTATCACATAACCATCGATAAAATGTCCAAGTACCATCATATAAAAACAAAAAATAAAATAATACAATTTTCATCACACGAATCATAATATCTCATCTTCAATAATAATAAAACATTTCTAGTTTTTGAAATAATCAATCCGTTTTTAAAACCAATTTCCAAAAAAATAACCAAAAAAGAGAAAAAATATTTTCATTTAATAAAACAAGTAATATTATAAAGGAAAATATAAATATGATAATTTTCATGGAAGCAAAAAATCCTCTCTCTCCTTGTCTGGTAAGAATACAACATTTCATTTCTAGTTTAACAAAATATTTTTTATATAACATGTAAAAAGACTCATTTTTAAAAACATTGAATTATATTTAAAATAATCAGAAATTTTATTTTTAATCCTTTATTATCCCTATAAATAAATTTTCAAAATAATAACAAGAAAAATGTCATGGGGAAAATATTTTTAAATTAAATCATTAAATATTCAATGTTTCCCAAACCACATTGAACATTTAAATTATAAGCCACATAAAAGAATAAAATTTAAAAAAACATTAAATATTTTGATATTAAGTAAAATAAAGATAGTAGTTTTTAAAATAGGCTGTATATAAGCCTCATAAAATAAGGTGGGGGTATACCATCAAAATATTCCACAATGAAAGCTGATTGAGACAAAATCACTTACCTTGAGTCTAACTTGTCACATCGGTGTATATTATCCTAAATATAAAACATATGTAAATTATTAACTATAATTAAAAAAAATTCCATATTTACCATTAATTTTTTTTCAATTATTACATTTTTTATATAAATAATTAAATAATTAATTTTATACTGTCTATTTTGACCATAGTCAGATTATGTGTTAAAAACATTAGTAGGTCAACTATGGTCAAACATGTCATTATCGAAATATCTACTGAACAATTACGATGAAATAATTATAGTATTTATTCATAAATTTTATTTTTAAAACTAATCATGAATGATTTTTAGGAAAAATGATCCAATGTTACAGTCACATAGATGGTAGAATGTACATACACATGGGTAATGTCCCCATTCTAAATGATCATTAGGAAAATTAGGTAAGTATCATTTATATTACTATAAAGATATATATATCCTAAATAATATTATTTAAATCATATATAATTATATATATAATTCATGTTGTGTAATATTAATCACATCGCATCGATTTGGCGGTAGTCCACACGCCCACAAACGAAGTTAATAATGTTTTACTATGAGAAAATGGTAATGAAGAAAATGATATATTATATTTAGAGAAAGGTGATTATGTCATGAATATAATATATATTTTATTTATTTCACAAATTTTTTTATAAAGCTATCATTAATATATTTCATGTAATGTGTGAATGCCTCACATCGTTTTAAGAAGATCCCAAAATTGAAAGAATGAAGGTATGTCTATATAAGAATTAAAAATCATTAATACGTAATAAATATCAAATATATATATATATCATATAAAAATATTATGTACATCATAATTTCAAGCATTATAGGTGGTAATGGAAAATTGAACGACGTCGTTTCAGGAGGTTTTAGTCTGTCGTACACATGAATGGTGATTTTGTTACCCATTTGATGGATGTCTGTGTAAGTGTAAAAATAACCCTTAACATTACAATATCTCAATCTATTCATTACAATGATTTTTTTATATAATCATGGAATAATAATAATTTAATGGGTGGAGAAATAAATAAAACATCAATGAATGTTGAAGATTGTTACCTATTTTTCTAGTAACTGCTAGTTTGAACCACAGGGTTAATTGGTAGGACTTTTTCCCAAAGTGGGGACTATAAGGTGAGGGGATTTATTTGTTGATATTAATTTTAGAGGCTTTATTTTCTAAATGGATTGAGATGTGTGAAAAATTATGGAGGGTGAGTTCATTTTTATAGTATAGGAGGAGTGGAATTCTTGTAAATATAAAAAGGTAAACACTCTTGGGAGGTCTCCAATACATAATGTGCCTAAAATAATGATAAAATTCTAAATTAAAAGGTCATATGGTTGAATAATTTTAATAACATGTGGTTTAGACAAGATTCTAGGTCATTTTTACTCTTATGATTAATGTTTAACAACTAAATAAACAAATTTTTACCATAACCACTTTAATTAATTTTAAGTGATTTTGCTAATTTTTTCTGAAAATATTTTAAAATTATTAGAAATAATAAAATATTTTTATATAAAATATGGAATCCATTTTCCAAATTCCAATAACATAAATTTCATATTTTGATTTAAAATAATTCTCAGAGACAGGATGACAAAGCGAAAATTCAAAATTAAAATTTTTAAACGTTTTTTGAGTTATTATATCAAACATAATTGTGAAAATTATTTGAATTAACTAAATTTGAATAAATGATAAAAAATTACCTAATTATACATTAAAAAAATTTAAAATATAATTTATCTAATTAATTAAATTAAATTAAATAGCAGTTTCTTTTAAAAATCAGTATTATTTAGAATTCATAAAAATATGAATTTTATCAGAAAAATAAAAAAAAATCATTGAATGTTAATTTTGATATTCCACATTCAAAAATAATGTTTATTTTATCATATAAAAATCTTATATATTTCAAAATTTATTTTAAAATAGGTACATTATTCAATTGCGAACAAATTTATTCCTAGAAGAAAAATTGGGAATTTAAGCATATTCCAAAAAATATATTGGATGAGTGTAAAAACATTTTTTAAAAATATATAAAAATAAAAATTAATATCATATTCATTCCCACTAATACAATGGAAAGGTAAAAAGTTATATATTAACAAAATATTAACAATATATTACAATTTTTTATAACTTAGTCGAGCATGCAACACTAGATTTCAAAGAAACACTTATTGCATGTAGTGTAAACTACTAAAAATAGTGTCCATTTTATTGATAATTTTATAATTAATTAATAAATGTTAATAAATATAAAAAAATTTCTATCATTAACTGGGCTATTATATCCTTCCCCACTTTTTCAAATTGAGTTCTCACAATTTTATTCAGTTTTCAAATAGGTGGGGAAATTTTTATCTAAAGAATTTTGATATTACTATGTTTCCTCTTCAAATAAAATATTTTTTTCCATAAATTTATAACCAAGTGAATTACATTATTCCACAATAATTTATGTATGTGCTCTATGAACTAAACTGGTTGTTCCTCATAAGAAACATTCTCTTCTAAGTGAGCTTCTTTAGGGCTCAAAAGGTGAGATAAATTTGGTACAAAATTCCATAAGATAGAAACGTGGAATACATTCTGTAATTGGGATAAACATGAAGATAAATCCAGTAGTTAGGAAACAGATCTATCAGTATCTTGGATTTCATTTGGTACAATGAACCATTTACTCATCTTCCACTTATTACTAAAACACGGCAATCTTTCCCATGGGGAACCTTTTAGAGAGACATGATAACCTACCTCAACAGAAATATAGTGCCCTTAATTATCCACATATGTTTTCTTCCAACTCCTAGCTACTCTAATGTGTCACTGAATCAACTAAACATGTAGTCAATTTTCATCAACAAAATATTGTCCCATAAACTTCCCTTCTCATACATTATCCCAAAATGATGGTGTTCACCACTGATTTCTATATAATGCCTCGAAAAGAGGCATCTAAATATTGGAATGAAAAAAATTATTATAACAATACTGAGAAAAATAAAAATGTTGAACACAACATCCCTAGTAATCAATTAAGAGGAAAAAAATAATATATTCTATGGTCTATATCATCCCCTCAGACAATCTGTCGGATTGGGGATGAAAATATTTACTGAAATAAAATCCACTACCCATTTACTTCTGACATCCTTTTAAAAAATTGGATGTGAACCTACGAGGATGGTTTGACACATTGGATAGAGGAACTCAATGTAACCAGAAAATCTCTTCTAGATATAGTCAATAAAGGAGACCTAAAATATTTTATCTCTAATGAAAATTAAATTTAAATATATAGTTAATTTTTCAACAATAACCCGAATCGAATTATTACCATGAAAAGTATTTATCAATCCCACCATGAAATCTAGTCATATATTCTCTCATTTTCACTCTAGAACTTGAAAAGGATGATTCACCCCTCCTGTAATGGACATTATTCTTCAACCCGTTTATAGTTCAAACACATCATGGTAAATAGTGGAATATATATTGTAATTCAACCCCACTATTAATACTGCCATATATATTTGTACATCTTATTGTTGCTCAGATGAATGGAAAATTGAGAACTATGATCCTCATTCAAAAACCCTTTCCTCAACTATGAATCAAAAGGTACATATAATATTTTTCAAAATCATAAAAAACTATACTCATTAATATTAAAATTATTCAACATATCATTATTGACGAATTCATCCTTTTCATGGAAATTTTGATTTATCTTACGAGTCATCATAATTCAATATGAGAAAGTCAACTACACAGAATCCAAAAACAAACTAAAGGATGTCCTTACATCCACAAATTCTAGTCTATAATCCATAAAATATTTAACGAAAGGATCACATTCCAATAACAACATGGTCAATGTAGAATTATTTTTCAACTCAAATAATCGACCGCTTTGGTTTCTTTTCTAGGATGAAAATTAATCATGAAATCATTATGATTTATCAGGTCTATCCATATACTTTGTGTCATGTTCAACTCTTTATGAGTGAATATTTACTTCAATATTATGTGATCATTATACATTTCACACTTCACTCTATATAAATTATGGTTCCATGTTTATAAAGATAAAAATATAAGTTAATTCCAAATCATGTTTAGGGTAATTTAACTTAAGAGTTTTCAACTGAAGTGGTGCATAAGGAATTACCTTTCCATTCTACATCAGGACACATCAATTTCCTTTTATTTAAGCATCACTATATATTTACAAATCTCAATTTATTGAAAGAAGGTCCAAATATAGGGAATTAACAAATCTTCTTTTTAGTTCCAGAAAATAAACATCACATTTTACTATCCAGATAAACCTAATTCTCTTTCGTGTTAACATAGTTAGTGAGTTAGATCATGGATAAATATATTCAATCAACCTTCAATAATAATCCAATAATCCCAAAAAAACGATGAATCTATATGATATTTGTAGGAATTTCCCACTCTTAAAAAATATTATTTTATTAGGGTCAACATTTGCACCATCATTAGAAATAACATTCTTAAGGAAAGAAATATTTTCCAACCAAAATTCACTCTTACTACACATTACTAATTGATTATTTTATTTTATGGTTCAAAAAAAATTGTAACTACCTTTCACGTCCATCATAGATTATAGAATATACTAATACATCATCTATAGACAAAAAAAACATACCCAAAAATGAATTAGAGACTCTATTTATAAGATCCATAAATTTAGAAGATTCATTAGATAACCCAATTGGAATAATAATGAACTAATAATTTTCTTATATTGTCTAAAATTATTTTTTAATAATATCATCATCCATCACATTAACATGATGCAACTTGGTCCATATATTAATATTCAAATAACATTGAGATCCCTAGAACTGATGAAATTAATCATTGGTTTGATGAAAATGATAGTTTTTCATAATAATGATATTATTCAGGGATATATAATCAATGAAAAGCCTCATGGAACCATATTTATTTTTAACAAATAAAAGAGGATCCTCTATGTTGATGTTCTTGGTCAAATGAATCCTTTATCAAGAAATTATTACAACCAATTTTTCAATTCCACAATTTCTACATGAGCCTTTCGTTAAGGGGGTTTAGAAATATTCTTAGAATGACGGACTAAATCAATAATAAATTCAACTCTCGGATTTGGAACGACATAAGGAAAATCATCAGGAAAACATATGTAAATTCATTTAATAATGTGATTTCACAAATTCTAACTGTTTCTTTCTTTTCAACAACATGATGTAGAAAATATTAAATCCCATATTTAATCAATTTTTGGGATTATTGGTATGTTATTAAAGGTATGACATCCTTAAATAAAACTTTCATGTCTTTATAATCAAATTTATCTAGATAAAATGAAATAAAATCCATACCAAAAATGACATCAAATTCTATTATGGGTTTTTCAGAAAGATTTTTAGGAAATACCACCGCATTGATTATATTTATAATATAATTATTAATCATGGTTTTCCTCATCCTCCCCCTGTGTTTTTACAAAAAAATTATCTTTCATTCATGAGGTTATATTAGCAATTTTATAAAAAAAATTATCAGAATTTCAATAATGTGATGATCTATAATCTAAATGATTATTGGTAAAATTTTAACAAACAAGAAACGTACCTATCACAACATCATTTGATTTCCCAACAGCATTCATGGCATTATAAAAAAACTTCACAAACTTTTTCATTTAATATTTTTGGTCTCCACCCTAAGTAATCAACTTGGGACATACATTGGCATAATGTCATGACACATACAACTAAAATATATTATCACTGTATTTTCATTATGTTCCTATTCATGTTCGTTACATTAAAAATATATATGAACAGAAATACCACATTGGAAGAATATCCCTAACCTTGAAAGGAATTCTATATGATTATTTTTCATACACTTTTCACAAGTTGAGAATTTGGTTTTCTAACCATTGGAATTATTTGATTAATGCATTTCCATTGCCTAAAAACTAGATCTTTTATTTTACTTGTTTCTATGGGAAACATGATCACTTGAAAAATTTATTTCTATCTTCTCAACACATAAAAAATGTCTGTCATAGTTCCTAAACTCAAAAGGATAAAATTCCCTTCGATACAATGGATTCAGCACATTTTAAATCATAGTTATCTTTCAATCAATATCTTTGATAAAATTTGGAATGTCTGCTTCCGAATTGGTGATGTTTTATTCATATATATGCAATGAATATTATTCATTTTTCCTCAATTACAATAATTGTTTTTCTATACTTGTACAATAATTTATATGACAATTTTTTTAGAGAAAAATATTATTAAATTCATCTCATTCCAAGGAATCAATCTCTTCAATTTCTCTCATTTTCTTAACCATTGACCAGCACTGGTCAGATTCACCAAAAAAATGTTAATTAAAAATAGTTACCTTTTGTGGTTCCAAACAACACATGACATAAAATATTTTTTTGAGGAATATAATCTGTCATTCATTTTCCACAAGGTCAAATGAACCTCAGAATTATAGGGTATATTGTCTCATAAAATGATCCACTACCATCATGTCTATCTATGATAAATCAGGTAAGTCTCTTTCATGGAAACTAAATCCATTTATATCCTCTCTCAACAGAACCCTCACAACAAAAAACTACACAGTTCCAATTTCAACCATCTCAGGATGCATACTTGGAAGGATATTTTCCACATGATGATTTCCCACTACAAATTATATGTTTCCCATATAGAAAACGATTCTGAAAAAACATGCTTAAAATAAAGAAACATGGAAATCTTCAAATTCTATATCAATCCACATAACCATATGATGAAATATATCATGTTAATGTTACATGTATTAAACAAAACTCTAAACTTATCTACCTATTTTATTTGATACCAACTATAAGGCACCAACATTAAACATTACATAATATTGTGTTTTAGTGAATAATTGTTTTCCTTTAACATGGGGTAAACTTTCATGCTTAGAGTTTCAAATAATTAGAACTTAACTAATACACAAAAAAAACAAAAAATAACGATTGTAAAATTATAAATAGAATCTATTTTTTCCATAATATAAAACATTTAAATTAGAGCCTGAAGTCATATATGAAATCTCTTCATGGATTTCATCTTGAATTATTAAAATTCCTTACTAATAATTATATACTATGAAAAAAACATGGGATGATCATAAAAATCTCTGTAAGGGGTATAAAAATAATGAAATCATTATTCCATTAAAAACCTTAAAACCGATGAAAACATTATAAAAAAGGATTAAATTTTACCCTTAAGAAGTAGTTAATACATTCATTAAAAAATAATCTCATTTCATAAAATTTTTACGATAACCATATAAAGCATAGAGAACACATAAATTTATATTGGTACATTATTATAACATTTACTCTTTTAATTGGAGTATCCATGAAACCTACTTCCATCCATATCACTCTTTCAAATGGAATATCCATATGACTATCGTCTTTACCATATTCATTGGAGGGATATCACTATCCCACCCTTTATTAGATTATCATAGAACCAATCATCATTGATTTTACACATATCAACCTACCATTATTTAATCATAACACCTAAAATAATGCAATTTTCAATATGTTACTCACAAAATTTAAATTTCACTCCTAAGAAAACAATTCAGGTAATTAGAATAATCGATACCTTTTAAAAAATTATTTTCGATTAAAAAAATAAAATAATAATAATTTTATTTATGTACACATGTAATATTGTATAGGAAGATAGAAAAAAATGATTTCCATTATGGAGGAAAAGTTATTACCACTGTGTACATTAAGAATAAAACTCTCATTTTTAAATTTAAGAATTCATTCCACAAAAACCCTGAAAAAATATTATTTTTTATAAAAATTAAATGAAATTTAAAATATACATAAATGTACATTATAATACTTTTATATCCCTAAAAATAAATATGTAAAAAAATAACAAGAATACTGACCCGGAGAAAATATTTTGGAATAAAATCATTAAACATTCAAAGTTTCTCATACCACATTGAACTTTTAAATCATAAGCCACATGAATAAATAACATTTAACCAAAACATAAAATAACAAACTAACAAGTGAATTATTGACAATATATGTCTAAAGGGGATGTCTAAAAACCTCATAAAAGAATATTGGTTTTTATCATCAAAATATGCCTCAATGAAAAGAGATCGAGACAAAATTTCTTACCATGAGTTTGACATGTCATGTGTGTATTTATATTCCTGAATAAAAAAATTGTGTTAATTATTGAATTAATATAGTACAATTTTCATATTTATATTAAATTTTACTTCACATTTTATATATTTTAAAAAAACTACAAAAGAATTGACTTTGTGTCAGGTGTTTTTAACATATTCAGTTTGTGAGTCAAACTTGACATTGATATGCCATATATGGTCTAAAGATTCATTATATAACCTTAAAAATATTAATAGTAAATAAATAATTATCATATTTTTACATGATTTACACTTTGAAAACCCAATCATGATATATGGTTATGAAAAATTAATCAATTTTAAAATCCTCAAGACTGTATGTCATAAAGATGCATAAATATAGTTCTCATTTTTTAATGATAATTATGGAAAAAAGGTAATTGACAATATATATTTAAATAATGATAATTTTATAATATAAACAGTATTATTTAATAATATTTACTTATATATATAATTTTTTTTGATACAAAATGAATCACATCGAGTCAAGGAGGTGGCGTTCAACACATCAACGAACGACGTTATCACTGTTTTAGTGCGTGAAAAGAGTAATAAATAAAATGATATATTGTATTTATGGGAATTTAATTATGTCATTAATATTTTATATATGTTATTTATATTACAAAAAATTATTCAACCCATCCTGAATACATTCCATGTAATGTGTGAACATATCACATCTCTTTGGGGAGGCGATATTTCACACATTCACAAACGATGTTATTGTACTCCCATAAAATGTAATGTTTGATGGTATATGTATATAGAAATTACTTATGTATTAATACATCATAAATATCCTCAACATACATCCTATAAAAATATTTTTTCCATCACAATTCACATCCATGGTATGTGGTGAAGGAAAAATAAATGACATTGTTTCACGGGGTAGTAGTTTGCCATACACAAGAATGGTAATTTCATTACCAATTTGATGGAAGTCTGTATTTATATAGTTAAAAAAAATTACATAAAAATAACATTATACTTACGATAATAATGTCATTATATAATCATGTAATAATAGTAATTTAATGGGTGTCTAAATAAATAAAATAAAATACACATTGAAGAATGTTACCTCTACAAGATGTTTTGAGGATAGTTGGATATTATGTCAAAAATAGCTTTGGTAGGTTGACTATTTTCAAAGTTTTAATCAATATATCATCTACATTATAATAATTAAGTCATAATTACAAATTTTATAAGTAAATTTTACTTTTAGAACCAACCATGTAAGATTGATATGAAAAATGAATTAAGTTACAATCCTGGAAACAATTTGTTGTATATACCCATGAGTAAAATTTCCATTTTTCAATGATCATGATAGAAATAATAAGTATTATTTTATCTTTAAGAAATTATATTTATTCCACAAATAAAATATTACTTGTTTAAATACACTTATATATACCATCTATATGATGTTGTAAGAAAAAATAAATCACATCACTTCTTAGATGTGGTAATCTATACATACACATGAACAAAATTATAATTTATAAATAAATAAATAGTAAAATAATATTTGATATATCATAGTTAAATACTTATAAATATTTTCTTAATATCATTTATATGCAATAAATCCATCATTATAACTAGCCTTGAGAAGCTGTGATGGAAAATAAATTATATCGGTTCTTGGGGTTGTAGTTTGCAATACACATGAACGTTAGCTTCATTTCCCATTTTTTGGAGGAGGAGATTGATAAAGGATATTAAATTAACATTACAACATTTAAATATATGGATTATATTTTTATCATTATTTCATCTGGTTTTTAGACTATTTTACATGCTTTTATGAAAAAATAAAATGAAAAAAAAAAACTGTTAAATACCTTTCCTCTTCATAAGAAAACTTCCTTTTATTTAAAACTTATACCCATTAAGGTTGGTATTATTCCCAAACAAATAACTATTGAAAATTTTAATGATTGTAACAAGTGGATTTCTCATGGATTTTCTGAACCGAATGGATCATGATATGTTAATATAAGTGGATAAGGGTTCCCTTTTATAATGAGGGGTTGGGATTCTTGGGAATTTTTTAATGTTTTAAATTAATATAAATTAGTTTTCATATTGTTATTTATCCAATTTAATATAATTAAAATTTTGAAATATTATGAGTAGAAATAATCTCAACCAAAAAAATTGGTAATGTTTATGTTATTTTTTAACCCTTATCTTTTTGTTTTGACCCTCCATTAACCCTTTTAATGACTATCATGATAACATAGTCTTCAACTATTTAGGGGTCATGATAGTTTCCATAAAATTATAATGGGTAAAAAATGGACCATTGTTGATATTTAATACTATATCCAATTCACATATATGAATATATGATTTTAATAGACTTTAAAACATCTAATAAAATATGGGTTATTATAAAATATCATTTATGTTATTTTTAATATATATGAACAATTATAGTATAATATGTGTATAACTCATATATAATTTTAGTGACCCTTTCATATCAAACATTAACATTTCAATACATATTCCAAATGCCTAAAAATTTGACAAAAATATTACCAATGACTGTAGTTTGTCTTGTGGCTTTGGAAATATGGAAACATAAAACTATTATATATGTGAGCTAAATAATCTCCCACTAGGATCTTTATAGAAACCAACCTCCTTATAAACATAAAAAATAATACATATCTTCATAAGCTGGGGAAGGAAACATAGAAAGGGAGGAGAATAAATTATCAGTAAGGGTAAACAAGGGAGATATGTATGACTAAACATGAGCATAAGGGTATGAGAGCATGATCATGAAAATAAAATTCATACCCTACATATCAAAGATCATATACATGAATCATGGTATAATTCTCAAATGTTCATAACACATGAATAAAAATTGAATAAAGGAAAGAATATATATAATTATAACATAGGAGTACGACATGGTATTGTGGAAACAAAAAAGTATATATTAATTTCCATAGTATCTAAGGCATCAATACAAAGACCATCTTAGTGGACAATTTTCTTTATTGAATCGGGTGACACCCACTCCATCCCTCTATTACTGAACTGAGTGAACCATCTATCGAGTCCTATATTACTGAACTCAGTAAACCTTCATTACTTCACTATGTTACTGAACATAGTAAACCATAGTTACTGTATTTTCTATATCATGAGATATAAATATTTGCCCAATGTATTGGAGGGAGATGAAGGTCTCACCCATCACATAATGAAATCATACATACATGTTCCACAGGATCATAAAAACATATCATAAAAAATGAAATGAAATGGGTATCATAAACATAACAAAACCAGTGGAATGAGAAATGTTTAATAATAATTTCATCATAAACATATCCCATGAAAAGAAGCGGGTTTATAAAGCATATAACAAGTTAAAGAGAAATGGGTTTCATAAAAATCATTTCATCCAAACATAATCCATTTTGAGAAATAATATGAATCAAATCATTGAATAATTATCCCCATAAAGGCATGACCAATAACAAAATATGTTATCTTAGATGGGAAATAATTTTGAATGGCCTTCTAGAATCTTTTCATGAGGGAAATATCCTTTCCTTTTATTTGGAAAATTCTTTTTATATCATAAAACCTTTTGAAAACCATTTTCATTGAAAGTATCATCAAAAACATATAAAGTATGATTTGGAAAAAATATAACTTTTAAAATATATTTTTCGATTAAATTTATCTTCAAGGATATTTTTGAAACATTTTTTAAACTATTTTTGAAAATATGGTTTTTTGAATACCTTAGATTTTTGACTGAAGAGATAGATTGTTAGATTTTACAAAAAGCCTTATCTTAAGTTCCCAAGAGTGGGAAATTGGTAATAAAAATTGATGATATCTTGAATAAACTTTGGAGAAATAATTTTAGGAATAATCTTGAGAGAATTTATCAAAGTAATTGTAAACATAAACAATCTCGAAAATTTATAAGATTATATCAGTAAACACTTATAACTGCATTACATGGAATCATACACTCCTTATAAGAAATTAAATTAATTTTAATTTTAATATATCATTAAAATAAGTACATTCATGATATCACTACTAAAAATGAATTATATACTCCTCAAAAAATTGTATATGTGTACAAAAAAATATGAGTCTCAAAGAAGGAAAATTGAGACAAAACTGCTTTACCAATTTGGTAACTTTGGAAAGTTAAAAACCCAAAAACAAGGATCCTAGAATGGATATGTTAATACCCATAAATTTATTTATATGATACATATAATTCAATCATGTTCATAAAATACACCACACAAAAGGAAAGAGTGGTGAACATAACTTGAATCTCACATAAATTTAATGTGAGATAAAATTCTGCATACCATGTATCTTGACTCTCTCTATACTCGTACAAGATAGCTATATAATAAAAATAAGTTTATTATAATGATTTTTTAGAAGGATATTATTATACTTAATACAATATATGGTTTTATTGTGACCTTATATTACCTTCTAGTTAATTATCTTATGTTGATGTTTAACTTCAGGTGATCATTCTCTTTGTTCTTGTCATGATTCTTAATTTGTTAGTGTTTCTCCTTATACTAATATCATGATTCCAGAATGTAGAATATGATATAAATATCAAGAATATATATTATATTTTTATTATAATAATTTATTCCATAATTATGTATGAAATGGAATACACATTTCACAGAAACAGTAAGTCGTTCGTATGCATGAACATTGTTTCCATTTTTATTGTTGTATTGAAAGAAAGAATTTCAATGAAATATGTATATATATGTATTTATATATAAATAATTATACCATTAGAATGAATATATCATATATTTCATATATGTTCATTCATCCAATCCATAATACAGTCTATGTGGTTTTTGAATGAATCATGTCGCTTTGAGGGTGCGGTAGTCCACACTTCCTCAAATGAGATTATCGTATTAATGCCAAATGGAAGATAAAATTATGGGTGTTACAAAATAAATATAAAAAATTAAATAAATAAAAAATATAAATTATTACAAGTATAAATAGAGTGTCTATAATAATTTCCACCATGAATAGTGCTAAAAGAGAAATGAACTATCATCGATTCATGAGCTAGTAGTTCACCATAAATAGAAATAGTATTTCAACATCCATTAGATAGATGTGTGTTTATGTTTAGGTCAAAACCTATACATAAAAAATCCTAGTATGGGGAAGACACTGGTATTTTCACACAAGAATAAAATAAATCCAGAGGAGGGGTGGAGACGAAAAATAACAGAGGGGAGATTTAAAGAAGACTTTTCCTATAAATCAGGTAACTCTATTTGATTTGTGTCAAAATGTTTCCTTGATTTTGTTTCATCCCAAAGGTAGGATTCAAAGTAGAAGGAATGATTTTTGGGTGGAAATTTGGTATGGATTGGCCGATCTTAAGAGGTCTATGAAATGGGTAGAGGTGGTGACCATTTGTAGGGAAGGAAAAAGTCTCAAATGAAATATTTGTAAACAAATTAGGTGTGCATATGTTCATACATAACATAAGTCATAAAAAACAAAAAAACAAAATAATGTAAGGTTTATGGACGAACTACGGATATCCAATGTGTTTTGGACATGTTTCAAGGTCATTTGGGCCCTTAATTTTATGTTTTAGTCCATAATTAAGATTAATTTGGCCTCAATTAATGTGATTAATTTTAATCACTTTTACTAATCCTTTTGGTCAGAAATATAACATGGTTTAATTATACTCTAAATAGTAGGCTAATTAAAATAATTTATGTTATATTTTTTAAATTCCAATCATAGAAGCTGAAAAATTAAGACTACTACTAGACTCAAAAACGGGGAGAAATAACTGGGTTTTAAAGTAGGAAAAAGTTCAAAAGTATGTTATGATTTTATATTATGTATCAAAGTGAAATTGATCAAAATTAATTTAATTATTTTTTTAGATTTAATATTTATCAAATTTTACATTAAGAAATATTCATAATTCCATTTAATAATAATAATTAATTTGAAGAAAGGCAGTTTTAACTAAAAAAGTTTTTTTTCACTGTTTATCAGAAAATACAGTTTCTCAGAAAACAAAATTCATCATAGTCTAATTATGAAATTATGAATTAAAAAATGAATTTTATTTTTAAAAATCTTATTTCTAATGGTTTCTAAAATTGATTTGATTATTATAAGTAGTTTATTCAACAAAACAATGTTTTTAAACCGAAAAGGACATTGCCACAGAATCATATCTTTTATTATCAATATATTTTATTTATTTAAAGAAATTATAGATAATATTTTAAAAGTAGTTATTAATATTCATATTACAAAGTTTAACTTCTATGTTATAATTATGTTATTTAAATAATTAAAACAATAAAAATAGATATTTCGTAGAAACTCAATGTTGTGTGTATCATACGCCAACTCAGTGTAGTGTGCATCAAACACTAAGTCGATGTTGTGTGGAACATATGCCTAGTGGTTTTGTGTGTGAAATGAATAATTGAAATAGTTAATATCAAGATATAAATGAAAATATAAATTTCTTCAAAAAATATGTCTCTAAAAACTTTAGTTGTTACATTATACACATCCAAAAATGATTTTTCCCTCGATATTCATAAATTCAGTAAAAATAAGTAAGGATACTTATAATTCATCATATAATCATGTTCCCACATAGATTTCCCTAACTGGTGATTTATCCATAAAACATTGTCCCGAAAAGTGGTCTTGTTTCATAGAGATTTCTTTGATCGGTCCAGATTTTCAACAAGATGCTCCTCATAAGAATGATCTTTCTCCATTGGTATGAACTCTATGTTTAGTGCATGTTAAGGGTCATGTATTTACATCCTCAAGATAGATACAATGAACACACCATTAAATTTTGAGATATTTGGGGGAAGTTCCATATGATAGGCTACAATACGGATACGATCAATAATTTCAACGTGGCTGATATACATAGGGCTTAGTTTCTGGTTCTTCCGGAATCTCATAACATTATTCTAGGGAGATATTCATAAAAAAACTTTCTAAAAACATCAAATTCCTGATCATGTCGATAGTTATCAACCTTACTCTTCTACTGTCTTTGAGTTTTCTTGATATGTTACTGAATGGTTCTAACCATCTCTGCCATTTCTTTAGTGATCTGAACCCCCAATAGCTTTCTTTTTCCTAAATAATCCCACCATATTGGGGCACAATATTTCTTCCCATAGAGGGCTCCATAAGGTTCCATCTAAATTCTTGATTGAGAGATATTTTTGTAAGAATACTCAACTAGCAGTAGATGTTGATCCTAACGACCAATGAAATCCAGAGAACAAGATCTCAACATATCCTCTAGGTTTATAATTTATCTTTTACACTATATATATATTTTAGTAGGTTATGTGGTGATTAAAATCAATTCCATATCAATTTCATTCTGAATACCTCATGTGAACTTCGAGTTAAATCATGGAAACTAATATGATACAATAGAATTTGGTACTCCATGAAAGGTTATCACTTCCGTAATATATATTCTGGAAAGATGATCAAGAGATATATATTCTCCAAAAAGAATGAAGTGTGCTAACTTATTAAGTCAATCAACTAACACCCATATAGCATGAAACCCTTTAGAGGTTTTGGGTAGTCAGACGAAAAAATACATAGTGATGTTGTCCTAGTTCAATTCTAGTATCGGTAATGGATAAAACATCCATTTAGTCTTTTTTTCCTTTCATCCTTATCTTTATGGAATACGAAACACTGAGATACAAACTCCCCGATATCTAACTTCATGAAATACCACCATAAGTATTATTTTAATTCCATATACATCTTCTTACATCCATGATGAATAAAAAATGAAGAACTATGATATTCTACTAACAAATCATTCATCAAATATATCATGGAAGGAACACATACATTATTCCTAAACTATATCATTCTATCTGGAACAAGGTTATACTTAGGAATACTGATAACATTATTTCTGCATTTTTTATCTTCCTTCGGTGCCTCCTTTATCATCACATGGATAGAGGGTTGAACAATCAATTAATAATGATACGATTTCCCCCCTTCAGTTAGAAGTTATAGATCCATCCTTTTCAATTCTATAAATATTGTATCTTTGGTGATCTTCATCATGGATATGCCAGCATGATCCTTCGGACTCGAAGCGTCGTCTACCTTGTTCACTTTCCCAGTGTGGTAATTTATTGAGCAGTGATAATCCTTTAACAACTCTGACCATCTTCTCTAGTGTATGTTCAAATCCTTCTATGTGAATATATATTTCATACATTTATGATTGGTATATTTATATCACACTTTTCACTATAATGATAATGCCTCTATATCATTAATGAAAATATTACCACTACAAACTCCAAATCATGAGTTGGGTAATTTTTCTCATGAATCATCAACTATCGTGAGGTATAGGTAATAACGATGTTCTTTTGGATACGAAAACATCCCAATACTTTATTGGATGCATCTCAATAGATTAAAAACCCTTATCCACTACATGGTAATGTAAGCTCAATTGCACTGACCAACCATCTCTTCAATTCCATGAAAGTTTCATCACATTCATCTATCATGAGGAACTTCACACCCTTCTGAGTTACCTTGGTTATAGGATTAGATAGTCGGGATAAATTCTCAATAATCCATTGATAATATTCAACTAAACTAGGAAAACTATGGATCTCAGTCACTGTGGTTGGACTAGGATAGTTTTTAATATCCTCCATATTTGATGGATCTACTATTATACAATCTCTTCAAATTATGTGACCTAAAAATGAATATTTTTGTTTCAAAAAATATTCTTTTTTAATATTATAATATAAATTCTCCGTCCTTAGGATTTAAAAAAATTCCCATGTGATCTTAATTCTATTCCTTTCACATTGAATAGACAATAATTTCATTTATAAAGACTCCAAAAAACTGGCCATGGTAACATTTAATGACTCAATTCATTAAATCCATGAAGAGAGAAGGATAACTAGTGAGTGAAAAAGGAATCAATATATATTCCTAGTGACCATACCTTCTATAGAACATAGTCTTAGGTATATCCTCTTTGAAACATAATTGATGATATTCAGAATGAAGGTCAATCTTGGAAAATTATTGAGCTCGAAGTAGTTGATCAAACAAGTCGTCAATATGGGAAGAGGATACCTATTCTTTTTTTTGATCTTGTTAAACTCCCAACATTCAATATGGTGTCACATTTACTGATATTTATTCATCAAAAAAAAAAAGAACTGGTGCCCCCCATGGCAACAAAGTGGGCCTAATGAATACCTGATCAATGTTTTCATGGAGTTACTTCATCAATTACTACAACTCAATCAGGGGCCTTCTATAACGAGTCATTTAAATTGGTGTGGAACCTAGAATAAGTTCTATTAAAAAGTAAACATCATGTTTTGGAGGAATACAAGTAAATTCTTTTGGAAAGACATCCATAAAATCCCGAACAATATGAACTTCATTAATGTTGAGATTCTCCCCAACCATTTGAGATAAACAACCCTTCTGAATGGGTATTAAGACCCACACACTATAGGAAATATTCACAGGAAGTTCATACATGTTGTCACATGGATGGATGATCATAGGGGTGTTTGAAATATTTAATGTAACTTACCATCCATGAAAATTCATTTTGTATTTATGTAGAGGAATCCAATCTAAGTCTAATATGGAAGAAGACTTGACCAAAGAATTAATTACATGATTTTATGAAAGCACATTCCAAAAAACATTAACAGGAGTAGAATCATAATCATGAAATGTAATCATTATAACGTTAGAGGTTTCACTACTAATTCTACCTCTAATTGTTTTGGAGGAATCGTAACACCCTTATAAAATTATTTAGATATCAAAGATTAGGTAGATATAAAATCAAATATGACATTACTTGTTTTAGAGTGGATGTTAAGTGTGCCTTTAACCATACCGTTATTGTAACATTCATCATATATAGTGATTTTTGAGATTTCCCCTTATCCATAAACTTACGATTTTTCTAACATCAAACATTATCACCAAACCTTGGGTTTCAGAAAGTGTAAGAAAATTTCCCATTCTCTATACACTTGAAGCACTGAATATTTTTAGGTGATTTCTGTGTGGCTTTCTTCCATTCACATTTTGAGTAAACATCTTCCCATCACATAGACAATCAATTCCCCAATAGCCTTTCAATCTGAACATAACTCATTTATTAGACCCCATAAGGAAATTTCCTCCATGATTCTTACCACACATTGAGCATAAAGGAATGTTAATATTATTTTCTCCATTGTTCTTAGAGATCTGTATAACTACATATTCCTCTTTCTGTCAATTCCATGAGATTGATACATGACTTTCACCTCCATTTCAGCATTGGATTCAAAACACAATGTCACTTCATAGATACAAAATTCTATTATGTACAACGACCTTCTGTGACATGTAAGTAATCAACCCAAAAATCCTTCAAAATTAATTTTTTGTTAGATGATAATTCATGAAGCAGCCATGACAAGTATCATGAAATTAGCCACGTACGTACCAATAGACTCATCATCCATTTGTATCTACTCAATGAACTCTTTCTCCATATTTGAATGAAGACTTATAGGAAAAATATTATTAAAAAATAATTTCATAAACTCATCCCAAACCACGGATTCAATATAATCATGATACCTCAAATTCTTGATTAGAGTCCACCACCAATCAGCATCGCCTTCTAGGAGATAAACCACTAGAATTAATTTCTCATGCTTCAAACACTGATGAATGGTGAATATAATTTTAATTTTATTAATGGAATGTTCAAAAACATGTGGATCATGATTCCCTCTAAAAGAAGGTGGATGTTACCTCAAGAAAGAATCAACATAATGTTGTTCCCTCATTTTCATATTAGGATTTCCTCCCTGATTCATACTTTGAGAAATCTGTGTGAGCATAACAATGTGATTTTTTATTCCATTTCATATAGGATTTGGTTCTCAGCTGGACAATCATTTCTTTATCCATAGAAATTTACATTAAAAAAGTTTCATAATGTTCTATCAATTTACTGAAACAAAAATCATAGAGTAATAAACAGTTACCATAATGAAGAACCATATAATCATGAAAAATCACTTGTAGAATGACTAACTTATTACACCTTCCTTAATAAATGACACCCTAGGTTTACCCTATGTTATTAATATCCAACCTATATTTTAATCCTTCATAATGGTTCATGAATATTTTGTGAATTCACAAATCTTGTCACCTTAGAGGGCCAAACTAGTTGTGTATCAAGGCCCATTTTTATTTACCAGATTACCTCATGTTAATCCCGAAACATCTTTTTAGAGTTGTTACCCATAGCTACATTAGTGCAAAATCCACATTGACTTCTAATATCCAGATATGGATATATTTTTTGGGAACCAGTCACATTATCCTTCACCAAAATTCCATGACATTTTCTTATACTTTTCATTTTCCTCATACTTATCCATAAACATGTTATTTAGGGTTCTTAGTATGGTTTTATCATCCTAGTTTCCAATGATTAAATATACATTTTTTTAATTATAACTATACTGACTCTCTATTTTCAAGAATTAACATTTCCTTACATATGTGGAATACTAAAATTATATACAAATAGATTCCCAATGATCGTAGAGGGAATAGTGGCTCTGGAATCATAGAATCATAAAACTAGTACATATTTGAGCCACATTATCTCCCACTAGGTTCTTCGTGACAAGATCCCTTCTTAAACTCATCAAACATAATACATATCTTCCTAAAATAGAGAAGGAAATAGTAAAAGGGGTGATCTATATTCCTTGGTAAGGGTAAAAAAGTGAGTCATGTATGCATAAACGTGATCAGAAGAGTATGAGAACATGATCATGATCATGATCATGATCATGATCATGTACATTAAAGATTATACATTGAATATCAAAGATAATATACATGAATCATGGAATAAAACCTGGTATTTCATAAGAGATGGTTGAAAAAGTAATTAAAGGACATAATAAATGAAAGCATAACAAAAGTGTATGACATGAAATTGTGGAAACACTAGAGTATATATTGATTTATATAGTATATAAGGAATAAATTCCAAGACCATCTTAGTTGAAAATGTAGAGACCCGAACTTGACGTACATAGACATCACATTACTTTTGAGGAATACTTAATACATGACAAAAACAGACACCAAAGGACCGTAATATTTTAGTGTCTTTGGAAACATGGAACATAATATTCTAATCATGGTGAAAGATCTTCAACATCTCACATAAAGATCTTCCCCTTTTGTTTTCTTACCTAAAACCTTTATTTATATCCTGGGGAAAACAAAACATAAAAAGGGTGAGCTTAAATGCTAAGTAAGGTTAAACATAGAGAACATAAAACAATCCATAAACATTTGAATGCAAAAACATGAACATAAAATCTAAACATCAAAATCTTGATCAAAGAAATAAATCTTGGAAGTAGATACGGCATATATCATAAAGGAACATAAATAATGATAAAATAGCATGGGAAGAAAACATGTAATTGTGGAAAAACATTAAGCACATGATATGATTTCTATAGTATCCAAGGCATTGCTGCTAAGACCATCTTAGTGGACAAAGTCCCTTTCCGAATCGAGTTCACTCCACGTTCCAGTCTGGTATCACTGAACCGGATTAACATACCATTCCACACATGTCTATATCATGAGATATAAATCTTTACCCAATGCATTTTAGGGAGATATAGGTCCCACCCATCTCATAATGAAATCATTCTTTGGTGTGCCCCAAAATAAACATACATCATTCATAACAACCCAATAAATAAAATGGGTTTCATAAACATCATCCCATCATAACATAATCCATATAAAATAAATGGATATCATTTCATCATAATAAAACTCAAAAAATGTAAATAATAGATATATTATACTTGAAATGAGTTTTTGAGGAAAATATCCTTTCTTCTTCAAAATCATTTTCATTTCTCAAAACGACATAAAATTTTATAATGAAGGGATTTTAATGAAAATAATCATGAAATTTTGTAGATTAATTTCCATTGAAATAATTCGTTATGAAACCATAAATATCTTTTCATACTGTATAAGTTAAAAAACATTCTCCTCGTACTTTTGTTGGAAAAGTCAAAAAGTACCACGTATGGTAAACAGAAGAAAGATTCCTTCCATAACACAAAGTAAAAGTAAAAGAGGGGTAAAAATGGACTTAAAAATATATGGAATAATATTATACACATTATGAAAAACTTTTTTATGGACATGGATGAAAAATATAACCCCAGTAAATACTTACGTATAAGTAATCTCAAATAAAAATACGACTGAAAAGTTATCCCTTACCTTAGGTCTGATATGTTTCGTACATATCCTAAATTCCTGTATAATGATTTAAATAATGTCATTTACTTATTAAAGAATCATATTCATTGTTATGATATCATATATAGTTCACTTATGACTTTATATTACCCGTTCTTTTGTAAATCCCATGTTAAAGCAGCATTTTGGGTAGAATCGTTTTTTTTATCATATGTGTTTGGACTTATTGTTCATGATATTATAATCAATTATATCATGATTTAATTACATCCATAATGTAAATCATGATTTATATATCATATATATTCAGAATATATATATATATATATGAAATAGATAAATGAATGAAATGAAATACAACGTTCATGGAGATGGTAGGTCGTACGTACGCATGAACGCTGTTTTCCATTCCATATTGACTTGAATGGAAGTAAGAAGATGACATATATATATATATATATATATATATATATTAGCTTCATCAGGTCATATATTTCATTGTTATTCATTATATATACATTATAATCATTCTTGATTGGTTCACATGGAGAATGAATCTCATCGAGTCGTGGAGACGGTAATCCGTACGTATGCACGAGCGATGATATCATTCCCATAATTATTGAATGGAATTGAAGTGGATGATATAGTATCTCAGAATCAGTATGATGTTATAATAATCATATATATCTATTCTTTACACCATTATACCCATCCAAGTAATGTGGTGGTGGAAAAACAGATTACACCACGGCGTGGAGACGGTAATCCATACGTACACACATGCGGTGATTTCGTTTTCCATAGGATGGATAGAAGGTGAAATGGGTTTGTTTAAGATTTATAATAACATATAAGTATAATATTTATACTTAGGTTATTAATTTATAATAAAACAACTAATGAATAAGATGTTTAAGAAGAAATAAACTTGAAAGAATCGGTAGAAGAGATTACCTCTTCTTCGGCGCACCTCCTTTAAGCTTTCTCTTAAGGCACTAGATTTGGTATTTTGAGGAGAAAAGAACCTATATAATGTTTCTAGGGATGTTGAGAAGTGAAATGGGCAGGTTGTGTCCGATAATGAAGGCTCAAAATGGTGTAAACAGAAGAGGGAGGAGGTGCCCTTTTATAAGGGAAGAGAGGGGCACCTTAGAAAAAACATAAAATATTATTTTATAATAAAGTCATATTATATTTATAATAGCTCCAAATTGATTTATTTATAAGATAAAATGGGTATTGGTCTAAATCCTCTCAAAAAAATTATTTTAGATAATTTTAGGTTTCTATTTTAACCTTATCATTTAGATTTAACTCTAAGTTAAATAATTTAACATTTACCGTGTCTTATTGTTTTCTTACACTATATTGTTAATAAACATACTATAAGAAGCCAAAATAACCCCAAGTGGTTCATTATTAATATATATATCCTTATCTAAGTCATTTGGCCGATCCTTAGATTTTTAGGAATATAATAACAATTAATAATATAATATTTGTTTAAAAAACTATTCAATGTCAATTTTGACACTATTTGGTAATTCATTTTTTTGAAACTCATAACAGCAAGATTAGTTCAAAAAAAGTTAATTGAATCAATAATAACAAGTCATAGTTACCTATAAAATTAGTGTAATTCATAAAAAGTCTCAAAATACATTTATTTGTGTATTTATAACATCAATTATGTTAATATTTCATTAATAATGTAATTACTGAATCATTATTGTGTCATAGATAAATTAAATTATTTAAAAGTCTAAAAATTATAAATAAAATATCATGATCTATTAAATATTTTTATCTTTCTAATGAATATTTATAGTCAAATTTATCATATGTATAACCCTATATTAAAAATATTTTAGTGATTAATCCTTGATTTTAACTCTTTTAACTCTTCTTTAAATAAAATAATAATAAGTGTCCTAATCTAATCCAAGTGGACCTAAATGGTCAAATTTTATTCCTAATGATTTTATTGGTCATATTAAACTTATCCAATAGAATTAGTACATGTGTTAGGGTAATAATTATATCATTTTTACCCTTAATTACCCTATTTACTTTTAACTGTGGTAAATAAAATTAAAGCATTACTATTCACCAAAAATTATTTATATCTTATTGAACCACATTTTACTACTTTCTATTAACCATGTCTTTCGGATTTTCGAAATTGAACTCACAGAAGCGGTAAAATTATGTTTTATGTGAATTTGAAAATTCTCCTAGGAGGTGGTTAAAAGACAGTGAAAAGTTCAATAAAATTTTTATATATAAAAAATTATTATAAAATGACTCTAATGAAATAAATTGGACCTATATAGGTATTATATATCTATTTTGAACAAAAATAAATTTAATTAAAATAAATTATTATTTAAATAAAATTTCATTTTTAAACAATATCTCAGTGTTTTTCACTATTCATCAAAATTTGAATGTTTTTAGAAAAATAACAAATATTTACCCTAGGCTAATTTTGATATTCCGAATCCAAAAATGAAGTCCATTTTGAAAGATAAAATTTATAAAATTTCAAAACATGGGTATTACTATTCATAACAGTTAGTTTATATAATATTTTAATAACATATTATTGTTTAGTGAAACTCAGTATTGAGTACAACGCAAGCAATCGGGGAAGGTTTGTCTTGCGTGTAATAAAAGCCAAGAATAGTTTTTCATATACTACAAGATAATACGGTGTTGCGTATAGCGCAACATAATCTTAGTGTAGTGTACAACTAAAGACATAAATAAAATTTAAAAAGAATAATTCTCATAAAATATTGGCGTGTTACATTCTACCCCCCTTAAAATGAATTTCACCCTCGAAATTCATCCGGGAAATAAAATTTTTTCTACATGAAAGTTTATTTCATAGAAACCCACATCGTAAAATGGAATACTAAAACTTAATTTTAAAAAATAATGTATGAAACGTAACAGTTACCCAAATTTACTCATCACTGGGTTTCCACATAGAAGAACATAGGTGAGAATATGGATATGGAAGAGAAATCTAACCATCAAGTTCTAATGGAGAGTGGTAGTGAAAATGGCTAAAAAAATCCAATAATAACAAAGCCCTAAATTTGCGGTGATCTATGTTACCATCTGATTCATTAGATATGAGTGTGCTAGGAAAACATTTTTGGTTTTCAAGATCATTTCCCTAATGTTGAAGAAATTTTCACAAGGATAAATACTTACTTGATTTCAGTGAAATATCATTGTTGGTCATTCCATGAAAAATTTCCACTTCTTCTCTTATTCAATGAAATGAAGTTGAATTTGTCCTTTTTGAAATGTTCGCAAATCATGAGATATAATGATATGTCATTCCATCTATCTCAAACAAAAGGTTAGAAAAAGTTATTAAATATACCTAATTCCATCTATGGTGAGATTAACCGTATCTGATTCCAAAAATGAAGTTATACTTCCTCTATCATACCACTTAATAAAATAAATATAATTTCTACTAACTAGGGACTTCCTAGAGGCCATATGTAGGTGATAAAGGCCTGTCACACTTTGGTTGTGTGTTCGATTCCCGCAACCTTGTCCGACGCAACGTGTTTTTGACCGTCCTGTAGGTTTTCCCTTTTTTCTAAAACTACATTATTATAAAATTCCTTCGGTAATATTAAAAAAGTTCTAGCTTTAACAATACTATCTTATGTCTAACTTAATTCATTCCAATCATTAGGCTTATCCAAAAAACTTCGGGCCAAGATCATAGTATAAAGAAAATGATTACTTGGAATGTCACATAATAAGCATGTGAATACCATCATTTATCCCCTGTATATAATAATATATATCTTGTTGGTTACATTCCAAACATGTGAATACCGTAATCATGTATTCTTTTGAAACATGATTTACCATATAACTTTAGTGAAAACATCAATTCCTGCCTAAAGTTAACTCTTTCCACATACCAAATCCGAACATTTCAATATACTCAAACCATGATATAAATTTGTCCTTATACCAGTCATGAGCTCATGAATATTATCAAACATATTATATTATACTTATACCTTCATTATGAACATATCATATTCTTTCCAAAAATATTTCAATTACTTTTAATGGTTACTGGTTCCATAAAATTTTTGAAAACCACAATAAACCATTACATAGATATTTCAATATTCCACGATACTAAAATGACATTCCACACTACTATTTTGGAATCCCATTACATAAACACATAATCATTCCACCACATCGTTATCAAACTCAACATCTCTAATAGTGATCAAATGGGACTTCCCTTTGTCCTTTTCCTTAAGAGGTTGCTCAGGTCGATCATCATTATCCCTTGGATTAGGGCATTGATTAGCATAATTCCCCATTTCCTTGAACTTTATGTATTAAAGTGTTGGTGGAGCGTTCTCTGTAGTCTTTTCTCTACTCATATCATTAAAAACCGTTTTCCCAATACTTCGACACTCAGCTGCATGATGACCTTCTTTTACACACTTGAAACATTTTCTAGTACCTTTTAGACAATCTCCACCGTGATTCTTTCCACACTTTGATCATATGAAACAGTCACCTTCTTTTCACCGTTGTTCTGAGGTTTTTCCTTGAACTCCATCTTCCTTTTCTTGTCAAAACCATGAGATGGATATTTTACACTAAATTCCATTTCTACCATGATAGCACAACGCACAATTTCTTCAAAGCTACTGAATTCTCTTATTGCTAATGACCTTATAAGACATGGTTTTAAGCCACTGATGAATCGATCAACATTACTTTAAGGTTGGATGATAAATCCATATGCATACCTTGCATGCCTTGTAAAATTCTCATCGTATATACCAACATATTCATCATCCTTTTTCTTAAGCTCAAGGAATGCCTTATCCAACTTCATTCAAAGAATACGAGGGAAGTACTTATTGAAAACCATGTTATTGAACTCGTTCCATTCCATGGATTCAATTTCATATTGGTGCCTTGTATTCTTAATTAGAGTCCACCACTGGTTTGCTTCACCTTCTAAACAGTAAATAGCTAAAATAAATTTTTCATTTTCTAAATAGTAAAGTATGGAAAATATCTAATCAATGGTACTGATCCATTGTTCAGCAACAAGTGTATCAGAAGACCCATTGAAATAAGGTGGACGTTGCTTTATTAAGGAATCAATAGAATATTGTTCCCTTCTCTGATCATTTGGAAATCCAGAATGATTCATAGCTTGTGTAGGTATAGAAATAATATCTTTTCACTCCATCTCCCATAACGTTGGTTTGTTCGGGAGGAAAATCATTGCATAATCCATTACATTGATCAGCATTGTTCCTCCGGGTTCCAACCATCATCAAAAAGCCAAAACAATAGTGTGAGAGGCAAAATCATGATAGGAAAACAACATAATAAAGGGGGATTACATTAAATATGTAACATCATAGGATTGATTCTAATATCATTACCGTAATTCTAGGAATATTAGCTATACTTATACTTAACATTAGGGACATCCCTAGACATACCTTAGAAATATCTCTAGGGATCTCACTAAAGTTTTCGCATCCTAGTTTCCAAAGGTTAACTAAACCTTTCCTCGGATACCAACTGTAGAGACCCATACTTGACGTACATAGACATTACATTAATTTTTCGGAATACATAATACATAATAAAAATAGACACCAAAGGACCATAATAATTTAGTTTCATTGGTAACATGGAACATAATCTTCTAATCATGGTGAAAAATCTTCAACATCTCCGATAAAGATGTACCCCTTTTGTTTTCTTACCTAAAACCGTTATTTATATCCTGGGGAAAAGAAAAAATTAAAAGTTTGAGCTCAAATTATCAGTACGGGTAAACATAGAGAACATAAAACAATCCATAAACATTTGAATGCATAAACATGAACATGAAATCTAAACATAAAAATCTGGAGAAAAGATATAGATCATGGAAGTACATATAGAATATATCATAAAGGAACATAAATCATGATAAAATAGCAGGGGAATAAAATGTGTAATTGTCGAAAACCATTAATCACATGGTATTATTTCTATAGTAGCCATGGAATTGATGCCAAGACCATCTTAGTGGGAAAAGTCCCTTTCTGAATCGAGTTCACTCCTTGTTCCAGTCCTGTATCACTGAACTAGATTAACATACCATTCCAGTCATGTCTGTATGATGAGATATAAATATTTACCCAATGCATTAGAGGGAGATATAGGTCCCACCCATCTCATAATTAAATCTTTCTTTCATATACCACAAAATAAACATACATCATTCATAATAAACCAACGAATAAAATAGGTTTCATAAACATCATCTCATCATAACATAATCCTTATAAAAGAAATGGATATAATTTCATCATAATAAAACTATAACCATGTAAATAATATATACATTATACTTGAAACATAAACATACTTAATAAAGTCATATATGATGAAAATTAGTTTTGAGAAAACTCTTGAAATGAATTTTTGAGGAAAATATCCTTTCTTCTTTAAAATCATTTTCTTTTCTCAAAATGCAATAAAATTTTATAAGAAAGGGATTTTTGAAAATAATAATTATATTTTGTAGAGGAATGTTCATTGAAATAAGTCGTTATGAAACTGTAAAAATCCATTCATTTCGTATAAGTTAAAAAAACATTCTCCTTGTCCTTTTGTCGGAAAAGTCCAAAAGTACCACGTATGGTAAACAAAAAGAATGGTTCCTTCCATAACAAAAAGTAAAAGTATAAGAGGGGTAAAAACGAATTTAAACATAAATTGAGTATTAAAAACTATATCAAAAACATTTTTATGGACATGGATGAAAAATATAACCCTATTAAATAATTACGTATAAGAAATATCGAATAAAAATGAGATTGAATATTTATCCCTTAACTTAGGTCTGATATGCATCGGACGTATCTGAACCTCCTGTATAATGATTTAAATAATGTCATTTACTTATTACAGAATCATATTCATTGTTATGATATCATATATGGTTTACTTATGACTTTATATTACCTGTTCTTTTGTAAATTCCATTTTAAAGCAGCATTTTGGGTAAAAGCGTTTTATTTATTGTACGTGTTTGGACTTGTTGTTCATGATATTATTATTAATTATATAATGATTTTTTTACTTTAAGAATGTAAATCGTGATTTATATATCATATATATTCAGTATATATATATATATATAAGATACAAGATTGAAATGAAATAAACCATTCATGGAGACTGTAGGTCGTACGTACGAATGAACGCTGTTTTCCTTTCCTTATTGACTTGAATGGAAGTAAGTAGATGACATATATATATATATTTAAACATAAATCCAGTAGCTTTATTATGTCATATATTTCATTATTATTCATTATATATATTTTATAATCATTCTTGATTTGCTGACATGGAGAATGAATCTCATCCTGTTGTGGAGGTGGTAATCCGTACGTACGCATGAGCGATGATATCATTCCCATAATTGTTGAATGGAATTGGAGTGGATGATATAGTATCTCAGAATTAGTATGATGTTATAAAAACCATATATAGTTATTCTTTACACCATTATACCCATCCAAGTAAGGTGGTAGGGGAAAAACAGATTACACCACGGTGTGGAGACAGTATTCCGTACGTACGCACACGCGGTGATTTTGTTTTCCGTAGGATGGATAGAAGGTTAAATGGGGTTTTTTAATATTTATAATAACATATCAGTATATTAGTGATACTGAAGTTATAAAACTATAATTAAACAACTAAAGAAGAAGAAATTGATGAAGAATTAAATTTTAATGAATTGGTAGAAGAGATTACCTCTTCTTCGACGCACCTCTTTTAAGATTCCTCCTAAGGCACTATAGTTGGTCTTTTGAGGCGACCAGAACCTCTATAATGTTTCTAGGAATGTTGATAAGAAATATGGGCAGGGTTTGGCTGAGCATGAAGGCTAAAAATTGTGTAAAGAGAAGAGGGAGGAGGTTCCCTTTTATAAGGGAGAAGAGGGGCACCTTAGGAAAAACATAAAATTTTATTTTATAATAAAGACATAATCGGTTTATAATAGCTCCAAATTGATTTATTTCGAAGCTAAAGTAGGGATGAGTCGAAGTAATCTCAACCAATAGGTTTTAAAAAATTATAGGTTACTATTTTAACATTATAATTTACATTTAACTATATGCTAAATAATTTAACTTTTACCGTGTATTCATGTTTTCTTACACTATATGGTTAATAAACTTACTATAACAATCCAAAATAACCCCAAGTGGTTCATTATTAATATATATAACTTTATCTAATTCATTTTTCCAAACCATTGATTTTTAGTAAAAGAATAACAATTATTAATATAATATTTGTTTTAAAAACTATTTTATGTCAAATTTTACACTATTTGGTAATTCATTTTTGTGAAAATGGAAACATCATGATTAGTTCAAAAAAGGTTAATTAAATTATTACTAACATGTCATATTAACCTATAAAATTAGTTTAATTCATAAAAAGTCTCATATTACATTTATTTGGGTATTTATAACATCAATTATGTTAATATTTCATTAATAAGGTAATTATTGCATCATCATTGTGTCATAAATAAATTAAATTATTTAATGTCTAAAAATTATAAATAAAATACAATTATGTAGTAACTAATCTTATCTTTCTAATTAATATTTATAGTCAAATTTATCTTATTTATAACCCTATATTAAAAATGTCTAATTTATTAAGCATTGATTTTAACTCTTTTAACTATTTTTTAAATAAAATAATAATAAGTGTGTTAATCTAAACCAAGTGGACCTAAATGGTCATATTTTATTACTAAGGTAGTTATTGGTATAATTAAACTTATCCAATAAAATTATAACATGTTTTAGAGTAATAAAAATGTCATTTTTCCCTTAATTAACCTATTTACTTTTAACCATGGTAAATAAAAGTAAAAAGTTACTATTCACCAAAAATTATTTTTATCTTATTGAACAAAATTTTACTCCTTAATATTAACCGTGTCTCTCGGATTTTTGGAATTCAACTCATAGAGGTAGTAAAATTATGTTTTATGTGAATTTGAAAATTCTTCTAGGAGGTGGGTAAAAGACAGTGGAAAGTTCAATAAAATTTTTATATATATAAACTTATTATAAAATGACTCCAATGAACTAAATTGAACTTATATAGGTATTATGTATCTATTTTCACCAAAAATAAATTTAAATAAAATAAATAATTATTTAAATAAAAATTCGGTTTTAAACTATAACCAAGTGTTTTTCACTATTCATCAAAAGTTGAAATTTTTCAGAAAACTACCAAAAATTCACCCTAGGCGAATTTCGATATTCCAAATCCAAAAATGAAGTTCATTTTGAATGATAAAATTTATAAAATTTCAAAAAGTGGGTATTACTAATCATAACGACTAGTTTATATAATATTTAAATAACATATTTTTGATTTGTGAAACTTGGTATTGCGTACAAGGCGAGCTATCGAGGAAGGTTTCTCTAGCGTGTAACACAAGCCAAGAATAGTGTTGTGTACACTACTTTCTAATATGTTGTTTCTTATAGCTCAATATAATCTTGGTTTAACGTACAAATAAAGACATCAAAGAAATTTAAAAAGAATAATTCTCATAAAAGCTCAGGGTGTTACAAAAAAATTCCATTATAGAAATGGGTGAACCCTTATTTCCACCCTGTATTACTGAACTAAGAAAACCCTCATTCCAGACCTATTTTACTGAACCACGAAAACCCTTTTACAGTCCTCTATTACTAAACCAAGTAAACTTTTATTCCATCCTTGTTTGTCTTACGAGATATGAATCATTACCCAATGCGTTAAAGATAGATATATGTCCAAACTGTGACATAATGAAATCATATTTAATTGTGCCACAAGATCATAAATACACATATCACAACCCATGATATGAAATTGGTATCATAAACATGTAAACATAACATAACTAGTGTAAATAGATATGTTTCATAATAATTTCATCATAAATATAACCCATGAGAAGAAGTGGGTTTCCAATGCATATAACCAGTGAATGCGAAAAAAGTTTCTTAAATATAATTCCATCAAAATATAATCCATTCATAGAAAGAATATGAATGGAAAAAATGAATAGTTTCCCCATAAAATCATTAGAAACACCAATTTTGGGTAACTTATATGAGAAATAATTTTCAAGTGTCTCTTAAAAACGTTTCTTGTGGATAATATCCTTTGTTAATTGAAAAAATATTTTTATAAAATAAAATCATTAGAAGACAATTTTAATTGAAAATAGATATGAAAACATATAATAGATTATTTGAAAACCATATAACATTTTTCAAATAATTTTTCTTTGAAAATGATTTAAAGTATCTTTTTAAAAAAATTGAAAACATTTTTTAAAACATGATTTTTTGAATACAATAGATTTTCGACCGAAGAATGAAATAGTCGTATTTTTCTAAAAGGATTATTTTAAGTACCAAAGAGTGGGAAAAATATATTAACTAATGAGGAAATAATTAATAATCTATGGATAAGTAAACTCAAGAATAATATAGATATATTTCATCAAAGTAATAGAAAACCTAAACAATCACGAAAAAGGATAAGATTATCTCAATAAACACTTATAACTTGGTTACTTGGGATCTTACTCTACATGTAAGAATAAAAATTACAAGGATCATAATATATCAAAAAAATAATTAGATTAATGACATATCATGTAAAATGGATATATAGACAGCACAAAAAATATTTTAGGTATATAACAAAACATGTGTATCAAAAAAGGAAAATTGAGACAAAACAGTTTTACCTATTTGGTAACTTTTGAAAGATAAATCCCAGGAAATAAGGATAATAGAATGGATATGTGAATAAACATAAATTTATTTTTACGATATATATATTTAAATCATGTTCAGTATATACACCACACAATAGGAAATTGTAGTGAACATAACATGAATCTCCCAGAAATTAAAAGCGAGGTGAAATTCCACTTACATTGTGTCTTGACAATCTCCATACACATACTAGATTCCTGTATATAAATTATATGTTTATTAAATATCTTTTATATAAAAATACTATTATACCTAATACAATATATGCTTTGATTATGGCCTTTTATAACCCTATGGTCAATGATCTTATATAAAAGATTCACTTTGGGTAATCATTTACTTTGTTCTCCGCATGTGTCTTAATTTGTTATATCATTGGTCCTTATACTCATATCATGATTATAGAATGAATAATATCATATAAATATAAGTTATATACTGTATATTTATATTATAATTATTTATTCTATAATTAATTATGAAATATAATACACTGTTCATGTAGAGGGTAAGTCGTCCAAATGCATTAACATTGTTTCTGTTTTTATTATTGTGTTGAAAGAAAGTATGTAAATGAAATATGGATATATATGTATATATGTATATATATATATAATTATTAAATTATAATGAAAATATCATATATATCATATAATTTCATTAATACCCACCTTAATACATTCCATGTGGTGTTTGAACAAATCACATTGCTTTGAGGGAGCAGTAGTAAACACTTCCTCAAACAAGATTATCTTCCTAACAACAATTAGAATATAAAAATAAGTGTGTTACGATAAGAATACAAAATATTAAATTAAAAATTAATATAATATATTACATATATAAATATATTATCCATCATAATGGACACCGTGATTGATGTTAATGGAGAAATGAATAATCATTATTTCGTGAGGCAGTAGTTCTCCGTACACATAAACAGGATATTCAACATCCATTAGATGAAGGTGTGTCTAGGAGTATGTTAGATCATATTTATAAAAAATCCTAGTATATTTAATATACTATTGTTTTCATATAATAATTAAATAATAATAGTTGAGGGGTGGAAAAGGAAAATAAAGGAGAGGATCTTGAAGGAAGATGATACCACTAAATCGGGTAACTCCATTTGGTCTGTGCCAAAAAGTTTCTTTGAGAGGCTTTCTGCATAAATGGTGGCCTAAATGTATATGGAAGGATTTTTGGGAGGCAATTTTATTACATATTTTCCAAATATTGGACGCTTGAGAGGTGTGACGAATGGGTATATGTGCTGGCCTTTTATAGGGATGGAAAAGGACTCAAATGGAATTTTTAAAAACAAATCAGGTGTGTTCATGTTGTTACCTAAACAATGTTTTACCAAAACAATTAAAGTCAATAATTCATGGTATATGGTCTATATATGGACATAAAATGGGTGTTTTAAATTTATCTAGGTCACAAGGGCCCTTAATTTTAAGGTTTGGTCGCTAAGTAAGCTTAATGTGGCAGTAATGGCTGTGACAAATTTTAATCACATTTAATAATAATTTTGGTCAAAAAATTAACATGGACTTATTAGACACTAAAAAATAGAATAAATAAAATGGTTTATGTTGTATTTTTTAATTTCCACCATTAAAGATGAAAAATTAAGATTGCTCTTAATCTCATAGATGAGATGAAATAACGAGGATTTAACATAGGAAAAAGATCAAAAGATTGTTAAGAATTTATATACAATTTCAAAGTGAAATTGATCCTAATGAATTTCATTGTATTATTATATTAAATTTTTATCTAAAAATACTATAAAAAATAATTATGCTATCATTTAACAATAATAATTAATTAGACAAAATGTGGTTTTTAAATAAAAAGTTGTATTTTTTAATATTCTTCAAAAAATGATGTTTGTCAAAAAGTCATAAAACCATACCCTAGAATAATATTGATGTTATGAATTTCAAAATAATGTTTACTTCATCCAATTAAATTTCTAAATGATTCAAAAATTACTTTCATTATTATACGTTTTTCAGTTAAGAAAATGATGTTTTTAATCATTAAAAGGACATTAACAAAAAATCATATCTTTTATTATCAGTGTGTATTTTTTATATAAAAGTTTATATTTTTTTGAAAATAATATATTAATATTAATATTATAATGTTTAACTACTGTGTTATAATGATACTAATTAATTATTTAATATAATAAAAAGATATATTTTCTAGAAACTCGGTGTTGTGTGTATCATAAACCAACTTAGTGTTATCTGCATTGTTCGCTGAGAAAGTGTTGTGTTGAATTTAAGCCAAGACAATGTTGTGTGTGAAAGGAATATTCGACTAACTTCATTACATTATATATATGAAAATTTAAATTTATTCTAAAAATTAGGTCCCTAAAAACTCGGGGTGTTTCTACCTACACCTCTTAAAATGAATTTCTCCCTAGAAATGCATCTCTCAGGTCAAAAGCAGTGAGGAAAATTATAATTCATCATATCCTAAAGTTCCCAATTAGGATTATATATCTTTCTATTTCTCTCCAAATATTTGACCTAGTGAGTGGTCTTTGTTCATTTAAATTTCTCTAGTATGTCGAGAATTTCAGCAGGTTTCTCCCCATAAGAAATATCATACTCTAGTGGTATGTCATCTAAGTTAGGTACAAGTGAAGGGTAAAGTATGTACATCATTTGGAATGATATATAGAACACATCATGAAATTTAGAGATATTTTGAGTAATTTCCAAGTGATAGGATACTATCCATATACAATCAATAATTTTAAAGGGGCCGATATACATAGGTATTAGTTTCCCCTTCTCCCTAAATCTCATAACTTTCTTACCGGATCATATTTGTAAAAACCTATTTCTTCTATATTCAAATTGTATACCACCTCGAAGATTATCAGTATTACTTTTCTACTGGGTTTGAGTTTCCTTGATATGTTTTTGAATGGTTCTAACCTTGTCCAACATTTCATCATCGATCTCATGCCTTAATAGCATTCTTTCTCTAACCACATCCAAACACGTTGGAGCTTTATATTTATTCCCATATAGGTCTTCATAAGATTCCATCTGAATTCTTGAGTGAAAGAAATTGTTTTATATAAGCTCAACTAGAGGAATGTGTAGATCCCAACCACCTTTGAAATCCATAGAGCACGATCTAAATATATCCACTAGTGTTGTAATTGTTTTTTCAGACTGACCATTTGTTTCAGGATGATAAGTTGTGCTAGAACTCAATTATTTATCTTGTTCTTTCTGAAGAATTTTCTAGAACATTGAGGTAAATTGTAGATCCTGATACGATACTATGGAACATGGTACTGCATGAAACAATGCCAATTTTTTAATATAGATCCTGGCATATTGATGATGATTGAAATCTTCTCTGATATTAATTATTTGTGCTGAATTAGTAAGACAATAAACTAACTCCCATATAGAATCAAACCATTTAGATGATTTGAGAAGCCCAATGACAAATTCCATAGTGTTGTTCACCGATTTCCATGCTGATATGGGTAACGGATGCAACATCTCTTTAGATATTTTCCTTTCAACATCAAATTTCTGACATAAAAACACAAAGATATAGAATCCATGATATCCCTCTTCATTCCATCCCATAAGTAGTATTCTTTCATGTCCCTACAAATCTTTTTATGTCCAGGATGAATAGAGAATAATGAACTATGATATTCCTGTAACACATCCTTCTTCAAATGTGGCATGGAAGAACCACATACACAGTTCCTGAACCTTATCATTCCTTCCTGAACAAGGTCAAACAATGGAACATTACTAGCCTTCATTTTCATCCCTTCATCTTCCTTTTATGACTCCATAATCATCACGAGGATAGAAAGTAGAAAATCATTTAAGAATGATAATATTATTACCCTTCCATTTGGATTTCTAGATCCATACAATGAAAATATAGAAATATTGGATCTTTTGTGGTCCTTATCATGGATATGCTGGCATGATCCTTCTAACTCAAAGCATCGACCACATTTTTCGCTTTCCCATGGTGGTAATTTATTCAGTAGTCATAATCCTTTATCAACCCTAGCCATTTTATCAGGCTCATGTTTAGCTCCTTCTATGTGAATATACATTTCAGACATTTATGATCGGTATATATATAACACTTTTCAACATAAAAATAATTCCTCCATATTTATAATGGAAATATTACCGTTTCTAACTCCAAATCATGAGCTGGATAATATTTCTCATTAATCATCAACTATCATGAGTCATAGGCTATAAACATGTTATGTTTCATAATTAAAAATATACATCCACTCTTGGATGCATTTCAATAGATTACAAACCCTTCTCCACAATAGGGTAATGTATACACATGTTCACTGACCAATCATCACTTAATTTCCCAAACATTTTCCTCATATTCATCTGGATATAGGAACATCACACCCATCCAAGTCAACATGGATAGAGGATTAGAGAGTCTGGCAAGATTGTCCATAAACAGTTCATAATATTCTACTGAACCAAGAACACTACGAATATTAGTCATGATGTTTATTCAACCACAGTGTTCTATAGACTTTTCCTGTTATAGATCTAATATTATACCATCTCTTGAGATTATGTGACCCAAAAAATAAAAAATTTATAGAAAAAATTCTCATTTTGTAAATTCTACATATAACTTTTCCTTTTATTGGGTATTCAGTACAATTCCCAAGTGATCTTCATGACATTCCTTTCCATTTTTATAGATAATAATATCATCTATAAATAATAATGAAAATTGGTTGAGGTAATATCTACATACTCTATTCATTAAATCCATGAAGATAACAATAGAATTAATGATACCAAAAGGAATCACTATATTTTTATAGTGACCTGCCTTGTATAGAATGTTGTCTTATGTATATCTTCCTTCTTGACCATTAATTGATGATATCCAGAATTAATGCCAATCTTGGAAACGTATTGATCTCAATTTAGTTTATCAAACATGTCATCAATATATTGAAGATGATACTTGTACATGATTTTGATCATTATCATTCCTGATAATCACTGCGAGGTCAGATTGATCCATCATTCTTCTTCAAAAAAAGAATTAGTGAACCCCATGGGGACACACAAGGCCTAATTAATCCCATATCATTTGTTTCTTAGAGTTACCTCTTCAATTCCTGTAACTCAATTGGGTCTATTCTATAAGGAGTCATTGTAATTGGTGTGGAACTAGGTATAAGTTCTATTGAGAACTCATCTTCATGTTATGTTGGAAGACTAGGAAAATTCTCATGAAAAAATACAAAAAATCCCAAACATTAGGCATACCCTCGAGGATGATATTCTCATGAACCATTTAAATAAACAACACTTTTGAATGGGGATTATGACCCCTACACTAGATGAAATCCTCATAGGGAGATCATACTTGTCGCCACATCGACAGATGATCATAGGGGGGTTTGAAATATTGAACATAACTTCCCTTCATTGAAAATTTAAGTAGGATTTATGTATGTATATACAATACATGTCTAATATGACATCTAATTCAACTAAAGGATGAATGAAAATACTTAAAGGAAGCACATTACTATAAATTTCAACCAGAGAGGAATCATAAACATGAGGTTCAATCCTCATCCCATTAGGGGTTTTCACATCTAATTCCACCTCTAATTGTTTTCGAATAATCCTAACACCCTTATAAAATTATTTAGATATGAAAGAGTGGGTAGATCTATAATAAAATGTGACATTAGAAATTCAAGAGTGGATGGTAAGTGTACCATTCATCATGTCATTATGACACACCCCGTCATATATTGGGATTGAATGAGATTTCCCATTATCACTATTCTTAAGAGGTTGTTAACAATGATCATCACCACCCACCCTTGTGTGTTCTAAATTTGTAAAAAAATTCTCCTTATACTTGTACTGAATAGTGGGAGGTGCATTCTGTGCAGCTTTTTCTCCATTCACATTTTAGGTAAAATTATTCCCAACACCTCAACAATCAATTTCCCGATGTTCTTCCCATACAAAAAAAATAAGTTATTATACCCCCTATGAAAATTTCCTCCATGATTCTTCCAACACTAATATCTTATAGGAAATTTCTTATTCTTTTCTCGATGGTTCTTAGAGATTCCTTTGAACTCCAACTTCCTCTTCTTGTAAAAGCCATGTGATGGATACGTGACTCCCATATCCATTTCAACCCTGATTTCACAATGCACAATCTCTTCATAGATACTAATGTCTGTTATGACCAACAACCTTATGAGACATGGAATTAAACCACTGAAGAAACTATCAACTTTACTTTCAGGTTGGATGATAATTCTGGAAGTGTACCTTGAAAAACAACGATCTCTTTCTATATGTCAATACAATGAATATCAAGAATATAGTTATTGAATATAAGTTCTTAAACTCATCTGAAACCATGGATTCAGTCTCATCATGTGACCTTGTACTCTTGAATAGAGTCCACCACTAGTCTGCTTCATCTTCCATGTGATAAACGTCCAGAATGACTTTCTCATTCTCCAAACACTGAATAATATAGAATATATTTTCAGTGTTACTAATCAATTTCTCAAAAAAAATGTGGATCATGTGACCCTCTAAAAGAATGTGTGTTATTCCACATGAAAGAATCAACAGAATGTGGTTCACTTATTTTCTCATTTTAAAGTACACCATGATTCATAACTTGAGAAGTTTTTATGAGCATAGCATTGAGGTTTTTCATTTTACATAGGAATTAGTTCCTCAAGAGTAAAATCGTTTCTTTATCCATCACAATCAACATTAACATGGTTCCTTCTGATTCCAACCATTTAATAGAACCAAAATAATAGAGTTAGAAATATATATCATAGTGAATAACCATATAATCATGAAAAATAACTTGTAGGATGTATAACTTAAGACACCTTCCTAAATCAATGAAACCCTAGGTTTATCCTAGGATATTAATTTCCAATATGTATTTTAATCCTTTATAATTATTCATGAAGAGTTTTTGAATTACCAAATCATATCACCTTGGAGTTTCAAACCAGTTATGCAGTAAGGCCCATCATCGTTTACTTGATTACCCCATTTCATGACCAAAAAATCATGTCAGAGTTCTGACCACTAAATATTTCAGTGCCAGAGAAATATGCACTAGTAATATCTAGACTGGTATTTATCTATATGGAACCATTCACTCTATCCCTCACCAAAATCCCATGACATTTTCTTATATTTTTCAAGTCCCTAGACTTATCCCTATAAATGATCTTTAGGGTTCCTGCTGACATTTTCTCATCCTAGTTTCCAATGGTTATCTATACCTCTTCTCTGATACCAATTATAGTGACCATCTATTTTCAAATGTTAATATTTCATTAAATATGTCTATTTCTTATTCATTTTACAAATAGACAACTAAAAACTATAGTTGGTATAGTGTCTTTGGAAACATAGAAACATAAAACTAGTATATATGTGAGCTACATTATCTCCCACTATGTTCTTCGCGACTACCACCCCTCTTTGACACATAAAACATAATACATATCTTCATAAACATAGGAACAAAAAATAAAAAGGGGGTGATCTTAGAATCCTAGTAAGGGAGAAAAGGGATAAATGTATGAAAAATGATGTGTACAAGGTTATGAGAAAATGATCATTAAAATATGAGATCATACCTTGTATATCAAAGATCATATACATGAATCCTGGCATTAAGCCTAGAAGTTCATAAGACATGAATCAAAATAATGTAAATGACATAATCCATCAATTCATAACATAGGAGTAAGATATGGTATTTTTTGAAATTCCTAAGTATATACTTATTTCTACTGTCACCAATGAATCAATGCATAGGCCATCTTAGTGAACAAAGTCCGTTACTAAATTGGGAGAACCCCTATTCTAGCCCTGTATTACTGAATTGAGTAAACCCTCATAACAGTCATCTATTAATGAACTAAAAAACCCTCCTTCCATCCCTATGTTACTGAACCATGTAAACCCTTGTTCTATAATTTTCTATCTAATGAGATATAAATCTTTACCCAGTGCATTGGATGGAGAAATAGGTCCCACCCATCACATAATGAAATCATACGTATGAGTACCACAAGTTCATAAATAAACATATCAAAACACATGAAATGAAATTGGTATCATAGTGATGTAAACATAACATAAAAAGTGAAATGTGATAGTTTTCATAATCATTTCATCATAAACATAACTCATGAAAAGAAGTGGGTTTCAAATTTATATAACCGGGGAAAGAGAAACAGGTTTCATAAACATCATTCCATCAAAAAATAATCCATTCAGATAAATAAAATGAATGGTGAAATCAAATAATTTTCCCCATAATTTCATGAGAAACACAAATGGATGTTATCTTTATATTGTAAATAATATTGAATGTAATTTTAAAAACGTCTCTTTAGGAAAATATCCTTTCTTTATAGAAAAATGACTTTTATAAAATAAAACCTTTTGAAAAACATTTTCTTTTAAAATATCATTGAAAACATATAAAGGACTAATTGAATATAATAAAAAAAATTAAAATCCTTCTTATATGAAAATTATCTTCATGGATATTTTTAAAACATTTTTGAAATAATTTTTGAAAACATGGTTTTTTTAACACAATATATTTCTAAATGAAGAGAGAAATTTTCAAATTTCATTTGAATCATTATATTAAATTAAAAAGAGTTTAAAATGGGAATAAAATATTATGATATCCATAATAAACATTGGATAAGGAAACTCATGAATATTATTGAGTTATTTCATAAAAAGAAGCATAAATATAAACAAATATAGAAAAATTATATGATTGTCTCAATAAACTCATATAACAAGGTTACTTGGGATCATACTCTCCATGTAAGAAAAGGTAATTATATGATGCTAAAGATACCATAAAAATATTTAGATTCAGGAAATAACATGTTCAATTGATGTATATACACCTCAAAAATGTGATTAGGTGTATATCAAAACATGTGTCTCGAAGAAGGAAAATTGAGACAAAACTGTTTTACAAAATTAGTAAATTTGGAAATTTATAACCCATGAATGAAGGATAATAGAGTGGATATTTGAATACCAATTAATTTAGGAAAAATATAAATAAAATTCAATCATGTTAATTAAATACACTACACAAAAAGAATGAGTGGTGAACCTGACATGAATCTCACAGTAATTAGAAGAAAGATGAAATTTCCCTTACCTTGTTTCTAGAGTGTCTTTGTACTCATATAAACTTCCAGGATAATAAATATAATTTTATTATAAATATTTTAGAGAATCATATTATTATAAATAATATCATATATGGTTTTATTATAACCTTATATTACACACTTGATAATGATATTATGTTCGATTTTATCATCAGGTAATCATTCGCTTTGTTCTTCACATGTGTCTTAATTTGTTATAACATTGGTCCTTATAATTATATCATGATTAAAACATGTCTAATATTATATAAATATTATGAATATATATTATATTTATATTATAATAATTTATTCCATAATGATGTATGTAATGTAATACACCATTCATGGAGAGGGTAAGATGTTTGTACGCATGAACATTGTTTCGGTTTTTATTGTCGTATTGAAAGAATTCTAGTCAATTACATTTGTAAATATATGTATATAAAAATATATCATTATTACATTATAATAAATATATCATATATATCAAAAACTTTCATTAAACTACTCCTTAATACATTCCATGTTGTGTGTAGACGTATCACATCGTATTGAGGGGGAGGTAGTCCACACTTCATTAAACGAGATTATCATACTAACACCAAACGGAAGATAAAAATATGTGTGTTAAAAAAATAAATAAATAATATTAAAGGCATAAAAACATATAATATATTAAATATAAAAATATAGTTTCCATCTAAATGGCCACTGTGATTGGTGGTGAAGGAGAAATGAACAATCATCATTTCGTGAGGTTGTAGTTCTTCATACATAGAAACAGTGTGTTCAACATCAATTAGATGGAGGTGTGTGTACATGTAAGTAAAGAAATTTTCCTAAAAATTTCCTAGTATATGTAATAAGCTGTTGTGGTATCAGATTATTTAAATAAATATATTGGAGGGGCTGATAAGGAAAATAAATGAGAGGATCTTGAAAGAAGACGTTACCTCTAAATCGGGTAACTCCATTTGGATTATGCCAGAATGTTTTCTTTAGAGGGTTTCTTCACAAATGGGGGATTCAATGTGGAAGTAACGATGTTTTTGGAGACACTTTGGGCAGGTCATGTACACGAATAATGTTCTTTAGAGCTGTGAGGAATGGGTAGAGGTGGTGGCCTTTTATATGGAAGGAAAATGATTCGCATTAAATTTTTATAAAACAATTAGGGTGTCTGCATGTTATTAACTATAAAAAGGCATACCGAACCAAAATATCTCATGAATGGAAGGTTTATGGAAGAAATCTGGATATAAAATGGGTCTTTTACATGTTTATAGGTAATTTGGTCACTTAATTGTAAGGTTTATTCCCAAATTAAGCTTAATTTGGCCTTAATTGTTAAGATTAAATTTAATCACTTTAATAATCATTGTGGTAAACAAATTATCAATGAATTATTAGAATATATATAAAAAAATGAATAAAATGGTTTATGTTATATTTTTTAAATTCCAATCATAGAAGTAGAAAAATTAAGATTAGTGATAATCCCAAAGATGAGACGAAATAACATGGTTTTAATGTAGGAAGAATTTATAAAGTTTGTTAACATTTTATATTTAGTTTCAAAGTGAAATTGATCCTAATGAATTTAAGTATATTAGTAGATTTAACAATTATCTAATTTTAACATAAAAATATTAATAATATCTTTTAACATTATTAATTAATTGGACAAAATGCAATTTTTATCTAAAAAGCAGTATTTTTCACTATTAATCTAAAAAATGAAGTTTACAAAAAAATTCCCAAAAATTCAGCATAAGATAATTTAAAAATTATGAATTAAAAAATGAAATTTATTTTATCCAATTAAATTTATAAGTGTTTATAAATTTAATTTCATTATTAGAAGCAGTTCATTCATGAAAACGATGTTTTTAAACATGTTTCTGATGCTTTCATCGGGGCACATGCATCTGTCTGTTTGAGGATGAAGAGGATGTGCTAAATGTTTCCACGCATTCCTTATATCCAATGGTGGGTGCCATCTGGAACTTATTCAAGGAGTTTTTCTCCATGATCGAAACGGGATGATGGGATGTCAGTTATTCTTTCTGGGGATTCCTCCTCGGAACTCATCACCTTGTCTGGGTCTCCCTTATAGACTTAGACATTGTTTGGGAAAATCTTCCCATTGCCATATCGTCATTGATGATGGTTAATCAAACTTCTTTTTTCAGGACATTCCAAGGGGTCCGGCTAGGGCGAAACCTTCGATAGGGGAAGTAAGCACATTGGACATCCCTGGCGTGTCTGGACGATGGAACACCAGCACATCTGGGTTTCTTCAACTTATTATAGGGCTTCTCAAGTGCATGGAAGATCAAGGAATCCCACATCAAATCTAGGGAATTATATTTCATAGGAATGAATGTAGGGTTTTCCTCAGCTTTCCATGTTTAACACTGGGTATGCTGTAGGTTTAACGTCTAGTAGAGACAGATCGGACTGATTGGAACACTAACTAGTGTGGATCAGATGGGTGAAACCCCTAGAGGGAACACTGATGTTTGGGCTAATGCATGGTTAGATACCTGGTTACTACTTGGGGTATCGAAGAGGTGAATTCTCATGATCTCACCGGGATGGACGGAGAATGGGATGTAGATGACTCATAAGTAATTGTGACATTGGGATTTAGCCTCAAAGAGACCTCCTACTTATCCCCATGGAAGGGAATCAAAGTCCACATAGTTTCGGATAGGGGAATAGAATCGGGGTGTGTGCAAAGAATAGTGACCTGATGATAGACTGGGGCTTATGCATGGTTAGAAACCCAAAGATTGTCTTACAACAATGGGACGGACCAGTGATATGGGACCCAATAGAAAGGATGATAGCATCTTACAAATGGGTTTGGGTTGACAACATCTTACCACTGAATGGGGTTCACAACGGCTTACCTTTGGATGAGGGTGCAATAGCTTACCGCCGGATGGAGGCACAATGTCTTACCACTGGATAGAGGCATAGCGTCTTATTACTGGATTGGAATTGCATTGGCCTACCACTAGATGGGGGAAAAATGGCTTACCGCTGGATTGGGACACAATGGGTACCATTGGATGTGGGTAAAATAGTTTACCGCCGGATGGGGGCACAACGACATACCACTCGATTGGGGAAAAACGGCTTCCTACTGGATGGGGTTGAACCTCATGGATGCTTCCTATGTACCCTATCTAGGAGACAAGGATCAAATCCCACAAATTTCGAGATAGTCGATGCAGTTTAACATCATTCTAGATGAAAAGAGTGTATGCAGTTTAATGTTATGTGAGATAAATGTGGTCTAATGTGAAGGGGGTGGGAACTAGTGGTTATTGGGATTGAACCTTTGGGATGCTTCCTACGTTCCATTCCCTAGAAACTATAAATTTCCACATTGTTCAGAATGGGTTTTGGTGAACCTATGTGATGATGGTCGGGACCATTGGGTGTTGGGATTGAACCTCAGGGAGGCTTCCTATGTACCTTTCCTTGGAAAGGATCAGAGACCACATATGTAACACGTCAGAATGATAATGTGTTAAATGAATAAATGAAAAGACTCATGCTAACAAGTTGCACCTTCCTTTTCAGGAGCCTGTCTAATTAGAACATCATAGTCAAGAGTTATTGGTCTGGAGTAGTGATTTGGATTGGTAACCTTCTATGAAGTTTCCAAGAGAGTGTGCGAATCAGGAAAAATAACAGTGGAAAGGAAAAAAGCACACTAGAAAGGATAAAGCACATTGGAAAGGATATTTGTTGGCATATGGGGATTGTCATTAGTCAGATGACCCGTTCATGAATGTGGGTAGATCCATGGGTGGGGAACACGGGTCGGCGGGGCAACTAGTGGTACCTGGCGGTCCAGGACCCGATGACCATGTTAAGGCGGCGGGGGTGTCTGTGCGGTCACCGATACATAGTTGTTATATTTGGTATCTGAGGTGGTACCTATCCTTAAGTGTGATGCACTACTTGGGTTGAAATGTAGGGCCCATAACAATGACGATGTTATCTAAAGGGGGGTTGAATGTAACACCCTAGAATTATAAAGGGTTAAATTACTAAATGATATTACTCATGATAACAAGGTGCATCTTTTTTTTGGGGGCATGTATGATTAAAAATCCTCAGTTAAATGTGTTTATCAATAGTGATCAATATGGGTGACCTTCTAGGGAAATTTCTTATGGTGTGTGTGATTGAGGACAAAGCACACTAGAAAGGACATGTGTTGGGTTATGGGGACTGTCATTATTGAGATGACCCATTCAGGCTTGTGGGTGGACTGACACACTCTTGTCATAGATCATGGAAAAAATTATTTTCTATGTTAAAATGCAGTAATTTGGTTGACCTAGTATGTCTCTTGAAGAAGAGTGCACACAAAAAGGCTTGTCCATTACAAACGGGGGTAAAAATGTTGTGTTTTTTTAGAAAATGATTGAATGGAAATTCAAATTCAAATGAATGAAAACTATGATATTAAAAGGGTGATTATTTTGGGGTCATTTTTTTAATTGTAATGCTATCATTGTTCAATTTAATTCTAACCTCTTCTTCTTAGTTGATTAAAGTGAGTTTCCACAATTTTTTCCTCTCACATCCTTGGTTAAATTACGATGGTGAGAGAAAACTTTACCAAGATCTCGATTTGGTAAACTCTCATTCCATGTGTAAAATAGTTGTACAGAATATCCATAATTGACATGGGAAATACCCAATCGATTCTTGTTTATCCCAAATAATCAATAACATTCACTTCCCCATTTACATGTATAGACGATCACCGAGTACTTCACCACTAATCCATGGTCTATTCCATCGTATATAAACTAAAAATTAGTGGAGATAGATAATAATTATTTTACCAAAGAAAAAATCAATAATGGAATAAAAATTCAATAATTATCACACTTTATAATAAAATCCTCTAAATTAAATTGAAAAAAACTTTGAAGAAGAAAGAAATTTCATTCAATTACGTCCAAAAACTCAAGCATTACAAAATAGAAAACCAACCCTTCCCCAATCACTAAAAATATTCACCCTACCCGGGTAAAGGTAATAGAGATGAATGGGGAAGTTGAAGGAATAAAAAATCTATGTAAAATAAAATAAATAAAAGAGAAAGCCGAAATGTTCTCTACCATGGTGTCCTAGAAGGAATGGGATAGAATGAGAGATGATTTGAGAGAGAAAAGTTATCCTCCTTTAATAGCCAAAATTTTCCCCCAAATGTCGACGCGTTGCATCCCTATTAAATAAAATATTCACATGTTTCACCCTTATTTAATATTTTTCATAAGTATCTTGGGCATTTCCCCTAAAAATATCAGCAGCTTTGGACAAGTATTCCTAGAGTTATGTGTGTTTTACTCTGGCCATTTATTCTGTCCAGTCTGACTCTCCAAATCGCAAACCACGGGATTAGGATGCTTTAATTAACCCTTAAACGGCCAATTAACACTTCCTTACCTACATAAAAGATGTTCCCCAGCCCCTTGTGCGTCCATACACTGAATTCCACAATACTTGGGCCCACCAAGAATGAGTTATGGACCCCACACCAAAAATCAGCATAACTATAAATATTTTTCTTGAAACACATTGTGAGCTTCTTTTGAGCTTCCATATTTTCGATTCAGCTTCGGGTCTAAAAGGATAAAATTAATCCCTATATGTTTAGACTCTGTTAAAGATAAAAATTTCAATTTGTATTAGTTTAGAAATCGTTATGGCCCAATGACAGAAATAATTTAAAACAATTAAAATCCGAAATGGTTCATTTTTACTATTAAGTTCAAAATATTACCAATATCATAAAAATGAAACAATTAAACTTAAATTAACACTTTGGAGGGATTTAAAATAAACATATTCAATGTAAATTAATTGAAACTATTTTCTCTATAAATTCCACCACACTTAGCACTTGGACTCCTAGACAAGTAAATATCAAATCAAATCCAATCCAAAACACATACCATTGAGATCTACCAAATCCATACCAGGACACAAAACTATATCATGCCTCATCAAAAATAAATATTTCAAGTTCTTCATTTTAGATTATTTAATAAATTTACACTTCATTTCATATCCAATTAACACAAAACACTAACCTCACATGAATTTTCTCTCGTCTCAAAAATGTAAATGTTGAACAAGGATTTCACTTCCAAACACACACAAGAGTCCCCATAAGCTTGACAAATTTCTACTTATCTACCTGATGTGAGTCAAAGACATTTGTTTATCGTGAGAAATTTCTGGGTTGTTCTATGGATTTTTGTTGGTAGGATTTAGATGTTAAAAATTCTAAGGCTGAAAGAGGAAGGTATGACACTTTATGAAGAAAAATTACAAAATTCTAATTTTCACTCAAGAATGATCTTCTTGTCTTTTCCCTTGTAGAAATTTGGCTCCATCATCATGATAACTCAATGAATGTTCATGCTATATAGCATTTCCACAGCAAACATTTCGTCTCAAACATTTTTTTATGAAAGCTCCATATAGGAATAGCTTTTAACAAAATGAAATATTTAGTAGAAGCATTAGTTCTTCAACATTTTATATTCCACAAAAAGTATGACCAAATTATGTAGTATACTAGAAAACATCTTCCCCCACACTTATGTTCAACTAGATTAAGAAATTTCTCCTTAATAGATGGTTAGATAGGGAAATTTGGCTTGTAATGTGGCTATCTTAACAGGTTGTTCATGGATTCTAGGGGATACAATGATTAATGTATGGTAGGCTATAATAAAAAAAATTATTTTGAAAATGGGGCTTAAAACCAAATAATTTCCTCAATAATTTAAGACACAAGTACCACAAACCCTCATGTTTTAAAAAGAATAAATAAAATTTTGGTTAAAGCAGGCATAGTCTGCTTCTTTCAAGAAATGAGGTGAGTGAAAATAATATGACAAAAATGGTTCAAAAGCCTCATAAGAAAGTGATTTCGATGATATAGACAGTGAAATATGGCATGGGATTAAAAAATAAGTTTACTTTTCATGAAATTCCAATATTTTTGAACTTGAATCAAAGTCATTTCATCATTCATTAATCTCATTTTCATTTAATAGATTTGTTCACTCATTTTCATGGGTTTCAAAAATGTTAATGGTAATCATTTCAGCACAAAAGTTTCAAAAACACACCAAAAATCGAAAACTAAACACACAATAATATGAAAACACTCATATTTTTTTCGAAAAACAAACACAAAATGAAAACACTAAACTACAAAGGTTCCCTCCCCCACACTTAAATGATGCAGTGTCCTCAAGGAATTGATGTAGAATTAACATGTAATCCGATTTTTAAATGAATCACAACCTCAAGAATGTGTAAAGGAGTGGTTCGACCTGACTTATTAGAAATGCAATATTAATTTTTTCTCCTAGTTTTTTCTCTTTCAAAATAAAAAAAGGAAAAACATAATATAATAAATTTACTAAAGGAAATAAAAATATAATTTGAATAAGAAAGGAAGGATAAATCATGATTTAATCCCTCAAGTGGGCCCTGGGTTTTGACTATCTCTAGAGGGGATGTTCTAATCGGTTATCCCCAATCTGATGGTGGGTGAGGTTTCTTCCTCATGCACAAAAAAAAATTCTTATTTCCATTATGAAATTGTTATTTTTTATTGAGGACTCGAAATATATAGGAAAAAAATCCACCCCATTGAGAATTACATAATAAAATAAAGGTGGGGTAGGATAATGAATGAGTCCTCTTTCTTCTTTGTTTCCACTTCCACAATATCTTCTTTATGCTCTAGTGGTTGTTGAAGGTATACTACATCAATAAAAAAATCAAAGGGAATGTTAGAATGTAATTCTATTTGAAAAAAATTAAAGCATGATATGTTAATATCAAATTATTCCCCTTAAATTTATACTTATTGTGTCTCTATTTCCTTAGGCAAATCCACTTTTATCTCCTCTTGAACACCCTCCAATAAATTTTCAACAAGTTCGGGGAGCTCCAGATGTTCTTCTTCAGATAAATCTTCTTTTTCATCATCTTCCTCCAAGTAAATATATGTATTCGATGAGTCTGAAAAATTAAAAAAAGGGGAGGTAATAATCAATTCAGTTTCAACAAAATCAAAAGATATTGAGTTCATGAAAAGATTATCTCCCTGGGTGTGTTCATCTTCAATATCTTCTTTAATGGAAGACACCACTTGGAGTTGAGTAGTTCCAGGTAGAGGTAGGTAGTTAGTCTCCACTATATGTTGGATCTTTATAGAAAAATTAGGGATGACTAATAGGGGTTCTTCATGGATCTTTGGAACATCAAAAAATTCTAGAAAGTATTGGGAGAACTCAGTGAGCTTTCGGGCTATTTCATTAAAAACATCTTTGTTCATGTCCTCCCTTACTCCATCTATGAATTGTTTGAATTTTTCCCCTCATTATTTGTTTTCCAAAATAACCTCACCTAACTAACAATAGAAGTAACACCATCCTCCTTGGAAAAGGTTTAGTAACAAAATACATTTATCGGTGGGTAAATGTTCCATGATTTAACAAAATAACCTTTTGAAAACAACAAGAAAAAATATTTTTTTGTTTTTTTAAATTTGAAAAGAGTAAAATATTTATAATTAGTCTGTAGTACGGTCTCCCTGGAAACGGTGCCAATTTTTGATGCGTGCCTATCATATGGCGTGGAAAAACAATTATTTCTTAAGATAAAATGTAGTAATGGTGTTGACCTAGTAGGTCTTTCGAAGAGGAGTGTACAAAAAACGGTTTATCACTGTTATACGAGGGTAAAATGGTGTGTTTTTGAGAAAATGATTGAATAGAAATTCATGTTCAAATGATTGAAAACTATGATATTAAAAAGATGATAAGGCCAGGGCCAATTTTCTAATTGTAATGCTATCCTTGTTTAATGTAATTCAATCCTCTTCTTCTTAGTTGATTAAAGTGAGTTTCCAAAATAGTTTCCACTCACTTCCTTGGTGAAATTATGATAGTGAGAGAAAACCATACCAAGATCTCAGTTTGGTCAACTCTCCTTCCATGTGTAAAATCATTGTATTGAATATCCTCAATTGACCTGGGAAATACTCGATCGAGTCTTGTTTATCCCAAACAATAAAAAACATTCACTACCCCTTTTACATGTACTAACGATCATCGAGTACTTCACCACTAAATCCTAGTCTATTCCATCGTATATAACATAGAAACTAGTGGAGGGAGATAATAATTATTTTTAAAAGGAAAAAATCAATAACCAAATTAAAATTCAAGAATAATGTCACATGATAATAAAATACTCTATATTAAATTAAAAACTACATTGAAGAAGAAAGAGATTTCATTCAATTACATCCAAGAACTTAAGCATTACAAAATAGAAAACAGACCTTCCCCAATCACTCAAAAATTTTACCCCACCATGGTATGGGTAATAGGGATGAATGGGGAAGAATAAGTCATTACAAAACCAAGTAAATGAAAATAAATAAAATTGAAATCTGAAATGTTCTTCTCCTTAGTGTCTCAGAAGGAATGGGACGGAATAAGATATTATTTGAGAGGGAGGAGCTCTCCTCCTTTTAAAGCCATCATTTGTCCCCCGAATGTTAACACATTGTATCCCCATTAAATGTCATCTTCACTCATTTAACCCTTCTTTAATGTTGTTCATAATTATCTTGGCCATTTCCCCACAAGATCTCAGCAGCTTTGGACAAGTGTTCCGAGAGTTATGCATGTTTGACTTTAACAATTTTTTCTGTCTAGTCAGACTCCAAATCGAAAACTACCGGATTAGGATTCATTAATGAACCCTTACACTGACACTTCACACTTCCCTACCTTCATAAATGTATTTCCCTATCTCTTTGTTTGTCCATCCACTAACTTTCACAATACGTCGGCCCACCAAGAATTATTTATGGACCCCACACCAAAAATTAGGACAACTATAAACAATTTTCTTGATACACATTGTGAGCTTCTTTTGAGCATCCATATGGTCGATTCAGCTTTTGGTAAAAAAGGATGAAGTGAAGCCCTCTATGTGTAGACTCCGTAAAAAAAAATTCTAAATTAAGGTTTAGTGTAGAAAATGTTATGGCCAAACGATAAGAAATAAGTTAAAATAGTTAAAAATCTGAATTGGTACATTTTACTATTAACCTCAAAATATTACAAATATCATAAAAATGAAACAATTAATCTTAAAGTAACACTTTGGTGGTATTTAATACAATAATATTCAATGTAAATTAATTTAGAATATATTCTCTATCATGGACCCATTGGTGGGGAACACATGTCTGCAGGACAACTGGTGGTACCTAACGGGCTAGCACGTGATGACCACTATAAGGTGGGGTGTCTGTGCGGTCATCAACGCCTAGTTGTCACAATGTAGTTCAGGATGGGGTTGATGAACTGGAATTAAGGGAGTCGAGACCAATAGATGGTGGGATTGATCAGCATGGAGGCTTCCTACGTACCTTGTCCTGGCAGGGATCAAAGACAATGTAGTTCAGAAGGGGTGTGGGACTTACACTCTAGGCGGCCTGGAGGATGTCATAGTCGATGCTTACTCTAAGCGCATGTGATTTATTCTCAGTGTGAGAAAAAAGAGACAACAAAGATCTGATGATCACACTATTAATGTTGTGTCCGTGGGAAGTGGAGTGGGGCATACACGTGATTAGAAGCCCAAAGAGGAAACAGGGGCTTACGCGTGGTTAATAACCCAATGAGATGGAGATTAGGACTTATTCTAGGGTGGAGGCCTGGTGGTGAAAAATCCCCAAGGGAGAGGGATTTGGAACAGAAGAAATGAGGGATCTGATGCCCATCCCCCCCTCACTGGTCTTCGTCCATGTAGTAGATAAGGGGAGAAAGGAGAATTCCTACTCTAAGAAAGGATAGCAGCATACGCCAAGGTGGTTGCCCTTTCCCCGTGGAAGAACACCGCTCTGATAAGGAAGATCTCATTACATGTGAGGAATGATCTCACTCCTATGGAGACCAGTGGGCATAGATAATGTTCGAGATGGAGCACCACACCAATAATTCATGGGGAAAGGCTACAGATTAACAACATGTGTTGAGGATGATTGTGATTGGAAGTTTAACATACTACAGCTCAGATGAGGCGGGTTCTCTTCGCACTCCTATGACTTACATAACTGATACCCACCCACCCTTAGGTAAGGGAATTCATCAGAAATGTCATGGTGAGGGGGTGTTATGGAGTGATCTATTGAGGGGTCCATGTTTTCATGGCTATGTGAAGGAGAAATAGCTGTTAGCATGCATGGGTTCCACTATGGAGTGAAAGTGATGGGTGGGGCATACGCATAGAAGCTGCCCATAATGTCTTCCTCACGTATGGTCATGAGTGCATCCCAACTCACTGGTGGGCTGAGGTGTATAATTAGGGCCTACACCTATGCACTAGCGCACAAGCAGGATAACACCAAGGGCGTTGAAATCAACCCGAACAAAGGGAGATGAAAAGTGTGAACCACAATCCCGACATTCAGAATGCAGTGTGGGGTGGTGTGACAATGGAGGATAACTAATGACCATGTTCTAAACATAGAATCTATATCTTGTTAGCTGTAAATGGGGAAAAACATATGATGGTCGACCGCTAGATGTGTTTGAAACACAAGAACTGACTCAAAGTGGAGTCTAAAGTCTTCCAGGGTGTTGGCCTAGGATGGTTGGTGAGCTGAGGCGGCACGAACCAGACCTTTAGGGAGTCCCATCAGACATGAATGGTGGTGAAGATCTGATTTTAGGACACACGAATCATGGGGTGGAGTGATGGAATGCTTGAATGGATTCCAACGCTCATGAAATTATGCAACTGTGATCATTGCATGAGCCATCTTATTTATAGAACATAATCCATCTCTTATTTGGCCCAAGATGCATACTATTATGGAATGATATGGAATACTACAGTTTATAGTCACATAGATAGGACTATTGGCATCTTATTCTTGGCACATAAGACATATATTCTTTGGAAAAGAGGAATCCTATTATTGAATGATAGGGTGTACTATAGTTTATAGTCATATTGGAGATGGGATGTCAGCGACGAAAGGCTCCTCCCTAACATGGGGATTTTTTCGATGCCAAAATAGGATTTTGTAGAGATCTATCATGGGTTATTTTCAACTTCAATGGGATTTTGCTCCACTCACTCGATGGGCCTTGGATAATGAGGTTCTTACGGTTGCAGATTTGGATCGTGTGCCTAGGGATAAAGGTGTATCCTTCTCAGATGCCCTGAAGGGTGACCCTATAATGTGGATGCTTCTCAACTGCATTTGAGTTCGGTGCCTTGGCATGTTGATGATGTCTTTTCATTTCTTTCTGATCAAGATGTGGTTAATCAGCATCATGAATCTTGTATGTTTTCTGCATTATGTAGCATTTCACTTGTTAAGGGTGATAATCCCTGGATTAACTCTGGCCTTAAGCTGTCGCTTTGTCAATCTTAGGGGTTAGGTATTTCAATCTAATCCAAATTGGAAGAGGTTCATTACACATTGTTATTAACAGTAGGGGTGATCTTCGTATGGCTTGGAATAAGGGGGTGACCTCCATTAAGCCAGGTAGTTTTAAATTTCCCTAATTGGATTGGCATTTCAACCCTTTCACTCAATGCCAAATGGCTGTCCAGATTTTGATTTGATAACATGGTTTAAATTGGTTTTATTGGCATCATAAAATCCCAAGTGATATATCTTCTTATGTGGGGACTCCCTTGAAGATAGACAACCACACTATTGATGGAGAATTGGGATTCTATGCCTGAGTTCTTGTGGAGGTAATCATGGAATCCAAATTTCCTGACATGGTCAATTTCATAGATAAATATCAAAAGATTGAAATCAGAATTGAGTATGAGTAAAAGCCCCCCTTTTGTGACTACTGTTAAATATTAGGCCATGTTGTCTCCAATTTTAGGAGTATTTAGAAGAAAACGGTTTGTTAGAGACTCTGTTGCTGATAAGGTGAATCAGTGGAAGATGGTTAGTAAGAAGAACAAGGCTGAGGATCCAACAATTGAAAAGGGGGAGAACTCTGGTATGGATCGGCATGTGCATAAGGGCCCCCTGCCTGCTGTTCCTACTTGTGTAAACCCCTCCAGCCTCCATCCATTTATAATTGAGGATGGAGAATCAGAGAAAGATATGGATGTTATCAATTTAGTTTTCAATTCATTTGTGGCTACTATCACCTCTGCGGAGGATGAGTTGAAAGGATGTGGAAATGGTACACATGTCAATGTGGATGCTCTTTTGTTCTATAGTGTACGAGAAGAAGGGAGTGGAAAAGATTTGTTCTCTCTGGGGGATGTGGTTCTACAAAAATAAACAAGTCCCACAAAAAAGTGGAGCGACATGGATGAAGAGGATGAAGATTTAGAGGCTAGAAGTGCACCCCCGTGCCCCATGTACGTGAATGAACACTCTCTGGTGTCTATGAATCTTATTCTGAGTATTGTAGATGGCTTGGTTCACAGAATGAAAACCCGGAGTCTCACAATGCTGTCAACTGGTTCCAAAAATTATTCCAAAAAGAAGAAGTCAAAAAATACAAATTGGAAGGGAAAATCAATTTCAATTCTATTTCAAAATGAATGTTCATTACTGGAATTGCCAGGGTCTTGGGAATCCCTCCACGGTTAATGATTTGCATAGGCACATTCTGATTAATAAGCTGAATCTTCTTGGAATTTTCTGAACCCAAATCTTCATTCTCATTGGGTTTTGCAGGTCTTAACAAATATTGTTTCCTTCTGGTCACCACAAATGGTACAAATGAGTAGGAGGAAATTCCATGGGTTTTTGCACATGCATCAGTTGGCACAGTTGATATCATTTCCATTAATGACCAGGTGATATCTTGTTATCTATAATGGGATTTTGTACAATTTGTGGGATCTTTTTTATGTTATAATCTAATATCAGGACCGTAGAAGGTTGTGGTGGGATCTGTGAAATTTGGGAGGCATCTCATCCCCTTGTTTTTTTGGATATTTCAATACGATACGTTGTTCTATTGAAAAAACTGGCTCACTTCATTCTCGCATTTCCCTTTGGGAATTCATGGAATGGGTTGATAGTGATGATCTGATGGAGGTATGTTTGAATGGGGCCATGTACGCCTCGTATAGAAGATGTCTCTACTGCATGGCAGCTAGCAAGGTAGACAGGTCTTTTGTGAACAACACCACTTAGGATAAATGGAACTCTATTTCCTACATTACCCATCTCAAAGTTTCCTCCAACCACCATTTAATGCTGATTAGTTTTATGGGAAGAGAGCATAGAATACCACTCCCATTTCAATTCAACAATGATTTGGCATCTCAATGTGGTTGCAATAAGATGATTGAAAGCTCTTTGACCTACTTGAAATGTGCTGATATCCAATTTAAATTAAAAATTCTGATCTGAAAATTAAAAACATGGAATGAAGAGACTTATAGTGAGTAGGATAGGGAGATTATGATACTTCAATCCACTCTTCAAAATCTCCAAGATGAGGCCTCTAAATTATATTTCAATCTAGATTTCTCCAAGGTATCCCTGATTTCTTCCAAACTGAACTCTATTCTTGATATAAAGGAATTGGCCCTCAAAGAGACCATTAAAATTAAATGGCTATAATAGAGGGATCAGAATAAAACGTTCTTTAATTCACTTCATAGAAGTAGAAAGTCTAGTCGGCCCTTCTCCAATTGGAAGGTCAATGATCAGATTTTATACAAAATGAAAATATTTCTGATTACATTGTGGAATATTTCTCTATGATCTTCAATAAACTTTCTTTGGGGGGAACTCTGATGGATGGTATCATTACCACTCTAGTTACTAATTTTGATAATACCACACCCACTTCCCCCCTTTTGAATTTGAAGTCAAAGATTTTGTTTTGAGCCTCAATTCCACTAGTGTTCCGGGCCCGAATGGATTAAATAAATTCTTTTACCAAAAATAATGGGATGTCATGAAGGGGGACATTTTCAAGTTAGTATCCTATTTCTTTTCCTCAGGGCAACTCCCTCAGGTCCTGAATTCTATGTTTATTACCCTTATTCTAAAAGTTGATAATTCTTGTGAGATCCATCTTTTTAGGCAAATCACCTTGGTGAACACAAGATATAAGGTCATAAGCAAGATTCTTGCTAATAGGAACTCAAGTATTGCTTCATGGATTGTTTCTTGGAACAAATTTGGCTTTATCAAATGAAGATCTATATAGGAGTGTATCTTTTCTACATTAGAGTATCTTAATCTACTCAGAATTCCTATAAGAGAAGGTATAATGGACCTCAATCATGATAATAGAAAAGATTTTGACACTTTGTATTTTTCTTATATATATAAGGTGCTTTGGAAATTTTGTTTCAATGACACATTTTTAAATGTATTATATCCCTGTTTGGTTCATCCCATATATTGATACTTCTCAATGACTCACCTAATGGATACATTACTTGCTCTAGGGGAGTCAAAAATGGGGATCCCCTCTTAGACCTTCTCTTCTCCATTGTTAAAGATTATCTCAACAAATTCATTACTCACATGGTATCTCAAGGAAATCTAAAGCTGATTCAAGAATCAAGGTCCCTTGTTGCTCCCTCTCACCTTTTATATGCTGATTATATCTTTTTATTCCTTCTGGGGGACAGAGGAATGTATGTGTCTTGAAATAAATATTTCCACATTTTGATAGTGTATATGGTTTGTGTATCAGCTTGGATGAATCTTCAATTCACATTGGTAAGAGGTTCTCTATTTCAAGGAAACACTAGACTCTTTCATATTTGGGAATCAAAAAAGTATATTTTCCTTTTCATTATCTCGGTGTCGCACTTTTTTAGGGGCATCCTAGGGCCTCTTATTTCTCTAAAATTGTAGATATAGTCAATGGACAGATCTCAACCTGGAAAGGGAAGAGTCTTTCTATGGCTAGGAGAATTAGTTTGTTGAAGTCTGGTATCATTTATAAATTGGTTTACTCCTTTAAGATCAATAAATGGCCAAGGGGTATTCTCAAATGACTGAACACATCTGTCATGAATTTTACCTGGAGTGGTAACATCTTGGAATGGAAGTTAGTCATCGTTCCTTGGAGGGCATGTTTTAGTCCTCTCTACTCTAGTGGCATGGGCATAAAAAATATTTCTCTCTTTAATGACTCCCTTAAAACCTGATTAGCCTTGAATATCATCCACAGTAATTCTGAATCAATGGGTTTCCACAAATCTCAATTTGCTAATAATTTGAAGGATCACAATAATTCCTTTACTGTCTCCTCTCTCTAGCCAGCAGTTAATTCATCTTTCTAGAATATTATGACCTACTCTTGATGGATTATTAACATAAACTCTAATATTATGTTATGGATTGTTAATTGGATACGAAATATTCTATCTGATAATTTTCAACATGTAACACTGAGCTCAGAGGAGAAGGTCTCCATAAAGGATTTTCTAGATAATATTCCAGTAAACATACCTGGTGAGCTAAATGAATTAATTGGTAATTACAATTTTGTCTCCTGCACTAATTTATTATCTTAGGAGCAAGGTAGAAATGGTATTCTGACTAGAATTCTATATTACTCTCATGCATCCAAGGGGATCATTGATGATTTTAAATGGTTGTCTATCTTCAATAAAATATGGATTTGGCCTTCTCATCTAACACTTACTTGGAGGCTGGTTTACAACTAATTACCCACTGATGTGGTCTTCCAGATGTTTGGTTTACAGTAATGATCTAGGTGTGTTATGTGTCATCAACATCGGAAGGATGTAGAGAACCTCTTCCTCGCTTGTGTGATGTCCTCAACCATTTAGAAGTAGGTTTTGGGTTGATGGCCTCAGATTTACGAGACTGTAATCCCTTCTCTATTGATGTTCAGTTATTCAAGTCTCACCCAAAATTTGTTCTCTCCTCTTCGTAGTTATTGTGGAAGTGATTCACACTATTTGTAAGCTCCAAAATTCTGAATTATTCAATGGGAAGGGCTGCTACATTAAGCATGCCTTGAAGTAGATTTTGGCAGCTATAAGGGACATGTCAATTGTTCATTTGGGTGAATGCTACAACAATATTCAGGACTTCAAGATTCTAAAAAATCTGTGTGTAAAGGTAATATAAAACCTACTTTGGGTATTATGGAGGTGTTTTGGATACAACATTTCCCCCTACAGATTAAATTCAATAAATTTGGCACCTCAAAAGGGAATCCTGACACTTTGGGTTCTGGTGCGGTCTTTAGGGATCATGATGACTCCATCAAAGGATGTATCCACGGTTCTTGTGGAATAACAAGGTCTCTTGAGGTTGAGATTATTGGGGTCATACCTGCTATTCCTATTGTGAAAATAAATTGCTGGACTAATATCTAGCTTGAGAGTGACTCTTCTACCATTGTGTAGGCCATCAAAAATGTTGAAATTCTTATCTCTTGGCTGCTCATAGACAAGTGGATGAAATGCATGGAGACCCTTTAATCTCTCCAATTCATCATCACACATGTCATTCAAGAGGTAAAAAGGGTTGTGGATGGCCTTTCAATCATTGGAGATGGAAAACCTATTACCTTGTCTGATACTCTTCCTGAGGCCTTACTTCTTTTATCTAGGGATTATTGTAATACAATCTCGCATTTTCACCTCTTGTAATATATCTATTTTAGGAATTATTTCCTCGGCCTTTTGGTAGAGGGAACCTTCCAAAAAAAAGATTATATTCATGTAGTGAGGGATATTAGGCATAAGGCGCCTAGGAATTTTTGGTGTTGGGACTAACGATAGGGCATACCTTTCTGGTTCAACCTGGTATAGAAGTTCGGTGATGCGGTTTGGATGAGTTTCTTGAGGAATAGTTCAACTGATGGTCCTTGGAGAATCGATGATGAGAATATCAACACACAACAGAGGAAATAAACTAAGAGGAATATGTTGACTGAAGGTGTTTTATGCTGTGTGAAGGAGTATCTGAAATCTTGGTACTCCATAGGTGGATTGTGGGCACACAGAAGGGCGGATTGGAATCTTTTGACACCCCGATATGAAATGTTTTCCATGTGACTCTCCCTTTTTCATGGGTATAAGTGAATGAAGTGAAGGGACCACCCTAGAGGGTCGGGACCATAGCTCAGTACTGATGTTGAGTGGCGGTGCGGGGGCACAGGCCCTGCGGTATGGACCAGTGAGCGTCAGCCTGTATGCTGTTGCATGTAAAATGTACTACATGCAAGATAGGTTGTGTGCAATATTGCACTACACAGAACATGTTCTTGAATGATTGGTCATCGTGGCCCTGTTGCGCATAATAGGGATGGTTGGCATACAATATTGAAGGATTTTCACGCAAGAGGGAAGGATTGTGTGCAATACAGGAGGTGTGCATGCCATATGGGATATGTGCGTGCAATTGGGGGGACATGCGTGCAATAGGGAAGGAATTGTGTTCAAAAGGGGAGGATGGCACACAATAGGGGATTTTTTCATGCGATAGGGAATGTGTGCATGAAATTGGACAGGTGCAGCACTGGAGCACGTAAAATTGGGCACTATGTAACTCTTGCATGAAAAAATAGTGTTTTGCATGCAAAACTAGGCACATTGTCACTTTTGCGCACAAAAGTGATGTTTTTTGTGAAAGTGGGGGGTTTTACACTCACGCACGGAAAATGCGGACTTAAGTACATTAGATTGGTAACTGACCTTCAGGGACCCTTTGGAAGAAGGAGGTGCACTTGTATTTATAGGCACAACCTTAAATGTCAGGGTACATACAATTCCATTACACTTTTATGATCAAATCCATTTTGTGTGCAAGATTCCATTTTTACTAGAATGATTCCCTTTTTACATGGAAGATTCCATTTTTTCCCACAAGATTCTACTTTAATGTGCAAACCCGTACTTTTCCCCAAAAACATCTTGGATGGACATTTCTTGTAGCCTGACTTTGAAAGAACATAACTTCTGATCCATAACTCCGTTTGAGCTCCACGACTGATAAAATCTAATTTTTCAAAATTATCTATGCTCTGAGATCATGTTCTGATGCATTTAGTGAATTACATGTACAGGTTTTCAGGTGACAACAAAATATAAAAAGACATTCCCAAAAATCATATCATTTATTATCAATATGTATTATTTATAGGAAATCGTTATAAAAAATATTTGAAAAATATTTATTACTATTATTATTACTATGTTTAACTAAAAGGTTATTATTAACTTAGCTAAATAATAAAAAAATAGATATTTTGTAGAAACACAGTGTTGTGTGTATCATATGCTAACTCAATGTTGGGTGCATCATACAATGAGATAGTGTTTCATGAAACATATGCCAAGATAGTTTTGTGTGTGAATGGAATACTTTTTTAGTTCATTACAAGATATAAAAGAAAATTTAAATATATTCGATAAAATAAGTCCCAAAAAACGTAGGGTGCTAAAATCTACACATCTTAAAATAAATTTCTCCCTAAAAATTCATCAATCAGGTAAAAAATGTGAGTATTCTTATGCTTCATCATATCTTCAAGTTCCCATGTAAGTTCCTCTAACAAGTGATTTTTCCACAAATCATTGACCATGAAAGTAGTCTTGTTTCATAGTACATTCTATGATCTGTCGAGAATATCAATAGGTTTCTCCTCATAAGAAAGTTCCTACTTGAGCAGTATGACCTTTGAGTTTAGTACATGTGAAGGGTCATGTATGTACTTCCTCATGAGCGATACATGGAGAAAATCATGGACTTGATAGATATTTGGAGGAAGTGCCAAGCGATGGGCTACTATCACTATATGATCAAGAATATCTAAGGGGTGGATATACCAAGGGATTAGTTTATTCTTTTCTCAAATCTCATAACATTTATCCTAGGCGATATTTGTAAAAAAAAACTTTTTGCAAACATCAAATTCCTGATCACAGCAATGGTTATCCATGTAACATTTCTACATACTTTGATATTTTGATAAATGGTCCTATGCTTCTCCACCATTAATTCAGTGTCTCATGCCCTAGTAGATATCATTGTACAACCTCATCCTAGTATGTTATATATCTATATTTCATCCCATATTGGGATTCATAAGGTTTAATTTGAATGCTTTATTGAAAGATATTATTGTATGAAAATTAAACTTGAAGAATTTGATGACCCCAACCATCGTTGAAATCCAAATTTCAAGATCTCAACAAATCCTCTAGGGTTAGAATTGTTATTTCAGACTGACCATATGTTTGAGGAAAATAACCAGTGTGGAAAATCATTTTTTAATCATGTGATTTCCGAATACCTCTACAGAAATGATAGATAATTCTTCAATCTCGATTTGATGCAGTGGAAGATGGTACTCCAAGAGACATTACAACTTTATTAAGGTAGATCCTTTAATTCTAATCAAATGTGAAATCATCTCTAATAACAATGATGTGTGATAACATAGTAAGACATCAACTACCATCCACTTAACATTAAAACTTTTAGAGGTTTTGGGTATACCAATGACAAAATCCATAATGATGTTCTCTCATTCCCATTATAGTATGGGTGATAGATGCTACATCCCTATAGAATCTTTCATTTCTACGTTCACAATCTGGATCATGAATCACTGAGATAGAAAATCTGTGATATATCTCTTCATTCAATCCCAAAATAAGTATTATTTTAAGTCAATATACATCTTCTTACTTTCATTATGAGGAGAGAATGAAGATCAATGTGCTTCCTCTAACAGATCCTCCTTGAAATCTGGCATGGAAGGAACACGTACAAGGTTCCAAAACCTTATCTTTCTATCCTCAACAAGGTTAAACTAAAGAATAATGGTAACCATCATTTATAGATCCTCATATTCCTTATGCGCTTCCTTAGTCGACATTTGGATAAAGGGTTTAATAATCATTTAAAGGAGGTAGTATTTTTCTCCATTCATTAAGATTTCCAGATCATTCCTTTGAAAATACAGAAATTTTGGATCATTTTTATCCTCATCGTGGATAAGATAAAATGATCCTTCTGACTCAATGCATCGACCTCATTGTTTGCTTTCCCATGGTGGTAATTTTTTGAGCAGTCATAATCCATTATCTACTATATCCATCTTCTTTAAAACATGTTCAACTACTTATGTGAGAATATATATTTCATACTTTAAGTATCGATATATATATATATATATCACAAATTTAACCATAATGATAATGCCTCCATATATTTAATGTAATGATTACCACTATTAACTCTAAATCATGAGTTGGGAAATGTTTCTCATGATTCATCAACTATCATGAGGCATATGCTATAACCATGTTATTTTTTATAAGAAGACATCCCAATCTCATCTTGGATGAATCTCTATAGATTACAAACCCTTCGCCTCTATAGGGTAATGTAAGAACAGGTGCACTGACTAACCCTCTCTTTAGTTCCACAAATGTTTCATCACATTCACTAGTCCAGAAGAACATCACACCCTTCTGAGTTAATTTAGTTAGAGTATTATATATTCGTGTGAAATTGTCAAAAAGCCATTGATAATATCCTGATAAACCAAGAAAACATCGGATCTATGTCAATGTGTTCTATCTTATCTAGCTTTCAATAGCCTCCATATTTGATGGATCTACTATTGTTCCATCTCTTGAGATTATGTGACCCAAAAAAACATAATTTTAACTGAAATTCCCATTTTGTAAAATTTTCATATAACTTCTCCTTCCTCAGGGTCTTCAACACAATTCTCAAGTGGTACTCATGCTCTTCCTATCTCTTTGAATATATTATAATATCATTTATAATGACTAACAATAAATGGTTGAGGTAATCTCTGAAGAATATATTCATTAAATCCACGAAGATAGTAAGGGAATTTGTGAGACCAAAATACATCACTATATATTCATTGTAACCATACCATGTAAGAAATATCATCTTATGTATATCCTCTTTATTGACCCTCAATTGATGATATCCATAACAACGATCAATCTTGGAAATGAATTCATCTTTGTGTAGTTGATAATAAAACTCATCAATACAGGGAAGATGGTACTTATTCTTGATTTTGATCTCTTTCAACTCGATATAATCAATGTGGAGTCCAATTGATCCATCTTTATTCTATAAAAAGTATTAGTCCACCCCATAATGACACACTTGGCCTAATGAATCCCTCATCCTGGTTTTCATGGATTTACTTTTTCAATTATTTCAACTCAATTAGGGAAATTCTATTAAGAGTATTTGAAATTGGTAAGGAACTTGGTATAAATTCTATTGATAACTCAAATTTACGTTTTGGTTGAATACGTCTAAAATATTCAAGAAATATGTCCAAAAAATAACGAACATTATATATATCATAGATTTTGATCTACCCCCTAACTTTTGAGAAAAAACCCTTTTCAATCGGGATTAAGACCCCAACACTAGATCAAATCATCACAGGTAGCTCATACTTTTCATCCCATGGATAAATGATCATTTGGTGGTTTGAAATATCGAACATAACTTGACATCCTTGAAAATTGATATGGGATTAATGTATATAAAGCCAATACGTGCCTAATATGAAATAAAAATCGACCAAAGGAATAATGGAATGATTTGTAGGAAGCATATTACCAAAAAATTCTACTTCAGAGGAATCATAAACATAATCTTCAATCATTGCACCATTAAAAGTTTTCAGAGATAATTCCACCTCTTATTGTATTGTAGGAATATTTAAACACTTAGAAAATTATTTACATATGAAAGAGTGGGTAGATCCATAATCAAATATGACATTAATATTTCTATAGTGGATGACATGTGTTTCTTTCAGCACGTCGTTCTTGCCCCCCTCATCATATATATCGATTTCAATTGATTTCCCCTTATCAATCATCTTATGATTTTATAATCAATTTAAATCACCAACCTTGTATTTATACAAATTTAAGAAAAATTTCCATTCTACATAAACATGTTGACCTGAATAGTGGTAGGAGCATTCTGTGTGGCGTTTTCTCCATTATCATTTCGAGTAAACGTCTTCCCATCACATAGATAATCAATTTCCAAATAGCCTTCGCTTCCAGACATAAAAAATATATTATACCCCTTAAAGAAATTTTCCCCATGCTTCTCCCACACAAAGAGCATAAATTAATGATCATATTCTTTTCTCCATAGTTCATAGAGATTCCTTTGAAATCCATCTTCTTTTTATTGTCAAATCCATGATCTTGATAAGTAACTCCCACCTCTATTTCAACCTTGACTACACAACACAAAATCTCTTCATAGCTAATAATGTCGCTTATATAAAATGCCCTTCTAAGATGTGGAATTAAACCAAAAAAGAACATATCAACTTTAGTTTTTTGTTTGATGATAATTCATGAAGTTTACCTCAAAAGCCTCATGAAATTACCCTCATAGGTACCAAAAAACTCATCATCAATTTGGTTCAACTCAAGGAACTATTTCCTCATCTCAGTATGAAGAATTGAAAGAAATTAGTTGTTGAAAAATAAGTTCTTAAAATCATCTGAAACAATGGATTCAGTCTCATAATGCTACCTCATATTATTCATTAGAGTCCACCACTGGTGTGCTTCACCTTCCATATGACAAACTTCCATAATAAATTTCTTATTCTCCAAGCACTGTTTAATGGAGAATATATAATTAGTGGTACTAATCCATTGTTCATAGACATGTGGATCATGATAACCTCTAATAGAAGGTGTATTTTCCCTCATGAAAGACTCAATAGAATTTTGTTCCCTCTATTTCTCATTTGGAATTAGACTATTATTCCTAACCTGAGAAATATGTGTGATCATAGAAATAAGTTTTTTCATTCCATCTCCTATATCATTCGGTTGCTCAGGTGTACAATTGTTTAATTTTCCATCATAATTTCCAATAATATAGTTTCTTCAGGTACCAGCCATTGAATAAAGAAAAAATTATAGATTAAGAAATAGTTATCATAATGAGTAACCAAATAATTAGGAAAATAACTTCTAGGATGTATAACTTATAACACCTTCCTTAATTAGTGACACCCTAGGTTTATCCTAGGTTAATAATAGTCAAACTATATTTTAATACTTTATAATGGTTTGTGAAACATTTGTGAATTCTCAATGTATATCCCCAAGAGTGTCAAACTAGGTGTGCTGCAAGGCCAGTTGTCTGTTACTAGATTACCCTTTGTAAAGCCCAAAACATCTTTTTAGAGTTGTTACCCCTATGTACTTCTATTCGAGAGACACATCCACTATAAATATTCATAGAGTGATGTATTTCATGGACACCAATAATTGTATCCTTCACTAAAATTTCATGACATTTTCTTATACTTTTTTGGGTCCTCAGACTTATCCCTAGACATGTTCTTTATGGTTCTGAGTCAGGATTTCTCATCCTTGTTTCCAATGGTTAACTATAAATTTTCACTGATACCCACTATAGAGACCCTCTCATTCCAACGTTATGATTTCATTACATATACAGAATACATAAACATTATACAAACAGACAACCAAACACTATAGTTGGTATAATGCCTTTGGAATCATGGAAACATAGAACTAGAACATATTTGAGCTATATTATCTCCCAATAGGTTCTTCATGAATAGAACCCTTCTTAGACACATCAAATATAATTCATATCTTTATAACACGTGGAATTAAACCTAAAAATGGGTGAGCTCAAATACCGATTAAGGGTAAACAATGGAGGCATGTTTGCGTAAACATGAGTAGAAGGGTATGAGAACATGATCATGAAAATAGAAGATCATACCCTGCATATAAAAGGTCGTATACATGAATCACAACATAAATATTGGCAGTTTGTAAGACAAGAATAAAGAAGAAGTAAAGGACATAATCCATGAATTCATAACATAAGAGTAAGACAAGTAACTTTGAAAACAATTAAGTATAGACTTGTTTTTATAGTATCCAAGGAATCAATTACAAGTCCATCTAAGTGGATGAAGTCTTTTACTAAACCAGATGAACCCCCGTTCCATCCCTATTTTACTGAACTGAGTAAAACCTTCTTCCAGTCCTATATTAATAAACTGAGTATACCCTCATTCCAACCCAAAGATATTAAACCATTTAAACCCTTGATCTAGCCTTGTATATCTCATGAGATATAAATATTTACACAATGTAATAAATATAGATATACGTCACACTCGTCACAAAATGAAATCATATATACATGTTCCATAAGATGAAAAATAAACATATCATAACCCATGAAATGAAATGGGTATCATAAACATGTAAACATAACATAACCAGTGTAAAGATATAGGTATCATAATTATTTCATCTTAAACATAACCTATGAAAAGAAGCAGTGTAACGCCCCGACCCTAATTACCTAGAGTCGGTGCATTATTACATAACATTGGCATGATCACGAGAAAGATCAAGTCTCGAAAGACTGGTTAGTTTAGTAGCCTTGGAATAACTAGATACATCCATAAATTTTACATTACATCATAAAAAAAACATCTTGTCTCCATATCCCCTCATACTATCCCTGCAGGTCATTCATAAATTACTTCTTCATAATCCTGGGAAAAAAATAAAACATTGAAAGGGGTGAGCTCAGATTCTCAGTAAGGATAACATTATAGCAGAAGCTTTCATAAATAAGCATAAACACTTAAGGCAATTTATAACTAAAACAAAAGCCTTTTAAACTTGAACTTCAGCATAAAATGGCAAAGGTAAAATGAAATAATGCCATTTACTTACTCACATGGATATTCTACTAGTCGAATGATCACATGCAATATCAATAACCACTTTCATAATGATGGAATGCATAATGCCAGACTATCATAACCACATATCCAAGGCCTCGTGCCAAGACTACAAATAAGATTTTGCCAAGGCCTTGTGCCAAGACACTAGTTTGTCTCATGAGACCTACCGATGCATCGAGGAGCTATAGCGGGCTCCACCCGTCACTTATTAAGTCCAATTCATTCCTCATATGAATAGGTTTAAACATAAAATAAACATTCGTATTAAAACTAGCATACGAAATGTCAATACTTTAACCACAAACCATGAATGGTATAAAAATAGAACATCCACAGTCAAACATAACTCATCTGATAAAATATGGATGATTGTATTGTATCACATTAACCTCAATCATGAATAATGAAGGATGTTGACATAGATGAAAATAATCATCAAAACTATTTGAGGGAAATATCCCCCTTTTCTTGAAATCATTTAAAAGTCTCACTATTTGTCAAGAAGCCATTTAAAAATCGATTTTTTCGAATCAAAGTGTCCCATACCACTTTTAAACTTTTAAAAGGAGTTTTAATTTTAAAACTTTAATGTCCATATAAATAAATCCTTAAAACCATTTTTAAAACATGGACATTAATGAGCAAGATATAGAAGAATAAGTCTTTAAAACATTTTAAAATGGTATTTTGGTTAGAGATTCTAACCAAAATAGAGACAATTGAATACAAATAATTGAGGTAATCAAAACTTTTTAATATCATGAGAATAAAGGGATTCATGATCTACTATGTCAAAGTACATTATATACACCACATAAAAGTGATTTGGTGTATATCAACAAAGAAGTCTCAGTTGAATGTAAATTGAGATGAAATCTCTCATAAAGGCCGTATCCTTAGGTTAAGGATAAATCAACGACGTAATTATGTGTGAAAAATATAAATACACTAAATATGATTGAATATTCAGTGTAAAACAATCAAAGGATATTCACACATATTCTTGTAGAAACAACACCAACGAATTGGATGTTTAACTCAACAAATGGTGAAAGAGTTAAAATTACTCTTATCACATTCATATTAATGACTTGAGAATTATCAATGGAGTGATTATGTGTATCAAAAGTATATCCAAAAGAAGGGGAGTGGAAATTATGACATAATCAAATGAATAGTGATTCCACACATAATCTTGGAGTAATATAATCAATGAAATATGCGTAAAGCCAAATGAGTGGAAATTGAAATCTCAAATTCCCTTATCGATTTGGTAACTTACGAAACAAACAACCATGAAATAAGGATCATACCATGACTATGTAAATACCCATAAATTAAAGTATATTACACAATGAATACAATCATGGGCAGAACACATACACCACATGTAATAATTAAGTGGTGAACAATGGAATTCTCACGAAATTAAGAGCGAGATAAGAAACTCCTTAATACGTTAATCAACTGAGTCGTATGGACAAAAGTTAATAACCACCAAATGATTTACAGAATAACATGAATATAAAGATAATCATGATAATATATATCAAATGGCAGTACACAATACACCACTTTCAATAATTTAGTGGCGAACAATGGAAATCTCACGGAATTGAACGTGAGATAAGAAAATCCCTTACTTATACTTTTTCCTTGGTCGATGGTAGGTTTACCTCCTATATAATGGTGAAATAATTGTTATTGAATAATACAAGAATCATTTACTTTAATATGATATCATATATGATCTTTTAACATTGATTTGTTAATAATATCTTAGAATTATCGTTATTTCGGGTGTTAACGGGATCATTTTACTTTATATTCTTTGTTATGTGAGCCATATTCGTTATTAATGGGATGTATATTATTCATACCCAGAATGATATCAAGTCCTTATATACTATTTTTAAATAATAAAATTATAATTATACTTGAATGGATATGATGGACAATGAATCTCATCGCGTTCGTGGAGACGGTAGTCCGTACATACGCACGAGCGACAATATCATTCTTTTGATATTAAAATAATATATAATTGGATTTTATATCATATATACAGAATCATTATCATGTAATATTTATTATTTACATGAGTTACACATCATTATTATACCCATCCAAATAATAATATATTGAATAACAATTACACCACGACGTGGAGACGGTAAGCCGTACGTACGCACGTATGGTGACATGTTATTCAAAGGATGGATAGAATACTGAATATGGTTGTACCATATTTATAATAACATCACAGTATATATATGATACTGGAGTTATTATTTTATAATGGTAATAACAAAGAAAGAAGAAGTGGAAGAAGAAAGGAACTTAAAAAGGGGTGGTGAAAACATTACCTCTTCTTCGGGTTCTTCCTTTTGATTTGATAAAAAGGGCTCCTTAGGTTGGCTTTCTGATCAAACTAAGGCCTCTAGGTTGTAGTGAGGGAAGTTGAGAGAGTATTTGGGAAGAGTTTGGCCGAACCAAAAGGCTTTGAAGGCGTGAAGAAATGAGAAGGAGGAGTGCCTTTTTATAAGAGGGGTGAGGGGCACCTTCGGAAAAACTAGTAATATTAATTTATAATAAATTCATATTCAGTTTATAATTGATCAAAAGTTGACTATTCAAAGGTTAAGGTGGGGATAGGTCGAAAACCACTCAACCAATAGAATTTATACAGGTTTGGGTACTTATATTAACCTTATCTTTAAGTATTAACTCTAAGTTAATTAGTTTCACTTTTACAATGTCTCTTTGTATTTTTATATAATATGGTTAATAAACTTACTATATACATCCAATCGACCCCCAAGTGGTCCATTAATGATGCAAATATCATTATATAAGTCTCTTGGCCGAACCTTATATTTTTAGGAATTTAATATCAATTAATAATATAATATTTGTTTTAAGAACTCTTTTATGTCAATTTTGACACTATTCAATAGTTGATTTTTTTGAAACTCATAACAGATTGATTACTTCGAAAAAAGTCCATTAAATAAATTCTAATATATCATATTATCCTAGAAAATTAGTTTAATTAATTAAAAGTTTCATATTATATTTATTTGAGTATTTATAATATCAATTATTTTAATTTTTCACTATTATAGTAATTACTGCATCATCATTGTGTCATAAATAAAATAAATTATTGAATGTCTAAAAATTATAAGAAAAATATCATTATGTACGAAATCTTTTTATCTTTTTAATGAATATTTAGAATCGAAAATCCAACATATATAACCCTATGTAAAAATTGTTTTGCTAAAAGATATATGCTTGTGTCATTTTTGTATTCATTTTAACTTAATTAAAATAAAGTGTCATTATCACTTACAAGTGGATCCATGGGGTCCCAAAATCGCCCCAAAGATGCCCATGGTCGACTATGTATCGACCAATAGGGTTAAGACACGTTTTTGGGTAATTTAGTATTATTATAATATTATTGTTTAACCCTTATTTACCAGATTTACCCTTAACCATGGTAAATAAAATATTTACCGCAGTAATTATTCAAAATGTCTAAAAGTAAAAGTTACCTATTTACAAAATTTGAACATCCTGATTCCAAATATGGAATCCATTTTCCTAAATTCAAAACACAGAAGTGGCAGAAATTAATTTAAAATTAATTCCCGCTGTCAAAACAAAAAGCGTGTTTTTAAGAGATAATAACTATGAAAAGATTGACACTTGTTTATGTTCGGTTTAATTGTAAAATTATGTCCAATGACCAAAATTATATTAAATGGAAAAAATATATTCTAAATATACTTTAAAACTACTAAAATTCATAATTTATCACTATTAATTATTTTGATTAAAAAAGTTGTTTTTAATTAAAATTTAGTAATTTTCACTATTCATCAAAATATGAAAGTTATCCGAAAAGTACCAAAATTTCACCTTAGGCTAAATTAGATATTATGAATCCAAAAATGAAGTCCATTTTGAAATATAAAATATATATAATTTTAAAAAAGTAGGTATTACTATTCATAACGGCTAGTTTTATCGGTTGTGGTGTGTGTTAAAACTCGAAGTTGCGTACAACACACGCTACTGTTTTATTCAAAGGAAAGCATACCGTGGAAGCTTGGGATGTTTCATTTTAAATTTTTTTGATGTCTCCATTTAGTCAAAAAGTTTAAAATGTTGTATTTAAAAAGTCTTCACTATTAAAAGTTGATAAAAGTGCAATACTGAAAATGAATCTGTTCTTGCATTATGACTAAGAAACTTATAATATGGATTCTAAAATTAAAAGGATTATATAAAGTGTAAAATTTAGTTAATACTATTCATGACCTCTTTTAATGGCTTTTTTTTGTAAGTCAAGGTGTGATTGAACTCGGTGTTGCGTGTAGTGCAAGTTATTGAATTATTTTGAAGAAATAACACACTATGAAATCTTGGGGTGTTACAAGAAGGTGTCAAAAACATATAATCCTTGAAAGAAAAATGAGTTTCATAAACATCATTACATCAAAACATGATCAATTTAGATAAATAATATGAGTGGAAGCATTGAATAATTTTCCCCATAAATGCATGGTAAATACTATTAGATGTTATCTTATAATGGATATAAGTTTGAAATGTCTTATAGAAACATTTCATGATGAAAATATCCTTTCTTCTTTGAATTTTTGTTGTAACATAAAACCTATTGAAAAATATTTTCATTAATAATATATTTTAAAACATATAAAGGTAGCATAAGAAACAATAAAAAAAACTAAAATCATTTTTCCATGAAAATGATCTTCAGGTATTTTTTTAAATCATTTTTGAAAACATTCTTGAAAAAATAGACTTTTATTACAATAGATTTCTGACCGAAGAGAGAGATGGTAAGATTTCACTAAAAAAATTGTTTTTTGAATCAAAGAGTGGGAAATGTTACCCAAAATTAGGATATTATGAATAAATAATGACAAATAAAATAATGAATTGAGATATTTCATCAAAGGAAGCAAAAACATAATCAATCGAGATAATTTATAAGATTGTCTCAATAAACTCTTATAACTAGGTTAACTCGGATCATACTCTACATGTATGAAAAGGAAATTTCATGATGCTTAAAATATCATGAAAACAATAATATTTGTGATATAACATGTACAATGTAAGTATATACACCTTGAAAAAGATTTTACATGTATAACAAAACATGAGTCTCAAAGAATGAAAATTGAGATAAAACTATTTTACTGATTTGGTAACTTTTTAATGATAAACCCCATGAATAAAGGACCATAAAATGGATATGTTAATAAAACTATATTTATGTATAATTTAAATATAATTTATTCATGGGTAGTATATACACCACACAAAAGGAAAGAGTGGTGAACATAACATGAATCTTCCAGAAATTAAAAGTGAGATGAAATTCCCCTTACCTTGTGTCTTGACTCTTTCCGTACTTATACAATATTCCAATATATTAAATATATTTTCACTATAAATATTTTATAGAAACATATTTTTTTACAAAAATAACAAATATTGTGTGATTTTGACTTTATATTACCCATTTTTTAATGATCCTATGTTAAGGTTTCACTTCGGGAAATCATTTGCTTTCAACTTTACATGTGTCTTAATTATTTATAACCTTAGTCCTTAAACGTATATAATTATTCTAGAATTTATAATTGAAAAAAAAATCCAGAATATATTTTATATTTATATTATAATATTTAATTTCATAATGAAGTATGAAATGGAATACACTGTTCATGGAGACGATTTTTCATTCGTAAGCATGAAGGTTGTTTCCATTTATATTGTTGTTTTGAAAGAAAGTATTTCAATGACATATGTACATATTTTAACGAAAATATATGTATAATTATTCCATTTTAATTAATATATCATATATATAACATAAGTTCTTTAAACACGTCCTTAATTCATTCTATATGGTGTGTGAACGAGTCACATCGCTTTGAGGGGGAAATAGTCCAAAATTCCTCAAATGTTATTATTGTATTAACACCAAATTAATGATGAAAATATTCTTGTTAAAAAAGGAATATAGAAGTTAAATAAATAATAGATATAATATATTACATATAGAAATAGATTTTCCATCATAAGGTCCACCATTATGTTTAGTAAAGGAGAAATGAGCAATCATCGGTTCGTGAGGCAGTAGTACACCGTTCAAAGGAAAAATATGTTCTACATCCATTAGATGGAGGTGTGTGTATGTGTAGGTTAAAACATTACATTAAAAAACTAGTATATGAAAAATAAATTTTTTCATAGAATAATTAAAAAATGTTAATGGAGGGATTGATAAAAGAATGAAAGGAGAGGATCTTGAAAGAAGACGTCACCTCTAAATTAGGTAACTCTTTTTGATTTGTTTCAAAAGGGTTCATTGATAGGGGTTCTACCCCAAGGTAGTCTTAAAAGTATAAGTTGTCATGGTTAAGAGTTATTTTGGGAAGGTAATGGTCTAACTTAAGGTGATTAAGAGGTTTGAGGGATGGGTATAGGTGGTTTAATTTCATTGGGAAGTAAATTTATTCATGTGGAATGTTTATAAAGAAATTAGGTGTGCACATGTTCTTACCAAAAAAGTCATACCGTACCAAAAACACTAAAATAAAGAAGTTTTATGGCCGAAATATGGACATATAACTATTTTCAGACATGTTTTTAGGTCATTTGGACTCTTAATATCATTGTTTAGTCCTAAATTATGGTTAATTTTGTCTTTATTGTTGTGATTAATTTTAATCACTTTTACAAATACTTTTAGTCAAAAAAATTCAGATGGTATTATTAAAATATAAAAATTAGATGGAATAAAATGGTGTATATTGGATTTTTTAAATTTTAATAATGAAAGCATCAAAATTATTATTAGCGCTAAACCCATAGATAAGACGAAATAATATGGTTTTAAAGTATAAAAATGTTCAAAGGTTTCTTAATATTTTATATTCAGTTTCAAAGTGATATTTATCTTACTAACCTTCAATTTTTTATTATATGTAAATTTATATAATGTGACATTAAAAAATATTTATTATATTATTTAACATTAATATTTAATTTGAAAAAAAAATTCTATTTTTAACTGAAAAGTAGTATTTTTAACTATTCATCAAAAAATTATGTTGCTTAGAAAAATACCAGAAATTCACTCTAATATATTTTTTATGTTATGAATTTAAAAATGAATTTTGTTTTTCCATGTTAAATTTCATAATGTTTTTAGAATAAATTTCATTACTATAAGCAATTCATTCGAGAAAATAATCTTATTAAACATAAAAAGGACATTACCAAAAATCATATCTTTTATTTTCAATATGATTTATTTATATAAAACAATTATAAACAATATATAAAAAGAAATTATTAGTATTCATATTACTCTGTCTAACTGCTTGATTATAATCATCTTATTTAAAAAATTAAAAATAGTAAAAAGTGATATTTCCTAGAAACTCAGTGTTGCCTGTATCGTACGCCAACTCAATGTTGTGTGCATCGTATATTGAGTTAGTGATATGCCGAATGTACTCCAATTTCGTGGTTCCAATAAAAGGAATCTATGGGTTAGTTCATTTTAATATATAAATTAAGATTAAAATTTACTAAAACAATTTGTACATAAAAACTCAGGGTCTTACAATAGTGGTTCCAAAATGACATGGATTTTATGACAATGAATATATGGAATTATTATAATCATAAAATAAACTATTTATTGGATTTGATATCATTTAAAACCACAACTTTTGGATTAACCCCCTAGTTAATTGATTTTATCATTAACTATGGTAATGACTTTTTTAATATTGAACTTTTTGATTTTTCTTATACATTGAAAATTATCCCTTAAATGTTAAAAGGATGAAATTTTATACCATTTATCATCCTAATTTTACTTTTAATATATTTTATAGATTTTATAAAATTTAATAAAATATTGTGTAATATAAGATATCACTATTGTCATTTTGAAATTATTCATTTAAAATTACTTTGAAAACAATATTAAAATAATTGAATTAGAATATAACACATTAACATATCCAAAACATGTTATATTTGTCTAAAATAATTGTGTATCACAATAATTCATTGAAATTAAATTAAGTATAATATGTTTAAAATAAATTATTTAATTATTCCATTAATTGAATGAATACTATATTGGTTCTGTGTAAGAATATAGCAGAAATATTTTTTCATATAATATTACATATAAAATACCATGATAAAAAATAATTTGCCTTTGAAATAACTCTTTTATTTTATTACATAGCCTCTTTTTATCCCAATTTCAAAATATTAGATATAATATAACAAGGAGAATGACATTTTTACTTTTCCTTATATAAAATAACATAGAGGTCCAAATAAAAGAAATATGAAACCAATTTTCCTAATTTAATAAAATATGATAGAAATGGATTGACTACCCTCATAAAATAAGATAAAGATAGGTTTTAGTGTTATGTTTTAGTCCTTATCATATAATTTTTATCCTTAATTACTCAATTTATCCTTCTTTTGATGAAATAATTTTAGTATATTTGTAATTTATAATGGAAAAAAATAATAGGTAAATTTTAAAAAAAATTGGACACCCAATGTTGAAATATATTAAAACATAAAATAGACAAAAAACAACATTTCAGAAAAATGCATGTTAATTATAAAAATGATTTTATAATAAACTGAAAGAAAAAATCGATTCCAAAGGATATAGTTAGATTATTTTAAACCAAAGGGAACTAGTAGAATCATAAAACTGAAACAAAATGCATTTTTACTTCAGAACTAATTTAAACTAAAATACAGTTTTCAATAATATTTCATATTTTGCACTATTCATTGAAAACTCAAACATTTAAAAAAAATATAAAAATTTTAGCATAAATGTTTTTTGAATTAATGATTTCAAGAAATATATAATTTTATTCATGTAAATTTTTTGAAACATCCGTTTATTAATTATAATATTTTCTACAAAAATAAATAAATACCATTGTGTAAAAAATTTTATTTTGATGTATAAAATTACTTTACTAAAAATTGAGAGATTATTTACTAACCAATTATCAATAAATTTATATTCAGTAAGACAATTATAAATATGTATATAATGTTTTTATAAATAAGTTAATCCAATTTATTCCCCACAAATTTAATAGATAGGTTATAACTGTCATATATAAAAAAAATATTATTTCATGCTTCAATGTGGCTCAATTTTTCTTGTCGTATATGCTATTAAATATTGTTTTTTTTAAATTATCAGGTATTTACACAAGTACATGTCTCTAGTTTGTTATAATTAATCCAGAAATGTATTTAATTTACCATATCCAATCAAAGGTGTCCCATAGGATCTAATGTACTCATTAGTATTAGCGATTTTCATAGTGATTTGGATAATCAAAGTATGATGTATGATATATGGGAAGATAATATTCAAAATGTAATTGGACAACTCTAGATCCTAACTAACATGGATGGGATATTAGAAAAACATTATAGCAGATTCAATGTTAATGATATTTTATGAATGGATTTGAGATATATTGTTCAAATGTCCCTACATATCCTAAAATAATTAGAATAAAGACAAATATAATTCATGGATGAATATATTTTTTTATTATACAGTTTAAAATAGAATGAATTGATGTTATTAGGGATACCATAATCTCGGTGAGGGTTATATGGTTTTGTAATTTAGGATTGGGAGTAGAATGAGAGGTTTGGGAATCACTACTTATCATGTAATAATAGGAATTAGTTATTTCATAGTTTTTATAAATTGCACTAGAATTATTATCCTAATATAAGGTTAATTGGGGAACCCATGATTGAATATAGAAAACCAAGTGTTATGATAGATGGTGGAAAAGGTATGAAAATTTAATTTGATTCTAGATCGAAATTTAGAAACATGGTCATCACAATGAATTCTATAATGTTAGGAATCAAGATACATGATTTTTGGGAGAAAAGGTCATTGTATTAATTTAAATATTGCATAGTCTAAATGATATTTTTTTCCCTATGTAGAGTTATTAATGTAAAACCAAATATGAATTGAGGTCATACACCAAGATAGAATATTGAATTGAAGAGGAATAATTTTGATACTGTGACCATGATAGGTTACTAGGTTATCACTATATATCCTATAAAGATAGGAATAAATCCACATGTTGCTCTTAAATAAGAGGTATTTTCACAATTCTATCTCACATATATGAGAAAAAATAGGTAATCCCAACACAAGGATTCATGAGAAATAACAATATGATTTTAAAAAGCGAGAAGGACTGGGATGGAAAGGCGTATTGGGTTAAATGTGTTTTGAATTTGGGCCTATCACAACCATTCTGGACATCATACGTTTTGAAAGGGAAACTCATTCATGTCACACATAGTTCATATAAATGGTGTAGTATTGATCATAGTATAGGATTATGGATAGGTAGATCCATATACCATGACTCTAATATTGATTAAACTCTCATGTATAAAAATAAGGTTACCATAAATTGAGCAGTCTAGGTAGTATAAGGGTCATGTGGGGTGAACATGGTTTTTGTTTGTTGAACATCATGAAACAAGGATGATATGTTTTAAAAATTAAATTAAATCAACATGAAATTGGGTTTCATGGTGATATTTTTCTTCAAGATATCCCAATAAATATATCCCCTTTAATTATTTTGGTATAGTGGTAATTATGGATTTCTCGTGATGAGGTTGCAGATTATGTTCCAAACTATTGATTGTGTTAATTTGATTTTATAGAGGATAAAACAATTAGTGTTTAAAATAAGTATAAATCAAATATAAACTAAAATTTATTATTTTATAATTTATTTAGGGATTTAAATTAGAAATCATATCAAGAATTGACTAGAAATAAAATATTTCAGACAATAATAGTGAACAAGATTCGGCCCTTTGTATAATCCTCTTATCCCGGTCAAAATATATTACCTAGTTGAATTCCTAAATGGTCAATTAAATACCTCAATGTAAACACCTCTATATTCTTAAAAACCAGATCAAAACTGAAATATTCGTATTAATCCCCATATTAAGGTGATTAAATTACCCAAAGACAACCAAGTAACTAAAACATATTGAACACAATGAGATAAAATGTGAGACCTCACTTAATATGTTTAAATAACAAGAAAAATAATTTCAAATTTATAATTTCAAAAATAATCAAAAAAAATATAGATAAATTAATTATTTATAAATAAAACACCATCCTTCATTAAAAAATATAGTTACCTATGAAACTAAATAGGATTATAGTGATGTGAAAATTTCAAAAGGAAAGAGTCATCATATCCCCACTACCCAAAACCTTTAGATAGTTTAACCCAAAATGGATAGATTATCTTTATGATAACTTATATTCTCCATTTAATAACCTCCTATAAGTATTCCATACTATACAATCATGACCTCTCTCACCCCTGAATGGAAGTTGAGATAAGTATTTAAAAAAGAAGAGTTGAGGTGGATTTCTATCTCATTTTGTACCCCGATTTGGAGTGAATTTTTGTCCTAATAGATGGAATAACCTCTAAAGATCTTAATATATACCATTTTAAACTACATGGATTTTCTCCCCCAAATTTAATGGTCTATTGGATACATGTAGAAAATGTCACGTTTGAATTTCAAATGTAAACAGTTCTATACAAACCTACAATTCAATTCGTTCCACTTTATTAATTCCCAGAACCATCGTAATGATTTAGTAATTAAGAGATATATTATGGAGATATTATCTACCAATTTATATTTCATTGTTAATTAGAATCAACTCAATTTGATTTTCTTATATCGATTTATTCCCTAATTAATCAAGGTTGGTGAATTCATTCCAGCCAATGCTTTTAAAATTTTCATGAATTATTTTGGCCTCATATTGCTCAATTTTGTACCACGTCTATTGGAATGAAATGAAGAAATATAAAAATAGATTCCAAAAAAATAAAATTTTTAATTTTTATTATTTTAGAACTAATTTATAATAAAAAGATGAAAACTAAAATGTAACAATTCAAAATAATTTTTTTCCATTTTCCTAATAATTCCAAAAACATTCGGAAAAATAAAAAAGAATCAATTTCACTTAATATAAAAACATACTGAGAATTAAATATTTTAGTTTTAAGAAAAATAAATCAAACTATTATCTCTATCGTTGTTCCTTGAATTATAGGTTTATACGACATGGACCAATGTGTCTTATAGTATAAATCCGTATGACTAAGACCTTGTATCTTTAGTTTATGGTCATATAACTAGGACCAGGTGTTGTAAAACATAGAATAATATTGAAAAGATTTTTTGGAACCCAAAATAGAGATATGATAAGTATTTCACAATAATCCTTACATTGGTGGAAGTTGTGTGACGCTCTCTATCCATTATGATCAGTTAACAAGCTTCCCTATTAGGGCTTATATAAAATATAATATACTTAACACTTATATATGTTTTAAGGAATATTTACAAATATAATTCTTTCTATCTAGTCTAATACTAGTACCCCTCGGAAGATTGAGTGGATGAAATGTTTTTTGATTAATTATGTGAAATATTTGATCAATTTAGGGACTGTTCATTTGGTGTATCCTTTTCTCAATGAGTCATTATGAATCATTAAGAATAATCACAGCCTTTTGATATTATTACATTTGAATTTAAATGTAAATTTGATGTATGGGAAATATAAAATTATTGAGAAAGACTACCTCGGTCTCATGTAATAGAAATATTGGGATTCCTATATGGATGTATCTTTCATGCTGTGATAATTACACAAAGAATGAATAAGATTATTTGACCCAAACATATTATCCTTATCCATTATATTCTAAAGAATATTATATATATTTTTATTGAAGTAATATTTTAGTAAATTTTTATCTACCTAATATTTGGTTGAATGATTAGACCCAGTATTGTTCACCTAGTATGGATTTTTACTACTCAGAGTCACATAAGTTAGTCCCTCTATCAAATTGGGTTTTATAATGGATTATAAACATTTAAATAATATTTTAATCCAAAAACTTCATTATAAATTTTGAATCTCTATTCTTTTGGCGTTTAACATCAACTCATTTATTAAATATGTTTTTAGGAATAACAATGAAATTCAACTTCTTGATTATTGATGGAATTCTTGGATCTTTTAAATCTATTCCATATATAATGCGTGAAAAATATTATATAGTAGTTTATAATAAATTTGATTGTTTATGAATGGATGTTTTATGAATTGGACTTGCATTGAAGTTATTATCAAATTCCATGAACTCCTACAACTTCAATGGCCAAAAATATCCAAGTCAATTAATTTGGAGGGAAATAATAGCCCTTGATAAAGAGATTCATTATAATAAACAAGTATTTATTGAAACAAATGAAGATATATCTTCTTTATATACACCTAAAATGTACCCTATAAAATCCTCATTTTTAATGGATATTATGAGATCTTCAGTTATCATAAGGTATAAAATTGTTTGCTCATCATCAGATTGGGTCATTCTTGGATTAATCTTATGAGAGGAAACTATTTTGAAGATAGTCTATTATGGAATAAATCTATCCAGGTTTTTTGTTAGTCTATAATGATAAGGAATCTCCTGACCATTACTGTAATAAATTTCCTTTATCTCCATCACATTATTTCAAATAAATGGAGATACCATATTAAAAAGTGAAATTACAATCACCTTCTCATATGGATATGTATTTTTGGTGAAATATAAATGTTTTATAATAGAATAATTTTTAAAATAATAATATCATGAAATATATGACAGTTTCATATTTTAAGGAAAATGTGACATTCATATATGGTTGAGGAGGGGTATACTTTCTTCATTCTTGATGGAATAGTTCCCACTACATTTCACGAACACCAACTTTAAATTATCCTGAAATTTAATTGAGTAATATATATCTATAGAGATCCATCAGTACCAATGAAAATAGTTAGGAATTATAACTCATTGATGGGACAACCTTATGATGTGAGGAAAGAAGAGGGTATGTATTTATTTTTGAGGAAGTGGACACAGTCCCAAAGCTATACCTGTTGATTCATGGGTTATATTTCATTCTCCTATTTGGTAATTATGAAGAATTATTAATATACCTTTACCTTGTATGGGAAGATTCATGGTAGGAGATAAATTCTTCATTGACATGTTCCATTTCCAATATTAATTCATCTGGGATAGGATGTTCTGTAAGGAAATCTAATAGCACTTTTCCCTTGAACTCCATATAGGATAAAAATAAGGCATCTAATTGTTGTTGGATAACAAAACACCTTGATAATAATCCTATATAAATGGCGAGAAAAGGTATATATTTTAGTATATATATATGATAATTTTGGTGGAACTCTTGATGTTTTAGATAATGATGAAGTTTCTGTACAACAAATATTGGTGTGAAGAAGATCTTTCTTATATCATTGTATCATGTATCATTTTCCAACATTTTTTACAAATGCTATGTAGACTATTCTAATTACCTACATTATTATCCAAGGAAGGGGGTGGGTCCAGGTGACCAATCAATAGTTTGGACATAGAGTATATAGATATTTTCTTCTATTATTGGTATCAACACTGATGAATCACGAAGATAATTCTTGAAGTCATTTAAGGCCTTCTAAAAAATTTATCCCATTGTTAATTTTCCACTTTATTCATAAGTTTTGTAAAGGGAATGAATTTTACATCAAGATACTAATATAGTCAAGACACTATTAAAGTTCTCTCCACTACAATTGATTTTAAATAGGTGTAGTGTTTTATATTTGATAGCATTTCTCATGAGAAAATTCATTATCATTATGAAATACCACAAAGCTGAGGAACATCCTTGATTACAACTTGATGGAATAATACAAGTGGTTAATTTTTAGTATATACTGTAATATCATATTTTAAATATAATAATGGTGAGTATAATGATCAACTTATCAATGATATTTAACAATTATATTTTCTACATGTAATTATGTTATTTTACCTATAAAAGACATAAATACATAGTGAATAACACATTGGTAAGTTGTATCATCATTCCTCATGATAAATGTAATTACCTAGAATAAGTATACCACTTAGGTTTCTTGAAACTGTTATATTATTTTTCCTTGACTTCAATCCAAGTCTTATAGTTACTGTAATATATATCCATGAATGAGAGGGATAAAAAAATTATTGTTTCGTTAATAAGAAGATCCATAATAAAATGTAGGAAATAATCCATTATAATTAGGTAGTTCAAATAATTGATGTCAATGAAAACATATATTTTTAAATTATTTTTCTAAATATGGGATAAAATATTAACCACATTCTGAGTATTGAAACTTTCAGATGATGTTTTCTATGATCAACATATCAGCTTCATCTTCCACCTTTGAATATGATTTTCAAGTGTTTTTATTACCACATACTTATAACCATGGTCGGTCTTTGTTAAAACTAAGTGATTGGTGGATACATGGGGTTGTAATATTGGAATATATATGTAACTCAATGGAAACACATCTAATATATCATAAGGGAAGAAATGTGTTCTTTTTTCACTTGAACGGTCGTGGTTATACATATTATTGTTGTTCAAAGGTCTTATTAGGTTCACAAATTCCCCTATAAATGTTCATAAACAATTGTTGATAGATATTTTCAAATGTTAGACGAGTATCCTTGATCTTTCCACTTCTTATTTATTATTATTTGATGATTTAATCACTCTTTCAGATCGAGGGGACAACATAAAAATATTGTTTTTTCCATAAGGATCACACCAATCTAGGTAGTGTAAGTATTTTTTGGCGATACTATGATCATATGAATAGAATTTATTGTGTTAAAACCCCATGTTACTCTTTGAGGGTTCACATCTATCTAGTTAAATAGTCCTTTCCACATTAATTGAATTTTTCTCAAAACCTTATTCATGTATTGAAGCTCAATTATAAGATTGATTTTCATAGTCTACATTGGAATCACTACCTATATTAAATATAGGTTTATCAATAAAAATATCTACTTGATTATCATTGGTTATAAAGGATATAAAATGGTTCATGTCATTGGAAACAATTATCAGATCACTATCCATTTCCCTAACACTTTCTTTATTATGGTTGATGGGTAACATAAAATATTTTCCCATCCCAATTGATAGATTTATTTGGGTGGCTTCCAGGCTATTAAGGGATATAATTTTTGTTATGTTATTCCACACTAGTTGTTTCATATATCTTATATAATAGGGTATGACAATATAATAATATTTAAATGATTTGAAAAGGAGATATTACCATTGCATATGAAAATACTCACATAGTTAGTATTTTTAGAATTTCTAATACAATGATAGATTCTTCATGCATATGAAGCCATATAATTACCAACAATACAATGAAATTTGTTTCATGGATAAACGATATTAAACATAGTCATAAATGAGGTCTCTAAATTCGGTCCTCATTTTGATCATCTCAAGGACTCATCACTCTTGTCGTACCCTTGGATTTCCATGATGGAAGGAGACAAGTAAGATTCACTATAGCTAAAATTATGGATGGTCTAAATAAAAATGTGTTTTATTCCAGAATCATTTACAATTAGTGTTCAGTGGATTGTAATAACATGATTATTTCTAGAAATATATAATGTTATGATATTTTATTTCACTATAGTTTCTAAATCATGTTTAGTTAACCAAATAACCATGTGACACATAATGGAGCCCATTTCTATAGGATATTTCTCCAATAAAACCAATTCAGTTTCAAAATCATACGATCATGATAAAAATATGTAACTGCTTAATTTGGATGATTATATAGGTAATGGGAACATAAAATTTAAATACATGTAAGTATGACTGAAATATTCTTTAAGATATCATACTTCTATTTTAGAGGCTTATACTTGTTACAATGTGGGTTTTCATGATCTTGGGGTTTAAAAGATGGACACCTACCATAATTAGAATTAGGGGGATCTTTATTGATTGAAAATCTGGATGAGTTGGCCTTCATGAGTCTTGAAATTTATCAGAGGACTAGTTTCCTTATAAGATATCCTCCAATATTATTTGATAATAATGGTACCTTGAATACTATATAATATGATTACCCTCCAATTTATATCATTTATGATCTTTTATTTGAGTCTCAGTTTCATGTGTAATCTCAGTGGGAATGATACGTGAACATTTTGGTCCACCGTTTTCTCTTATTTTTCATCCTCTACATCCGCCTCTATTAGTAGTTGTTACAAGTTATTATTAATAAGATACCTCTTAATTATAAAAGCTGTAAATCAATTGGATAAAGTTGAGAAAAACAAATTTTATCTCCAATTTTCATTTAAATTCTATTTATTGGTGTGGTTCTCATTCTCTCAATGATGGATGAATAATATTTAGATGAGTCTGGACTGTTTTGGGGGCCTGTGAGGATCCTCTAAATTTTATTTTCCCAATAAAATTTTAATTTATCATCATATGGAAGGTTTTTAATGTGAACCAATTTACTTTGGATTTACAAGGGGAAACTGGGTTGTGAATAGTTAATTCAGTCACTCCTAAATGATGGTGTGTGTATATTTGGTCAATTTTCCAATAAATTAATTATTAAATTTCCTATGTGCTTCTAAATAGGGATTTCTACCACTCTATCTTTTCCCATAGTGGATTATTAGAGATATTATACATATGATTTATAGGATTAACTAACATAACATTTCCAGTTTTATCATATCCTAGAGAAATTCTTCAATGGTTAAGATTTTTTGAATTATGTGTCCAAACATTAGTTTTTAAGTGTAGTAATTGATATGACCCTTCCTACCAACATCATTTGATATTTTGAATTCAAGAAGTGAATCTCTGTTTTTCCCTATTGTGGAAATGGAATACATGAGGACTTATTATTGTTAAAATTAATTAATATTATTATTCATATTATTAATGTTTCATAAATTTCTCTCATTATTTGTAACCTAGTGAGGGTCTGGATATTATCATTTCTCAAAAGAAGGAAAATTATTATTGTTATAAACATAAGTGGCTTGATCTAGAATAACAACTAGTTTGAGAGTGATGGTCATGGTATTTACCTTTTTAGATTTATTTCCCTACAAAAAAGATACTGATCAAGATTTATATTTGGAATTCTAATGGTGTATTCCAACCACTATTCTAATGTGGTAAATTCTCAAAATCATCCAAATGATTTAAAGGGATGATAATTGTTTTTACTCATCTTGTATATTTTCTATATATATCTATATAAAATCATATTATAAGTTATATGTATTCTATTAATAGGTTAAACCCTTCCATATTATAATAAAATACTAAACTATTTCATTTATGTGGAGCTTTCAATTTAAATGGTCCAGGATTCACATCCTCCTTAGTGTCGAAACTACATTTATAGAGGAACTAAAACTGATGATCTTCACAATTAGGAGAATAATTTATTTCCCAATTTTTATACTAGAAAATACTTGATCCTTGCAAATTGTGGATAAAACATCTGATATTCACTTCTTACTACAACTTATATATTCCTAACATAGGTTCACTTCAAGACTCGAAATGTGTAAAATGATATTATGCATCTCTATTTTCCTTTGAATTTTGAGAAGGATAAAATCCTAAATTTCAGTTGACTGGTATTCATGTTGACCCATTCAAGATATATATTTCATTCTTATTACACCACTAATTAAAATTCTCCCATAGTTTCCATTCATGTATAAAAAGATTTAAGCGATATTAGAAGGTCTTATGGTATTTTAATCAGATCCAATATCCAAATGAGGATATGTGGTAGAGCTTGATGGGGTTGAATTATTTTAACATATTCCTAAATAATATATTAAATGATCTTTGGACGTATTTCCTAAACAAGTTGCGGGTTATTTCTCTTATTAAGTAAACCCATGACAATCATCCTGTGTTAGGGATTTTGAGATTGGTTGTTTTGATATCGGGTTTTTAGATTTCTCTCATCTATCCCTAATGTTCATGTAAAATTCTCATGTTAAAATTGGTCAAATAGGGATGTTAGGGAGGCCATGACTTGATATTTTAACTCATTATGTATATTTCCTCTATTTATCTTGGTATTAATATGCCTCCATTTTTCTAACTGATCTCATTAATAGGAAATATTTTCCTTAGTTAAAAGAGTATCAACTCTTTTAGCTAATGGGTGGGATATAGATCTATCTAATCCTTACAACTTTTATTTGGTCGAATCACTCTAAGTGAGTGGTAGAAGGATGTTTGGTTGATCTCCAAAATCATGATTCCTTTGTTGAGGTTATTTTAGGATACCCTATTCCCTCACCTCGATGCAGACTATTTTATGATTAGATGTCTTCTCATAATTGTATTCAGTATCATTATCATGATACCTTTTTTCTATTTTTCTTACATCAATAATATATACTTATGAAAATAATGTTATAGGAATCGAATCAACATCCATAGAATAATTTTCTGGGGCTTCATTGGTGGTTGAGTAGAATTCAAGGGATGGATCACAATCCGCTTTCAATATTTCCTTACTGAATTATTTTTTGGGCATACAATCATATTGAATCTTCAATTCCCTCCCTCAAAACTCATATAAATATGAATAATATAATCTTTTAGGGATAATTATCTTTATATAATTTCTTTTAACATACATTTAATGCAATCTCAATAAATGGTCACTACTACAAAAACGGGCAAGGGAAGCGCCCCCTTATAGCAGTGCTAAGAAAAACTTGTGATAAAGGTTTCCCTGTATCAGCACTCAAATTTTAGCGCTAATACAGGTGTACTTTATAAGCTCTTTTCTAGCGCTGATAAAGGGCAGCATAATCAGTGCTAAAAAAGAACTGATAAAGATGCCATGTATCAGCGCTATAGTTTTAGCGCTGATCCATGGCCTCTTTATTAGCGCTAAAAATGCTCTGATAAAGAGGCCTTGCATCAGCGCTAAACTTTTAGCGCTGATCCAGGGTAACATATATTACCGCTAAATAAACGCTCATAAAACTACCCTTTATCAGTGTTAGAAAAGCGATGATAAAGACTCTCTGTATCGATGCTAAAATTTTATTGCTGATATAAGAATTATTTATCTGCACTTTTTTAGCACTAATAAAGTGTACAATTATCAGTGCTAAAAACGCACTGATAAAGGTTACCTTTATCAGTGCTAAAATGTTAGTGCTGATAAAGGTAGTCTTTATCTGCAATTTTTTAGCACTGATAAAACCATAGCCCATTTTTTTATAATGTTGGTCGCACAACGCCATAATTTTATCACAACCTAAATCTCTCGCGGTACTGGACCCCTGTGACTCCCCTCTGCTGCCCGCTGAGTTCTCGTTGTCAGTCCTCCACCACCCTCGATTCTCTTTGCATGTCCTCCGCCGCCCACAACGCCCATTTGGTTTCCCGTTCCTCTGCCGCCCACAACGCCCCTTCGGTTTTCCAGACCTCCACCACCCGCGATGCACGACTTCTTGTTGCCGAACCTCCACCGCCCTCGGTTCACATTGCCGGACCACTGCTACCCACAACTTCCTCTTTGGATTGTCGGACCGCCACCACCCACAATGCCCAGACCTCCCTTTAAGGCATGCTTTCCAAATATTTTTTTAATATTCTTCTTTTTGTTGGTTGAATCATTTATTTTGGTTAAATCTTTATGGTTATGGTGTTTAATTTCATCCTTATGGCCTTTACATAGTTTAGTTGGTGGCTTCATTCCGATTTTGTGAAGATATCAAGAAATAGGTATGTTGTTCAATTATTTGACATTGTTTTAGATGTTTAATATGATTTATTTAGTTTTAAAATGGTATTTTAAATTTTCTGGGTTGTGGGAAACATATTTTCCATTTTTGTTGTTTGCGTAAGGGTTTGATAATGACTTGACTATTGTAAATGGTTGTTTGTCATGTGTGTTTCTATTATTGGAAGTGTGATTTTATAAAATAGATATAATTTTATATAGTGGGTGGAAATGAGCACAATGGAATCCTAGTTATCTTGGTAGGTAGACTAGGTCTAGTATATTAGGTGAATTAGTCAGGCCGATGATTGGTCTTCTTAATAAGGATATACATAAAAAAACTAACTAAACATTCATGTGCTATGGATTATAGGCTCAAATAGGACCTTCATGTCTATGATATATGATCACCAAGAGTACGAGGATCCTAGGACCCTAGTAACCCTAATACCTTAGAGATTTTCTATAGTTCTCATACTATTCTTACCATTATCTTGTCACATTTACTATCTCTTTTATTTCAATGAATGTTTTATTTAAATTGCATATTCTTTTTTCTTAAAAAATAACATGTTAATGTTTATCATAATGTCATTACATGGAATCTATTTTTGTTGTGTCCTACTGGTATGTTGTCTCACACCTTATTTACACCCTCAGGTTTATATAGACCTTCTTCTGTTTTGCCCAGTTAAAGGAAAGGTTCCCTTGGTGGTGATGGTGCATATATGTGCTAGTATTTCCCCTTCTGGTGACTGTTATTGGTTGTGGAATGGGGATGATGACCCCCATGTTTCCTAGATGCTTGGTTGTATTGTTGGTTCCATAACCTTTTTTTTGTTATTTTGGTTTTGGTTGAAATTTTTAAATGATTATCCCCTATTGCAGTGTCATCTTTTGGTCTATTATATTGTGAAATTTGGTTATGATATGGTGTTTGATTATTATGTAATATTTATGGTTTTTTTACATGAAAAAACCATTCCCAAAGGTGTTACTCAATTCCTAGGCACTAGTAACCACCCATGGGGATTGGTAATTTCCTTTGGACCTTCCCACGAGTTGGGTCAGGTGTCAAGTGGGATGGTAACCTGGCCTAGTTCATGACAAGAAGTTGACACCATAGCATGGTTGTCTAGATCCTTTCTATACCGTGTCTTTGGGAGGTTGCAGCGTGGTATCTTTTTTTATAGTCTTAAAATCCATGAGCCCCATTTTATATTCTTTTTTCTCCTACACTACTCTAAGTTGAAATCTTGATTCTTTATGGATTACAAGAGACATTTTAACTCCTCTAAAATCCCTTCTTCTCGTATAGAAGCTCCAGTGGATGCGTTTGGTTTCTCTCTGATAAGGGGTCTTTCATCGATTGTAAATCCTATATCTCTTCTTATATCATCTTTATAGAGTGATAGATAATAATATTTTTAGTGAATCTAGTATTATTTTTTATGAATCTTGATTATAGGTTAGAATACTTGATCTCCTTATATGGAAGTGGATCTCTTGTACTATATTTGGAAGTATGTTTTGTGTACTTGAACCATAAATACTAATATTTGAGATTCAAATAGGATGAAGATGAATAAAGATTGGATTGATGCTAATCGTTTAACAATAGAGTACGAGATTGGAGTGAAAGAGTTCATCATATTTACAAATGATCATGAAAAGGATCCTTCTTAAATCCTTTGTCCGTTTTTATGTTGTTTTTATTCTATACTACTTACTCCAGACGAGTTTTAAGAACATTTGATATGTCACGGAATAGATCGGAGTTATAAATGTTGGAATAATCATGGAGAAAAAGAGAATATAGCTACTGGCTGGGAGAAAACTGCATTTTATGGATTGTCTGATTTGAATACAAATATAGATAATGAAGAAGACCGTTTGGAGGATGTGATTACAGATGTCAATGATGATGATGATCGTATTGAGGAAATGACAAAGACAATACAAGATGAACTTCGTGATTACCCAACATTTTTATAGAAGTTAAAGAGTTGTGCAAAGACACCATTTTATGTGGCTTGCATTAAGTATACAACATTGTCAGCTGTACTGTAGTTGTATAAATTGAAATCAGAAAACGAATGGAGTGATTTCAGTTTTACAGAACTACTTACTCTCTTGAATGACATGCTCCCGGAAGATAATGAGCTCCCAAGACGGACATATGAAGGTAGAGGAATGCTACGCTCAATGGGAATGATTTTTGAAAGAATACTTGCCTACCCGAAAGACTGTATATTGTTTCGCAAGGAGAAAAAATCACTTACAGAATGCCCAAAGTGTGGTGCTTCTCGATACAAGAAATATAAATCCAATCCTACGAAAGTTGTATGTTACTTTACAATCATTCCAAGGTTTAGGCGTCTATATGGAAGTGAATAAAATTCAAGAAAATTGTCGTGGCATGTAGATAAAAGAAATAAAGATGGGTTATTACGTCATCCGGCGGACTCTCCTCAATGAAAGAAAATTGATCATGAGTATCCTGAATTTGGAAAAGTGCCAAGAAACCTTCATCTTGCATTATCTACTAATGGAGTGAATCCTTTTGGTTTTCAAACCAGCACTCATAGTACATGGCGTGTTATGTTGGTAAATTATAACTTTCCACCCTGGTTATGCATGAAGCGGAAATTCATCATGTTATCTATGCTTAGATCAGGACCAAAACAACCAGGTAATGATATTGATGTTTATCAGGCTCCTTTGATCGAGCATTAGAAGTTATTGGTGGACTCAGGTGTAATGTTGTATGATGCTTATAAAAGTGAATACATCACATTGAGTGTGATGTTGTGTGGGACAATAAATTATTTCCCTACTTATGGAAATTTTTCAGGCTATAGATTAAAGGAACTCAAGGGTGTCCCATGTGCGAAGAAGATACATAATCAATTAGGTTGAAACATTCATAGAAATCAATGTTTCTAGGACATCGTAGAATTATACCTCATCGGCATAAGTACCGATCTTGGATGACATCATTCATTGGATGTTCAGGAAAACACGCAACACCGTCTCCACTAACAGGCGATCAGCTGTTTGATAAAGTAAAAGATCTGAACACTATTTTTGGTAAACCATTTTCGAAAAACCTTATGAAAATCGGTTGGAAAAAGAGATCAGTTTTTTTGAATTACCATACTGGAATTGTTTGTACGTCAGAAATTTTCTTGATGTGATGCATGTGGAAGAAAATGTATGTGAGAGTTTTATCAGAACGTTGCTAAATGCGCCTAGCAAAACAAAATATAGAATTATGGAAAGGTTTTACAAGGTTGACATGGGAATACGAGAAGAGTTGGATCCTGTGAAGGGTGAAAATCAAATGTTTCTTTTTCCATCTTCTTATACACTTTCTAGGGCAGAGAGATATTAGTTTTGCAACTTCTTCAATGATATAAGGTTCCAGAGGGGTACTCATCAAATATCATGAACATTGTGTCAATGAATGATTTGAAGTTAAAAGGTTTGAAATCACACGATTTCCATGTTTTGATGCAAGATCTAATTCCTATAGCTTTACGTTTCATGTTTTCCAAGAATATTCGTCATACGTTAACCAAACTTTGTTTCTTTTTTAAAGCTATATGTAGCAAAGTTTTAGACCCTGGGAAATTGTCAGCTTTGGAAAAAGAAATTTTCATCATATTATATGAATTAGAAATGTTATTTCCACCAACATTCTTTGATATGATGGTTCCTTTAATGATTCACTTGGTGAGATAGATTCGACTTTGTGGTCATGTGCACTATAGACGGATGTATCCTGTTGAACGATATATGAAGATTTTGAAAGGTTATGTCAAAAATAGAAGTCAACTAGAGGGTTGTATAGTGGAGCGATATATTGTTGAGGAAGAAATTGAATAATGTACTGAATACCTATCTGATGTGGAAATCATTGGTCTCCCGAAATCTCGTCATACTAGACACATTGAGGGTGAGGGAATTTCTGGAAGAGAAGTTTTGACGATCAGTATTACAGATCGGGATCAAGCTCATCTTTTTGTTTTGCATAACAGTTGGGAGGTTTCTACATATATTGAAACTCACAAAGAAATTCTTAGGCAGTTGAATAAATCGATGGATGAAAAATGGTTATCAGATACACATAATCACCAGTTTATAGGATGGTTTCAGGACCATATTTTTAAGCAGTTGGATGAAAATCTGAATTAAATTTCAGAACGACTTCGATGGCTAGCCTCTAGACCAAGTGTGTATGTATTATCTTACAGTGGTTATGTAATTAATGGTTATACATTCTATACAGATGAACATGATGAAGATAGTACCATGAAAAATAGTTGAGTTAAACTAGTGGCTGAAGCGATGCATGTTTATGGTAGTAAGGACATAAATCCAATTTATGCAAATATGTCATACTTTGGCATTATCAAACTAATATGGGAGTTGGATTATATGACATTCAAATGGCCGATTTTTCAATGAAAATGGATTGATAACTATAGTGGTGTTAAAATAGAAGAATGGGTATTTGTGAAAGTTGATTTTAGTAAAGAAGGGAACAAAGATAAAAAATTTATAATGGCATCACAATCGGTACAAGTTTTTTATGTTCCAGATCCCGCAAACCGAATGTGGTCAATTGTTCTGTCTTCGTCCAAAACTACTGAAGGTTCTGAAGAAAATTCAGTTGAGGGCGATCCTTTTAGTGGTATGTCGCAATCATTTCAGAGTCTTCCAAATGTAGTTGATGTTTTTTATGTTAGAGGAGACCACAATGAATGGATTTAGATACTCGATAGAGGTGTCAAATCCCTTTAACTTTTGAAAAAAAGAAAGAATGTTCAGTAAACAGGTTATATTTTTTTGTAATATAGATCTTGTTATCTCATGTTATTATCTTATCAACACTAAATTTATGTAATCCGAATTAATTGATGAACCACTTTTGTAGATACTGACTTCTGCACATTCTGGTGCTCCTAATCAAGAGGCCGAACAAGTCTCTCAAGCAGCAGCAGCAGCTGCTGCTGCTGCTCCTGCAGCTCATGCTACTGCTGCTGTTGCTCCTGCTGCTGCTCCAGATGCTCCTGTAGATGCTTCTGCTGTTGTTTCTCCTGTTGCGGCTCCTGTTTCTCCTGCTCCTCCTCCTACTGCGGCTCCTGCTGCTCCTGCTGCTGCGACTCCTACTACTCTTAGTGTTGAGGTCCAACAACCATCAACACATGCCATTGATACCATTATAGATGAACATATAGATGATGTTGATATCGATGAAATGGTCAGGAATGAAGGACCGACGTCGCAGAAAACACAGGTGCGTCGTAGTTTGATGGTGTTAGCCAAAATTCTTAAGGTGAAAAGCAAATGAATCAAATTTGAAGTCAGATGGAATGCACGAGGCCAACATGTGAATCCCAACAAGGCTATGTTTAGCAACTACATTAGAGTTGTCACTTAGAAATGCGTGCTGATTGACATAGATTCGTGGCACCATGCTGAGTCTGGTCTGAATGCTGTGATCTGGGATGAAATTACTGTAACATTATCAATTTATTTCTTTAATTTACTAGAAAATAAAATAATGAAACAATTTCTTACACATCTCAATCTCTTGCAGAGTACATTTATTTTAGATGATTCACACAAGGATTATTTACTAAGGCTTGCAGGAAAGATTCATCGAGGTATTCAAAATATTTTAACAAGATGCCACCTGAATGTTTCTAAAGGTAAAATAAACCCGCACCCACCCATTGTCAACGCTCACCTGATATCCCAAAAAGCACGGGATGCATTTATTGGCCATCGTGGAAATGAGAAGTTTCCGGTACATTGAGGGTGATAATACATTGTTTGAGGATACCTGTATCCATCAATTTTATTGTCAATATTTCATTTTTGAAACAAAAAATCTGTACTGAAAAAAAGGAATTTGCATCAAAACCAACACACCCCTATCGTAAAGCAAGGATGGGGTACGCTTCATTAGAAAAGGAATTGGTACGTATTTTAAATTTACAGTATTATTGTTAGGTTCCAATAAACAATATCATAATTATATTTCTATCTTTATATGTAGATTGATGAGTCTAAAACCAAATGCACTTCCATCCTACGACATGTGCTATGGAAGGAGGCACGTGTGAACAAAGAAGAGAAGTTAGTAAATGAAAGTACACAGAAAGTCTGGGAAATATGTGTAAGTATGACACGATGATAATTTTTCTAAAAAATTAATATTACATAAAAATAATTAGTTATTTTCCTATATTCGATAGTCACAGGAATCAACTACTCATGTAGCTGATACAGACTTATTATCGACAGCTTTGAAGCAGCCAGAAAAATACGGTCGTGTCAGAGGTTCAGGGTTTGGGGTGACACCCCGAGTATATTTTGATAAGAAGAAAAAAATGGATGATACATATGAAAAACTGGAACAAATGAGTGAAAAATAGCAACCCTTGAAGAATGATTGCAATGGCAGGGGGAGTTTCTAGAAACTTTTATGGGTGGGAAGCAAAGGGAAGACACAACTCAGGAACATCCACCGCATGAACATCCCACCCCACTCCCCACCAGCTTTGTGGCGAGCCATTCGCCTCAAAGAACTGTCTCAGATGTAGTAATCAATATTATAATAATTGTTCCCATGAAATATGAATCATAAAAACACTAATAATTTTTCTGTACTGATCTTCTATAGGGTTATAATGATTATAATTTGTATCTGTCAACACCCTCATATCACCTTGTTGAGAGGGATTAGGTGTTCAATATCCCAGATACCACACTGCATAATAGACCACTTCCGAAACATCATCTAAAAGTGACGATTACTGTATCTCATGAGCCAAATGCAGAGCTACCTATTCCACTTGATGACGATGATATTCACTCAGTCAAAAAGGCTATTGGGACATTCATTTCATGGCCGTCACAGCTTGTCAGAGTACATGCATACAAAGAGGTATTTATTTCCATTTCATTTCAAGATAAAACCTTAACAATTAATGAAAAAAAGGTTTGAAACAATGATTGTTGTTATAGATGGAGAAAGGTAAGGGGTGACAAACATTGGCTCAAAACCATCTAAAGGATCGACCAACCGATCCCAAGGAGCTACTAAAAGCACAATAACACCAACTGTTCTCTATCCACAATTACTATCATTGAAGACTCATGTGGATACGAAGCTAAAAGATGGTAATAGTCATGTAGTGGTTTTCAAAGGGAATATATACATACAAGAAAATCAAGATTTCGTTGATACTAAAAATGTAAATGAAATACTTGAAATGGTTGGGTAGGCATCATAGTTTTAAATGTATATATGAGGTATGTTTCCATGAAATGATTTTATAAAATCTGATCTAACATGAAAATTATGACTAAATGAATTTTATATTGTTGACAGATGCATTTATGAAAAACAGTTGACGGATTTTTTCCATGAGACAAGATTTGGACTGGTTAGTCCTCATATCACATCAACACACCTAACAAAAAGGGAGCCATCAAAATGGGATGCAATAGTGAACGGCTTGCTGAAAAAATTTGGATGCAAGATTACAGATGACAGACTTTTCCTAATACCAACAATGCAAGGGAAATACTCTACGTTTAAAGCATATCAATTATATTTTCACTTCTTTTATTACATATTCCATTTTTTGTTTTTAGGAAACATTGGTTGCTAATTGCAGGGATCTTGGATACTCCGAAGATTTATTTTCTAGATTCAAAGAAAGGATATCCATCAAACCGACCACACATGATTGAGTTCATGAATCTATAAGACACTACATCTTACATTTTAGGTCTAAAAATCAAATAATATAATTTATATTATCTTTTAATGAGGATTCTGTTATGATAGGGAGGTGTATCATTATCATCTAGAAAAGGAATGAGGAAAGCGGATAAGCATAGGGAGGCGAGCAAGTACTAATTCTGGACAAATATCAGGGTATATATAATAAAATTTCACTAACCAAACACATCTCAACACAAGTTAGTTGTTCTCCTAATGATCAATTTTTTTGTAGTGTCCAAAAAAACAAACGATAATGATTGTGGTTATTATGTTTGTAAATTTATGAAAGATATTGTTTTTCATCAGCAAACTAGCATCCCTAAAGAGGTATTTTCAAAAACAACTACTAGTTCGTTTAAGTTATTTATTAATTATTTATTTTTTAATTTTTCAGTACTAATCTGACTGCCGAAAAGCCTCATACTCACAAGACGATATAGATGTGTTCATAAATGAGTGGGATGCATACCTGATGGCAGATTTTACACAAATACAATGAGGATCAGTCTCGGGGACATGTACAATTGGTGGTCAATTTTTAGAGGGGTTAAGGGGATCAAAAGATGAAACATTATGGTATGTAAATGTTCATAGGAGAATTATAATTGTTATCAAATAAAACATCCTTTCTCCAATGAGTAATTTGCCAATTTTAACAGATGATATGCACCAGCAACATGTAAGAAAGCAAAACCACTCAAAGGGTCTCTCTTTTGTTTAAAATGGATACAATTTTAATTTAAAACAACAAATGACATATGAAAATCCAAAAAAGGAATTTGGACTACCTTGATCATTTATAAGAATGGTCCAATGGTACTTGGTGATGTGTACGATTCAACCGCGCCTCAATCCGAAGCACGGTGTGACTACTATCACTGAAAGGGTCTCTCTTTTGTTTAAAATGGACACAATTTTAAGTGAAAACAACAACTGACCTATGGAAATATTACCAAACACATTCGATTTGCCTTAATCTTTTATAATAATGATCCAAGGGTCCTTGGTGACATGTAAGAGTCATCCCCGCTTCAATCCAAGGCATGGTATGCCCGCTATCACTCAAGGGGTATGTCTTTTCTTTTAAATGGACACAATTTTAAGTTAAAACAACAACTGACCTACATAAATCTAACAAAACGCATTCGTATTGTCTTGATCCTTTATAAGAACGATCCAAGGGTCCTTTGGGACGTTTTATAATCAACCACGTCTCAATCCGAGGCACTGTGTGGCCGGTAACACTCAAAGGGTCTCTATTTTGTTTAAAATGGACACGATTTTAAGTGAAAACAACAACTGTCCTACGGAAATCAAGCCAAATGCATTAATAATGCCTTGATCATTTATAATAACAATCCAAGGATCCTTGGAGATGTGTAAGTGTCATCTCCGCCTCAATCCGAGGCACGGTGTGGCCGGAAACACTCAAAGGGTCTCTCTTTTGTTTAAAATGGACATGATTTTAAGTGAAAACAATAACTAACCTACAGAAATCCAACCAATGAATTTTGATTGCCTTGATATTTTATTAGAATGATCCAACAGTCCTTGGTGAAGTTTAAGAGGCATCCCCTCCTCAATCCGAGGCACGGTGTGGCCGGTAACACTCAAAGGGTATCTCTTTTGTTTAAAATGGACACGATTTTAACTGAAAACAACAACTGACCTACAGAAATCCAACCAAACGCATTCGGATTGTCTTTATCTTTTATAAGAACGATCCAAGGGTCCTTCGTGATGTGTACGAGTCAACCACTCCTCAATCTGAGGCACGGTGTGACCGCTACCACTCAAAGGGTCTCTCTTTTGTTTAAAATGGACACAATTTTAATTGAAAACAACAACTGACCTACATAAATCTGACCAAACGCATTCGTATTGCCTTGATATTTTATAAGTACGATCCCGGTGTCCTTGGTGATATGTACGAGTCATCCCTACCTCAATTAGAGGAATGGTGTGACCGCTACCACTCAAAGGGTCTCTCTTTTGTTTAAAATGGACACGATTTTAAGTGAAAACAAGAACTGACCTACGGAAATCCGACCAAATGCATTCTGATTTTATTGATAATTTATAAGAATGGTACAAGGGTCCTTGGTGACATGTAAGAGTAATCCCCACCTCAATCTAAAAAACTGTGTGTCCGGTAACACTCAAAGGGTCTCTCTTTTGTTTAAAATGGACACGATTTTAAGTGAAAACACCAACTGACCTTCGGAAATCCAACCAAAAGCATTTTAATTGACTTTATCTTTTTTAAGAATGATCCAAGGGTCATTGGTGACGTATAAGAGTCATCCCTGCCTCAATCCTAGGCACGATGTGGCTGGTGACACTCAAAGGTTATCTCTTTTGTTAAAAATGTATACGATTTTAAGTGAAAACAACTGCTGACCTACAGAAATCTGACAAAACACATTCATATTGCCTTGATCTTTAATAAGAATTATCCAAGGGTCCCTGGTGACGTGTATGAGTAAATTGTGCTTCAATCCAAGGCACGGTGTGACCGCTACCACTCAAAGGGTCTCTCTTTTGTTTAAAATGGACACGATTTTAAGTTAAAACAACAACTGACCTACGGATATCTGACCAAACGCCTTCAGATTGCCTTGATATTTAATAAGAACAATACAAGGTTCCTTGGTTACTTTTATGAGTCTTTCCCACCTCAATCCGAGGCACTGTGTGGCCAGAAACACTCAAAGGGTCTCTCTTTTGTTTAAAATGGAAACAATTTTATGTGAAAACAACAACTGACCTACGGAAATCTGACCAAATGCATTCGTATTGACTTGATCGTTTTTAAGAACGATACAATGGTACTTGGTGACGTGTAAGAGTCATCCCCGCCTCAATTTGACGCATAGTGTGACCGCTATCACTCAATGGGTCTCTCTTTTTTTTAAAATGGACACGATTTTAAGTTAAAACAACAACTGACCTACTAAAATCTGACCAGACGGATTCCTATTTCCTTGATCTTTTATAAGAACGATCCAAGGGTCCTTGGTGACGTTTAAAAGTCAACCGAACCTCAATCCTAGGCACGGTGTGACCGCTATCACTCAAAGGGTCTCTCTTTTGTTTAAAATGGACCCGATTTTAAGTGAAAACAACAAATGACCTACGAAAATCTGACCAAATGCATTCGGATTTCCTTGATCTTTTATAAGATCGATCCAAGCGTCCTTGGTGATGTGTACAAGTCATCCTTGCCTCAATCCAATGCACTGTGTGGCCGGTAACACTCAAAGGGTACCTCTTTTATTTAAAATGGACACGATTTAAAGTGAAAACAACAACTGACCTACAGAAATCTGGCCAAACGCATTCGGATTGCAATGATATTTTATAAGAACGATTCAAGGGTCCTTGGTAACGTGTATGAGTCATCATTTCCTCAATACGAGGCATAGTGTGACCGCTACCACTCAAAGGGTCTCTCTTTTACTTAAAATGGACAAGATTTTATGTTAAAACAACAACTGACCTACGAAAATCTGAACAAACGCATTCGTATTGCCTTGATATATTATAAGAACGATATGAAGGTCCTTGGTGACGTGTACGAGTCAACTGCGACTCAATCCGAGGCACGGTGTGACCGCTATCACTCAAATTGTCTCTCTCTTTTTTAAAATGGACATGATTTTAAGTGAAAACCACAACTGACCTATGGAAATTCGACCAAATGCATTCGGATTGCCTTGATATTTTATAAGAACCATATATGTGCTGGCCATATATTAATACATAGTCAGACCCCACATTTGTTACATGTTCTTTTAGTAGTACATGAATAGAATGTTATTGTACATATGTTATGTTAAAGTATATATATTGGCTGGATATTTTGGAGTATACACCTTTTACTCAAGGTACATGTCATGTACTATTACCTTATTACAAATTTGAGGATTCAGGGTTGTTTTTCACCCTAGATTCAAAATTGGGGAAAATTGGAGTCCATATTTAGTCTTTATATATGTAGATCATGATGGTTTAATTGTTAAAGTAATATTTAGTACTTTTAAGAGGTTATTCAAGGGAATCAATTTATGATAGAGCATTTTTCCTATGTTAATTGAATATGATGTTATCCTAGGAGTGAGACTTTTTATTAGAACTAGAAGAGGGTCATGAGAATGGTTGGAGGAAATGGAATGGGATTTCCAAGTTCCTCTAATGGAGTATCTTGGGACAACCCTAAGAAAAAGGTACTTGTTTGTGACTTGAGGAGGTAGATAGGTTGGGTGTTCAATTCAACATAGAGTAACTTATGAAGGAAATGGACTTGAGGTCATCTCCCTTATGATAATATCCATATTTGGCTTATGATGGTAGGATATATTAGATATTGGGTTGTGGGATGTTTTACCACCAAGATATTGATGTTGGCCCAAGGGTTATTATTAAGATCAAGGACCCCAAATGGGGATATTTGTTATATGATTACTTAGGGAACCCTAGTAGGTTCATTAATTACTTTTTTTCCCTAGTGAGAATGAATCCATGGGAATGGGTAAATTCAATTATGGGTATTTATTAGGTACCAGAGTCAATGTGTTGAGCTTGTTAGGGTTGTAATCACATGGGTCACACTCTTGAGAGGTTATCCATGTTGTCAGGGTAGATTTTTCATATGAACACTCATAATATATATATATATATAGGTTTTTTATATAGTAATGGATATGATTTTTTATGAATTAATGTAAATTCACATGGAGTATTAGTGATTTTTGGATAGGTTTATATGTGTTTGAGTCATGTTTTTTAGAGTGATTCTTTATCTGATATCTTTCAAAGGGTATTTAAATGGGGGGTCATGGAATGTGATCTATCAGGGGACTCATATATATCAAGTCATGGTTGTACTGGTATACTAGGGTGATCATATGTTTGGGTCTATGATACTTATGGGATTATATCTGGATGGAAATACTCCCATATGGGAGGGTGGATATGCTTATGGGTCTTATTCCTTAAATGGGAATACTCTCATAGGGGAGGGATGAGATGTATATAGGTATTATTCCCCAGATGAGAATACAACCATAATAGTTGGATGAGATTCTTATCCGGAATATTCACTAAATGAAAATAATCCCATAGGGGAGGGCTGAGATGATTATACAGATTATGCCTCAAATGAGAATACACCCATATTGAAGGGTTGATATGCTTCTAGGGATTATTATTTGGATGATAATAATCCCATACGGTAAAGAATATATGCTTCAAAGTATTATTCCCTAAATAAGGGTACTCCCGTAGTATAGGGATGAGATCCTTATAGGTCTTATGCCTCGGAATTGGAAGAACACATATGGGTGGTCTGAGATACTGTTGAGGGTATTCCCTGGATGAGAAAAATCCCATAAGTGGATTTCCATGATAGAGTATAAATAAAACTCACATATTGGAGATCAATGATAATTATGTATATAGTGTGGAGACCATGGTATATTATATGTTTTCTGTGGTTCCTATGATGTACTTAGAGAAACCCTAACATTGGATGAAGTAGGTATGGTTGATCAAGCTTTAATACTTGAGGATCAATGTGTCTTGATGTAGATGGGGTAGGACATGGTCAAACTATAATTTTAAAATGTCAACGTGATCCTTGTGACATTCTTGGTAAAATATCATCACTTGGAAAATTAATTTTGGTTTAATCATGGTCATGGATTTGAGGATCAATGATGGTTATTTTATTAGTTTTATTCCAGTTTTTTCTCAACTAGGTTGTGCAAATTTCCTGATCATGCACTTACAGTAGCCTATTGCAGGTTTAATATTGGGGGTTTATTAATGGGATTCATCCCCCCCATGTATGTGCACCTTAGTGTGTGTACAAACCTTATAACTTCTTTGAGGATGAGAACATGATGCATAGTTGATAGAGAAAAGTCCAAATATTAATGTATTGATAAAACACACCCATGTGGAGCTTTAAAATTGAAATGGAGTAAGCTTATAAGCTTTTATAGAATGGTTACATTGTAAAAATTCATATTTTTTTAGTATTATTTTAATTTTATTTATTTTATTCATTCATCTATGTGTTTATGACCTGGTGGATGGCCAATTGATGTGTATAGAATGACCATTTGAGTTGTATCTGAAATTTCATTTAATTATAGTATGTTTAGTTTAATTATTCTATTTACTCTATTATGTACAATGAATGGTAATTTTATTTTTATTGTGCACTCTAATATGGATGTATTGTATCCTTGGACACTGATCTACCCCCCCCCCCCCCCCTCGGACACTAATCCACCCCTAGACACCCCCACCCCCTGTATACCCCCCTGACACCTTGGACACCAACCCACCCCCTGGAAAGCCCCCCGGACACCCCCTACCCTATGAAAACCGTGCTTTTTATTAAAATTTAAACATGATTTATTACATAAAACTTCACATGGTACAAAATAGAAGATCGAGAGTTTTAGTGTATTTGGGGCTTAGGATCATTACATAAAAACTGAAAACATGAAATACAACATCTTTATTGAAAACTTCCTTTACATGACCACTACATTCCTTCACACCTAGCATTGCATGGGATAACCTGAGGACAAGAATAAGAAATGGGTGAGCTATAATGCCCAGTAAGGGAGTACACATGGAATAACAAGAGGAGTACAATACATGTTCGAAAATAGGTATATCAATAGTTCCTAAGAAAAACATGAACATAATGGCATGAAAAAGAATGATAATAATAACATGGAAATGTGGAAACAACAGTTAACATGGAATTAGCATGAGCCAAGGCTCATTGAACGTAGAGCATGAGTAAATCCTCATTGCACATAAAGCACGAGTAAACCCTCATTGCACTTGAATTATCATGAGTCAACACTAATTGCACATGACATATCATGATACTATACTTTACCCAATGCATTGGAGTGCTATAAGGTTGCACCCTTCTTAAACATTTCATTTCATGCATAAGTGTGCCATATGGACCATAAAACATGGATTCATAAAACATAACCATTTATTCCACGATAAAGGAATGTGGAATTCATAAATGTAACTTTACAATAAATAATTAAATGTGAATAAAGTTTAATACCCTTGATGGAGAAATGGGCATGGTATTCACTACACAATGACATTGGCTTTGAAAATCGGCGCGATTTCGACAGCGTAACGGCGTGACATAAGAATTCATAAAAATGGTTGATGAGAGAGAAAGGGGTGTATCATAATATATACATGTAATGGATAGTATGTAGGTGATATAGATACATGTCCCAACAACTGTAATGGAATTTAGATTCATGATACAAAAGTATTTCTTGAATGTAAAAGAGGAGAGAGAAGTTCCTTTCGGAATTTCGGCATAGTAACGGGTGTACATGGGAGGCATTTAATGAGAGAGAAAGGGTCACCCATCAATCAAACATAAAGAGGGATGTATTAGGGAGGTGAAAAACCATACCCCAACATTTATAATTGAAATTAAAAGGGGAAAACAACTTAAAGAAAATTGGAAAAAAATGAGAAAGGAAGAAAAAACCCTTACTTGGAAGTGTGCTTCCAAAGGCTAGAGAGAGGCTTGTTAGAGGATTCTTGGGAGCTTGGGGCACCTTGGGAGGATTCTATAGAGAGTATAGTAGAGGTTGGACGAACTCCAAAGGCTTTGAGGGAGGAGGAAGTGGGAGTTTTGGTGGGTTTATATAGGAAAGGTGAGGGAATTCTTTATTATTTATGTTTGAGACCCCATATGTTAAATTAATCCGAAACACAAACCATCCAATGGTTTTTTCCCAGGGTTTCATGAAAATGGAAGAGGAAAACAATATTTTATATGTCCAAAGTCCGAACATCTTAAAATAATAGGGTTGCTCATGTGGAGGTGAGCCACACTCCCTTGGAAAACAATTTAAAAAGACAAGGGGTTTAATAAGTCTTGAGGGGTCCATTAATGCTTTGAAAAGTAAGTCAAACAAACCCAAAATCACATTATTTTAATGTTAAAACATATATTGGAAGAACATAAAGATTATAGGATTTTATTACATCACTATTGGGTCATTATGATGTCATAAAACACACTATATATTTAAACGGTATTTAATTTTTACCCAAAAATTTGACTATTTCAGAAAATATTGAAAAATTCATCATTGGATAATTTTGACGTCTTGATTCCAAAAATGACATTTATTTTCTATAAATAATTTTCTAAATACGTTATTTTTTACTTTTAAAATAAAAACTGACACTTATCGAAAATTCACGGGTTTTGACAGAAATGGCTTTCAAACCTTTATAAAAATTATAATTGCACTCATAAAATTATATGATCATTTATATTTAAGAAAAATTAATTTAATAATAATAATAATATTTTATTAAAATATTATTTAATTCAAAAATCCCTTAATTTAATAAAATATAATTCTTAATTAAATTATAACTAAAAACACTATTTGTACTAAAAAAACTATTTACAAAGTATCAAAAAATGGAAAGGAGGTATATTCATTATTATGTACAAAAATAATATACATGAACATAGTACTAGTGATTTGTCACATAACCCCTTTAAATAGCCACATAAGTCCTAAGGGTAAGGTGTGCGATGGCGACAGGCTCTTGGGGTGGCTCGGATAACCTCATTCGAGTGGTAATTTCTATCAACATCCACTTATCCCGTAGACGGTCCCATTCGAGCTTAACATGATGAATCTCAGCTTGGGATTGGTCAAGAGAGATTTCCAAGGATGACACCTATTTTCCGAGCTCCGAAAAATGGGCTTCGTGTGGATCAATTCTACTAGATGTGGCCATCGCTTCTTTTGTCTGAGTAACTTGGATTTGTTAAAGTCCTATATTTATACTAATCATGTGATAACTGTTCAACGGATATATTAGCAATGGTCAAAATTCTTATCATAAAACCAAAGAAGTTGGCATTTTATATAAAAATAAAGAGGCATTTAATTAGATCCAGAATGATTTCCATTAATGAAACTTTGGGTCGTTACAATATTTCCCCCTTAAGAAATTTCACCCTCGAAATTTTCCTTTTCCCACACTAAAACAGACGTGGGTAACTCAGCTTCATCACTTCCTCCGATTATCAAGTTGCTTCTTCAAACTTGTGGTTTCTCTACAACACCTTGACGAGGGGAATTGTCTTATTTCGTATAACTTTTTCTCTACGATCTATGATCTTCACTGGTTACTCCTCATAAGAAAGATTGTCTTCCAATTGTACCACCTCAGAAGAGAGTACATGTGATGGGTCTGGTATGTACTTCCTTAAGAGGGTTACATGAAATAAATCATGTAATTTGGGCATAGTAGGTGGAAGCGCTAGTCGATAGGCCACATCCCCGACACGATCAAGAATCTCGAAGGGGCCGATGTACCTTGGACTTAACTTCCCTTTCCTTCCAAACCTCATGACCTTCTTCCATGGAGATATGTGTAGAGAAACCATGTCTCCAAATTTAAACTCAAGGACTCGTCGATGATTTTCTGTATAACTCTTCTATCAACTTTGGGCTGCCTTGATATGCTACTGAATGGTTTTCACCTTCTCCACCAATTCATCGACCATTTCTGGTCTAAGCAGCTTACGTTCACCAACTTCATCCCAACATGCCAGTGTTTTGCACCTTTTCCCATACATGGCTACATATGGTGCCATTTGGATGCTCGAGTGGAAACTGTTATTATAAGAGAACTCAAATAGAGGAAGATGTTGATCCCATCCTCCTTTAACGTCCATTGAGCATGCTCTCAACATATCCTCTAGTGTTTTGATAGTCTGCTCAGATTGGACATCAGTTTGAGGATGATAGGCCGTACTAAAGTTCAGTTCAGTATTCAGAGCATGTTGAAGACTCTTCGAAAACATAGAGGTGGGTCTTGGATCTCTGTCAGACACAATAGATAGTGGTACTCCATGGAACCTTACCACTTCCCTGTTATATATCCGTACCAGTTGATCCAATGAGAAATCCTCCCAAATAGAATTGAATTGTGCCGTCTTTTTAAGACAATCCACAACAACCCATATTGCATTGTTGCCATTGGATGTCCTCGGAAGTCCGGTGACAAAGTCCATGATGATGTTTTCCCATTTCCACTCTGGTATGGGCAATGGTTGCATCATCCCCTCAAACATTTGCCTCTCTGCCTTCACTTGTTGACACACCAGGCACATTGATGTATATTCAGCAATCTCCTTCTTCATATTATCCCACCAAAAGTTTTCTTGCAGATCTCGATACATCTTTGTGCTACCGGAGTGAATAGAGAAATTTGAACTATGTGCATCATCCAAAAGTTCCTTCTTCAGCTCCGGACTTGATGGAACACATAGTCTTTTCCCAAACCGCAAAATTACTTCTTCATTAACATTAAACTCCAAGGATTTCCCTTTTTCGATAGCTCCAAATTTTTGTTGAATTCCCACATCATCCTTTTGAGCATCCTTTATCCTTTCCAAAATAGACAGTTGAGAAATCATTTGTGAAAGGATTGATGATATTCCCTTCTCTAGGATTCCCATGTCCATCTTCATCAAATCTAAGAAGATTGGATCCTTCTCAATTCTCATCATTGATAGAATCGATGGATCCTTTCTACATAGGGCATCTGCCACCTTGTTCGCTATCCTAGGTTGGTAATGGATTGAACAGTCATAATACTTGATGAGCTCTATCCATCTTCTCTGGTGCATATTAAGCTCTTTCTATGTGAATATATATTTAAGACTCTTGTGGTCAGTATATATCTCAAATTTCACTCCATAGAGATAATGCCTCCAGATTTTCATTGAAAAGATCACCGCCACCAACTCCATATCATGCATTAGATAGTTTTTCTCATGTATTTTCAACTGCCTTGAGGCATAGGATATCACTTTATCATTCTGCATCAGCACACATTCAAATCCCTTCTTCGAAGCATCACTGAATACCACAAATATTTACCCACTTGAGGATAAAGTGAGCATGGGCATAGTGATAAGTCTCATTTTCAACTCCTTGAATCTCTCTTCGCATTCATCACTCCAATCAAACTTTACTCCCTTTCTAGTTATCTTGGTAAGAGGGTTGGACAATCGTGAAAAATTTCTCACAAATCGTTGAAAATATCCAGCTAACCCCAAGAAGCTACAGATATCTGTTATTGATGTTTTCCTCAACCATACCTCAATTGCGTCTATTTTGGAGGGATCCACAGATATCCAATTGCTTGTGATGATATGGCCCAATAATGAGACCTCCTTCAACCAGAACACACACTTGTTGTACTTTTCATAGAGCTTCTCCTTACGCAATGTATCCAGTACAGTTCTTAAATGCTCCTCATGATCCTCCATGGTTTTGAAGTGTATTATAATATCATATATAAATACTACAACAAATTTGTCTAGGTAATCTCTAAAGACACTATCCATCAAGTCCATGAAGATTTCTGGAGCATTGGTGAGTCTGAAAGGAATTACTATGAATTCATAGTGCCCGTATCTTTTACGAAAAGCAGTCTTGGGGACATCTTCCTTCTTCACCCTTACTTGATAATATCCCGAACGCAAATCTACCTTGGAGAATAATTGTGCTCCACACAGCTGATCAAACAAGTAATCAATTCTTGGGAGATGATACTTGTTCGTTATCATTATTTTGTTAAGTTCATGATAATCGATGCAAATCCACATTGACCCATCATTCTTCTTGACGAAGAGGACTGGTGCACCCCATGGTGAAGCACTTGGGTGTATAAACCCTTTATCTAGATTCTCCTATAGTTGATTCTTCAGCTCTTCATGCTCTACAACAGCCATTCTATATGGATTCTTGGATATTGGTAAATCCCCAGGTATAAGTTCAATTGAGAAATCAACATCCCTTCTAGGAGGAAGACCAGCAGTTCCTTGGGAAACACTTCTGTGAATTCCCTCACAATAGGCATTTCTTCAAGGTTGGTTTCTTCCTTGGACTCAATCATTTGAGCCAGATACACGTGCTCATAAGTCAATACTATCCACGCTTGAGATGATAGATCTAAAGGAGATTCATCTTCATCCTTACACTTGTAAATAATCGGGGGTCGATTCTCCATATGGAGTGTGATTTCCCTCTCCTAAAAATTTATGTTGGCTCTATATAAGTAAAGTCAATCCATGCCAAGAATTGCATCAAAATACACCAGAGGGAGTATGACGAGGTTCGTCGGGAAATTCAATCCACAGATTATAACAGGGGAGGACTTATATTCATGGGATGCAATGATTTCCCAATTTTCCATTCTCACTGACATCTTCACTTCCATGATTTGTGGTGGTGTTGGGATTGTTCTACTAAACTTTTGAGATATAAAAGAATCCGTAGAACCTAAATCAAAAAGTATGTTCACTATTCTTGAATTAAAAATAGCGTACATGTCACCACTTCATTTTCGGGGTTCACTTTGGTTGAAGTGATGGAAAAATCTCTTCCTTGCTACCTTGGAGGTTATTGGTTGCCTCCGAAAACCATTGGATTAGGGCACTGATTTGCAAAATGACCCAGTTCATTGCATTTGTAGCATTGAACAACGTGTTAAGGTTCTAACAGAGCATTCCTCTCCTCTTTTGCAGCCACAGGTCTTTCTTTCCGAGAATTAATAGCTAGTTGCCCTTCTCATCCACACCTGAAGCATTTCCTCGTCCCCTTAAGGTAATTCCTAGGGTGATTCTTTCCGCACTTTTGACAGGTGGCATGATTGATCTTCTTAGCACCGTTGGATTTATCCATTGGACCACCATCCTTTAATTCCAACTTATGCTTCTTATCCCCATGATACCCCTGTGATTCTACGATCTCCATTTCGACCTTGAGGGCACATCGGACAATTTCCTCATAGCTGTCGAAGTCATGGATCGCCAATGCTTCCCGCAGGCGAGGTTTCAGCCCACTAAAGAAGCGGTAAACTTTGTATTCGGGGGTAACGATAAAGCAAGAAGCGTATCATGCAAGCCTTGTGAAGTTTTTCTAATACGCTCCAACAGATTCTTCATCTTTTTTCTTGAGGGAAAGGAATTCCCTTTCCATCTTAAGCCGAAGGGTGTGCGAAAAATGTTTATCGAAAAATATCTTCCGGAAATCCTTCCATTCCAACGCCTCGATCTCCTCCTCAGGCTTTATATTTTTGATCAACGTCCGCCATTGATCAGCTTCACCCTCCATACGATAAGCCTCCAGGAGAACCTTCTCTTTTTCAAAACATTGAAGGATGGAGAAGATCATTTCAATGGAGTTGATCCATTATTCTAAGATCGTGGGATCGGATGATCCACTAAACATAGGAGGCATTTGTCTCATGAATCTCTCGATAGAAACTTGTTCTTTCTTAAGGGGGGTTGAACGTTCCTCTTGACCCATGTTTCTATTCAAAACATGAGTTAGCTAAGAGAGAAGTGTGACCAAGTTCGTGATTCCCGCTCCCATTGGATTGGGCATCTCATTAGTACAATCATCACATTGATCTTTACAACGGTTGTTAGCCCGAGTCCTCCTATTACCAGCCATTGGCTGTAATAAAATTAATTTTATGGGTAACACATAAAGGGTAATCCAAAGACAAAAGTTGATGACTTATAAATTAACTTTTATTTCCTTAACTCATGAGTCTATAGGCTTCAATCAAGGATTTTCATGATCTAACCTCTAACATATATTCTTAGGGGAATTTTTTAATTACCTTAATAAGGTTTCATACTAAGCTTGTGAATTAATCAAAAAATATCCCCTGGGAGTGTCGTAACCAAGAGTGTAGCAAGGCCTGTTGTCGTGCACGAGTCCCCGTTCGAGTCAAGCTCAAAGCGGTGTTTTCATGTTTTACCACTAGGATACATCTATGTCAGAGCCGCATCTACCTGCTTGTATCCATACATGGATATATTTTCTTGATAGCCCACTTACTCAATACTCACCAAAACGTAGGGATGTTTTTATTGTACTTAGTCTTGTCTCTAAGTCTTTACTTGGTTTTTCTAATCCTAATCAAAAAAATAACTAAACCTATCCTCTGATACCAAATATGACAACCCTACTTTTTATTACAACTTAAACATGATTTATCACATAAAACTTCACTTGATACAACAAAAAAGATCAAGAGGTTTAGTGTCTTTGGGGCTTAGGATAATTACATAAAAAAATAAAACATGAAATAGAACATCTTTATTGAAAACCTCCTTTACATGACCACTACATTCCTTCGTACTTAGCATTGAATGGGATAACCTGAGGACATGTATAAGAAAAGGGTGAGCTATAAAGCCCAGTAAGGGAGTACACATGGAATAAAATGAGGAGTAAAATACCTGTTAGACAATAGGCATATCAATAGAGCATAAGAAAAACATGAACATAAAGGCATGATAAAGCATGATAATCATAACATGTAAATCTGGCAACAACACTTAGCATGGAATTAGCATGGGCCAAGGATCAATGCCCATGGAGCATGAGTAAATCCTAATTGCACATAAAGCACGAGTAAACCCTTGTTGCACTAGAATTATCATGATTCAACACTCATTGAACATGACGTATCATGATACTATACTTAACCCAATGCATTGGAGCACTATAAGGGTGCAGCCTTCTTAAACATTTCATTTCATGCATAAGTGTGCCACATGGATCATAAAACATGGATTCATAAAACATAACCATTTATTCCACGATAAAGGAATGTGGAATTCATACCTCAAACTTTACAATCAATAATTAAAAATGCATAAATTGGAATACCCTTTATGGATAAATGGGCATGGTATTCACTACACAATGACATTGGCTTACAAAATCGCTGCGATTTCGGCAGCATAACGGCGTGACATAAGAATTCATAAAAATGGTTGATGAGAGAGAAAGGGGTTCTTCATCATATTTAAATGTGATGTACAGTACGTAGTTCATGTAGATACATGTACCAACAATTGTAATGGAATTTAGTTTCATGATACAAAAGTATTTCTTGAATGTAAAAGAGGAGAGAGAAGTTCCTTTCAGAATTTCGACACAGTAATGATTGTACATGGGAGGCATTTAATGAGAGGGAAAGGGTCTCCCATCATTCAAAAATAAATATGGAATTATTAGAGAGGTTCAAAACCATACCTCAACATTTATAATTGAAATTAATAGGTAAAAACAAATTAAAGAAAATTGGACAAAAATGAGAAAGGAAGAAAAAATCCTTACTTGGAAGTGTGCTTCAAAAGGATAGAGAGATGCTTGTGAGAGGCTTTTTGGGAGATTGGGGGACCTTGGAAGGATTCTAGAGAGATTAGGGCAGAGGTTTGACGAACTATAAAGGCTTTGAGTGAGGAGGAAGATGGAGTTTGGGTGGGTTTATATAGGAAAGGTGAGGGAATTCTTTATTATTTAGGTTTGAGACCCCTTATATTAAATTAATCCAAACCACAAACCATCCCATGGTTTTTGCTCATGGTTTTTGGAAAATGGAAAAGGAAAAAAATATTTTATAAGGCCAAAGTCCTAACTTCTTAAAATAATAGGGTTGCTCATGTGGAGGTGAGTCACACTCCCCTGGAAAACAATTTAAAAAGACAAGGTGTTTAATAAGTCTTGAGGGGTCCATTAATGCATTGAAAAGTAAGTCAAAAAAACCCAAAATCACATTATTTTAATGGTAAAACATATATTGGCCGAAAATAAATATTATAGTATTTTATTACATCACTATTGGGTCATTATGATGACATAAAACACATTATATATTTAAACGGTATTTAATTTTTACCCAAAATTTTTACTGTTTCAGAAAATTTTGAAAAACTCAACATTGGATAATTTCAACTTCACGATTCAAGAAATAACATTTATTTTATCTAAATATTCTTCTAAATATGTTAATTTTCACTTTTAAAATATAAACTGACACTTATCGAAAATTCACGAGTTTTGACAGAAATGGCTTTCAAACCTTAATAAAAATTATAATTTCTTTCATAAAATTATAAGATCATTTATATATAATAAAAATTAATTTAATAATAATAATAATATTTTATTAAAATATTATTTAATTAAAAAACCCCTTAATTTAATAAAATATAATTATTAATTAAATAATAACTAAAAACACTATTTGTACTTTAAAAACTATTTACAAAGTATCAAAAATGACAAGGAGGTATATTCATTATTATATACAAAAATAATATACATGAACATAATACTAGTGATTTGTTACATATCCCCTTAAAAAAGCTGCATAAGACCTAAGGGTAAGGTGTGCGATGGTGATAGACTCTTGGGGTGGCTCAGATAACATTGCTCAAGTGGTAATTTCTATCAACTTACACTTCTCCAGTAGACGGTCCCATTCGATTTTGACATGATGATGCTCAGCTTATGCATGGTCAAGAGCGAAGCCCAAGGATTCCACCTCTTTTCCGAGCTCCGAAAAATGGGCTTCGTATGGAGCAATTGTACTAGATGAGGTCATCGCGTCTTTTGTCTGAGTAAATTGGATTTGTTAAAGTCCTATATTTATACTAATCATGTGATCACTGTTCAACGAATATATTAGAAACGGAAAAAATTCTTAACAGAAAACCAAAGAAGTTGAAATTTTATATAGACATAAAGAGACATTTATTAGATCAAGAGGGATTTCCATTAATGAAACTTTGGGTTGTTACATACCCCCATTGGAAAACCACCCCAAAACCTTGAACAACCCCCAAACCCCCTGAATTCTGAATTGAATTCTTTATTACATAATTAACTAATGAATTATGTGTTAATGGTGTATAGGTATACTTTGTCTAATTAGATTATGATTTATGAGTTAATTTTGTATGAGTATACTTTCTTTAATTAGCTTATTGAGATGCTGAATTTTTTTTTCCAGGTGTTTGGGTGTGCTGCTGCAGATTTATGGTAGCAGTAGAGAGGAAATTTATCAGCGAACTTTTAGTGCTGATAAATCACGCTTTTTTTAGTGCTAAAAAGCTCTGATAAACTACACCTTTATCAGTGCTAAAAAAGCACTGATAAAAGATGAGTTTATCAGCACTAAAGGAGCACTGATATAGTATACCTTTATTAGTGCTTGTTTAGCACTGTTAAAGGGTTGTTTTATCAGCACTTTGTAAGTGCTGATAAAGGGGTACCCCATTTATCAGTGCCATGCTTTATAGAACTTTTTTAGCACTGTTAAAGCCCGTTTTTAGCGCTGTTAATTCCCGTATTTGTAGTAGTGGGTGTGAGTTGTAAAATTCTAGCATAGTGAAACATGATGGTTCTTCTATTAGAGATAATCCATGTCTAGAAAAATCTAAATTCCTTGTAGGAGTTGAGGTCATGATTCCCCCAACTCCATGGTCTAGGGTGAACCCTATTTTTCTTCATTCATGATCATACCCCTTTATATATTTATTGGTTGAATATGTATTAGTGGACCTTAACATTTCCCCCATCAATACTTGTTAGTGTTTCCCCTATGTTACCAAATATTTCTTTTGTATATCACTATTACTATTTTTCTTGAGATTTTGTATCATCTGGTTGATTTGGGCATTATTGGTCACTTATTTTGAGCTTTGTAATCCATCAAAAGTGATTCAACTTGTCTGGACGTTCATTTTCACAAATTGGACAAATATGTTTCTTTTATTGTAGCTTGATGCATGAGTCTATAAATATCTCATTATCTTAATTTTTATCATTTCAAATCACTATGTATGGTAGTATTTTTTCACACTGATAAACTATAATATGTAGACCAAGGACATGAGACTTTTCCAAAGATGATGATATTATAGGCTCCCGTTTTTAACTATCATATTTGTCTCACTGGTGAATTGATGTGTAAGTATCTAAATTAACCCCACCCACATATGAAATTGTTCGATTAAATATCTTTTATCATTTAATCTAGTTTCTTTAAAACATTAAGAAAATAATTTTAGACACACTCACATTGTTTAAAAAAAATTGGATTTTGAGACACCGATAGGGTAAAAAAATCAGTATAGTGGCATTAATTGTCTAATACCTTGAGATGATTGTGATATAATCCTTAGGTAATGTAAAAGATATATTATATGATTCCCATGTATATTTGATGTGCATTAGATAAAATAATACTGTAAGATATGTGTATGTTATAAAATATGACATGTATGAAAACAAAGGTATATCATATGAATTTTTTTAGGGATATCAAATGAATATTATTAAACAATGGGCCACTACATTAGCATGAAAATAGGAAAATTTTGATTACTCTATTTAGGCTATCAGTAATAGATGGTTTATAAGGTGAATCTTTTTGGAGTTTGATGAATTAGTGTAATTAATTCATAAATGAATGAATGAAATTTTATTATGTATTATATTTCATGAGTAAATTCACTTCACTCATGGATCGACCATAATGGATTTATAAAGAGGCTGCAACCATGATATGGTAAAATTACGATATTTCATATTCTTTGTACAAATATTTCTATTTCTTGTCATGTTATCCTCATTATTTATTCTTTTCTTATTGATAATTAGCATACTCTATGAATGAGGATAATCCCATATGGGCATTGTGTGGTTAGTTTTCATACTATGGAGACACCATGAAGAGGAGAATCTGATTGAATCCCTCGTATGATATTTTTAAATCATGGTAACTGAGTATCGATGAATAATAACTTCATTATAAGTTACAAAGAACATTTATTCATTTTATATATATCATGGTTTCCAGTTTCATGGATGACGGTCTTGGATTTTATGGTTTCTAATTTCTTCCGTAGTGTTAATAAAATGTAGTTTGGTCCTAAGAAACTCAATTCTAATGTCAAGTATTTATCAAGATATATTATTGTTAAAATATTATTTTTAAATGAGAAAAATGGATACCTCATTAATATCATATTCCGTATCATCAAAGATGAAAATAATTTTGAACTGTCACACATTTTATGATATTACATTTGGTATGATGGATTTGGGTTGTATTTATATGATATATGATATCGTATAGATATATTTAGTATAATCATTATATTTTGGAATATTGTAACATATTGTATATGGAAATAAAAACATGTGATAGTTATGAACATCATTGTTCAAAAATAGAGCTTCATATTTACAAGAAAATATTGTTGTATACAATAATATTCTACAATGGAAAAGGGTTACTCCTATGCGTGGATTATCATAAGTTGGACAAATATAGAGAGCTAGATTATTCCAATGTTGTTTTTTCATGCCTGTTTTACCATACAGGCCTTGACATTCTAAATTCATATAATGAATTATGTTAGTTCTTAGTTGAAATTATATGTGATAGCCGAATGATGCTAGTTTTGTTCCAATACATCAGCCTATTATTGGATGTGGCTATCAGTGCAGTGGTATTAATCCTATGAACATTACTTATCACAATGTTTAATATCATGTAGAGGATTATTTTAATTTATTTATTCCAAGAGTTCTAGGAACATGGTACGTAGGTTTTCAGCAAATAATTTTATTATTACACAACTGGTGAATCATAAGAAATGATTTTCAGGTGTGTGAAATTATTTATACAAAGGTATGAACTTATTGTATCTATCATTTTATATTATAGTTACATTCAACATGCAGAAATTCACTCTATAAAATATAATCAATATTGTTAAAAATAATACATATAGAGAAAATTATATCTCTCTAAGTTTCTATTAATAATTGATATAAATGATTTATAAAAATGTTTATAAAATTGGAAAAAGTTATATGGGGATATTTATTAAATTATAAAGGTGTTTATAAATTAATTAATTATTAATACTTAAAAAAAATTAAATGTTTATGAAATATTTAATTATGTATATATCTCAAAATAATTATAGTTTATGTTAATAAATAATATTTTCAATATATATTACATGATTTATAATTTTTATATAAATCATTTGTATCAAACTTATAAGAGCAATTTATAAAAGAATTTATGAATTAAAAATTATAATAAAAATATCAAAATACTTATATTTAAAATTGTTAATTGTTCAAATTAATGGCCTTATTAGGGAAATAATTTAAACCATATCACGATTAGTTTTGGTAATTAATAAGATCAAGGTTTAATGACTATAAATATATGATATTTAGATCATGTAATATTTTTACAAAACTTAATTGAAAGATAAAATGTTTATATTTCATATAATATCACATGTTTAAGAAAAATTTTATGTGATGAATAAAATGAATAAGTTCATATGAATAATAAATATAATGAGTTTATATTTTTTATTATAGAATGTCGATAATATTTGAAAAAATTATAATGTTTTTTATTATTGTATTAAATAAATGATTTTTTCATAAATTTTTTATCTCCTTTTTAAATATTTGAATTAATAATTTAAATAAAAAAATATTTTCTACATTATCCTATATATATTAATAATATTAATAATTTTGATTCACACTTTAGTTTGAATGTGTTTGAAATGCGTCTATATTTCCATACATGCATTGAAGAAGTTACACTCTATGTATGAAAATTATTTTATCTATATTCTACCATGAATTCTTCTAGTATTTGATTATGAAGTTGAATTAAGAACTTAATTATAGTTTATATATATTAGTCCTTGTAATAGAGATGAAATAGAAATCTCCCTTGAGTAATGTATCAATGGGTATGTGGATATTGAGCAAAAAAACTCACTCTCCTAGCGGCTGATTACCTATAATGAAAAGTTGTGGTTTACTACCTATCTATATAAACATAATCCTGTGGGTTTGAATGATTTCATAGGATTATAAACCTTTACATGAGAGGTTTTCATAACCCTTATATGTAAGATTAGCATAAAAATTTAAAAATTTAATTAGTTTTTATTTTTTGTTTGTCACAAAAGTTATGAGTCATGTAAAGAGTTAAAAATAATATGCCTTGAACATATTGATTTTGTGGACATAATATGATTAGAAAATAAATAATTAGAACCATTAATAAACATAAATGGAATAACACATGGTAATACAGTGTGATTAAATCCACATTAGAAATACAGGGTGTCACGTTCCATCCAAGGAGACACGTTTCATGACAATGATCATTTAAATAGGTAGGCAATTATAATTCTGATTGCTCTAGATTATCTTGTGTTAGGATAGTAATTACTGAGGTGACATTAACCAGTAGTTATTTTTTTTCATGTAATATGATTTGGGTTAAAATTATTCGTGGATTATTAATATGCTTAACCAGTGTAATTAATGACAAAATATGGATCTTAGAACACTAATGGATATGATGGATTCAAAATGGATCATTATATTAGTGGAAGGCCAACCAATATATGTCCTTATTAAGTTTTTTTAAAACAATTATACTCATTAAATAAATTCTTATGTTGTTGAAAAATTTGCATCATCATAACTACAAAAATTAACTCTGGTTAATTCTTTGAAAATAGAATTTTAATGTAAGAAACCTCATATGTTGGTACAAAACGTAATAAAATTTATTAAATAAGAAAATAAAATTCATTAAGACATTACTTATGGACAATTTATTTTTTTAAGGAAAATTAAATGTCTAGGAAAAAATCAAGGAGGTTTGATGTGGTGGAGCCCAAAGGAATCCTTGTATAAAATGATCTTAAATTCCAACAGTAAATAATAAATAATTCAATATGTAATCATAAACACTAATTGATCACATTTGGATTATATAATACCATATTCTATATTCATTTCACATTATGTGTAAGTTATGTCCACTTCTTGAGGAAGCGTGCTTCTGTATACATTGATAACATAGGTGATGCTCAAGTGACTAGGGGAGTTAAAAAATAAGGATTTAACCACCATGGATGAATCTGATTCAACCTAGAAAGAGAAATGTTACTAAAATTAAAAATATATATCATGTTCAACATAACATGGGATTATAAGAGAATAGATTTTCCCCCTCCATAGTAATTATACTATGACATAATGATGGATCCATGGTATTCCAATATAATACCTCAACTATGCATGATGTCATTAACACTAGATGTATCCATGTTGTGCTTAACACCTTGAATGGGAGTTTTCAAGAACACCCAACTCTATAGAACAAGTATTATAACCACTGAATCCCACTAGATATATTAAAGAATCTACTTCCTTAAAATACAAGGGAGAACAATATTATTACAAAGTGAGATAATAGAAATTACTATGTAATGGTACATATATTCGATAAAAGTTATGTTTGTAATCAGAATATGATGATAGGATTTATTGTAGGTTTCCCAATTTCCATAAATCTATATGACATTAGAATACTTTAGGATAAACACTCCATAGTTTCACCAAAATTAATATGGAATCATGTGGAAAGAATGATGCCAATGGAACTATATTATACATTTAATCTAGTGAACCCCCAATAGTAATACAAATAAATCTCTCATACTCCCCTTTGATTAATTTGTATAACATTAACTAAAATTTTAGATTCTCATAGAACATGCATTTAAAGGTAATAAGTATACATTTTAATTTCACAATAATTTCTATGTTGATGGAATGATTATAAAAATTCTTCATAAGGAAGTTCAGATTTGGTGGTATATCTTTTCAATGGAGTAGCATAGAATGATTCACCACTGGTTTCCAGGGAATGAACAAAATAACATTAGTTTCTAATCATATACTTTTATTATTGGGTATGGCCTTGAGATACTATATGTTTCCTTTAGGTTTATTTTCATGGATATAGAATTCATATTGGAATCATAAAGAATTTTTTTGACATTTTGAATGATTTTAGGAAATGTATAACCGAATTTATCTGATTTTTAGTGTACAAGAACTAGGGAATATGATATCTTGGTTTTATTGTGTTTTCACCATGAAAATTGGGAAAACATAAACCAAAAGAAGAAACATTAGTGGTAAATTGTAACATTGTTTTTTCAAGTAACCAACTCGGGTCTTTTTAACCAAAAGGAAAAGTATGTAATGGAAGAGTAATTATTCTATTTAATGGAATTGTATGAGATATTTTAAAGGGTTTATGAAACACCATGGATGTATATATTTATGTTAGAGAGATCAATTATTTTATTTTTAAGGTTATATGACACAAAATATATATTTTATAACTTTTATAACTATAAAATTGTACAAAATCAATGAGGTAATTTATTGATCTAGTTTTTTTGGAAAATTATTAACAAGGGGTTACATATTCATAAAGAATAATGTAATGAAATATTTTGATATCAGATGTATCTTAGTTAAGGATATGTCAAATCCTTTTATTTCTATTATATGAGGACAAATGTTGTTTGTTAAAAAAAATTTGTTATGAAAAATATCATATATTACTCATAATTTATGATTCATCTAATTTTATAACATACTTGATAGGAAAATAAGTAGGAAAATGTTTTATCCATGATAAATGAAGTTTATTTAATACATTTATTAGAATACAATTGATATCATCACACTACTAGTAGTTTAATATTTTAAGTAATGATGTTTTTGTCTTATAAAAAAATCTATTCAAACACATATAATACCATATAAGGTATGGATATAATATCCTAAATATAAAATATTCTTATTAATATGAAATATGTTTTATTTCATAATATACATAATGTGTTTTTCTTAACATGATATTATAAAAAGAATATATTTTCTAAAAGGAAAGTTGAATAATAATTAGACTTAGAGATGATTAATGATGATAAATAAAACATTATTCCAATCAGACCAATGTTAATGTAACCTTGTGTCGTAAAAGTGTGAAATATATATTGGTAGGGATAAAACAATTCACAGATCTACATTAGTTCCAAAAATATTTCAAGTAAAAATATTGATGTAAAAGAGTTTAAGAATGATGATGTTGGTGAATTTAGAAATAAATAAATGTAAATAATGAAATTTATTAACATCATAACATTTGATGTTGTGAATTAAAGAAGTTTGAATACTTATTCCATGATTTAAATGGTAGGAATATTATTCCACAGACTCGCATATATTCAAGCTTGATTACATTGTAGATGTTACTCACTAAAAAAATTAAATATAAAGTTTTATAAATTGGTCACATAGATATATGATAAGAATTAAATTGAGATGTAATGAGTTTAAAAAAATGTAAAATTTAACAAACATGAGGCTAGTCACTTGGTTTATAATTTATGATATGATTATGTGATTCCTTATTTATCGATTTCCTATCTTTCTGAGATAAGTTTTAGGTATATGAAAGGTATCATGTTAATAAAATAGGAAATCATCATTTTTTCATATTGGATACATATATTATATGAATTAACATGTCAAATAATTATTTCGAGTTATTCTTAACCAATTATTGTCATAGGGTATTTTGGTTAAGATGAAAAGATAAGGTTATCTTGGGTGGGAACTCATATAGTGATAGGAAATATGCTCATGATGCATAAAATGTTATTTTTTGTACTAGAGGACCCCCCCAAGTATCCCACATGTATAGTCATATAGTATATATTTTATATAATAAGGATTCTTTATTCATATTTGGAATTTCCATAAATAATGATAATTAAATACCTAACATCAGAACCAACATACTTTGATACCATTCCTAAAAAATACTTATGGCTAATATAATTAGTGTATGGTTGGGTATATCAAGGATTATGTCATCATTAAATGATTAACCTAGATGGGATTAGTCCACCTATATAATGAGTATGAAATTTTGACCATTTATTTGGATATTATGAGTAAGTGTTTGGTTATACCTAGATATTACATATAATGTGTTTATCTATTCATGTTCGGGAATGTGATGTAATTATCCATATAGGGGAATGGAAAGTGATGAATTCATTAACATAGCTTTCCCATGATTAAATAATATAGAATATATGATTTGGATATATGTTATTATCATATGTTGTTCCCTATGTGAACATGGTTTGTTAGGAATAATGATATTGAAAAAATACATTCTTACATATCATGAAACTTTTCGATATATATTTAAAGATACATGTATTTGATGGAGATCACACAAGATAAATTTATAGCTATAGTATAATTTATTCCATACAAAAGTTCTCTTTTTATCATATTTACGAATTGAAGAATTCATATTTTTTTAACATTTATATAAATTCTCATGGTATTGGAAATTGGTTTTGAATAAATAGGAATTAATTTTTACTTAGATAGTTTCTCCTAAATGTTTTTTTTATTTATCCACAGCTTATTTTGATAGGAATTCAAAAGTTATTTCATATAATGAGATTTTTTATTGAATTAAATGATAACATTCCACAAGTGTTTTGGAATATATCCAAAAGAATTATTTTGATATGGTTTCACAAGTTAAGGTATATGATACAATGTATGGTGAAACGGAACATAATATACTATGCTTTAGTGAAAATTTGAGATTGAATTTTCTATGAACCAAGTCTTATAAATATTTAATATGAATTGGACTATATCATTTTTTATTATATTTGTATACAATATAATTTTAAAAGAAATAAAACTAATTCAGATATTTTTACTGTTTAGGGGCCTCATAATAACTTCTATATGATAACCTGCCATTTTCTAACATAGATGTATATAATGTTTGATTATTAAAAATGAGATTTCATTAATCAAAATTTTATAAAATTAAATGTTTGTTAGGTTGATATATTCATTTTATAAATACATTAATGCATGAATGAAATTTTCATTTAAATTATATCAAATGAAAAAATTAATGTTCACTTAGGGAGTCTCCCTGATAAATTTATAAACAAGCTGTCAGCACGAGATAATGATCATATGAGATTTACTCGGCCTCTAATGAATATCTATCTTACCTATTGAGCTCTATTTACTATCTATTCTTCTCTTATAAAGGAACTAGCAAACAATATGTTTGATTCAGAACCCACCAAGGCCTCATGATATTATATTCCATCCAGGGATACACCATTGAGAGGTGATTATAATGAATTCAATTGAGTGATGTTTTTAAAGGAAATTAAATGAAGATTAAAGAGGTAACATTTCATTATAAGGTATAAATTTTTTTATCCATTTTATATATTGTTTGGGTTTGGTTTTTTGGTGTGGTGATCATGTGTTTTAAGGAGTCTAATTTCTATAATAATGTTAAAAAATTTCTTTTGTTCATTAAAAACACAAAAAGAAGTGTTTATACTTGAGATGATGGATAGTCACCCATAGGTTATATTGATGATGAATTGGAATTCCTTTTCAATGGCCCTGATAATTTTAAAAAAGTGATGTAGAAATGGGATAAAACATGACTGTTATATTATACTCACATAGTTAACTATATAACTTTATTTATTATTCCTCATCTTGAATAATTGGTTCCTTGAACATATCTGTAAAAATTGATTTTCCCATATAATTAATCAATGATAAAGTAATTAATAATAAACTTACTCAACTGTATCAAGGGTTTTTTAACTAGGGGAATCATCAATGAAGACTGTTTCTGTGGATCTCAAATTTGCTGGTATAAAACTCTTTCAATCAATTTTTTTTTGATGTGGATAGATTTAGATTTTTATGTTAATATCAAAATGATGAATAATTTGAAATTTCTATGAAATGTGGAATACCTCCATGTTGAGATAACCTACTAGGAATCATCTATTGAAGCATTTAATGAGCCATGTCTATGGTTTGAATGATACTGTTATGTTATAATTCCCAAACTAATGAATTTACTACTAGGGATTGGAGAAATTAGGTGGGTTATTAAACTCATCAAGGTTGAGTGGTTGAAATAGTCATTATGATATGGGCGTATTTCAAGGGATACATTTTATTCATTGGTATATTTCACAATTATGTTTGGATTAGTTGTGGATTAGCATTCCAAAAGCAAGAAAAAATTAATATTTTTTTACGATGAATGGAATTGAACTTTAAGGATGATAGGATGATAGGTATACTCATCCACTGAATGAGATTATTATATATTCTATGACTCTCTCGTGGATTCAATACATCTTCAATAAATCCTTCCTTCATTCAATAGTGATTAATTTTGTTGTAATAGTGAACAGTTGACACCATGCATTGATGTAATCACATAAATTTATCAAAGGTCACCCATATGTATGTACGATTGGTTCTCTATTCCCCCTAAAAAGGTTAATTATTCTTTGATTTAAATCTATACAACAAGGAACTTTAGGATTTACTATCATCCATAGATGAGGTATGATTTGTAATTTTGGTATGGTACTCAATAAGAATGGAAACCTACCTATCCCTCAGAAATGAGTAGAAACCTAGATAGTTTGATGTATTTTAATGAGGAATTTAATACCTTTTATTTTCATATAATATCTACGATTAAGGTTCCTTTTATGCTTATAAAATAATGTCCACTGGAGATCCTTTTTAGGTTCTATGTTAAGGACAAATGAAGTTCTATTTAAGTTCATGCATTGAAGACCAAATAAGTCTCTTTTAAGGTCACACGTCCATGAAAATTATGCATCTCAGTTTAAGTTCATATAATTGGGACCTATTTCAAATAATTTATAGTCATGTGGGAAGTAATTATAAGTGAATTGAACTTAAAAATGGGTTTTAGGGACTTATATGGTATAATTCCTTTATTGTTGTCCCCATGTGTTGGGAACTAGACATTGAAGGGTGATTGGACACATGGGTTATGTGATTAAATGAATAAAGGAATAGATTTACATGAGATCAGATGGCTGATTATTCCTTTAAATCTAATTTATAAGTTTAGGTAGGATAACATAATATTGGAAAGTTATTGGATCTGATTTTAGGTGTCTAGGGTGATTGTTTTGAAATAGGTGATGTTTCATCATTTTCATTATAATATGGGTCTTAATTATCAAATGAATACATGATAAAATATATTTTTAGGATTTTACTACAAATGAATTATATCTCTTATGTGATGTGAAATTCCCTGTATCAAAGGAAAATATGATTGAAAGAAAAGGAAACTGATGTGTATTATCTAATCATCTAAATCATGTGTAATTAGAGGAGGCCTAGATGAAATAAGCTTCATAGGTCATGGAACTAGATTATAGTGAGTCTGTATGGTCTTTTGAGAAATTATGCTTATGGTATTTATTAGATAATGTAGAAGAACACGGAATATAATGTTTTCAATTAAAATTCATAAATCCAGGAATAACATAGATTGGATGAGACTTAGGTACCACTATTTTAATTCTTTTAATAGCCCATTGGTAAAGAGGGGTACATTAAGTCAAATATTATATAGATTTTGTCCTCATTGAAGAGGTGAAAACATACTATTGGAAGACCTATAACCCTATAACAGTTATGTAAATATTTGGACAAGTGGGTCACAATAAGGTTAAATGACGTATAATGATGGGGGGCACATAACATTTATATGAAATCCCTCCATAAAGTAATCCCACTGGGAAATAAAATGGAGTTCTCGTGAATGAATTTTGATAGGTTTTTGAAGAGGTAAATTATTTCAACACACGATTCTATTGAATATATAAATCATTTCTCACTTAGAAAAAAATGTTGAGTTTCATTAGAAAATTATCTCCAGGCCTGAATAATGCACAAATTGGATTTCCATGTGCCATGAAATTTCACACGCACCTAGGAATGGAGATTCCTAAAAAAAGTGAACTAGTTAGGTGACATGATGGTGAGAACCCTCTTATAGTAGTGGGAAATGTATTTATCAAATTACAAAAAAGGGTTTCAAATCCCTAAAATACATTTTAAGGGTCTTTTCGGAACTTTTCTCATAAATACCTTATGTTACATTGAAAGGGATGTAGATAAAGGGTCATATAATTCTACATGATTTAATTGAATAATCATTGAAACAAAAATAGACATAAAAATAAAAATTCAATTCTTTATAAAATTATACTTTTTCATTGAAGAAATATCATACAGTGGTCAGCTTTCACAAATAGCATGGTCACCCATGGTCATTCACCAGTGTCTACTAGTCCATGCCTTAGTTCTATCTAAGGCTCTTCTTGATATCATTACCTTGTTAACCGACATGAATAACCTACTTTCCCTACCCTATAAGAATAGGTATAGCCTACATGAACTACTTATGCACCAAACCCCCTACACCAAGGGCACTGTATTTACTTATAATTAAGACACATAGGCTCCTCATTTGATACCATTTAGAAGATGAATATATAACCTGAATATCTTCTTTCTCTAGTCTTTCAAGGATGTATTTAAATCCATAATGTTTGATTATTTAATCCTATAATCCGGGTAAATGAATCATAAGGTAGGGTGATTGGGTTTCCTATATTTTAATACATAAATAACCATCTTGGGAAACCACTTACTCTCTAGTTCTTAAAGATATGGGTGAAAGTACCTTTCCTAGAAAAATACTCAATCATAATTAGTTCAAAGGGATCCAGGGATCCCACTACTACTTGGGATAGTCCTCACCAATTTTGGGCCCCCAGAGAATCATTTCACTTTTGGTACCACTAGGGAACCCCTTCTCCAATGTATTACTTACATGAAGTACAATGCACACCATTACATAGGTGAACTGCTTTATTCAACCCCATTAGGGTGAACCACCTTATTCTCCCCCAATATGGTGAATAAAGTGATCTAAGACATTTACAAATGTAATTAATATATTTTTTGACATAAATATCAATTAAATTCAAAAGAGAATGGAAAAGTCCAGGTGTCATTGGAATTCTAGGTACCTAGAAGAAATAAAATAAAACATCTATATTTTAAACTACCTATTGATATTCTAAATTCCATGAGCTCCTAAACCATCATAAGATATAATGTGGAGTAGATAAATTATTGGGGTGACCTAATAATCTTACTATGTTAATAAACAAGATAATGAAACATAACATGTCAGTCTGATGTATAACATTATATAATAAAAGAGAATACCCACAAGTAATAAAATTGGAGAATAAAATAAATAACATGGTATCCATAGACCATATAATATTAATAAATGTGGTATAAACATATAACACGACATAAATATGGGTCAAGTATGACTTCATTGACAATATCACAAGGTAGATAATGTCTTATAATGGATTATGATTACTCCCAAATCCCTTACATAACATCACATGAGACAAATGGTTTTCCCAATGAAGTGGAGTGAAATATGTGAACATCCATCATAATATGTTCATTAATTATGTGTTCCAAAAAATTAAATCAATCATATTGATTAAAAATGATAATCATCATAAAAATAAAATGGGTTTGATTATCGTTCCTCATTTCATAATCAATAGCAATTTCATAATAATGGAATTTGAGAAATGAACATAGGGAATATATTACCCATTAAGATGAAGGGATTATAAACTAGGTATATATGTGAGAGCTATACATAAATAATTTATAATAATTACATAACATTTAATGAAATATGAAGAGAATGTGAGGTAGAGGGATAATCACCCTAACCCGATGAAATGGTGGTTTAGAGAGACCCCTTAAAATATACAAAAATTCAAAATTTAAAGAAAAACATTTGTTTGAAAAAAACCTTGTAAAACTATAAAAAAAATATTAAAATAACACAATGTTCATGATATTTTTAACTTCCATTGATTCTATATACAATAAAATAATATTCCTTTCACATTTTTTGTAAAAATTCAAAAGTAACTGATTTTGGAAATTACAGAAAGATTCCTTTTAAAACCTTTTTTAAAGGAATACAAGTGAAAATTTTATTTAATAAATAATTTAAGAATTTAAATTTTTTATGGAATATATGTACATTTATAATAAAAATTTATAAATAAAAAAATTAAAACCATTAAAATTTAGTTTTTAGAGTAATGTGCCACTCAAATAAAACCATATAAAGATTATTTTATAAAAAAATTGTAAAAAAATAAAATATGTCCAAAAATAACATTAACATCCATTTATTCATAAATAATAGTTTTCATTAAATATTTATAAGAATATGGACATGATATAAAAATATTTTTAAGGAATACTTCAAAATTGTATTTTTTTTAATTAATGACCGTTACCACTTTGGTAACATTTGAATCATAAGCCCAATATGAAGTTATATAAAATGAAACATTAAATGTTATAAAAATAATTTTTTTCATGATATAACATGTTTAAGGTAATGTATATACACCACATAAAAGGAAACCGTTTTTAATATGTCATAAGTCTCCCAAAAATAAATGCGATACTAGAAATCCCTTACCTGAAGTCCTGACTTCTCATGTATTCAATTTATATCCTATATAAAAATATTATATGAATTATTAATTTTATTAATTAAAATTTCCTAGTTTAGTTCCATTTACTTAAACCATTTAATTCATTTATATTGATGAAATATCTAACTTCATAATCAATTATGTCCATATGGGGTGTTTTGAGAATGTTTAGGTATTAAATTCAAAATGGCATCTGTCTGTAAACTATGGTAAATAGCGTATTTGTTAAATCATATATAGAATAATATAAATGAAATAATAATAATTTTTATACATAAATTATACTTTAAAAAAAAACCTTTTAATATGGTTATAAAAAATGCACTATATTACAATCATAGAGTCGGTAGGTCATACATACACTGGGATAACATTTTCATTTTTCAATGATCATGATGTAAATAAATTGAATGTTATTTTTAATTTAAATAATTATAATTATATCATATATATAATTTTAGTTCTCTAAATTCACTTACATATACCATCCTTGTGATTTGGTAGTAGAAAAACAAATTGTATCGCTTCCTAAGACGACAATCTAACGTACACACTAATGTTCTTATAATTTATAAATTGATTGTAAGGTAAGAAAGAATATGATGTTTTAAATTTATATGAAATTTTTTCATTAATATATTATATAAAAATTAAATCTATCATTAGGAAATCCCATCATAGGTGATGATAGAAAAGAGATTTCATCCATTCATGAAGTAATAGTCTGCCACACATATGAACGTTGGTATTATTTCCCATTTTATGGAATATTTGTTGGATAAATGTTATTATATAAACATAAAAAAATATTATTATATTTTAGATAATTTAATATTATATTCTAATATTTATACATAATTTATGGTGTGAAAAGGAGTAGAAAAGAAGGATCTTAGTGAATTTGACTACCTTGTCATAGAAGATCATCTTTTGGATCTCTTATGATGAACAATAATATTGGAATTTTGGGATGAAAAGAAGACCTATTGTGTGTATAATGATGTTGGGGAGAATTTATTTGAGGTTTTATTTGATCCAAATTTCTTTAAAGGTAATCATAAGTTATGGATGGGGGTGCCATTTAATATTTGAGGACGAGTGGATTTTTTTTGCAAATACCTAAAACTATTCATTAATGTGAAGTCAATCTCAAGGAAAGTGACTCCAAGATTGATTAATAATAGGTTGGATGAGTTATAGGGTCAAGACACACCGAATCCATTAAAAAATAAACAATTTTCAACCATTTTATTGTATTTAATTATAAGGTTACACAATGTTATCATTTTAGTTCTTCGCCACATTGACTATTTTTCTTACTGTTGTTAATATTAAATATGTCCAAATATTAAGTTTAAATTATTATCTAATATTAATTAATATTATATAAAATATTAAATACATTTTTCAAATTAAAATAATTTATTTTAATCAATTTAATTTAAAATTAAACCCAAAATTGTGCAAAAAAATAGTTTTTCAAGAAACACACTTTTCAATCAATATTTGATCTTACATTGCCTCAATGTCTATAAATAATAATTATATTAAATTAATTTAATATAAATATATTCATTTATATATTCATTTTAATTAAATTTTTCATTAATAGTGTATATTTTAATTAATTAAAATGGATAAACTTTATGCCCTTAAACACAGTTTAAAGAAAATCGTGTATTTAAGCATAAAAATAAAAATATACCAAAATTATAAAAAATTCAGATTCATATGAAAATAATTAATTAATTATAAATAAAATGGTTTATATGTAGTTTTAATTCCAAATCTTAAATTTTATTTTACTTTAAATTACATCATTTAAATTGAAGAAATGACAGTATTTGGGAAAATCAATAATTTTCACTATTCACTAAAAAATAACAATTTTAGTAACATACCAAAAAATTCACCATGAGTTATTTTTTTATATTATTATTTCAAAAATGATATAAATTTTATTAAATAACATTTCTAAATTATCGACAATTCAATTTTATTATTTTTATCACAAAAAGAAATAAAAATCAATTTTTAAGGAAATATATTTTTTATAGAATAAAAATTTCATTATTAAAAATTGAGTTGTTTTTTATCAATAATATATAAATTTTTTCATATTTATTAGGATCATTATTCAAATTTCATAAATTAGTTAATACTTTTCATACATGTCAATGTAATAGCTATGTTGTAATGTTAATATGTTTCATGTGTTGTTTAAGCTTGGTGTTGCATGCCATATACACCATCAAACCCTATTTTGTTATTTTAAAATATCCAGGTATTAAATTATTTACCCCATTAATAAATTATACCCTACAAATTTTACATTGAACTTATTATTCAAATGTTTTACATTTGAAAATTCCATTTTTGAAATCTCACTTCGTACAAAGGGTAAATAAAACATCCTCTTGATAAGAGGGAAATAAAAGTATGAGGTTCATAAATAATGAAACATAACTTGTTTTCTGAATATGAGAGATTTTTTTTGATACTTGAATATATGTACATTGATGTAAAATTCCATAAGAAACTCTAAAATAATGATGTGCAAAAAGTCCATAAATTCATCGTTAATTATTATAATAGGATAAAATTTTAATTTAATTAACATTTTCCAAGAGTTTATAAATTATTTAACCATATATACAACTTTCTTAATGAAATATACTTACTTGATATGTTTTTATTTCATAATAAAAATTTCACCCTTTGGTTGTTCTTTAATCATTTTACACATCATCTCTTACTCAAATAATTGAATATAAAATCTGAATTTGTTATGCCTAAATAAAAGAATGAAATATTAATGGACCATAAGATACATAAATGAAAAATAATATTTTACTTCTTTGATGAAATATTAACCAAAATTGAAATGGTTACCATATAGTAAGTTAAAATCCTTAACCATTATATTAATATCCAAAACCAAAGTTGAAGGTAAATCATTCCATAAAACTACATCTTAATCAAAAAGTGAATAAAAAAATTAATTTTTTTCTTACTTTATAATATTTCATGATAAATAAAATTTTATTCATAGGGGTCATTCATACCATAGCCTAGTGAATAATTTCTTAATCTATCATTAATCACCTCAAAATCCTCAAAAAGGGAAAAAATTTATCCAAAAATATGTTTCCAAAAATCAATGTAATGTTAATCCATAAAATACATTACAAATAAACAAGTTCAAAATAACTAGTACATAACATTTCCTGGTGGTAGACACTTTACCCTTGTTTCCCTTTGGATGTGTTTTTAATCCCCATGGCATAGCTAAATGTGACCGGTTATCAATGGACTTACGGGTAGTCTTTTCTCTAAAACATGAAAAATAAAAATTGATAGTCATATTCATAATTTGCATTTATTCTATAAAATTCTCATCAATATTATTAACATATTAGAAACATTAGTCATGAAATCGCTAATTTTTAACAACTATTTATTTTAATTCATCAATTATTTTTTAAAAAATAAAATAATATTATTTCACAATAATTACCTCCACATCTAGTACATATCAAAGATTATATTTTCCAAAATCATGTGTTTTAAATAAAATATATACTTACGAATTAAACATAATTCAAAATCATTTGTTACATTAAACATATTCTTATAAACCCTTATATAAAAAATATTGCATAACGACTTAAAAATTACTTTTTATTTCAAAATAATTTAGAGAAAAAGTGCAGAAGCACCATAAGGAGTTCGGAAATGATGCAAACCAAGTACATCAACCTTAAAAAAAGTTTCAATCCTATAGTAGGGATCCAATTCAATCATAAATATTGATTCTATTACTAGGAATACTCTTAATTTTTCCGACCACTTTTGTGTATAAGTTTTATTTATTTCCAAAAGATTTCAATGAAGTTTTCTATGATGCTCAAGATGTAGAATGAGACCTCGAACGTTAATGGAGATTTGTTCAAGTGACGATGCCTAGAGAATTTTAATGGAATCATAGAAGTGATTGAAATGCTTCTGAAATTATCCATGTTGTTAAATTATGTGATTGTTTCACTGTTCATAATGTTCAAAATACGTGTATCAAAGGTGATATATTGTCTTCAACATTTAACGTGTTCGAAGAAGCCTCAACATTTAGATGAAGAGAGATTATTAGAGTTCATTAGAATTAAATCTCCAAAATTAATTGAGGATTTGAAGTGAGGATGAAGAAGTACGTTGGAGTTCATATTCAAATGAGTATAAGTAGAAAGAAGGATGATTTTTGAGTTTGAAGAGAAGACATGAATTAGTTCATGGGATTGGCACTGTGGGATTTTCCAAACATTTATAATGATTTACAGGTCTGTATTTCACAAAGATCATAAGTAGTTTGGAGAACTTGTGAGGCAAGATTTATGAAGGAAATGCGGGGAAAGAATATTTCAATCAACATGTTTAGTTTAATGAAGTAGGTTTCTATGGTATTAGAGTTTTCCAGTGTCTACCCATTTTTGGAGTCCAAAATATGGATTTTGGTGAGCATTGAGAAAAGTAAGATTCCTTGATGATCATATCATAATATGGAAAAGTCATGAATTTTGAACATATGGGCTTTATGAAGTTGATTTCACAAAGTCATAAAGAATGTTAACGGTGTTCTCTATGAATATGAAGATCTTCCTGAATGGCATAGGTGAAGTGCTTTGTAAGCAAGCATTTCAGTGGTGAAGAGATTTGTGAGTGGAGCATTGTAGTAGTGTAAAGGTTTTGACAAAATGCTTTGTGACTATGAAATGATTTGTGATCAAGAAATATTGATGGTGTATTGAGAATGGGGATGTGGTGGAAATATGACTTTTCATGATCTGGAAATCATGGTGAAGGATCCATATCTCCGAGTTCAACCAAGCATATAAATAAGAGACCACCCCTCTTCATTCCATAAGAAAATTAGAGAGAAAATTCTGAAATCGCTCAAATTTCATGAAGCAAGGGGTTCTTCACAAAGAAAGGTTTCAAAGAATGGTTGGTCTTTGTGAGAAGACTATTCTAATCTTAATCGAAGTCAATGATTATATGTTTTGAGTTCTTCGCAATGATGGGAAATACCATGTTGGCTTAGTGATGTTCGTGAAGACATTGTGTTCCATGAAGGAAGTTTACTTCACGAATATAGTTGGTTCTACAAAGATAGTTTTCTTTGCAACAGAAGATGTATCTAAATTGTAAGGGGTGCTTTGGGAAGGTTTGTTCTCTGTGAAGGGTGGAAATCTATGAAGTTTTGAGCTATGTGAAGCAGTGTGATCTATGAAGGGTATAGCTCTGCGAAGTGTTGAGCTATGTGAAGAATTATGCTCTTTGAAGCAGTGTGCTATGCGAAGAAGTGTGCTCCGTGAAGGGTTGATCTTTGTAAACGGGATTCATAAAGGGAAATATTGAATAAAATATTTCGTTTAACCATTGCTTGGGAAGTCACCAAATATATATTCCATAATATACTATGTTAAAGAGAATGTGGAGAAGGATATAAAAATAGAGTGTTCCCAACTAAAGGCTAAAAATTATTCAGGGTAGATTAAATGTGATGATGCTATACTGAGATGGTCCTCATTGTTTTGACAACCTTAAAGGGATTTTTTTCAAGATAGAGGAAGAAGAAGTATTCGTTCAATTGGTTTCTTAGTAGATAAGAAGGATTATATAGATATGGAGCTCCCAAGATGGCTTCTGGGAAAGAAGAAAATATTTAATTTTGTTCTAATGAGTACCTAATAAGTGAAGAGTAGATGATCAAGAAGAAGTGTGATGTCAATATTTTATCAATAGGTGGAAGACTATTGGTGTTTCAAAACCGATAAAACAAGAATAATACTGTCTTGGGAGGTAGTATAAAAAACCAGCTAGGTGCTCCAAGTTGTACAAGTTCATCAATAGATTAGGTAAGAGGATTCTTTCCCTCCCCATTAAATGTGTAGGCATTCACAATGGAAAGAAGATTGTTTTCTGACTCAAAACATTGTAATTTTCACTATATTGTATTAGAGAATTCATGCAATGATCATTACCATACACAACAAGGATATAGCTCCTCTTATTGGGTGGTGAGCCTTGTAATAATATCATGTTCTATTTTTACTGATTTTATATTATTTCATTTGACAAAGAAAAGTGAACAGGAGAATCAAGATCCTCACATTTGATGAGGTATAGTGATAAAAAGTAGGAATTTGTTTAAAAATCACCCAACACTGATTCACACACACTCTCAATCATAGAAATATCCCAAACCAGTTGTATTATTGGGTATCAGAGGGTGTTCACCTCAACAAGATTCCCTATAGTGAAGTTACTCTAATTTAAAGGATTCATTTTCTTTCTTGATTAATCAAGGAATATCAGTTTCAGGGAGGATTCATTTTTCTATGATTAAAAGACCATATCTACCAAGACCTTGATGAATTGGAAAAAGAAGGAGAAGATAATTTTGAAGAATAAATCCCTCTTATCTAATGAGGGGGATGTATCTTGTTCTTTATAGCTTGTTGACAGTGAAGACATAGAAAACAACCAAAGTAATGAGAAAGTGGATCAATATCCCACAATGAATATTGATAAAATTCCTACCTCAAGTGATCAAGAGGTATGTGTTAGTATATATGAAAATTATTCTCATGATAAGAATGATAGGACATGTGGTGATGATCAATCTATAACCTATAAAGAATTAACATTTGATTGAATTAAAATGATAGTATATATCATTTTAGAAGAATGTTAATCACATGATTGTGGAGTATTTTTTTGTATTCTACAAGATATGAACTAAATGGATGATGAAATTGATGTTTTGGAGAAGGGATTACAACAAAAAAATTTGTGAATGATTAAATATCTCCATACAAGTTGGAGCCTTCGAAGCAAAAAAGGGGGAATTTTAAATGAGTTCCTCAATGAGTACGAAATATGTTGAGGAAATGGAGGGATTAAAAAAGAAACTATAAGAGATGATCCATGCACATAAAAATGATCTAAAAAAGAGAACTGTTGTCAATGAGTTAGATTTTGAAGAAAAATCCAAGAATATCAAATAACAGAACTCTTTTTTACAAAACAAAGTGAAGCTACATGAAGATACAGTAAAATATTGAAGAAATATTGTGAATAGAATATAAAAAGATTGAAGATCAAAAAATAGTCCTCAATATGTAATTTCAAGAAATGTAATATCATTTGTCCAAACATGACAAGATACATATTGAGACTTCACAAAATATTGAAAGAGTTGCTACTGGTAGTCAATGTTTCTTGGATGATTCTAATGGTTAATGAACTCCAACATGTGATACGAATTTCATGACATCACTCAATGATCTATCAAAAGAATCTGAGAAATAACAGGTACCATCCAGACCATCTTGTACTAATGTATCTAAATTTGTTTATACAAAACGTCCAGGGTGGATGAAAAAATCTAGAAAAGTATGAATGCTAATGTTGATAAGAAACCGACAACAATTATTTGGATGTATAGGAAGAACAATGTGGAAGGTGGTTACCACAAGAGAGCACACCACATCCAGAAGAAAGACCAAAAATATAATACCGAAGATATCAGGAAGTAATGATTTCCGGTTCAATGTTGGTGCAACAATAGATATTTTCATTTTTAATTGGATTGTTGGTATAATACCTCTAATATAAAATAAAATTGGAAGCCCATTTCATGGGGGAGAAAACTACATATGAATAAGTAATAGCCACAGATCCAAAAACATCTTTATACTGAAAAAATATTTAGAATTCTTGACAACATTAGTGATATATGCAATAGAAGTGGTCACAAGGTTGGTACATGTTCATCTCAACATGCATCCAAAGGTATTAAGAAAAAAGTGATCACAGAAATTGGAAAAGAAACAAGAAGCATCCCTGGGGAGAAATTAGAATAATGTCAAAAAGCTAATTCTTCCAAGAACACTCTAAGAAGGAAAGGAGAGAAGACATTTGATTATAAATTTGAGAAGGTGAAGGGTGGTGCGTCCAAAATAACTACCATGAATGATGAGACTCAGAAGAGACCATGTAGAAGATCTAATAATGAGGCCTAAATTCATAATGACCTATTGGTTATCTGGACAGAATATTTGGAAAGAATGAGAAAATTAGAATATGCATAAGATATGGTTAGTGCAATAGAAAGTACGAATATTCCACATGGAGATAAAGAGGTCATGTTTGTGAGGTGAAACAAGGTTGGACACACTATTAAAAATTACATTACATTTCATCTAGCACATGATGAATTCCTAAAGAAGATGATAGATTCAATAAGAGATTCTAGTGCTCCTGAATAACTTGAAGAAAGTAGACTCTCACATATAGAGAAGGAAGAAGTGATTATATCCACACAATCACAACCACAATTGAAGATAAATTGTGAGAAGGTGAAGATAGGAGAAAATGAATAATCATGGTTGGTAAAACCATCTCAAACTAGCAGTTCACATTGATAATGAATAGAGGATCCACCTAATTCCCTTTAATTTTTGTGTATTTTATTTCATCTGGTAATAAGTGGAATTAATGGTGAAGCAATTTATTATGGGGAGAAACAAATAAATAGTAATAAGAATTGTTCACTTGAGGTGGATGCATCTAATGAATCTTCAAGAGTTATTATTTTAATTAGTATGAATATTAGTTGGTATCAAGTTCAATTACTATGAAGATTGTTAAGGGATTATGCCATTGGAAAATTTATGTCATTCATTAATCCCTCATACTTGGTTATAAAAAATATATATCATCTTATAAAGGTTCATTAACTAAATTACTCAGTTTCACAAGAAGTATGGATGTTCCCTAAGGTCACATAATCATCCTATTTCACTTGAATATTTTTGATCCATTTTCTGAAGTGAGTGTAAGAGTTTCAGGTTGATTATTCTTAAAAATATTTCATCTTTTTATCCTAGAATGAATGTGAAAATACACTTGAAGGAAAACACATGAGTTCACATCTCATAAGGTATCATGGTCAGTGGGTAGGGGATGACTTTATTGTCAAAATAAAATCCTCTTATTTTCTACACTGAGAATTTCTCACATAAATGTATAGTCAAATGATGGATGAAACACTGATTAAGTATGGACTGATACCCTTTTTTCATGGACACGATTTTTATTTTCAATATCTGGAAGAGAAGTGAAATGAAAGTTAGAGAAGTAAAAATTGTAGAGAATAAAAAATGAAAGAGAGAGAGATTCACATTGACATTGATACAATCATTTGAAAGAAAACATTGGGTATTAACAACAAATAAAAAGGGGATATTTTTGGGATAAATTTTTGTATAAGATGTATTTTTTTCAATATATCTCAATGAGGTTTCCAATTATGATCATGATGATGAAGTATAACTCCAATGTTAGTGGAGATTTCTTGAAGTGATGGTGTCTGGATAATTATTATGGAATCATAACATTGAATGACATTCATGAGAAATTATCCATGTTTTTAAATTAGATAATTCTTTCACTATTCATAAATTTTAGAATACACGTATCAAAGGTGATATATTGTCTACAACATTGACGATGTTTAAAGATACCCCTATTTTTTGATGAATATAGATGATTGGGGTTCATTATATTTAACACTACAAAAGGAATTGAGGATTTAAAATGATCTTGAAGGAGTAAATTGGTTTTTGTATTCCAAATAGTATAGGATAAAAAAGAATGATTATTGAAGATTAAGAGAAGATGTGAAATGAAATCAATATTTAATAAAAAAATACAGATTTTGATTTTATAACTATTTTTATGAGCCTATGGAGAAATTCATTGAGGACACATATTATTATATTATAATCATAGAAACGAAAGATATTAATTTATTCATGTATTTGAAAAAAATATATTTTATATTAATAAATATATTAATTATATAATTGAAAATTAAAAATTATTTTTCACAAAATTACATGCAATTAATTTATCATTTTTAAACATTTATTTACTAATTCCGTCATATAAATATACCATCATTAATTTATAAGATTCCCATATATTTTATATACTATAATAGATTAATATATAATTCTACTAGTCAAAATACTATTCCATATGATCACATTACTGTTCCAACATTCATATTTAATACTATATTATGCTTTTAAATTCAGTGTTGCGTGAAGAATAAATTGTTGAAGATGATAAATTTTAGAAGAGGCGTGCCATAAAATCTTTGGTGTGTTAAATTATTTCCTCCAAAAAATCTCATCCATTAAATTTACAAAATTCCACCTCATAAAAGAATTCGGGTAGTTCATTATCATAAATTCCTCTCATTCCCATCTCACCTCTTTAATTTTATGATTTTTCCAATGTACTAATACCATCCATGTCAACTGATTCCTCAATTCCTAATATCTAGTATCTAGAATATGGATAGGATCATAACATTAATATAAATCATGTTATAATAATTTTCCTTCATAATATTGGACATTCATTCTGTTTCGCTTGTATTACCTTATCAAAGAAATGTGGAACATAATTTGAAATATACAATTTCTAGGAGGCATCACAAAATAAAAATCCACTTCTCCAATTCTCTCCATAATTTCAAAAGGTGTGATATATTTGGGTATTAGTTTCCCATTATTACATAACCTCGAAGAACCCTTCCATGGAGATACATTCATAAAAACATGATCACCCACTTGAAACTCAAAATCCTTTCTTTGGTTTTCAATATTTATTCTTTTCTAAATTAAGCTACTTCAATATGGGTTTGAATAGTATTTTACTTTGATGTTATTTACTCCAAATATTTTGGACTATGAGATTCATCTCACCTAATTCAATCCAAAAAGTTGGAGTATAAAATCTATTTGTATATAATTATTCATATGGTTCCATTTAAATACTTGAATGGAAACTATTATATTATGAAAACTAAACCCAAGGTAAATACTATTCCTCCATACCATTAAATTAAAGTGAGAAGTACCTCAGCAAGTCATCTAAATATTGAATAATCCATTCTCATTTCCCATAATTTTGAGGGTGATAAGAAATGCCTAAATAAATATCATTATTAAGTTCCTTTTGGAGACCTCTATAGAATATCTATATAAATCATGAATCATGATCAATCGCAATGGAAATATGTGCACCATTATGTATTAAAATTTAATTAATATAGTTTCCGGAAAGGTTTTATGGTGAAAAATCCTTTAGCGAGGAAATGTTTGGATTTTGTATGTCGGTCAATAATAACCCATATTTCATCATACTTTCATAGAGTTTTTTGTATTACTGTGCAAAAATACAAAGTAATGTCATCATTCCTCCTAAATGAATCCAAAGCATGTTTTCCTTATCTTGTAGATATTGTATTGAAAAATCATAATCCTTAAGAATCCCTATCCATCAGCTTTTCATCATGTTGATTTCTTTTTGTGTGATTATATATTTCAAACTATTGTTATCTATATATATCTCACATATTTCACCATTGAGATAGTGTCTTTATTTCATCATAGAAAATATTACAGTTTCTAACTCAAGATCATGACTATGATAGTTCTGTTCATGGATCATTAACTCCCCTAAAACATAAGAAGTAACTCTATCATTTTTTATAATGACACATCTATGACCTTTATTTGACACATAATTATAAATCACAAATCCATCATTTCCTGATACTAGAGTCTAGTTCCTAGAATTCACTACTATTCTCTTAAATTCTACAAAAAATTATTCTCAATATTTCTCCCATATAAATTTTGCCACATTACATGTATTCTTGGTTAAACTGTTAGTTAATCAGACACAATTATGAATGAAACATAGATAGAAGCCTTCTGGATCCATGAAACTATGTACCTCAATTATGATCATTGGTGTAGGCTATTCCAATACTCACTACGGATTCACAAGATCAACTGAAGTTCTATCATTAGAGATAATGTGTCCAAGAATATAAACTATTTGATGCCAGAATTCACAAGTTCTAAACATCTCATATAAAACTTTTCTTCTCATATTCCTTATAATAACATACAAGTGGTTATCATGGTCTTCATACCATATAGAATATATCAATATATCAATAATAATTACCACAAAACAATAATCATGATATTCATTGAACAATCTTTCAATTAGATCCAAAAAACATAGGGTGAATTAATAAGTCCAAATGGAATTACTGTAAACTCAGAATTCCCTTACCATGTATAAAATATTATCTGTAGAATATATTCATTCCAAATCTGTAGCTGATGATATCCTTATCAAAGTTAAATCTTTGAAAAATGTTGAGATCCATGAAATTGATCAAATAAATCATCAATGTGAGGTAGAGGATACTTTTTCTATATTGTATTAACATTTATTTCTCTACATTCAATGAAAAGACTCATGAATCGATATTTATTCATGAAAAACAGAATAGGAGATCCCAATGGAGAAACACTATCTCAAATAAATCCACTTTCACTCAATTCTTCTATTTTTTTCTTTAGATCCTCTAATTCAATAGTGGCCATTCTATAAGGAGTATTTGATATTGGCCATGAACCATGAATTAAATCAATAGAGTACTCAACTTCCCAATCTAGTGGATTGAAAATTAAATCCTCTAGAAATACATTAATTTATTCTTTAACAATTGGTACATTCTCAATTTGAATATTCCGTTCCTTATCCACAGATGAAATCTTCCCTTATTCCCCATGAATTTCATGTAGAATATCTACTAGAGTTAGATCCAAACTTGACCCAAATAATGAAGTCTCACCTCTAAAGATTAGAAATTAAATACCTTCATCACATATTATAATTTCCTTCTATTTAAATTAATTTTCCACATTATGTTTTGAAATCCAGTATATATCAAATATTATATATAAATAAACCATAGTTATAATGATAAAATAAGAAATTAGGGAAATTTTATGCATAATAATAGGAAATTCTTGACAAATGTTTGTTACAATTAGGCTCCCTTAGATAGTCTTTATAGAATCATACCTTTTTATAGTGAATTAGAAATATCTATCTTTTAATGAAAACTGGAATAATATAAAACAATGAGATGATTAAAAATCAAATAAATATTTCTCTAAATTTTTTGTGATTATTAAATTACCTTCCACAACATCATTAAGAACTTCTGCATCAGCTATTTTGATCACATAATCTTTTACTTGATCCTATGTCCATTTAGAGGGATGTTTCCTTGACACTTTCGACACTCATTTTCATAGTGTCCCATTCCCATATAGTTATAGTGTTGAACATTGTTATATTACTTATTTCTATTTACAATCATGACTTTGACGACCTTTCTCACCATACTTATAAAAAACTCATTTTCATTTTATCTAGGAGCCAAGTTGTTTCCTTCCACAAGTATCGAATGATGGAAAAATTCATTTATTAGTCTTCCCTTTATCCAGTCTTGGATCTAACACCCTATTCTTCCATTTATTAACCTTAAATTCATAAAAAATAGGTAATTATTTCATTGTATTGATACCTCATGATACAATATTTTTATTTGATGAGAAATTTTGGGACATTAGTTCCCTATAGAGGAATGCTTTTAAACTATCAAATAATCGATCAATATTTCTCTTTGGATATTGTATATATTTTGTGACATGATGTTCTAACCTTTTAATATTGTATTTATTCATGGAAACATTTCAATCCTCTTTCTATCTAAGACTCAAGAATTCCCTCTAAATATACTCTCCCAGTTTATGGGGGAAATATTTACCCAATAAAATTTCCTTAAAATATTTTCATTCCATATTTTCTATTTCATCCATATCCATCGTGTTTTGAGTAAATGAGAACAATTGATCTATATCTCCAAGGAGATTATAATCTTTCATGAAAACCTTCTACTTTTAACTACTTATCAATGAGATAAATATCACCTCTAAGGAACTTATCCACTCCTTAGCTAAGAATGGGTTTTTATTCCCATTAACTGATGGATGTTTTTGTCTCATTAAGTGGTCTAACATTGTTCTTCCATTTAATGATCCTGATAATCTATATGAGTAAGGTTATAATTCATAACCCTAGTTAGTTATCCTAGTATAGTTGTTTGTTTTTGAACTCCAGTTGCCACTCCAGCTCCAGCATCATTACCTTGTATTGGAGGGGAATCCTAATATAGAATACATGTGTTGATATATATTCTAATTCATCCACTAGAAATAATTTCTAATAACTGGAACACACTAAATTAGGGTATCAATCATAATTCATAATATTATCACTAATAAAACACATAAGATAAATGAAATTTTATACATAAATAATATCATAATAATATGCATGGTTTCAATGGGAATGTGATTACTTTTAAATTATTCATAATGGTTTGTAAATAAATTGTGAATTATCCTAAGCATATCCTAAAGGAGTCTCAAAATAGGTGTGCATTAAGGCTTGTTTTCAAGTACCATGTTAATCCAAGTCAGGCCTGACAAACATTTTCAGAGTTGTGACCCATAGGTATAACTGGGCTAGAATCACGTCCACTTATAGAATCGAGATAGGGAAGTATTTCTAGAATACCCACATAATCTATACCATATGAAAATTTTAGGATGGTCTTATATGATTACCTTCAATGTCAATATTAGGGTTATATTCCATAATCTTTGTTTTATAAATCTATTTTCTATGGTTTCTACTAAACATACTCCAATACCAATTGTGAAGGCCCTAACCCTAGTAGTCCAGAGCTAGTGTCTTACATAATTACATTGGAACTATGAACAAGAGATCACATACCAAAGAGCCAAATAGTTTATTTGACTTGGAAAACCAGATACATACATATGTTTTATATTAAAACATGAATTTTAAAAAAAACAGCACAGAAAAACCATTGGAAACATCCATAAACACCTAGATTATCCAGACATGTAATTCATAACAAACATCATTCCATCAAGGGGAAAAATACAAAATAAGAAATGGGTAAGCTCAGATGTTTAGTAAGGGTATTAATTTTAGTATAATCTATCATAAATAATAAGTAGTGTTGAATAACTAAAAAAATATTATTTAATCATAATATTAAGCATGATAGGGAAGGAGTAAAAACTGATTAAATAATTCCACAAATAATTACATGAGAATGAAACGTAACCATGGATATTATAATAGTAGAATAATCATATGAATTATCAATTAAAAATATCAAAATGAGGGAATGTATAATGTCAAACATCTAAAACATATCATTGAGTCTTGAGCCAAGACATCTAAAAATAAATTGTTAAGGCCTTAACCAAACACACATCTGAAAATAAATGGGAAAGGAATTTCCAATGACAATATATATTTTGTATAATGAGACATACTAATGCATAGATGGGCTATAGTGGGCCCCTCCCTTCCCATACTTAGTCTAATTAAATCTTCAAATAAATTAGGTGAATCACAGACCACATAAATATATGAAATGTAAAAAACATTCCCCAATCTCTCAACATAATCTCAAACCAATCTCAGTAGTATGGTGAATTATATCAAGATTGAACATCAACAGTCAATCTATTCCTAACCCATTTAATAAATTATGGTATATTATAATCATAAGAGATGAATCTCTATAAAATATTGCTTATAATACTCTAATAAAGTTATTTAGGAATTCATTAGAGAAATAACCTTTTCACTTTCAAAGAAGTGTTCTTTTGGAATTTTATTTTAATTTGTCATGATTGTTTTTATAAGAAAAAAAATTTAAAAAAATATATTGTTTTATGAAAAAATTATTGATTTTAGAAAAATAATGGAATCTTAAATAGATTATGGATGTTACCTGAAAATGGTTAAGAAATCAGGAATAATTGAGAATGAAACCCTCTAAAACAAGTATTTCCCCTAAAAGGAAGATGGAGTGATATAGATATATAATTTTGAAAAATATAAATAATTGTAAGAAGTATATAAAAATAATGAAGGATTAAATTGGGTTGAAGGGAGAGAAAGAACATCTCTAACAAAAGATGGGGGTTCGAGTAGAATCCCTTACAATCTGTACAACATTGTTCTTCACTTGAACTTAATATCCTAAAAAAAGAAATTAGATTCATTAATAATTTATTTTATAAAACATTAAACATTTTTTCTTTTATTATTAATTTATTAAGATCGTTTATCAGTTTTTTATGAGTTATAACACTAAATTGCGTCATTCAATAGTGTTCTTTTCCTTGGTTTTCATGGTCTTTTTAATTTTATATATATGTGGAAGATCATGTAAAATGAAATTTTTTTTCCAAAATTTAAAATATATTTTTATAATTATATTACATAATATTAAATGTTTATATAGTTCATTTTGTTATTTTTTGGAGGATACATCATTTGATAGGATATTAGTGATAATCGTTTAAGTTATTTTGGCTGTTTTTTGATCATCGTAAACTACTTTGGTTTAATTAATTATTGTTACATATATATACAATTCTATAACATTTGATAATATTTAATAAATATATTATATTCATTTTTGGACATAAAAATGAGTTTACGACTATCCTTGGAGGATTAATTGAAAAACAAAAACTCATTTTCAATGACAGTGGTCAATCAACACCGCATTGAAGATGCATTCATTTTTGGAATAAAAAAAAGGAAGATAAAATAATTTGTGGGGGATATACCAATATCCTAATAAAATTATATTTTATATGAGGTACCATATTTATCAGGATGTTTTGAAAACAAGAGTTATTTAACAGACTAAAACAGAATATAAATTGAAATGATGATTAAAAGGATAAAAAGAGATTTTACCTCTTTAATTCTTCTCATTAAGAACCTCTTTAAGGGGCTTGGGATTGTTTTTTTTTGGGATAATAAAGATTCCATAACTTGGGGAAGTGACCTGGGAAGAATATTTATTCATAATTAAATAATATTGAAGTCTTTATATATTTGAGGATAAGAGGTGTTTAGGGGTGGTTTTTATAGTGGAGGAGAGGGGTTTTCCTCATTATTATTTTCATTAGTTTATTATTTTTCGTAAAGACTATTAATAGTTTGTAATTATCTCTAAATATTTTTAGAAAGTATGTATGTTTCAATATTATAAGATTAAACCATCCATACATCATCTAAAACTCAATAATTCATGTATTTAGCTTCTAATGCAAATTAATGTATTCCACTATTCTAAAAAAATTCAACTATTTTTCAAAATTCCCAAAAATTCACCCAAACCATTTTTCAATGTGTAGAATTAAAAAATGAGCTCCATTTCATGAAAATAATTTTCTAAATATTCAAAATACAATTTTTAAATAAAAACATCATTTACTCAAAATATACCGATTTTAATACAATAATTTCCTTTATGACACGTCGAAAATTTAATTATGGTCCCATATAATTATATTAAAATAATAAGACAACAAAGAAATTAATTTATGAATCCGTTTTATATAAAAAAAATTATATTACATCATTATATAATCTGTAAACTTTTATATAAAAAATCCTGGTTCACAAAAATACCAACACTTAATTTATCATATTTAAAACATTTATTTAATTATTACATGATATAAATACACCATATTTTCATTTATAAGTTACCCAAATTTTATTTATTATTTAATTGGTAAAATTTCAATTTTTTATTCATATTACTAATCCTAATTGTCACATTACAATTCCAATGGTCATATTTAATAGTATATTACAGTTTAGAATTTGATATTGAATGGATCATAAACTTTATAATTTGATAAAATTTAAGAGGAATTCCATAAAAACTCAGAATGATATAGGAATAATCTAAAGCACTTATAGGGGGAGTTTGGATAAAATGTGATATGGGAAGTGGTTCCAATGAATACCACATTATCAATGGGGCCTTTATTAGTGAACTTATTAGCACTGATAATGGGGGCATATAATAGTGCTACAAAAAGTTCAAATAAAGGTGGCCTTTAATAGTGCTATAAAAATCACTGATACATTCCCCATTTATTAGTGAAAAAACCCATATTACTCCCCCTTTATTAGGACATTTTAGGGTTATTAATGGGGGCCCTTAACAATTCTTTTTATGAGTGCTATTTAGTACAACCCTTTAACATCTCTTTCATTATTAGTGCTTCTATAACACTGGAAAATCCCTTATAAAAGCATTATTGAAGGCCAGGTTTGTAGTAGTTTTTGTTAGGTATGTACATTATCTCCATTTTAATAATCTTATTTCGATTATTTATATCTAAATAACTTTTTATAGGTTTAAACCCTGATACATAAACCATTTATTTCATTTATATTAATGACAGATCTATTAACATAAGCAGTTATATTCACATCGGAGTTTTTAATCACATTCAGTTCAAAAATTCAAAGCCAAATTGGTACATTAACCTTGTTAAAATGGGTCATTATTCCATCATCTATAGAATAATAATAATTAAATAATTATAATATTTATAAATAAAATAAAATTATATATCCAACCCTGAAATATGTTTATGAAAAGTGAATTATAAAACAGTCATGGAGAAGGTAGATTGTACGTAGGCATGAGTAATTTTCCCATTTTTTAGCGGACATTATAGAAATAAAGAGAAATTTATTTTTAATTTATTGAATTATAATTATACCATAAACATCATATTATTATTTATAAATACACTTACATATACCATCAATGTGAGAACATAATAAAAAAGGAATCACGTTGCTTCTCGTGTCAGCAGACTATTGTACAAATAAATGACATAATCATTTTTAAATGTATAGTAAGATAACAAGATATTTGATATTTTAATATTCTATAATTATTAATATGTCATTATTATCATATAGAATAATTAAATACATCAAAAAAATATAACATGAGAGGTGATGATGGGAAATGAATTACATATTTTTTTGAGGTAGTAGTCTTCCACACACACAAATGACAGTTTCATTTACCATGTGATGGAAGAGGATATGGATTTTTATAATTCCATAAAAAAATAAAATATCCTTATATATGAGATACTGGATTTATTATATTTTAATACCGAAGTCATAATTTAATGTGTTAAAAGAATTAAAAACGAATGAGCTTGGTGAAGATGATTATCTTCACATAGTATAACCTCCTTTGGATATCTAACTAAGAACCCCATAGTTAGTATTTTGGGAATAAAGTAATATATATAACGTGTATAAAGATTTTTTTGAGAGTGGTTTTGATTAATACAAATGGTTTGATATGTGTGAATATGTATGTGGAGGGGATTCTTTATTATAATTGATGAGCAGTGACATTTTTTATAAATACCAAAAACTGTTCAATAATGGGATGCCACTTTCAATAAAGTTGCTAAAAAAATTGATCATTATCATATTTTAAAATTGATGTGGTCTATTGAAACCTCTAAATTTAAAAAATAAACATTTTTTATTCATGTTATTCTATTTATATTTAATGTTACCAAAGTTTATTTTTTTAGTTTTTCTCAGAAGTAATTAGTTTGTTTTAGTATTTTCACTATTCAATATGACCCAAAATTGAGTTTAAATTATTATTAAAATATTAATTAAAATAATTTAAAATATATAATCCATTTTAGAAAATTCAAGTCGCGTAACTGGTATAATTCATTATAAAATTAAACCCATAAAACATGTCTAAAACCCATTCATCAATAAATGCATTTTTCAATGAATATATGATCTTATATTAACTATATAAAATGAAATAATCATTAAATTAATTTAAATTTATATCAATATATATATATATTAATAATAATTTCATTTAAATATTTCCTTACTAGGGGTGATTTTAATTAACTAAAATTAATAATCCTTATGTACTTAAAAACTCTTTGTAAAAAACAACATGTTTAAGGATAAAAATATACTTATACTAAAATATGAAAATTTGTTATTAAAATGAAAAAAAAATTATTATAAATAAAATTGTACATTTTTAACTTTAATACAAAATATAAAATATAATTTCCCTTTTAAATTTCTTCATTTGATGAGAATAAATGAAAATATTTTGGAGAAATCGTACTTTAAAATATTCACTGGAAATTTTCAAATTTCAAATAAATAAAAAAATACCTTATTTTAATTTATTTTATTATTATTTAAAAATTATTTCATTTTTATGAAATAATATTACTAAAATTTATATACCTCAATTATAATATTTTCTCACAAAAAGAAAAGAAATTCATTTTTAATGAAACATATTTTTTATTGAATAGAAACATATTTTCAATAATTTGGTTGTAATTAATTAATAATATATCAATTAATAAATATTGATTAGGAACATTAAATAAATGTAATAAAAATTAATACTATTAATACTTGGAACTTTAACAGCTCGGTTATAATGGTAATATTTTTTCATGTGTTGTTATGTTAGGGTGTCTTGTGTCATATACTATATCAAACATTAGGTTACTCTTTTAAAATAACAAGGTGTTTTAGTGAGAACATTTATTACCCTTACATCATAGAATTACCTTGATCACCATGATTTGGGGGAATCTCCTTATTATCTCTCAATATCCTGAAGTCACTTTACCCACCCACAATATTATAATGCCTCTTTTTTCAACCTTTTCCAATGTAATAACACATCCACGTTCTCAACTGGGAGAAGCGTATTATTTTTCCATCACTAGGGTATCCGGTATAAACTATCATAAATGATAGATATTCAAATTTTTCTATTTCTTCTAAATATTCATATAATTTTCCAGGCCTCTTCCAAAAATGTTGGAAAATCATGATCAGGTTTAAAGGCAAACCAAACTTTCTGTCCTCGGATGATGATTTTTTTGATAAACTCTTTCCCTCACTTATACTAAAAAACTAGTAGGACCCTTATGGAATTTTAAATCATTAATTCCTTTGATTAAAATGGTGAACATCATAGATATACTGGTTATACCATCTCCATACCGTGAAATCAAATTCAACTGACCCCAAACCAAATCTAATTAGCATAGATGCTGGGTTAAAGCATGAGTCCCCTTAGTAAGGGAGGATGATAAAGCTTTTGTAAGACCTACCTCAACCCCTATACTACCCTCACTAAGAATGCTCCTCCTTCATTTCTCCCCACCTACCAATAAGAATGAAGATGGTATAAAGGGACTCCAACAAGGTGTATGCCACAACTCTCCATGGTTTCACCTCAGTCACTTATTGGTTTATGAATTCCTAGGAAGCCCCATATGTATATGACATGGACAATAATCTATTGCATAACCTTTCATTAAATATAAATCGACATATTATTATATTGAACTATGTAGATAATATATTAGTCACAATACAAAAAATTGAACGACAACATCTTAGTTGTATTATGAAAAACATCACGATGACACACTTACCAAATGATGTTAATATTTATGGTATATTCTTGTCACAATACCTTGAACTGTGAATATTAGACTATGTTGTCTTTGATTCCAGTAAAGCATGAATAAGCCTTTTGGGTATCATCATATGTTCCTCATTTGGCTATGTCAATGACAAACCCATATCCTACTCATTTTTCAAAATTCATACTAAATAAATTAACCCCACACATTATTGGGCCATATTGATTTTGAAAACAACATAACCTCATTTGTCTATATTCCAATCAATGAAAACTAGAATGTTCCATACATTCGTAATCCCCACACAAACAATTTTTATGAACAATTTTTCTAAACTCCCATTTCATATAACTTTAAAAAACATGGATTGGTCTTTGTCACATGATGTTAAATGGTTTGATGTGACCAATTAAGTGGAACTAAACTATGTGGGTCCTAATTGACATTACCGAGATAAATTAGAATCCATTTTTATGGGCCTGATCCTAATACCACTAATAATTACCACTTCCGTGGATGAAAATAATCTCTAGAGTGCCTAGCTGTATGGATTTAAACCAAAGTACCTTAAAACTGAGCATGACTAATTTTTAAATAATAGAGATATAAAACCCCTAATACATTGAGATGTTCACATTAATAAAATTTAATAACCAACCGATGGAACATAGGTAATCGGTCACATTCTAGGACATACAAAGGATTCAAAAATATGACTTAAATATATAATTGAGTCCAAGGGAAGGAATGAATTCACTAATTTTTTTTGTTAATTTTGACCTCATACCCACTAAACTAACCCAAATTCTGAATCATTTCTAGTAAGAAACCCTAGTAATATAATTCCATTGTAAATAAATTGTACAATGAAGATTTAAATCATACCGCTATAGAGTGAGAAGCATATTTGAGTTACTAATAAGAAAAAACCCTATAAACCCGACATGAATTCATTAACTATGAAAGTTACTGGTTGAACATAATGTTTACTTATGATGTTGAATATATGTGATTTATTATTTTGGTTTATTGACCATTTTTAGGATGGTCAAAATTTCCTTTAATCAAAACTAATGGAGATTCCTAGATAATAAAAATTATCATCAATAGCTATAAATGATGGGGACTTATCAAGTGAAGAGGTGCTATCAAGAACCTATTATCTCCAACGACAAGTGAATAATGTGATGGCTTGATAAATCCATTTAAATTATAAAATAATAAAATTTTAGGCCACATATGAATCCTTCATGGTCATGAAACATCACTAACCATCCAGTCAATGAGTATTGATGAAGAATCAGGTGGCATCTATTGACAGCTCAATCATTTCATGAGCCTTTCCCAAGAGAATGATAGGATGTACATCATTTATCATAGAAAGGAATATCAAAATTTCAATTGTTCATTTATTATATTTCAATAGTCACCTGAGAGGTATTATGTTATCTGATGATATCATCAGTATCATGAAACATCAACCAATCAGTAACTTGATATGAAATCTACCCAAGAGTTATCTCTAGTATTAAACCAAAATTGAGGATCTATGAGATCTATTATGTGATGAAGATCCATCGTTCATAGTTATTGGGCTCTAATCCATTCTTCCACTAAAGAGTTCAACTAGAATTCTTTGGAACAAATTGATGAGTAGACCCACATATAGGTTCACACTCTACAAGTCTTTCAATGTACCTTGTTATGGCTAAAGGGATCATACTACAACAAACCAACATCCATATACTTGCAAACCCATTTTCCATATCCCAAGGAATAGACTTTATAGTTTAATATAGATCCATCGAATGATACATGATGACATGTCATTGTAGAATCCAATGGGTTGGACCATATTCCCAACCCTACACATGAAGAACATCAACAAAAAACCCGATGGAAATTGGAGGTCATGTATATGCTTATATCCCTAATCCCATTGAATAATGGGTCAATATTTTCATTTTAATCAAATAATCTCACCAATATATCCTCTCAGTGATCGAACCATAAGCTCGTATCCTAGCTCACTCCATGTAACACAACTAACATATTATAGTAGTAAAAATTGAAGGACATCATTGGTATATATTATAGATCAACATTGGATAACACATATACTATTGTATTCCTATAATACACTTCAATAGATAATCAATATTAGAAACATATTCCTTTTCACATTCAACTAGATTGTTGGTACATTTTAGTGAATAATGAAAAAATAGATGGAGATGATATTCCCATTCCAACTAGATATCATCAAAAAATTTCATTTTGTAGTTCCAGGAATTCCCATATTCATACTAACAATACAAAATATCATTTACATATTTTTATGACAACATGGGTCTCACCTAGGAGGTGTACCACATGTGAATGTCAATGTACATAACACATGACCCCAGATAGCCAACATTTATCATCCATGTTAAAGTATTTCTAGGGTATCCCAATGTATAAGACTAAAACAATATCCTTTCTATGCTCAATGATAATGATATTTAGGAATTAAATCATATTTCAATAGAGGACCGAGAACTAATTGACTTGTTATAATAGGGTTATAAATACAGTTGTAGGGCACCCCCATCATATTTCTACAAGAATATCTAGTGGTCCACCCTAGAATGAATTCCATGAATCTCCTCCATATGGAAATATCAAGCTGGATCCTGGGAAATCTTATCATTGATATTTTTGTGAAAAATACTTCACATAAATGAAAAAATGGAATGGAGGTCCTCACTTTTCTAATATATCAAGCATTATTCATTTAAAGGTCCACCCAAGGGAATGTGTTATAGGAATCTTCCCAGACTCTGTACATTAATCCATAATGTATGTCCTACACATGATTGTGATCATTTTAATGGTCATAATCAAAATTATATCTTCTTTTATAATGATGGTCAACCCCTTTTTGAAGCCACCCTATGAAGTAACTTGTATCCAGATCCACTCGAAAAACAAATCCTGGTGATAGATCTAGTATTGACAATATTTTTCATGTGTATTTCAATGAAATAATCCCCATTACATTATCATTTTTTTTTGAAATTACATCATTTTTGGAACATTGAAGTGTTTTGGGCTTCAAAATGAAAATTTATTAATTCTAGAAATTTAGCTATTTTCAATCACCTCATAATTTTGAGCATAACATTCACTATATTAATCTAAATTGAGTAACTATTTTTTTCGGATACTTATATTCATGGGATAGATCATTAAAACAGATTTAAGTGAAGAATATAATTTATTATGTCCCAAAGAAATTAGTAAATTTTGAATATTCTCTTGGCCTATATAATTGACCCCACCTCATTAAATACAGAATATCTCAGGATACAAGTGTTCAAATTCACTGATTACCACTAGATATGAATGATAATTCTAAAATAAAAATATCTAAAAATTTAGGATAAAAATTTAATAATTAATATATAATTAAAGAATATGAAACATGGGAATATTGAAGATATTCTCCATATTTAAAAAATAAGACTTCAATAAATAAGATCTTACATTTCCAAAACATGTAAAAATAACATAAATATCTGAGGTTCGACATATAATTTTTTCAATAAAAACATTATAGATGAACTATTGTTAATACTCATCTAGGTAGGAGGACTAAATGGACACAAACTAAGATATATAGAAACTAGATAATGGAATTCTACCCCTACTCTATATTTTCATATCCACATATTTTAGAGGGGTGGGGGGTTACCAAATATAGAAAGGGAAAGATTGTTATAGATAGGTTTTTGAAATTTTTTTCATTCAGGATATAATAGAGAATATGGGGCCCACTAATGTGATGTGAGGGTAATAACTGAGAGAATGTGGACTATGACAACTAATGGGCACTCTCTTTCTAGTTACGATTTTCTTGTGTTATATCTTCTGAATTTGTGGTGAACATATATTTTTGAATGAATGTTGTTGTTTTATTTTTTGAATGAATTTTAAAATAATATTTTTGGTTGGATTTCTAATCTATCAAGTAAAATAATTGATTTCACTATTTAAAATTTTTCAGGGACGTCTTCTCATTGACCATAGTGATCTCGATTATGTTTGATTGTTTGGAGGTCTTCAAGTGATTTAATAAATTCTACAGGAGGGACAAGGTCGTATTGATGTCTTAATATGATTCCCTAAAACTAGGGTTTTGATATAGAGTAATTTGGGTGGACTTGAGAAATTAAATTCGGAAATAATTTTTAAACAAGGAAGAGGGGATTGTCTGGAAGCTCTAAGATTTTACAGAACTACTTTTTCATTTGTGATTTTAGAACATTTTTATTTCCAATAAAATTTTGGTTTATTTTCACAAATTTATTAAACATTTTTCTTTCTTATTTTATGTTTTATAGATTTCATACAAATAAAAAGAAATTACTCATTAAAAATAAATAAATCAAAAGTGAAATTTTTGTAGCTTGAATTGCAACCTTTGAAAAAGAAAATATAAGGAATTATAAATTAAATTTCTTTAGGGGTAAAAATTATTGATCTATGTTTTCCAAAAAAATACCAAATCAACTATATTAATTACCTCTGTGGTTTGGTAAGTTGATTTTTATAATTGTTTTTTCATGACCTAAAATTCTAACCCAAAAATGTTTGGATTTCTTTCTAAAATCGATAGAACATATCACACTAGTATTATGGAAATAAAAGACCCTTCAATCCCTAGATTTTAATCATCCAATATCACACCAAGAAAGAAATTTTTTTAACCTAAAATCCAAATTTATTAAAAACATTGAATTAATTAGCCTCAACCTTTTATGAAAATATTGAAAACCATAAAGAATATCTTGATGCACCAAATAGGTTAGAAATCAATATATGTTTTATTCAGTAACTCTTAAAATTTAATATATTTCCATGTGAATATTCACATAAAAACCTTTTAATTTAGTTACATTTTTGTGAACATGAAACCATTAGGAGTTGATGATAATCAAATTAAATTGAGTTCGTTTGCTTTTTCTTTAGAAGGAGTTGTAAAATAATGGTTTTTATATTCACATTAATCATCGATTATAGATAGGAAAGAAGAAAAATAAGATTTTAATTGAAATATATTTCCCTTCAACTAAAACTAATTCAATTGAAAAATTGATTTTTGGGATTAGTAAAACTCATGGTGAGACATCACATGATTATTAGGAGAGATTGAATATACACTATTTTAGTTCCGCCACTATCAAATTTGTGACCAAATCATTAAAAAAAATTTAATAAAAAACTGTGTATTACATATTGGAACATGATTGATATTTTTGTGGGAGGGGATTCAGTTGAAAAAACACTATCTACTACTAGGAATTTAATGGAAAACATGTCCCATAAGCATATAATTTGGAACAAGATGCCTTTTTTATATGAAATATTCCCATGAATTCCACACTTTTAGTTCTAAAAAACATTATTTTGAGTAAAATAGCTGATCATACCACCATAATGAGGTCTATATTGTTTTCCCATAACCCTCCAACACCACCCAAACTTGATGAAACTTTGCATATGCAAGTACACTATGGAATTTTTTCTTCTAATTAACATTTATTTGAGTAATTATCCCAAAGGAAGAATCATTTTGGGGATTTAAATATAGTTTTTCAAGGAAATTCCATTCAATTAAACCATCAATAACTTTAAATATAAAAAATAAATTATGGCTTGAACAACCACTCCAATGAAATTCATTGACAACCTGAAACAAATACACATTTTTCATGCTCATGAAAGTAATTATGAACCATGAAATCATAATGATAAATTCAATACTCATTCTTGAAGAATAATTCATCATTCCCAACCAACTAATAATGAATAAAGTAACCTTAATGTTGTGACAAATATATAACAGGGTAAATGAAGAGAACAAAAGATTAAACGAGACAAACACAAAAATAATTATAGAACACGATTAATACCTTAATGAATTAAATTGGAAAACTAGAATATGATCATAGTAGAATTAGAAATCAAAATGAGTAGAAGTTAACCTTCCCAAGAATATGTGAATCTAATAGATAAAGGGAAGGAAAATGTGTGTTCTATAAAACCTAATAGTTGGAGTAGATTGAATAACCCTCAAACTAAGAAAATCAATCATGTTGTTAACACTTTTAATGATAATACCAACAAAGATTGAAATTATTGAAATTATTAATATTATTTAAATGAAAATAGAAATTGAAGAGAATATTTTTTTAAATAACAACGAAGGATTATAAGATTATTTATGGTATTTATGATTCTAAAAGTTGTTCTCAAAATAGCCCAAAAATATTCCAACCACCGATGAAGTAAAGTATTAAAAAAGAGTTAGATGATTACATATTCAAAAAATTTTATAAAGTTTAATTAATCATACCATTACTGGATGTTGTGAATAAGATACCATGGTATTCTATGTTTTTAATATATATGTGTACCCACAAGAGTAAATTCAAAGGATTCGAAAATATCAATTTAGGTATGAATTTTTCATCCATTATTCAACATGATTTTCAAGTCTAATACAATGACTCAGGAACCTTTATCATTCCCTATACCAATGGGAGAAGAAAATTCAATTATATAATTTTTCATTTTGGAGATTACATCAATATCATAATGTATTCTATTTACTCATTTCTTCAGGATAGAGAATTATGAAATTATGTATTTATCATTCAACTTTGAAACTAAGGTACTACCAACCCCACTGTAGTGATAGATGATGTGATCATTGTAGTGATAAACAAGTTTTTACCTATGGATTTGAATGTATTGGATATGAATGATGATTGATTTTGTACCCATGAACCCTCCTTCTTCGGAGACTATTTTTTAAACTACAAAAATTAAGCATCAATGATCACAAAGCAACCCTTTTACTTTAATTTGAGGGATATATTGTTCCCTGTAATATTTTTTAGACCATGAAATATATAATTAAAGGTTATGTGTTCCATAAAGTGAACATGGATGATTGGTTTTCCACTTATATGATTCATGATTATTCCTTTAATAAACAACCAAATTCTATATTAAAAGACGGAAATCTAATTTTTATTTAATATGACCAATAATAGAGTGAAGAGGAAGCTTATAATGAGCATTGTAATGTTGAAACAACAATACACATGTCCGTTAATCTCAAAATTGATGAAAATTAGTTTATGGAAACACTTGAACCTATTAGTTGAATCCCTAGAGAAGATGGTTATTTTGTATTTGAAAAACAATATTGAAAAAATGGGAAGTAACCAAAATGATTTCGAACATGAATGTACAATAAAATCTTGATCTTCACATAACAATAAGACCTATGAGTAGTTTTATTTGATTGATTAAAATAACCATCCTAATTTAGAGTTGAAGCCACTACTTGAGAACTACAAATAAACTTTGTTTGTTCATAATTAATAATTCCCTATCATAATTTTAAGATAACTATCACGGGACCAAGATAACCAACTACTTGTAATCCTTAAATTACATAACAAATATATGGGATTTTCTCTATCAGATTTAACAAGAATTAGTCCCTTGGTGTACATGTATTGAATTTTATTGGTGGAAATGATAAACCAATTTTGTGATTTTGAAGGAGATTGGTCCAAACACTTTTAATGGTTGTCATGAAATAATTCACTACATTATTGTTTACTGGAACTATTTTTCCTATTTATGATAGTCAATAGGTGATCCTAGTCTATACATTCCCACAAATAAGTGGTTTTAGAATCTTAATTAAGGAATTTGGTTACATTGTCCATTATAAGATTCCAAATAAATAGTGAATGTCCATTAGTTCTAGGAAATTAATTTTTATCACATGGAAAAGCCACTTCCCATTCCCATTTCTTGATCAAATACTTGAAAGAAGTACTAGTAAAACCAAGAATTGTTATATTGATGGATTCTATGGTTATTTAAAAATACATAATGCACTAAATAATTAAGAGAATAAAAATTCCACATTCCCCTTTAGATACATTACAAATAGATGAATTACCTTTTGTTTATATAATGTTCCTAGAACATTTCAAGGGTGTATGATGATCATTTTCTATGAATTTCTAGAAACATATATTGATGTTTTTATGGATGAATTCTTTATTCATGTATCATCATTTTAATATTATTATAAAAGTTTTTATCATGTTCGTGAAAATTGAATTGGAAATATTAGGTCCTGAATTAAGAAATATGTCATTTTATGGTAGATAAGTGTATTTTTCTAGGTAATGTTGTGTCTATAGATTGAATCCTTGTTAACCAATACATGTTTGAGGTCATTTCTTTTTTTCCAACCCCAAAAATTTTGAGACATATAAGATCCTCCCATTATTATGATGGTTTTTATGTGAGTATTATAAATTACATTAGAAATGTATCACTTATATTGTCTTATTCACTCTAAAAGGAAACCAAATTTCTCTTTGATGAGAGATATAAACAAGCCTTTTTGGAGATAAAACAAAAATTGAAAATGCATCCCATTTCCCAAACGCCAAAATGGGACATTCCCTTTGAACACATTACTAAATAATTTGAATTTTATATTGTGGATATTTTACATTAAAGGATGGATATAAAATCTTATGTGATCAAATATACTCCAAGAACATTACATATGACAAAATAAAACAAAAAAATAACCGAGAAGGTGCTTTTGTAATCTATTCTTTATAAATATTTAGATGTTATCTACTAGGATCCAATGTGATTATTTTCATATGAAATTATATAATCATTTTTGTGATGAAGAAATGAGCTGAAATAAAATTGAATTTTGAGATGGATCTTTCGGTTAGAGGATTTTGATGTCAAATAAATGGATTAGAAATTATCTGAAATAATTTTTGTCACTAATTTGAGTAGGATACCATCTATTTTGAATGGAACGATTTAGAGTTATCCACTAATTAAATAAAAAATTATATATGTGGAGTTGTTTTATTATAAGAGTGAAATACCATAGTTTCATGATTTTATAAATTATATGGATGATGATTAAGCTACTCATTGGTTTTCTATAAATAAAATTTATAATCTTTTGATTGATTTAATGAATAAAATTTTTGGTGGTATTTACCAATAGAATGATGGAAGTGGTCAGATGATTTTGAGATGAATTTTGATTTCAAAATTTCAATTTCTATTAAATTTTCTTCACACTTTAATCTACTAAGGAAGCATTAGACCAAAATGGAAAACAAGAATTTTTTATTCTAGTTTTTATTGGACCACTATTTTCAATTATTATTTTTAATTTTATAGAACATATATAATTTTCCAATTTCAAGGAGACATTATCAAAAGGAATGAGATTCATCATATACCACTTTTATTTTGTGATTAATTTGATGTTTAGGTTTTGGATTTCATGTAATATTTTCCCAAATATTTTTTACATATTTACATATATAGATTCATTTATTATGTGTCCACATGGGTTGAGTTTGTTCCCACTAAAGATGATGATTCCAAAACTATATCAATGTTTGTGAAAGGAAATTTTTTCTCTAATTTTGGAATGCAAAACTTTCTTATCACTGATCAAGGAGCAAAATTTTCTAAAAGGAAATTGTAAAATTTGAGGAATAAATGTGAAGTTCCTTGTAGGGTATTTTTGCCTAATAATCCTAAAAAATCGAATAGTTGAGTTTTTAAATACAGGATTAAATTTTTTTTAAAAAAACTATGAACCCAAATAAAAAGGATTGGAGGATGAGATTATGTGATATAAGCTAGAACTATAATAATGCATTTAAAACCTTAATTTTAATTTCACTTGTATATTATTATATAGAAAGGATTTTCACCTATTCGTGGAGTTAATACACAAAAATGTTTTCGTCTTTTAAAATATATAACATGCATCTATTTTCAGTAAGAAAAAAATGAAATTTTTTTTTGAAAAAGATTTTAGATTTAAAAAATAATAAATATGAGAACTCTAGGTAGTAAAATGTGAGAACTAAATTCTTTAATGATGGATTGATTGTTAAAAAAAATAAGTAAGGATATAAATTGTTTCTATTTGAATATATATTGAAGTTATTATGGGGTGACATTTGTTCCAAATAGTCAAGTGCTATCATTTTTACTAATTTTTTTATTTTAGTTCTTTAAAGATAAAAGAACTATAAAAATATACACTAGTCATAATTAATGGTAACAAGTTGAATCTTTTTATAGTTAATTTTCTAGATCCTCTAGGGGAGAAGATCCATCTTCATGAAGCTGTATACAATGGAATCCATGTTAGTTCATTCCTTCAGACTTATTTTTTATGTCTTTAATTTTTGGAATTTAATTTTGTAAAAAATAATATAAAAATTGTGGTGTTAGGTATATGATGGGTATACTATGATTTTGAGTGATTTCATTCCATGTTTTTTTCGATTTTTTCTTTATTTTTTCATGTGTTTTTTTCCATACCATTATTTTTAATTTTTGTGTATTATATTTTTTATTTTTTTTGTGTCATTTTTAATCTTTTGAGGTTTAATGAATATATTTTACCTTCCTAAAAACCCATTTCAATGATTGAACTAATTTATCCCATGAAACCAAATGTAAATTAATGCTGAAAGTGACATTGTTTGGAGATAAAAACCATATGAAATTTATGAAAGGACCTCGTATTTTTTAATCTCACACCACATTTCAATGTATTTCTCTTTTAAATATTCTTATTTTGTGTCCTCAAAACCCATTTTTGTATCTTCATTACAATCAAATAATTTATTTAGGGATATAACACAATATTTCAATAACAAAAACCAAATTTATTTCTATCAGCACATGAGGGATGAGGTGATTTTTTTAAATGACTGGGAAAATCCATTGGATTGAAAATCCACCTTTTTAAATGATTCATTTTTACTTTTTCCTCACTTGTATAGTTGTCCTTTTTGAGACCTTATTATTCATATAAATCTAGTTACTATAGACACATTGCAAAATATTTTTACATTTCCACCATACTCTAGAAGTGACCATACATGATAAAATTGAACTTAAGTGAGGGAGTGGGATGATGACTTGTGGAGTAATACTTTTAGTAAAACTTTTGGAGGAAATTAAAATTTTTATGGGTTTTTTTCTATTGAAAAAATACTTGACTGAAATATGCTCATTTTTGAAGCTTTTATGGAAAATGGAGATATTCCATTTTAGCGCTTCCAAGAAAAAAAAGAGAAGTTGAAGGTCATTTTTTTTTCTGAAATATTTATTGTTTGGGACGGATAAGAGACTTTAAAATATTATTATAAATGATTTTATACAAAAAGATGTGATGATAATACCATACATGAGTGAAAATTATAATCTAGCATTTTCTGCTAAAAAAGATCCAAACCACCCTTATTCGGCCTTAGAAATTTTAACATCTAAACCCATCCAACCAAAAAAATTATAATAAACTATAAAATTTTTTCATTATAAACAATTTTTAATAAATAATATTTTCTTTATGTACAAATATATAATTCCTATGGTCATTCATTCATGAGTTTGGGTGTGAAAAGCCTTTTTGAAAATCAATATTTTTGTGTTAATAGATAAATAATGTGAGGTAAGGGTGTAGTGTTCTTGAGAGAATAAAATAATTGAAAATGAAGGGAATGATAGTAATTGAAAAAATGGAGTATTTGTTTCATAACTCGTGATATCTTTTGTTTTTTGAGTAAAATTGGAGGATCTCATGGGTATGTGTTTTGAATGTGCCATAACTTGACTTTAATGATCACTTTCCCTAGAGTCAAGATGCAATGTGTGGGGAGAATTAATAGATATAATATTTATATTATTTTTCATGTGTATATAATTGACATATTCACCAAAAATTTATCATTTGATCTGAAATTTCATCATATTTGGAACTCTAATGTGATTTGAGCTTAAATGTGAAAATTAATAAATTCTAGAAACATAACTATTATTAATTGCCTCTATAGTTCAAGTATGAATTTTTAAATATTTATCCCAATTGAGAATTATTTTTCATAGTATTCCAGTCTTCATGGGACAAAACTTTTACAAATTCACCAATTGATTATTGGAATCTATTAAGGAACAAATAAATTAGTCAATATGGGAAAAAATTGACAATCATAATTGAACCAACCTAATTTAAAAAGGAATATATTAGGATAATAGTTTAAAAATTAATTTATTCCAACTACATATGATTGATAATTTTTAATTAAAACTCTAAAATATATTTATGACTCAAATTAAATCATTATGATGGTATTTGCGTGTGTAAAAAATGAAGAAGTTGAACTATCTCTTTAGATCGAAAAAAGAATACTCTAATAAGTTGGTTGTAACTTTTACTAGAAATGTATAAAAGACATGAAATTTTAAATAAAATAGTTCATTAATTTTTTAAATAATTTATATAATAACTCATTTAGATATCAATAATTTAAGGAGGAATAAATCATGACTTCTGAGGACAAATAGAAACATGAAAATTTATTTCAACCATTCCTCCTCTTTATACTTCCATCATCACATCCATTCAAGGGGGTTGTTGGATTAATATAGAAAGGGGAAGGATTTGATAGATATTTTTAGGATGGTTATTTTCTTTCATGTTGTAATGGATAATATGGGTGTTGCAAAAGTGATTTTAGGCAATGCAATAAGTGGTTGTAGAGGATGAAAACCGACTAACACATTATAAGTTGAAATATTCTTGTGCAATGTCTTCTAAATTTATCTTGAAATTATATTTTAGAATAAAATTGGTTTTTTTCATTAATATAATTTAAAATAATTCATTTTTTAATTTTTTAATAAATTATGTAAAATAATATATTTGGCTATTTAAATTTCTTTATTCTGATCTTCTAATTGTTAATAGTGATATCAATTATGTTTTCTTTCTTAGAGGTATTTATGTAATTGAATCAGTTATATTGTATGTAAACAGTCATTTTTAGATTTGATAATATCTCCTTACCAACTGGGGTGTTCTTTTAGAGATATTTCGGTGGGCATTGAGAAATTCAAATTGGGAAATAATTTTTAAACAAAGAAGAGGGCAGTGTCCAGAAGGATTAAACTTTTCCAAATGTTCTGCTTAAATTCTGAATTAATATGTTTTTTTATTTCCAATAAAATTTAACTTTATTTTAAAATTTTAATTAAATTGTATTTTTAATTTATTTTTTATTTTCGAAATTTTAATCATATTCCCAATGTTTTCATCTAGATAAAATAAAAAAGTAAAAATAGATGGTTTTGTAACTCAAATTTCAATATCCATGAGATAAAAAACAGGGAATAATATATTTCATTTATCTTGGGGATAAATTTCATGATCAGGGATTACATGATGAAATCCCCCACTTCACCTAACCACTTTATGTGCCACATATTTAATGATTCATATCCCTTTTCAGCCAAAATATGGACTGATGCAATGATTTTCCTCTATATTTGCATACTATTATCCAACCTTTCATATTGCATAGAAAATTATCACTAATCCACCCCTCCTCAATATGGAATCTAGTAAAAATCACTATTTGGATTTGGTAAAATATCTCACTAGATATGAATAGAACAACATGATTATGTGAAAATAAGTATCTAAAGAAAATATACCACTTTTGATTTACCATAAACACTTCTCTATATAAAATTATGAATACTTTCATTGGGAAATATATATATATTATTTGTCTAAATAGATTGAATAATCATCATCATCTGTAGGAAAACCCACATCCTTAAGTTTAATATACAAACTAGATCAAGTAAATGTGATATCACTATAACTAATTCAGATTTTTATAACTTTTAATTATGTGGATCCTAATGTTGGAAAGTTAGTGTGGATATCTCCAATATGAATTTCATAACTATCTAAGGACTATACATCAGTTGATCACTAAAATCCTTTTTATGTATATATTACAAGGATAGTGTAAACATGGAGCACTGCATTTCAATATTCTCCCCAATCGGTAGAATATGATAGGAATGTTATAATGATATTTCATTACATGAGGCTTGGTCCTAATATTAAACTCTATAAATTCAAGGATCACTATCCAAAATGGTCTCATTATCTATAAATACGAGAAATAAAATTATCGGTCTGATTGATTGATTAATAGAATTCAACATCAAGCCTCTATAATGGTTGATAAGACTTATCATTTGAGAAAAGTCAAACCCTCTAATAAAGTGATACACTAAACACTGAGTATCTCATCCTCAAGGCATGAAATTCATCTAATCAATGTTTTAAAGACGGACAACAAAATCAAAAGGTCAGAATTAGTGTCCACTTTATCATAAATACTATAACAACCCCATCTCCCATGTATAGTGGAATTTTTACCACCACTGAAACCCCAAGACTTTAAATCCATATAAAGTCCAATATTCTACTATGGTGAAACCATGGGATCCCATTACTTTTTAGATCTTGGAATTTATATCATAACCCCCCTAATGAAGACTGATCCCCTACAGACTATGATAAATGTCACAAGAAAGTTCTTCATTGTTTATCTCACTATGTGACCCATATTTCTAATTGGGGACATACTAAACAAGAATTTATAGATCCTCCCATTGAATCACAATCCAAAAATTAGTTCTATATAAGAATTTTTAGGATAGGTTACATATAAAAGGGGTCGTAAGCTAAAATATTATATCATGAAAGGAAATATCAAAGAGAATTGTGATTTGTGCATTAAAAATATGACTTCAAAATTTATTAATCTAATAAAAAAGACATGATTTTAGGGTAGTGATATTCATAAATTAATGACCTCAATATTGGTATTACCAATAATTAAGAACATGAATCCAATATAGAATAATAGCATGATGATGTATTTGTTTCAAATAATTTCCAAACCAAAACTATTGAAGAAGGTGTGCATACTCATCACCAAATATAAGTTCAAAACATTTTTGTTTAACTAAATTTTTAGTTACATTCTACTCAAAGAGACTTGACTAAATAAAATGGACTGAGTGTGGCCTATTCCAACCAATCATCCAAAGATGATGAGCATCATAAGATAGAGAAAATAGTTTCCAAATATGAAGTTGAGATAGATGTGTTAAAAATTATTGATGATAAAATAATTAAATGGAAAAATTCCCCCTAATTATAACCAATATAAATAAGTAAATGTATATCCTCCTACTCAATAAAGGGAGTTACTTATATGAATAGAGAAGAGATTGATCACCAGGTTTTAGCGGAATCTAAAAGAATAGTTTACATTATCATGGTGGCTAATAAAGACCAATTGTTTCCTTTATTATGATAGCATCCCATCTCATTTTGATAAATTCACCTAGTTCTATCTTGGATAGGGACTCAACAACCAATTTATATATGGAGATCATGTCAATATTTTATTTTTAACCTTTTTTAGGGATCAAGAGAAACTATATTATATCTAAATCCCCTTAACTCCGTTGATTCCCTCTCACCTATATGTAATCCATAGAAGGATGATGATCCCCAATATATACTAAGAATATACCATATCCAAAATGGTTGGTTTCCACTCCTACAACCAATTTTAGGAATACGAAAATTTGAACCATCAATTGAACTAGAAAACTATAGAAACATCTGACACACATTATATGTCACTATTTCCAATGAGGGGAAATCTCAAGTAGAAAAAGGTTTCTAGGAAATTGTTTTTTGTAAACTCTATAATGACTACCAATTTTCATGTAAAACAGAAAACAAGTAGGTCCTTTATTTATTGATAATACCTATGTTATAAATTCGTCTACCAATTAAAATCAAGACAAAAAAATAAAATGGTCCCTGACTTATCTAATTTCTATCAGTGCGGTAATCATAGGTTATCAAAATTCATTTCTAGATAGAAGGATCAAAATGGAAACTATAACGTGTAACTATCATGGGAGTGTCTTTCAGAACTCAACATAATGATGTTCTATAATGGGATGCAGATACTATTTATCCAAATAAAATATCCCTAGTCAATTCAATGAGTTTTCCATGGTTGAATAAAGATTGGAATATGTCATTCAGTAAACCAATATATTCTTTAATCAAATACTTATAGGATAAGGGAAGAGGAATGGAAAAGAATCAATAGCTCTTATTTCACTTAATACACATCTTAAAACTTCTCTCACACCAAAAACCATTAAATATCATGTGGCACCACCTCTTGTATTGTAAAAACATTAATAGAATCCTCAAAAAGAAGGATCAAATTTACATTAGAACCCATCATATAAAGAGTGAAATAGTAAAAATAATTCTTCCTAGAATGAGATGGTTTTGGATATTTTATTGTAGCAATAGAAAAATTGTATTTTAAGATTCAAGATCCCATAAATAAAAATAAATTTTGTCATAGAAACTTCCATAATTAATATCAATTCTAATAAATTTTGGAACATACTATCCTTGAATTACTTATCTAGAAAAAAATACTCTAAAAGATAGTTGATTATATGTGACTCAAATTGGTAAAATCTCTAATATATGTGGATTGGGTTTCCACTATCCCACTAGATGTGGCAGGAGTTTCGAAGGAAGTCCCCAAAAATAGAAAGAAAATGTTCGATTATTAGACAACTAAAAAGATAATTAATTGTGATCATGTTATCCTGGGGGGAATTACATTATTAGTCATTTAGGCCCTCAAATCCCCCAGTGATTATTAATCCATCTTCTTCAGCATAAAATTACTCTAAGGAATTATCTTATAAGAATAGTGTTTGTCAGTGTCTCCTAAATCAGGTGAATGAATAGAAATTTTTTTTGAGATTTAAATTAGTTTATTCTCTTAAAAATATCATACATTTATCATTAATAGGAGGGTAATATCTCATCAAAATGGTCCAATGGGAATCCAAACATCAAATTAAAACCACATCATATGAAGAATACTAATATAGATCTATAATTTTTATTCACTTGGAAATTATCTTATATGAAAAAGAAGATATATATTATCGTATGTTCTCCTCAAATAGCCAATTAAGAATGATAAGTCATTAGGGATGGTGGCTTTCTGTAATATTAGGTTAACATGGATCTTAACACTCATGTCGTTTCCCTTATAAAATAACATATATTATAGAGTCCTATAGATAAGAACTCTATAGGCTCATTGGGATATCATATATACTCATGTAGCATCTCTGGATTATTCTAGTCCAATCATAATAGAGACAAATCATAAAATGAACATCTATAAAGTTATTTTAAAATTTCTGGAAGGTCTCCTCAACCCATCATAAATAATAAATAGATTCCATCATATTAATAATAGGGAAGGAAACCATTGTCATAGGTAGCCCTAAATTCTAAACTGCATACTAATGAGAATCCTCATACAAGGAAACATCAGCCTTTGGATTATAAGTATAACATCATTAAATGAATGTTTATTATTCCAGGATGGCCTTAAATACTTAATAACCTGCACCTTTCCATGTATATTTTATAATCACTTGTTTAGGATATTTTTATCCACAAATAATTCAATGTTGAGGTCAAAAATTCCTCAGTGTATCATATATATACTAACATTGTTTGGTTCCCTGTTGTCATCACCTTCGTAATGAATGATAGGGAGACAAAAAAAACCGTGATATATAGGACCACATACATATCATGAACACTATAAAACACTAATATTCATTGTCAACTTGTAGATATGGTTCGCAAATCAATACAATTATTATAAAGACACTTCGATTATTGGTTTATAGTGATTTTTATTTTTCTCCCTCTACTAAGCATATCGAAGGGTATGATAAGAGTGTGAAAACTTATCTGGACCATATCATGATCACATAACAATTTGAAGACCATGTCTACAATTCTAAGTGTACATTTCTTTATCTAGACACGTGTTTAAATTCATTTTTTGGATGATAGTGGATTTATTTCTATGATATTGTGCCTTCATAATACTGCTAATGTCTCATATACTCTCTTTATGGACATGGTGTAGTGCTATGTATAGATGGATCCCCTTTATATTACCTTGAATCTCATTAAACATACATGGGATTATATTTAAGGGAGGTAAAATATCCATATACTAGTGAGTTCATCAAAACTACTGGCCCTAATAGTCTAGAAATAGCCAATTTTAATCCATTCGATAAACTCTTTGAAAATTATGTATTTCACCATTAATTGAATCTAGGTAATCACTCCAAATATGTAGATTTATTGAGATATATGAAACTCATCTAAGAAGACATGCATTTGATCACCCTTATATCATATGATGGATATGAAATAGTTCCACAATATTAGTCACACCTAGATAATAAAAACAATATCATTCCATCTATATAGATAAACATATTTTATTAGCATCTATTTGAGATGTTTTTTCAGAATAATCTATATCCCAAATCAACACAACCATGTTTTTTGTAAAAACTGTATATTAATCCCAATATAATAAGAGAGTCCCTTGGTTAGGCAATGTTTACCTATTTATTCATGATATATGTCACATCAAATGAGTCCATTAGTGTAGAAGAAGGGTGTGGTCCATATCATGTTGATAATTCCCCATATAAAAATGATCTCACTATATCTCCAAGATCCATGGAGACACTGGCATTTCTATCTAGCTTATAAAATGCACCCATTTCATCAGTGAAAATTGGAAATTCCCCCATGTTATATCCTATATCTCATGATGGAAGTGATTCTTTTAATAGATATGATATTCGAGAATGAGATTATCTCTAGAATTACACCAATAAAAAAGCTAAATAATTTTCACCTTGGTATACTATATATGACTTATAGTTATTCATGGAAGATAAAAATTCGGTCACGTCATCTTCTAATTCCCCTAGTATCCCTTTATCAACCACTTCCTCTGAAATTGAGGTAGAATCACAAGAGGAAAAGGAGGAGGAAAATATCATCGATTCCCCTCCAGTATTTGGGGAAGACATCTATCCATAATTTATGAACAAGAAAAGGTGAATATGGAAATAGAGGGTGACCCATGACCTATCTTAGTCATGGTTTCCATGTCTCTCTAATAAAAATATAAATACATTTCTTTCATGAATAATCAATGTGATTTATTCATTTGGAATTAAATTGAAATATTTTGAATTGACCCTAATGTGGACACCCATCATTTAGATCCTCCATAATATGACCATTGGTAAAATAATGAATCCATGAGAATGTATCTGAATCATTTTACAAAGATTTACTCCAAATTTTACATCCTCATTAGATATAACATTAACAACAATATTTATTATCCAAAATGGATTACTGAATTAATTCTTGTTAAGAAATAGATTTATAATGTTAATGATTGAATCAACTTTGGGGATATCAATGTTTATTGAATAATATATTATTTCTAAATTCCAATCACATTAATTTTTATTGAGGTAATAGCTGGATTCCAACTCTTCTCCAACATGGATTGATACTCTGGTTAAACTAGATTCATATTACTCCTAAAAATGAGGAGGAAACTGCTTTTAGGAATCCCATGTGGTGTATTTTTATAAAAAATATCTCCTTGTATTGAATAACATCGATGCCACATATAAACATTCCTAGAACCATATCATAAAATCCTTTCAAAAAAATATTGTGAAATTCTATTTGGAGGGTATGGTTGAAAAATATTTGTATCTATATGAGTATATTGTAGATCTTGGGATGGTTTTCAAAAAACTATAGTAATACAACCCAAATATGAAACCCTTAAAATGAACATTTATGGTAACTTCATGAATGTTTCGTAGAATTATAATACATCATTCATGGAATCAATTTTTACACTGATAAAATTAAATTTGTACTTGATATAAAAATTCCATGAAATCTAAAATAATTGATAAAAAGATATGTAATCCTCACATACACTAGGATATTCATAAAAAAATTTATGAAAGTTACATCCCATAAATAATCTCATGAAGAAGGTATTATACAATTTATTAGATGAATACTGTCTAGAATATTTTAACAATATCAAAAATTTCTATTGAGACCACCGTTGTTGATTGTGCATGTTAATCGATAAAAGCTGATTTTGTATGCGGAATATTTGGAGAAATCACCTATTGACATTCTCACATAAAATAATTATACAAGATAAGAGAATTGTCTCTATAATCTTAGCAGTACAATGATGGAAACAAAAATCAATATTCTAAAATTACGAATTTAGCAACCCTGACCCAAATACCTCAGAGTCGGTGTCTACCTAATTAAATTGGAATACGATACAAGGAATCACTTCCTGAGGAATGAATATTTTTGTATTTTAGGAAACAAGATGTATTTATGATTCTCATATTATATCTTAATACACTTGTTATAATGTAATTTCATTTTGAGAATATTATTATTCCCCCTTGAATATTCTTGTATACCTTTCATATTACACTACATGGATTCTTGGGAATGAAAAAAATAATGGGGAGATAAAATTCTTCGTATTGTTTAAGTGCAGTGGAAGATATCCATGATAAATAATGAATAATAAATATTCCAAGGTATATAACTGATTTTACATTCCATTCTATAAAAAAATTACTATCATAATAAGACAAGGAATATTCAATATAGTGAGGAAATGTACTATAAAACGTTTAATTTTTTCAATAAATTGATAATTAAAAGTATCTAAATATAATATAATTTTGAAAATATCATGGATAATAATAAATGAATTATTAATGAAGCTAATGCTTAATTATTTTATTCTAGTATCCAAGGCATCACGATACATATACCATCAAGAACATTTAGATAGGAATTTAAACTATAGGTAGAAACCCATTTAATGATAGATTACTGATTTGTCTCTTCATAACCATCGATACAATGGAATGATATACAATATCAGGAACCAACCATTACTATATGTCCAAATCATTCATCAAATGTTGAACAATTTACATATTTTATAAAAAATATTCATAATCAAAAAATATATTTAGGGAGTAAGGGATTTATATATATAACTATATCCCATTTTAATAAAATAAAATTAAAATTAATCATCATATGTAAAAATGTTATACTATTTAGGATATAAAAAAATCAATGATAAATAATATGGATATAGAGGGAAAATTTAATTTCCAATGATCACTAAAAAATGAATATTTCCTTGGAATGTTTATGACTATAAATTTGATTCAATAAAGTCAATAAAAATACATTCCTTGTTAAAAATGTTCATAAACCATCCATATAAAAACAAATGATTTTATGGATAGAACATATACCAATTAGTGTAAGAATAAACAGTTTTTTGCTGACGAAAAATAGAAATAACTTAAATTTTATTTAAAATAATTCTTTTATGAAAATATCATTTTCATTTTTAAAATCACTTTTTAAAACATAAAATAATTATAAATTAATTTTATAAAAAAATAAAATTTAAAAACTAAGAATTTATAGAATATTGGGAATAAATATATTTAAAAATAAACTTGTAAACAAGAAAATAAATCCTTAGAGAAACAACTATCATGTAATTTTTTTAATTCCATACACGTCGTACATGTTAAATAGATTATTACTTTTTCACTCTAAAAGGTTGGACAAGTTCCTTCTTCGGAAAATGATAAGAATATTCCATTATAAATATTTTTGAAAATATAATAAATTGTTTAAGATATACTTAATAAATAATTTTTAAAATGTAAAAAAATTGAATATATTTTCAGAAAACTTGGTTTGTGAATAAAACTAATTTTAGACAGAAGGGATAAATGAAGTCATTATTCATAAAAATATTTTATCAATTATTTTAAGTACCAAAGAATTCAAAGATTGTACAATAAATTTTGAATAAAATTTATAAACAGAAAAAAAAATCAGTTTATTTGGACAATGATTAAACAATTTCCATCCCCAGAATTGTAAGAATAAACAATATCGATTATAATAGGATTGTAAAGTAAACTCTTGCAATGATAATAATGTTGAAGTAGGAATTAATCAATGAATTTATTTTGTTTATGAATTATAAATACAAATAAAATATGGTCAAATAAAACATAATATAATAATAAGTCATTATACACAAAATATTAGAATATCAATATCAACTTATTAGTAATATATCCCTATGGAAATAAATTCAGTTATAGAATTCTCCACCACTTGGTAATTTTCATGTAAAATTCACTTTGATGAAATAATTTGAATTAAAACATAAAACAACATGAATTATTAAATAAAAATTATATTACATTTCAAAGGGGTTGTATATACACCATATAAAATAATATAGGTGCATAAAATTATAATATGCCCCAATGAAATGAAATTGAGACAAATTCCATTACCTCATACTTCCTTTATATTGAACATGATTTGACAAATATATATTTATTTTAAACATGTTATTAACTTATAATAGAATGATATTAATATTTATTTTATAATAAAATATCCTTTTCTATAATCTTATAATTAATTCATTAATAATATTACATTGTTTTTATTTGTTAAGTTGTTAATTTTCATTGTTCTCACATTCATGATTTGTCATGACAGTTCTAATTATTGTGCATATTATAAAGTTTCATCATATACAAAATAATAATCATGAAATTTTTTTCACATATATATATATATATTACTTTCAAGACCAGTCATAAAAACAGTTTGGGGAAATAAAATATGTTACAGACACGGAGGTGGTCGGCCGCACACACACACATGAGCAACGTTTCCATTTTTCAATGTATGTTATAGAAACAAAGTAAGTAATATTTTTCATTTGAATAATTATAATGATACTATACTATTTATTTCAATATACTTATATATATCATCTATTTGGTGCGATGAATAAAAGAGAGTCACATATTGTCATGAAATCGGTAGACCACAGATACAAGAATAATGTTACCATCTTTCATTTTGTGAAAATGTAAGAAAGAAAAGTATATATTTATATATAATTAACAAGGTTAAATGGCCTAGTAATAAAACAATTTTTTCATTTATATTACATTTTATTATTAACTGCATCTTTTTCACCTTCTATGTCAAGAGCTAGTGAAAGACGAATCGCATCACTTCTTTGGGCAGTTGTTCATCAAACATAGAAGAAATGTACTTATATCCCCTCTAGAATAGGAAGTAAAAAAGGTTAATATGATATATTTTATTTATATGTATAATAATGTTATATTTATAATATATTTACTTTTTATCCATCATCATACCCAACTGTGATAGGTTTTAATGGAAAAAGTGACATTAATTCATGAGGTGGTAGTCTCTCGTACACATGAATGATGCTTTATTTAAAGATTTGATGAATGTGCATATGGTTTAATGTCAATAAATTAACATAAATAATATACTTTTTTGGATGAAACTGATTTTATTTTCTCAGAATTTTTTAATAATAATTTTATTATTTATGTAAGAAATAATATAAAAAACTCATAGAAGAGTGTTAACATTCTTCAGGAAAACTCCTTAAATTTTAAAAAAAAAAGCCTTACAAGGTTATATTTCAACCTAATCTACTGATTCTAAGATAACGGGGAGGGTTTTTTGAATTTATTTTAGTAGGGGCTGTAAAAAATGGTTTGAATGTGTGAATAATAGAGGATAAGGGTGACATTTTTTATGTGAGGTCAGTGACACACTTGTAATTTTTTGAAAATATTAAATAATACCCCTCTTTATATCATGGAAAATCCTAAAAATGGCACATTATCAAAACAATAAGATATTAGGTATAAATGTTTCCATAAAACTGATTTTAGATAAGGTTATAGTTTCTTTTAACCCCTATATTTTTAATTTTACCCCCGATAAATCTATTTTTACCTTAACCGCAGAAAATAATTTAAACTATTTTCACTATTCATTTAGTTCAAACATTAAGATAAACTTATTATACATTATAAATTATTTTTATTGGAAATATGGAAACCAATATTACATATTAAATTCACCTAACTGAGAATTTTAATTTCTAATTAACCTCGTAGATGCTGCATGAAAGAAATTTTTCAAAGAGAAAAAGTTCAAAAGATTACAAATATTTTTCATCCAAAATAATTGGTCAAGTTATTCCAATGAAATAAATGGAATTTATTAAAAGAAAATTGATGTAATTTTATTGTAAAATAAATTAATAATATATTTTAAAATCTTAAATAATTTAAATGATAAAGCATTTTTTAAATAAAAATTAGTATTTTTCACTATTCATCGAAAAATGAAATATTATAGAAAAATATGAAAAAAACCATAAGATAATTTTTATGATATTATTTCAAAAATAAGTTTTTTAAAAAAAAATTAATTTTATATAAGTGTTAATAATTAATTTTATATTATATATGCAAGAACGACTAATCCTTATTTTAGGAAAGAAAATATTTCTTCAGAAAAAAAAACATTTTCCCAGAAAATGATTCTTATTTAAATTATGATAAATATATAACCATAATTTTACCAATTTAGTTATTATTATTCATTTTGAATAATTTAATATCTAGGTTATTATAGTTTTCTATATTATAGTTAATTTAGACTTCGTGTTGCATGTTCTACAAGCCATCGAAGAGATTAAATGTAAAGTAATATATTTTGTGGTTAATTTAATCATAGTGTTTTTTGATGAATATGCTATAGAATACAATGATATTATTTTAGAAATTAAAATTTAAACTAGATCATTATAATTAAGGGATTGATTTTTGAAGACCCACATCATAAAAAGTGTCAATAAAACATGGAATTATTAAGATATAATGTGAAGTAAAAAGGTTTTACGGAATAACACATAACTAGGTTTCTAATTATGAAAAAATTCTTTACAAATGAATATATTAACATGGATGAAAATAATTATTATTATAGAGATATATTAAGGTCATTGATCACAATAATTTGAATGACTAATGGATAGTTGAAGACCTAGAAACTAGAAATCATTGATGATTTTAAAGGCCATTTGATTCTTCATATATGAATGTAATAGGATAAATTTTTTTGATGTAGGATATGTTTCCTAATGTTATGGAATTATTTTTCCTTTTAAGAGCAAAAGAAAATACACTTACATTTATAGTTTCAAATTAATATGAAATTTCTTTTTATTTTTTTGTTCATCGATCAATTTATAATTCACCCCTTTCTCTATGAAATGAATATAAAAAAATTATTTTTTATGCCCGATGAACTAAATTTCATTTTTAATGGGTTTTATGACCCATAAAAAAGTGAAAAGTTTTTCTATCCATCTCAAAATATTTTCCAAAAACAAATATAGTGAGCACATTTTATCCCATAAAATAAGTTAATCTCTTAACCACAAATTATTACCAGTAGTTCATCTTTAATGTTTATTTAACAAAATGTTTAAATAAAAAAAATTCATATTAACCCAAACATCTCATTGGTCAGTGGTAGGTGATAATCCCTTATCACCATTTCTTCGTGGTTTTAGGCCCCGTGGACTTCCAAAACACAATGATTTGTCACTCAAAATTTGGGTTAACATTTTTCTATAAATCTATAAATATAGTTCGCATAAATTTTCCCAAAAATATGATGGACATTGGTGAAACAAATATAATCATTAAATAATCCTTTTACAATGGTTTTTAATATAACTTATTCTTCTCATAAAGACTAATAATATTATTTGACGAATATTACAATTTAATTAATGATCATATTATCCCTAAATATTATCAATACCTTTAAATTTATTTATATATACATAAAGGAATTATTCCTCAAATAACTATTTCATATACTATACCAATGATTGTATTCCCATAACTTTTTTCCCAAAATATCCTTAATAATGATATATTTCTACCCTATAAATTTTAAAAGTGGTGTTTAATAATGTGAAACTATTGTATATATTAAACATATAAACTATAATGGTAATCATAACTCTAAATTTAGTTGATACATATATTATTATAAAATATTAAAAATCCTTAGAGGTTTCAAGATTCTTATCAAATAAATATCACCAGAATAATTACTTCTACAATTTATTTCTTGAATCCCAATAAATAAAACTAATTCATCCATTTTCATTCCACAATATCCCTTCATTTTTCTATAGTATAATCTTTTGAAGGTACTATTGACATTTAAAATTCCTAGGATCTCAAAATTTAAGACAATAAACTATAAATAAATCCCTTGGATGAGATTTATTTTCTTCCATCATACTCTTCACTATTCCTCTAAAATTATAATCATTGTGCACATAATTTCAACATATAGAACCAATTCACATTTCATTGATACTATTTCCTTTTCTTCTACATTGAAATTTATTACATTATAAAAATCAAGCCTTCCTTCCTCCAGGTCTCCATCAAATGAGCTCTTCATAAACTCCATCCCTCTCTTCTTTGGTGAGTTTGGGATTTAGTTAAGTTGTATGTTATTGTTCATATTTTAGAAAAACTTATTAGGATTAATCATAATATATTTAACTCTAGTCATAATCCCATTTTTTATCATAGTCAAATCCTTATTCTTCATTTTCTATTTTATCATGATTAATTTCGGTTCCAGGCTTTGACTAAACCAAAAAATCATTGTGTCACCAATAATAATTTAATTGGGAAAACTATATCATAATTTATATGATGTTTAAATTATGAAAATTTATTTTTAATATAAGCCTTATCAGGTTTAAACATAACCATACATTGTCATTATATATTCAAATCCTTCATAATGGATTGTAAAAGTATGTGAATTATTATAAGCATATTCCCGAGACTGTCAGACCAGGTGCACAATAAGGCTTATGATCATACAACAGGTGATGATTAATACATTCCAAAAGTACCGTATTTATAGTTATTATCCCAACGTATATCTATATGAGAACCACATCCAGGGAAAAATTTTAAAAAAAACTATATAATTTAAACCTTAATAAAACATTATGATGTTCTTTAATAAATATCCTCAAAGCCTATCATAGGGTTGTGACCTGTAATCTATGTTTTCTTAAATATATTTTTCAATGTATCTAATAATATTTTTTAAATACCAATAGTAACGAACTTAAACCCAATATCCCAAAGCCAGTGTATTCTTTATAACATTTTTATAAGAGATAAGTAATCCCATCCTGAAGGACTAAATAGTCTTGGAGTCTTAGTGAACTAATTAAACACATGATACCAATATTATATTTGAATAAAAAAAATTACGACATATATTTCTTTTGAGAATATATTTATTGCATCCAAAATATTCTTTCATAACATATGTAGTACATTTCATAGATTACATGGAACGGAAAATAATAAGTGTGATCTCTAATTCTATATAATGGTTCAACAATATAGAATATACTAGGAATATAATAAATATGAAAAATTAAATAACATAAACCCAAACCATTTAATCAATAACTTGACTATCCCAATTGGATGAGGAAAAATCAACACGTCAAGGTAAATAACTGAAAACACATTCCATTTAATCAATAAACTGAGAATTACATATATCTAGAGATAATATCACTATGAAAATCTTATGTGTAATAATAACCAAATTTCTAATAAAGGAAATGATTTATTATTGGACGTTTTTATCTTAGTAATTGGGATACCTCTACCATCAATACTATTCGTATGAACGTTTAAAATATTTCTAGAAACCCATTTCATGATAGCTTACTAATTTGTCTCATGATACATACCAATGCATCAAGTGGCTATATAATACCAGGGCCCACCTATCATTGCAAGACCAAATAATTCCTTATATATCAAATCATATATTTAGTTGTTGAATTAAAATTCCTAATCATAAAATATCCATAGTGTGTAAAGGATTTATATTAATCAATATTCCCTCCATTAATCAAATAACTTTCAATGTTAAAAATATATGAATAAATGTTATACGTTTTAGGAAATATGAATATATATGATAAATAATTTATATATATATATATATATGTGTGAAATTTGTTTTCTAATCATCATGGGAATTTGAATATTTTCCAGGAATGTTAATGACTATAAAAATGTTTGAATAAAGTGAATGTTCACAAATTCCCGTGTCAAAATGATCATAAACCATCAATAGAAATAATGATGCTTTATTAATACAACTTATACCCATTTGAGTATGAATAAAGGGTTGTTGTTGATGATGAGTACACATTCTATAGAAATATCATTAAACAAATTCTATAAGTAAATTATACTTATCATTTTGAAAATCACTTTTTTAAACATAAAACATTTTGAAAATAATTTTCTTTGAAAATAACTTTTTAAAAATAAATATTTCTTGAATATTATCACAATTTTTTTTAAAATTATTACCTTATAAACTTGAAAATAAAGTTCCAATGAAATTTCATTCATGTCTATGTAAAATTTTGTACATTTTTTAAATGGTAAAACATTACTTTTTCACTGTAAAACTGTTAGAAATGACCATTATTTAGATAAAAAAGAAGTTTCCTTTGATTTTCTTTATAAAATACATTAATGGGTAAAACATTTATTTAGTAAATCATTTTTAAAAGGTCAAAAAATTGAATACAATTATTAGAAACCATGGTTCTGGAAAAAAAATATATTTCCACCCAAGCAGAGAAATGAAGCCGAATTTTCATAAAAACATCTTATCAATTATTTTAACTTCCACAGAGTGGTAAAATTATAATATTAAATTAAAATATCATGAAAAATCATATTAGAAAAAACTAAATGGTTTTATTTATAAAATAATCAATTTTTTCTGAAATTAAAGAATAAATAATCTCATTAAGAATGAGACTGTGAAATAAAACTTTAAAATGATCATAACATTGAAGTGAGAATTAGTCTATGAATTGATTATGTGTATCAATTTTGAATACACATAAAACAAGTCTAAAATGAAATTTCATATAATTAAACGTTATTATACAAATAATCGTTGGATATCAAAAATAACGGAGATGTAATAAAACCCAATGAAAAGGAATTGAGTTATGAAATTTGTTACCATGTGGTAAATTTCATGTAAAATCCCATAAGATTAAATAATTAAATTTTTAAAACAAAATACCATGAATTATTAATGAATCATGATATAATAGTACAAAGGGTTATTATATACATGATATAAAATTAATTAGGATCATAAAATCACCATATTCCCCAATGAAATGAAATTGATGAATTCTATTTCCTCATACTTCCTTTTGGTTGACCATGATTTGAACTCACGAATAATGGTTTCAAACATGTCATTAACATATACTAAATTTTGATATTATAAATGATCATTTTATAACATATTATCTCCCTTTCATTAATAATATTTCATTATTCACCTTATTTTAAGTGTTAATTGCCTTATTTTATCATTCATGATTTTTGAGAAAGTTATGATTATTGTGAATATAAAACAGTTACATCATTTAATGAATGAAAATACTGAAATAATTTTCATATATATATATCAATTATACTTTTAATACCAATCATTAAATATGGTTTTGAGAAATTACAGGTGTTATGATCATGGAGATAGTACGTTGTAAGTATGCATGAGTATTGTTTCCATTTTCAATCATCATTACGGAAAGGTGTAAAGAAATATTTTTTCATTATATAATGATAATAATATCATTTTAATTAATTAAAAATATACTAACACATATAATAAATGTGGTTTGGTGATGAAAATAGAGTTACATCATTTGGTGAAGGTAGTAGTCCACACATACACAAATGTTGATATCAACTTTCTTTGAGTAAAAAAGTAAGAGAGAAAATGATATATATATATATATATATATAATATCTTTTAAGAATGATATTTATGTAATTAATATCATAATAATTTATTATATATCACATATAATTATCAACTATATCATTATCATGTTCCATGTTAATTGATACAGAAATAGGAAACACATCACTTCGCAAGGCTGTAGTTTGTTATACACATGAGCAATGTTATCATATCCCCTATGTAATGAATTTTCCAAACATATAAATAATATAATGAATACATGGGTATAAGTTTGTTATAAATATAATATATCTACTTTATATCCTTAATCCTACACATCCATTAAAGGTGGTAATGGAAAAATGAAATGACATCAGTTCGTGAGGTGGTAGTCTGCCACACACCCAAATGATGATTTTGTAACCCATTTTATAAAAGTGGGACAGATTTTAGGTCATGAAAATACCATAAAAATATTATTGTATAGAATATATTTGGTCTATTTTATAATAAATATTTAATAAAAATTAAAGTATGTGGATGAAGAAATATAATAAACACTCATTGAATAACATTTCCTCTTCTTTAGATAAACTCCATAGGTTTGACCAAAAATACTTCAATGGATGTCTTTATTACAAAAATAATGCATATAATATGATTGGATGAAGTATGGAAATTTATTTTGGATGTTATTGACTAATAAAATTGTGTTTAGGGAGTGAAGAATATAGAATAATGTGTGGACTTTTATAAGTGAGGCGAGTGACATAGTTGATTTTTTTTAAAATATACAATCATACCAGCATTTTTATCACTATAGAATCCTCAAAAAATATAAATTATATATAATAGAAAATATATGTTCTATAGATGGTTATAAAATATATTTTAGATAATTTTTAGGTTATTTTAAAACTTTTCTTTTTAGTTTACCCCTGATAAATCCATTTTTATCTTAACAATGATAATTAATTTTTTATATATTTAATATTAATTTTGGAAAAACATTAATTTGAAAATATTAGAAATTATAAATTTTGATGATTAAAAATCTGGAATCAATTTTAAATATTCCATTCAAATAATTGGAAAATTTTAATTTAAAATAAACTCCATATAAGTGACGACAAATAGATTTTTCAAAGAGAAAATGTTCAAAATTCTACAATGTTTTTATATTAAAATATAACATGAATATTATTACAATGACCTAAATTGTATTAAATGATAAAATAATTTATAAAATATTACATAAAATACTATTAAAAATATAATATAATGTTATTATTAATTTAAAAAAAATGGAGATTTCAATTAAAATTCAAATTTTTAACAATTCCTCTAAAAATGAAACATTTCAAGAAAATCCTAAAAAATAACCCGAAGATAAATATTATATTTTAATTTCATAAATGAAGATAATTTTATCACATAAAATTTCTAATATTTCAAAATTTTATTTTATATTATGTGTGAAAAGCACGACTAATCTGTCTTTTAGAAAAATACAGTTTTTTAGAAAACATTCAATTTTTTTTAATGTTTCTTATATTATTTGTAATCAATATAGAACACTAGTTTACCAAATTAGTTTATTAATATTTATACCTGACAATTTAATATCTAGGTTATAATAGTATACTATATTATGGTTCATTTAGACTCGGGGTTGCGTGTTCCACAACTGTTGAAGAGACTATATTTAAAGAAATATATTTTGTTGGTTATTTAAGCCCATGGTTTCATATTGAGTATGTTATCAAATAAAATGGTATTAATTTAAAATTTCAGTGTTTTATATAGAATAAATTACATTCATTTATCCTAAGGGTTTAAAATTGAGACACTTTCTACCAAATCACCTTGTCTATTTCACCTCTTGTATACCCGCTAAAATACATATTTAATCATCCAATATTGATAAGAGATTTGGAAAGGATGTATGTTAGTATGTAGAAGTATTATATAAAATCCATTTTTCAAAATATAGTTTAAGGTAAATCATGAACTAATTTCTTATGGTGTATACCACTTCAGAAATCACACAAGTTGATACAAAATTTCCTGATGAAAAGGTTTTCTCTATTCCTGAAACACCATAGATATGGGAGATGTATTTTTATGGTTCTTCCAAGAGTATAATAGGATGATGAATGGAAAAAACAAAACCAAAAAACATATTGGTAATACGTATCTTCTCTCCAATGAAGTCATTTATCCCAATTCCTTCATTTTTTTGAAAGGTGTCACAATCATAGAAGAATACTATGTTATCAAATTAGGATTAGAATTGGCTCTAAAGAAACCAGTTTCATGATTAAATATCATTAGTGATTCAGATTTGGTAATCAAGTAAATTAATAATGAATATGTCATTATGAAAGGGAGATAATTATCATCTTCAATTACTAATGAGGGTTAATGGTATATTTACCCTCTGAGAAAACATTATTCCATGACCTTAATTCTTGAAATTCTCATGTAGATGATTTCAATAATGTATTTAAATCACTAATAGATTCATATCATGGAGAGATAGTAATCATCATCAAACAACATGATGTGGTGTCTCCATTCATTGATAATGAAATGAAATAGATCAAATGAGATCAACACCACCCAAAATAAGGGAGAACTAATATCATCACCAACCGATACCAATATTGAATGGATGCCCCTCACATTGGATTATTACTAAATTGGAATTATTGAATTCATATAAGAAAATAATGAAATGATTTTATTATGATCTAGAAGAATCATCCACTAATATTTAAAAAATAACTAAAAAGTAACTTTTAAATAAGGCCTTTATAGAGTCCTCCTCAGATGTATAAAAGGGGGAGAGACACTAATTTTTATGAAAGAAGTCCTTGAAGCTTCCTGTAGTTCACATGAATCAATAATAAGATATCCCAGAAGATGTAGTGGCTTAAATACATTTGGGCATATATGACACAATAATTCATGGATTTAACTAGAAAATTTAGGTTTTTCAAATACATGCCAATTTCGACTATCAAGCCTATATAATTACAACATACATCTAAATATTTTCAGTCATTTTTATCTAGGTAATAGTTTTCATGGGGTTATATCCACCAAAACCTTTCATGTAGTTCATTTAAATCATTACTAACACATAATTCTTCTCTAAGTTGGACGAGGCTATATACCACATAGATGTTAGGATGAATTCTATCATAAACAGCATAAATCCAACCATCATAACTATACTTGGTGTAACTCTCACTACACTAATGGAAAATGGACTCAAATTCTTCTCTTTTCATTTGAAAATGTTATATAAAAAATATAAAATCCAATCCAACCACTCATCTCTCTACCATGTATCAAAAAATGGAGTGATTTATGATTTTAATAATTCATTGTTTATTATACCCTCAAAGATGGTGGATAAATAAAAGATTACCTAGCCCAAAATACTCTTACATTATTTGGGATCTTATCATACCACAACCTATACTACAAAACATGTGACCCCAAAAACTATTGTATATACTGCATATATTTTCATACCCATCGATGTCTTACCACATTTTCGTGGAATCACCACCTTCAATCTGCTATCTGAATATGAATAGTATCATAAGTGAATGGTGAATTTAAATGATTTAATGAGAAATTTTTGTGAACAAATCATAATTTTCAAACCCATCAAACCATGTTGAAAGATATTTCAATGGTAATTTTATCATATGTTTCTTACTCTATTGTCATTTTTTAAATTTCATAGTTTTCCAATGATACTAGGGAAACAACTACTAAAAATATTGAACCAAACTATTAATGACCATATATTATACTCAAGGATTACTCTAATAGAGATTATTACATAGTAAAAATGGATGTATAACACATCATTTCGTCCAAAAAGGAAGGGTTTCTCAAAACATTATTTTTATAACCTTGATGTTGGTTTGTTATTATTAACTGTATGACTTTAAACTAGATATCATAAAAACATCACCATATTACATTATAATATATTTTTATCATCCTAGTATAATGATTTATGATTTCATGATGAAATCCATGCGGTATGATGTAAAACCACATAGAACTAATTTTCTCATTGAATGAATGTAATCAATATAACCATCTTCCAATTATAATGAAAAAAACTACATAAAAAATTCATTTATGTATGGATTTATAATATATAGCACATATCTTTACTATATGATATAAAACCACATATTCAAGGACCTATTTGGGAAACATTAAAAATAAAATAGTAATAATCATATCGACAAGGAATTCAATTATGTAAAGTAACATCCTAATCACATGATGTAAAAGTATAGGACAACACCTCGGTCACAAGAAATTAAACTATAGTATGCTCATCCTAACTAAAAGATGTTAAATGGTATAGTAAATTTCCTTGTTATATAATGTTAAAATACACAGAAGAGGGTGGAGCTATAGGACCATAAAATTATTACGTTCATCATCATAAACCCCTGATGATAAAATAAATGAAAAATTTCACATTAAGAATGTCAAATCATATTGTATATTCTAAAAATTTCCATTTAATATGATCTAATGTGGTATGGGTAATCCCCTAATTTCATCTTGTTATTCCCACCATGATTGAATAACATTAACATAGAGGTCTTGAATGGTCACCCCATTTATCAGGGAAAAAATGAACCATTTTTAAAGATGCGAAACAAATCACTCCAATGTACAAGACATTAAACTACATAAAGAATCATAAACTATATAACTTGATTCTTAGAAAAAAGAATTGTATATGTGTAGTAGTTCATGGAACATGACCTATATATGCCTAAGGATATTAACTACGTCACCTTTATCAAATAGCTTGATTAGAATATGGGACAATACAAAGACTACATATGGATTGATTCATATTATCACATGATATGTAGTGAGACCTAGATATCTTGTCTCATCCCCAGATAAAAATTAACATGTATAGATGTGATACTCATTTTCTAAACATATGCGCTATATCATTATAGGGAATTTCTCTCCAAGAACAATGTGTGGATTAATTCATGTTATCTAAGGACACATGATGACACAAATATCTCCTATATAGGGCCCAAAAATTATTTCCAATAAATAAAATTCCCCACAAGCTATGTATAACAAGACTACGGTGAGGCGCAATTTTTATCCCATGCACATTAATCCATTCAATGGATAACAATCCTCTTAATATTTCGGTACGAGTCAATAAAAATTCCATATCTTACATACTATATATATTCATGTAGATTACTTGATATGTATTCATCTTTTAAATATATTAAAAACATTATCCATCTCCTATATGTGATCAAAATATTTGGATGATCCTTCATTATGGATCAATTCATCTATGAGCCTTTAAAAAAAATTACCCCATTCAATATTTTGATCAGCATATGGAACACTATCTAATAAGTATCTGTTGATTAATTCCTAGTTTTTGTAGAATACATAGGGATTATAAGATTTTATATTCTACAAGTAGTTTCAAATCCATGTCAAATCTCATTTATTTCTCCATTAGGACATTATGGAGAATCAATACTAGGATATAGTCATCTCAGTTTGAGATTGAACTAGATCTATTGAATGTGCACAAATTTATCATCCCCACTTCATGACAATAAACTACATGACTTGTGGTCCAGTTCAAATGATATTAAAATTTTAGGAATGGTCTATATAAGATAGACCTAAACTACATGGAAGGGTCAATTCCATAAGACTAATAACATTAAATGTCCCACCACTTTATAAGAGGATGATATAAAAAATGAATTGTATCCATCCCTTGAGGATTCAATGGTTTTAGCCATATTTTGCAACCCTTAAATTGTGATTAACCATACCAATGATATAAAATTTCCTCTATAGTATAAGAGCTATGTGTGGATAGATTGTTCCCCATGGGATGCAAATTTATAGCACCCTAGGTCTCTTACAAGTAAATTAATATGATTTTTAACATAAATATCAAATAAAAACAACTCAAGTAGTCATAATCCTTGTATGTTTGGGAGACTAGGTTCATAAAAAATCAAAGTAACAACCTGAAATTTTATATATGTTTCCCCAAATTAAATAATATATGTTTGATAAATTTTTTCACATACAATGCCAATCTAAAATGAATCCATGATATGTCGAGACCATTAAAACCACCTTTCTTAATTAGAAGGTATGAGTATGAGTAACCAAATTATGAAAACTATTTATATATATTTATATATATAAAGTTTATTTAATAAAAATATACTTATTTCATTTGTGTATCTAATAATATATCCTTTTATATGATGTACTTTGTTAATGAAAACATGGAACATAAATTCTTAATGATTATGTTAATAAAATACAGTATTTATTGACTAATTATATCTATAATTGTGTTTTATATAAATTAAGAATAATAAATATTATTTTAAAAAAAAGTTTTTCTTTAAAAATTATTTTTTCATTGTATTTTGAGATTTAATTTTTAAAAAATGTAGAAAAATTTCAGAATTTAATTTCAAAAAATAAACACCATTCATGGATTTATAATTTCAGTATTACATTTGGATTAATATGTGGATTTTTTAAAAGATTTATTTATAGGTGAATACAGAAAAATAATATTTTTATAAATATGATTAATTTTATTACATTATTAATATATAATTATGAATTTAAATTTTTTGAAACATTTTTCTAAAAAAATATTAATTTTATAAGTTACATTATATATTTAAAATTTTTTGGATTTAATTTACAAGCCCATATTCACATTTTAAAACTTATGTAGTATTTTTTTAAAAATGTTTTGAATAAATTAAACATTTTGTAAATTAAAATTAAATTTTATCTCTTGTAGAAATTTCTCCAAATGAAATGGGTTTAAAAATATGAGCTGGTTGGTCCAAAATACATAAAATGTTTCATTTTATTTTTACACTTAATGTATATATTGCATTAGGTAAAAACTAGCGACCAAAGTCAATGCTAAAATGGTAAAAGTGAAAATATAAGATTAATGGGTTGAAACCATGTTTAAAAAATGTGTGGCACTGGGTGGTTGAGGCCTAGAATATCCTAGTACCCTTTCCATATATATTATTTATCATTTTGGTGCTACTTTCCTTAATATTTACTTCCCATTAATGAAACGTTTGTGTCATTTTCATGAATATCATCCCTTTTTGTTTATAAAAGGGGAACTCTTATCCTTACATCCCCTCACATAAGAACCCAATTATTTCAAGAAAAAAACAACCGTAAATATCATATATATTTTTATCTACTGAAAATACGTTTTGTTCTTCTAGAAAGTACATCCCACATGTGCTTAATCCATTTACAATAGAGATAATCCAAGAAGTATTGTATAAACATTTAACCATTCTTTCCATATTTAAATTTATTTATGTGAATTTATTCTTCCTACAATTCTATTTCAAAACATTAAAATTTATTACATAAATATATTCATTATACTATTATTTCATTATATGTATAATATAATCAATACCTACAACTCCCATTTTCTTTGAGAATAAAGAGAATGTGAATAGTGCATACATGTTAACTACCGCCTCAATAAATTAGCCTTCTTTATTTAAATAAACACCTAACATAGATTGTAAAAAATATAATTTTATGAATAATTATGATAATTATAAGTTATTTATTTTTCACAAATAATAATACATATTAATAATTTCTCCCATTCTTGGGAAAAAAATCATCATCTATATCTATGTGCAGATTATCGCCTCCATGGAATAGTGTGTTCCTTTTTTAATACATCATTTAATGGATGGATTTATTGGATGGGTTTAAAGGATAAATATTATGTTCATATAATTATTAAGGTTATTCTATGAAAAATATAATAACATATTAATGTTATAAATAATAGACTGTCATTATAATGATAATCATTTTTTAAAAAGCACAGTAACAGGGAAAAAAATTAATTTTAGATAATGGATTTATATAGACTATATTTGCCTCAAACTTCAATAAAAATTTTACATAGAAAATTCTTAAAAACGATGTTTGATCATTATTCTTTTTGTATCGTGATACTATAATATAATGACTTCATAGTCGTCTATTAAATTAAATTTTGTTTTTATTTGGGTTGGTTTGACAAACCACATAAATAATACTATAAAATAAACTCATGGATGACTACGAGAAATTTAATATATATAATATATTATATAAATAAATAAATAATAATTTTCACTATAATTAAAACAAATATATTAATATAATTAATGAAAGTATTTCCGTTAATTGTTAAATATCACTGAAACTAGCTCATTGCTGATTTCCCCTTTAAGGATTATAGCCAAAACACCCCTGGAATTGAAATTTAACATTATAAATAATTATAAATAATAATATATATTACCATATATGATATTAGAATTATTAACAATGGTAAAATAATAAATAATTGTCACTAGGATGAAACGTGAATAAAATGTTCAATATTACACACACCTGATATTATAAATTGGTAAAAACTAACTAATATACATGTAGAGAAAAATATAAATTAGTGGATTAAATGGATATAGTTATTAATAATGTTATTTATTAAGTTATTAATATATTAAAGATTTTTATATAGGAGGTTATAATACATTCTAATAAGTGAGAATTTAACGTATGTGTTTTCATGGTCTCAATTATGATTCATTGAGATATGTTTTATTTTGTACATGATATTCCCTTTTTGATGATACAAATTTGATTTTTCATACCTTTAATTGTTTATTAATTATTTTATTTTGATTCATGGTATTTACTAATCCAATCCAAATTATTCTCTTTAAATGGGATTGGACTCAGGTTATAGCCTTATTATATGGGTTTCCATCTCAATTACCCATTATTGAGTCATTCATTGATACTATGAAAAAAATAAATTTCCCACATGAATTATAGTATCATAATTTATTATCAAGGTTTGAGAATTAATTTCCATTCATTCTATTCCTTATGTGGTAAATGATTCTTATCTCCCCTAAAATATAAGGTTTTTTTCGTAACTCTGACTACCGTCATGAGTTATAATGTTTATCATCGAGATTCATCTTACATTTAATATGGTATACAAAATTTATATCATTGTAGATAATGTTTTATTAAAATATTACTTTTTTGATTATTTCTCTTCATACTTGAAAATTAAGCTATGTTAATAATAATTTTCATCCTCTTAAAGGACGACTTCCCCTCTTTTTTAATAAATTTCCTTACAGCCAATGTTCTCCTTTTCAAATCAAAACATGATAAAGTATTATCCCTTATGAGATTCATATTTCTCTAATATATTTTTAAAAATGATGTTTTCTTATAAATTTTTATGTTGTATTATTTCAAATGAATGTATTTTAAAATATCCAAATATTTTTCCTTCCTATAATCATTTGTTTGATATTCTATACCACAATTTTTTCTTGTCAATTATACGTTATCTCTCTCTTTCTCCCTTTTATGATATATTATTTTCATTAACTTATTATACTTTTTAAATATCCTTTTAATATATACCTACTTAGTTATCTTTTACATTTATAGGGTTATATATCTATTTAGATCCCATTTAAATTCAAAATTTTAAATAAAAATGACATTAGGTATCTTTACTACTTATTATCTCAAGTGAAACAACAGCCTAATTAAATTTATTTAAACCATGAACAGTTGAAAATAACTAAATTAATTAATGGAGAACTATCTTGTTTCAATTAATGTTTTTTGGAAGACAATAAACTATTTCATTCTTTATAAAATCCTCTACTTATTTCATTTAGTTTCTTCCAAGTTGTTTTCTTTATTCTTTTTTCTCTGATATCCTTTTCATTAATTTTCAAATTTAAAACTCCTTGCTCATTATCTATATAAAATTTTAAATATTCAAAGTATAAAAAAATAATTTCCTTATTCATTTGTGGATCCTCATTATTCTTCTTTCGGTTATTCCTAGAATGATTATTATAAAACTCATTTCCTTCCTATGAGTTTTATTGTGAGTATGATTTATATATGGATTAATTTAATAATATGGAATAAAAATATAGTATTTTCATTGTGTTATTGATGTTATAGGAATTATATATCCCTACAATGCATTTGATAATTTTTTTTTCATATCATGAGATACCTTGTATTGGGCATGGAAAGTTAGGCTAAACACACAGTGTTATGTGATTGGTGGGCTAGGAATTATATTTCCCTCCAAATAATTATGAAAATATTTATATCTCATGAGATGTTATTTAATGTTTTAGGGAGTGAACCTAATCTATCATGGGAAATTTTCCACATTACAATTATAGTTTTCAGAGTGACCCATAAATTATGTTTATGATGTCATGTATTATATTGTTACCACATATTCTTGATCATATAATTCAATTAAATTATTCCATGTTTCTATACATATGTTAAGTCAATTTATGATATCATGTTATGCCACATGAATGTAATGGTATTATTTATTTCCATGTTTATTTCCTCGCCTGGATTTCTTGATCACCTTTTTCATTTATCAGTTTCCCTAGGGTATCATAAACAGTTTTTGATGATCTATCAGTCTTCAGAGGAATATTGGGATTTTAAATACTGTTTTCTATTTTTATATTTATGATGATGTATATATCTATATATCATTCCAAAAGCATTATAACATTAGTTAATTAGTTTTTATTTGTTGTAAATCATTAAGATAAATTATGAAATAATGTGTTTTTAATGATTGGATTTCTATATTTGGTATCAAATTAAGGGCTAGTTATTTTTTGGATATTATTATAAGAGAGCATTAGTGAAACCCCTTTGGGATAAGACTAAGTATTGGATAACATATTAAAATTATGGAACTTTTTGAGTGTTTGGTTTTTCTATAAATTTCATTTCTATCTATATATTATCTAGTGGTTTTAGATATATATCAAATTCCACTGGGGGTAATCACCCCCATATTTTTTTGGTTGACTATTGACTCACTCATCAATATGATGCATGATTAGTGGAACAAAGACTAAACTCTTGGATAGATAGTCCCATGTGTTATTTAATAGTCAATCATATACATTTTAGAAATGATATTGAAGGGTTTACATAACATCATGCGTTTTTATAGAGGTTAATATTTATTAAATTAATTATAACCATCATTAAGTAGTATTTTTTCTTTATCCCATGTTATCAAAACATTAGTTCATTTAGTGGTTTTTTAAAGGATTGTAGTAGGGGGGCTGGATCCTGGCTACAAAACTAATTCAAAATGTGAATTTCTCCTTTCAGTGTATAAGAGTTTTTATCACAAGACATAAATTCAATACACACCGTGAATCATATTCACATCATTATATGGTTTTTCATGGTAGTAAAAGTAAATCTAATGAACTCATGCCATAAATTCAATTCATGTCATGAATTATCCATGATAGGTTTTTTAACTATGGAAAACCCCTAACTTCCCCAATCCCCCTATTTTCTCTATAAATATCCAGTTGAGGAGCTCCTCCATCCTATCTTCTTAGTATTTGAGATTTAAATATCATAAAAACACTTTTTCCTTCACATTTAGTTGTATTGAATTTATATTAGTAAAAACTTCATTCCCCTTCCCTATTTTCTCGACACATTCTTCCATGTTAGTTAATATTTTGTTGTGTGATTATATGCGCTATTTTTGTTCATTTTCTAATTTTATTGATTTTATCCATTCTAATTAAATTTTAGAGATCATAATTGATGAGGAGATATCATTAATATTAGGGTAGCTGGTCTAGTAATGTTTTCCAAATGTTTTCCAACTTTATTTTTTGTGTCATGGTTCTGTGCAATAGACATTATACAGTTCCTATTAGAAGTTTACTTAATATAATAAATAAAATTTTCCTTTCTTAGAATAGTCATAGATACCTGTAAAATAATTTTGAAGGTTTAACACCTCGACATGAGCCACCCCTAAGGATGTGAATTCTTTAAAGTCCTAGGAGCCTCATGCTTTGATATTATTTTGAAATACCCTTAATGGTGTGTTTAATTTCTCCTTGTGATTTTGGTGTGTTTTCAATGGGGCCAAGTAAAAATTTTAGGCCATATGTATAAGTATTTCAATCATGTTTTAGATTAAATTTACCATATTAAATTACAAGGCCAAAAATCTTAAAACATATAGTCAAATGGTATTTGTATTCTTATAGTTATGAAAATTACTTTATTCCAAAAAAAAATGGTGATATAATTGTCCAAATTTATGATACCTTTTCTAGGATGATAAATCATAAAAACTATATTATTTAATTTATTATACCACAATGGGAGTGATACATAGATTCTTTACAGAACATAATGGACAATATCACTCTAAAAAATGTCTTTATGATTCTATGAGTAATACCTTATTCCCTAGTGGATTAGCAGGGATGGGTTTGGTTGGAATTGTAAGAATTTCATGAAAAAAGTAATACATATATGCTGATGTGGTACAACATGGAATGACTTTGGGGGATATTCTTTATACCATGTCATGAGTGATGCATCAGTCCTTATATGGACATGTTGGATGGACTCCAATGGTAAAGGTTTTATTTTTCTACTAGAAGAGAAACCTAGGTTCCTTATGATAAATTCCTTGGATGAGATCAGGATACCAATTACTCTATAACTAAGGATGTACTAAAAAATACAAATAGCATTATTGGGATCGGTCTATGTATTATTTCATCCTTGTATGATTACTTAGTTGTATCTCCATAACCATATTTAATGATAGTTGTGAAACCCCTCATAAGTATTGGTGGATTCCCCTTGTCCAGAATATTTTTGTGTACCTATATATATGAAATTATATTTCTATATGTATATAAGTAATATAAATATTTACCTTTATGTATATGTTAGTGTACATGTTGGGTGATATCTGCTCAGAGATATTCAGCTTAGGTCAAAGCATGTAGTGTCGGTCTGGTGTCCCGTAAGGAACCATGTATGATATTATTTGTTTATTTTTATTATATATTAAATTCATTATTACTGGCATTTTTTTTTTCACTGACATGATATTTTTGGAAACCAATGGGGATGGCCTATTGAGTATATCTCACACACTGTTTGAGCCGTCGTTTGGTACTCGAGCATACTATAGGTTTGCTGGTAGGGACAAAGGGAAGCATCTATATTTGGAAATTTAACTTTCAGTCCTAGGATGGAGTACGATAGTGGAGGATCAGTCCAATGCTTTTGAGGCTAGTGGAGACATTTTTTGGCGATTTTTTTTTTAAAAATATTATGCATATGTCTCTATCTATGTATCCAATGTGAATTCTATTTTGATAAGTAATATGACATGATCATCATTTTTGTATATGACATTGATTAAACTTCCTCCAATTTATTATGTATAGATATTTTATTATTATTCAGATACTAATAGTTTATCACTATTTCATTAACTTTCTATTATTATATACCACTATGCCACACTCTGATCATGGGGGTACACTCTTCCCACTATACCTATATAGATCCTCACATCTAGTCAACAACCTATTGAATATGGGGAGGTGCACGTAAGGTCATGTGGCTGAAGGATTTTAGTTTCATAGGAGTGAACTCGGTCAAGGATACTATAGAGTGGTATTAGTGTAATTTTTCAGTTTTTCTTACTATTTGGTTGTTTGACATACGACTAAGAACATGTCAGAATTTTGTAGTGACTATATGTCGAGGAGTAGCTAACCCACACACAGGGGAAAGATAAATTACCTGGGTTTGGATATTTCTATTTTATTAGACTTGTTATAATTGTATTGATTTCACCATTAGGTGATACAAATGTTTTGTGGTGTTATTATTTTTCATATTGTTATTATAGACTTATTTTTTCCTTGGTATGGTTTGGAAAGTAAGTATCTTCTCATTCATGATATAGGAACTTGAGAATTTACCTTTCATGCATTATATCATTGCATAAATATATTTCATTTCTTTTAATGCATGTTTTTATTGTTGCATAATACTTGTTCCTTGACTATTATGTGTTTGAAATGTGCTAACATTTCATTCAGGGATAGATTAATTGGATTAATTAAATTTTGTACAACAATATAAATGGGTTTTCCAATATAGATTTATGGAAGAACATTTATTAATCAAATATACTATGATTGAGTTATGGACCACTAGTTCAATGGGATGAAATGTCTGTTGATTTGATTAAATGAATTTCAATTGTAATTTATTTAGAATATAATTCTATAAATTTGGAATAGTGATACCTTTAATTAAATCATTTTTTATGACTTATTACATCTTGAACTGAATATAAGCTCTAGTTTATAGTTACATGACATTCCACTTTTAATTTATAAGTATTATGGAATTTATAAATTGTAAATTATGATGTATCTAACTAGATTTTGATATATATATACATATAAGAGTATGAACATAAATTAATATATACTCTTAAATGAAATGGTTAATGTTAAATGGGGATTACAATTATAATGTAACTGGTTTGTTCCTCTATACCTTACAACTAAAACATCCTGTACTATAACACCTGTAGTGTTATATGAAACCATGAACCTTATATTACCACAGATGTGGGATGTAGGATGTGTATCTTCTGATTTATTTAGCATTTCATATCACCTAAACATGGCTTTGGGAATAGGCGGAGAGTTGTGATTCATTAATAGGAAAGATATGTACCTATAATTTTCTATTAATATGGATTCTATATTTGTTATTTTTAAATTTTATAGCTATGCCACCACAATTTCATCGACTTGTGCACTAGGAAGATGTCGATGATCATACTCCAGAGGTAGTGGTCCCTAAGGCACTAGTGTTTCTTCTCTGTGTTCCACCAAAGGAACATAATGATGTTAATAATGTGGGCATTGATGCTCAGTTCCAACTAATTTTTCATTGATTCATTTAGTCTATAAAGGGAGCATTATGACCTTCCCCTTCTATGGATGATCAGACACGAGGATTCCAAAAGAAACATCCACCGACCTTCTTATAGAATGAAATTCATCAAGATATAGAGTCATGGTTGTAGTCTTTGTTATCAATATTTGAGCATCTATATATTCCTTTAGATTAGAGGTTCAAGCTAATGAATTATATGTTTCTTGATTATACCAATCATTGGTGGGATATAGTCACCTAGGCTAGTTGACATCAGGGTATTTTCGAGGCGTACTTCCAGACATCCTTCTATGACTAATTTCTTCTATGGATATGGATATTAAACTACACTAGGGAATTTTTTAACCTATAGTATGGTTCTATGTCAATGATTGAGTATTCAACTCATTTCACCTAGCTTCAGGAAATCACATCGACCCTCTCTTGTGAAGAGTCGAAGACAATAATACAATTTAAGGATGTGATTTTATATGACATTTGATTACAGGTGAGTGTTTTTAGGTTGACCAATATTTCAGATATATTAAACTAGATCTCCATCACATAGTGGAACATGAGGGAGTCAAGTAGTATAATCTGGGGTAGTTCAGCATTTAGATTTTGATAAAATTCATCTAGCAGCATGAATGGTCATTTCAAGTATACTCATAAGGGAATTTCCAGTCAGATTGCATGTAGAAATAGTTATTTTATGTTTCAAGAAAGTGGTATGGTGGTCCATAAGAAACCCTAGAGTCAAATGGACCCAATTGAGTAATGTGACAGTGGTAGTATAGGAAATCATAAATTATTTTTTGGGACTTTACCTCTTGTTCCCATTTATAAGGGATATATAACGATTCCATATTTATGTGTAAGATTAGTACCTCTATGTCAGAATGTGTTATGGGATACTACTACTCGGTCTGGCTGTGGAGATAATTGTGGATGAGGTGTCCTGACTTTAGTGGTACAAAGCTGAAAAAGTGAATCTACCCAAGTTATTCAGGTTGAATCTGCGGGCCACAGATTTGTCTATATATATTTAGTGCAACGTAGTCCTGAGGAAGAGTGTATGGGGACTTCTATAGTTCAAGGTACTATTTTAGAAAAATATACACTAGTTTAACCTTATTCGATATATGCACCCCAAATTCCTTCTTACATATTACAATTATAGAAATGTTGGGCTTATAAATAGAGTAACTTTGTGGAATGATGACTCTCAAAACACCATTTGAGATTCCAACTGAGCATGTATGTTGATGAAATGGATTCCCTATTGAGATAGTTGGTTATATTTTTGTTTGGGATCTCTTTATCCTTAAGATGACAGGCTTCGAAATTACACTCGGGATTGATTGGTTGGCGCCTTATAATAATCATATTAATTTCTTTCGTTAGAGGGTTTCCTACACATAACATGTAGGTGATACCTACATCCATAAGGGTGAATGGTATTTCAAGGTGAGTCAGGTGTGAATAGAGAATTGTGGGAAGGGAAGATTGGATAACCACATGTAAATTCTCTTTATTAGCATTCTGGGTATGCGACATATTGAGATCCCTTCTATGGTGGATTTTTTCGTGGTTGTTTTCCCTAACTATTTCTCAAGAATACCTCTTGTTAAAGATGTATATTTCACCATAAATCTAGTGCTAGTGGAGGTAGAAGTTTTTATTACACCATGCAAGATTTAACCAATAGAGAACCAATTAATCAAAAATAAGTTAATTTAATATGATGCAAAGGGTTTTATATGATCCATCACATATCCATGAGGTTCACATGTGTTGTTTTCCCAAAAATACAATGGGACCCTTAGGGTTTTTCTGGGTTATCGCTGATTAAACTAGCTTACGGTTATGAACAGGTATCGACTACCTCATATAGATGACCTCTTCAACCAGCACTGAGGAGTGACAATTTTCATCAATATAGACTGGAGGTTGTACTACAATCATGTGCATGGTAGGCCATCAGACATAACACATACAACATTTCAATGTAGATATGGCTTGTACGAGTATATACTTTTGTTTTTTTGCCCTTTTGAAAATCCATGAAGTTTTCATAGATTTGATAAAATTATTTTTTCAGCTCTATTTGGATTCCTTTGTGGTAGTCTTTATGGATGGAATCTTTGTGTATTTATACACTATTCATGACCATGTCAAACTTCATGAGATCATGGTGAACACACTGAGAGGGAACCATCTTTTCTCTAATCATAAAAAATTCCACTACTAGACTGATAATGTTTACTTATTGGGTCACATTATCTCAAGGACATAAGTATTAGTTGATCTAGATAAGGTGAGTGGTGTTGTATCATAGAATCAATCCATGAATTTCATTGACATATGTACTCTCTCGTGGCTATATTTATATTATATTAATATAATTTAGGACTATTCAAGAAAAGAAAAAACTCTCACATGCTTGAATAAAAAGGGTGTTATGTGTATATGGTCAGACACATGTGATAAATCCTTTCAGGTGATAAAATTGAGATTAACCTATATGGAAATCATAATTCTTCTAGAGCTGGGAAGAATTTATATAGTTTATTGTGATCCCCCAATAATGGGTGTAAGTGGAGTTCTAAATTATGGAATCTAATTGTGGTGTATGATATCCATTTTCTATGACCTCACAATTAGAATTACCATAATAAAAATCTTGATATGGCAGATTTTTTTTAGGCCTTCGGCAATTGGAGGCACTGTATATTGTGAGAACAATATTTTTGTTTACTTGGACCACAAATTTTTCAAATAAATTTTGACATAGTATTACATGAATCTTAGGATGTACAAGTAGGTAGATTACCTACAGTCATTTGAATTTAAACAGTCTTGCGAACCTAGAAAGGGGAACGTATTAGAATCATCCAAGAGTTTGAATACCTTTTTAATTTCAAATTTTGGAATGTTAAAATATTTTCAATTTTTTGAATTTTGGATTTTGTGGGCGGGATTCATGTTGTGGGTAATAATGGGTTTTTTGGATTGGTTTTGTACTGGTAATATTTTTATTTAGTTCAAAATTACCCCTTTAAAATTATCATTAAAAAATATATATATATTATTAGTGGAAGACTTAGACACTGTCCACCCAAGAGGCCAGTAGTTGGGGGATGTTTGTGGACCTACATTTTGATATTTACCTTGAGGTTAATGAAAATTTTGGGAAGAATATTTTTTTTATATTTGGTATGTTAATATTCCCTTTTGTAATGGGTATGTTTTAGATATACTTTAGATAATGAGGTCTTTGTCCGGAGTGAAAGTGTCTTAGGTGAGGACCCGCCACCTAGTTAGGTTATTGATGAGGATGGGATTTTGTAAATCTACAAACATACCTATGTTCATATAGTTATATGAGAAAACATTTGTGGGAACATAATGTCTATGTTGGGGTAGTACACCATGGGTATCCCAAGATGTATCGAGACATCCATTATTACAATTGGTGGATAGGTATGGAGGGAAATACTTCAGGATTTTTCACATGGTGTTGCACCTATTAAATGGTGAAGGTGGGGTATTAGTATCCTGAAGGACTTCTATAACCTATGACCATTCCTAAGTGGATATTGGATGAGGTCCCAATGGATTTTAGGATGGTATTTCTAGGATACCCTTTAGGTAGCGATGTAGTTTTGGTGATCATCGATAGCTTGACTAAGGTCATGAAATTATTACTGATTAAAGAGACCTTTTTAGTAGATGAAATTTGGAGGCTTTACATTCTTGAGATATTATACCCTAAAAGTGATCTCTATTATATCTCATCAGACATAGAATCATGGTTTACCTCTCATTTCTGGCATGGGTTACAGAGGGAACTTGGTTCATAGGTGCACATAAGTAAAACATATCAGCCTTAGACTAATGGTGATTTTGAGCATATGATATGTGAGTTAGAGGAAATACTTCAGTAATATGTCCAAAATTTTGGATGTTTAGGGGAGAATCACTGACCTCCAATTGATTTTTCATAAAATAATAACTTTTAGGAAACTATTCACATGAATCCCTACGAAGCCCTATGTGATTTGATGTTCCATTCCCCTCTGTGTAAGTTAGAGACATGTGTGGCAAAGCTATGGGGGCCTCCTCTCATTTAGGATACATCAGAGTCGGTATATATTATTCAGAAGAATTTGGTTATATATTAATATCATACTAATTCATATACTAGTTGATGTTGCAGACTTATTGATTTTGTGGTGGGAAATTATTTCTTTCTAAAGTTTCAATCTACACTAGGTCATAGATAGCTTTGAAGATAGGGAAAGTTATCAACTTGTTGTGTCAGGCCATTAGAGATCATTGATAGAGTAAAATCGATATCATATCAGTTAGATTTACCTTATAGGTATAGGCCTATGCATGAAATCATCATTTTATCACAACATTACCATTATTACTTTGACCCATCTCATTCATTTGATCCTAGGGATATAGATATAGACACATATTTTTTAATTTAGGAGCATCCATTGAAAATCATTATTCAAAGAATAATGGTTCTATGAGGAAATTCAGTTCCTATGGTATGGATAATATTATATCATATCAATGTATAGGATGAGACGTAGGAGAGTGATACTGGCCTACATGTTTCAGGGAATGAACTTCCCTCACACAATGTCACACAACCCTCGAAAGGGAAGCTCAGGGATGAGTTATTTTAAAGAGTTTAGGATGTAACATCCGATCATTTCAAAGAGGTATGAATTCATTAAAATAGATTGAACCCTCATTTATATTTCTTTTAGGAGCCAGTAATCTTATCTTGAGTATAGTAACATTGGTTTTTGGAAAGAAAGTAAGCAGAGGGATTGACCCTGGCTGCCGAACTAAATCTTGACATGAAAGAAATTCACAAAATAAATTGCTCTAGCCAAACCACATGAGATTTTCATAAACGATGTGAATTGAATGAAATCCATAAATAAAATTCAAGTGGTGAAATTATTTTTCCTAGAATTAGAAATTATTATAATGATTTCATGGTGTGAATTCTATTTATGTAGTGAATTTTTCAAGTCCTGGTTTTTTAAAAGGAGAAAAAACACCTCATTTCTCCTATACCACTCTTTATTCTCTAGTAGAACCCATGTGATAATCTCATATATCCTATCCACCTAGAATTTGTGATTCCTCTTTCATTTTGACTCTATTTTCTTTTCCATCAATTGCATTGGATGCGTATCAAAAAGACATTTCCCCTTCCTTATTTTTGTAATTTATTCAGCCTAGTTCATCTTTATTATTGTGAAAGATATTATTTCATATTTTCATGGATTTTTTCTATTTTATAAATTTCATACAATACAACTTTATTTTATGGATAATAATGGATATGGAATGTTCAACCAACCTATGGTAGGTGGCCAACAAATTTTTCCAAAAACATTGTAGTTTTATAGTGTGTGTCCTTGTGCCTCACTCTAAAATTTATGATCATGCTTCCTAAACCCTTAATTAATTAAATAAATTAAAGGTTTCATTCATATAATAGTCTTAGAACCCATTTAAACAAAAATAAAGGTCGACCACTTCGACCCTAGCCACCCCTAAGGGTCTTCCTTCATAAAAGGCATAGGTGCATCATACTTTGGAAAATCATTGAACTACCCATTAGGGTGTATATAGATCCCCCTTGTTATTGTGAAATATTATAAATTGATTGAGGAAAAAATTTAGTCTATATGGATAGGCCATGCCTCATGTTGTAGATTAAATTATCCATATTAATCGACCCGACCAACATGATTAAAAAGTATTGTTGAAAGGTACGAGTTTAATTTAAGCTATGACCATTCCATTATATCTTGTCAAGGGAGATACAAGGTTCCAAATTTAGAATTTAAAATATATGAAAACCAATATTAAGAAATAAAGTTTGTAATTTATTATTGAATGTTATTAGGGAAACATGTTTTCTTTATAGAACACCATGGAAGGGATCATTGGGTAGATGTCTTTATGCTTCCCATGATGAACAGGTTCCCTAGTGGATTACCATGGAGGGGCTTGGTAGGCATTTTTACAGTAGTATACCATGAGTGATACATAGTTCATAATGTGTTACAATGTGCCTGAGAATAGTGATATATTCTTTATACTGTTATATGATATATGCCTGGGTCCTTATATGGATTCCATTTCTAGAATCTTTTGTTGATGAGTTTATTAGTGTACATAGAGAGATACATGGGATTTTTATATTGAATAAATTAGATAGGATAAGGATTCCAAATTGTATGAAACTAAGCTTACATTATCAAAGATGAAGAACATATTTTGGTTTAGTCCTTGTTTTATATTGGTCTTATATGAAAAACTGAATATATCTCCATGATCATATACCATGAGGGTTTCCAAACCCTTCATAAGTAAAGGTGGATGCCTCAAGATTATGCCTCAGGTCCTGAACATCAATGTCTATCAATTTATATGAATTTATATATATATATATGTATATGAGATATATAATTATATACCATTGTATATATATGTGTGTGTGTGTGTGTGAATGTACATGTAGGATGACATCTTTATTGGTTTCTGGTGAAGTATAAGCATGTGGTGGTGGGTGATATATTAAAATTCCTTTTAATTTTCATTACTGGAATCATTGATTGATTATCTTGAATGTAAAATTTATAATTAATTTATTTTATATCTGAATATGCGAATTCTGGGGAATATGATGCATCTCCATTGATGATTTTTTATCTTCCAAAAAGACACTTTCAAATTATCTTCATTACACTTGTGAGGATCTAAGGGTATAATACTTCTAGTAGTCATGCACACATGCTCCATTGATCATAGAGAAATGACCCTCAATCTACAGGTGATAAAATAGATAATAAAATATCTTTAATTATTCATTCTTGGTCACTCATTCTTCGGTCTTGATGAAATCTATCTTGCCTTCTTGTTCTTGAGAGATATAGATATATGGAGGAGTGGAAAGAGAATTCGTTGTTTTTAATAATTTTCTATTGTCTATATGTGATACAATATTGAATAGAAATAACTATATATTTGTAGATATAGGTTTTATGTTAAAATATTATTTAATTCAATGTCTGCCAAAAAATAACATTTTAAATAATTAATAATCCCCATTCCATGGAATTATAATAATATTATTATTATAATTTTGTAGTGCGTGGAAACATTCAAAATAAAAAATATTATTTAACCATCTTGATATTTAATATTTGGCACCCCAATCAGTCTTGGTCCATTCTAAATCCTCTACTATTTGTTGAACACATGAGTAAATATTTTATTCATAAGTACAAGTTTTAATCAAAAATAAATATTTTATTCAAAATCCAGTGAATAAGTATTTATTTAAATATCAAATAAATAAAATAAATTTATTACTCATAATCTAGAAAAAATTATTTTATATATATTAGCATAATAAAATAAAATATTTATTAATTTCCAAATAATTATTTATTATCATGTGAATAGTAGTGATTAGTAAAAAATTAATCAAATTATTCCTCTGTCTTCAAAAAAAATATTAATTTCAGTAATTAATTTCAAATAGAATCTAATTGAGACATTAGAAAAAACTTACTGTGTGGCACTATAGGATTATTTATCAATGATGTTAGGAAGGCTTTCCTAAAGTCCACGATTACTATCTAGCAATGAGTCAAGGAAACTACGAGAAATAAAAAAATATCACAATGACGATAAACACATTTGAATGCTAACTGTTTAACATAATCCCTTCATCATAATATCTCATCAAGTAGGTTGCACTTCAATTTCACCAACCAATATAAAAATATTTCTTTCAATGAATATTTAGAATAAAAATGCCATTACACTATGGACATAGAATTTAAGGTGACAATTCTCTTTCAATCAAAGAACTGAGATATCAAATTCCATAAATATGGAAGGTGAAAATATTTATTTGAGTTATCAATAAATGAAAGGTCACTAATGAGGCACCCAACATATCCTACATCACTATGAACTATTATCATCACAGTTTAATAAAAAAATCTAAGTATGAATGTTGTACCATGAACTAATAATAATCATATAGTTGAAGGACCATCACATATGCCGGTAGATCGGAATACTCATGCCACCAAAACATAAGAAATTACTACTAGTAGGTCTATTCTCATAATATCATATATTGAAGATTACCATGTGTGAAATTCATGAGAAGAATCCATATCTTCTTATGAGTACTCTCACCAGGCACTCTATGTACTACATGTCCCATTATAGTACATTATCCAATTGGATAATATTATTTTATAATATCATCATAACACATTAGGGTTCTCATTATTCTGGAGAACTATTATGACTATATCAATGTAGTTTATACTCTAGGAAATTATTATATTATTTTCATGCAAAAAAATTGAGTAATATCTTATAAGAAGTTTTTTTAATATTAAATACATCAAATATAAATGTATGCAAAATTTAAATAGTGGGTTATAGGACACAAACTCCAAAAAACACTCACTTGAACAAGATTAAACTTCCAACAACCTTTATTCCACTATACCTCACATGATAATCATGTTTTTGGTGAGTGAGGGATTCAGTAAAGTGTTACTTCATGTTTCTTTTCCATGAAAATTCTACTCATTGCAACTTCACCATTCTAAAACAAATACATCAAAAGACGATAGTTTTGATATATGTATATCGTTTGTTAATGTGACTATGGCTCACTTTCACAAGCCACCATTGTAGTATGGTCACAACAGAGTACGATATGATATTTAATAATATGTACCGTATTAATATATTAGATGATGTTGTGAATTCATAATACTTCTTTATTTTACGTAGAATCCACAACATACTCAGACTCCACTACAGAATCTATGAACACAACTTTATTTGAGTTATTACAGCACACAATACAACTATTTTATGTGAAGATGTATCTCATTTGTGACTTCATGTCATCTTTATCAGTTTGGAAACAAGAACCGTGATATCTTATGATGAATTGTTCCTAATATCATACAAAACATGAAGAATATCCTCAGTACACCTCAGATACTTATGGATTGTGTTGAATTCCATCAAATAGAGGTCACCTATATAATATTGATATCTTCCTACCACATAAAATAAATATATGACATCTAGGATAGTTCATAGATTTACATTCATAACTAACCTAATCATTGATGTCTATGGAATAATTTCAATTATTTTTCTTTTCTCGTATGTGGGAGGACATAATTTCTTAGAAATATGAATACCATGTGATACTGAAAATAATACCCTCATAGATTACTCTATACTAAACCTCTTTAACATATTTTAAATGTCTGTATATTGACATAGTTTTAGAAACCTTTTGGATTGACCAGGATGGATGTTGATCCCAACAATATATGATTCAATGACCAATTCCATAATGGAGAAGAATTTATCCAACCATTCCATAATAGATCGTAGGACCAGAATTTCATTTCAAATGAGTAATAATACATCAACTAAAAATATTAAAAAAAATTAATGCACTCTTAGTAAATTGATTATACACACAAAGGTCACTTTCGTTCTTTACGAAACCCTATTCTATTGTGGCCTCACAAAAATGGATGTTTTGTGATCTACATGATTTATTTACTCCATTAACATATGTTTGTAACATTCATACTTTATTGGAATCCTTTTGAGTCACAAAACCTTCACGTTGTGTCATTTGGACACCTTACTAATGGTTCCCATCATGGATGGTTTTTTTGACATCCACTTAACACTTATCATAACCATGGAAAGCCATAATGGGATGTTAAATTATAATAAATTTCATCAATTGAAACTGGTGAAAATGTTTTTTAATATTCAATAACTCGATGTAGTTTAAACAATTTAGATACTAGTAACACCTTATAAGTATAGACTTGTCCATCCATTCCCATTTTCTTATTGAATACCCATTTTCAAACATTGTTCTATAAATCTAATTGAAGGTCTACCAAAATCTGTATATGGTTTTGGTACATTGAATCCATTTTAGAATTAATGGTCTCTTTCAACTTGTAAAACAAATATACCACTTACTACTATATAGGTCAAAGGATCATTATTATAAACTAATAATGAGTAACCATCCTTGGTGACCAGAAAACTATACCATTTTGGTTTTATGACCTCTCAAGTTCTCCAACGTAGTAATTGTGTCAATGGAACAATTAATTATTCCATGGGGCTTTGTGAAATTTATTATTGTTCCAATTAGTGTGTATCTTGAGCCTGGACTTCATCAAAATCTATCTCACCCCCACAATCCCTTTTAGAGATAAGAACCTTCACAAGAAATATGGGACGTCTATCAGCCACAACCTTTTTTTGAAAGATCATATAGTTAGTTTCCCTTTATTTCATTAGGATGTCATATAAAGATACACTTTGTTCCTAGGGGTTCACGCTTCTTACTAGAAGATGTCTTATCAAATGATTCTCAACCAGACCCATGTATATAAAACAAAATGGGATTCATTTCATTCCATAATTGGTATGGTATACCATCTGTAAAATTATTTGGAACTAGGTTTAGTACGCTAGATATAATTTTTAATCCATATACCCAAAATAACAGTACAATACTCTCATTATTCATTATTGATCTCATTTTTTCCCAAAAGTTGTAGTTCCTCCTTTCACATACAAAATTTCACCATGGTGTATAAAGAGAATTATGTTGGGATAATATCCCAAACTCTAATAAACAATCATGGAATTATTTTTTAAGGTATTCTCTAACACGGTCTGAGAATTGATTTTTAAACATCATTACAAGATGGTTTCCAACTTCATTCATTTATTCATTCAATTTATCAATGTAATATTACCCATTACTCATTAAGTAGAGATATCTGTATATACTAAAAGCATCAGTAAATGATATGAAGTATGAGTACCCACCCCTTGCCTCAATTGGAAATGGTCCACAGAAAGTTTTTTGAACTCATTCAAAAATATGTTTATCCCTTTAAAATTTCACACTAAATTGGGATTTGGTCGTTTTTTCTTCTAAATGTACCTGATATACACCATGGTGTTTTAGTTCAAAACAATCTAAATATACATTTGATGTAATTTAGTTATGTATTAAAATTTATATTACATAACTGATGATTCCAATGTTGGGTGTCATACGAGTCATGTGATGTAATTGGTTTATTGCTTTCTATTACTTGGCCAATGAAATCCAACACAAAAAGACCATAATTTAAATGCTCCATACCATAAAAATGATATATTTATAAAATAAGGAACAATTATTCCATTATTTGATGATAAATCCATCCATTTGTAGTCTATATATATAAATACTATGTTTGATAACTGATGGCCAATAAAATAATCCCTTTAAAACCAATGTCATTCCAGTTGGAAATGTGGGGTTTCAATCCCTGATAGCTATAGTAAAATGATTATCTTCATTGGATTCTCATAGATATACCTCCCCTCACGTAATATTTCTAAGTAAACTTGGTTTTTTATAGGAATACATATTTTATCTCAACATTCTATATCTAATACCCAATTCGTAGAAGAATATAAATTTCACTCGATAACAAATGCACCTGAAGCTTCCACATGCTTCTTTAGATGGGTTCAATTTTTTTAGTGGCCCTTATTTCCATATCTGAAACAAAAAACATGTTGTTCCATTTATTACACCTTGATTTTCCACTATTTGTATGTTTATGAAGAAGATTTGGGCCAAAATCTCTACACATTACCATTTCATTCATTTACCAGAAAGACAAAAAGAATTGTTTTCACATCATATCCTTTTATAAGTGTTCGGGGAGAGTAAAAATAACTAGAATATATTTATCAATATTGTTCATTTTAAAATTTACAATAATGTTGGAGGATCTCGGAGGGAGTGATTATAGAAATAGATCAATGATATGTTCTTCAGGGAGTTCAAAACCTAGAACCTTTAGGTGATCAATGTAGCTAATGAACATGACTATGTGAGGCCTATCTAGGGAACCCTCCCTATTATTTCCCTAAAAAGTACCAGGGATATCTTAAATTGTTTTTTTCTATCTCTCTCTTGGAAAATACCAAAACGGATTTCAAGTATACTATATGAATCCATTTTTATGAGACATTATGAGTTCACTAGACATAGATGATATTATCAAACATTAAATATAAACCTGATCAATCAAATATTTTTTAGAGACTAGGAAGTGGTCATAAATTTCCTCCCTAACATATGGATCACGAATTAAGGATTCTAGCATGTAATATTTCTATTCAGGGTGAAGTATATCCCCATGGAATCTATCCCCCTAAAATAAGTTAATGATTATTAGAAGGTTGTCTTTCTCCAAAATTTATAGTTGGGATAGTGTAGATGATGAACATGTCATTTAATTCTATAATAACACAAAGAAATTATTTCTGATTTTCATGATTACATATTTTGTGATAAATTAAAAATTAATTGATTTTTTATGAAAGATCCCACTATTTTTGAAGTCCCAATATCCCTCACCATTGAAAATGAAATGAATAGTTAATGTGAAATTACTATTGAAAGGATCCCAATTACTTGTATTAGAGATTCATAATTTGTCCATGTATACAATAAGAAAGTAATTAGGTAGGTAGTATTGACAACCATCGTCTTTTAGCTCCATTATCTATTTGTTTAAATCCGGAATCTATAAATCCTAAATTGTACTTCCTCACCACTAGCCTCAAATTTTTAATGGAACAGACATTGTCTCATAAACTCAACATAATTTCAGTTAATTCCATGAAAAACTATCAAGATAACTCCCTGATAAAAGTATGTATCTAGACTTTGGATATGCACTATATATCGTTCTATGTTTTCATTCCCAATCAATTAATAATTTGATGATTATGAATTAATATTAGGGTGAGGGATTTCATTTATTTTATGAAAAAATGTTATCTTGTTTTATCCTTTATATTCCTTGTTCTTATTAGGTGTATGTTACTTAATTGATTAAAAATGTTTGATAAAGCATCAATACATAATTTATTTATTTAATTTCCATGTTTTCATATTAATGCATTCATTTATGTGACATTGGTCTTTTATATATAAAATTAATAATGAATGGAACGAAATAAATTAAATAATAAAAATGACTTGATCATGAGATTATCAAATATTTGATTTAATGAGAGAATAATAAATCAACCAATGACCTAGTGGAATTACTCCATTTCTTGGACATGGATTTAATAAAATATTTCCACATGTATATATGTGTATCACCAAGTTTTAGTCATCATCGATACTTGCTAAACTACCTACATGCGCCATGAGATGTTCTATTAATTATAAATATTTATTACTCATGTGTAAGTGAGGGGAAATAAATGATTGGTAAATAGGATTACATAAATATCCATGGACAAAGAATTTTTACATAATAATGGTGGTAGTGATGACTCAGATTGCATTATTTAATTTAATAATAAATAATTTCAAACCCATGAAATAAATTAATTTAAATTAATTCAAACATATACATTATTACTTTAAAATGATTATGGTGTATCATACATAAAATGAATAATCAAAAATTAACAGACAATAATTCATTTATTAATTTATTAATTATTATTTTTATAAACACAATTGAATTAATTGATTGATTAATTAATTAATTCTTTCCCTTTTATCTTAATGATCTTCAAAAAATTATTAAAGTTACCCATAATTAATGGAATTCATGAAAAATAACTGTATAACTAATAATTTCATTTTTATTACAATAAAAAGTTTAATAAATTAAAATTATTTTAACCCACAATTAATCTTTAAAACACAAAATAAATTAATTTTTAAATACTATATTTTTTAATTTAATGTAATTTAATAGTACAATTATTTGGAATACTATATTGTTTATTCAGTCAAGCTACATTCCATGTACCATAGTTATTGTGTATCCAAGTCACATGCATGGGGATTGGACATCATAACGTAACTATTATAGATGGCATGTACATGCCAGTTAAACAACATGTCTCCTCTCCCTATGTGCTAGGTTGGCTTGGTCAACACATGTTGTATAATATTTCTACTATCTGTCATTAACTGCTTGGATCATCTAGGTAAAATGTTCATGGGTACATGAGGTGTACTCCAACTATAAGCCATGTAACCCATTTTTTACAGTGAATGGTCTTTCACTTCCTGATGGCATCATAGACCATTCTTCATCCATTCTTAAACCTTTAATAAAAAGGAACATTGAGAAACCAAGATTAATTTTTCGATAACATGTTAATTCATATCTCAATAAAGAACGAACAACATGAATGGAAAATCATTTCATAATTGTCCATAGATCACAAATAAAATAAATAATTATAAATTTAAATGTGACCAGTCTTGTACAAATTTTTGGTTGTGAGCACAGTGAAATAATGCGATGGTTGGTGATTAAATTAAATTTATTTTATTTCTTTTTACCCAAAACCATGAGTGAGGATCTTATACATCAAATTATTAATTAATTTATTTAATATGTGAAAAAATTAATACCTAGAATTATGATCTTTCTTCATTTATGAATGATGATCTTCTGAAAATAACCCCTTGGATTTACTTCGTTGTGGTTGCGGGGAACCAAGGGTATAATCCCTTTCGTTGTAATCTACACGGGCTCCAATGATCTCCTCAAAATGCCACTCAATATATGGTTTCTAGTCTACAGAATCAAATGTATTAGGTTGTTCTTACTAGATCTCTCATTTTTATATCTGGATGTAATCACAATTGTGTTCTCATTCTTGAGAGAGAGGGAGAGATGGTGGCATCAACGGTGAATTCATTATGCACAAAAATTATCTCTTTTTTATATTTCATAAAATATATAGTGGACATAACTATCTATTTACAGAGATATGGTTTAGGCTAAAATATTATTTAATTTCATTTCAATAATTAAATAACATATAAAAACATTAATAATTCTCATTCCATATAATAAAATCATTATTATTACTTTCATGCATCTACTAACATAGGAAATAAAAAATATTATTTAACCATCTTGTTAATCAAATTTTTTCACCAGAATCAGTCTTGGTCTGTTCGAACTCCTCTAGAATTTATTGAAATCATGAAAAAAATATTTTATTCATATTTAAATATTTTATTAAAAATCCAGTGAGTCAATATTTATTAATATATTTATTAAATAAAATAAATATTTTACTCGCAATGCAGTGAATAAATATTGTAAACATGTTTATGTAATCAAATGAAAAATTTATTAATAAAACAATAATTATTTATTACCTTGTGAATATTAAAATAATTAAAACCAGAATAAAACTATTTGTTGTTATTAAGAATAATAATTATTCGATTAATTAAATTCAAATAGAATATAATTAAGATCATCTGAAACACTTATTTTCTTACTCTAATGATTATTTCTCTTTGGCATTAGGGGGACTGCCTAAAGTCCAAGATTACTATCTAGTAACAGGTCAAGGAACCCAAGCTAAATAACTTAATATCACGCGGATGACACCTACATATGAAAAATAATTTTTTGATATAATCCCATTATCATAATATCTCATCATGAGGGATTCAAATCCATGTCAGAAGTCTATATACTAGATATGTATTTTTTTAATATATAAAAAAACACATCATTACACCATGGTATGGGAATTTAATGTGATAATTATATTCCATCCAATTTTCCAATATATTATATTAGAAAAATATTGAAGGGAAAAATACATCCTCTACTTATCCAATAATGACATGTCACTCATGACACACCCAACATATCCCACATCACCATGAACTATTATCTTCATGGATTATGAAAGGCATCTTAGTAAATGAGTTTTAACATGAATTAATAACAATTTAAATGCCTAAGGTCCATCTCATAGCCTCACAGATAAGAATATGTGATGACACCAAAAGCCACTGAATTATTAAATGTCTGTATTTTCTCATAATATCTCATATTGGATATCACTAAGTGTGAACTTCATGGGAAGAAACCTCATCTTCTTTTGAGTTCTCAAACCTGAGAGTATATGTACTATGTGTCCCATCATAGTTTGTTATCCAACCACATAACACTACATGAGAATATCATCATATAACATCAAGTTTTTCATCATAGAACAGAACTAATATGGCCTTATAAATGTGTTGTATACTCTATGTTAATATTACATTAGAGTAATACAGAATAAAAAAATATTTAATAATAAATTATATTAATTTTAAACTCATAGAATATACATTTAATCAATGTACAACAAAATTTTCTTAGGAAACCTACTCCAACAATATTTCCATAGACATTCATCTTAAGGTGAAGCAGGTAGTGCTAGCTGGGTGTCCCATCAGAATCATTGTCTGATATGATTTACTTATTTAATCTCTTACTTTCATTATGACCTACACACATCTTATCATTTATAAACTGACTAGATGGTTTTAGACAATTTTATTAGTGTCCTACTAGGTATATTTCAAAACCTATTTGGGCCACCGGTTCATACCGGAACACACTTATGGTTGTAGGTAGGTATACATGGAAGAATCTAGTTTTGTATGTTTGACTTATAGTCTACGATGGAGTATGAGAGCATTGGACATAGCTTTTGATAGTGACGCTAGTGGGGGAATATTTTTTCTTTTTGTATTTCTTTATAGCATGTTGTATACCTATATATCGTAACTGTATTCCCTTTTGATTTGTGCCATGAAATAACCATCATTTTTGTATATGAAATTGATTAGATTCTACATATTGATTCAATTTGGTTGATATTTATTATACCAATACATATTTTATAAATCTATTTCTACGTCATATTATTATTATTTAACATTGTTCTATACTACAATCATCGGGGTATAGTCTCTCCACTATATAAGTTTAGACCCTCACTACTAGTCGTAAACCAGTAGTGTAATGGGAGGAACACTTTAGTTCTTGTGCTAGCCTAGTTTAATTAATTATGAGTGAACCAGGTATGTCACGAGCCTAGTGATGTAGGTATAATGATACAGGTATGACACAGCGTAAGACCTTGGGTCTTTTAAATGGTACTCATAAACTATATTCCTTGAATCCATCCATATAAAATATATATCATTTGATTTGTAGTATTTCCCTTTGGAAGACTATGGAAAGTCTTTCCACCCTATGACTGCGGTGTGTACATGTATTATGTAATTATACTCCCAAGAACCAAATATATATACTATAAAGTAGGATATATTGTGTTTAAATTTTCTTAAGATTATTTTGATAATAGTATCATAATTATTAACCCATTCTATTTTAAGTAATGGATTGAACTATGTTGAACCATGAGTGTAAGTGAAAATGGTGAGGCCATTTCAATGAACAACCCCTAAAAGAGGGTGCGGTAGTGGGAAACCATATGATTATGTCAGCCTACCTATCATGGAATATGATTTACGAAGTGAACATAATTGAAATTTCAAACATAGGAAAGAAAAAATGATAGAGTCTCATGGTTGTTCATGTGACAAGTATAATAGTGGAAACAAGATTCAATTACCTACATATCACTAATTTAGAAAGATGAATTGGGGGAATTTCCTAAAAGTTATGGGTAGATGATACAATAGTGCACCTAAATTCCATCAAGAAAAAAAGTGAGAGGGAAAGATATATGATACAAAATTAATACTTCCAATGAAATAATATTTTTCCTTATGTAAATAAGTTCCCAATCCATGGGATACAAAGGAAGAAAGGATGCAAAAACTGTTCGACCATTGATACTAGGAAAATTCTATGTAATAATTGTCATTAAAGTAGAATACGATTTTTCACTCTATATCGGTGAATATATTATGTTATTTATGTTTTAACCTATTTTATTTTGAATTATAAATATAAATATTTGGTGTTATAGTTATTATATTCATAGTAAAATGATCTTTTTCAATGTTTCTTGATTTTATTTCTTATGGATTTATTACATTTCACTTATTATGATTCTTTTTGGAAGGGAATTTATTTTTTATAACGGAATGACCTGATATTTCATATAATAAAATATCACATTATTTCCTAAATCGACCCATGATCAACTACGAGCTTATGGTTAATTAAAATCTCCCAATAGAAATTAATCCCAATGAATGAGCATCAAAATTTTGAGAACACAATTTATTTAAGGGGTGAGAGTCTGCCAAACAAAAATTTTCACATGTTTTTCTTCTGTGTAAGATGAATTTTTTCAGAAGCAACCTCTACATGAAACATATATCAAAATTTAAACATTAATATATTTAGACCCATGAAACCAAATTATTTAATTTTTAGGTATGTATTGAAGTAACAAAATTATAAAATATATTAATATATATGCAATTTTATACGAATTTACTTAATTCATTGTTATAATTAAGAATATATATTTTTATGTGATGTAATTTTTGGTAATGGACACTATGTATGTTATTTTTAAAAAATTATTTTAATAAAATATAGTATTTATAGGTCAATTCTATGTTTTTAGTGTTTTATAGAAATTAACAATACGAACAAGTTTTATTTTAATAATTTATTTACCTACAATGAAAATTTACCAATATATTTTATAATTTTAATTAAAATTTAAAATAGAAAATACAATAAAATAAATTTGAAAAAAATATAAAATTCAATATTTTGTTTAATTTTTTTGTTTTTTTAAAAAAATTATTTTTAGGTGAATAGTCTAAAATATTGTCTTTATAAATAACTACATATTAATGTACTTATTACAATATAGATATTAAATATAAATTTATAAACCCTTTTTAAAAGTTCAAATATGTATATTATAATTAGTTTTATAATTTTTGAAATTGGGTTTTTATACTAAAAACCCATATTTGACATTTATGAACATAAGTTGCATTTTTCAAAAAATGGTTTTAATAAATTATATATTTAGTATTTTTAAATTAATTATTATAAATTTTATAAATTTAAAAAAATATAAATTATTTAAAATTTTGAATAAGTATTCCTAGATTAGGTAAAAATTACCAATTTTTTTTAATAAACGACATGTTACCATAGATAAAAACTAGTTACCATGGTAAAAGTAAATTAGTAAAATTGAAAAATCAAATAGTAATGACATGAATGTTTTTTGAAAAAAATTACAAAAATGGGTATTTTCTGAACATGATGACCATATCTCTTCTTATATTTATTTTCTAAAAATCTATGAGCCGCATTACTTGATAGTGACTTCCCATTATTGAAAAGTTTTATGTTTTAACAAAATTTTCATCCTTTTTCATTTATAGATGGGGAACTCCTCTATTCACATATCTGCATATCAAAACCCCTTAATATTGGACCAAAATCTACCAAAACATATCCAAAACCTTAATATTCACCCAAAATTGGTTTGGTTCATCACAAAACTCTACACCTCAAGGGATTGATCCCTTTGTAAATGAGATAATCCATGAATTGAGGTACAAACTTTTAACCACCCCTTCCTCATTTCTATTTCATTATGTGCACTTATTCTTCCAAAAATTCCATTACACCATATTAAAATCAAAATATAATTATAATAAATATATTTTTAAGTTATTATAAGGATTGTAGATGCAATATCCACCGTTCCGTTTCCACTAAGAAACAAGAAAATGAGAATCATGTGTATGTGAAAACTACCACCACAATGAACTAACTTGTTCATTTTCTTTTGGAAATATTCCAGGATTTATAAACATGGAATTTAATTTATAATTATGATATTTATGAATTGTTTGAGGGTCTTAACTTATAACTATATTAATTATCTCTCTAGTTCTATGGAAAATGAAAGCATCATCCATGTGTTTGTATGAATTATTATATCGATGAAACGACGTGTTCTATTTTTTGTTAATGAATTTCATGGATGGATTTATGAATTTGTTTAAATAATAAATGCTATTTTTTTGAAGGATTAATTTTATTTTTTTGAAAATTTAATAACATATTAATTATATGAGTAACAAAACCGTCCTTATAAAATTTATTTCCTTAAAATAAGCACATTATAAGGAAAACAATATTTCAATTCTAAGTAATATATTTTTAAAAAATATATTATTCTTATAATTATTTAAAATTTTCATATATAAAACTTATAAAAACTAATTAACATCATTTTTCTTTTTTTATATTGATATAAAAACTTAACTAGTTTATAACCACTGACTAAATTATGGGTCGTTTTTGTTTAGGCCAGTTTGACCACCCAATTAAACAATTTTATAAAATAATTCATGGATGAGTATGAGAATTCCAATAATGATAATATGTAATATAATTGTGTAAATAATGAAATTATTTCTTTCTTAAATGTAACATCGATTTGAAACCCATTAATAATACCACCACCATTCCTTTTTAAAAACCACTGAAACTTGCTAGTCAACTTTATTAGCTTCATGTGTTATAGACAAAACCCAAACAAAAGTAAATTATAAATTTATTAATAATATGGAAGAATACAATTTTTTTCTTTTATGTTTCTAGGAATTATTAAATTTACGAAAATATTAAATAATGACACTGCTACTATGAAACTTATTCAGTACAATCAAGATTACTCACACCTGGTATTAAAAATAGTTAAAAACTTACCAATATAAATATAGACAATAATTTTGAGGGTTATAAATTTTTATATTTAGGAATTATATTATAAAATATGTTATTAATATGAAAATGATTTTTTATAAATAAGGTTACAGTTCACTATTCAAAGAGGTAATACGAGGGAAGTGTTTTATTGGAATCAATTATTATTCTTTGAGATATATTTCATTTTATAAACCATGACTCCTTTTGAATGGTATTAAATTGATTTAGAAATTAAAAAAATATTTTATACTTTAATTCATTTTAAATCATAGGTTAAACTAATCAAAAATAAGTTCTTTTCATCAATTGTCCACCGAATCAACTGTTTGTTTAGTTGTAAGGGTTCCCATATCAGTAACCCTTTATTGACATATGATTTGATATTATACACCAATATTCATTTGGATAATGTAAATATTTAATCTTTGAATTGTAATATCATAATATTTTATCAGAATTTTAAAATTTATTTCTATTAATGCTCTTTAATTCTATGGGCTATGATTTATATCTTTTCTAAAATATAAAGGTTTTTCAAAACTCAATATTTTCTCTTAGGTTATAATTATTCTCCTTTATAATAGTCTTTAAATTCATATAGTATAAACTATTTTAATCTTTAGAGATAAATTTTTAATCCAATATTTTGAATTTATGAGTTCACTTATTTCTGGAAAATGAAACTATGTAAAGAATATTTCGCATCCTCTTAAACCAAAGTTTCCTCACCTTAACTATATTTTCTATTTACAACCATGTTTTCCAACTTAATTAGAAACCTAATTATCTATTATATCATGTTACCATTATATTTCCCATATACCATTTTCAAAATTTAGTTTTATTATACAGTGTTATGATGTGTTATTTCAAACAAAGGTATTTTAAACTATTAAAATGGTTTTCCTTCATTAATAGTTTGAAAAATCTTCCACACCACCCAATCTTAATATCAATTTTAAATTATATTTATCTTTATACCACTAAAACAATCCAATTCTCATTAAATTATTTTTATTTTATATACACTCCCCAAATATATATATATATAAATTTAAAAATCCTTTTCATTGTGGGGGTCATATATGTTTTTAGTTTCCTTCAAAATTCCAACTTTTATGTAAACCCTGTTGAAGGGAACTTTCCTATTTCTAGAATCATATCAATCATCAACCAAATTAAATATATTTAAAGAAATAATATATTCCAAAAAACTCATTATTTTATACAGAACCCTCTTGGTTCAATTTTTCTTGTATATAATATATAACCCCATTTAATTATTTAAAATTTTCCTTTAATTATATCATAATTCATCACCTAAGTGGTTTGTCTTAATTATTTATTCCCTTAATAACTTCTCATAAATTTTATACATTAGAAATATATGTTCAAGACCAATGTAACCTTTTCAATTATGAAATTTCAAAAAAATACTTATTCTTTTAGTAATCCTTTTGATTTTAACCTTTAGGTGTGCCTTTAATCAGAACTATAAAACCCAATTCTTTTTCATCGGTTTGATCATTCTTATGATTTAAGTGTGATTTTTTCCCTTGTGTGTAGTTAATATGTTTTAGTATTATTATTTTATGGGTGTTCCTAAAATTAAATATTCGTCCAATGGATTGGTAAGATTTTTCATCTCATTAAATAGAGGGCATAGTGCATATGATCCTTTTGTTATGTGAAAAATTAGACATGAATTATTTATCTCTCTAATGCATTGGGAAGTATTTTTATCTGATGTGATATTATGTAAGGGGTTAGTGACTGTACCAAATCCACCATGGTATTTTTTTTAATTTATGATGGTGGTATCTGGAGTGACCCTTTACTTATGTTTATGATGTCCTATTTGATATTGTTGAAACATGTTTTATGATTTAATTATCTTATGAATTCATTTACATAGTCTATATTTCAATTCTTATGATCAATCTCTCTATAATATCATTTTATGTCTCTTGTGCCACAACCTAAATTTTATTTCTTTCTTGGTTTTTAATCATGTAATATTTTTCGGGGTAATTTTAGGTGAAATATTCAATTTTGGAGTTTTGGTCAGTTTTCAGCTAGTGCATGAACAGTTCACATAGTTTATGGGAATCTATGAGATTATGCTTATGTAGGGGTTTTTTATGTTTTTCTTTTCTTTATTAATTTATCCCATATGGGTAGCACATGATTTTTTGGGAATTGTGAGAGTCTCTGGAGAAACCATGTGGGGGCTTGGTGGTCTTTTGGAGCAGGCACACAACTTGTCCAAGGATTGAGAAAACCATGCTGAAAGCATGGGAAAGTCTCTGTAACTTCTACCAAACATTCAAATGATTAGTGTGTGGTTTTCCTAACCAAGATCCCTGACTATCTGTGGTGAACCAAATATTCTAGTATATGCACAGGGTTGGCCCATGTTTTCGCCAACCGTGTATCCAAACCGTGCACAACATTTAGACTTTTAAAATTATTAAATACTCATTTGTATATAAAGAAATTAAAACCACTAAAGGGGTTTCTAACCCTATCCATAACCACCCATTCCTAACACCTTGGAATGGATCCAAGACATGAAACTCACCTCCCCCCTCTCCCTATATTTTGGCTAATTTTTTCTTTAATTATTAGGGAGGTCATCTCAGGTTGGAATATCTACACCTACTCATTCTCCTCCCCCTTATTCCTGGTTTATTAGACATTCCTTATGATGTGAATTTCCTTTGTGAAAAATAAAAAAATTGGAGTTTTTTTATTAATTATTGTTCCATGTGGTTCATGAGGACCAAATTTAAGATCATTCTAGAGATGTTCATTGAATGTGACGGATTGCACATTGTTTGAGGTAGGATACCTGATATCCAATCCTTTAAATTTAAAACTATAATTTCATGATGTTTTTTTTGTTTTATTAGTTATATTTTGATTTAAATATATCATTGAAATTGTTTAGGATTATAATAATGGTTTTATTAATAATAATTTATTATTTACCTATGTTTCTACCATGGATTTACTTTTAAAAGCATGTTTTCATGTTTTTTTGGAAATTCCATGAAAATTGTGTTCATTAATAGTTTTCTAAATGGTTAATATCAAATAAATAAAATATGTTATGGTCTCCTAGATGGTTTATCATAACATTTAAATGGAATGTTTTATTTCGAAGGAGATTTAAAAGAAGTTTTAAGTTCTTCTTTATTTATAAATATGGATTAAACATATATAAATGTATCAATACTGATATATATATATATATAATTTTTCATATATTCGTGCACTATTTTTTGAATATGCACATGGGGAAAAATTATATACATCTATAAGTGTATATTTATAATCTGTAAGGGTGAAATTGGAGTGTGAAAATATTTTTTATTGAAAATGGGTTTCAAAATCTAAATGTTTTTTTATCAAATAAAAATGCATGGTTGATACTTTGAATGTTTTCTAAAAATTTAAACACCTCGATGGAATATATCCATTATAAATGGGTATTTTTTGTGGGTTCATTGTTGGAGGTGGTCTAGAAAAATATGATGATTTGTGGTCATTCTCGATTATGATGTTCTATGTAAAGGAAAATTGTCCTACCAAATTTTCTATAACCATTGGATTGGTTCATTTTTAGTGTGCACTAAGGGATGGAATAAATTTAGTCTTTATTATATAGACAAGATCCACCGTGGAAGTGAAGGTCCCTGGTTTTTATTTTTGTATCACTACCAAGAAACTTGTTTTTAATGAATACATTGTCATTTTAGTTTTATGTTTGGTCTATCTTTGAATAACTAAAAGAGAAATAATGGATTTATAGTTGGTGGTGACTAGAATGGTCACATTAAGGCTTTTTTAGTTATTTATGATTCTTCATCTACCATTTTCACATTATTTATTCTATTATCACTATTAAACTAGTTTTGTCTTCGTCTAAATAATTCCCAATTATGTTATGGTCGATGAATGACACTAGTTTCAACCATGGAGGATCGAGAATTCCCCTTGGTCCATGTCATGGGATAGATTAGGTTCCCTGTATAAGGAAAAACCATGTTGGTTATTTAAAAAATGTATCATAACATACCCTTTTTTGGGTTATCTGATACATTATAGATAATTATTTTTAGAAGATGATGGATAGGGGTAGAAAGAGTGTCGAAATCTCTTACTCATCCTAGGCCACACACAGCCATTAGTTTTGGGGTGTTGAGTCTTTAGCATTGATACATATTTATTAGTTTCCATTGTATCTTAACCTATGTTTAAGGATGTTAATATTACATCAAATTTTCATGGGTGTTTAGAGGATGCCCAACTATTGGGGGTGAATGAGAAGGAATAATCAAAGTGTTCGATTACTCTATATAGTGAGTAAATCTATGTGGAGACTTTGAGGTATGTTTTGTTTCATTCTAATTTAAGTTACATTGTGGGTGTATGGTTCACAAAACTATGCATCCAAACCCAGTTCCAACACTACCCTCCTTTTTTAATTGGTGCTGAATTCCTTTTTTTCTTGATCTGTATTGAGTTTTTTTGTATTATTAGTGTGGTGAAAAGGGGATTATCATGTTCGTTTGATGGAAAAATGATTGTTTAAAATTTATTTTGAGATTAATTAATATTTTCAAAATGAATATTTATTTTGAATTTATAATATTTATATGGAGTTTTATGTATCTAAATGGAGTGGTTTTAAGGAGGACACGTGAAGTTTTTAATTGGACAACTTTTGTGGTTATGAAAATTTATTAAAAGTGGAAAAAAATTTCATCAAAATGAATTAGATAATATATTGTTGTTTAAGATTTGAGAATGATATTTCCAATTTTTAAAATGTGATATGTAATGTTATAAACTGTTTTAAAGGGTTAGATATTCATATTGAGTTAATTGATTTGATCAATTTTCATTCTGGAACTAATATCAGTAGCTACGATTAAATTATTTATATCTAAAAGTTGAATTGATATTTTTATTTTTATTGGAATTTTGTTTCTATTATTATTTATAGTGTTCCTACTATAAGATATGATGACAGTTAATTGGGATTTTATAGTGGCTTTGTTGATAGACTATACCACCGAAACATAGGATAGAGTAGTGGGGGTGATTATTTTATATGTTTTCACTATAATTCAAGGTGGTCTTGAATATATAGAGGTAGTGGAATGTATAATGGTAGTTGAGGGAGTATTCTAATCCTTATTAACCCTTGATAAAATTAGGGTAAAAGTATTTCTATGTTTCTTTGAAGGTCCATGTTTGGATTGGTGGAATATTATCATCCTATCTCAGTTACACATTAAGATGTTGTGGGAATTATTTAAGAATTAATTTTCACATTGGATTATACCTGAGGTGTTTATGTTAATGAAGGCGATGGATCTTATGAGACTATTGTAATATCAATAGATGAATGAATGGGTAAAAATGTAATTTTAATGTTTTGGTTACCTTCTCTTTAGAGGTTATATTGATCAATTCATTGTAGGATCATCGGTTTATGAGGGTACATCACCTAGATCGTGCTCGAGTACTTTCAAATTTAAATTTCCTAAATGAGGGGTTGGTGAATGATCTATTTCAAGGTGAGTTTGATTTTCTGGGTAAACCTTCAATGAGTAGTTGATCTGTTCCATTTGATGTTGTGAAAGATCTCAATCCAGTGAGAAGTACAAACTATAGGATCCTTCCCCACATGGACAATCTTCACTTATTGACTCATCATAATGGAAAAATATCTTATGTACTTCCAAGGTGGATGGTTTAGTAACTCTAATCCCTATCACCTAGATATTCAAAATACCTTCCACCACTATGGTTAGTTGGGTTTCCTCTCTAATTTTTTAATTGAAATAGTTTATTTGAGAAGAAATCCCCTCAAATTCTTGGATCTTGAAGGTTGTCAGTATAGTTTTAATGTATTCAACTTTTTATTATTTCCCTTATTTAATTATTTAATAATTTTTTATGCTAATTGATTGGGTGAATGGTTATTATGGGAAATATATGAATGTGTATATTCTTGGTTTCAATATTTATGTTCCCTGGGTTAGAACATATAGTAGTGGATGTTTGTGTATTGTCTTGATTGGTTGAACCATCATGGGAGCTGGATATTAAATGATTGGGAGACCCCAGAAGGACCTTCTTAACATTATATATTATTTTATTCACATGTGAATTTTTGATATAGGGTTCACAATGAAGGTTAGTAATTTTCCAATATTGTGTTTGGTTTAAAGACTTAATTCTAGGATTTCGTTCTTTTGGGTTTAGGGTTTTATTTTTCTTCATATGTTGGACCATGAGACATTTTAGGGGAATAAATTTTTAAAGTGGGGTTATATTTAACACAATTAAATTTATAATACATTTTATTTTATTTATTTAGTTTTTATTAACCCAAATATTGTTTTTTATATTTAATTTTAGCCAAAAAATTATTTTTTTGAGATTCGGAGTTTTGGTCAGATTCTGGTTGATGAATAGAAAATACACACGATTTGAGGGAAACAATGAAACTTCCATTGCACATGGGAATTCTTCTATTTCATATTCTTATTTCATATCTTGTATCACATGGATAGTGCACATTTTATCCCAAACCAAGCATTCTCTGGAGAAACTATTTGGGAGCTTAGTGGTCTTCGAGAGTTGGCGCACAACATTCACATGTTTTATGAAACTAATTAGTTAAGAATACACAGGTTTTTGTAAATTACATAGATCATATTCATAGCTATCACATGGTTTTCCTGACCATATGACCTAGCCAGGTATGTTTCTCTAGGTTTTATTGTTGTGGAACGCATTAAGAAAATTATTTACACAAATATTTTGGAAAACTGTGCATAGCATCCAAGGGTTTAATAATTTTATATCAACATTTTTTCTTATCATTATCACCCAATTAATTTTCATGGCTAGAAGGGTCCCCAAAAAAATTCATCACCTCATCCATCTACCTCTATTTTGGTTTATTTTTTCTCTAATTATTACTACAATCATCTTTTATTCGCATCTATCCTCCTCATCGTTCAAGTAACCCATGCTCTTGGTTTCTTTTAATTTCCATATAGTGTATGAATACCTAGGAAAACCCTAACCTAAAATTGGGATTTTTTTGTTTCTTGGTCCCCTATGGATCATGATGAGTAAATTAAGACTCTTTATTATTACATTCAGCATAGGTGGTGTATTTTACATTGTATGACTTATGTTAGCATGTGTTTGAGCCATTAACTAGAAAACTATAATTTTATGATGGTTTTATTGGGTGTTTTCATTTTATTATTTGTGATGTCCCAATGATAATTCACTTTTATGTAACCCATCCGAGTCAGCTACATTGCCTCAAGTGGGCCTCCCTGTGTGGTAGAGGCAGCCGACTATTAGTGAGGGCCTAGGGTATTTCAATGGGTAGACTATGACCTTATATAAGAGTGGGGACAAATGGTTATATATGTAGATAAATAGTGGAAGCATAATCATAAATAAATAATAACATTGTTTGAAAAATGAGTATAACCATCCAAAAATTAAATTATCTAGTCAGTGTCTATATTGTATCATATACAAAATGATGATAGCATATCCCTAGAAAAAGAAAATAATGAATAAATGGAACCAGGGTAAAAGTAAAATAAATTCTATAAATAATAATAATAATAATAATAAACTATTAGAGAATCCCGAGCTCTAGGTCTATCATCTACTACCGACCTCTACGGTGTGAAAGTTAGGTGTCCAAAGAGGGAAACTTCCCCATGTCCAGACCTATGATCAGATAATCATCCTAAGTACCAATGATGACCCAAATAGGGTGTCAGATAAACTTTAGTAGTCTACCACTAACAACGTCTATACAAATTCATTATGTGAATATAAACTAAAATAGTGTGAAAGCATACAAAATTAAATCTGAAAGAAAACCCATTCCTAATTCATCCTAAGATAGTTTCTAAACATGTGACCATTTAATTAATTAAGATACAATTTATAATAAAAAGATAATATATATTAATATATCAAAATTACTATCATAGGAAGAAATAATAACATTGTAACCAAGGTGTCACCAAGGAATCTTTGACCTCAGGGGAAGATCCAGCTCATAATTTTATCCCAAGTAGTCTTTTTATAAAGGGATTGAGTGTAATCAAAGGGGAACAGGTAAGGATTCCAATTAAAATAGAGTCTAATTGATTCCATAGAGATAGATTATGGTAATCCTAGTATAATCATGTATCGAACCAATAGGGGGAATACATGGAGTTGTGTGTCTGAAGACATTAAGATGAATTCAAGGAATGCATCTAAGGTAGTATAATATTCATAAATATTTCATGTGAATCATTGGTACTACACAGAGGTAATAACATAATATGATAAGACCAGATTCAGTTGGGGGTATCTCCGATGGAAATCAGATCAACGAATCAGATTGACATTCTTAGAGTGCTCAAGGTAATCACCTGAGAGTCCACAACTAGCTCATGTTTGTAAATTCATAAAAATATAAAAATATTCAAATGAAGTAGTCTCCTTATAGTCACATTATTTTTATATATATGTAATAATGGTCCATGTAATATTCATTCCATTTATAAATTTGATTGGTTCACACTATAACCTTCACTAAAAATGAGTATGTGAATCAAGGAAATGTAACAAATATCATGTCAATTACAAGGGATAAGTCCAAGAGATATATATATGTATATTATTCATATAATCATTTTAATCTCTATTTAATTATGATGGAACACTTACCAAAACAAGTTCAAGTCAATCATACCAGAACTATGCCTCCTGTAAACCCAATAGGGGCCACCAAAATTATACCATAAAATGAACGCATCATGGGGTGGTTAACGTTGAGGTCATAACCTCCAATGGTGTTAAGATTTTTTAATAGGGTATTATAATTCAACCTATTATAGTTAAATTAAGGTGGATTAATTTTAAGGCGAAACACCCAATGAAGATGGTGTGTTCACATGGGAAATAATTTATTGACATTGAGACATTAAGAGATGATCCATTGAAATCATACCTTGTTCATGTAGTAGATTCCTTGACATGTATAGGCCCTTAGTTTCTCATAGATTGTAAAAAATTGATGATTGACCGAACTCCTTAAAAATAGGTCGTATGATCTAAAGACAAAATAGAATCATCAATATAAAGACAAATGATGGAATAAGCCTAATGAGTAAAGAACTTAATGAATGGAATCCAATGATATAATATTCTCATGATTCAGAGGTTATATAGAAGATTTAAAAAGAGACATAACTAAGGAAGCTTGAGGAACAATTCGTAAGAGAAAAATGCAGTAATTGTCCTCTAAAATTAATAAATACGGTGGGTTAATGTTATAATAATTTATGAGAAAATGATAATTTTAACTAACCAACAAGGGTAACATAGTTTGGATAAATGGTTGGGAAATCATAAGCAAACCATGTGCTATGAAATTCTTTAATACCCTCCTCTCATGGTCATGGAACATGGTTATAAAAATAGTTCACCAACCATGTTATTTATTCTATTAAAAATTATTGCAAGATTGCAAGAACATATGATCAGGGTTTTATGGTTTGGGAAAACCATGCGGCCCACATATCCTCACTGAAACACCCTACGTTGTTGGGAGTAATAATGTGGAATAGGCCACATTGTTTCTACTAACATTGTGGCCCTGTAGTTTCTTCCACTTGTTGGGACTGTGTACTCCCGAAAAGCACCAAACACCCTCTTTTATTCCATAGCCACACTAGGAATCGATATAACATCAATGAGAATTAATTAATGACAAAAATTAAAGGATCCATACCTCATAGAAAAATAGGTTTCTTAATTTCATCCCCCATTAAAGGTAATTATCCCCATGTTACCCTTCCATGGTTGGTAGAATGTGGTTTTAGAATAAATTTATCCATTAAGAATGTATGTTGGTCTCCCATTCCCAAGTCACATCATGTACCCGATTGTGTTATAACAACACCCATAAAAAGGGACAGATCAGCCTTGGAGATCCATCATTTGTTAGGAAATGATGTGTATAACATACTCCCTAAAAGAATCATTGACATTCAATTCAATACCCTTATGGTAAAATGTATGATATCGGTTGACATTGTAATGGTGAAGCTATCAAATGTGGAATATATAATGAATCATATAAAACCAATGAGGTAAAAGAAACTGAAAGGATATTGGGCCGACACTATCCAAGATCTCAAAAGGCCCAACAAATGAAGGTGACAAATTTACTTTCCAATGCATCTGCCTATTCCCAAATCAATATGATACCCACAAGAAAACATGATCCCTAACCTCAAAATCCAGATGTCATCAATAGATATTGGAAAATTATTTCTCTCAATATAGGGTAGTTAGATTATGTTTCATGATCAATGGAACCTACTCTAAATTATACTATATGATATGGGGACCATGTACAATTTCTTATCCAGCCTCTATTTATCATAGGGATTAACATAAGGGTCTACCACAAAAGGCCTCATACAAAGCCGTATGAATTGTTTCATTCTAGATATTATTATTGGAAAACCAGAATAGATGGGTTTTATTCTCCAAATATCCACTAATATCAAGGAAACATTCTTGTATCATATTCTATATCCCCTATATAGTCCATTCTAACTAGCCATCAGTCTAAGGGTGTAAATATATTCTCAAAATCACCTATGTACACAAAGAGTTATGTAACCCCTTCCATAAACACAGTGTGAAATCAGAATCCATATTTGGAATTTTAGTAACATGGACTCCTTGTACCTATATAATCTAATAAAAATACAATCTTCCTAGTCAATAAACTAATCAAGCCTCCCAAATTTGAAGAAAGTGGGATACCTTTTTCAATCAGTGCATGACTACCCTAACTGCATAGCTACCACAAGGCGACCTTGTTCAGCAAATCCAATAATCTATATCAAAATCTTCCAATTTAAATTATAGTACCAAAAAAGATTTTAAAATCTATTTTTCCATTGGTTATCCACCTTATCCTAGTGATAGGTGAAATTAATAGTGATAAAACTCCCAAACTAAAATTTCATCATTTGACACCAATACTAGTGACACATATCATGATACATCTTGGAGATACATGGGTGAAATTCCCACTTAAAATCATGGGATTCACGCATCAAATCATATATCATGTATGTAGAGACCTTGATATAGCCATGTATACATAATATTTCATCTCTATTAATATACCAATCCATGTGTGGGTCCACGCCAGTAATAATTTCCCATAAGATCAAACATACCGGGTCTATTAACTATACCATCTTCAACCAATCTAAAATTTAAGAGGTAAATGATAAGGTTGTATGAAAAGGATTATCTTGACTATATATAAATGATATATGCAACTAAATAAATAGGTCCTTCAATTTTAATTCATCAATAGCTTTCGGAACTTCTTGTTTCTATGTTATCGAGCTCAGTGCTTCAGCTACAAAATTTCCCTTTCCCAATCTATAGTCAAGGTCAAAGTAAAAGGATTTATGGTATTTGGAATTTCTATTATTTATGGGATTAAATTCAATCTCTATAACTATATATTTTAGGAAATTATGTTCTATATACACCATAATACAATATCCTATTAGATAGTGTCAACAAAAATGAAAAGAATAAAAAATTATGGCTAGAATAAGGACATGTGTCAATTAATTATACTCAAGATATATCAAATAAAAAGACCCATACATAATGACTATATCCTACCATATTAATAATACCCCTAGAAAAAAGTCTTCTGCATCAAAGAACACTTTATAAACACTACCAAGCTCAGGAAAATCAGAATTAGTGCAGAAGCCAGCCTTTGTTTCATCTAATGAAAGGAATTATCACACGCTTCAGACCAAAATAAATTCACACCCATGTTAGTAAGATGAGTAATATGTTTAACAATTCATGATAATTACTTTAATAAACACATTTAATATCTAGATAGAACCCATAAAAGTCATATTCGAAACATGTTCTTGGGATGATCCTAGGAAACAATAACACTCACCTTATTTTTGTCAGTAGATACTATTAATTTCAAGATATAATGACTTAAGAGGTGATCTGTTTCAATCCCGAAGTGGAACATTTTGATAATGGAATATAAATAACGATCTCTCGGTGTATTGAATATAATCTCAAGATGTTTTTCATGGTCACATAATGTTTAAGAATACAAAAATATGTAATCTATAAAAACCATTAACAAGGAATATAGATAGGAGTAGAAAACGTAATTAATCGAGGCCATATAAACTATAATAAATTTCGTAAGATCTAATGGCATAACCATCTACTCATTTAAACTTTAACAACATATAATGTCTATATATGGTATATCTGAATTCAGCACTCACAGCTGATTATAAAATGAAATTTTATTAATCATAGAAAATTATCTAGATCCTCATATCTAGTTGAAGAGATCAACTATTCATGGAAAAATGATATTGGTTATTAACTATAAACTTCTTAAATATTTATAAATCTGCACATAAATGAAGGGTTCCATCCACTTTTTCGACAAAAATAATGGGTGAAACCCAAGATGATGTGAGTTGTTAGATAAAACGCTTAGACTCTGAATCCTGAAACTATATTTTATGCTCCTAGAACACAATAGGTTCCATCTTCTATAGAAGAATATATAATAGAGATTCTCCTAGAATAAGCTCCATCGTAAACCGTACCACACTCTCATGAGACTATCTGGAAAATTAATTTAGGAAAACATCTCTTAAATGATCCTCCAATGGTGAAAACTGATCCTTCTATATTCCCTACTCCTCTAGATAATGTCTACAAATATGGGTTGTCAATCCACCCATCCCATGATGCTCTAGCACAGATCTACTTTCCTAATAATTCCACTTACCCACTATGGATATAATTATCACCCTATGGTGATATAAATGATAACCTACAGTGGTAGATGTTTACATTAGCATGATAGGGAACCAACTGGTCAATCATGAGAATCAAATCAAAGCTTTTAAACTCAATGATGAAGTTCTCCCATTAAAAATGATAACATTCTATCTCTCGGGGAAGTCCCTATATTGGAATAGACCCTCTAACAACACACCGAGTAGTGTTTCTAGGTTCATCACACTAAAAAATTATTGTATTTCAATACCAATACATTCCACATAAAATAATGAAATAAAGGACTGAGATTTCCAAATATCAAATCAAATATGATATGATAGAAGAGGATGTTTTAATAATACCACTTACAATCAGTTTTTATAGACTCTGATCTTTGGATATTAGCTATAAAAAATGAAACTAGAATAATCAATAAGATTGAGATATAGATGGACTACCCTAAGTAGGTCCGCTCTACTAGAACTAATAATTGGATGTATGGTTACCAAGGACACGACCTCACCTATTTATTTTTTACTTCTAAAACTCCATCTTCCAACCAAATATGGCATAAAAAGTCGTACTTCTGAAGGTGGAGATAGAACGAGTCCTATTCTACTAAAAGTAGTAAAAGAGGTCTACTAGAACCTCTGAATATGAACCATTTGGTGGAAAACATGGAACTCAATCAGGTATCTATCCCTCTAATGCTTTACAGTCCCATTCCATCCACACTAATAGAAAATAATAGAGTTAACAATTAGGATGATCTGGATTCCACAACTCTAAAAGGAAACCACCTAGCCACACTTGGGGAATCTCAATCTATTATCAATGATATGATCATGGTTCATTATCTCATAAATGTATGATACCTGAAATAAAATCACTTGTGAGAGGATAACATACTTGCTCCCATCACCAATGTGTCTCACTTATTATAGCTCATCATCAGCAAGAAGTATAGAAAGTAATTGTAGCTATGTGAAACATGATCAATATTCCATGACAGACATAAAACCCGGATACAGGTTTATAATCTTTTTATCTTTTTAATCTCTCAAAATAAATTGGAAAAGGTAATAATCTAATGTAGTTTGGAAGTCATCTCAAAACATTCCATAATGATGACCAACCAGAGTAATCACATCCCACCAAAGCATCTTAGAATTTTACAACATGTAGGTAGCATTCATGTACATCCACTTCAGAAAAATATTCAGATTCTCCAAAATAGATAAGGTTACCTTTATCCATGAATAAATATAATGACTAGCACCAACCCCTTAAAAGTTAGAAGGATGATTCTGTTGAATCTCCCAAGTCAGATCATACATCATAGGTTCAAGTCAAAGACCACCCTTCATATGTTGCATCAAACAAAGGAAACACTATCAAAGATGAGTGTTAGTGCCTATTTCATGTGCAATATGTGGTGCCTCAAGTGGCACTCAAGGTGGTATAAGAGGTGGCTCTGGTCCCAGCATCTCTGAAGCATTGTTTTCACCACCTTCTTTGAACATGACTCGAGTATGTCATGGTGGCATTGAACCACAAAGGCCATGTACAGGCCATAGAATAATATAGAGAAGAATACAGAACTCGAATAGATGAATAACTTGTAAAATGGATCACTACACAAAATACTCCCAAACGTCATTATTATAAGTACATTGTATTAGTATGTGTTCAAGGTTGATTTATAAGTGTTCTAGTATATGGATGGTCAACTAAAATTCAAGGAGGAAAACACTATTTTAACCACACTTTGCCTCTCCATTTATTTGAAACCATTTCATTTATCAATAAATATATCCATTCCACATTCTAAAGTGCTTATATATATATATCAAGGCTCCATTAAATGATTTATAATTCCCTGAAAGTAAAGTCTATTACAGTTTATAAATTGAAATCGACCCCCATTTAATTATATTATTCCTCTTATCCATTTGGTCTCAAAATTTAATGGGTAAAATTTTATTGATTGATTTCAATGAATTAATCCTTTTAATTTATATTTTCCTACAAATCATAAAAAATTAAAATTGGTAGTTAGGGGATTTCAGCCAAAGAACGGCTCTCTCAATAAGGGTAACGTCGCTCACATTTTTCTAAATTATCCATTTAATATGTAACCATAAATCTATAAAACAAAACACTATTTAGGTTGATGATGATATTTTAAACAACCAATTTCCTTTCACAATAGAAAATGTTAGTGTTACAACCATATATAACAACCATGGCTCACTCAAAAATCACATCCAACATAGGAATTGAATGAAATAAAATTCATCTTTATGATCTGGAATATACATGACATATGAATCCAACATGACTATAATGATTCATGTAACAATGATAATTTTTTTACCAGGCCAAGAAAAATCATCATAAAGCATATCAAAGACCAGAATCCATTTGAATTCTCTAATGATGAAAGTATATCAACTATAATAAGGGAATAATGGAATAATAATTTCTCATTTCTAGAAAACATGGTGTTTACCCTTAACATGTGTTAGTTACTCCCAGGAATGGCTTATAACCAAGTTCTTTCATGTTACTAATAGACTATAAAAATTTCCCATATAATAATATAAGAAAATAAATTCTCTGATACCACATTGTGATGTCCTGGACACGGTTCACTCATGGGTAACTGAAACAGGTTGCCCACATGGCATTATGTTCACCTCCCCGTATTCTAGATGATTTCAACTAGAAATGAGGGACTAGGGTGGGTTCATGGGGAGACTATTCACTATGTTCCTAGCAGATTAGAATTGTGAAATTTGTATATAAATAGTTGAAGAAAAAACATAAATAAATTATACGACTGCAAGAGGAAATGACTATATTCATCAAAAAATTAAATTATAAACTCATTGCATAAACTGTATGGTAAACAAAATGATGATGGAATATCCTAGAAAACTAATGGTATACATACATGGTAGATGGAAAACAATACAATATATGCGATACAAAAGGATCCAAAAGAAGAAAAAATGACCGAGAATCCCATGTACGGGCTCAATCATTTTCTTAACAACACCCATCTATAGGGAATAAAGTCAAATGTTCAATGTAGTATTCTTCACATTTTATACACCTATGATTATATAATATTATGTGGTATGAATGGTAGCTTGGATAGTATGTGAGATAAATCTTAATAGGCCCCCACCAATAGATTCTATGAAAATCTATTATGGGAAAATAAACTGAAATATTGTGTAGGTATATAAAAATAAAGAAGTATAAATAAAAAACCCATACCCACATCAGCATCTTCTAGTGTCTGAATATGTGACTATTTAATTAATTAATATTCAATATAAAATAATGTGATCTTATATATAATGGTATGAGCATCACTGTAAAAGGAATTAATAATGGTAGAGGATTCAAGGAATAACCAAGGCATCCTTAACCACAGGGGTCAAGCCAAATCATATTAGCATTACATGAAGTCGAGATATAAGTGGTATAAGTGTAATCCAAGGTGAATCCACAGTGAATTATACTTTAAAATATCTTGACCAAGTCAAAAGTGCTTGTCCAAGGTAATCCACAACGTAGAATAACTGGTCCAAATGGTGTGAATCCATAATGTGGCATGCCCAAATAAATCTACATGAATCATAGGTGTGTATCCAAGACATTTTAATATCAATAAAATATTCCAATTTAATCATTAGTACTACACTGAGGTATTCACAAAATAAGATAAGTACCAAATTACATGGAGGGTATCTCCTATGATAATTGACTCAATGAATTGTAATGTTTTACATTGAGTTCTCAAGGAATTCCCTTATTATTCCATGTCCTGGTCATGTTTTACCATTAATATAAACATGAAAAAGGGCCAAATAAGTAGTCTCTTTATACTCACAATTTTTAGATATGCATGTAATCATGGGCCATGTAATATTCTGGTGAACTAATCATTTGACGGGTTCATTCCATTACCTTTCATTAAGCATGATAAGGTGAATCAAGGACATGAAACCAATATCAATTCAATTTACAGTCATTTATTATGTTCATTCCATTTTCTTCTATATATAATGGCATGGAGTGTTAAGGACATGAAACCAATATCAATTGCATTACAATGGATAAGTCCAAGTAATATCTCTTTGTACCCTTTCCATATAATCATTTAAAACTTTATTTAATTGTGATGGAACACTTATCATAACACGGCCATGTCAAGCACTCCCGATTGGTGTCTCATATAATATCTAAATTTTTCCCTAAGGTAATATAATATAACGCACCCTACATGGGGTAGTTAGATTTGAGGTTATAACCTCTAATTGTTTCATCAGATTTTAACATGGTATCAGAATACATCCTATACAACATGAATTTATTTAGAAGAATTTTAAATAAATGGTGAGACATTAAGGGATGATCCATAGGCCACTAGCATTATCGATTTAATAGATGTCTCATCCAATATAATCTATTTTTTCTAGATCAGATGAAAATGGGGAAACATATGGATGCCCTTAAAATTGGGTATATTATCATTCAATAAAACAACATTATTGATAGAAATAAAAATAATGATATAATCATGTGCAATTAATCACTTTCTAAGAGGAATCCAATGAGATGATAGAATATAGGTTTAGGGTTAGATAAGATAATTATCAATGAACCTAGGTATGGAGGTTTGAGGAGCTATACACTGGAGAAAAACTGATCATTTTTTGCTAGAATGACGAAATAAAGAGGATTAAAGTTAAAAGAATTTAGTTTAAGATGGTTGTTTTAACCAAATAATAGGGATCACATGATTTTGATTAAAATTTGTCCAAAAAATGTTCCAACTGTGTGCCATGCACTTGATTAATATCCCATTCATTGTCATAGTGCACAGTTAGAAAAAATATACACTAATAAAAAAAATTCCCTCTATTAAAAACTTCAGAAATATATAATAGGTGTATAGCTTTGGTCACATAGTTTTGTAAAACCATGTTTCCCACTTCGGTTCACTAAAATACCCCACATGGTTTGGAGTAACCATGTTGAATGGGTGACACCATTTATACTAACTGTACAACCTTGTTGTTTCCTCCACCTGCCTGGATTACAAGCTCTAACCAAGCCCCAAACACCCTCATTTCTTCCATAGCATCACTAGGTATCCATATTAGATCCTAGAAAAAAAACTATAATGAAACATAAAGGATCTATTCCTCATAGAAACTTTTTTTCTAACAATATTAAGTGAATATATCATTTAAAATGCCTGAGATGTGAGTAATGGGATTCTTCCTAGTAATTTATAATTTCATAAAAACAATTACCTAGATTCGCATTATAAAAGGTTGTTTTCAATCATTTTTTAAAATTTTATGTATCTTGGATGATTGATTCATTTTCTAGATCATTCCCACCTTGTAAATTGAGTATTTTTTGGTCTCTCGACTGGTTTCTTATAAAGTCCTAATTGAATTTTTAATATCCAAAGATAATTAGAAATAATATTAAATTATTTTTTTCATTTAAATATGTTAATAAACATATATATGTATTTATATATCATCTTTTAAATTATTCACACAATGATAAGTGTATATGTACATGGGTACTAGGGGTATATATATATTTAAATATATGCGTGTATTTGATTAAAGGGTGACTTTTGAACTTGAAATTCACTGGGAAAAAATTATTTCAACATATTAATGATTTATTTCAGATTCTAAGGTCCATTTTGAAAATTATAATATTTCCTTAAAAGGAATAAATTATAATTGAAGTTTTCCACTCTAAGGGGTGGGGGTGATTTTTCATGGGTGTATGTTGGAGGTGGGATAAGAAAATTTGATTATATGTGGTCATTATTGATTTTTATGTTTCATGCGAAGATCTCCTCACCTCCAAAAATTGATATAGAAATGGGATCCTATGAATTTTAGCAAGGTTCTAGATACGGATAAAATTTAGTCTCTATTAGAAATGAATGATCCCACATTGTACGGAAAGTCCATGATGGGATATGCCACTTGCAGGTCTAGTTAAGAGAATCTGGCCTAGTTATAGATTGAGGAATCCATTGACAGACCAGTAGATGTTTCTAAAATTAGTGCATCTAGGGTATCCTCACATTATGTCATCAAAATTCCCATTATTACAATTTTACATGTATTCTACATTCCTATATTTGTTTCACTTTTTGAAAACCATTTCCACCACTATAATTCCCTATAGAAACAATTATCATATCAAATTTTTATTTATATAAATGGTTAATTGAAACAATTTTCATTTTAGTTTTAGGTTTTCTCTACCTTCAAATTTCTAAATTAGTGAGCATACTTCTATGGTTAGTGGTGACTTGTGTGGTCAGATGGAGGAATTTTTACTTGTTTATTTTTATTCCACTACCCTGAATTGCATTATTTATAAAAGTATTTCTTTTTTGATAGTTTTTTTATGTCATAAATCATTACCAATTGGGTTATTACTGATGTATGACACTTGTTTTCATCTAGGGAGTATTAAGAACACCTCCTAGTCCTTTTTGTGGGATAGCTCGAGTCCCCAGTCCAGGGTTAACCGCAGTTGGTTCATAACATATTGGATCTCAGGTTAGGATTTATTTTAATATTTATTTTATTACAATACTTTAGGACTCACACATTAACTTATTTATTTTCCCTATTGTATCCTATATATTTATACAAGATCTATTGTAGAATGTTTCCTAATGTGGAGTTTTAAATAATGATAATGTATTTTTCTTTTCATTTAATATATTTATGTATCTAATCACTAAAAAAAACTTTTCCTCTACATTATTGTATTGATTTTGGTGAAAATTAATGAGAAAAACTTTGGGATAAATTGTATATAATTATTGGATCAATATAGTTTGTATTTCTGGAAGGTAATATTATTTTTTGATAATAATATGTGATAAGTTTACTGAAAACCATAGGGGAAAATCCTATGTATATGATAACATCTTGAATTTTTGGAACATTTTGAGTATGTGGTTTTTCTTGCAATTACATAATTGTATGGATATTGGGAAGTGGATGTTTTTTTGGAATAGATGCACCATGGTGTAATCATCCCAAAAGGAATTAGTTGAACATTGAATCAATCATCTATCTAATGAAAAATGAGTGGGCCTATGATTGCACACCTGGATAAACACTCATATGGGATATTATTTATTTAATTAGTTTCTATTTAAAAAAATAATTAGAGGATTGATTTCATTGTTATTTTAAGGGATTAGGTTCAAAAGGATGAGAAAACTAAACTTTTAATAACCTAGGTTGAATCAAGAATAATAAAAGTAGGACTAAGAGTGGTACATATTGAACTAAAATAACTATATCCTAATGTGATAGTATCATAAATTTTCAAATCTTTGGGTAATTTTTCAGAATACTATTTATTGTAATAATCTTATAGTTTTTAGCCCCTTTTGGTTTTAGAAATGAAGGAAACTAGAAGCAACCATCGATACTAGGGACAATGAATAGATTACATCAATAAAGAACCCATCTGAATAGGATTTGGAGTGGAAAGACAAATTATTATTCCAAACCAGGTAGCATGAAATATTATTAACAATGTTAACATAGTCAATGTCCCAAAAACGTAAAATTAGAGAAGGATATAGTCTTTTGTAAATTCATGTGACAAGATAATAAATGAAATAATATTTAATTCCCTATATATTAAAATGTGGAAAGAAAAATGTTGAAAATTGAATCAAAGGGATGGGTAGATGCTACAATTGTGTAAATAAAGGAAATCAAACCCAAAAGTGTGAGGGAAAGATAGAGGCTACAGATATTCATTACTTCAAATGCAAGAAAATTATACTTTATAAAGATAAATTCCCTATTCCAAGTGTTCCGGAGTAAAAGAAGAACCCATAACCACTTAGATCATGAGAATATGGAAAATCATATACAATGACTTTTATTTAAGTATAAAGTGGTTTTTCACCCAAGATTAGAATATCTATTATATCTTGTAATTTTAAAAATATTATTTATTGAAGTATAAATTAAAACATTGCGGGTATAATTATTATATCTATAGTATAAATATATTCATCTTGATTTTGGAAGTTACTTCAAGTGGATTTATCTATTTATCACTTATTATGATTCTATTAGTAATGGATAATTACTTTTAAAAAATGTCTCATTTAAAATAGTATATAGGAAAATTTCACCTCATTTCCTAAATATACCCATGAAAAACTATCATTGTATGGTTACTCAGGATCTCTTTATAGAAATTACACCCATTGAATGAGTTTCAAAATTGTGAGAAAATAATTTATTTAAGGGGTTGATTATATTGAACTGAGATTTTAATATATTTTTCTATCTAATTGAGTTTAATATGTTTGATAGGTTTCTCCACTTGAAACACTGAACAAAATCAAAATAGTTATATGTATAAAACATTAAAACCCCATTCATAAATTTTAATCTATGAATAGGAGTAACCAAATTACTAAATATGTTAATATATATTTATATTTATATATACAGGTTATTTTAAAAAAAAATTATGTAATTCATTATTGTGTTAAAGAAACTATATTTTTTGACATTTTAATATTTATCAAATAAAATTAAGTATATTATTGTAATATTTTTATTTAAATAAAATATAATATTGATTTTTCACAAATAGATTGAGTATAGTTTTATAAAAAAATTATCAATAAGAAAAATTAATATTTTAAATGTTATTTTACTGTAAAAATAGTTTCCCATTTTATTTTAGGAAATTATTTAAAAGTCAGACAATAAAATTCTAGAAATTTATTTTGATAAAATAAAATTAAATTTACGATTTATAATTTAAATAATATTTTACAATTATTTTTTTTTCTTAAAATATTTGTGTAGTTAAATAGTTCATAATACTATTTTTTATAAATAGAATGACTTTTATGAAGTATTACCATATTATTATGAATTTTAAATTCCTGGAAACATATTTTGGATATATAAAATGTATATGATAAGTTAGTTTATAAATTTATTTTTTTAATTTTCAAATCCCTATTTGACAATTTAGTACTGAAGTTATTTTTTTTATAAAATTGTTTTTAATACATTATACATTTTTTATACTAAATTTAATTTCTTATCAATTTTATAAATTTAAACCAATTAAAATAATTTAAAATTTTGAATTATTATACCCACATTATGTAATAATGTCGATTTTATGTTTGGTTATAGTGGATAAATTATCTTTGATAAAAACTAGTTACTAAGGTAAAATTTAAAATGATAAAAGTCAAAAATCTAATGGTAATGAGTTGAAAACATGTTAAAAACATGCATGGTAATGGATGTTTGGGGCCTATAATAGCCATATATATTCTCACATATATTATTTCCCAATTTTTGAGCCACATTCCTTGATATTGGCTTCCTATTATTGAATATTTTTTGTTGTTTACAAAAATGTCATCCCATTTCACTTAAAAAATTGACACATCATTTTCCTGAACCCCACACCCTAATAAAATTAGTTTGTCAAAAAATCAATAAAATAATCTCTTAAACATTCATAAACACCCTTATTTTGTTCTATTAATCACAAGATACCATCCAAAGAAGGAATAATTTCATTAAAAAGGAGATAATCCAAGAAGTGATGTATAATATTCTAACTGCTCCATCCTCATTTCAATTTGTTTATGTGTACTTATTCTTCCAGAAATTATATTTCACCATATTAAATTATCATATAAGAGTAATTTGTTTAATTTATTTATAATTATTGTACAATAATTAACCACCTTTTCATTTTTCATTAATAAATATGAAAATGTGGGTCATGTGTAACTGTGGTCTATAACCTCCAAAAAGTAACATGTTCATTTTACATGAATGCCTAAAATAGAAAGATAAAAACGGTATTTGATTTATAATTATGGTATTTATGAATAATTTAATAGTCTAAAATTACAAACTATATTACTCTAATCTTCCATTAAAAAAATAAAAGAATCATCCATGTGCATTTATGGATTACTATCTCCATGGAACAATGTGATTCTTTTTTACCACCGAACATGGATAAACTGATGAATTGGTTGATAGGATAAATATTATTATTTATTATTATTAAGTTTCATTAAATTAAAATTTAATATCCCATTAATTATATGAATTATAAACAATCGTCCTAAAATTTAATGTCTTAAGAAATGCACATGAAGAGGAAATCCACTATTTTATTCTATGTAATAGATTTCTAGAAATTGTTTGATCCTTATAATTATTTAAAAAATTTATCCATAAAACCTATAAACCCTAACTAATACTATTATTCTTAAATAATAGTGATATTAATACTTAGCCAATGTATAACCATATATTAAATTATGGTTTGTTTTTTTTGGGAAAGTCTAACCATCAACATAAAAATTACAACAAAATAATACCATTAATGACTATGAGAAATTTAATACATATAATATACGATAAAAATGAGTAAATAGACACAATATACTTTTAATGGTAAATTTTCAATTTAACTCATTAATTAAGATACAATAATTTGATTATTAAACAAAATTTCTCACCCCTAATTTCACATTCATGGATCGTTGACAAAAATACCATAAAAATATATTATAAATTTAATAAAAACCAAGAATAATAAATTAATATATTTATAATTTCCTAGAAATGATTCAAATTAGAAAATGAAAAATGAAATAAACTATTACAACAAAATTAGTTAAAACACATCTGAATTTCTCACAACTAACATTAAAATTATGTAAAAAACTAACCACATACAAAGAAATAAAATATTTAAATAAGGGTTATAAATGGTTATAGTAATGAATAATTTTATGAAATAAGTTATTAAGAATTTTTTTCTTTATATAAGGTCTTAGATAATGTTTGTAATGCCCCGACCCTAGTTACCCAGAGTCGATTCAATATTACGTATCATTAGAATGATCCCAAAAGATAAAGTCTCGAAAGACCGATTAGTTTAGAAGCCATTTAAGTACTAGATACATTCATAAGGTTTACATTGCATCAGAAAACGGAAAACTACAACAACATTGTTTCCATGGACAAAACTGAGATCCCATAGACTATCCCTGCATGTTAGTCATAATATACTTTTTCAAATCCTATGAAAAATAAAACATAGAAAGGGGTGAGCTCAAATGCTCAGAAAGGATAAGAATATTGAAGAAACTTTCGTAAATAATCATAAACATTTAAGGAAATTTATAAAACTAAAACAAAATCCTTTTCAATATAGACATCATCATAATATGGAAAATATAAATCATAATAATGCCATTTACTGACATGGATATTCTACTAGTTGAATAATCACAAGCAATATCAATAGCCACTTCTATAATGATTGAATTCATAATGCCAGACTTTGAAAACCACATAGTCAAGGCCCTGTGCCAATACTACAAATAGGATTTTGTCAAGGCCTTGTGCCAAGACACTAGTTTATCTCATGAGACCTACCGATGCATCGAGGAGTTATAGTGGGATCCACCCTTCACTTACTAATTCCAATGCATTCCTCATATGAAAAGGCTTAAACATAACATAAACATTGGTATTAAAATTAGCATATGAAATTTCAAAATGTTATCCACAAACCATGAACGGTGTAAAAATAACACATCCATAGTCAAACATATCACAAAACCTTCAATACAATATGGAAGTTTTGTATCATAATAAATAAACATCAAATAACATTCAAATTCATCAAAGGATGTTGAAATAGATGAAATCAAAACCTTTTTAGAGAAATATCTATTTTTATTTTTAAATAACTTAAGATAAAAATTATTTTGAAAATATTCCAATAATCTTGTAAGGGACGATTCTATGATGTTATAATAGCAGAAAATAGCTACACCTGTCGTATAAGTTAAAAAAACATTCAAACATAAAATTTGTTGAAAAGGTCAAAAAGTAATTTGTTTGGAAAATGACGGAAAGATTCCTTTCAAAAAATATAAGGTCAAATAATGGTATAAATGAATTTAAACCATTGTCCAATAAATAGTAAATTTGTTTTGAAATACATTTTTAAGAATCATTGATGTGGATGATAAAGAGGTCCCAATAGATAATTACGTATAATAAACCTCAGATAATGAATAGATTGTGAAATTAACCCTTACCTTATACATTTCCTTGGATGATGGTAGCTTAAACTCTTTTATAATGGTGAAATAATTGTTATTAAATTATACAATAATCATATACATTAATATGATATCATATATGATATTTTAATATTTCTCTATTAATAATATATTAGTACTATCGTCGTTTCGGGTGTTAACTGAATTGTTTTCCTTTATATTATTTGTTACATAAGTAATGTTTTTTAGGAATATGATGTATCTTATCATATTCAGAATTATATTAAGTCATTAAACATTATTTTTATTCATCTAATTAAAATTAATCTTGAATGGATACGATGGGTAATGAATCTCATCGCGTTCATGGAGACGATAATCTGTACGTACGCACGAGCGACAATAACATTTTTTTGATATTAAAATAATATATAATTGGGGGTTATATCATATATACAGAATCATTATCACGTTATATTTATTATTTACATCAATTACACATCATTATTATACCCATCCAAATAATAATGTACTGAATGACAATTACACCACGACGTGGAGACGGTAAGTTGTACGTACGGACGTATGGTGACATGTCATTCAAAGGATGGATTGAATAATGAAAATGATTTTACCATATTTATAATAACATCATAGTATATATAATATACTGGAGTTATTATTTTATAATTTAAACAACAAAGAAAGAGGAAGTGGAAGAAGAAATGAATTTGAAAGAGGAGATGAAATATTTACCTCTTCTTCGGGTTATTCCTTTTGATTTGTCAAAAGGGATCCTTAGGGTGGCTTTCTGACTAAAGTAAGGACTCTTGGATGAAGGAAGGGCAGTTGAGAGGGTATTTTTGGTAGGGTTTGGCCGATCCAAGTGGCTTTGAAATTGCGAATTAAAGAGATGGGGGTGCCCTTTTATAAGAGGGGTGTGGGGAACCCTAGGAAATGCTAGAAATATATTTTATAATAAAATAATTTTCATTTTATAATGTCTCGAAAATGAATTATTTAATGTTTATGGTGGTTATGGTGTGAAAAACACACAAAAATAGGTTTTATACAAGTTTGGGTCACTATATTAACCTTATTTTTAGATTTAACTCTTAATTAAATAGTTTGACATTTACCATGTCTCGTTGTATTTTAATATTATATGGTTAATAAACTTACTATAAGCATTCAAAATAACCCCAAGTGTTTCATTAATGATACACCTATCAATATATAAGTCTTTTGGACGATCCCTAGATTTGTTTGAATAGAATATCAATTATTGTTATTATATTTGTTTTAAAAACTCTTTTATGTCAATTTTGACACTATTTAGTATTTTGTTTTTGATAAATTCATAAAAACATTGTTACATCTAAATAAAATTATCTAACCAACCCTAATATATCATATTAACCTATAAAATTAGTGTAATTCATAAAAAGTTTCCAATTAAATTTAGTTGGACATATATAATATCAATTATTTTAATCATTCATTAATATGGTAATTACTACATCATCGTTGTGTCATAAATAAATTTAATTATTTATTATTTAAAAATATAAATAAAGTACCATTATGTATTAAAACTTCTTATATTTATAATGAACATTTATAGTCTAATTTATCTTATGCATAACCCTATATTAAAAATTCATTAGTTATTAAACGTTGAATTTACCACTTTTAACTATTCTTTGAATTAAATAAAAATAAATGTCCTAATCTAATCCAAGAGGAACTAAAGGAGCATATTTTAATCCTAAGGTTTTTTTGGTCGAATTACATTTATCCAATAGGGTTAGGAAAAGTTTTAGTGTAATAGCAATATCATTTTTTCCCTTAATTACCATATTTACTTTTAACTATGATAAATAAAAGTAAAAAGTTACTATTCAAAAAAAATTATTTTCATCTTATTGAACCACATTTTTCTTACTGATATCAACTGTGTCTCATGGATTTTTTAAATTCAACTCACAAAAGTTCTAAAATTATGTTTTATATAACTTTTTAAGTACTCGTAAGAGGATGGTATAAGACGGAAAAAAGTTCAATAAAATTTTTATATATCTAAAATTATTATAAACTGACTCCAATGAATTATATTAAACTTATATCGGAATTATGTATCTATTTTGACCTAAAAAAGTTTAAATAAAATAAATAATTATATAAATAAAAATTCTTTTTTAAACTCGAACTCAGTGTTTTTCACTACTCATCAAAAATTAAAAGTTTTCAAAAAAATACCAAAAATTCACCCTATGATAATTTCGATACCCTGAATCCTTAAATGAAGTCCATTTTGAAACATAAAATTTATAAAATTTCAAAAATTAGGTATTATTATTCATAAAGGCTAGTTTGATTGGTTGTGGTGTGTTAGAACTTGAAGTTGCGTACAACACATGCCATTGAATTATTCAAAGAAAACTGTATCATGGAAGCTTGGGTTGTTACATTATACCATACTTAAAATAATTTCATCCTCGAAATTTCTATAATATTACTACATAAAAAGGCTCGGGTGATTGTTAATCATAGGTTCCTTGGGTTTCCACATTGCCTCTTCAATATTATGATTTCTCGATAGAACTTTTTCCAGACGATTTTTCTGATTTCTCGTCACTTGTTCTCTTTTATAAAGAATATTTAGAGGCTCTTCGCAATTAGAAGGATCGATTTCTATATCTAATTCCTCATAGGTGAGTACATGAGTTGGTTCAGGCATGTATTTGTTCAACAATGATACATGGAACACATTGTGAACTTTGGAGAGACTTGGCAGCATTTCCAAACGGTAAGCAACAACCCCATTTGATTCTAGAATTTGGAAAGGTCTGATCTACCTGGGACATAATTTTCCATTCTTAACGAAACGTATAACACCCTTACATTGAGATACCTTCAAGAAAACATGATCTCATACCCGAAATTGCAAATTCTTTTTTCGGTTATCAGAATAGCTCTTCTGTATACTTTGATCTACTTTGATGTGGTTTTGGATTAATTTCACCTTTTCTATCGTTTCCTCCACCAGTTCTAGTCCTACGATATTTCTTTCACCAAAATCATCCCAACAGGTTGGTGTGTGACATCTATTTCTGTATAATGCTTCATATTGTGCCATCTGAATACTTTAATGGAAGTTATTATTATAGAAAAAATCTACTATAGGTAGATATTGATCCCACATACCTTGAATGTCATGTGATCATGATCTCAACATGTCTTCTATGGATTGAATAGTCTGTTCTGATCTTCCACCAGTTTTGGGGTGGTAGGCTGTGCTCAAACAATGTTCAGTATCTTGGGCTTTCTGAAGAATTTTTCAGAATCTTGATGTAAAACATGGATCATGATCAGAAACAATCGATAGGGGTACTCCATGAAGTCTCATGATTTCATTAATATATAGTCTTCCTATACATTCAAGTGGTAAATCTTCTCTTATTGCAAGAAAATGCGTTGATTTGGTAAAAGGATCAATAATGACCCATATTGCATCATTCCTTCTAGGAGTCTTTGGTAGTCCCATGAAAAAGCCCATCGTAATATTATCCCATTTTCACTTAGGTATGGGAAGAGGTTGAAAAACTCATCAAGTCTGTTTCCTTCCACCATTCATTTGTTTACAAACCATACATCTTGACACAAAATCATCAATATTTCACTTCATGTTTCCCCTCCAAAAATGTTCCTTCAAATCCCTACACATTTTGGTGCTCCTAGGGTGTATAGAGATATTGGAACTATGATAATAATCTAACAATTTTTTTAGGTCATGTATATCGAGAACACCAATTCTCATCCGAAATTTCAAATTTCCATCTTTATATACAAAGTCACTCAATTTTTCCATTATTCACTGCTTTAATCTTATTTTGAAACTCCTCATCATCAATGTGCGAACTTTTTATCCTTTCTAGTAAATATGTTTCAGCAACCATATAAAAAAGAATTAATATTTCACCTTCCATGGTTATTCCCATATCTATCTTTACTAGATTCATGAAAATCGGATCCCTTTCAACTCTCTTCTTGTTCAAAACTCCATTAACTTTTCTGATCAAAGAATCTGCCACATTATTTTCTTTCCCGGAGTGGTAGTGTATCATGCAATCATAATAATTGAGTAGTTCAACCCATCTCCTTTTCCTCATGTTGAGATTGTTTTGTGAGAAAATATACTTCAAACTCTTTTGATTCGTATAAATATCACATTTTTCACAATAGAGATAGTGTCATCAAATCTTCACAACAATGATTATAACTTCTAACTCAAGATCATGAGTAGGTTAGTTTTCCTCAATAATTATTAGCTATCGTGATGCATAGTCAATAACCCATTCTGCATAAGGTCACAACCATGAATTTTCTTTGAAACATCACTATAAATAACAAACCCATAATTCTATGATGGTAGATTCAATATAGGTGCATTGACTAATCATCTATTAAATTCTTCGAAACATTCTTCACGTTATTTTTTTCCAAACAAATTTCACCCCTTTATGTGTGAGAATGGTTCATGGGTTAGCCAATCGGGCAAAATTCTGGAAGAAACTCTGATAATAACCAGCTAAACCAATAAAACTACATAACTCAGTTATACTTGTAAGTTCTGGCCAGTCTGGGATTGCTCTTGTCTTAGAAGGTTCAATGGAGATTCCACCCTTAGAGATGTTATGGCCCAGAAAATAAATATCATGAAGCAATAATGCACAATTTCTAAACATCCCATATAATTCATGTCTTCTATGAGTCTTTAGGATAATGTGCAAGTGATTTTCATTATCTTATTATATTTTGGATTATTCCAAGATATCATCAATAAATACCACTACAAAGTTATCAAGATATTCCCTAAAAACTTTATTCATTAAATCCAAGAAAACAGACGGTTCATTAGTCAATCCAAAAGGTATTATTGTAAACTCGTAATGCCCGTACCTAGTTTGAAATGTTGTTTTTGGAATTTCTTCCTTCTTCACATGCAACTGATGATATTCTGATCGAAGGTCAATCTTTGAAAATTATTGCGCTCCATGAAGTTGGTCAAATAAATCATCAATGAAAGGTAGGGGATACTTGTTCTTTATTGTTATAGCATTTATTTCCATGTAGTCAACACACAACCTCATAGATCCATCACTCTTCTTCAAAAAGGACCAGGGCTCCCCATGGAGAAACAATTAGGAGAATAAATCACTTATTACTCTAGTAATACTTTTAGTTCCTCTAATTCAACAGTTCCCATTCTATAAGGGGTCAACGATATGGGCCTTGAACCAGTAATTAAATCAATGGAAAAATAAATTTCTCGTTCTAGAGGATGTCCAGGTAAATATTTTTTGAACACATAAGCATATTCATTCACAATAGGTACATCATGTATTTGAACATTCATTTCCACACCTAAAATTATTTCAATCTCTTCCTCCCAAATAATTGAATTTAGATGAGCTATTGCAGGTTGATCTAGATAAAAATTAGGTGGTGAGGTTTTTTCTCTAAAGATATGGTACTTCTTATCATCATCAAAAATTGTAACCTCTTTATTCTTAATTTTTTTTTTCACATCATGGTCCGAAAAAAAATCCATACCGAGTATTATTTCAAGATGAATAATGGGTATGATGATGAGATCAGAAGATAAAAAAAAATTACATTCTCTAATGGGGACTAATTCACAAAACCTTGTTGCAATTATACATCTCTTAAGAGTTTTGACTGACAACTCCCTTGTTAAATGAAATTGGAAATATCTAATTTTCTTAGCAAACTGGGAAGATATGAAAAAACGATAGGATCCATAATCAAATAAAGAAATTTCTAAACATGAGGAAACCATTAAATTACCTGACACCACGTCTTTCAGAACTTCAACCTCAGCAGTAGTGAGAGAATAAGTGTGGCCTTGATATCATGGCCTTTTCTGATGTAGGTTCCCATGACACTAAGGACATTCATTTGCATAATTCCCCCTTTCTCTAAAATTGTAGAATTCAACATTGAAAACCTCTTTCTTCCACTTGCAATCATGAACTTGGTGGAATTTTTTACCACACATGTAATAGACTCCCATTACCTTCAGGAAAAGTACAAGGGTCTTTCTTCCCACAATTTCTGTAGGATAGATATTCAACTTTTCCCTTCATCCCCTTATTTTCATTTCCAGAGTGTTCAGCAGACCTCTTCTTCCCTTGCTCTGCTTTAAAGGCATATGACTTAGAGAATTCCTTTTTTGTATTGATAGCACACGAGATAATATCTTCGTATGACAAGAAGGATTGTGATACTAATGATCGATAGATAAATGGTTTTAACCCATCAAAGAAACGATCAATATTACTTATTAGGATACGTGTATAATCTACAACATGAATCACTAACCTTGTGATGTTAGCATCATACTTTGCAACATTTTCATCCTCTTTTTAACTAAAACACAGAAATTTTCTTTCCATATCTGCTTGAGGGTCAGGTGGGAAGTATTTTTCTAAGAAAATTTCATTAACTTCCCACCATTCCATGTTTGATACTTAATCATCTTCCTTTGTGTTTTGATTCAATTAACACCATTTATCAGCATCTCCAGCGAGGTGGTAAACTACCATGACAACTTTTATTCTTTCACTACTCCTCAAGGCGTGGAATATTTTATCTAAGGAGTTTATCCATTGCTCCACTACTAGTGGATTTTTACCCCTAGTGATTTTGGTTGTCTTTTCATCATAAAGTGATCTAACATTGATCCTCCACGCTGCGGATCAGGGTGCTCTATATGAGTAATGTTATTATTCATAACCTGAGTGAGTTGTCCCAATATAGTGATAAGCTGATCAGCACCAGTTGTATCACCAGCTATAATATAATTATCCTGAGCATGAGGGAAATCCCTACATGGAGTGCGTGAATTGATACAGTTTCCATTCCTTCCACTAGGCTTCATTTCTATATAATGGCATAAACTACATTAGTTTAGGAATTGAAATACATAATTCCAAACATCTAAAACACATAACATAAATTTAACATCTTATGGATATTATACATAATCATAAAAAATGTTTTCTTTGAGGAAGTATATACACATAAAACATTCATAATGGTTTGTAATGAAAATGAGAATTATACTAAGAATATCCCTCAGGAGTGTCATAACCAAGAGTGAAGAAATCCATGTTATCATGTACCGGTTCCCATTCGAGTCTAGCTCGAAGCGGTATTTTTTGGTTTTACCCCTATGTACATCTATGTTAGAGCTTCCTCTACCTACACATATCCAGATAGGTATGTATTAGTTGGAAAACTCACAAAATCTCTACAATACCAAAATTCTAGAAAGTTCTTCTATACTAATCCTCAAAGTCTCTCTTTGGGTAATATTATCTAATCAGAGTTTTCCAAAATCTAGATTCCATGGTTTGTACTAAACTTCCTCTGATACCAACTGTAATTCCCTAACCCTGGTTACCTAGAGTCAGTGTATTATTACCTATCATTGGAATGATCATAAAAAATCAAGTCTCGAAAGTCCAACTAGTTTAGTATCTTTAGAAGTACAAGATACATTCATAAGGTTTATATTACATCATAAAATAGAAAACTACAACAACATTGTTTCCATGGACAGCACTGAGATACCATAGAATACCCCTACAGGTCTGTCATAATATACTTCATCGCATCCTGGGAAAAATAAAACATAGAAAGGGGTGAGCTCAAATGCTTTGTAAGGATAGAAATTTAGCATAAACTTTCATAAATAAAAATATACATTTAAAGAAATGTATAAAAATAAAACAAAATCCTTTTCAACATAAAATTCATCATAATATATTAAATATAAATCATAATAATGTCATTTACTTACTCATATGGATATTATACTTGTCAAATAATCACATGCAATATCAGTAGCCACTTTCATAATGATGGAATGAATAATGTCAGACTTTCATAACCACATAGTGATGGCCTTTTTCCAAGACTACAAATAAGATTTCATCAAGGACTTATGCCGAGACACTAGTTTGTCTCATTAGACCTACCGATGCATCGAGAAGCTATATAGGTCTCCACCCATAACTTACTAAGTCCAATGCATTCCTCATATGAAAATGTTTAAACATAAAATAAGCATTCATATTAAAACTATCATAAGAAATGTCAATACTGTATCCATAAACAATGAATGGATGTTTTGTATCATAATAAATCAACATCAAATAAGATTAAAATACATCAAAGGATATTGACATAGATGAAATCAAAACCTTTTTTAGAGAAATATCTCTTTCAATTTTGAAATCATTTAGGAAAAAAAATTATTTTGAAAATATTCTTATAAGATTGTAAGGGATCCTACAACGATGTTATAAAGGCAGAAAATAGCTCCACCAACCGTATAAGTTAAAAAACATTCTTACCTTAAATTTTTCAACAAAGTAGAAAGGTACCTTATTTTTAAAATGATGGCAATACTCCTTTTAAAACATATAAGGTCAAATAAGGGTATAAATGACTTTAACCCCTTGTCTAGTAAATAGTAAAAATATTTTGAAATACACTTTTAAGAAGCATGGATGAAGATTATTGATATATGTTATATTTTTATTATTTTTCATATGTGTTTCATTGATTTAACCCCTTATAATTTATCAATTTGAGCTGATTTGTGTCATTTTAGTGTTTTGGTGAATTATGGGTTTAATTGAGGAAATTGGATAATTCTGGAAACTTATATGTTTTATAGAGCTTCTGTATTTTGGGAATATATATTATATTTTTGATCCAAATTGTATGATTATTTTTTTGTTATTTATATACTGGTGGGATTCATTTTATCCTTCTGGACCCAAATCTCAATCCATTTTTTCGAAGCTCTAATTCAGCTCACAAGTCCGGCCTCGAAAAAAGTGTACAAAATGACAAAACATTATTGTTGGGCCCATATCTCATAAATGGACACCCATTGGACCTGAAATTTTACATTAAGATGAAAGAAATTCCAAGTGAAAAGTTTAATTAATATGGACACACCTGATTCTTTCATTCTCAATGCCATCAATTCGTTAGAACACGACATATTGGAATATGAAAAGTCTGTCTGGTAGAATGAAATATTTTGAGTGTGGTGGCCATAACTCCTTCATTTCTAGGAAAATGAAGATGTAATTTCATGTGTCGATAGATGAGAGATGGGGGAACAACACGTAAGAAGGACCAAGTTCCAAATTCGGTAACTTTGTATGCCAACCAGACTCAATATTTCGGGGGAGTAATTTTGGAGGGAAATTTTCTACTCCACAAGCCTATAAATAATAGTGTTCACTTCCATTCAAAGGGGTTGAATAAGGTGAAAGAGGGGTTGTGTTGGAGGCTTGAGTTCTAGATGTTCTTTTTAGTTTCTATTTTTTTCTTTTCTTTGTTTAGTCATTCTCTCTTCTTCCCCTTTCAACTCTAAAACCCTTCATATGGAGGGGTAAAACCTTTGAGTGATCGGGGAAGGGGGAGTTTCTATTTTGTAATGTCGGAGTTTTGTGCTTAAATGTAAAACCATCTATTCTTTTTGAATGACTTATATTATCAATGTTTCCCAACTATCATAATGATAACATTTTTTTATTTTGATGTATTCATTTTTAATAGCTTTTGTTATAGACTTTTAATCTCCCTCTGCCTAGCGCAATTTGTCTCAATCGAGCATATTGTGTAAGGTGGTTAGTGTCTAGCAATAGTTGGCATGTGTGTGAAACTAGTGGTCCTTTTTCTAAAGTTATAAGGATAAAAAAATCCAGATCGGGACTTGCCTTAGTTTTTTAGGGATTTTTTATGATCTTTCATGCACATAAGAGTGAGTTCTATTTTCTTCATTAACTAAGGGTCATAGATAACTCGATTGAGGAGTATTTCATTTGTCATTAAAAAGGAAGAGGGGTAAGATGATCTTTGTGACTATGATGACACTAAAAAATGTGATCCTACCCTGACCCCATCACTCTCTTCATACACTAGTGTTCAACCTTAATTTTGATTTTCTTTTTTTATTATTAAACTTAAACATTTTCAAAAACAACCCATTCTTCTTTCTTTAATTTAAGGGAAAAACATAATTTTCGTGCACTACTATTTGGAGACAACCTTGGTTACCCACCTTACTACATTTTAACATAGGTTTTATTTGTTTTTTCACACCCCATGACATGAACGTGTCAATGATAAAGAGGTCCTAGTATATAATTATGTATAAACAACCTCGGATAATGAAGAGATTGTGAAATTAACACTTAACATGTACTTTTCCTTGGTCAATGGTAGGTTAACCTCTTATATAATGGTGAAATAATTGTTATTAAATTATACAATAATCGTATACATTAATATGATATCATATATGATAATTTTATATTGCTTTGTTAATAAAATTTTAGTATTATCATCATTTTAGGTGTTAACTGATTCTTTTTCCTTTATATGATTTTTTACGTAAGTACTATTTGTTATGGATATGATGTATCTTAGTTATATTCATAATGATATTACGTCTTTAAACATTATTTTTAATCATCTAATGAAAATTATTCTTAAATGGATATGATAGGGAATGAATCTAATCGCATTCATGGAGATGATAATCTGTACGTACGCATGAGAGAAAATATAATCCTTTTGATATTAAAATAATATATAACTGGGTGGTATATCATATATAAAGAATCAATATCATGTTATATTTATTATTTACATCAATTACACATCATTATTATACCAATCCAAATAATAATGTATTGAATAAAAATTACACCACGACATGGAGATGGTATGCCGTATGGTTGTACCTTATTTATAATAACATCACAGTATATAGAAGATAATGGAGATATTATTTTAGAATGGAAACAACAAATAAAGAAGAAGTGGATGGAGAAAGGAACTTGAAAGATGTGATAAAATATTTATAATTTCTTCGGGTTCTTCCTTTTGATTTGATCAAAAGGGTTCCTTAGGTTGGCTTTCTGAATAAAGGAAGGCATCTAGGATGAAGGGTGGAAAATTGAGAGGGTATTTAGGCAAGGTTTGGCCGAGAAAGATGGATTTGAATGTGTGAATTAGACAGAAGGGGGAGTTCCGTTTTATAAGAGGGGTGAGGGGCACTTTAGGAAAAGCTAGAAATATAATTTTATAATAAAATTATTTTCGGTTTCTAATGGCCTAAAAATGAATTATTTAAAGGCTAAGATGGGTATGGGATGAAATCCACTCAACCAATAAGTTTTAGATAGGTTTGGGTAACTATATAATCCTTATCTATTAGATTTAACTATTAATTAAATTGTTTTACATGTACCATGTCTCTAGGTATTTTTATATTATATTGTTAATAAACATACAATAAACTTCCAAGAGACTCCCAAGCTGTTCATAAATGATACACTTATCTCAAATTACATTTATTTGGATATTTATACTATCAATTATTTTAGTCATCCATTAATACGATAATTACACCATCATCATTGTGTCATAAATAAATTTAATTATTTAATGTAAAAAAAATATAAATAAATTACTATTATGTAGGAAATTTTTTTAGATTTCTAATGATTATTTATAGTAGAATTTATATTATGTATATCCCTATATTAAAAATGGTTTATTTATTAAACTTTGAATTAAACTCCTTTAACTATTCGTTGAATTAAATAATAATAAATATCCTAATCTAATCCAAGTTGACCTAAAGGATCATATTTTTATCATAAGTTTGTTTTTGGTCGAATTAAACTTATCTAATAGATTTATGACATGTGTTAGGGTAATAAGAATATCATTTTAACCCTTAATTACCCTATTTACTTTTAAACATGGAAAATAAAAGAAAAAAATACTATTCACCAAAAAAAATATTTTCATCTTATTGAACAACATTTTACTTACTGATATCAACTTTTTCTCTTGGTTTTTTGAAATTAAACTCACATAAGTGGTAAAATTATGTTTTGTATAAATTTTCTAATGCTCCTAGGAGGTGGGTAAAGGACCTTAAAAATTTCAATAAAATTTTCATATATCCAAAATTATTATAAACTGACTCCAATGAATTACATTGAACTTATATATTTATTATGTATCTATTCTGACCTAAAATAAATTTAAATAAAATAAATTATTATTTAAATAAAAATTCTGTTTTAAACTATAACTCAGTGTTATACAGTTTTTGACTTAGAGATAATAAAATGGAAGGGTTTTATTAGGATCAAATATTATTCTTTGAGACATGATACATTTTATGCACCATATTTCCTTTTTTATGGTGTTATTTTGATTTACCATCCTAGGAATGTTTTACATTTTATTTTATTGTTATTAATCTTATATACTACTCTAAACCATGAAATATATTCATATATCCTTTAACTCAAGTGTTATCCCAGTTTTAGGGGTTTTCATCTCAGTTACCCCTCATTGAGGCATGACTTAATATTATGCATCAAGGTTCATCTATATAGTGTAACTTCTACCCCCCTTACTTATAATATAATAAATTTTTATCAAAATTTGAAACATAAAATCCATTAATGTTCTTCCTTTACATGGTCTGTGATTGATATCATCTCTAAAATATAAATGTTTTCCATATCCAAATCTACTTTCTTGAGTTATATTGTTTCCCTTTGGTATTTGAATTTAATTTCATATATTATACACTTTTCTTTCTTGGGAGATCTATTTTCATTCAAATATTCCTTATTTATGAGTTACCTTCCTTTAATAAAATAAATCTATGTTATGAATAATTCTCATCCTCTAAATTGAAGGCTTACCTTCCTTTCCTATAATTTCCCTTCCCACCAATCATCGTATTTTTTAATTGAAGACCATAATTATGGATTATCTCATGTCACTATTTTATTTTCATTCAAATATTCTAAAAAATAATGTATTATTATCTTTTTTTTTATTTTTTTTTAAAACAAAGGTATTTTAAAATATTAAATAAATTTTTCCTTCCATGATTGTTTGTTCGATCGTCCATACCACCCTCGTAACACGTTAATTATATGTTCCCATTAACATTCAGGATTTTATCATATATGTTTCTAAAATTTATATATATATATATCCCTTCCAAATAATACTGGTTAAATATCTGTTTCATTGTTGGGGTTACACATGTTTTTAGTTTCCTTCAAAATTTCCACTTTTAATTCATCCTAGATTAAGGAATCATTCCTTTCACTTGTAACATGTCATGAGTCACCCTAAACAAGTTTCCTTAAAAAATTTATAGATTTTAAAATCCAAAATAATTTTATGGTGATCCCTCAGGGATCAATTCTATTTTTTGGGAAACAATAAGATTATTCCTTCTTTAAGAAGATAATTTACTTGTTTCATAAATAATCACCATGTTATTTTTTTATTCATTATTATTTCACATATTTGTCATGAATTTAATATATTATATCTCCATATTGAATAAATATCTACCTTTTTCAATTCTCAAATTACAAAATATATAAATTAATTATTATTTTGGTAGTAATTATTATTTTTCCCTTCACTAATGCCTAGAATTTTATTTATGATACCCATATCCTTTTCATGGGTTTGGTCAAGCTTTTGATTTATATATTTGTTTTGTTTCCTAATGTGGAATGCATATATATTATTTGCACATTTATTTTAATTTAGGTGAAAATTTATGAAATAATGTGTGTTTTTGGATTGGGTGGTTATTACGAACGTAAAACATAAATAAAGAAATGTTATTTTCAACTCCATTGTGTTCTTCTAGTTCCATTGAATATTATAAAAATAAATTGGATAACTTGAGAAATACATAAACAGAAAAGGTTGATCTATAAATCCTAGCATGGTAATGATGATAAAGAAATAGAAAATATTATTCAAATTACATAACATGATAGCATAGAAGATTAGTTATGTGAATAATCATATAAAACAATAACATAATGAATATGGAATATTAATATCATGGATTCATATTAATTTCCTTGAAACAGAAATCATGACGTAATCATATGTTAAGGATGACCTCCAAGACAACATTACATAGTGGAAAAGGCCCCATAGTGGATTATGTTTTGTCCCTAATCCCATACATGTCATATCATATGATGTAAATATTACCCAATTCATTCGAGTGGTATTTAGGAATATCCTTCATAACATTTACATGTATATATTTTCCATATAAGGAAATTTAACATTTGTCATAATCATCAGAAAACCCCATGAAAAAAATCAAGCTACATAATCTTGTATTACATCATAACCAAATGGAATACATAATGGTTTCTATTGAGTAACGTATAAAATAATTATTATAATTTAATATATAAAAAAAAGAATATTATATGGAAATTTAATGCAATAAATGTCGATACATTAAAATGAGTGGAAATGTAATGTTTGGAAAGTAACTTTTAAGAGGGGTTTATAAAGGATGAAAAAGATTCATTAAATTGGGTATGGGAATATTAATTTAAATAAATCAAAAAAATGAACTAAAATGTTTTTACACAATAAAATGGAAACTTTTAGAAGCCACATATTTTTTATAACAATTTATGGAGTGATATCTGAATCCGGGTAAGAAATAGAAAATTTATGTTTAATTGGGATTTCTTAATGAATGAAATTGAGAAGTAATCATTAAAAAATTATATATCCCCATTAAATAAATGTAATAATAACTAATTATATATATGTGGGTAATATATATATATAGAATATTAGATCAATTCCTGATAATAATATCAAGATGGATGAGTTTTTTGGGGAAAACGAATAAACCAGAATAAAGGAGGGTGGTTTGTAAGTTCCTTTACCTCAAGTCATGATTAACTCTTCACTTTCAATTAATGTTTGGAATCATAAAATTATCCTTATTATATACATTATTTAGAACCTAATACAACTATATGTTATTTATTATTAAGATATACCATTATTTTATATTCATTTCATACAGACATTGACTATATATTTAGAGTTCCAAGGTCATTCATTTGATGGTTCCGAGGTTAGACTAATTTGTGTGTAATTATGGGAGTTATTATGATACATCTATATAAGACAATAATTGTGATTAAATTCTTTTCATTCCATTAATGTAGTTTTAAATGGTTTTAATGGTCAAATAGTATTTAAAGATATACGCTTCAATGAGCACAAATATTATTGTCTTACGGCTAATTCACTTGGGCGATTTTTCAACCATGATAGACTTACATGGTTTTACTCTACCATTTTACTATTAATCAATAATAAAATATTAAAATATATATATTATTATTATTTAGAGATTTATTAACCATAATAAAGGTATTAAAACCTTCTTTCAATATGGTAGTGAAAAAAGAAGTACATTGTTCAAGGATATGTTGAACTGACCGTAATGTGAGTACATTTTTTATACTGATAAAGGCATTACATACATGGATACTACATAATTTTATATCAATATTTACCACATTTAAAAAGTAAATATATAAGGATCATAATAGTTTTTTTTATTTTGAAACATGAATCAAAATATTCTAACTTGGTTAAAGATCTTCAATGTTTCCCATATATAGATTCCTATTTAGAACTCCTACTGAAAACATTTATCTGTAACCCATGGAAAGGAAAATTAAGAAATAGTGAGAAAAGATGCTAACTAATGGTATAAAAAGGATATATTTCGGCATATTTATGACCATAAGATAATGAGAATGATATCATAACATTTTATTGTCATACTAAGAATATCAAAGATCATATTCAGGATTCCTGGTATAAATATTTTCATTTCATAAGACATAAATTATAATTAAATCAAGAGAATAATCCATAATATCATAACATAGGAATAGAACATGGAATTTTGGCAGACACATAACAAAATTAAAATCATTTAAATTGTTTTGAAGGATTGCATCAATTGTAATCTTGGTGGAATGGGTTTACTCCCCAACCCATGTTAGTTGACAAGGTTCACTCCCAACACCATCTTAGCGGAAAAATTCATTTAGTTAACATATTTCACTCCCTATTCATGCTATATTTGTCTTTTATGATATAAATATTTACCTAATTCATTAGTGGGTGATATAGGTCCCACCCATCTCATAATGTATTCTTGTTCCACATTACAATAAAAAAATAATATCATAACCCATGAAATGAAACGGTATCAAAAACATGTCCTCATTTCATAACCTGTGGAAAATATATTTGTTTCATAATAATTTCATAAGAATATAACTAGTTAAAATAATATATATCTATAATAATATAATATATTCCAAAAAAATGGGTTTTATAAACATATACCCTATAAAAAGATAATGGGTTACATAAACGTCATGTTGTCAAAACATAATCCATTTTGAGAAAGAATATGAATGTAACCCTTGGATTATATCACAATAAAGGCATTAGTAACACTAATGTATGTAATCATAGATGGAAAATAAATTTGGAATACCGTTTGAAAATAATTCGTGTGAAAATATAGCTTCTTCATTGAAAAAAACTATTTTTAAAACATAAAACATTTTGACAACCATTTTTTTGAAAATAACAATGAAAACCAATTATGAAATATTGAAAACACTTTGAAAACAATTATACTTTAAGGATTATAAATAAATATAGAAAAAAAATTTAAAAACCCAATTTGAAAATATACCTGAAATCTTATAATGGAATCTACAAAATATTTTGAAAACCATTTTCCTAGAAATCATATCAAGGAATTTCAAAAACATTTCTGAAAAAAATCCTCGAAAATGTATAAAGGAATCATAAAAAAATTAAAATCATTGACTTTGAAAATAACCTTGAAACTAATAAAATTAGCTTCAAAACAAATTAAAAACACTTTTCTTCAAAAACATAAAAAGGTACCGTGAAAATAATTTAAAACAATTTTTAAACATAAAACAATTTCCAATAAAAATTCATTGAAACCCACAGTAAAAACAAAAAATTTCCAGGATATTAGGACAAAATTATTAAAAAATAATGTAAACAATAAATGGAATATTCAAAGAGATGACGGTCAGGAGGTTGGATAAATTCATACATGTCAAACTATCATTTTTCTGTAATGAGTTTAAAAATTACCTTGACTGAAAAAAATAAGAAGAATATTTTCATAAAAAACACTTGTTTGAATTTTAAAAAATGGATAAAAATTTATTCTATATATCATAGAATATTATTAATATATTTTTAAAGACATTTTTACAAAACATGGTATTGAAATAATACATGTTTTCAACTAAAGAGAGAGGTAAAATTAGATTTTTTTTAAAGAAACATTTTATTCATTATGAATCAAATTTATATAATTAATATAAATACCAAATATATTCAGTATGTAATTATTTATAATAGTCTATAAAAATTTATAAATATTAAATGATGTACACAATTCATTAATACGGTAGGTCGTAGGTATGCATGAAAGTTGTTTCCATTTTATTATCATATTGAAGGAAACAAGTGATATATATATATATATATATTAAATAATTGATTTATAATTTTTATGTCATATATATCATATAATGTTACTAAAACCTTCCATATCACATTCCATGTAATGTTTGAACGAATCCCATCACATTTAGGAGACGTTAGTCCAAACGCCCATAATCTAAGATATCTTATTCCAGAAAAATTTAAAGAAAGAAGGTATGCGTTATATAAAAATAACATAAATATAAATAAATATCAAATATATATTTATATATATATATAATATAAAAATACTATTTACCCCAATATATCCATTTTTAAAGGCGGTAATGGAACATCAAATGTAATCGATTTTCGATGAGGTAGTTTTTCGTACACATTGATGATTATTGTGTATCCCTTTAGATGTATGTGTGTGTAGGTGTCCGTTGAAAACCTAAAATAAAAAATTAATCACATTGAGGGTAAATAATTTACCATATAATCATGGAATAATAATAATTGGGGGGTGGAGAATGAAATAAGAAAAAATCATTGTTGAAAGATGTAACCTCATCTTTTGGAAAATTCTTTTGGTTAACACCAAAGGGATTCATGAGTTATATTTCTACCAAAAGTGATTCATTTAGGATTAATTAAGGTAATTTGGGAACATATTTGGAATGTTTTTTTAGCTAAAAATTTCTTTATAGGTGTGAATATGTGGGGGAGTTTCCTTATATAGTGCAGGAGGTGTGGCATTCTAGTAAAAATCAAATTTAAACACTATTGATAGGTCTACCGTAAATAAAATACCCCAAAATAGTTAATTTCATATAAAATGAAGTATATTTTATAAATATTTCCCTAAAAGTAATATTTACATGTTTTTCTGTTATTTTGGCCTTAAAAATAGTTTAATTACTAAGTAAAATCATTTTTATCATAATCATTATAATTTATTTTAATTAGATTCTCAAATAGTTTTGGTAAATTATTTATTATACAATAATAGACATATTAAATTATTCTTATTCAATGTATTTAATCAATTTTTACAATTTATTATCTAATAAGTGGCATAAATATATTTAATATTAATATCGTATATGGGGTGAAGTGACTATATTTAAAGTGAAAATGTTCAAATGTTTCAAATGTTTTTATATCCAATTTCAATATGAAATTCATCCCAAATACCTAAATTTTATTAATATATTTATTATTGATATATATAATTTAAAACCAATTTAAAATTTAATATTAATATATAAGTAAATTACCTGAAAATGTATTTTTCAATTAAAATTCTGTTTTTTTACTGTTCATCAAAAAATGAAACTACTCAGTTAAATACAAAACATTTACCAAAATTTAATCATTATATTCCTGTTTAAAATTTTTTATTTAGTTAAAAAAATATAAGTGTCAAAAATTATATGTAAAATATTTTCCCTAATTAAATAGTGTAATGTTTCCATTTAGAAAAAAATATAGATATGTGTAAAATTAGATTTATTATTATCTATTTTTTTATTGAAAACATTAAATGAACATTAAATAGTTTAATTAATAATATATATATATCATTAAAATTATATATAAATAGTTATTTAATTGATTTATTGAGGTGAAATGTGTTTGATTTCATTAATATAGTTTTCTAGCAAAATGTCTCGTATTTTTTGAAAAGGGGTTTTATTTACTATATTGTTTATTGGTAAACAAATAAATCTTCTTATATACATTTTTAAATAATATTTTTATAATTTAATTAATCTTATTCATAATCACCCTTCCAAAATAGATTTGACATCAATAATAAAATTTTTGAAATTGTATTAATAATACATTTTACTTTGGTAAAACTAGTTCGTTCCTATCACACAATTTGTCAAAGGAACTCAGAATTATGTATAACATAATCCAAATATATAGATTCTGGTCAAAAAGGCTAATATAAGTGTTTTTCAGCACAATATCAACTTGGTGTTGCATAAAAATAAGGAATAACTTGGCACATTAATATAACCCAAACAATATTCAGTGTTGCGTGAAATGAAAAATATCAAAAAGATTAATTTAAATCGAAAAAGCAATTAATCAAAAAACATACAGTGTTACATTTTACCCTGTTAAAATTGATTTCTCTCTCAAAATATGTCGGGTTTATAAATGGTATAATACTATAATGTTCCTTTCATATAACCGACATTGTAGAAATTAATACTAAAACTACCTTTAAAAATGAATTTTGGAAACAAAACATTTACCCATAGTAACTCAAAACTAGGTTATCATATAAGAGAACATTGGTAGAAATTGTAATCATGGAAATTGAAGAAAAATATTACTATCATGTTCAGATGGTGCATGATATAGAATGCGGTTAAGTTAAAGTTAATGATCACAAATCCGTAAACCAATGAGGATTGAAAACGATCATTGAAATAATAAAAAATGAGGATAATGTGAAAAAATTTTAATTCAATACACTTTTCTTTAACTTGTATAATTTCCATGAGAATATATACTCACATTATATCATTACGATCTCACCCATTTTTGTTCCTCAATCAATTTACACTTCATCTCTTTTTCCAATAAAGGAAGGCGGATTTTTTATTCTAGAATCATTAGTAGATCATGTGATCTATTAATATGATGATAGGTCATTCCATATATCTTTTTTTAGAATCTCAAAAAAACATTGTTATCATTGATTATCCAATATTAATAAATCCCCATATGGTGAGATAGTATAATAATATACTACATTCCATTTTGACTTAGAAAATTCAATAAAAAGTTAACCTTATACCTTTTATGAGAGATGATAATTCAAAACATTTGAAAGAAGGTTACAAAATATAACAAAATAAACTTAACATTCTGCCCCTATATCATGAAGTATCTCATCATTTTCACATTCAAACATGTGAATTAATTCATCATGTATTCTCTTGAAATATTGTAATAACCTGAATTTCTATAAATCCATACTAAAAAGTGCATGATTTTTTATTCCAAAGTTCATTGGATATGTACCATGATTTTAAAAGTATCATAGTATTCATCAATGATAGAACAAACAAATTCAATAAAAAAAACTTTATCTGTTTTGATGTCTTCAACAATATAAAATTTATTTCATTCATATCAATTACTTATTTATCCATACTGTATATCAATTTCTCAGAATTTGTAGTGTATTAATGTTTACCTTCCAAAAACAGTTCTTTTCTATAAAATATTACCTTTTCGTTAGTACCATTCAATATATTCTTTAAAATATTTAATATAAATCACACACTAAAAAATATTTATATATTTCCAAAATGTTGAATCCAAATATAAAAATGCATCAATCATTACACTTTATTAATTGGAATGAAATATATCCATCCTTGGTTTATAAGTAAATTATTTGGTTAGGGAATTGAGTTGTGTAATTCCCAGGTTCTCCATAGAAAAGTCATTGAACTCCCCTACAATTTGTCACACTATGTCCATTTTCCACACAAATAAAATCTTATCATCCATTTTAGGAGTTCAACCTGGTTATTGTTCCCATATTGCTAAAATGTATGAATTTGAATATTATTTCCATGATGTTCATTCCTACATTAAATTCCATAAAATCCAACATTACACTTATTCAATACATTCCAAATATCACAAAATCTCATGTTTTTTAATTATATAATGTCATAGATTATTATGAATAATCACACTATCTTTTTCTCTAGTCATCGTTCACTTTGGTTTCTATTGATCACTAAAATTTCCATCATATTTCTTGTTAACATGATTCCTTATCATTCCAACCATTGACTAAAACCAAAAGTAAAATTTTAGAAACATTTATCTTAGAGGAAACACACATTATCAGGAAGAATTACTTATATGATGTCTAAATCATGTCACCTTATTTAATATATTAAGACATAGGTTCAACCTAAGAAATTAATAGTCATATTCTAATAGAATCTTTAATGATGGTTCATAATGAATTTGTGAATTACCAAAGCATATCCCCAAGAATGTCAAACTAGGTTTAACGTAAGGCCTATTATCGTGAACAAGTTATAGATCAAGTCTAAATCAATATGGTGTTTTAAATTTTTTTACCCCTATGTACATCTATTTCATATACACATCCACTTAAGTTTACAGATAAAGATGAATTTCTGGGAAAAAACGTGATCTATCCTTTAACAAAATTCTAGGAATTTTCCTAAACATTGTATCATCATTTAAATAATCACTAGAGACACCCATGGATATATTCCTAGAAATATCCCAAGGTATATAACTAATTGTTTCTCATCCATGATTCCAAAGGTTGACTAATTCTTTAATTTGATACCAACTATAGAGACTCAGGCTTAACAAACATGTATATTACATCATTTTATACGAATATTCATCACAATACAAAATTTCATGATTGGTGACTGTAATAGTTTAGTACTATGGTAAACTTTGAACATAATTTTCAAACATCGTGATGGATCGTAAATTTTCCAAAATATATCTTCTCATTTTGTACTCCTACTCAAAAACATTCTCTATAACATTTTGAAATGAAAAATATTAAATGGTTACCTCATATGCTTAGAAAGGGTAAAAAGGATATATATATATATATATAGTCATGAGAATTAGTGTATAAGAACATGATGATAACATTAGAATATCTTACACTACATATCAAAGATCATAATCAAGAGTCATATAAGAAATATTATCAGTTCATAAGACATCAATCAAAAAGGAATAAAGTGTATAATCCACAAAAGTATAAAATAGGAATAAAACATGGAATTGTGGAAGAAACAAAAGTGTATTAAATTTATTTCCATTGTATTCCAGTAATATTACCATGTCTATATTATTGGAATTGGTTCACTCCACAAACCATCGTAGAAGTCAATTTTTATGACCAATAAAATCTTAATAGACAAATTCCTTTAGTGAACCAAGTTCACTCCCCATTCTAGCCTAGTATATCTCCTCATATATAAATATTTAACTAATTCATTGGAGGGAGATTTAGGACCCACCCATCTCATAATTAAATCATTCATACATGTTACAAATGATCATAAAAAATCATATCATAACACAAGACATTAAATGGGTATCCAAAACATGTCATCATGTCATAATCTAATGAAAATAGACATGTTTCATAATCATTTCATTATAAAAAACACCCATGAAAAGATGTTGGTCACATAATATTATAACCGGTTTAAGAGAAAAAGATTTCATAAATATATAACTATTGAAAACAATCATTTTCATAAACATCATGTGATCAAATCATAAACCATTCAAAGAAAAATATGAATGGAACCCTTGGATCAAATCCCCATAAAGTCATGAGTAACACCAATAGATGTAAATTTTAAGGAAAATAAGTTTTAGATATCTTTTGGAAACATTTCATGGGGAATATACCCCTTATACTTTGAAAAAAAATGGCATTTAAATGGTAAAACATTTTGAAACCATTTTCATTGAAAATGTCCTTGAAATCTTTTAGTGTAAGTTTAAATATATTTTGAAAACCTCTTTCCTTGAAAAAATATAAATTAATCATGAAATTCTTCTAAAAAGCAGTTTCATGAAAACTTATGAAGGGATATTGAAAATGTTTTGAAAACTTTTTTTTTAAAATTACTTTGAAAACCTATAAATGAAGATTGAAATCATTTTGAAAAACCTTTTTCTTATTAAATTTATAATGGTATCATGTAAATATTTTTGAAAAAACTTTTCATTGAAAGCATTTTGAAAACATTTTTTTCGAAAAAAACCTAGAAAATATATTAATGAAGCATGAAAACAATTAAAAACCATATTCTTTGAAAATAGATAAAGGTATCTTAAAAATCATATATAATAATTTTTAAATTTATAACAATTTTAAAAAACCAATTACATTGAAAACCACATTAAAACTGACAAAATTACATAATATTAAAAAAATATTGAAATAATAATCATCTAAAGATGAAAATGAGGCTTCAATAACATGATGGTCATGATGGAAGATAAATTCATGCATACGGAACATTATTTTATCTACATAAAAATATTAGAAAAGTGACTCAATTGGAAAATGACAGGAATATTATTTTTTAAAATAACATTTAGACAAAAAGATAACACATGGGTAAAAAATTTCATTAATGATCCTTGGAAAATATTATAATCTTTTCTATGAAATTTTATGAAAATATGGTTTTGAGTGAACATATATTTCAAACCGAAGAGATAGATAAAGACATAAAAATTAATAATATTATTAATTAACATATGTAAAAACGTGTTGGAAAATGGTACCAACACATGAATATATCTTTAATAAATATATTACAATAAAATTCAAGAGTTTATTTGATATATGGTTCAAAATATTTCATAAATGTATGAATAATCAGAAATATTACTGTTAATGATGAGATTACAGCAACAAACTCTTACCACATTGATTAATATGACTCATAATCCCTATGAAATAATTTTTTTTAAAATAAGATTAAAATAATATGAAAATATGTATATTCATGATAAACCATTTAATAGGTAAGTATATACAAATTTTAAAATAATGTTGGTGCATAAGACAACATGTGTCTCGAGGAAGGAAAATTGAGAGAAAATTACTTTAACAATTAGGTAAATTTTAAACCACAAACCCCAAGAAAAAAAGATAATATAATGGATATTTAAATAAAATTATATTTAATTATAAAATTCATATTATACATCCATTTTTAGTTTATAAACGACAAAAAAATGAGTGGTGAATAAGACATAAATCTCCTATAAATAATAGTTTGACTAGAAATCCCCTTACTATTTGAGTAACTTTAAAATCAAGAGATCTATGAAATAATACAATAAATTGAAATTTTTTATTCAATTAAATAAATGATATTCATTTTTAAATTTTTCATTTGATATTATATACTCTACACAAATAGAATATGTGGTTAATATTTCATATATCTCATGGAAATAAAAGTGAGTTGAGAAAAACCTTGCCTTCTGTATTGACTTTCATCTTACACATTAAAAAATGTTATATAATAAATATAATTTAATTATAAATCTATGATGAAACATATTATTATATATAAAACCATATGTTATTTTATTGTCACTAAATATTACCAATTTATGAATAATCTCATGTTACATTTTTATTTTCGGTGATAACTGCTCTGTTTGTTTGTATATGATTTGACTTATTATTCTTGATCCTCTTACATAGATCATGATATACTAATTTCTAAAATTTAAAACATTATTTATATATAATATATATTTTGATTATAAATATTTATAATAATTAATAATTGAAAAAAATATTCAATGAAATACAGAATTCATGATGATGGGAGTCCATGCATACGAATGAACATTGTTCCCATTTTCTTATCATATTGTAAGAATGAATGAAAATGACATATACGTATATCTAAATATATTATAATTATAGTATAAATATTATTTCATATGTATCATATATGTTTTCAAGACCCATCCTTAATACAATACTTGTAAGGAGTGAACACATCTCATCCCCTTGAGGAGGTGGTAGTCCACACATCCATAAAAGAAGTTATCATATTCCTTAAAAATTGAAATCCAGATGGTATTTATTTTATCATAATTATTTAAGAATAAAAAAATCATAAAAATCATATATATAATATTTAAATACTAATTACATCATAATTTCCAACCTTTAATTCTTATAATAGAAGAACAAATGGTATCAGTTCGGGAGGCGGTAGTCCTCTTTATACACGATCGATGATTGCATATCCTATTTGATGCAATTTTATAGAGGTGTAGGTAAATACACCTAAATAAAAATATATTTGTGTTTTTATGATACTTATTTTATTTTTTAATCATGTAATAATAATAATTTATGGGATTAGAGATAGAAATAAAAAAAAGTTCTTGTTGAAGGATTTTACCTCCTCTTTGGGTAACTCCTTTGGGTTTTCACCAAAGGGCTTCCCTGGTTGGATTTCATCCCAATAAGAGGCCACTATGTTTATGATAGGTACTTTTTTAGGATATTTGGATAGTTTATTGGTGATATAATGAATTTCGATGTGTTAATAAGTGAGGTGGTGAATTACCTTTTATTGCGGAGGATGAATGGCATTTTTGTAAATATGAAATGGTAAATAAAATTGAGAGGTCTTGCTTAAATCATGTTCCTACAAAAATGATTAATTTTAAATATAGTGTATTATATATTCTAATTATATCTTTATAATGGAATTTTGACATGTATATAGTTCATTTTCCTCCTTAATATAATGTTAAACCACTAGGTAAACTTGTTTTTACCTTAGTTGTTGTAATTAGTTTTAATTACATTCCCAAGAATTTTGTGTCAAAAAATTATTTAACATTTCATTAAAGTATAAGTTATTATTATAAATATGGAATCCATTTTTCCATTTTCTAACCACATAAGTGTAATAATCAATTTAAAACTAATCACACATATGGGGTGAAACCTAGAGTTTTTAATGTGAAAAAGGTTCAAAACATTAAAATGTTTTTATATCCAATTTCAGTTTAAAATTGAGTCCAATGACATAAATTGAATTAATAGATGTATAATTGATCTAAATATACTCTAAAAACAATTGGATAAAAATAATTTATGAATATAAATAAATTATAAGAATGTATAGTTTTCAATTTTAATTTAGCATTTTCACTATTCATCAAAAAATAAAACCACTCATAAAATTACAAAAAAATTATTCAAATTAAATTTCGATATTATTATTTAAAAAATATTTTAATTATTTAAAATAAAATTTATAAAATGTGTTGAAAATTATATTAAAAATTGTTATTATATTAAAATTTGATAAAATTACCTTTTAGAAAAACATTATATCTTTATGTGTAAAATTAGACTTATTTATATATATTTTATAGAAAATAAATAAAATGAATATTAAATAGTTGAATGAATATAATATATATATATATATCATAAAATTAATTTTTTTTAAAAATATTTAATTAATTGTGGTAAAACATGTTTGATTTCATAAAAATATTCTTTTAGCAAAAGATTTTGTAAACATTCAAAAGGGTTTCAATTTAATTTATAGTAATGTTATAACTAAAAATATCTTTTTATATACATGTGTAAACCATATTTTCATAATTTAATTAATATAAATCATAGCCACTGTTCCAATGACTTGGTGAAAACTATAATAATATAATAATATAACTATTAATTGAACATTGCAGTTTGGTAAAATTAGGCATTACATGACACACAAGTTATCTAAGGAATTTAACATCATATATACCACAATAAAAACATAGTGGTTTTTATTCCAGAAGATAGTCTATTTGATGTATGTAGTGCAACATTGACTTGGTTTTTTGTCCAATGAAATGTTAACAAGTTGATTTCATATAACACGTGCTTTATTCAGTCGTCCAGGAAATCCAATATGTCAAAAATATTAAATTAAATAGAGAAATAAAAACTCATAAAAACATGGGGGTTAATTTTTTCATTTTATAACGGAATGATAAGTTTTTGGATACATTAAATTAAATTAACACAGAAAATATCTAATATATTTATTATATTTTAGTTATTATTTCATGATGGATTGAAGAGATGTTGTGGTGGTTATAGAGGAAAAGTGTTAGAAGATATAATTTGATAATATTATCTCTTTGGATGTATTCACTAAAAATCCTTAAAGAACCATAAGATGGTATTTTGGTGATACCATTATAACTAAGACACTAGGGATAGTATTGGGAAGTTAATTAGTTAAAAAAATGTCCATGCTCCAATTTGTAGAAGTTCAAAATGGAAAGGGTAGTGAGGGATAGAATTTTTTTGGGAAATGAAGTGTTTTTTAAGATAATATTCATTTTTTTATTATTTTGGATCATTATTACCAATAGTAATAATTAAATGAATAAATATAGTAATTTATTCATGTACTTAGAGATAATGGTATCTTATATCATCCACGACTAATTAATTCATGTATTTAACTCATAATGTCAAATACTGTATTTTTCGTATATCACTATTCACTAAGAATTCAGTGGTTTTGGAAATAAACAAAAAATTCAACCTATCAATATTTTTATGTGTATATTTAAAAATTAAATTGATTTTATAGAAGTATTTTTTAAATTTGAAAAAAAATTAAAATAATATACATATTTATTTGAAAAATAATAATTTTAATAGTATGATCAATTTCCCATACATTTGAAGATTTTATTATAGTTTCATAAAATTATATTGTAATTATAGTGAATGTAAAAATTATCTTAGAAAATCATATTCTGATAATAAAAAATCTATTAATTTTTTATTGATATCATATATATGTAAATAAAACATATGGGATTTAAAAAATCCGGATGCATATTTTATAATTTCTAAAACATTTATTTATTTGTATCATGAAATAAATTTTCTATATTTTAATTGTGTAATATAAATTAATGTTATTTTTAAAATTCCATATGTATATAACTGTTCTAATGGTTAGTTTATTATTCCTAATGGCCTTATGGCTATTATAACAGTCAGATCATTATTACAATAGTTAGATTGGTAATAGTCATATGGGTTCCCTAACTTTTATAAATACCACATATTTCATTATTTATTAATTCACATCTATTTTATCTTAAGGTTATATATATTTTCATTTCCAAAATAAATATTTCATTTAAAATGTTGTTTATATTTATATATTGTTGTTAGTTAGTGAGATCAATCTAAGGGATCGAGCATATCAAAATTTTCACATTATAGTTATTTATTTGGAGTATTTTGACTTTGATTAGTTTATCTAGTAGATTTATACTCTAAAAAATATTTTAAAGTTAATATTACAAAAATAAATTGTGTAATATCATGCGGTTCATTGATTTATATAACACTACATTACAAAATATATAAAGCATGTAAATTCAATAGGGAAATTCCATTGATAAAATTATTGGCCACTACATTATTCTCCGCTTAATAATTTTTAATCTTGAAATTTCATTTCTCCCAATATGATGATATTAAATGAGTGTTACTTTTTTACTCCCCTATATATGGTTCCATTTAGCCTTGTCGTACTTATGGTTCTCCAACATTAATTTTATTGGATGAGTAGTTTTGTTTCACAGATCATTATATATTTGGTCTATGATCATCATTGGTTGATCCTTATAAGAGATATCATGATCTAAATATAGTACCTTGGGATTCAATATATGTCAGAGATCTGCTATGTACATCCTCAAGAGGGATACATCGAATATGTAATATACATGAGACATGGTTAGTGGGAGTCCTAATATATTGGCCATAGATGTGATATTATCAAGAATCTCATGGATGTTACACTAGTCGAATAATCACATGCAATATCAATAGCCACTTTTATAATGATGGAATGCATAATTCATGTCATTCATTACCACATAGTCAAGGCCTTTTTCCAAGACAAAAATAATATTTTGTCAAGGCCTTTGCCAAGACACTAGTTTGTCTCAAGAGACCTACCGATGCATCGAGGAAGTATATCGGGCTCCATCCGTCACTTACTAAGTCCAATGTATTCCTCATATGAAAAGGTTAAAACATAACATAAACATTTGTATTAACACTGGCATATGAAATGTAAATAATTTATCCATAAACCATGACTGGTGTAAAAATAACACATCCACAATCAAACATAACACAAAACCTTCAATACAATATGGATGTTTTGTATCATAATAAATCAACTTCAAATAACATTAAAATAAATCAAATAATGTTGACATAGATGAAATTAAATCCTTTTTGAGCGAAATATCTCTTTCTATTTTGAAATCATTTAGGAAAAAAAATTATTTTTAAAATGTTCTTATAAGATTGTAAGGGATCCTTCAGTGAAGTTATAATGGTATAAAATAGCTTCACCAGCCGTATAAGTTAAAAAAATATTCTTACCTTAAATTTATCAACAGAGTCAAAAAGTATCATGTTTGGAAAATGATGGAAAGATTCCTTAAAAAAAATATAAGGTCAAATAAGGGTATAAATGGCTTTAACCCATTGTCGAGTAAATAGTAAAAATGTTTTGAGATACATTTTTAAAAAGCATGGATGCGGATGATAAAGAGGTCCTAGTAGATAATTACATATAAATAACCTCGGATAATGATGTGATTGGGAAATTAATCCTTACCTACTACTTTTTCTTGGTCAAGGGTAGGTTAACCTCCTATATAATGGTGAAATAATTGTTGTTAAATTATACAATAATCATATACATTAATATAATATCATATTTAATCTTTTTATATTTCTTTGTTAATAAAATTTTAGTATTATCATCATTTCGGGTGTCAACTAATTCATTTTCCTTCACATGCTTTATTAAGTAAGAACTATTTTCTATGGATATGATATATCTTATTTATATTCATAATGATAACAAGTCTTTAAACATAATTTTTAATAATCTAAGGAAAATTAGTCTTAAATGGATACAATGGAGAATGAATCTCATCGCGTTCATGGAGACGGTAATCCTTACACACGCATGAGGGACAATATAAATATTTTGATATTAAACAGATATATAATTGGTTGTTATATCATATATACAGAATGATATCATGTTATATTTATTATTTACATCAATTACACATCATCTTTATCCCCATCCAAATAATAATGTATTGAATAAAAATCACACCACGACGTGGAGACAGTAAGCCATATGGTTGTACCATTTTTATAATAACATCAAAGTATATAGAATATAATGGAGTTATTATTTTAGAATGGAAACAACAAAGAAATAGGAAGTGGAAGAAGAAAGGAACCTGAAAGGGATGATTAAATATTTACCTCTTCTTCGGGTTCTTCCATTTGATTTGATCAAAAGGGATCCATAGGTTGGCTTTCTGACTAAAGGAAGGTATCTAAGATGAATGGATGACAATTGAGAGGGTATTTGTGTAGGGATTGGATGATCTAAATGGCTTTGAATGTGCAAATAAGAGAGAAGGGGGAGTTCCTTTTTATAAGAGGGGTGAGAGGCACCTTAGAAAAAGCTATAAATATTATTTTATAATAAAATCATTTTCGCATTATAATGGTTCCAAAATGAATTATTTAAAGGCTAATCTAAGAATGGGGAGAAAACCACTCTACCAGTAGGTTTTAGAATGGTTTGGGTCACTATATTATCCTTATCTATTAAAATTAACTAGTAATTAAATAGTTTGACATTTACCATGTCTCTTTTTATTTTTATGTTATATGGTTAATAAAGGTACTATATACTTCTAAGAGAACCCCAAGTTGTTCATTAATGATACAATTATCATTTTACAAGTCTTTTTTCCGTACCATAGATTTTTAGGAATATAATATAAATTAATAATATCATATTTGTTTTAAAAACAATTTTATGTTAATTTTGACACTATTTGGTATTTTGTTCTTGCTAAATCCATAACAACATTATTACTTCGAAAAAAAATTATATTACTAACCATGACATGTAATATTACCCTATAAAATTAGTTTAATTTATAAAAATTCTACAATTACATTTATTTGGATATTTATAATATCAATTATTTTAATCATTCATTAATATGATAAAAACTGCATCATCATTGTGTCATATATAAATTTAATTATTTAAAGTCTAAAAAATATAAATAAAATACTATTATATGTGAAATATTTTTATATTTCTAATGAATATTTATAGTCAAATTTATCTTATGTATAGTTCTATATTAAAAATGGTTTAGTTATAAAACATTGAATTTAACACTTTTAAATATTCTTTGAATTAAATAATAATAAATATCCTAATCTAATCCAAGTGTACCTAAAGGATAATATTTTAATAATAAGGTTGTTTTTGTTTGAATTACACTTATCTAATAGATTTAGGACATGAGTTAGGGTAACAATAATATCATTTTTACCCTTATTTACCCTATTTACTTTAAAACGTGGTAAATAAAAGAAAAAAGTTACTATTCACCAAAAATTATTTTCATCTTGTTGAACCACATTTTACTTACTGATATCAACCTTGCCTTTTGGTTTTTTCAAGTTAAACGCATAGAATTAGTAAAATTAAGTATTATATAAATTTGCAAATGGTCCTATGAGGTGGGTAATGGACGGTAAAAAGTTCAATAAAATTTTCCTATAACTAAAACTATTATAAACTAACTCCAATGAATTTAATTGAACTTATATAGGTATTATGAATCTATTTTGACCTAAAAAAATTAAATAAAATTAATTATTATTTTAATAAAATTTTTGTTTTAAACTATAACTTAGTGTTTTTCACTATTCATCTAAAATTGAATGTTTTCGGAAAAATTACAAAAAAATCACCCTAAGCTAATTTCAATACGTTGAACCCAAAAATGATGTCCATTTTAAAAGATAAAAATTATAAATTTTAAAAATTGGGTATTACTATTCATAACGGCTAATTTTATTGGTTGTGGTGTGTTAGAACTCGAATATGCGTACGACACACACTATTGTATTATTTAAAGATAAGTGTACCATGGAAGCTTGGGGTGTTATAATTTTTCACTAGGAGATAATATAATCGAATGGTTTTATTAGGCTCAAATATGATTCTTTGAGAAATAATACATTTTACGCTCCATATTTCCTTTTTTACGGTGTCATTTTGATTTACCATCCTAGGAAAGTTTTATAATTTATTTTACTGTCATTAATATTATAAACTACTCTAAACCATGAAATTTTTTAAGATATCCATCAACTAAAGTGTTTTCCCAGTTGTAAGGGTTTTCATCTTAGTCACCCTTCATTAAGGCATGCTTTAATATTATGCATCTAGGTTCATCTATATGGGGTAACTTTTACCCCCATTACTTATAATATAATAAATTGTTATCAAAAATTGAAACATAACATCCATCATTGTTATTCCTTTATATGGTTTGTGATTGATATCATCTCTAAAATATAAATTTTTTCTATATATCAATCTAATTTCTTGAGTTATATTATTTCACGTTGATATTTCTATTTAATTTCTTACATTATGCATTTTTATTCTTGAGAGATCTATTTCCATTCAAATATTTCTTATTTATGAGTTTTCATCCTTTTATAAAATGAATCTATGTTATGAATAATTATAATCATCTAAATTGAAAGATTACCTTCCTTGATTATAATTTCTCTTCGCACCAATCATATTATCTTTTAATTGAAGACCCTAATTATGTATTATCTCATGTCACTGTTTTATTTACATTCAACTATTTTCAAAATAATGTATTATTATCTCTTTTTATAGTGTGTAATTTAACACAAAGTTATATTAAAATATTAAAATTGTTTTTCTTTCCATGATTGTTTGTTCGATCGTCCATAACACCCTCTTATCATGTTAATTATGTGTTCTCATTAACTTTCATGGTTTTATGAAATATTATTATAAAAATTTATATATATATATATATATATCCCTTCCAAATATAACTGGTTAAATATCTGTTTCATTATTGGGGTTATACGTGTTTTTAGTTTCCTTCAAAATTTCCACTTTTAATTCATCCTAGTTTAAGGAATCTTCCCTTTCTCTTGTAACATGTCAAGAGTCAGCCTCAATAAGTTTCCTTAAAAAATTAATAAATTATAAAATCCAAAATGATTTTATGTTGATCCCTTTGGGTTCAATTCTAGTTTTTTCGAAAAACAATAAGATCATTCCTTATTTAAGAAGATCATTTACTTGTTTTATAAATAATCACCGATGTTTTTTTATTCATTATTATCTTATATAATTTTCATTAATTTAATATATTTGATCTCCATATTGAATGAATATATACCTTTTAAAATTCTATATTTAGAAAATATATAAATTCATTATTATTTTTGTAGTACTTATTATTTTTCCCTTCACTAATGCCTAGAATATTATTTGTGATACCCATAGACCTTTCATGGGTTTGGTCAATCTTTTTATTTATGTATACTTTTTCCCTAATGTGGCATGCATATTTATTATTTTCACATTTCTTTTAATCAATGTGAAACTTTATGAAATAAGGTGTGTTTTCGGCTTCGGTGGATATTATGAACGTAAAACATAAATAAAGAAATGTTATTTTTAAATTCCATTGTGCACTCCTAGTTCTATTAGATATTATAAAAATAAATAGGATAACCTGAGAAATATATAAACAAAAAGGTTGATCTATAAATCCCAGCATGGGAATGACAATATAAAGAAATAGAAAATATGATTCAAATTACATAACAAGATAGAATAGAATTCAAGGTATGTGAATAATCATATAAAATAATGACATAATGAATATGGAATAGTAATATCATGGAATAAGATTATTTTTTCCGAAACAGAAAACATGGCGTAATCATATGTTAAAGATGACCTCCAAGAGAACATAACATCGTGGAAAAGTCCCCATAGTGGATTATGTTTTGTCCCTAATACCATACATGTCATCTCATATGATGTAAAAATTATCCAATTCATTAGAGTGGTATTTGGGAATATCCTTCATAACATGTACATGCATATATTTTTCAAATAAGGAAATTTAAAATTTGTCATAATCATCAGAAAAACCCACAAAAAGAAAACATGTTACATAATCATGTATTACATCATAATAAAATGGAATACATAATGGTTTCTATTAAGTAACGTATCAAAGCATTATTATAATTTAATAGATGAAAAAATTATATTTTATGAAAAATGACTCCCAATTGAAGTTGATACATTAAAATAAGTAGAAATGTAACGTTTGGAAAGTAACTTTTAAGAGGGGTTTATGGAGGATGATAAAGATTCATTAAATAGTGAATGGGCCTATTAATTTACATAAAACAAAAAACCTAAATGAATAGTTTTTACACAATAAAATTGAAAATTTTAGAAGCCAAATATTGTTTATTACAATTTAAAGAGTGATATTTTAATTAGGGTCAGAAATTGAAAAGATCCCTTTAATTGGGTTTTCATAATGAATGAAATTGAGATGTAAACATTAAAAAATTATATATCCCCAATAAATAATGGTTATAATAACTAATTATATATGTTTTGGTAATATATATATATAGAATATTAAATCAATTCTTGATTATAATATCATGATGGGCTGAGTTTTTTGGGGGGAATCGAATAAACCATAATAAAGGAGGGTGGTTCGTAAGTTCCTTTACCTCAAGTCAAGATTCACTCTTCACTTTCAAATAATGTTTGGAATAATGTTATTATACTTTTAGATACATTATTTAGAACCTAATAAAACTATTTTTTATTTATTATTAAGATATAATGTTATTTTAGATTTATTTAATACATACATTGACTCTATATTCACTGTTCCAAGGTCAATCATTTGATGGTTCCAAGGTTATACTAATTTTTGTGGAATTATGAGAGTTATTATGATACATATATATAACACAAGAATTGTGATTAAATTTTTTTCATTCTATTAATGTATTTTTCAATGGTTGTAAAGGTAAAATATTATTTAAAGACCGACGCTTCATCAAGTACAAATATTACTACCCTACGGTTAATTCAATTATGTGATTTTTTAACCATGATGGACTTACTTGGTCTTACTCTACCATATGACTATTTATCCATAATAGAATATGAAAAATAAAATTATTATTTAGATAGTTATTAACCATAAAAAATGTATTAAAAAAATTCTTCAATATGGTAGTGAAAAAATAAGTACATTGTTCATGGATATGCTGAACCGACCATGATGTGAGTACATTTTTTATAGTGATAAAGGCATTACATACATTGATACTTCAAAATTTTATATTAATATTCACTACATTAAAAAAGTACATATCAAAGGATCGTAATATTTTTTTGTATTTTGAATCATTAAACACAATAATCTAACGTGGTGAAAGATCTTCAATGTTTCCCACATAGAGATTCGTCTTTAGTACTCCCACTAAAAAAATTTATTCGTATCCCATGGAGAGGAAACATAAGAAATAATGAGATAAGATACTGACTAATGGTATAAAAAGAACATATGTAGGCATATTTATGACCATAAGATAATGAGAATGAGATCATAACATTTGAATGTCATACCTAGCATATCAAAGATTATATTCAGGATTCCCGACATAAATATTGTTATTTCATAAGACACAAATTATAATGAAATCAAGAGAATAATCCATAAAATCATAACATAGGAATAGAACATGGAATTTTGGCATACACATAAGAAAATAAAAATCATTTTCATTGTTCTGAAGGATTGAATCAAATGTAATCTTGGTGGAATGGGTTCACTCCCCAACCCATCTTAGTTGAAATTGATCACTCCCAACACCATCTTATCAGAAAATGTCCATTAGTTAACCTATTTTACTCCCTATTCGAGACATATCTATCTTGTATGATATAAATATTTACCTAATGCATTAGTGGGGGATATAGGTCCCACCCATCTCATAAATGAAATCATACATTCCTATTCTACATGAAAAGAAAAAAATAATATCATAACCCATGAAACGAAATAGGTATCACAAACATGTCCTCATTTCATTACATGTGGAAAATATATTTGATTCATATTAATTTCATAAAAAGATAACAAGTTAAAATAAGATATATATATATATATATATCAATATAACATATTTCAAATAATCGTGTTTCATAAACATATACCCAGTGAAAAGGAAATGGGTTACATAAACATCATGTTGTCAAACCATAAACCATTATGAGAAAGACTATGAATGTAACCCTTGGATTATATCACAATATTGGAATTAGTAACACAAATGTATGTAATAATAGATGGATGATAAACTTGGAAGATCATGTAAAAATAATTCGGGTGAAAATATAGATTCTTCTTTGAAAAAAACACTTTTTAAAACATAAAACCTCTTGAAATCCATTTTATTGAAAATAAAAAATGAATACAAAATAAGAAATATTGAAAACATTTTGAAAAAAATTCTACTTTAAGCCTTATAACGAAATCCTTAAAAAATTGAAAATCCACTTTGAAAATATCCTTTAAATCTTATAATGGAATATTCAAAATATTTTGAAAACCTTTTTCCTGGAAAACAAATAAAGGATTCTCGAAAACATTTATTAAAAAAAATCCTCGAAAATGTATAAAATAAGAAGAAAAAATTTAAAATCATTGTCTTTGAAAATAACCTTGAAACTAATAAAATTATCTTGAAAACAATTTGAAAACACTTTTCTTAAAAAACATAAAAAGGAAGCATGAAAATAATTAAAAAAACTTTTTAAACATAAAAAAATTAAAAAAATTCATTGAAAACCACAGTAAAAACAAACAATTTCTATGATATTAGAAAACAATTCTTAAAAAATATCGTAAACATGAAATGGAATATTCATATAGATGACGGTCAGGATGGTGGATAAATTCATACATGTCAAAATGATATTTTTTCTGTAATAAGATTAAAAATGACCTCGATCGAAAAAAATAAGAAGGTTATTTCCTTGAAAAACATTTTTTTTGAATGGTAAAACATAGATAAAAATTTATTTTATATATATTAGTATATTATGAATACATTTTTGATGAAATTTTTACAAAACATGGTTTTGAAATAATACATGTTTTCAACTAAAGAGAGAGGTAAAATTAGATTTTTTTTAAAAAAAAATTTCTTAATAATGAATTAATGTTATAAAATTAATATCAATACCATATATATTCAGTATATAATTATTTATAATAGTCAATAAAAAAATAGAAATATTAAATGATATACACGTTACATTAAGACGGTAGGTCGTAGGTATGCCTGAAAGTTGATTTCATTTTATTATCATATTGAATGAAACAAAGTAAATGGTATATATATTTATATATTGATATATTTAATAATTCAATTATAATTCTTATTTCATATATATCATATAATGTTACTAAAACCTTCTTTATCACATTCCATGTAGTTTTTGAACGAATCACATCACATTGAGGAGGTGGTAGTCCAAACGTCCATAATCTAAGATATCTTATTCCGAAAATATTTAAAGAAAGAAGTTATGAGTTATATCAAAATAAAATAAATCTATATAAATCATAAATATAATAAATATATATCTATATTTTAATATACAAATATTATTTACCTCATTATTTCTATTATTAATAGTTGTAATGGAACAACAAATGACATTGATTTTCGATGATGTAGTCTGTCATACACATTAATGATGATTTTGTATCCCTTTTGATGGAAGTGTGTGTAGGTGTCCATTGAAAACCTAAAATAAAAAAATTAATCACATTGAGGGTAAATAATTTACAATATAATCATAGAATAAAAATAATTTAGGGGTGGATAAGGAAATAAGAAAAAATCATTGTTGAAGGATGTAACCTCTTGTTTGGGTAACTTCTTTTGGTTAAAACCAAAGGGTTTCCTCAGTTAGATTTCTACCCAAAGTGATTCATTTAAGATGATTTTAGGTAATTTTTAAAGATATTTGGAATGGTTTTTTAGATAAAATTTTATTTATAAGTGTGAATTGGTGGGGGTGAGTTTTCATATATAGTGTAGGAGGTGTGGAATTCTTGTGAAAATAAAAATATAAACACTATTGAGTTGTCTCCCTAAAATCATATGCCTCAATAAATATTTCATTTCAGATAAAAAGAATTATATTTTGTAAATATTTCCCTAAAATTAATTTTTACATGTTTTTGTTATTTTTTCCTTAAGATAATGTTTAATTACTAAGTAATCTCATTTTTACCATAATCATTATAATTAATTTTAATTAGATTCTCTAATATTTTACGTAAAATAATTATTAAACAATACTATACATAATAAATTATTCTTATTCAAAGTATTTAATCAATTTTTACAAACTATTATCTAATAAGTGGCATAAATTAATTTAATATTAACATAGCATATGGGGTGAAATGAGTATTTTTAACGTGAAAAAGATAAAATGTTTCAAATGTTTTTATATCCAATTTCAATATAAAATTCATCCCAAAGACCTAAATTGTATTATTATATTTATAAATTATATATATATAATTTAACACCAATTTAAAATATAATATTAATATATTCGTAAATTAACTAAAAAGGCATTTTTCATTTAAAATTCAGTATTTTTCAATGTTCATCAAAAAAAGGAAACTACTCAGTTAAATACAAAACATTTACCAAAATTTAATTATTAAATTTCATTTTAAAAAATAATTTTTATTTAGTGAAAAAATATAGGTGTCAAAAATTATATGTAAAATATTTTCTCTAGTAAATTAGGGTAAAATTACCATTTAGAAAAAATATATATCGTTATGTGTAAAATTGGATTTATGATTGTCTATTTTTTTATTGAAAACATAAGATGAATATTAAATATTTGAATTAATATAATATATATATCATTAAAATAATTTATAAATTGTGCTTTAATTAATTTATTGAGGTGAAATGTGTTTGATTTCATAAATATTGTTTTTTAGCAAAATATTTCGTAGTTTTTGAATAGGGGTTTTATTTTCATTTATTGTTAATTGGTAAACAAATAAATCTTCTTATATACATGTGTAAATAATATTTTTACTATTTAATTATTCTTATTCATAATCACCCTTCCAAAATATGTGTGACAACTATAATAATATTTTAGAAATAGAATTAATAGTACATTTTACTTTGGTAAAACTAGGTCTTTCCTATCACACAATTTTTCAATGGAACTCAGAATTATGTATAACATAATCCAAACATAGATACACATGTACAATAAGCTAATATAATTAGTTTTTAGGACAATATCAACATGGTGTCGCATACAAATAATGAATAACTTGGCACATTAATATAACCCAAACTCTATTCAGTGTTGCGTGAAATAAAAAATATCAAAAAGATTAATTTAAATTGAAAAATGAATTATTCAAAAAACTCACAATGTTACATTTTACCCCATTAAAATTGATTTATATTTTACAATATTTCGGGGTTATAAATGGTTTAATACTATAATTTTCTTTTCATAGAACCAAAATTGTAGAAATTAATACTAAAACTTCATTTCAAAAGGAATTTTTGAAGCAAAATTGTTACCTATAGTAACTCAAAACCAGGTTATCACATAGGAGAAAATTGGTAGAAATTATAAACATGGAAATTAAAAGGAAAATATTACTATTATGTTATGATGGAGAATTATTGGTAATGTGGTTGAGTTAAAGTTAACGATCAAAAATCAATAAACCAATGAGGATTGAAAATGATCATTGATATAATAAAAAATGAGGATAATGCGACAAACTTTTAATTCAAGACACCTTTCCTAAAGTTTGATAATTTCCATGAGAATATATAATCACATTATATCATTACAATATCACCCATTTTTGTTCCTAAATCAATTTCCACTTCATCTCTTATTCCAATAAAAGAAGGTGAATTTTTAATTCTAGATTCATTAGTAGATCACAAGATCCATTAATAGGATGATAGGTCATTCCATATATCTTTTGTTATCATCTCAAAAAAAATTATGATTGGTTATCCAAATATTAATAAATCTCCAAATGGTGAGATAGTATAAAAATATATGACATGTCATTTTGACTTAAAAATTTCAATAAAAAGTTAACCTTATAACTTTAATGAGAGATGATAATTCAAAACATTAGGAAGAAGGTCACAAAATATTACAAAATAAACTTAACATTTGTCCCCTATATATATCACAAAGTATCTCATCATTTTCACATTCAAACATGTGAATGAATTCATCATTTATTCTCTTGAAATATGGTAATAAACTGAATTTATATAAATCCATAGTAAAAAAATGAAAGATTTTTTATTCCAAAGTTCATTGGATATGATCCATGAATTAAAAAATATCATAGTCTTCATAAATGATAGGACAAACAAATTCATCAAAAAAACCATTATTTGTTTTGTTGTCTTCAACACTATCCAATTTATGTTATCCATTCCAAATATCTTTTTATAGATACTAAATATCAATTTCTGAGAATTAGAAGTGTTTTAATGTTTACCTTCTAAATAATTATTTTCTATAAAATATAACTTTTTAGTTAGTACCATTCAATATATTATTTAAAATATTTAATAGAAATCACACACTAAAAAATATTTATATATTCCCAAAATGTTGAATCCAAATATATAAATACATCAATCATTACACTTTATTAATTGTAATGAAATATATCCATCCTGGTTTATAAGTATATTATTTGGTTAGGGAATTGAGTTGTGTAATTCCAATGTTCTCCATAGAAAATCCATTGAACTCCCCAAAAGTTTGTCACGCTATGTCCCTTTTCCACAAAAATAAAATCTTATCATCCATTTTAGGAGTTCAACCTGGTTATTGTTATCATATTGTTGAAATGTAGGAATATGAATATTATTTCCATGATTTTCACTCCTACATGAAATTCCATATAATCCAACATTCCACTTATTCAACACATTAAAAATCTCACAAAATATCATGTTTTTAATTATACAATGTCATATATTATTATGAATAATCGCACTATCTTTCTCTCAAGTCATCATTCACTTTGGAATCTATTGGTCACTAAATTTTCCATCATATTTCTTGTTAACTTGATTCCTTATCATTCCAACCATTGACTAAAACCAAAAGTAAAATGTGAGAAAATTTTATCTTAGAGGAAACCCACATTATCAGGAAAAATTAATTATATGATGTCTAAATAATGTCACCTTATTTAATATATTAAGACATAGGTTCAACCTAAGAAATTAATAGTCATATTCTAATAGAATCTTTCATGTTGGTTTATAAATAGTTTGTGAATTACCAAATCATATCCCCTGGAATGTCAAACTAGGTGGATAGTAAGGCCTATTATCATGAACCAGTTATAGATCAAGTCTAAATCAATATTGTTTTTTCTATGTTGTTACCCATATGTACATCTATTTCAAATCCACATCCACTTAAGTATCTAGATAAGGATGTATTTCTAGGAAGACATTTGATCTATCCTTTAACAAAATTCTAGGAATTTTCTTAAACATTGTCTCATCCTTAAAATAATCACTAGAGACACCCACAGACATATTACTAGAAATATCCCAAGGGATATCACTAATTTTTTTTCATCCATGATTACAAAGGTTGACTAAAACTTTCATTTGATACCAACTATAGAGACATAGGCTTAACAAACATGCATATTGCATAATTTAATATGAATATTCATCACGTTACAAAATTTCCTTCACGGGGACCGAAATAGTTTGGTATTATGGGAAACGTGGAACACAATATTCAAACATGGTGATAGATCTACAATTTTCCAAAATATATCATCTCATTGTGTACTCCTACTCAAAAATATTCTCCATAACCTTTTGAAATAAAAAATAATAAATGGTGACCCCATATACTTATAAAGAGTAAAAAAAGGATACATATATATAGTCATGAGAATATGTGTGTGAGAACACGATCATAACATTAGAATATCATAAACTACATACCAAAGATCATAATCAGGGGTCATATAGGAAATATTATCTGTTCATAAGACATCAATAAAAAAGGAATAAAGTGAATAATCCATAAAAGTATAAAATAGTAACAAAACATGCAATTTTGGAAGACACAAAAGTGTATTAAATTTATTTCAATAGTATTCCAGGAATATTACCATGTCTTTATTATTGGAATGGGCTCACTGCCCAACCCATCTTAGAAGTCCATTTTCACATCCAAGACCATCTTAGTAGAAAAATTCTTTTACTGGACCAAGTTCACTCCCCATTCTAGCATGGTTTATCTCCTCCAATATAAATATTTATCTAATTCATTGGAGGGAGATATAGGTCCCACCCATCGTATAATTAAATCATTCATACATGTTCCAAATGATCATAAAAAATAATATCATAACCTAAGAAATGAAATGGGTATCCATAACATGTCATCATGTCATAAACTATAGAAAAGAGACATGATTCATAATTATTTAATCATAAAAACACATGAAAATATGTTGTCACATAATATTTTAACCGGTTCAAGAGAAAATGATTTCACAAACATATAACTATTTAATGAAAAATGATTTTCATAAATATCATGGAATCAATACATAAACCATTAAAAGAAAGAATATGAATGGTACCCTTGGATAACATCCCCATAAAGTCATGAGTAAAACGAATGGATGAAAATTTTAAGGAAAATAATTATTGGATATCTTTTGGAGAAATTTCATGTTGAATATATCCGTTCTTCATTGAAAAAGATTACATTTAAAAGGTAAAACCTTGTGAAACCATTTTCATTGAAAATGTCCATGAAATACTCTAGTGTATGTTTAAAATATTTTGAAAACCATTTTCTTTGAAAACATATAAATTAATCATGATATTATTTTGAAAAAAAAATTCATGAATACTTATGATGGGATATTGAAAATGTTTTGAAAACCTATTTTTAAATTACCTTGAAAACCTATAAATGAAGATTGAAATCATTTTGAAAAACATTTTTCTTACTAAATTTATAAATGTATCATGTAAATATTTTTTAAAACCCTTTTCCTTGAAAACATTTAGAAAACATTTGTTTTCAAAAAAACATGGAAGACATATAAATGAAGCATGAAAATAGCTAGAAAATCATATTCTTTGAAAATAGAAAAAGGTACCTTAAAATCATTAAAAATACTTTTTAAATGTAATCCAATTTTTAAAACCAATTACATTGAAAACCACATTAAAACCGACAAAACTGCATAATATTAAAAATATATTGAAATAATCATCATCTAAAGATGAAAATGAGGCTTCAATAACTTGAAGGTAATGTCGGAGGATAAATTCATACATTCGGTACATTATTTTATCTATATAAAAAGATTATAAAAGTGCCTCAATTAGAAAATGACAAGAATATAAATTTTTAAAATAACATTTTGTCAAAAATATAACACATGGGTAACAAACTTCATTAATGATCCTTTGAAAATATTATAATATTTTCTATGACATTTTATGAAAAAATTGTTTTGAGTGAACATAGATTTCCAACATAAGAGATAGATAAATCCAAAAAAAATTAAAAATATTATTAATTAACATATGTAAAAAAGTGTTATAAAATGCTACCAACACATGAATAAATCTTTAATAAACAAATTAAAATAAAATTCATGAGGTTTTTTGAGATATGTATCAGAATATTTCAACAATTTAAGAATAATCGTAAATAATCCTGATAATTATGAGATTGCAGTAACAAACTCTTACCACATTGATTTATATGACTCTTAATCCCTATGACATAATTTGTTTAAAATAAGATTAAAATATCAGGAAAATATGTATATTCATGATACAACATTTAATAGGGAAGTATATACAAATTTTAAAATAATGTGGGTGCATAAGACAACATGTGTTTCAAAAATGGGAAATTGAGAAAAAAATTCTTTACCAATTTGGTAAATTTTTAACCACAAACCCCAAGAAAAAAAGATAACATAATAGATATTTAAATACCCTTATATTTATGTATAAAATTCATATTATACATCCATGGTATGTTTATAAACCACAAAAAAAATTGAGTGGTGAATAAGACATAAATCTCGCATAAATAAATGTGTGCCTAGAAATTCCCTTACTACTTGAGTAAAATTAAAATGATGAGATCTGTGAAATAATAAAATCAATTGAAACTCTGTATATAATTAAATAAATTAGATTCATGTTTAAAATTTTCATATGATAGTATATACTCCACACAACAAGAATATGTGGTGAATATTTCATATATCTCATGGAAATAAAAGTGAGGCGAGAAAACCCTTACCTTATGTATTGATTTTCTTCTTACACGTTAAAAAATGTTGTATAATAAATATAATTTAATTATAAATTGATAAACAAACATATTATTATATATCATATCATATTTCATTTTATTGTCATTAAATATTTCCAATTTATTAGTAATTTCATGTTACAGTTTTATTTTCGGTTATAACAGCACTGTTTGTTTGTATATGATTTTACTTATTATTCTTTATCCTCTTACATATATCATGAATTAATAATATCAATAATTTAAAACATTATTTATATATAATAAATATTACTTATATAACTATTTATAATAAACAATAAAATAAAAAAATATTCAATGAAATACACAATTCATGATGATGGGAGTCCATACGTATGAATGAACATTGTTCACATTTTCTTATCATATTGTAAGAATGAATGAAAATGACATATATGTATATCTAAATTTATTATAATTGTTGAATAAATTTTATGTCATATGTATCATATATTTTTTTCTGGACCCATCCTTAACACAATACATGTAAGGAGTGAACACATTTCATCACTTTCAAGAGGTGTTAGTCCACACGTCCATAAACGATGTTATCATATTCCTTAAAAATGGAAATCCTTAAGGTATTTTTTTATCACAATTATTTAATAATAAAAACAACATAAATATAATATATATAATATATAAATATTAATAACATCATAATTCCCAACATTGAATGATTCTAATAGAAGAATGAATGTCATCGGTTTGGGAGGCGGTAGTCCTCTGTATACACGAACGATGATTGCATGTCACATTTGATGGAATTTTATGGAGGTGTAGGTTAAGTCCCTTAAATAAAAATATATTTGTTTATTTATGATACTTATTATATTTTATAATCATGTAATAATGATAATTTAGGCATTGGAGAAAGAAATAAAACAAATGTTCTTATTGAAGGATTTTACCTCTTCTCTGGGTAACTCTTTTGGGTTTTCCCTAAAGGTATTACTTGGTTGGATTTCACCCCAATAAGAGGACACTATGCTTATTTTAGGTAATTTTTGAGGATATTTGGATAGGTGTTTGGTGATATAATGGATTTAGAAGTGTTAATAAGTGAGGTGGTGAATTCCCTTTTATTGCAGAGGATGTATGACATTTTTGTAAATATAAAGTGGTAAATAATATTGAGAGGTCTCGCTTAAATCATGTTCCTCAAAAATGATTAATTTTATAAATAGTGTATTATATTTTATATTTATACTTGTATAATGGAATTTTGACATGTATCTTATTTATTTTTGTCCTTAAGACAATGTTAAACCACTAAGTAAAATCGTTTTTACCTTAATTATTGTATTTAATTTTAATTACATTCCCAGTAATTTTTGGTCAAAATATTATTTAACATTTCAATAAATTATAAATTATTATTATACATATGGAATTCATTTTTTCCAATTTCTAATCACATTTGTGTCAAAAATCAATTTAAAACTAATCACACAGATTTGGTGAAACCTGCCGTTTTTAAACTGAAAAAGGTTCAAAACATTAAAATGTTTTTATATCCAATTTCAGTTTAAAATTCAGTCCAATGACATAAATTTTATTAATAGATGTATAACTGATCTAAATATACTCTAAAAACAATTAGATAAATATAATTTATCTATATAAATAAATTATTAGAATGTGTAGTTCTTAATTTAAATTTAGCATTTTGACTATTCATCAAAAAAACCTTTCATACAATTACAAAAAAATTATTCAAATTAAATTTTTATATTATTATTTAAAATAATATTATTATTATTTAAAATAATTTTTTTAAAAATGTGTTGAAAATTATATTAAAAATAGTTATTACATTAAAAGGTGATTGAATTACCTTCTAGAAAAATATTATTGCTTTATGTGTACAATTGGACTTATTCTTATATATTTTCTATAAAACTCATAAAATGAATATTAAATAGTTGAATGAATAAAATATATATATATATTTATTTATTTAAATTAATTTTTGAAAATAAAAATTAATTTATTTATTGAGGTAAAACAGGTTTGATTGAATAAATATATTCTTTTATCAAAATATTTTGTATACATTCAAAAGGTTTTTTTTTCATTTATAGTAATGTATTCTATATATATATCTTTTTATAAACATGTGTAAACCATATTTTCATAATTTAATTAATATAATTCACAACCACCCTTCCAACGACTTAGTGAAAACTATAATAATATTATAATATTATTATTAATTCAAAAAATGTAGTTTGGTAAAATTAGGCCTTACATGACACACATGTTATCGAAGGAACTCAAAATTGTTTATACCACAAGAAAAACATAGTTCTTTTTATACTAGTAGATAATCTAAGTGAGGTATGTAGCGAAATATTAACTTGGTTTTTTGTACAAAGAAAGGTTAACAGGGTGATTTCATATAATACATTCTTAATTCCATGTTCTAGGAAATCCAATATGTCAAAAATATAAAAATAAATAGATAAATAATAATTCATAAAAACATGGGGGATTAATTTTTTCATTTTATAATGGAATGATAAGTTGGTGGATATTGGAAATTAATTTAATGCAAAAAAATCTAATATATTTATTATATTGTAGTTATTATTTCATAATGGATTTAAGAGATGTTGTCGTGGTTTAAGAGGAAAAGTGTTAAAAGATATAAGTGGATAACATAACCTCTTTGGATTTATTTTCAAAAAAAACCCTTAAAGAACCATAGAATGGTATTTTGGTGATACCAGTATAGCTAAGACATGGGGGATAGTATTGGTAAGTTAATTAGTTAAGATTTTTCCATGCTCCATTTTGTAAATGTTTAAAATGGAAAGGGTAGTGAGGGATAGTATTTTTAAGGGGAAGAGGAGTGTTTTTTAAGATAATATTCAATACTTTATTATGTTGGATCATTATTAACAATAGTAATAATTCAAATGAAGAAATATAGTAATTTATTCATGTACTTATAGATAATGGTTTCCTATATCATCCACAACTAAATTATTCATGTATTTAACTCATAATGTTAAATACTGTATTTTTCGTATATCACTATTCACTAATAATTCAATGGGTTTTTTTAAAAAAAACCAAAAAATTCAAATTAACAATATTTTTATGTGTATATTTAAAAAATGAAATCAATTTTATTGAAAAAAAATTAAAATTTCAAAAAACTAATTTTAAAATAATATAAATATTTATTTGAAAAATGAAATTAATTTTAATAGTATGATCAAATTTTTATACATTTGGAAATTTTCTTATAGATTCATAAAAGTATATTATCCTTATAATGAAGGTTGTAATTATCTTATTAAATCAAATTCTGAAAATAAAATTTCTATTAATTTTTTATAGTTATCATATAAATGTAAATAAAACATATGTGTTTTAAAAAAATCCAGACATGTATTTTATTATTTATAAAACATTTATTTATTTGTATCATGATAAAAATTTTCTATATTTTAATAGTGTAATTTAAATTAATGTTATTTTTAAAATTCTTTATTTAAATAATTGTTCTAATTATTAGTTTATTATTTATAATGGCCTGATGACTATTCCAACAGTCAGATCACTGTTACAAAAGTTAGATTGGTAGTAGTCATATGGGTTCCCTACCTTTTATAAATACCATATATTTCATTATTTATTAATTCACATCTATTTTATCTTAAGGTTATATATATTTTAATTTTCAAAATACATATTTCATTATAAATATTGTTTATATTTATATAGTGACGTTAGTGAGTGAGATCAATCTAAGGGATCTAGCATTTCAAAATTTCCACATTATTGTTATTTATTTGGAATATTTTAACTTTGATTAGTTTATTTAGTATATTTATACTCTAAAAGAAATTTCAAAGTTAAAATTACAAAAATAAATTGGGTTATATCATGTGGTTCATGTGATCTATATAACACTACATTACAAAATATATAAAGCATGTAAATTCAAAAGGTAAATTCCATTGATAAAATTCTTGGTCATTACATTATTCTCCACTTAATAATTTTTAATCTTGAAATTTCACTTCTTGTAATTTGATTAAATTAAATGAGTGTTACTTTTGTACTCCCCTTTATATGGTTCCCATTTACCCATGTCGTACTTATGGTTCTCCAATATTAATTTGATTGGATGAGTAGTTTTGTTTCACAAAACATTATATATGTGGTCTAAGATCTTCATTGGTTGATCCTTATAATAGATATCATGATCTAAATATACTCCCTTGGGATTCAATATATGTCAGATATCTACTATGTACTTTCTCAAGAGGGATACATGGAATATGTCATATACATGAGACATGGTTAGTGGGAGTCCTAATTTATTGGCCACAGATCTGATGTGATCATAAATCTCATGGCTTGATGCATCTAGGACTTATAATTTCTTTATTCCAAAATTTTATGACTCTCTTAAATGGATACATGGAGAGGAATAATTTATCTCTAACCATAAACACCTTGTATATTTGATGTTTATTAGTATAGCTAATTTTTTGAATTTGAGCTATCCAGATGTGTTTTTGAATGGTCTTGACCATTTCTATAATTTCATTGACCATTTAAGGTCCTAGAAGATTGTATTCACTCACTTCATTCCAATACACAGGTGTCTTACATATCTTCCCATTAAGGTATGCATATAGATCTATTTGTTTGATTGATTGGAAGTTATTATTATTTGATAAATCATCGAGAAGAATACATCAATCCCATTCTCATTTTAATTCAATTTAGTATGCTCTCAACTTTTCCATTAGTGTCTGGATTATCCTCATATGTTGAAAATCATTATTAGGGTGATATGTCATACTAAAGTTCCACTCAGTGTTTAAATCATGTTTAAGACTTTACCAAAACAAAAGGTAATTATTGGATCTTCATCAAATACAATTGGTAATGGTGTTCCATGAAACCTCACTACTTTTCTAATATATATACTTTAATGTTGATCTTTTAAGTTGTCCTCCTGAATAAAATTCTTTTTTCATGTATTTATCTCTATCCCCCAAAGATGACTCAGAATAAAAAATCTACATATCATCCTTAAGGATTCAATAGAAAATATTTCCATATATTTCAAAGTCTCAAATCAAAATTACTCTTCATGGAATTAGCTTTAATCCATTCAAAATTTAGTTAACCTTGCATTTAGTGTTTATTAAAAATCAATAGGTGTATCATGTAGGACTTCTAAAGTTTTTATCACAATCCCCAATTGAATCATATTACTTTTAATTCGGTACAAGTAACTCCCACTCCATTTTAATATGAAGAGTATGGGGAAAATATTATTTGAAAAATAGTTTATTTAATCTCTCTGATTACATGGATTTGATTTCCTCTAAGGCCTCTGTGTTCATGATTTGTATCTACCACTGATTTAATTGCCTCTCAAATAAATATAAATCAAATATAATTTTCTCTTATTCAGAGAAAAAAAGGATTTAGAAAATATTCTCAATGGATTTAATCAATATTACCTGATGAGGGGATCATAATATCTACTAAAAGTGGGAGGATATTTTCGTATAAAGGACTCCAGCATAACATTCACTTTCTTCGGATTCGGGGGGAGTTCCACAAAATTCATCTTATTATTTATAATTTTAGTCAATTGAGTCATTACTACAATGATGTTATTAATATATTATCCAATTTGGTTAGGAATATCTTTAATGAAATAGTCTCATTTCCCATCATATTAGTTGTTTTCATGATTCCTCTAATTTCACACTATTAACTAAAATAAGGGAAAATTAGGGATCTATATGTTCAAATTAATTAGAATATAAATGGACATTATGAAATTAAAAACAGTAACTCAAAAATGGTATGTTTATCCAAAACTATGAGTCTCTATCCATTATAATTATCATATTATAGTTTCTGATATAAAAATATATTAGTTTACTTCATAAGGGTTTGTAAATTGTTTTTAAATTTACCAAAGAATATCCCCAAAGAATAGCAAATGCAGTGTCAAACAAGTCCCCTTTATCACGATCCATGTATACGTTGAGTTAATACTCAACAATTCCTTCGAGTTTATTACTCCTCAGTACATATGTGCTAGATCTATATCCACTTTTAATATCTATACAAGGATTTCATTACTAAGAAACCACCCTCTCTAAGCATTACTAAAATTTCAGGGTGTTTCACAATACTCAAACTTATCCACATGGTTTTTAATAATAAAATATTTTCATAATACCAAAAAATACCTATATCTTTCACAAATTCCGAGAATAGAGGCCCAATCCTCATACATATATTCTTTCCTGATTTTTAACATTAATATTTAATAAACAAAACACAACAATCAAAATTGCTAATGTAATTGTGAGACTAGGTTTATGGAACATCAAAATGAAATAAATATACATTCATTATTCTAAAGTCTCAAATTTTCTCCATGGTCCATTTGAGATTCTAAAACCTCATAGGGTATCCTAGTTAATACATAATCAAAATTTCAGATATATAAACCATAATAAGGGAATACCATGATAATGAAGCATAAAATATGAGTCGAATGGAATTACATGATATCATAAAAGACAAAGATCATCAATAATAATATATAATAATGACATGATTCAGATGTTATCATAATATCATTGGATCATAGTAATATAGTATCATCTATATACATGGCATAAGATAAGTCATAGATTATTATTAGGATAACATAACCTATTAGAAAAATTTCAATAGTGGATTAAGTTTACCCCCTAATCCAATCCATGTCATCTCATGAGAAATAAATATTAACCAATGTATTAGAGTGATATCAGGGGACACCCAACATAAAATTCACATGGATATGTGTTCTATATAAGGAAATCAAACATAAAGCATAATCATTATATTAAAAACCCATTGAAAATGAAATATTTCACAGAATCCTGTCATATAGCATAACAAAATGACATATTAGAATGGTTTCCATGAAACAATGGAACAAATAATTATTCTATGTTAATAGATGTTAAATAATCATAGTCTAATAAAAATGAATTTGAAGTGAATATTATACATGAAATGGAGTGGAGAAGTATCTTTTTAATGGAACAAGTTATTGTATGTTTTGGTGTAGTTTCCAAGATTTCCAATATTGATGATAAAGAGAATGTATCTCAAATGAATGAATGATGAAGAAAATACTCAAGTCTTATTATTTAAAGGAAGTTATTTTGATAAATTTGAGTTTATACATGTTATGAATATTGAACCTATTTAATTTCCAAACACATGGAAACTGAATTTGATATAGTGAACATTGAATGAAAAAATTTGAAGAAAGGTGTGAAAATATTTATTTACATAAGGATTTGAAGAATCATCTAAAAAAAGTAAGTGTATAAGGGAATTAATAGAGGCCATTAAAAATATAAATATATATTTTTCATTAATAATTTGAAAAATTATTTTGAGTTGGCTGAAAATGGTATACTTAGTATTTACATATAATATATATATATATTCTATAATTGTTAAAAAAATATGGTCAACCATAAGATCCCAAGGTATCAGTTCAATCCAACACATGTGGGAGGATTCATCTACCACATGGGAGATATATCCCACAATATCTCATATGTAGATAAGAGAGTGGACCAACACATAGTACCCACTTGATGTGTACAGGTGATCATGCTCTAAATGTGGGATGGTGGGATATCGTGGGGAGGTGCAGCATGTGAAGCCTATGTGTTCATACTATGTCTCGGTGTATAACCTAGTTCTGTATTGAGATGTTAGTAGAAATTTTTTTATTATATAATGTGGTTGAATTGAAGACATACATTATGTGTGAGAGGATAAAAGTCTTAAAATTTTCCTCCCCTTAAATGATATGGACATAACAAAATCCATCTCAACAATCTTATATGAGTCATTTGATCATCCAAATCACCAAATTCAACCTCCCAACACTTGATTGTGTTTCTATTCATAAAATTTAGGGGATGAATTTATAATGTTTAATCATAGGCTTTCATTATCATTTTTAGGATGATATACTAATGTGATGAGGGATCAAACTCCCAATCATGAAATCTACATCATTAAAGCATGTGATAACTTTATGAACATTTATTGGAAAAATTTAAATGAATTTATAAATATAAATTTGAGAATCTAAATTCATGGATGAGTCGATCTTATAAAATAGGATCACATAATAATCATCAGGTGAACATGAGCTACATAGAAGAAAGGCTTTATCATGATCATGTCACCTTTATCAACGTCGCATGAAGAAACCCAAAATTGACGAGTATATGAACATAAATAACAAAGGTAATTCAAAATAAGTTATTAAAATGAATTAATTCTAATATAATCGATGCACCATTATACACATAGATGTGGTCGGGTTCATATCCTATGAAAGGTGAGTAACTAATATCTATAATGGTTCTAAAGTTTGAGAAAGGCCCTTATTTTCTATTGAAAATAGAAAATCATGAAACCTTTTTCCTAAATTGTTGTGTGTTCCATGAGCCAAATGAAATCATAAATATTATAATACCATGTACCAATTTTCATGTAGAATAATGAATTTACACCCTTTTCCATGAAGAATCATTTTTGTGGGAATCTTGGTTTCAAATTGGAGAGTTCGACAAAGATCCATTAAGTTTGTGAATAATACTTCTGCATAATCATATATTCATATAACACTCAATTGTAACATTAATAAGAAACATATATACAAAACTTCAATTTTTATAAATGAAACTTGTATTATAACATGTTTTGTGTGAATGACTTCATCCTTATGCAATGGAAGTTGAAATTGCATGATAATCACATATAAAAAAATATGATATTTCATCTCATGATATAATTACAATAAATTGTGCAATGGATACAATTAATTCGTATATGAAATAAGTGTTTTCATATGAATAAGTGGTTTAGAAAACAAATTTATTTTCCTATACTCAAACCATTTGAGTAAAACCAAATTTGAGAAAATGAATGATCTCCCAAAGAAGTAGTGATGAAGAAGATGAAACACATGATAAAATATTAATAATTTATATTTTTTAAAAATATTATTCATAACCAATGAATCATTATTTATGCCTGAAGTTATTTTAAATAACATAATTTTATAATTAAATGGAAATAATATTGGAGAAAAAATAAAGTTACAATATTTTATATTATATCTAGGAAGTCTGAGACTTTAGTCGAAATCAATATTAATATCATTGGGACTGATGAAGACAAATATTTTCGACCAAATATCAATGGATTATTATCTAGGATAGAATAATTGTAAGAATAAATATAGTTGAATACAAGAAGAGAATAAATTTTTCGGTGTATTTATTTTTAATGGAAGAAAAATAAATATAATCATAGAGAAGAAAAATATGTGAATATCATTTTAAGTAAGAAGAATAATAATTAAAAGAAGATAGAGAATATTTCATTATGATACTATGAAGAAGAATAAGAATATTTACATTCCAACTATTGTGGAGGAATGTTGTAAATTAAAGGGAAGAAAATAACCAAAGAAGAACCACGAGATCCATAAAAAGGCTCATTAGTTTGAAGAAATTATTTCTGTTATAAATAACCATAAAAGGTGATTATTTTAATCAAGGTTTCTATAAAGAACCAACAAGGAGTGAAAAGTGTGAGAGGATGAAAAGAACTGTCAATTTACTACAGTGCAACACAACGTAAGGGACTTCCTCTTCTTTTTGTAAGCACATTAAAGGATTTGTTATATTATTTATGTGGTGTTGTATTATTTCCAAAACATTACATACACTACTAATATTATTGAGTAATGAATATTGTAAAATATAATGTTCTGTAGTTACCTAATTTCATATACATTAATTCTGTAATGAAAAGATAATCATGGTCCTAACATGTCTAATAGGTAAGAGATATAAAATTTAAAATTAGTAAAAATGTTCCCAAAAAAGATTCAAGAACCCTATTAGTATTTCATATATCTTAATTTTTTCCTCTCAATTGGTATCGTATCCATACTCACCTCTATTATATTATCTACATGGTAGGTATTCTCTTTTGAATATTTGATTATATTTCAAGTATTAATATTGAAGTGTGGTTTTGGTTAGTATTAATTTTTCTATAAGCATTAGTTTTTATCAACCAATACCTTAATGAATCATTCAAATAAATAAAAAATAATGCTACAGAATAAAAACCTCTTTCATAAAGAATATTATTTATCATATTCCCCATGTCTTGATAATAATAATGATATATCATGCATTCAAAGTGAACAGAATGTGGATTATGATTCCACAAAGGATTTGGAAAATCTCTCTACCTCAATTGAATCATGATATTCAACTGATCAAGTGGTATGCGTAATTTTTTTATACTCTATAAAATGTTATCCAGGAACAAGTGGGAGTGATAAGATGTCTGATGATTTTACAATTGGTTCATTAAAGGATCTGATTCATGGTTTACCTAAGTAACATGTCTGTTTTATCTATGGGATATTTTAAAGAATGTATAAAGAGTACACTCATCTTGTGGAAAAGATATAAGTAATGGAGAATGATTCAAAACAAAAACTTTTAGAATTTATAAGGACCTCCAAGCAACTTGGCTCCTCTGGAATAGAAAGGGTGGATCATGAAATAAGTTACTCATATTTTGAAAAAAAATTGGTATAATAAATTTAAAGAAAAAAAGAAATATCTAAGAAGAATCTAAGAAAATATTAACACATTTGGAAAAAAGTTTAAATTTAGCATTCATATCCAGGTGTTTCAATTTTAAATAAAATTAAAGATGATCAATGAACTTGAAAATTTATTAAAAAATTATGATGCATGAACAGGAAGTTCAGAGAATGAATAAGGTTCATTTTTAGAATATGGTAATGATGGAAGACAAAAAAGATTCATCAATAAGAAATATCTAGATCAAGAAGTTCAGTTGGAAAATATCAAGAAGAAACAAATTGAGACATCACAAAAGAATGAGACAATTTCTATGTCAACTCATTGATCTCTAGAGGATTATAAAGATGAAATACAACTAAAATGTGGATAAAATATCCTGAATTTGTTCAAGGATCTATATCGAAAATCTTTGAATAAAGAGGAACCATTCAATCCAACCTTTATTAAAATTCCTAAATATGTTACCATTAATAGTTCAGGTTTCAAAACAAAATTTGTATAACAATTAAGAAATAATATTTATGATTATCCTACCAACATATCCAAGGTGGACAAGAAAAAGAGTGTCTTATATGGTTCCCTAATAATATCACAACAAGTTGTGAATAAACTCCCAAAAATCATACATAATAAATAATAAGATCATGGTTTATCAGTAAATGTTAGTGTTACATTAGTCTCAAGATTTATGAATTATATTTTTGGTTCCATCCTTGAAATTTAAAATCACAAAGGTCGACCATGTAAAGGGGGATAATGTAGTAAATGGAGATGTAAAATCCACAGGTTAATAAAAATCTCTATACCTCAAACAAATTTGGAAACTAAAAAATATATATCATGCATGCAATGAATGTGGATAAAATATTGGTATATTGTTATATTGATATGTATCTAATGACGCTAAGAAAATTGTAATGCATAAGTTAGTTGAAAAATAAGAATAAACCATGAGAATTAACTAGTATAATTTTTTAATAAAAAAATATTTTAAGATTATTTCATTTATGAAAAGTTAGAAAAACATGGATTATAAATCCAGTAATTTGAATAAAAGTGAAGTATCCAAAATTACATATAAAATGATTATAAATCAGAATAATCCAATAAGAAAATACAAAAAAATCCAATATTCCTAAGGAATTATAATTATTTTTATAAAATATTATGAAATAATGAGTAAAATAGAATATTCATAAGAAAAGTCTGGTGAAAAAGTAAAATAATACATTCTTCACATTAAATATGTTATGTTCCTGAGTTTCTCCATGTATATATACACTAATACGGATTTTTAGATAATAATTCTAGTATAAGAGGAATTATTTAAGCATATTAATGATGAACTTGGTGACATAGGTGTTTCAAAATTTCATGATTAAGAAAATTTCACACATAATTAAAATGAAGAGATGCTAAGATCCATGATATAATAATTCTAATTAACAATTATATGTGAAAGTCTGAAGAATGGAGGAAATGGGGAAACCCAGTTGAAAAAAACTATCACAGCCTTTTTATTCACATTAACTAGAATGAAATTTCCACATTATTCAATTAAACGTTATTTATTGTATTTTTACTGATAATGTACTCAATTTAAGGACACATAAGTTCTATGGGAGGGAACTTGTGAAACTATGAGTGCGGTCAATTTATGATTGAAAGGGGAATAATTCATCATGCATGTATGATTTCTCCCTAGGTAGTGAACTAATAAAATATATTATTATATTTTATGAATTTAAATAGTGTGATGACATATATTATATTGAATGGATGAAGATTATATCATTTTTTGATGACCATATACATGGTACATGGAAGAACATGTATTGTATTAGATCATACTTGGTGAAGTTGTGGAAAATTTCAAATCTGAAGAGACACAAGTAAAATATTCATTTTGGTGTATTCTATATATTGGAACATATTAAATTCCATTATTGAATATATTCAACATTATAAATATATTTATGTTTGATTCCATTAAGGGGAGACAAATAAATAAATTTGAAAAGATTCTTGAAAATGTTGTATCATAAAAATAATTCAATTCTAGATATTTATTAAATATCATGTTCTTTAAAATGGTATATTTTTCTAAATTTTTCATCTATGGTTAACAAAAACCAAAAAAATAACACAACGTTGGTGTAATTGAATTAATCAATGGCACTAAAAGTGGAAGTATGAAAGTGGCCAAGGCATCTTATATAGCATGTTTCACTTGAATGTTTTTAATTTATATTTTTAAGTGAGGTCAAAAGCATTAGTTTGAATATTTTTGAAATAAATTCATATCCCATTTTGTATCCTCATCCAATAATAAAAAGGGAAAACACTTGAATACATGTATATGAGTTCTCATTTTACATGGTATCATGATTAGTTGGTAAATGATAACTTTTCTATAAAATTAAAATCATGTCACTTTCTACACCGAGACTGGATCACATAGGCTTAGTGTCAAATAATTGATGGAACATCAATTATGTAGGGAATGAAGCCATTTTCCCCTGAAATATGTAATTTTTTTTCAAAAATGTGTACGGAAAGTGTTGTATAAGTTTCTAAAAGTGAAGGGGATATATTCACATATTTGAATACGCATATCAAAATATCTTTGATGGTATTTACAAAAAATTATAATGTGGGGATTGAATATACCACATTATGTATGAGTTATATTTGTTGTAGATGGTTGTTATTGAAATTTATTGTTGATAAATTTAATGGAATAATTTCATTAATTTTAATATGTTGAATAAGTTATAATGAAATTTTTTTTTGGAAGGTATATTGAAGTATCTATGATATCCACCCTTAATAACTAAGTTAATATACCATGGTTGAATGGATGGAGAAGAAATTACTTATGTCTTATTTTCTCAAGAAGTTATTATTAAGACATTGATTTTATAAAGTTTATTATTGTTTAACCACTCAAAATTCAAAATACATAGGAAAATATAATTTAAACAAGTACACATGTTTTTAAACATATTCAAAAATATGTTGAAAATATTAATTCTCTTGAGGATAGGAATATTTACAAGAAAAAAAAATAATACGAAAGAATTAAAAATTAATTGAAGGAAAATAAATTAAAAAATATTTTTTCATTAAGAATTTGATTAATAATTTTGAGTTGGTTAGTAATTTTATACAAGATATTTTCTAACAATTTATATATATTTTTTCCTTATACAAAAAATATGGCCAAACACATGAACTAAAGAGATCGACTCAACCCCATACATGTGGAAGGAGTTATTTAACACATGGGAGAGACATCCCACAAGAGCCCATATAGTGGAAGTAGAGTGGGATGCCACATATCACTCATAGGATGCATGAAGGTGAAAATACATGGAATGTGGTCCAATGAGCCAATGTGGGGAGGTGTGGTATGTGAAGTCCATGTGTGCATATTTTATTCTGGAGTTGACCCTAATGTCAGATCATGTGGTTAGAATCATGAATTTTATTATACAAAGTGTCTCAACTGAATAAATGTTTGATGTGTAATATAATATGAGGGGGTTACTTTTCCACCACTATAATATACTGACATAAAAGCTGTACGATCTTCTCATCCAATACATATGATCATCGCATTCACTATCTCCAAACTCCGTATAATCAAGAATTTTTATATTCATTATAATTCATGGAAAATCCTCTATCATAAAACCAAGGATTTCGTAGTCATTCTATGTTTGAGATATTGGGGTGATGATGCCATTAATCCCCATGCATAAAATCTAAATCTTTCATGCTTCTTATAACTCTATGAAAATAATTTATTCGAATAAAAAGAAAGTCAAAATTGATTGTTAGCATATACATCTTCATGTAAGATCTTCATCTTTTAAAATAAGATCATGAAATCATCATCATGTACACTTGAGTATTAGGATGAAAGGAAATATCATTAATACACCTCATTTATCGACAACTAATGAGAACTTGTGTGTAAAAATGTATGAGTATTTAGATTTTAGGCCATTCAAAAGTGTTGGTAAAAAAAGATTTATTTGGAGGATACTCAATACGGCATGATAATCAGAGATAAGTTGATGATCCCTCCTTTAAATGAACAATACCAGTGTCAGAAACTATTACTGCAATTTTATAAAGGCTCCCATTTTACCTAGAAAATAGAGCTTCATTAAACTATGCTTTGTAATGATTATTGACTTCCGTGAGTGAATTTTCTTAAAAAATATAGGAGTATTGAACACCCATTTGTGTGACTAAGAATATCTACTCACCCATTTTCCCATAGAATACATCCCATGAGAATATAGTTTTCATGAAGAAGAGTCATGAAATACTCTGTTGAATATTTTAGTAAAATTTACATTTTCTCATCTATCAATAGAAAACACAAGTGTAAAATTAATAATATATATATATATATATACTTATTTAGTGTGTATACATGAATAGAATGTTATATAATATTCCACAAAAATGGATTATGGACTGTGCGAAGGAAAGAGAAACCACATGCTAATCACTTGCATGAATAATCTTAAATATCAATGTGAAATATACTATGAATAAATTGTAGGAGATATACAATTCATTCATACATGAAATATATGGATTCAAATTCATAAGAGTTCCATAAAACAAATTAAGTTTGATATACTTGAACCATTTTAATAAAATCAAATCTAAGAATAAAGAAGATATTTTAAAGAGGTAGTGAAGAAGAAGATATTGGAAGGATATGAAATAACGATAAGAAGTAATTTTTATTATAAGGATTATTCATAACACAGGTAACATTTTTTAGGCATGAAGAAATTTTAAATAAACTATGTAGGTAATTTAATAAAAAATAATAGTGGAAAACAGATAAAATTACAATTCATGATTTTATACCAAGGATGTATAAGATATTACTCCAGAGTAATATTGATGTCATTCAAACTGAAAAAGAGTAAGATTTTTTCCCAGTTATAAATTTATTATTATTAATGCCAGATTTATTGGACTAAGAGAGATAGAATAAGATAAAAATAGAACAAAATATTTTGAATATCATTTTTCAGTAGTATAAAATAAGTATAAGAGTAAAGAAAGAAATATCGGTGGATGTATATTTACATATAAAGAAGAATAAGATGATATGGAAGATTTTAATTTTCAATAGGGAATGAGATGAATAGTTACTTTCCCTCTATTTTTCATGTAACAAGTAGAGGGAAGAGAAGAAAAAAGCAGCATTATGATACCCATCAATACTTTCATCATGTTGAAGAATTTTTTAGTGTAAAAAAGATACTTTAAAATGAGAATAATAACTTTTTGGGTATTACAAAGAACTAGTGGGGAGCTATAACTGTTTTAGGAGAACAAGAACTATCAATTGACTATATTACAACCCAAGTGAATGGATATTCCCTACATGTGTAACCATGTTAAAGGATTTTATAGTGGTTGTGTGGTACTGAATTGTTTCCAAATTATTCCATTGTAACGCCCCAAACCTAGTTATGTTGTGTCAGTGCATTATTATGTATCATTGGAATGATCACAATTGGTCAAATCCCGAAATAAAGATTAGTTTAGTAACCTCAGAAGTATTAGATACATTCATAATGTTTAAATTACATCATAAAATGGAAAACTACAACAACATTGTTTCCATGGACAACACTGAGATCCCATAGACTATCACTCAGGTCATTCATAATATACTTCTTCGCATACTAGGAAAAATAAAACATATAAAGGAGTGAGCTCAAATTCTCCGTAAGGTTAATAATATAGCGGAAACTTTCATAAGTAATCATAAACATTTAAAGAAATGTATAAAACAAAAACAAACTCCTTTTCAACATAAATATCATTATTATATGGAAAATTAAATCTAAATAATGTCATTTTCTTAATCACATGGATATTCTTCTAGTTGAATAATGTCATTAAATGTCAATAGCCACTTTCATAAAGATGAAATACACAATTACAGACATTCATACCACATAGGCATGGATTTGTGCCAAGAATAAAAATAATATTTTCTCAGGACCTTTTTCCAAGACACTAGTTTGTCTCATGAAACATACTAATGCATCAAGGGGCTATAGCAAGCTCCACCCTTCAATTACAAATTCCAATTCATTCCTCATGTGGAAAGGTTTAAACATAACATAAGCATTAGTATTAAAACTAGAATATGAAATGTCAATACTTTATCCATAATCCATGAATGGTGTGAAAATAACACATCCACCATCAAAAATATCACAAAACCTTCGATACAATATAGAAGTTTTCATTCATAATAAATCAACAATAAATAACCATAAAATCGATCACAAGATGTTGACATAGATGAAATCAAAACCATTTTTAGAGAAATATATCGTTATATTATAAAATCATTGATGAAAAAAATTGAAATTATTTTTATAAGCTTGTAGGGATGATTTGATGATGTTATAATGGCGGAAAATAGCCGCACCTTCCGTATAAGTCAAAAAAACATTCTTACCATAAATTTGTCGAAAAAGTAAAAAGTACCTTGTTTGGAAAATGATGGAAAGATTCCTTTAAAAACATATAAGGTGAAATAATGTTATAAATGACATTAACCCATTGTCTAGTAAATATTAAAAATGTTTTGAAATATATTTTTATTAAGCATGGATGTGGATTATAAAGAGGTCACAGTAGATAATTACGTATAAACAACCTCGGATAATGAAGAGATTGTGAAATTAAACCATACCTTGTAATTTTCCATGGTTGAGGGTAGGTTAATCTCATTTATAATAGTTAAATAATTGTTATTAAATTATACAAGAATCATATACATTAATATGATATCATATATGATCTTTTAATATTTCATTGTTAATAAACTTTTCGTATTATTGTCATTTTGGGTGTTAACTTATTTGTTTTCATATATATTATTAGTTACATAAGTAATGTTTGTAATGAATATGATTAATCCTATTCATATTCAGAATTATATTAATTATTTAATAATTATTTTTAATAATCTAATGAAAATTAGTGTTGAATGGATACGATGGGGAATGAATCCCATCGCATTCGTGGAGACGGTAGTCTGTAAGTACGCATGACCGACAATATCATTCTTTTGATATTACAATAATATGTACATTGGTGTTATATCATATATAATGAATCATTACCATGGAATATTTATTATTAACATCAACTACACATCATTATTATACACATCCCAATAATATTATATGGAATAACAATTACCCACGATGTGGAGACGGTAAGCCGTACGTACGCACATATGGTGACATGTCATTCAAAAGATGGATAGAATAATTAATATGGATGTACCATATTTATAATAATATCACAGTATATAGAAGATACTAGAGTTATTATTTTATAATCGAAACAAAAAAAAGATGAAGTGGAAGAATAAAGGAACCTAAAAGGGGTGATGAAATATTTACCACTTCTTTGGGTTCTTCCTTTTGATTTGATCAAAAGGAATCCATAGGTTGGATTTTTGACTAAATTAAGGACTCTAGGATGAAGGGAGAATATTTTAGAGGGTATTTTTGTATTAGTTCACCAAGCCAAATGTCTTTGATGGTGTGAATTAGAGAGAAGGCGGAGTACCCTTTTATAAGAGGGGTGAGGGGAAACTTAGGAAAAGCTAGAAATAGTATTTTATAATAAATTAATTTTAGGTTTATAATGGCTCAAAAATTAATTATTAAAATTATAAGGTGGGTATGGGGCGAAAACCTCTCAACCAATAGGTTTTAGATAGGTTTGGGTCACTATATTAAACTTATCTTTTAGATTTAACTCTTAATTAAATAGTTTGACATTTACCATGTCTCTTTGTATTTTTATATTATATGGTTATTAAACATAATATAAACTTCCAAGATAACCCCAAGTGATTAATTAATCATACACTTATCATTATATAAGTATTTTGGCAGAACCTTATATTTTTAGGAATAGAATATAAATTAATAATATAATACTTGTTTTAAAAACAATTTTATGTCAATTTTGATACAATTTGGTATTTTGTTTTTTCAAAATTCATAACAACATTTTTACTTCAAAAAAAATTCATCTAACCAACCCTAATATGTCGTATTAACCTACAAAAATATTTTAATTTAATAAAATCCTCAAATTTCATTTATTTGGATATTTATAATATCAATTATTTTAATTATTCGTTAATACGGTTATTACTGCATTATCATTATTTCATAAATAAATTTAGTTATTTAATGTCAAAAAAATATAAATAAAGTAAAATAATGTAGGAAATATATATAGTTCTAATTGATATTTATGGTCGAATTTATCTTATGTATAACCCTATATTTAAAATGGTTTTGTTATTAGACTTTGAATTTAACACTTTTAACTCTTCTTTGAATTAAATAAAAATAAATGTCCTAATCTAATCCAAGTGGACCTAAATGATCTAATTTTATTCCTAAGGTTGTTTTAGGTAAAATTAAACTTATCCAATAGAGTTACAATATGTGTTAGGGTAATAATAATATCATTTTTACCCTTAATTACCCAATTTACTTTTAACCGTGGTAAATAAAAGTAAAAAGTTACTATTCACCAAATATGATTTTCATCTTATTGAACCACATTTTACTTACTGATATCTACCATCTATTTAGGATTTTTGAAATTCAACTCACAGAAGCGGTAAAATGAGGTTTTTTGAAAATTTGCAAATGCTCCTAACAAGTGGGTAAAAAACGGTAAAAAGATCAATAAAATTTTTATATATCTATAATTATTATAAAATGACTCCAATAAATTACATTGAACATATATACGTATTATGTATCTATTTTGACCCAAATAAAATTTAGATAAAATAAATAAATACTTAAATAAAAATTATGTTTTAAACTATAACTCAGTGTTTTTAACCATTCATCAAAAATAGAAAGTTTTCAAAAAAATAAAAATAATTCACCCTTAGCTAATTTTGATACTCCGAATCCAAAAATTAAGCCCATTTTAGAGTTAAAATTTATAAAAATTTTAAAACATGGGTATTACTATTCATAATGGTTAGTTGGATTCGTTGAGGTGTGCTAGAACTCGATATTTCGTACAACACATGCTATTGTATTATTCTAAGGGAAGCATACCATGAAAGCTTGGGGTGTTAGATTATCCCCTCATTCAAATAATTTCATCATCAAAATTTCTAGAATATTACTACATAAAATGACTCAGGTGGTTCTTCATCATAAGTTCCTCATGTTCCCACATTTCCTCTTCCGTCTTATGATTTATCAATGGAACATTTACACGACGAGTCACCCGGTTTCTCAGAACATGTTCTCTTGTATCAAGAATCTTGACAGGCTTTTTACAATAAGACCGATCAGGTTCCCGTTCTAATTCCTCATAGGTGAGTATATACGTTGGGCCAGACATGTATTTTCTCAACAGTGATACGTGGAACACATCCTGATGTTTTGAGAGACTTGGAGGCATTTTCAAATGGTAAGCTACAACCCCAATTCATTCTAGAATTTCAAAAGTCCCGATGTACCTGGGACATAATTTTACCTTCTTACAGAAATGTATAAAAACCCTCCATGGAGATACTTTCAAGAACATATGATCTCCTACCTAATATTCAAAATTCTTCCTTTGGTTATCGGCATAGATCTTCTTCCTACATTGAGATGCTTTGATGTCGTTTTGGATTACCTTCCACTTTTCCATAATTTCCTCCACTAGTTCTGGTCCAATGAGTTTTCTTTCACAAACATCATCCCAACAGGTTGGTGTGTGACATCTCTTTCCATATAATGCTTCATATGGTTCCGTATGAATACTTGAATGGATTCTATTGTTATAGGAAAATTCTACTAGAGGTAAATATTGATCCCACAAACATTGAATGTCAAGTAATCATGATATCAGCATTTCTTATATGTTTTGAATAGTTCGTTCTGATTGTCCATCAGTTTGGGGGTGGTAGGCAGTGCTCAAACAAAGTTCAGTTTCCATGGATTTCTAAAGTCTTTTCCATAATCTTGATGTAAAACGTGCATCACAATCAGAGACAATCTATAGGGGTACTCGATGACGTCTCACAACCTCATTAATATATAGTCTTTCTAGATGTTCAAGTGGTAAATCTTCTCTAATAGAAAGAAAATGTTCTGGCTTGGTAAGACGATCAACAATAACACATATTGCATCATTCCTTCTAGTAGTATTTGGTAGTCCCATGACAAAGTCCAACATAATATTTTCGCATTTCCACTCAAGTATGGGAAGAGGTTTCAAGACTCCTCCAGGTTGTTTCCTTCCAGCTTGCACTAGTTGACAAACCATACATCTTGACACAAAATCCACGATCTCCCTTTTCAAGTAGTCCTGACAAAAATGTTACATCAAATCTCTATACATTTTGGTGCTCCCATGGTGTAATGAAAAATTTGAACTATGAGAATCATCCAACAATTATCTTTTCAGATCAGGTATATCAAGAACCCAAAGTCTCTTCCAAAATTTAAAAATTAGATCTTCATATACGAAGTCACTCAATCTCCCATCATTGATAGATTTAATCATCTTTTTAAACTCCTCATCATCAACCTAAGAATTTTTATCCTTTCTAGTAAATATGGTTTAAAAACCATTTGAAAAAGAATAATTGTTTCACCTTCCATGTCTATTCCGATACCCATCATTACTAGATCCATGAAAATAGGATCCCTTTAAAATCACATCTTATTCAAAACTCCATGATCTTTTTTGCTCAAAGCATCTGCCACCTAATTTTCCTTCCCTAGGATGTAGTGTATCGTGCAATCATAATAGTTGAGTATTTCAATCCATCACCTTCTCCTCATGTTGAGTTCTTTTTGTGAGAAAATATACTTCAAACTCTTATGATCAGAATAAATATCCAAATTTTCACCATGGATATAGTGTCTCCAAATATTTAAAGCAAAGATTATATCTGCTAACTCAATATCATGAGTAGGATAGTTTTCATCATGAATTTTTAGCTATCGTGATGCAGAGAAAATAACCCTATCATTCTGCATAAGTACCCAACCATGTCCTTTCTTTGAAGCATCACTATAAATAACAAACCCATCATTCCCATATGGTAGACTCAATATAGGATCATTGAATAATCTTCTCTTATATTTTTCAAAAAATTATTCACATTCTCTTTTCCAAACAAATTACACCCATTTACGTGTGAGCTTGGTTAATGGGTTAGAAAATCAGGAAAACATCTGGATGAATCGCCGATAATAACTTGTTAAGCCAATAAAAGTATATATATCCATTATACATGTCAGTGTTGGCCATTAATGGATTTCTATTAACTTATAAGGATCAATGGAGATTCCATCCTTAGAGAAGATATGGCCATGAAAAGACTCTCTGGATTCCTAAATTCACACATGCTAAACATCCCATATAATACATGCCTTATAAGAGTATTCAGAATAATGCATAGGAGATTTTCATGATCTTTGTATCTTTTGGAGTATACCAAGATATCATCAATAAATATCACTATAAATACATCAAGATATTCCTTGAAAACTCGATTCTTTAGATCCTTGAAGACATAGGGTGCATTAGTCAATACAAAATGCATTACTGTAAACTCATAATGCTTGTACGTTGTTCGAAATGTGGTTTTCGGAATGTATTCTTTCTTCACACGCAACTGATGATATCCAGATCGATGGTCAATCTTTGAAAAGTATTGAGCTTTATGATGTTGGTCAAATAAATCATCAATTTGTGGTTGGGGATACTTATTCTTTATTGTTATAGCACTGATCTCCCTGTAGTCAATGCACAACCTTATAGATCCATCTTTCTTCTTAACAAAAAGGACTGGGGCTCCCCATGGAGAAAAACTATGGAGAATAAATCCTTTATTACTCAATTCCTCTAGTTGTTTCATTAGTTCCACTATTTCCATAGTGGCCATTCTATAAGGGGTCTTCGATATGGGCCTCGAACCAGGAATTAATTCAATAGAAAACTCAAATTCTCTTTCAAGAGGATATCTAGGTAAATCTTCTTGGAAAACATCAACATATTATTTCAAAATAGGTACATCACCTATTTGAACATTTCTTTCCTCGGCCATAGTTATTTCATTCTCTTCCTCCCAAATAATTGAATTTAGTTGAGCTACTGGGGGTGGATCTATATAAGAATTAGGTGTTAACGTTTCTGCTCTAAAGATAAGGTACTCCTTATCATCATCAAAAATTGTAACCACCTTCTTCTTACAATAACTTTTCTCATCATGGTCTGAAAGCCAATCCATACCGAGGATTATATAAAATTTAACCATCAGTATGATGATGAGATCAGCAGATAATTAACATTTATATTCCATAATGGGGACGGATTCACAAAACATTATTTCAATGATACATCCCTTAAGAGTTCTGACTGACATATCCCTTGTTAAATCAAATTGGAAATACGTAATTTTCATAAAAAACTGAGATGATATGTAACAATGTGATGATGCAGAATCAAATAAAGCATTGGCTAATCTTGAGGAAACCATTAAATTACCTTCCACCACGTCTTTTGGAGCTTCAACCTTAGTAGTAGTGATAGCATAATCTTGGCCTTGATCCCATGGCCTTTTTTGTGGTAAGTTCCCTAGATGCTTAGGACTTTCATTCGCATAATGCCCCCTTTTCTACAATTGTAGCATTCAACATTGACAGCCTCTTTCTTCCCCTCAAAATCATGAGCCTGGTGGCCTTTTTCACCACACTTCTAATATACTACCATTCACTTCAGGCATGTACCAGGGTGTTTCATACCATAGTTGTTGCAGTATGGATATTAAACTTTTACCTTCTTCCCCTTATTTCAATTTCTAGAGTGTTTAGTAGATCTCTTCTTCTCTTTATTTGTTTTAAAGTTGTAAGACATATATAATTCTTTTTCTATCTTGATAGCACATTATACAATATCTTGGCACGATAAAAAGGATTATGATAATAATGCTCGACAGGGAAGTGGATTTAACCGATCAAAGAAACGATCAATCTTACTTCTTGGGTTACATATATAATCTGCAGCATGACTCACTAGCCTTATAAAGGTATCTTCATACATTGCGACATAGACATCCTCCTTTTCCCTCAAACTCAGAAATTGTATTTCCATATCCGCTTGATGTTCATGAGGAAAGTGATTTTCTAAAAAAATTCATTAAACTCCTTCCATTCCAAATTTGAAACTTCATCATCTTCCTTTGTGTTTTGAATCAGTGACCACCAATGATCAGCATCTCTAGTGAGGTGGTAAACTCCCATGGAAACTTTTTAACTTTCGCTACTCTCCAAGGTGCGGAATATTTTTTCTAAGGACATTATCCATTGCTCATATACTTGTGGATTTGTACCCCCATTGAAGGTTGGTGGTTGTTGTTTTATGAAGTGATCTAACATTGATCCTCCATGCTACGGATCAGGGTGCTCCATAAGGGTAAGGTTATTATTCATAACCTGAGTGAGTTGTCCTAATATAGTGATAAGTTGATCAGCACCAATTGTATCACCAGCTCCACTATAATTATCTTGATCAAGAGGGAAATCCCTACATGGAGTGCATGCATTGATACGGTTTCCATTCCTTCCACTAGGCGCCATTTCTAAACAATGTCATAAACTAGATTAGTTTTTGAATCAAAATACATAATTCCAAACTTATAAAACACGTAAAATAAATTGAACAGTTTATGGATATAATCCATAATCATAAAAAATATTTTCATTGAGGAAGTATATACTCATAAACCCTTCATAAAGGTTTGTAATGAAAATGATAATTATCCTAAGCATATCCCGTGGGGGTACCGTAACAAAGAGTGCAGCATGGCCCAATATTGTGCACCAGTTCACGTTCTAGTCTATCTCAAAGCAGTGTTTTCGTGTTTTAACCCTAGGTACATCTATGTCAGAGCTGCCACCACCTGCTCGTATACAGGCAGGGATATATTTCTTGGAAAACTCACAAAATGTCTACAATACCAAAATCCAAGTAAGTTATTCTATACTAATCCTCAAAGTATATCTTAGGGTAATATGCTCTAATCACAGTTTACCTAAATCTAGATTCCATGGTTTGTACTAAACTTTATCTGAAACCAACTATAACACCTCGACCCCAATTACCCATATTCGGTGCATTATTACATACCATTGGCATGATCACAAAAGATCAAGTCTCGAAGGACCGATTTGTTTAGTAGCCTTGGAAGCACTAGATATAATCAAAAGGTTTGCATTACATCATAAAATGGAAAAAATACAACATCACTGTTTCCTTGGACAACATTGAGATCCCATAGACTGTCCATGCATGTCATTATAATATACTTCTTTGCATTTTGGAAAAAATAAAACATATAAAGGGGTGAGCTCGAATTCTTGGTAAGAATAATAGTACATCGAAAACTTTCATAAATAAGCATAAAAATTTAACGCAATGTATAAAACTAAAACAAAATAATTTTCAACATAAACATCATCATAATATGTCAAATATAAATTAAAATAATTCCATTTACTTAATCACATGGATATTCTGCTAGTAAAATAATCACCTGGAATTTCAATAGCCACTTTCATAATGACGGAATGCATAATGCCAGACTATCATAACCACACAGTCAATACCTTATGCCAAGACTACAAATAAGATTTTGTCAAGGCCTTTTCCTAATACACTATTTTGTCTCATGAGACCTACTGATACATCGACGATCTATAGCAGGCTCCACCCTTCACTTACAAATTCCAATGCATTACTCATATGAAAAGGTTCAAACATAACATAATGATTAATATTAAAACTAGCTTACGAAATGTCAATAATTTGTCCATAAATCATGAATGGTGTAAAAATAACACATCCACAGTCAAACATATCACAAAACCATCAATACAATATGGCTGTTTTGTATTATAATAAATCAACCTCAAAGAAGTTTAAAATCCATCAAAGGATGTTGACATAGATGAAACCAAAACATTTTTTAGAGAAATATCTATTTTTATTTTTAAGTCATTTAAGAAAACATTTATTTTGAAAATATTCTTATAAGCATGTAAGGGATGCTTCGAAGATGTTATAATGGTGGAAAATAGCCGCACCCACCATATAAGTTAAAAAACATTCTTACATTAAATTTATCGAAAAAGTCAAAAATTACCTTGTTTGGAAAAAATAGAAAGATTCATTTCAAAACATATTAAGTCAAATAAGGGTATAAATGACTTTAACCCATTTTCTAGTAAATAGTAAAAATGTGTTGAAATCTATTTTTAAGAATCATGGATGTGGATGATAAATAGGTCCAAGTAGATAATTACGTATAAACAACCTCGAATAATGAAGAGATTGTGAAATTAACCCTTGCCTTGTAATTTTAATTGGTCAATGGTAGGTTAACCTCATGTATAATGGTGAAATAATTGTTATTAAATTATAAAATAATCAAATAAATTAATATGATATCATATATGATTTTTTAATATTGCTTTGTTAATAATATTTTACTATTACCATCATTTTGGGTGTTAACGGATTCGTTTTCCTTTATATGATTTATTACGTAAGTAATTATTATTATGGATATGATCAATCTTATTCATATTCAGAATGATATTAAGTATTTAAAAATTATTTTTAATCGTCTACTGAAAATTATTCTTTAATGGATACGATGGGGAATGAATCTCATCGCGTTTGTGGAGATGGTAATTAGTACATACGCACGAGCAACAATATCATTCTTTTTATATTAAAATAATATAAAATTGCTTGTTATATCATATATACAGAATCATTATCATGTAATATTTATTATTTATGTAAATTACACATCATTACTATACCCATCAAAATAATAATGTATTGATCAACAATTACACCACGACGTGGAGACGGTAAGCCGCTCGAACACATGTATGGTGACATGTCATTCAAAGGATGGGTAGAATAATGAATATGGTTGTAACATATTTATCATAATTTCATAGTATATAGATTTTACGGGAGTTATTATTTTAGAATGGAAACAACAAAGAACGAGGAAGTGGAAAAATAAATGAACATGGAAGAGGTGATGAAATATTTACCTCTTTATCAGGTTCTTTCTTTTGATTCGATCAAAAGGGCTCCATAGTTTGGCTTTATGACAAATGGAATGACTCAAGGATTAAGGGAGGTAAGTTTAGAGGTTATTTGGGAAAGGTTTTTCCAATACAAGTGTCCATGAAGGTGTGAATTAGAGAGAAGGGTGATTTCCCTTTTATAAGTGGGATGAGGGTCACCTTAGGAAAAGCTAGAAATATTATTTTATAATAAAATAATTTTATGTTTCCAATGGATCCAAAATGAATTATTTAAAGGTTATGTTGGTAATGGGGAAAAACCACTCAACCAATAGGTTTTAGTGTAACACCCCGAGCTTCCACGGTACGCTTCTTTTTGAATAATACAGTAGCGTGTGTTGTACGCAACTTCGAGTTCTAACACACACCACGACCAATCAAAGTAGCCGTTATGAATAGTAATAACTAATTTTTAAAATTTTAGAAATTTTATATCTCAAAATGGACCTCATTTTTGGATTCATAATATTGAATTTATCCTAAGTTGATATTTTGGTACTTTTCGGATAACTTTAATATTTGGATGAATAGTGAAAATTATTAAATTTTAATTAAAAACAACTTTTTTAATAAAAATAATTATTAGTGATAAATTATAAATTTAAGTGGATTTAAAGTATATTTAGAATATATTTTTACCATTTAATAAAAGTTTGGTCATTGGACATAATTTCACAATTAAACCGGACATAAACAAGTATCAATCTTTTGATAGTTATTATATCTTAAAAACACGGTTTTTGTTTTGACAACGGGAATTATTTTTAAATTAATTTCTGCCACTTCCGTGTTTTTAATTTGGAAAAATGGATTCCATATTTGGAATCAGGATTTTAAAATTTTGTAAATAGATAACTTTTATTTTTAGACATTTTGAATAATTACTTCGGTAAATATTTTATTTACCACGGTTAAAGGGTAAATCTGGTAAATAGGGGTTAAAAAATAATATTATAAAAATACTAAATTACCCTAAAACGTGTCCTAACCTTATTGGTTGATACATGTCCGACCATGGGAATCTTTGGGTCGATTTTTGGACCACATGGAGCCACTTGTAAGTGATAATGACACTTTATATTAATTAAGTTAAAATGAATACAAAAATGACAAAAGCATATATCTTTTTGAAAAACAATTTTTACATAGGGTCATATATGTTGTATCTTCAACTAAGAATATTCATTAGAAATCTAATACGATTTCCTACATAATGGTATTTTATTTATAATTTTTAGACATTAAATAATATAATTTATTTATGACACAATGATGATGCAGTAATTACCAAAATAGTGAAAAATTAAAATAATTGATATTATAAATACCAAAATAAATTTAATTTGAGACTTTTAATGAATTATACTAATTTTATAGGATAATATGACATATTATTATTGATTTAATTAACTTTTTTTTCAGTAATCATTCTGTTATAATTTTTAAAAAAGTCAATTATTGAATAGTGTCAAAATTGACATAAAATAGTTTTTAAAACAAATATTATATTATTAATTGATATTAAATTCCAAAAAATCTAAGGTTCGGCCAAGAGACTTATATAATGATATTTGAATCATTAATGGACCATTTTGGGGTCTATTGGATGTATATTGTAAGTTTATTAACTATATAATATAAAAATACAAAGTGACATAGTAAGTGTCAAACTAATTAACTAAGTGTTAAAACTAAAAGATAAGGTTAATAAAATGACCCAAACCTATCTAAATTCTATTGGTTGAGTAGTTTTAGACCCATCCCCACCTTAAACTTTAAATAATCCACTTTTGAGCCATTATAAACCGAATATGAATTTATTAGAAAATAATATTTCTAGCTTTTCCAAAGGTGCCCCTCACCCCTCTTATAAAAGGACACTCACTCTTCTCATTAATTAACACCTTAAAATCCTTTTGGTTAGGCCAACCCCTTCCCAAATACTCTCTCAACTTCCCTCACTTAATCCTAGAGGCCTTCCTTTAGTTATAAATCCATTTTAAGGATCCCTTTTGATCAAATCAAAAGGAAGAACCCGAAGAAGATGTAATGATTTCACCACCCTTTTTCAAGTTCCTTTCTTCTTCCACTTCTTATTTCTTTGTTATTACCATTCTAAAATAATGAATCTAGTATCTCCTATATACTTTAATATTATTATAAATATGGTACAACCATATTCAGTATTATATCCATCCTTTGAATGACATGTCACCATACGTGCGTACCTACGGCTTACCGTCTCAACGTCGTGGTGTAATTGTAATTCAATATATTATTATTTGGATGGATATAATAATGATTTTTAATTCATGTAAATAATAAATATAAAATGATAATTATTCTGTATATATGATATACCATCCAATTATATATTATATCAAAAGAATTATATTTTCGCTCGTGCGTACGTACGGATTACCGTCTCCACGACGCGATAAGATTCATTTCCTAGTTCACCATTCATCGACGATTATAAAAATATATATTACTAATAAGTATGTAATATATGACATTATAATTCTACTATAGATATATATATATATAAGGATTTATGTACTTACATATATCTTATTCACTTACTTCCGTTCAATACTGTATGAAAACAGAAACAGCGTTTATGCGTACGTACGGACTACTGTCTCCATAAACGGTGTTTTCCATTTCATATATATGCCTATTATACAGATTTATATTCCAAATATATACGATATATTTATCATGTTTTATATTCTGGAAGTATTTAAATCATGATCTAAGTGATACAACCAAGAGTGAAGAGTTAACACACGTACGATAAAGAAAGTGATTATTACCCGAAATGTTAACTAAACAAGGAAATTATTATTTAATGGATAATATAAATCATAAATGAATCATGTATGATATCATAAATATTGATATGGTTCTGGTATAATTTAATAACATACTATGATCTTCTTATAGGAGGTTAAACATACCCTCGACTAAAGGAAAGTTTAAGGTAAGGGGTTTTCATCTCACTCCTTATTCCCGTGAGATTCATGCCATATTTCCACCATTGCCTTTTGTGTGGTGTATGTACTACCCATAATTATATTATTTGTGTAATACACTTTAATTTATGTGTATTTACATATTCATTGTATGATACCGCTTTCATGTGTTGAATGTTTAAGTTACCAAATTGGTAAGGGTTTATTTCGCAATCTCTTCATTATCTGAGGTTGTATATACGTAATAATCTACTGGGATCTTTTATCATCCACACCCATGTTTCTTTAAAATTTATTTCAAAACATTTTTACTATTTACAAGAATATGGTTTAAAGACATTTATACCCTTTTTTTGACTTTTATAAGAGGTTTATAAAGGAATCTTTCCGTCGTTTTTCAAACGAGGTCCTTTTTAACCTTTTTGACAAAATTAAGGTAAGAATGTCTTTTTTTAACTTATACGGTGGGTGCGGTTTTTCTCCACCGTTATTACACCTTTGAAGCTTCCTTCACAATCTTATAAAGATATTTTCAAAATAAAGGTTTTCTTTATAATTATGCGACTTTTAAATGATTTCAAAAAAAAAGAGATATTTATCTCAAATAGTATTGATTTCATCTATGTCAACATCCTTTGATAAATTTTAAACTTGTTTCAAGTTGATTTATTATGATACAAATCATCCATATTTTATTTAAGGTTTTCTGATATTTTTTACTATGGATGAGTTATTTTTATGCAATTAATGGTTTATGATTAAAGTTTTGACATTTTGTATTTTAGTTTTAATATGAATGTTCATGTTATATTTCATCCTCTTCTTAAGATGAATGTGTTGGACTAGTATGTTCCGGGTTGGGGACCGGTAAAAGTAAGGCCTCCGGATTGGTGTCCGGTTATTAGAGGCACTCCGGGTTGGTGTCCGGTTATTAGAGGCACTCCGGGTTGGTGTCCGGTTATTAGAGGCACTCCGGGATGGAGTCTAGTTACAGAGGCTCTCCGGGTTGGGTTCCGGTTACAGTTATCCCTTAGGTCTTGGCACGAGGCCCCGACATAGAAATTAAATTTCGGCATCATGCATTCCATCATTATGAAAGTGGTTAGTGATAATGCATGTGATTATTCGATTATTAGAATATCCATGTGAATAAGTAAATGGCATTATTTCATTTTATTTCTTCCATATTATGCTGAAGTTCAAGTTTAAAAGGCTTTTGTTTTAGTTATATACATTGCCTTAAATGTTTATGCTTATTTATGAAAGTTTCCACTGTATTTCTTACCCTTATTGAGCATTTGATCTCACCCCTTTCTATGTTTTATTTTTCCCAGGATTCCAAGAAGTATAATATGATTGATATGCAGGGTTAAGCCTAGGGAATAATGGTGTTCATAAAGATTATTTATGTTTTTTTGTACGTCATAAGGTGCAAATGTAACATTCATGTATGTGATCAATTTTTCCAAGACTGCTAAACTGATCAGTCCTTTGGGACTTGATTCCTTGAAATCATGCCAATGTATAAAAATAATGCACTGACTCTGGGTAACTGGGGTCGGGGTGTTATAGTTGGTATCAGAGGATGTTTAGAAATAACCATGGAAACTTGATTTTGATAAACAGTGATTAGAGCACATAGCCCTATGATAGACTTTGAGGATTAGTATAGAATAACTTCCTTGAATTTTGGTATTGTAGAGATTTTGTGAGTTTTCCAAGCAATACATCCCTTTCTGGATAAGAGCAGGTAGAGGCGGCTCTGGCACAGATGTACCTAGGGGTAAAACCCGAAAACACCACTTTGAGCTAGACTCGAACGGGAAATGGTGCATGACAACGGGCCTTGCTGCACTCTTGGTTATGACACTCTCGGGGGATATTCTTAGGATAATTCTCATTTTCTTTACAAACCATTATTAAGGGATTATGAGTATATACATACTCAAAGAAAACATTTTTATGATTATGGATTATATCCATAAACTGTTCATTTTTTGTTAGGTATTTTACAAGTTTGGTAATTATTAATTATAATTCGTAAACTGAACTAGTTTATGCTATTGTATTGAAATGGCGCCCAGTAAAAGGAATGTGAACTCCCGTAATACGTATGATCCAAAGGGTAAGAAGGATCATATCATTCATGGCCCTAAGCCAGAATTTAGAAGGGAAATAGTTTCCCACGTATTATCATCATATGAATAAATAGTATCATGTTTTGATAAGATGAGTAAACAATTCTCAGAGTCCTATGTCTTTGAAGGGAAGCAAGAGAAGAAAAGGATGGAATAGAGAAATATGGATAAAGGGAAGATGGAAAAGAATAATTTTCCCATATGTGATAACTGTGGGATGAAACACCTTGGAACTTTCCTGAAAGGAATTGGAGTTTGTTATAAGTGTGGAGGAAAAGGGCATAAAGTACAATACTGAAAGGGTAAGAAAATGGTTTCAAATGTACAATGCTTCATTTGCAAGGAGTTTGGACACTATGCGAACCAATGTCCCAGTCATCAGACTATGCCGAAAATGATGCTATTGGATAATAATCAAGTTATGATACTACCAAAACTGAAGATGAATGACTAGTGTTCTTATGTTGTTATTTTAGAATTATTTCATTTAAGTGTTGTATCAATGATGTTCTGTAAATATATAAGGATTGTACTACAGTAATATTTAATTAAGGATTTGAGATTTTATGGTACTACGAAAAGTGACTCTACAGCGAGTTAATTTTTTTTGGAAATTACATGGTTGAAGGAAAGATAAACATTAATATGGTCCTAATATTTAGGTAGTGATTTTGGAATAATATATGGATGATTTCGGTAATTCAGGATGTTGTTGTGTTTTAAAAGAATATATGAGGAAGGCGTTCACATGTTATTACCTGGAAAAAAGGATCCTCATTATGTTTAACTTCCTTGTAAATTTTGGACTATGAGTTTGGATAATATTATTTTGGATAAGTCTAGTGGTTGGAATGTATTAAGTTTGAAAGGTTAGTTTTTTGGATTTTTATAAAAGGGCAACACACAGACCGTGTGAAGACCCACCGTGTCAGAAAAATCTTGCGTGAATCGAACCCACAACCATAGTGCAATTGGGATTTATCACCTACCGTTATGCTACATGAAGTCCCTGGATGGTATAATACAGTTTCTTTACATAAAGGGTCTGATATGTGAAATATAAATTCATTATATTTGGAACCCTATACGATTAGGATAAATAGAGTATTTTTGAGTTTTATTATGTTTTGGGGTGAATGATGAGTTTGTGGTAGAAATTTATTAATGGATAAAACTCTAATTATAAAGTAAGTATATCTCCTTATGATCTTAGCCAATCTCATAAATTAATTTCTCAACATTAAGAAAAGGAACATAGAACAAAAATGTTGTCCTAGATGGTACCTTAGATCATCACTAATTTATGGATTTGGGATTGTTTTCATGTTCTCTACCACTCACCATCAGAAAATTGATTGTTAGATTTCACTTCCATATCCATATTTTCCTACATGGAACCCCAGTATGTGTTATTTTCGGTAATCTTCATACTTTCCACTCTTTATTTTAAATAGGGGCCTCATTAATACATCTTTCGATGTGGGATTTCAACTAAGATATTTTGAAATGTCAAAAATGTGTTATCCTAATACCTTATGTTTTGTTGAAACTATGGTATTTTAAATCATCATAGATTGATGAATTTAAGGACCTCAATTTTAAACTTGTTTGTGATTGACGACCTCAATCACTACCTATAAATATTTATGTTTTTCTGCCAGTTATATGTCTATAATTTCCACCAATGTCCTCCTAATTGAGATCATAATTTTCTAGTGACCCATTCATTTCTCTCTTCATCTTGTTAAGACTAAAATTTTATTAACCAAATTTCTGATGTGCGGTTTTTCCACAAAGATATTTTCTATTTTCAACCTTTATTTTCAAAGAACAATATCAAATTGAGAGGACGCAATTTGTTGAAGGAGGGGAGAATTTAACACCCCGAGCTTCCACGGTATGCTTCTCTTTGAATAATACTATAGCGTGTGTTGTACGCAACTTTCAGTTCTAACACATACCACGAGCAATCAAAGTAGCCATTATGAATAGTAATACCTTCTATTTAAAATTTTAGAAATTTTATCTCTCAAAATGGACTTCATTTTTGGATCTAGAGTATCGAATTTAGCCTAAGGTGAAATTTTGGTACTTTTCGGATAACTTTAATATTTTGATGAATAGTGCAAATTACTAAATTTTAATTAAAAACAACTTTTTTAATCAAAATAATTATTAGTGATAAATTATGAATTTTAGTAGTTTTAAAGTATATATAGAATATATTTTTACCATTTAATAAAATATTAGTCATTGGACATAATTTCACAATTAAACCGGACATAAACAAGTATCAATCTTTTGATAGTTATTATATCTTAAAAACATGCTTTTTGTTTTGACAACGGGAATTAATTTTAAATTAATTTCTGACACTTCTGTGTTTTGAATTTGGGAAAATGGATTCCATATTTGTAATCAGTATTTTCATGTTGTGTAAATAGGTAACTTTTATTTGTAGACATTTTGAATAATTACTTCGGTAAATATTTTATTTACCATGGTTAAAGGGTAAATCTTGTAAATAAGGGTTAAAAAATAATATTATAATAATAATTAATTACCCTAAAACGTGTCCTATCCTTATTGGTTGATACATGTCCGACCATGTTCATCTTTGGGTTGATTTGTGGGACCCCATGGAGCCCCTTGTAAGTGATAATGACACTTTATATTAATTAAGTTAAAATAAAAAAAATGACATAAGCATATATCTTTTAGGAAAACAATTTTTACATAGGGTTATATATGTTGGAATTTCGACTATGAATATTCATTAGAAAGATAAAACTATTTCCTACATAATGGTATTTTATTTATAATTTTTAGACATTAAATAATTTAATTTATTTATGACACAATGATGATGCAGTAATTACCATAATAGTGAAAAATTAAAATAATTGATATTATAAATACCAAAATAAATTTAATTTGAGACTTTTAATTAATTACACAAATTTTATAGGATAATATGACATATTAGGATTTATTTACTTAACTTTTTTAGAAGTAATCATTCTGTTATGATTTTTACAAAATTCAATTATTGAATAGTGTCAAAATTGACATAAAAGCGTTTTTAAAACAAATATTATATTATTAATTGATATTAAATTCATAAAAATCTAAAGATCGGCCAAGAGACTTATATCATGATAGTTGTATCATTAATGTACCATTTGGTGGTCTCTTGGATGTATATTGTAGGTTTATTAACTATATACTATAAAAATACAAAGTGACATGGTAAGTGTCAAACTAATTAACTAAGTGTTAAAACTAAAAGATAAGGTTAATAAAATGACCCAAAACTATCTAAATTCTATTGGTTGAGTATTTTTCGACCCATCCCCACCTTAAAATTTAAATAATACACTTTTGTGCCATTATAAACCGAATATGAATTTATTATAAAATAATATTTCTAGCTTTTCCAAAGGTGCCCCTCACCCCTATTATAAAAGGACACTCACCCTTCTAATTAATTAACACCTTCAAAGCCTTTTGGTTCGGACAACCCCTACCCAAATACTCTCTCAACTTACCTCAATTCATCCTAGAGGCCTTCCTTTAGTTAGAAAGCCATCCTAAGGAGCCCTTTTGATCAAATCAAAAGGAAGAACCCGAAGAAGAGGTAATGATTTCACCACCCTTTTTCAAGATCCTTTCTTCCTCCAGTTATTATTTCTTTGTTATTACCATTATAAAATAATGAATCCAGTATCTCCTATATACTGTAATATTATTATAAATATGGTAAAACCATATTCAGTATTCTATCCATCCTTTGAATGACATGTCACCATACTTGCGTACGTACGGCTTACCGTCTCCACGTCGTGGTGTAATTGTTATTCAATATATTATTATTTGGATGGATATAATAATGATTTGTAATTCATGTAAATAATAAATATAACATGATAATGATTCTGTATATATGATATACCATCCAATTATATATTATATCAAAAGAATGATATTTTCACTCGTGCGTACGTACGGATTACCGTCTCCACGACGCGATAAGCTTCATTTCCAAGTTCACCATTCATCGATGATTATAAAAATATATATTACTAATAAGTATGTAATATATGACATAATAATGCTACTGGAGATATATATATATATATATATATATATGGATTTATGTACATACATATATCTTATTCACTTACTTCCGTTCAATACTATATGAAAACAGAAACAGCATTTATGCGTACGTACGGACTACCGTCTCCATAAACGGTGTTTTCCATTTCATATATATGTCTATTATACATATTTATATTCCAAATATATATGATATGTTTATCATGTTTTATATTCTGGAAGTATTTAAATCATGATCTAAGTGATACAACCAAGAGTGACGAGTTAAAACACGTACGATAAAGAAAGTGATTATTACCCGAAATGTTAACTTAACATGGAAATTATTATTAAATGGGTAATATAAAGTCATAAATGAATCATGTATGATATCATAAATATTAATATGGTTCTCGTATAATTTAATAACATACTACGATCTTCGTACAGGAGGTTAAACGTACCCTCGACTAAAGGAAAGTGCAGGGTAAGGGGTTTTCATCTCACTCCTTATTCCCAGGAGATTCGTGCCATATTGCCACCATTACCTTTTCTGTGGTGTATGTACTGCCCATAATTATATTCTTTGTGTAATAAACTTTAATTTATGTGTATTTACATATTCATTGTATGATAACTCTTTCATTGGTTGTATGTTTCGTAAGTTCCCAAATTGGTAAGGGTTTATTTCGCAATCTCTTCATTATCTGAGGTTGTATATTCGTAATAATCAAATGGGATCTCTTATCATCCACATCCATGTTTCATAAAAATGTATTTCAAAATATTTTTACTATTTACAAGAATATGGGTTAAAGACATTGATACCATTTTTTGACTTTTATATGAGGTTTACAAAGAAATCATTCCGTCATTCTCCAAACAAGGTCATTTTTAACCTTTTTGACAAAATTAAGGTAAGAATGTCTTTTTTTAACTTATACGGTGGGTGTGGTTATTCTCCCCCGTTATTACACCTTTGAGGCTTCCTTCACAAGATTATAAAGATATTTTCGAAATAAAGGTTTTCTCTATAATTATGCGACTTTTAAATGATTTCAAAAAAAGCGATATTTCTCTCAAATAGTATTGATTTCATCTATGCAACATCCTTTGATAAATTTTAAACTTGATTCAAGTTGATTTATTATGATACAAATCATCCATGTTGTATTTAAGGTTTTGTGATATTTTTGACTATGGATGAGTTATTTTTATGCCATTAATGGTTTATGATTAATTTTTTGTCATTTTATATGTTAGTTTTAATATGAATGTTTATGTTATATTTCATCCACTTCTTAAGATGAATGTGTTGGACTAGTATGTTCCGGGTTGGGGGCTGGTAAAAGTAAGCCCTCCAGGTTGGTGTCTGGTTATTAGAGGCACTCCGGGTTGGTGTTCGGTTATTAGAGGATCTTCGGGTTGGTGTCCGGTTATTAGAGGAACTCCGGGATGGAGTCCAGTTACAGAGGCTCCCCGGGTTGGGTTCCGGTTATAGTTATCCCTTAGGTCTTGGCACGAGGCCTCGACACAGAAATTAATGTTCGGCATCATTCATTCCATCATTATGAAAGTGGTTAGTGATATTTCATGTGATTATTCTATTAGTAGAATATCTATGTGAATAATTAAATGTCATTATTTCATTTTATTTCTGCCATATTATGCTGAGGTTCAAGTTTAAAAGGCTTTTGTTTTAGTTTTATACATTACCTTAAATGTTTATGCTTATTTATGAAAGTTTCTGTTGTATTGCTTATCCTTACTAAGCATTTGAGCTCACCCCTTTATATGTTTTATTTTTCCCAGGATTCCAAGAAGTGTAATGGGATTGATTAGCAGGGTTAAGCCAAGGTAATAATGGCATTCATAAAGATTATTTATGTTGTTTTGTACGTCATAACGTGCAAATGTAACATTCATGTATGTGATCTATTTTTCCAAGGCTGCTAAACTGATCGGTCCTTCGGGACTTGATTCCTTGTAATCATGTCAATGTATTAAAATAATGCTCTGACGCTGGGTAATTGCGGTCGGGGCATTACATTTAGATAGGTCTGGGTTACTCTATTGACATTATCATTTAGATTTAACTCTTAATGAAATGGTTTGACATTTACTATGTCTCTTTGTATTTTTATATTATATGGATAATAAACATACTATAAACTTCCAAGAGAACCCCAAGTGGTTCATTAAGGATAAACCTATCATTATATAATCTTTTTGACCGAACTGTTGATTTTTAGAAATAGAATATCAATTAGTTATATAATATTTTTTTAAAAAACTCATTTATGTCAATTTAGACACTATTTGGTATTTTTTTTTGAAAAAATCATAATAGCATTATTACTTCAAAATAAATTCATATAACCAATCCTAATATTCTATATTAACATAGAAATTTAGTTTAATTCATAAAAAGTCTCAAATTAAATTTATTTGGATATTTATAATATCAATTATTTTAATCTTTCAATAACATGGTAATTACTGCATTATCCTTGTGTCATATGTAAATTTACTTCATTATTATGCAAAAAAATAAATAAACTACCATTATGTATGAAATCTTTTTATATTTATAATTAATATTTTTAGTAGAATATATCTTATGTATAACCCTATATTTAAACTAGTTTAGTTATTAAACTTTGAATTTAACACGTTTTACTCTTTTTTGAATTAAATAATAATAAATGTCCTAATCTAATCCATATGGACCAAAAGGATCATATTTTATTTCTATGGTTTTTTGTGGTCGAATTAAACATATCCAATAGAGTTAAGACATGTGTTAGGGTAATAATAATATCATTTTCACCCTCAATTACCCTATTTAGTTTTAACTATGGTAAAAAAAGTAAAAAGATACAATTCCCCAAAAATTATTTTCATCTCATTGAACCACATTTTACAAATTGATATCAGCCGTGTCTCTTGCATTTTTGAAAATAAACTCACAGAAGCGGTAAAATTATGTTTTATGTAAAATTGCAAATGCTCCTAAGAGGTGGGTAAAAGACTGTAAAAAGATCAACAAAATGTTTATATTTCTAAAATTATTATTAACAGACTCCAATGAATTACATAGAACTTATATACGTATTATATATCTATTTTGACCAAAAAATTAAATTAAATAAATAATTATTTAAATAAAAATTTTGTTTTAAACTATAACTCAATGTTTTTCAATATAAATCAAAAAATTGAATGTTTTCAAAAAAATACCAAAATTTCACCCTAATCTAATTTCGATACTCCGAATCCAAAAATGAAGTCAATTTTGAATGATAAAATTTATAAAATTTTAAAAAGTGGGTATTACTATTCATAACGGCTAGTTTGATTGGTTGTGGTGTGTTAGAACTCAAAGTTCCGTATAACACACGCTATTGTATTATTCAAAGAGAAGCGTATCGTGGATGCTTGGGGTGTTATAGCCAAGGAAAATATGCACTTATTTAGTAATAAAACAATTAAAACTATCATGTTTCAAATCTAATTTCCATCATTTACTTACATATAATAAGGAAAATATTTTTAAATAATCAACATCCTTACTGGTTTAATAGGGACAATATATAAAATATATAATTGATGGATGTTCCCAACAATGAATTATACCATTAACAATTATATCCTGAAGTGGTCCTCTCAATTTACATGAATATGTTAGAAACATATGGAAAACAAATATAGGTCATATGAATTAGAGAAATCACTAAAAATGAAATGGGCTAAATAATCATGTCTTATACCATAACCAAACGGTATATCATGATCTATCAAAGAAAAAAGCGATCAAATATTTCATAGATGTTAATATATTAAATCTAATAATAGGCTAAGAAAAATTATTTCTATGTAATTTGAGGACATGAAAAGTAGTAGAGAATAATCTTTTGAAATTTATCTATTAATAATGATTTTATGAAGAAGGGTAAAGATTCACTAAAGTGGGTAAGGGAATATTAATTCCAAAAAATTCATAAATTAACTAAAGGTTATTCCATAATAAAATGGAAAATTTTAGAAAGAAAAAATGGATTAAAATATGTTATGGAGTGTTAATTTAAATCTGGTTGGAAATAAAGAAGTTCTATTTAATTAGGTTTTCTTAACTAATGTAATTGAGAAGGAATCCTTAAAAAAGTATACATCCAAAAATTATTTAATAATAACTAGGAATATATTTTAGAGGAACATATATATATAATATAAATGAAATAATAGGGAATAATAGATTGATGAAATTTGTTTTATAAAGAAAAGGAATGAACAAAAATAATGAATGGTGGTTCCGATGATTCCATACCTCAGGTCCGGATTCACCTTCCACATTCACTTAACATCCTGAATTATAGAATTTCAGATATTAAAAAAAATGAATTATAACCTGTGTCAAAAATATTTTATTTATTTATTATTATTTTATGATATTTAAGAGTCATTTATTTGAGATACCAATTCTATATTCACTGTCCCAAGGTCGATCATTTAATGGTTCCAAGGGTGGAATAATTTTTATGTAATTATTATAGTTCTTATGGCATAGTTTCATAACTCAAGAAGTTTGATGAAATTATTCTCATGTTATTCATAGTTTTTTAAATAGTATTAAATTTCATATTGTATGAAAATACATATGGTTCATAAAGTAAAAATATTGTTGTTTTAGGTATGATAAATTAGTCAGTTTTCAAACATAGGTAAATTTACTTGGTGTTATTTTACCATATGACTATTTATCCATTCCAAAATATGAGAAAATATATAATATATATATTTAAATATTTTTTCCCCCTAGTAAATAAATTAAAATCATCTTTTAATGTGGTGCTAAAAAATGAAGTTTTTTTTCATAATGGTGGCAAACAAAACATAATGGGAGCAAGATTTTCATTTTAAAATAAAATGGGTTGATATTGTATAATGGATATTCATTTAAAATAATAAAATTATAGTTTATTTATTGTACTCGATTAATTATTTCATGATGGATTAAATATATGTGGAGGAGTTATAACACAAAAGGTGTTGAAAGAGATATGTTGTGAATATTACCTCTTTGGATGTCCTCTCTTAAAAAACACATTACTGTACATTGTGAAGTATTTTAGTTGGACCTGATGTACTATGACATGAGGAAGAGAATTGGTAATAATATTTGGTAGACATTTTTCAAGATACAAGGCCAAGAATGTGGGGGATTAAATGGTTTTGAGGAGTGGTATTTATAAGGGGATGAGAGAAGCGTTTTTGTATATAACATTCATTAGTTTATTATTTTCTATCAACACTATTAGTAGAGATGTTTCTTGTGACTAAATAGGGTATTTTATGATTTTGAGTTGGATATAGTTTCCTCTTACAAAAACCATGAATATTTAATTCAAGTATTTAATGGTAAAATATTATATTTTCTTGTATTTCACTCTTCTAAAAAATTCAAATATTTTTGAAAAATACACAAAAAACTCATCCTAACCATTATACAACATATAGATTCCTAAAAATATAACGAAAATATTAAAATAATTTTCTAAATGTGATGAATTTAAATATTAGTTAGAATAATCATTTTTTTTGGAAAACACTATTTTTAATATTATAATCAACTTTTTTACCCCGTGTAAATTAACATATGTTTATAAAAATTATATTATCATTATGATGAAACAAAATTTTATTCAAGAAGGTAGTTTTAATGAAATAAACATTCTCTTAAATTTTTTATTTATCAAAAAAATGTAAATGAAACATGTGTGTTCTACCGAAATCCAGACACTTATTTTATCATTCTTAAAACATTTATTTATTTGTATTAAGATATAAATTTTATATATTTTCATTCTATTGGATATGTAATTTTTTTGTAACAATTAAATTTGTGAGGATACTATTTTAATGGTTAGTTTAATATTATTAATGTTCAAATTAGTATTCTAATAGTTAGATTTATATTTAAAAAAATGGTATTTCTATTGTCCCTATGGGTTTCTTAACATCTATAAATACCTCGTATTTCATTCATTATTTCTTAAATTATATTTTCAATCAAGTTTATATATATATTTATTTATTTATTTTCAAATATATATATTTCAGTAATAATATTTTGATTCACTTTCATATTGTTCTTCATGAGTGCAATCACTATAAAGAATTGAGCGGATCCAAATTTTCATTTTATAGTTATCTTATTTTAAATTTTATTTACCTTTGTAATTCTTAGTATTTTTTTGAATATATTTATATTATAAATGTAATTTTAAAGTAAATATTAAATAAAATTCATTCATTTGGTGCATGGGATTTATATAATACTACATTATTAAGTATGATATGCGTAAATATTCAAAAGGGAAATTCCATTAACATAATTCTAGGTTTTTATAGTATTTATTCCAAAATTATGTATACTAGTCTCATCTATAAATGATAATTAAAATCCTCACTTCTTCCCAATCTCTATACCACTTGATTCATATTAGGATTTCATGCAACATTTCATCACTTGGATGATGATATATCATTTTTTAAATGATCTATACCTATATAAATCCACATATAAGGGTCCTCCACGTATAAACATAAGATATATGAATCCTGAATTATTTTGGAATGATGTTAAACTAAAAAAATGGTCTAATAGGAAAGAACATGAAGTGCTTAGAGAGTTCTGTTTATAAGGATCATTTTTATCAAATGACTGATAGATCCTTATAAGGGTTCTCTGTGAATGATTATTCTCCAAACAAGAGTCTAGGAAAAATTTCAACTTCTCAATTGTATATCATAATGCTAAAAGATTTCCCAACAATACAAAAACCATGTATGACTTAATTCTTGATCACCTTAATATACATAGTGATTCAAGAATCACATATTTGGGGTCCAATAACAAGTCATCATCCATCGACATTGCTTTCAATGGAATCAAAATATCATAGTCATGGAATGATCAGGTATAAAATGCCTCCATCACCCTACATGAGAATAATTTTTCATAAATCACACATTTCTTCTATAGTGTCTCAAATTTTCCAAAACCTTCCTGGATATTAGTAATGATCATATTCAACTCCAAAAAAAAATTCTAATTAACTATGCATATATTCCCCTAATATGGATCTGCATTTGCACCCCGACATATTCTATCATCCAAAGGCATGCACATCCTAAGGGGAAGATCCTTTAATCATTGTATGCCTTCAAAATCATGTATAAGTACCCATTATTAAAACAAATTCATAGTTCATCCCTTTCATAACAATTCCACATCTCTATTCCTAATTCAAGATTTTCAAGATGCCATTTTTGACGCAATCCTATGTTCAAATGGTATAAGAAAATTCTTAGTTTCTGAGTTCCAAATTGGTAGTTATTCTCCCCCTTTTGGACCAATAACTATGAAATTTAACTATGTAAACACACTCATGGGACAAAGTATATTGTGATTTGTATCTTTATTCATGTTGGATGTTTCCTATCCTTTAATAGACACATTATCACAACCTCATCATGGTCCAAGAATCCGGAATTTAAACTATGTATACCCCTTTTAAACATAATCTATCATATATAGGAACTCAATTCAAATTATTCTTTCCTATTCCTTGTGACATAAACTGTCTCTCTTGTTAGTAAATGTTTTATGACCATATAATAAATAATTTTATGTCAATGTTACACAACCTTAAACTCCATCTCCCATTGGTCCAAACCATATGACCCAAAATTATAGGTGAAAAAAAGTAAACTCTTCCGGAAAAGAACATTTGAATGGAAACCCATGAAAATGTAAACTCCTCACTTACTATGCATCCTACTTTCCAGGATTAGGGAATAAATTAGAATGAATATACAAAAAAAATAAAAATTATATGACCCACCATATAGCCCTAGAAAAATCCAAGACATGATCGCTAAACACACTGATTCCTGAAAAAGTTAGAGAAATAATATATGATATATCTACATTCCAATTTTTTGTTCTATACAATTTAACTTAACCATTAGTGTGATAGAATTTTTCTTCAATATTCATTAATCCCATAAACCTATATAATTTTCCAATTTTTGGAATCTTCATAAATTTTATTACTTATAGGTAAATAATGTATTCTAATTGAAAGAACACTCTTATATACCAATTTATATACACCCCACATATGGTTCTGGATATGATCCCAGAATATGGCCTCTCAATCAGGGGCATATATTTTCTATGTAGAGGATCTTAATATCTATTTATTTCTATAAACTATTTTAGTGAAGCATATTATTATAATTTTGTTTGTGATCATCCCTAATATATGTGTTCATTTAATAAGAACTGTTTCAAATTTCTTAATTTATGATTTACATAACCCATAACATAACTATTCAATTGCATTTAGAACCCTAGATGTTACAAAATTGTGAATCTATCATACCTACCTAGAATAGGTTCTGCATATCACCTTTATCTTTTGAACAGTCATCATCATGTGACCTCAAAACATATGATGAAATGTTCTAAGCTTGATGACCATAAACTGAATTCACCCTTTTTTATAATAATCTAAGATGCCAGTAAAATCCATTTTTGATAGGTTTTTCCTAAACCATGTTATATAGGTTGTTTTTCTTAATGGGTCGAAAAACTATTACCTAAAATATCATCATACATTGACGCAAATAGTTATAATAATATGTACACCTTGATGCATCCTCCATTGAAAATTGATATATTTTATTCTCCTACAAATGTTTCCAAATCAGTGTCTAGAACACTCTCATTGAGTGTATTTCCACCGTCACTAATAGTGATATTCACACTGATTAGGTTGATCAATATATTTCAGTATTACAAATTTTTATTGGGTCTACCCCACTCAAGATTTTTTATAGATAACCTCATTTTTATTTTCATATATATTGGGCCAAAAAATTTATTTTTAATAGACCACATTTCATATCCTAAAACATCATAAGAAAAAAACTATAAAAATCTCTAGGTTGAAAACCCCAAAATGGAAGCATGGGAAAAATGCTAGTCACTACTTGTTGGGAATGTGGTGTGTGTGATTTACAAAGAAAATGAGTATTTGAAATTTAAAAGGAATAAAATTTGTTTGGATGAAAACCTATAAAGGGATTATTATGAAAAAAAATTAGTTCCATCTTACTAAGGCACCCATATATTAGGATTAAGAAAAAATATGGCAACAAAATAAAAGTCAAAATTATTGTGGGGTCCGTAATATGATCACATTAGAAGTCATGTTATGATAACTAGGCCTCTTAGCCTTGTAAAAATATATATCATTCACACATTACCTCATACATTGTATATCAGTCTATACGATCCACAAAAAAACGTGTAAAATTATAACATCAGGGTATTTGAACTCTTTTGAACATTGGAATCCTCATTCCAAAATTTTACATATGTTATCCTCATATTCTTGAGTCAAAATTATATTACCATGTGAAAAGATCTATTGTACTATTATAATATTTTTAAAAATATCCATATCTAAGACACACCCATGTGGAAATATTTCAAATAGACCAACTCTAGAATATTTTGATCCAACCTATGGCTATACCTCTATGTGTTCCATTAACGAGATGAAACCATTATAATTAAAATGTATGAGGAGTGTAATTGACCATATCTATTCTAATTCAATTGTCTTAATTATTCAAGTTTTCATCATATTTACCTTTGAGGTCAACATATATTATTAAGAATTTATAATTCAATGTAACATAATTTAAGTATGAAAAACTGTCATATATTTATTATAGGAAGATTATTTTCATTCCAAATAAATCCAATTCTAAGTGGAGTGTTATTTTTCATTGTAAAATTAATGACATGAAATTTGTATTAGAATCCATAATGACATCCTCACTCATACTAAAACACCCCATGTTTTTTAAAATAAATTTAAATTCATTAAAAAAAATTTAAGTAGATATTTATAAGTAGCCTTTAAACCAAATCTTCTTGATTCTATGTTTTGAATTTCAGAAAACAATCATCTATAATTGTGTTTAGTAAATTATTTGGAGTCTAATGAAACCAACTTCAATTTTGTAGAATAGTAACATAACCTTAGTAATAGTAATATGAACAGTAATATGACACTAATGAATAGTAAATTGTAATATTATTTTACATTCCTTAGGCTTTATGATAATGTCATCATGGTTAATTTCTATTCAGATATAAAACCTGATATAGAATAAAAATTGATATTTTTTTAATTAAGTGTGATTTTATTTAAAATTTATACTAATAATATTTAAAAAATTATTTTCAAAAAATGGAGTTCAATTTTTAATTCTAAACATTGAAAAATGGTAAGGGTGAATTTTCGGGATTTTTCTGAAACAGTTGATATTTTGGTGAATAGTAAAAATACAATGTTGAGTTTTTGGGTATTAATGACATCATTAATTATGTAATAATTCTGGTCAACTTTTTTATAGTAAAATAATATCTGAGGTGTCCCAAGTGGCTATTACCATGGGCAAATACCATGGGCAAATACCACGGGAAACTTGTGGTTTTTCTAATACCCCAAATGAGATGCCCCTTGGAATGTATTAAAATATTCCCTCACTTTTACTATAAATACCAACTGAATCCTTCATTCCATTGAATCCAAATTCCTCCTCAATGAATTTTTGGCCTCTTTACCTCATTAATAGTCCTCCCAAGTAGTCCTCATGCCCCCATGGTCCCAACCATCTTGTTCTAGGAGTTACTCTACAAGGTAAGATAATTGTCAACTTCTTTCTTTTTTCTATTCAAGTTCTCTTTTATGAGGTATAACTTTCAAGATTCCATAAAATGTTCTTATTTCCTTTTTATTCATGATATATTTTTTATTATGATTTATTTCTATTTTGGTGACCCTTGTCTCCTTTTTTGGTGTTCTCTTAAACCATGTTTCATAGTCGTTAAGTTTCTGAAATTTTTGTGAAGGATTGCTAAAATATTCTTTTATTTTGAGTTTCTTTCTTTTCATATTCATTCACACATCTCGTATAATACAAGAGGAATGAAAGCTCTAAAAATATTTTATATTATGGATTTTATAAGTTTTATTGAAAATTCATCATCATTCTTCTTCTCCTCTCCCACTCATTCAAGGAATAAAAAATGTTGTCTGTGATGTTTTGAATTACCGACATCATAGACGATGTGATTTCAATTTGCATAAATTATTTCATGTCTGTTCATCAAACCATTTTTATGGTTGAACCAGGTTTTAATAGATGTGTTTTTTTCTCATCCATGTTTCTGGAATTATTTTTCACTCATGGTTTTAATTTAAATACAAAATGAGGTCTTTATTATCAATGGACCACTAAATTGACCTAAACAAATATCAATAATGTTTTGAATTAAGAATCATCCTCATGTCAGAATTCAAAATGGTAAATGGTATAATTAATGGTTATGAAAATATTTAAATACTACTCCATTCCAATTCTAGAGTCTCACTTACAATCAGCATGAACATCCTTCATTAATTGAACATGGAAAACATTTAAAGAAAGCACCCAAAATAGTGGAAGAAACAAAATACTAATAATTATAGGATGAAATAATGCTATGAAATTATCATATAAGGTGTTATAAACAAAAATATGTTTCATTAAGATATTAATAAGACTCTTTTAACCATTATACATGAGTTTTAAACAAGATTCAAGGAAGTCGATCTCGAGGTAAAGGAATTCTAAACCCAATTTCCATTCTTTTGGTTAACTATCTTCATTATTCATTATGTTGTATTAAGATTATTGGTGTGATGGTTTTTTCTTTATAATAGTTTGAACTATGTGTATTTATAGTTTATACATATATCCATTCCATTATATTAATTCTCACTCCAATTATATTTTATTGGACTTTTCATAGAAAATACTTTTAATAATCTCTTTAATAAATTTCAATGTATTTCTTTTTATATGTATATGGAATTAGTGGTTTATACTAATTTAAAGATACTTTATTACCATGATTTGTTCCTTGGACATTATTTATGCTGGGTTGATCCCATTATATCTCTAAATATTTAGGTTTGATCCCATCATAGCTCAACATATGACGGGTGAGCCCCATTATAGCTCTCTATTGCTTTGGGTACTCCAGAGATAGTAGTTGATGAAAAGATTATTCCAAGTGTAAGGGTGAATATAAGAGTGATATAGTAAATATTTACCAAGGAAAATACATTATTTTTCTATTCATATGAGTTTTTTTGTGATTATAGGTTTATTGGTTTTTATGTTATCACTTGAATAACTCTTTCTTTCTCTATATCGTTTACTAAGTCTTATAATCATCCCATGTTTTTAAAATGTTTTTCACATGATATAATGATGGGTTAGAGAAAGAAGGGATTTGTGTTATTTTATATGGTTTGTTGTTAAATAAATCATGTTTTATGAATAAATTTTTTTCATTTTTAAAAAAATGGATACTCTTTTAGTATTATCCTCTTATATGAATGTGCAATGTCATGTTTGTAAGGTATCCTAATTATTTAAAACTGTAAAAAAAAGATACTCAATGTGTGATAATGTATGGTATTGTCTAAATTTTACGATGAGGTAACGCTTAAAAGCCAGGTCCTTATACCTATAACAAAGGAGATTTTTTTGTAGAAATGTAACACCATGTCCAAATAATATGAAAATTAGACATCTATGTTCCACATGATTACTCACAAACTGATGAATAATGATTATTAAAAAAAAACTTTCCTAGTCTGATGATGTCATGGTTAGATCCTTCTTTTAAGAGTAGGTTTTAGATTTCACAAATTTCTAATGAAATATTGTAAAAGCATTAAAACACATTTTTGAGGGACTTTTGGGAATTTTTTTGTCTTAAGACCCATATCTATTGTGTAATATACATAATAAGTGGAATATTGTTTTATAGTATTTGATTTGACCAATCATGGATCCTAAACATACTTTTGAGTCAAAATTATAATCCATTTAAAATTGTGATTTTAACACGGAATAAAGAATATCTATCACTCAATGTGTATGCCTAGATTTTCACCCATGGTCACTCACCCATGTATCTAGGATCACTCTCTAGTTTTATTTGTGGTTTACCCATCCTGTGTTCCCAAGAATACTTTAGAATATAACCTATACATAAAACATATGCACATCAACTTGTGCACATTTGGGACCCTTTTATAGAAGAATATAGGACCTAAAACCATGGTTAATTAACCAAAAGAAATGGTGATTGGGTTTCCATGAGGTTAATATATTAAAAATATTCAAGAAAAATCCATTTCCTCCCTTATTCTTTAGCACCAAATACCATGAAAATTAATAGAAGAAGTATTAAATTATCATTCCTCCATAAGAATCTGTGGATATTCCTTATTACTAAAGAAAATGTTCGCCCATGTTTGGTCAATGTTAGTATCCATTCATCCTAGTGCCACAAGAAATACACCAAAATCAAGTGTATCTATGGAAAATTCTCCTACACACACTTACAATGATGAACCACTTTGCTACCTCTCGATTTGGATATATACCTTTTTCACCTACAAAATAGAAAACCCCCTTGATCACCATCACATGTTTAAACCCCCATTTATCACCCGTATTTATGTGAAGCTTCATTATGGACATCACTAGGGTGAAGCCCCTTCATTGACCCTTATTAGGGTGAATCCTATTTAGTGAGCCCTCAGTAAAGAAAGACCACATCCAAGAACCCAGTATGGATAAAATCAACATTTATCAAGATCTTGGGTATCATGTAAATCCTCACATTAATGATAGAGTATCCCTTCATCATTGTCTTCTACTTTGTTATCCAATTATCAATGCTTCCCAAAAATCCATTGGACATATATGTCTAAAATGTTGGGGGAACCATAGTGCCCCTCATATATTCATGAATTATTTTGATAAAAGGTGTCACCCACCAATCCACCTATCATTAATGGCCCTAACAGAATTCTAAATCCATAATTACATTGATAATGAGGGTCCCCATATTAGAAACATTAGTAATTCCATCTCTGGTTCATGAAACAAAATCCAACAAAACCCAGCCAAAATCTAAATTTCATTGGAAATTAGTGGAAACCCATGTCTATTTAGCAAGGAAGGTATCCAAAGCTAGTATAATACATGAATCTACCCTTTCATTCCCTTTATTGGGAGTGTGGATCCTTTTTCACCATTTTCGTACCAATAACCAAGAAGCTGTGATGACGTGCCTCCAATTATGTGTAATCCTAAACTCACCATTCCAGCAACTAAACCACATATTGGTTTAGGAATTATAGGTACTCCCTAGATGAGAAAGCCCCACTAAATCCTATGTTCTGTACCTTTCACAACACAAATATCCCTAAATTTCAACATCAAACTATACACCTAAAAAACTAGTTTAATGAAGCAAAACTATTCAGTAGTTGTTTCAACCTGATTCGTGTCGTACCGAGGGCCCATGGAATGACCCAACAGATATTAACATTTTGTCTGTTATTATGAAGGGTTTCATTTCTAGTAATATTTCAATATATGGTTTCCAATTGGATTATTTGTGGATACTGAAACACTAAAAGACCTTTGTACCCTTGATTTATTGGCCTTATTTTCATTGGAAGGTGCTCGTTGGATGATGATATGCCCAATGACACATAAAAACTCCATTGGTAAATCAGACGGATGGTCGGGATCAACACACCCTTTGGGAGTAATTATTTCCTACTCCTTGACTCTCTTATAGATTTATACAATGTTCATATGTGCATTAATACTTGGTTCATTCTCATGAATGTGTTTTTTTGTATCTCTTGGGTTGAATGGAAAACTTTTTATACATATGGGTCGAGAATTTCTAAAATGATGCTAATTTAAGCCTTATAATAAGGAACTCATGAGACTTTCATCATCAAAGGAGGATTGAAATTGCTTTGATATTGGGATAGAACTTATATTATAGGATTCTTATATATCCACATGAGAGGAGTCATAACCCATGTTTTTTGGTACCACTTAACTAGACACATCACCTTTAAAGAACATGTGATGGGGACCCATCCATGCAGTTGTTTCATCATGTGGTGATAATGTCTTTGTGGAGGATGTCTAGTCAATATTTCATGTGGGACATACACCAAAGTGTGACATGATTATTAGGAGAGGCATGGTCTACTAGGAAGATATAGACCTACCTGGGATATGGCCTAGTGAACACTCGTGTGATTTGGGTGTTGGGTTTGGACCTCAAAGAGTCTTCCAACATATCACGGTTATCTAGGAATCAAATCACTTATATTTTTTTTTATGTTCATTCTTATACCGTAAAGGAGGCCCTTTTTTCATGGGCATGATTGGGGATTTTACTTTGAAAATGATCCCTCTTGAGCTATTTCTTTCCAAAGGATATCCTACATGTCCAGTTTTAGAGTAAGAATCAGAGTTCTCATTGTTCATGGTTGGGTATTACAAGTAGAAGCTACCCATTTAAAGGAGGTATGATCTCCCATTTCATTGATGATATTATATAGAACATGGACCTTGATAAAGGATTCATTATTATCCCAGTAGTGTTGGGAATCCCTGTTATCATATTTCATGAAGAGATGGTGTGTGGTTGGGGCTTACTCATGGAAGGATCCCATTTTATCAGAGGCCTTCAGATTGGATTCCTACATATCCAATTTAGAGTAGGAATAATAGTTTTCATAATTCATTTCTAGGTTGTGTGAATGTCATATCATCACATAACTCTATGCCCATGTGATTCATGCTCTATTTGAGAAACAATAGGTTGTGAAAGATGAAAAAGAGGCACAATTTACTTTCTCTGTTGAGGTAAAAGGATAGTGGAGATGTTGGATGAGGTTGTATCTATGAGCCCAATGTGAGAGGGAAATGGTTTTGAATGTGGCAGCCCCTCACCTGTGTTAATATCCATGATATTCATGTCTATTGAGTTACATGGATGCATCCCATGTCAGGTTGGAGAGGGGAGAAAGTTCCACATCTCATAAAAGTTCTAGGGTCTTACCTCAGGAAGAGTTCCCAGAAATGAGTTCTAGGAAAGGGGAGATGCATTGCTCATCATCAAAGGGAAAGAATGTTTGACCCCTTTGGATTTTCAATGTCACTAGTTGAATGGAAAAGCTGGTGATTATCCTTTATCCTTAGAATGGAGAGGTTCACATCAGCTATATAAGGTTGGACTCTGAGTCACCTTGAGATTGTATACTTATGGACATCCCAAAGATATAAGGCCCCATCCTTAAACCTTACTTAATATTGAATTAAATTAGTAATTTCCATTGAGTATCTTTTCAGGTTTAGAGTTTTAGAGAATTAGGACATAACTATTACATCTCAAAAGATTAAAAAGTAGTCGCTTCTACTAAATTTCCATAAAATAATAACTCTTAAAAATAATCATGTCTAGTTCCATGTTTTAGGTAGCATGACTTTCCCTTGATCCCATCCTTGACCCTATTCCACGCTAAGTCCTGTGAAAAACATTTCAAAAACTTGGGATGAGAATAAAAAGCTCAGTAAGGGATACACAAAGAATGAAAACTGTTAGTTTTTTCAAAACAACAAGTAAACCATGTATACTTTATCAAAGTAATACTTTTCACCTTTTTGAAGTAGTAAAAACTATTCTCTGAATAAAATTTCATTACTTACCCTTCTGTAACCAAAATATTACCATAAAACCCATATAAAGATCACATAACATATAAAGGTAACATGGGACAAAAACATACTTATGTAGAATAACCATAAGGTGTACTTCACACATATCACTTAATGGAATAGCCATTCGGCCAACTTCCATACATACTTAATGGAATATCCATATGGCCGACTTCCATACCCAATGCATTGGAGGTTATAATGTAACCATCCATCCTGGTATTCACGGAACCACCCGTCATATGGTTTATCATGTAACCACCCGTAAAATGTCCAAGTACCATTATAAAATTATAACACATAAAACCAACATAAAGGAATGATAACATTTCCACATTACAATCACAATATATCATTTAAATATATTGACATAATATAATCCTTTATCAAAACCATTTTCAATACCAAAATACAAAAAAAAGTATATGGTATTTATTTTATTTTAAAAACATTACGGCTTGTTGAGGAAGCCAAATATCAAATAATAATTGCGGCAGTGGAATAGGTCGTTGTCATCGCGTACGTAAAAAGAAACATTCCTTTTTGTCGTTTACTAAAACTCTTCGTAGAAAAAGATTCCTTTTGAATAAATGTAAAAGTCAAAGGGGTTTATACACCATATAAAAGAAGGTTGTGTATAAAACAAAATATTCCTCAATGAATGGAGATTGAGACGAAGACCCTTACAAAGATGGTATCCTTGGTTTAAGGATAAATCAATTGCATAATTATGTGTGACAAATGAATAAACCAAATATAAGTGGATATTAAGTGTAAAACAATCAGAGTTTATTCACACATATTCATAGAACGACATATTCAAGGAGTACAATTTTATCCCAAAGAATCAAATTTGTGTTAAAAAGTTCCCTTGACAAAATTTGACAGCCTAACGGCGTCACTTCAAAATTCAGAAAAAGAGTTGATGAGAGACAAAAAAAGTATCTCATAACTTGGAAATAAAATTTACATCAATAAGGATATATGAGAACATATCCTAACATAACAATATGTGAATTAAAAGACCCAACAAAAGAAGTCTTTTAAAAAGAGGAGGGTGAAAGGTTCCCTTACTGACTTGGGTATCTTTCGAAACATACACCCCATGAAACAAGGACAATAAAAAATTGATTTAAATACTCATAAATTAAAGGATATTACACAAAGAGAATAATAATGGGAATTAAATACACCACTCAAAGGAAATTGTGGGAAATGTAGCATAAATCTCACGGGAATAAAAGTGAGATGAAAAATCCCTTACGAAAACTCGGCAGCCTAACGGCGCCACATAAAACATACAAAAATGGATTGATGATATCAAATAGGGTCTCTAATCATATTAACATAATGTTTAAAGAAAGAGGAATATAAAAGAACATCCCCCAACATAACAAAGAGGAGCTTAATAGAAGTGACATAAAGGAGAGTTCTTAAAAAGAAAGAGAGAGGTTAGATCTCTTACGAAAATTCGGCAGCCTAACGGCGCCACTCAAAACTTCCAAAATGGATTGATGAGGGACAATAGGGTCTCTCATCATATGATCATTAACAATACAGTAAGAGTAATATAAAAGAACATCCCAATAACAAGAAATATGAGCTTTAAAAGGAATGACATAAAAGAGCATACTCAAAAAGAAAGAGAGGAGTAGGATCCCTTACCTCGGGTCCGACTTGACTCGATCGTTATTTAACGTCCTGAATAATAAACTTGAGTTAATTTATATTTGCTTAAGAACCTTTTTCAAGTTCATTATACCTTTTATATCACTTATTTACATTTTATAAACATTATGTAATCATTTAAGTTAATAATGTTTGTTTTGTCGATATTTGGTTCTTAAGTCGAAAGTGAACTTCTTACAATTACATGTTGTTCGTGTGGTCAATGGTTCATTATATCCAGAATGATATTCATGATTTTGATATCGTATATATCATATATATCCAGCATATACATGTATTTATAATATTACATAATCATTTAGAGGTAAGAAATGAAATGCACCGTTCATGGAGACGGTAAGCCGTACGTACGCATGAACGGTACTTCATTTATATCTCATACATTAATGGAAAGAAATAATAATGATATAGAGGTATACTATAATTCCAGTATAAAATCATATATAATAACTTTAAATCCATCCTTTATACGTCCCACATATGGCATTAACGAATCACATCACTTTGAGGGGGCGGTAGTCCGCACTTCCTAAAATGAAATTATCGTGTTTACCTACAATGGAGACCATAAAGGTATTCCACAAAAGAAAAATACAGAAGCTTAACTAAAACATAAACATATTATATATCATATATAAATATAGTGACATATTAATGGCCACCTTTGAAGGTGTTATATGAGTGTTGTACAATCATCATTTCGTGAGGCAGGAATTCGCCATCCACGGAAACAGTATGTTCTTTAACCATTAGATGTAGGTGGGTGTATGTTTAGCTCGAATCCTTCTTATAACAACATGCTAGTATATATAAGATACTGGATATGTTACAAAAGAAATGAATAAATAGATTTTAGGGGGTTGGAGAGGCAAAATAAAACAAAATGACTCAAGTGAAGACATTACCTTAAAATCGGGTAACTCCCTTTGGTTTGAGCTAAAAGGCTTCCTTGTGAAGACTTCATCCAAAAGTGAGGCTTGAAGGAGTTATATAGGGATGTGGGGATACAAAATGGGCAGGGTTTGGCCGAGCCAAAGGCTTTAGAAGTGTGGGTAAAGAGGTAGAGGTGGGGGCCTTTTATAAGAGGAGAGGAGGGGCACTCTTGTAAAGTTACAAAATGTTACTTTATTTTCAAAAGAGTTTCGGATTTTAAAGGTCCCACATTGATGTATTTCGAGGATAAGGTGATAAGGGTTCTAAATTCACTCATATAATAGGTTTTGGACATGTTTAGGTCTTAGATATTACATTATCTTTCCATTTTATTTAAATCGTTAAATAATGAGGTCATCGCTGCATCATCATGATGTCATAAATCATTTAATTTATTTAATGTCTAAAAATTATAAAAAAATACTATGATGTAGGAAATCCTTTTATCGTTCTAATGACTATTTATAGTCAAAACTGTGACTTTTATAACCCCATGTAAAAATTGTTTTAGTAAAACATCTCATGTTTGTGTCATTTTTACTTTAACATTAAATAAAAAAGTATTTATGTCATTTTCTAACCAAAGTGGCTCCATGGGGTCCCCAAGTTGACCCATGGATTGTCTTGGTCGCCCATGACACATCCAATGAGGGTAGGACATGTGTCTATGTCATTTCATTTTATTAAAACATTATTCTTACCTTAAACTACACTAATTACCTCTAATCGCGATTAAAAACTTAATAAGTTACTATTCACCAAAAAAATTATTTTAATACCATTGAACCAAATTTTACTTCTTAATGAAAACCATGTATGTCGGATTTTTGAAATTCAAAACACAATGATGGCAAAATTTTATTTAAACGGAAAATCAGTTTTTATAAGTACCGCTTTGTGGTTTCACTATTCATCAAAAATTGATGTTTTTCTAAAAAATTACCAAAAGTTCACCCTAAGATATATTTGATATTCCGAATTCAAAAATGATTCCTATTTTACAAAATTCAAAGAATATTAGTTGCATTAATTAATTTAATAATTAATTCCCGATGTCAGAGCAAATAGCGTGTTTTTATGAAACAATAAGTATCAAAAGATTGACACTAGTTTAAGTCCATTTTCAAAGTGAAATTAATTCCAACGACCACTATTGTATTAAATGGAAAAAATATATTATAATTTCACTTTAAAACCAATTCAAAAGATAATCTAATAATATAAATAAATTAGATTAAAAAGTGGTTTTGAATTAAAATACAACATTTTTCACCATTCATTAAAAATTGAACTTTTTTGGAAAAATACCAAAAATTTATGCAAAGTAAACTTTGATGTCTCGATTCTAAAGAAGAATTTTATTTTGTCAAATATAACACATAAAATTTACAAAAAGTGGATTTAAAAGAGGTTCGCCATCAAAAGGCGGTTAATTGACCTTTTAAGAAATATTAGAATGTTTACGCTTAAAATTGGATTCATTTGCATTTTTTAATCCTCTAACATTTATTGTAAAAAGTAAAGATATTTGACAAACATATATATTCATTTTGTAGTTAGTTTTGTTCATTCCCGCCATTACAATGGCTACGCGTTAACTACTATTTAAAATAATATTATTTTATTATTAGAGTGCAACATAAGATTCCCAAGAAACTCATTGTTGCGTGTTGGGTATGCCATCGAGCATAGCATCCCCTTTAATGTAATATTAATATTTTATTCCCAAATATGGATAAATATAAAAATTTCGTATTCTTTATTTACGTGGGGTGTTACAAAAGGTATGATCCATTGTGGTACCTACCTTTCCCCCTTATGTTACCACTTGTATGTGGACCCAGAAGTACTTGTTGATGCACCTGATGGTCTAGTCAAATGGGTCTCGTAGCTTTAGAAGAGGCTTTGGGCTGATTCTAGTTGACTGGTTATCAGAGGGACCATGAAGGGCATTCCATAAATGGAAGGAAAATATTTGAGATGGAAGGTGGAAAAACTAAAGACACCACATTCTGCATACCATTTTATCACATGGGATGGGGGATTCACCACATAGTGTACCACTATGTAGGTGAATGGGTCATCTGGGTACCGATGTGGTACATAGAGCTAGATGTGAGATAATACATACCATGGTGGTTCACAGTCTAAGGTTACATTAGTATATAATTGTGCTATCCGGCATAGGGTCTTGTTCGCGTAACAATGCACCATGTAGTTCATCAGACTGAAGAAGGGGACCTACCCCTACAGTTAGTGAGAAGTTCATCATTAAATGAAATATTGTTATTGGATCTCTAATTAGGTTTGTGTCTAGTTGCATATTCTTATGTTTCCTTATTTTTTTTGATCCCAATGGGTTTATACCTTCTAAATACTATTCACAGATTCCTACTTCGTTAAACATTTTCCATTAAACTCTTCTATTCATAAACTCAATGCTCTATGAAAATCCTCTCCTCTTCCGGATTTCCGAATGTGGTCCATTTTATACAGTGATGGGGAAGATGTATTTACAGGAACATGAATCGTTTTTTTAAATCCCCTGAAGGGATCATGTGATCCAAAAATGACTCGATCAACCAAGATTCTACGCGTTCTATTTCATGGTGGTGGAAATCACAACCACAATTCCATGAATGACGTGGTTTGTGGGATGCTACCAGCTCTGCCTCGACCATGAACTTCTTAGTCTATAAGGATGGAATGTGAGGAATTACTTATCTATCATGTTCTCACCAATGGAATGGTTTGTGAAGCCTTGATTCATTATTTTCATCTCATCAATGAACAACACGGTTTTCTTTCCAATGCTTCATGGGCCAGTATTTCACAGGCTGTCCGTGTACCGCTTGGTTCATGGTCTACATCTTCTATAGTCCATTCCCAGTAACCAGTATGTTGACCAGTTTAGGACCATTTCTGAATTGTATTTTCTTAATATTTTCATCAAATTATAATTCGTACATAAATTTCTTTCCTTTTTCAAATTTTATGAGTATTTTATTTCCTTTTACATCTTTTTTGGGATTCTAAAAATGCCCCCTTCATAATGGGGTACGATCAGAATAAAGAGGAGGTTATTTCGATGTAAAAAATTATCCCAAAATGAATAGTTTTTTTGTAGAAAGGTAGATGATTTGGGAGAGAAAAATTATATACAGGGGCCATGTAATTTGACTTTTACATGATTTCCTGGTGCAAAATGATATGTAAAGTGTTGTTGGATTTCCTTACATCCTCCAAACATATCCTTCCCAAAAAATTTCATCCATGAACTATGCATTGCATTCAATGAACTGCATATTCCTCATAATTTCCTCACCCACAAACCGGCCTTTCTATTTTCAAACCAAATAGTGGAAATTTAAAACATATTCTTGAATTTATTCATAGTAAGATGTTATGTGAAACACATGTCCTCAAAACTAAACATCAATTCATAAACTGAACATTACATTTCTAAATCATACTTTAAATCTTCAATTTATGAGCATTTAATATCCATATATAGAGGCTCCATATGCAACATTCTTGTTCCAAAAACTAATCGACTTCTTAAAAAACGCTTCATGGCCCAGCATCTTACAGGACATTTGTTGTGTTGATTGTTTGTGAGGAATGCATTTTGTGAATCGTTCTAGGGTTTTAGTACATAGAGCCTTGAGTTTGGAAGACTTAGTTGGTCCTTTTTTATTTTTGGCATTTTCCCCCAATCATTTTTATTCAACTAATCCTTTATTTTGTTTTTTGATTTGCAGGATAAAATGGATCATTCCTCTTATCTCAATAGAAGTGATCAAGAGGACCAAACAAGTATCTTCTCTAATGAGTGCGCTTAGGGTTTCTTGGTGAAACATATTTTTTCAGATTCCCCTGGCCTACTGGAAGACTTAAAATTTTTTTAGGAAGCATGGATTTCCAAATTTAAAATATTTTCACCCGGTGAGATATTTCATGAACTACTTAGTCGTTCGTGTTAAGGCCCCAATAACTTGAAACTATTGCATGGGGATTTTGGGATTAGTTTATGGAGCATACATTAACTCGGATGGATTCCCATTCTAGGAAACATGTATGATGATTTTCTTCCAGTGATCAATTCATGGTGTAATGTTAGACAAGTATCTCCACTAGAAATGAATTTATTAGTCATGGTAAATGGATTACCCAATCAATCCCTCCATGCTCATTCTCCTGTTTCATTTGAATATTGGATGAGGGTATTTTTGAAATAGAATGGACTGAGACTAAGGGTCCCCCACAACCAGAATCACCACACTCATCAATCAAAGAAATTCTCAGGTTAATATTATTCCACCCTTGAGGCAGGTCGATACAACACATGGGGGTATAGAATTGCATCAAACGTACCTTCTAAGCTAATATTGTAAGGTTTCATTGATATGTTATTGAGTCGGTTTCACTTCCCCTACTATGATGTTTAAAATGGTGTAAGGGCCTTTACTCAGATGATGGAAGCCACATTGGTAGAGGGACAACTAATTAGATTTGTTTTTATAACCCTCACCTAAATCTATGAACTATTAGGGAAGATCCATGAAGGGAAACCCCCACATCGTCTTATAGGGAAGTTACAATTTTTGTGTCAATGTATGGTAGAGTATTTCCCCTGGTACAAGTATTGGCATACTGTGAAGGTTACTCATTCTTAATTTCTCCCAACTCTTCTTAACATTTCCATCGTTCATCCCCAGTCCATGATTGTGGATGACGTAACCAAACTATTGATAAATGAAACTGAGTTTTCTTTCATACCATGCGTGGCACCCAAAGGATCTGGGAAGGATAATAAAGGGGGATATTTGGAAGAGAGTTCATATATCATTGAACTCTATGATAAAGTTTTATCTACCCTTATAGATAGGGAAACTATCACTAAACCCCACACAACTTATTATTTTTTCATGAAATTTGGATTCCTTCTATAGGTCGCATCTCTCCCTTCTATTCTAGTTAAGAGGGTGTCTCATCCCATGATTCGTCGCCATTTATTGTAGGACATGAATTGGGAGGATGTTAATGTGGAAGTCATCATTCCTCCCATAGTAGACTCAACTTACCTTTAATTATAGTACTTCCAATTTTTGGTTGTATTATACCCTCTTTGGGAATTTTAAAGTCCACTCTAATGGGTTTAGAGATGGTTGGTTGTTTCAGATCCCATCCCAACCATTACATTGGCGCTATCTGCTACCCATACATTAGTGAGATAGTGCTCTATCCACCTTCACAAGTGTTTGGAAGGGTCTTCTCCCAGATAAACCATCTCCATGGAAAGTGACTCATATCCCAAAACATTGGCTAATGTGGTCGGTCGTCCTATCGAAGCTAGTCAGAGTGGGATATCGCCTTGTGTTCTTGAAGTTGATGCCAACCCCTCTTATTTTTTCCCAGAGGCCAAACCATATATTGGAATGCAAACTCCCCTAACTTGGGTGACTTAGCTTAGGGTGCTTACATCTACTGTAATGATGCTTCTTCATTATGTTCCAGTCATAGTGAAGGAGGACCAGGATTCTCATTCTATTAAGAGACATCATGTTATAAGACACCAAGAATGGCATCAAATCTGTACTCTTTCCATGAGAACTCCCCTAACATACTTTTCCAATGAGGAGGATAAATTTTGATGACTATTATTTTATCAGGGTTCAAGCATCTTTGATTACCGATGTTTGTGTCTCCTTGTGAACAAAATTTTTATAGGTTGAGAAGATCATGATACTTACGAAGGTGACCTCACTTTGTTCAATTATACTCAACACCATGCTCAATATTTTTGGGATATTACAGATGAGTTACATAAATTGTAAGATGAGGAATCTGGTGCTCATGAGCAGGTCATTTCCTTGATGGATGAACTATGGGAGTTCGAGGATCACATGGCCAGACTAAAAGAACAACTAGGATCATAAACCACTAATTATGAGTTCATCCTATATATTGGGTGAGATCTCTGAACTGTTATGAAGTGAGTAAACCCAATGGTTGAAGCAGAAGTCGAATATAGGGTTGCCATGGAACAATCCCTTGATGTCCCTTGTTGGGTACTTATCTAATTTCTAGAAATAGCGAGTCAGACATCATTGTAATTAGATAGGATACCTAGAACCACTTTTTTTGACATTGGGGAGAGAATCCAGAAAGTGGATGTTCCTCCCACCCTCACTTCTTTTGGTTAAACCAAAATAAAATTCTTTCTAGTGTTCTTTTTTTACCCTTTCCTATAATATCAATCATTTAGTATCAACTTCTATATAAATTTAATGCCAACAATATATCAATATGAGTCCTAATTGAGGATAATGGAATAATAAAGGTGTGCTCTAATTATTTCCTAAATGGAGGACTTGGATAGCACATTTTGACTCCTTCTAGGGTCACATGAAGAACCCTACAAACATTGTGCCTTTTTCATTATAACTCAACTTTTTTATAAAGCCTATTTTGGTGTGGGATTAGAAGTCATAAAATTACCTTTTCATAGGCCTCCCTTTGAGGGTTTTTAACCTAACAATATTTCTGTCTCTTGTTGATTTTTTGACTACTCAATATTTTTCCTAAACCATATGTTTCATAGTTTTAAAGAACTGGAAAACCACTTTTGTCTACGGTTCCCATTGTGGGTTTTCACCCTTGTAAGGGTTTATTCCTTTTTATTAGTTTTTAGAGTCTTCAAAATAGGACTATTATTACTATTGTTTTAGGTCAAACTGCTTTATCCATGACTTACAGGGCACAATCCCCAATTTAGGACTCATTAACTAGGAATGTCCCTCCAACACTCAGACATGGAGGTGGGATTTTTCTTATCCTATACTTGTGATTTATGGATAAGGGACATCATATGGGGAATGGTATCCATGGGGAGTACGAAGATAGTAAAATCCTCTCCTGGGGACGAATTTTCCATTGGTTGACAGCACATTTTTGTCAGCAACATATGAAGAGTCATCGGGGTATAATGTGAATAGTTAAACAATGGTTCCCATATGACACTAGACATTAATTTTTTATGGACATGAAGTTTTTATAGAACATGGGATCTATTTTTAAATTAATCACCAAAGTGGATGGCATGTTAAGGGAACAATTTTTGAATGTACACGGGTATTTTTATTAGTGTTGGTTTAGAAACTAGTCCCACATGAAATTGACTTGTGAATAGGAGGGAATGTAAATGGGGTAGTTTAACATTGTATATCCAGGAATTTTTGGTCTTATGGAGAAAAATAATTTTAATCTGACCAGGGTAGGGTAAATGATTCATATTTTCCCATAGTAGTTTGACTAGGAACATCCCTCATTTTTAGGAATTGAAAATGGGAAATATGTAATCTGAAATATTGGGGGTTTCCAAAACTAAGGAATGAGGTGATACATAGAAATCATAAAGATGTGCAGAGATAGGAAAAACATTTCCTGAGAAAGAATATTCCTTTGATTTATCAGCAATATTTTTGGGCAACAAATGCCGAGTTTTTGGGGAATTTTGTGCATAGTTAAACAAAGGGTTCAGCAAGACACTAGTCATCCATATCTGATGGCCATAGAGGATTATAGAGGTTCATAACTTTTTGGACATAGAGTATGGTGTGTAGATAGGGGTGCCTAATAATGAAAATGAGATATTTCATGTTCAAAATTATCAGTAATAACATATATAAGTGGAGTAATTTTTATCCACTCCATATGATTTGTTTTCATACATAGGTCTAGCCCTTACTATGGTAGTGATGGGACACTTTTTTTCAAAGCTGAACCTCACATATGAGATTTATATGTCACTATGTATCTCGTTGATGATAGGAATCATGTTGTAAATTCTTATTTTATTGCTCATTCCTATGAGGATCTGATTCATGAATATGGAAAGGGCATTTTTGTTTTGGATACAGATTCACCAATGAGGTGGGGTGTGTGATGTAATTTCTTGGGAAGATTCATTTCATGCATAGGGTCATGTGGGGAAATACCATTTTGCATGACATATCCTAAGGGTGAATACTAGGTATCATGTTCTGTGTAGTTTAAACGTCATACGATTAGGTTGTTGATATTGAAACCTTATGTAACTGGATGGAAATCAAGCTAGGATGTCCTAACATGACTATGATGGGGGTATAGAGGAGAGTATAAACCATGGTTTTGAGGGATATTGGTTTAGGAGAAATGACATGGGTCTTGGAAGCCACTAGGCGAATGAAAATATGAAAATCCACTCCAATGGAAGATTTTCCCTTTGTTTTATAGGACATTTTGTGGGAATCATATTCATATACGTGGATGCAAAATGTGCACAGTCAATCAGTGGTGTATGCAGGATACTGGCCATCCATATCTAATGGTCGTGGATAATTATGAAGATCCCAGATCACTCAAAGCACGAAGTTTGATACATGGAGGGAGTGTGCCCAGATACAATAGAAGCAATCAATCTAGGATTTACCCATAGATTTCGGAGCTCACCTACATAGATCTTAATCATATGTGGGTGATGAATTCAGATTCACTCACTAGGGTTGAGCCCAGGTTTGGAGATCTTGGTACCCAGGCACTGGACACCCTTCCTAGGTCTAATTCATTGGTAGGGGAGGGTAATTTTACTATTTTTTGGGTACCGTTCCGCTTAATTTAAAATTTTACAGACATTAGGATTCCCAATATGGAGGGAAAAATTCAAATACACATTTCAATGTCATTGTAGTCAGGTTAGACATTGTATAATGATTCACCATGGTTCTGTGGTGTTTCCCCTATCAAAATTCATATTCCCACATGAGTTATGCTCGGTGAGAGAAACATTATTTGGAAAGGGTTTCACTCAAACACCTAGTTATTGAAGGATCAAGGAAAAAATCATTTTGGTTCCATGTATTTTAACATCATGTGGTAAGGAAATTGATGCTAAGTAGTTAAATGTTGTTTAGCACGGACAACTTCATCGTGCAGTCTATTTTCATGATATTAGGAAGCCTTTAATATAGTTTAATGTTGTGTAGAAGGGACATAGAAAGAATAGTTTAATCTTAATGTTACATGGATGAATTAACAAAGGAATCATGTGTAAATATGAGTTAAATAGGTTGGGATTATCCTGGTACACCCAATCATGAGCGGGGGAATAAGGTGTAAACCATGATTCTGGGAGCCTTGAGTCTGGAGGGATTATGTGAGGCTTAGGAGCTAATGGTTTTATAGAAGTAGAAAAATATTATCTTACATATGAATTTTTATTTTGGTTGACAATCCACTTTTTGGGAAATGTATTAAAATCTATCATGGAAGAATGTGCACACACAAGCAAAGGTTTCCACAAGACAATAGCTGCCAATTTCCAATACCTATGGGTGATTCGGGTATACAAGATTCTCCATGGAATTGTGTTTGATGGATGAAAATGGGTGTATCGGTATGTGAAAAATATCCAAACCATGATTATATTCGAGGTAAGAGATCCTCTAGATAGATCTGATTCGTATGTAAGGTGTATAATAGTCTTTTGACATATTTGGGAGGTAATAGTCTGCATTTAAAATACCTTGCATCTATTTGTATTTCACATGCAAGAGATTTGGGGCCTATTTTTTCTTTCTATGGTGGATGGACCTAGATAAAGGATCATGGAATCACTACATATCCTATAAGTTCAAGAATCAAGCCATACATAGTTTTTTAGAACTCTCTGTGCCAGTCTGACATGGGCTCTAAGAGAGGGGAATTTGTATAATGTGGTGGTTGGACTAAGAAATAGGGTCATGGTGAATCTATATATCATGTGAGAGTAGGAATCAATTCGTGCATAGTTATTGATTGATATTTAGTTCATATGTCTGATCCATATGCAAGGGAATGGAAATTTTTTTTGTTGGCGAATAGACCGTGATGAAGGATCTGGGCGTCACTACATAATATTTCAGAGTAGGTATCAATCCACAAATATATGTTGTGGTAACATATGGATTTACATCTTCTCATAAAGACATTGGAAAATAATGAATTGGTATGCCTATAAGGAATCCTCGGCCGAGACTCCTAATCCCAAGTTAGTTTTACTCAATGTGAGAAACAAGGGTTGTAATGGAATTACTCAGTCATAAAGGGGGATCCTAAAGAGGGATGAGGTATTCAGCTTCAATACATTACTACATCCAATATTATTTTTGAAGCTCTAGGCGCTACTTATGTATTCCATAGCGTAAGGATTGAACCCATATGTGGTTCTTATGAAGAATCACCCTACATAGTCCTCACCTTTATGCAGAGAAAGGTGAAAAAAATTGGCTTGTGGGTGGACCGGGATATAGCATCCAAGCATCACTATGTATCATAAGGGGGAATAAATCAATCCATACATAGTTCTATTAATGTCTACCTATATAGGTTTGTCTCAAACATAGGGAGATGGGGGCATTTTTAACCAATTTTTTTAATGGTCTTGTTGCATAAATGTATCCTCTGTTCTTTCATGGGAAGCAATTTCCACCATTACTAGGCTCACATGAGCTATGCTTGGTGTGAGAAAATTGAAATATCTATGGTCTCATTTCGTAATTCAGAGGCATTTGAGGGTATAACAGAGGCATTTAGTTACCTGGTGGTGGCTAGACTAGGATAAAAGATCTTATTTTCATTGTATATCCCATCAGTTGATGATAATTAAGATGTACATAGTTCATAGATAGTATGTTCCCTATACCAGTTTGACCTATACACAGTAAAAGGGAGGTCATTTTTATGGTGGTTGGACTAGAATGAATGATATTAGTGTCACTTCATATCATATGAGGGTAGGAATCAAGTTATACGTAGTTCTATAGTGATAATAAAAGAGACCTCTATCAGCGCTTTTTAAAATCGCTGATAAAAGTCAAAATAAATTAAAAAAATAAAAAATAATTAAATAATGTGGGGGAGCTTTTAATAGCACTTGACCACTATATCAGCGCTAGGAGGTCTCTCGCACGCTGCCCTTCCCGCGCATCCTCACACCCACGCACCCCTTTGCACTTCCACCCGAACTCCAACCTGCAACCTCCCCCTTTCGCTGCTGCACCTTTACCACTAATCTATTTCATTCTTTTCTCTATTTAATGATATAACTATTTATTTATATATATATATATAGTCATATTTATTTGCATATTGATATATATTTAAATTAATATAAATATATTTATTCATATATTAGTATATAAATATTCATTCGTAAATTAATATATATATATATATTTATATATATAAATTTTTAGTTATAATTTTTTATCTGTATATTTATTTGTATATTAATATTTACTTATACGATATGTTTTCAATAAATTTATGAAAAATGTTTTTTACATGCGTTTATAATTAAATAAATAAACACATATATACATATATACAACACACACACACACACATATATATATATATATTTACGAATAAATACAAAATTAGTTGTATTTGAAAAGTCATAGAATGTTTAAATGATCATAACATATAATCTAGAAGTCCGTTTCAACTCCGAAACAAGTCAAATAGAATAAAATGAAACAATATTCGATATGATATGTGGTGTAGGGCTAACAGACATCTATATCAGAAGTTATACCTATTTGAATGTTAACACATTGGGGTTTCCCGACTAAAAACACATTTTTGGAGGACTTATAGGCCTTTTATGGACTCAATAAATGTGACAGAGGATTCTCCTAGGTCACCAGCACATAGAGCTCATTGTAGGATTCTCCTTGGTCACTAGGGAGTTTTTTTATCGATGATAAAAGCGCCCAATTATCATTTCTTTTTTTAGCGCTGATAATGGCCCCCTTTATTAGTGATTTTTTAGTGCTGATAAAAGGGTATCACTTACATTTCACGTTTTTTTAGTAGTGAAAGAGGAAATGTCCCCTCGGGTGAGAGAATTGTTGTGGCCATGTAATTTAATGGCATGCGGTTAGGACACATAATTTTCCTTTGAATGTATGATATTTATCTAGGGATAGGTGCATTATTGATTTTGACTAGTGGTTGGATGAGGATGTAGAATCCTTGTGTCACTATATATCCGGTGATGTCATGAATCAATCCATATGTAGTTTTAAGGACTCCATGTTCTAGTTTTACTTTTGAAATGATAGTGGGGGTTCCTTTGATACCATTATTTCAAGATGATGGGATTATTATACTCTTATATGATTTTTCTATGTGGAGGAAATATTGACCACCATTCTTAATCTTGTTTGAGTTATACTCAGTGTGAGAAACAAGGAGTGGTAAGAAGTTTCCTTCTAGTATAGGGGTGATAGATGATATAACAGAGGAATTCCATGTCATGTGATGGTTTGACCAGGACATAGGTCCAAGGTGTCTCCACATACACCACTGATGAATTGGAAACAAGTTGTATGTAGCTCCATAAATCACCCCCCCCCCCCTCATAGGCTCAGGCCATTTTTAAGGAGGGGGAGCATTTTTTTCTTTCCCTTGCATTGATATGATTCTGGTGAAACAGGTCATTTATTCAAGATAGAGTGATCCTCATGAAATTTAATGTGTTGGGGTTTGGATGAAGATTCTAAGTAGTTTAACATCGTACATTGTGGAAAAATATACTAAGCAGTTTAACATCGTACATCATGGAAAAATTCATCGCGCAATTTATTGTCATGTGATCAAGGCATCTTTCATATACTTTAACATCGTGTGGAAAGGACATCCCCCAGAGAGATTAATTTCATGTGGGATGGATGTCGGTGGAAGTCTGAAAATTAATTTCATCCACCTTTGGCAACATTGATCATGATTACAGAGAGTACTTATTCATATACCTTGCATTTGTGGTAGCTATCGTGAGTTGTTCATCCATTGAAATTAGTTCATAAGTTCCATTAGAGAACACATTGCATAACATATGGTCCTTCCAATTTTGGTTGCAACATTAGAGGCCTCTTCCCATGTATCATCGAGGAACTAATTACCGAAAACATTTCTCCTTTGAGGATTGATTAGAGGAGAACCTTCTTATTGAGGCTCATGAAATCTGATTCTAGTATACTTCCAAATAGCGCAGAGTGTGAAATATTATCTCATCAAACTACTCCAACTCATCAAATCGTTTTTGGGATTGTTCATCAACAGATAGTTAATCCTAGACAGAGAGGCAGAGCGATAGCAGTGGAATTTGAATGGGAAGAACCACCTCTAGCCCATAGACTAATGAGTATGGGGTCTCTTGAGTGGTGGTGCAGGTTGTGGCATGATAGGCCCAAATAGTTAGGAGGAGATTTTCTAGCCATTATTTCCTATCTTTGTCTGCCATATTTTGCAGTATTTTGGATAGGGTATTGTTTAAAGCCTCTATTTGTCTGTTGTATGCTACATTGTAGCGGGATGAATGGTTAGATTTGATACCAAACTCTTGGTAGATTTTTTCCAACTCAACAGGGTATAAATTTGTGTCATTAACAGTCATTACTGTGTGAGGGACACCAAAAATGGTGAGGATAATGGATTTCATAAATCTTAAAATTCCTTTTCTATGACATATTTATGGGGTGAAATGTATTCCCCATTGGGAAATAAATCGATTATTGTGAGAAAAAAACAAGACTTTTATGGCTATAGTTGGATGATATGGTCCCACGAGGTCCATTACCCACATGGAGAATGGACAATAGTAATTAGTTATGTGATGAAACTCCAGGGGTTGATGGATTAAATTGTCATGGACATGGAAAGGATGAAACTTTTTGGTTATATCGACACAATCTTGCATCATGGGTGGCTAATAGTACCCAAGGCGTTGAGTTTGATGAGACGGTTTGGATGATGATCGGGGTTCCCCACAAGTTCCAACATGCACTTATTTCATGATGTAAGTGGTCTGTTCTCCATCAATGCACCTGAGAATAAATCCATCAAGGCCTTTCTTATAAAGGTCATTTTTTTATTTTGTGTGATTATACACATGAAATTTACTTCTTATCTATGAATCTATTACCTTACAGCCCTATCTGGTGGGAGTTATCCCTTTTAAAAATATCCCATGTGGGGGACATCGAGCTAGTGGTATGACCGTACAGATTGGTGATGAGATTGATCTAATTGATTTATTCTCTCTTGGCCTAGACATGTGGTAAAACCATCTAGTGGTGGGAAATGCAGATGACTATTTCATTCTAATATGGATTGGTCAATGTTTTGGATATATATTTTAATTGATCAGCTTGGGCATTCTGCAAATGAGGGACATAAGCCAAGGTCGGATCCAATGGGAATTATTCCATTAATACTCAAACAAGGTTCATCAAAAGGATCAACTACACTTTCCTGATATCATATCCACCATTAACTTTCTTAATGAACAATTCTACATGACCTTTAATATTCAATTGTTTGGAATGCACTTGGAGTTTTAGTTCTAGTCCTACAATAAGGGCCATGTATTTTGCTACATTATTTCTACACCCCTATAATAGTTGAATGGAATAAGGAAGGACAACCTTTTCCAGGGATACAAAAATGATTCCTAGAACCCCTTTTTTATTCTAGGGTCATCCATTCATTTTCTTGTCGGGCTTCTGGATGTGATATGGATAAACATTTCCCACACCTGGGAGTTCTCTTGAATAGAGAACAGTTCCTCAGTATATAGTTCAATATCTAATGGAGTTAATTATATTGAGGGGTACTCTTTTAGGGAATTTTCTAATGCATGATCTTTTATTGCTTTTTTGGGTATGAATTGTATATGAAACTATTGAGGTATGATTGTCCACCATTATAGGTGTCCAATAAACATTGGAAGGACGATAATGTACTTGGGATGGTAGCTACGAGAGACCAAGTGGACCTCATGGTGCTGTAGATAATGCATCAGCATATGAACCGCAAAGATTAAGGTGAGGAAACTCTTCTTAATATTCTAATATCGAGTCTCACAATCAATCATGGCTTTGATGAGATAATATTAACTATTCACAATACTGACATCATTATTTTTTGCGATGAAGGTTCCTAAGGATCTCTCCAAGGAAGTGACGTATAAATTTAGTGGTCATCCTTTGATGGGTGGTATTAGCACTGTAGGACTCAAGATATATTTCTTGATATTTTCAATTGCTTCCTGTCAAACATCAGTCTAATGAGATTATACTGTTTTCTTCATCAATGAGGTGCAGGGAAAACACTTTACTGCACGGTTCACTATGATGTGCCGAATATAATCCTGGTGTCCTTGTATTCCTCTCAACTTAGTGATGTTGCGAGGTGGTCACATGAAAAGGATTTCATTTTTCTTCATAGGGTTGACTTTTATGCCATGGTGGCCTATGATGAGGATGATAAATTTTCCTGATGTAACACCCAAAGAACTTTTCAGAGAGTTCATTTTTAGACTGTGTTGTAATATTTTATTGAAGTTGGTTTCATGATCTTCCATATTGTCTACAATTTGTCACAATTTAACATCCAAATCATCTTTATATCATTCGAGTAACATTCCAAGGAAGGGTTTGAAAATACGGTGCATGGCATGCTGATATGTGGTGTTGAAACATTTCAAACCGAATGAAACCACCTTTTAGAAAAAAAACATCTCAGGGAGCATTGAATGTGGTGTATTATTCATCGTCTATGTCCATTAGGTTTTGGATATATCCTGAAGAACCATCCACGGATGAGAGAACCTCATATCTGGTAGTTGGATCCATCAAAAATTAAGGGATTAGGACTGGGAAATCATCTTTTTGGATGTTTTGGTTATGTTCCTTGAAATAAATGTAGACCCTGATCTTCCCACTCTTCTTCTGGATGGGGACAACATTTTCTATCCATATGGAATATTGGACCTCTAGGATAATGTTATCTCTAATGATATCATCGAATTTAGCCTCTATTTTAGCAACATGAGATGGGTGTGTCTTTTTTGTAGCTTTTTTGTAGCCACAATGCTTTTTCGGCAAGCCCAGGTGGTGAGTTGCCACCTTGGGATCAAGGCCTGGAATTTATATATAGCTATAGGACAAAAAATCTTGATTCTTCTTCAGTAAAGTGGTGTATACCTCCTTTTATTTTGAATAAATGGCCGCACTAACTAGATGAAGTCACAGTTCATTCTCTATACCAAAGTTCATTTCCATCAGTTCATCAAAGGTTGTGGGGATTTCTTCCTCGAAGGATGGAGGGAAATCCAAAAGGTCCTCTTCTTCCATATCTAAATCTTCATAAACTTCCACTTCCTCTTCTAATAGGGAAACAATCCTTGAAATTATTTCTCCATAGTTGAGGGAAGAGTCATATATTTGATGTCTGGGAAGCGAAGTCCCCTTTTCTATCTCAGACATCAATGCATGTTTCTCTCTAGAAAATATAGTGAGGGTTAGAAGAGTTTCCTCATCTTTTTTGAGTGATGAGTCACTTCCTCCTACCTCAATGGGTGAGGGAGAGATTTTTTGGGGTTTTGATGATAGTTAGGGGGAATTTTTAACTGAACCTTTCCTATTATCTTGGTAGTCGATGATCCTTTCCACGTTATCTGATTTGGAATCCATAAATGAAATCATGAGGATAACTGAATGTGAATTTGAATTTGGACTTGTGCCCTCAATCAGATTAATGAGCTGTATGTATTCCTCCCAGAGCTACTTAAGGGGATTAGTGGGAAACACTTCCAATCCTTTTGGGGGTGCTTAACCATTCAATTCTATCAGGTGAGGGTTTTTTCCTCTTCGGTTCATAGGTACCTGCATCAATACAGTGCAATTCACAGAAGTCAAATAGAGCCTTATCAGCATATAGTGTCCCACTCTCTCCATTAATGCTACATTTCAGGCACTGATGGTATGAGGAGGGGATTTATGCATTTTTATGTAGTCAGGGCCTCCCATGTAGGGTGTTGAAGACCATATTATTTCGGACCACCAGACTTGTGGGATGATATACTAGGTTACCATATAGGGTTTCGATCATGATTTGACCTACTGTATTTTTCCCACTTTTGTCGTAGCCCAACAAGATCATGGTGCATGGAACTAGATCACCCTCATTGTATCCTAGTCGATGAGATGTCTGCAATGGGAGAAGATTAACCGTAGTTCCATTATCGATGATGATTTTCAGATATCAATGCAATTTATTATTCCAAAAACATATAACGGTTTGATGTGTCCTTGCATGATAGCTTATTAATCTTAACCTATGAAGGAGATAACTATTTGGAACTCTATATGGTTGATCTCTATCTGGTATACTTCAGCGGCAGCTACATCATCTTCATACTCTTAGGAACATGGAAAATCTATTATAAGATCTTCTATGAGATCTACTTATACATTCATCACATCTATGATTTAGATCTTATCTAGAACTAAATTGAGCTACATTAGAATTTCATATTACTGATCTAATGGATATAGTATCCCATATTGGGGATTCTCATTCCAAGGTGCTTTAGGTTTGTGAGAATTTGATGACGATGGGTCTACCCTTGGGATCAGAGCTAAAGGATCCTCCATCCTTTTTATATTGGGTTGGTAAGGTCTACTCACATGCTGAGGGATATTAGTAATATGTTTATCCTTTGGTGGATATTTTACAAGGATTAGACATATGTGGCATCCTATGGGGGCAAGATAATGTTCTTTTACATGTTTAAACTACTAGAGAGTCCTTCTACGAGATTCTACAGCACTTACAGTTTGAGTGGAGGTGTATTCATAAGCTTGATTTCTTATATGGTCGTGTCTTCCTAGATATACCTGGCTTCTGTGGTTTCTTCCTATGGCCCCCAATTGGGTTTGGGGAATTTTTTTTAATACAATATTCATCATTGGATAAGATATCCATCAAGTGTATAATGTTGATAGGTTCAAAAAATTTATCCTCTTATGATGAGGTCTTTTCCTAATCATCTGCCTCTAATTATACCATTTGGTGGGGTAGTGGTTATGGTGTCGTTTGGTGGGGTGGTTCTCATTATGTAGTTTAGTGGGGCGGTGGTTGTATCTTCAGATTTTCTGGTATGAAATCTAATAGTGTCAGTGCCAACTTTGCCTTCGGTTATTATTTATCTTCTTGTACTTGATTTATGCTCTCCTGACTGGTCTTCTTATGGGGCGGTTGGACTTTGGACGATTATAGGGCCAAGGATGATATATGTGTTTCATCAGAAGTCATTGTTGAAACGGTTGATTTCTTCAATTGTGCCTTGAGTATTTCATGAACATGGATTATGATTTTCTGATTCGAGAAACTATCAAACATAAAATCCTTTTTATTAAAAACATTTTCACAATACCTTACTACATCCTGGTCAATAGTGGAAGCATACACCACTTGTAAAAGTAGTGGTCCCAGATTGACTTTTCCGGAATATATAATATTTTTAAGGTGATCCAGAAAGACAAACAACTCTTAAATGTTGTTCACAAAATCTGATGGAATGGGAAATAATCTGGCTAGTCATCAAGAACTACTTCATTAGCCCTGATTTTCTCTAGTAGCCGATGAAAGCTGCAATTCATGGAGTCTGTAATGTAACAACAGAATTGAATACCTCAAAATGAGTATAATTTATTCCTATGTTTCATGAATTTATTTATCCCCCTCCACTCTTCTTTATGTGGTAAGGGTGGTTGCTGACCGCCAAAGGGCCCTGCATGGTTTTGCGGGGGCCTTGACGTTGGATATGGTACAAGTGTTTTATTAAGCATGATAGAAGCTTCTTCAACTCTCCCTACTATTTCTACTAGGGCCTAAGGGCCCTCTAAGGAATTGATATTAGTCTGTTCAAAGGAAGATTCTATCACTTGAGAATTAGAGGAGATTTCTGAAACCCACTTGTAAATTTCATCAAAATAAGTGGTGTTTTCATCTCATCTCTGTGATTATCGATGCACATGGAAAGAATCCCATCTTGGGGGTGTGGACGGTTCAATGATTAAGTCAAACTATTCTATTTCGTGATGAAGTCTGAGACTCTCTTGTAGACTCTCTATTTGTAGTTCATGAGATCATAATCATTTGTTTTGGGAAATGTCAAACTGAACTAGAACATGAACTAGCACCAGAGATCCTCCCATTCTATTATTGAGTTACCTAGAAAATGGATGTACCAGGTAAAGGATGAACTCTTTGGGTTCATATAAATAATATAAGCTTCTCAAATTTATATTTCTATGGGATTCCCGTCATGGGATAACAGAAATAAGAGTAGTGAAATATATGATGCTCTGGGTCCCCCAAGCCATTGAACACTAGGAATTATGGGTACTTGAAATTTGGTTGTAGAGGAATATTTCTCACCCAATTAGGGTAGGGAATTCATTCTGGTTGAATTGAATCACGCCATCCTTCCATTTCTTCCATTTGAGTTGTCAATAAATTGATCATATCTAGGTTCCCTTGATGCATGTGCTATTGGAATTAAGCATGAGCGGGTGAATTAGTGGTAAATATTGGATGTGTCGATGTTGCAGAAATTGCGGGCGAATACCAAGCCTAGGAATCTTCTATGGATTTTCCTAATTCTGTTCTGATTTCTTCCCCAATGGAGGGAAATTTTGATATCCTATCCGGATTGGGTTCAGATAGACTGATGGTACCAGTACTGCCTAAGATGATCATTCAATCCTTTCTTCATCAATCACGATGAGCTGGTGGGGGAGGGGTACATCCGAAGGATGTTTCGGTTGATGCTCCACCTACAGAATACACCCAATAGAAAGGCTTCCTCATAGTAGCTCAACATTTAATCTCTTTAGAGCTTTAATTTATTCCTCGTGTCTAGGAAATTTCTCCTAAAGTGTGGGAGAATCATTTTCACGAGGAGGAGGAGGCGGTGGGTCGTAGACCATTTTCAGATTCATCTCCTTGTTGTGGATTTGCATAGTAGGTTGTCGTAGATGGATTAAAGGGGTTCCCAACATTATTGCCACTCTATGGTTTCTGGTGTGTACCCCTCCAGGCTCAGTGTGGACCATCTATGTGAGGGAACACTCTTCTCCGATTTCCTCATTATTTGTATTTTTTAGTGAGGTATGTTGGGATTATGTCCATGATGTTTACCAATGCATTCTTCATTGGGGGTGGTGTACCAGGTGCTAAATGGTAGGATATATTCTTACATCCTTTGTAGGATCTTCTCTCTATTCTAGGATACACATTAAGTTTCTTGGCGAAGAATGACTCAACGGGAGCTTTGATATGACCTGACAGTACGCCTATATCCTAGGGGATGTGATTCATGGGATGGTATGGAACGAATGACCCCACTATCTATTGTTCTCCCCATTTTATAGAAGATATAAATCTATTAGGAGTGAATTTGAGATAAAAATACCACAAACCCAATGGGATGGGGTTGCTCCCATTCCACTATTAATGTTCCTCAATCTAGACTTGGTGGTCTAACGAGGGCCTTTGTGTTAAAAATTCCCCCAGCGCTATAGGTTGTGGATTTTCTTGTATTGTGAACGTTTATGATGTTATTACCACCTTCTTGATCTCACATATTCCATTATTGTTGTGAGCCTTATATGGTTTCGGGTCTACATGTAAATTACTTCATCTAATGACAGGATTTGTGATCGTTGATTGGCTTCCCAGAGATGTGAATCCTACTGGATGTTCCCTGTGGCTTGGTTTAAGAGCTTCTTTATGGATTTATTTTGTTAGGACTAATTCTTCATATACATACTCATGGCTAGTTCTTGTTGAGTGTTTAACCCTTTTTATGGAAGGACTTGTTTTGATTGACGTCTGGGGATGACGACACTTCAGAATGTCCCCTTTGGTGGTTTCTATTTTAAGGGATGTGTGGTGAAGTGTAGAGATCCATGATCTCCCCATCCCCGGACATGAACACCCAAGGGGGAGTCGTTGATAAAGAAGCACAAATTTTTAAGCATATGGAGGTAGGCCAGCTGAACATCTTACTTTCACATTTCTAATTGTTTCAGCTAGGTAGAGGGAAGGGATTCTAGGTCAATATGATGGAGAAGCTCTCCCATGACATTAACATGGTCGTCATACCCATCACGGGGAAAAAACTTGCATTTAACTAGAGGAAGGTTGTCCAGATATTGAGGATAATGTTATCATACATTATTCAGACAACATTATTGGTAAGTTGAACTAATAAGTGGTCATGGGCCAATACATCATTGGTATATAATCCTTATCTATTTGTCTTCTCAAAAGCAACATATATTGTTGTTGTTATGCTAGGGACACTTCTGCTTGATATGATCAGTTTGACATCTCCTTAATGATTTTGTTCCAACCATCAGGTTTAGAGGGAGTCTCATTGGCATTTAAATGGTACAAGGGTTGTTCAAAAGATTATCATGGCCCCTAGCTACCCTTCGGCTAAGAAAGGATATCTCCTGTTACGGAGATATTATCCAACACATCGTACATCATTTTTTCAATCACCTCAGTTTATGAGGGATCTATCACATTTGACCTACCAAGGTGAGGACCATCTCACCGGTGAATATTTTGAATGTCAGGAGGACCTTTACAGTCATTGTCATGATAGGGAGGACTACCATCGTGTCTTACTTGTCATCTGTAGAGAGTAATTCTACTATGTATACTATGGGGAGGACCTTTAGGGAAGATCTCATTAAGGGGAGGACCTTCGTGCTGCATAGCTTTATTGAGGGAGGACTTTCACTATGATTATTATCATGATGAATACGATAATCAAATATCTAACTTCAAGGAGAATATATATTGCATACATCATGGGGAGTGCCTTCAGGATGTAATTCAATTAGAGGAGGACGTTTTAGTTGCTTGATTTCACTACGGGGAGGTCCTTCGTAGAGATTTTCATCATAGCTAGGACAACCATCACAACTTGGCGTCCTATTATAGGGAGAAACACATCTACAATGTATACCCTAGGGAGGAAAATCAGGGAATATGACTTCAATTGGAGGACCTTATTATTGTTTTATATTTTGTTCAATGGTAGATCTACCCCGACACGCTTCAAAAGATAGTCTCTCATGATTGATCGTTTCTGGCCCATGATGTAATCCCCTTTGGGGGCTCTAGGGAGGGCCTTCAGAGCCATTGGTAGCGATATTATTGGTAGGACCTTTGCAACTGTTAATATATATTTTATAATTTGGTAATAGACTGATAGGATATTGAGCCTCTATTAATATATTTTTTATGGTGTTAAGAACTCCAGCTTCAAGAATGAATGCTCTCTTAATTTTATAGTTTCCTTTGGCACGTTTCATTTTTTTGTCCTTTGTTGCAGGAAAATGGTGCAACATTCTATTCCTTATATCCTTGATGTATGATACCAAATGTTACTTGTTTCTATGATGTCGTCAGGAGATTCTGGTGAAAATATTGTGTTCTAAAAAGGATATATGCCTACCCTGGAGTGGCCACTATGTTAGACTGATGTACTCCAGTTGGAATTAGTATTTTTCCCAATATAGTTTTCTCTGTATTGCATAATATAGTCTTCAACCCTCCTAGACTAGAGCTGGGATGAAGGTCTACTCTAGAGTGATTATCTTATTTGTTCAATGACCAGTTCCCACCATATTTCTCTAGTGGTCCTTTTATTTGTGAGTAGGAATTTTCCTCTGCTCGTTTTCCATTGTATTTTTCTTACAATCTTGATTTTCATTCTCATGAATTTGAATCTGCACATATTTTCTTGACTCTATATATTTTATGGGGTTTTCATATGCATTGGTATTGTTGTAAAAATTCCCATAATATTTTTCCCTAATTATCTTCTTGGATTATTGTGTGTTAACTAGAATTTTCACCAACTTATATCTGGTTACCATCATATTTTAATAATTGGATTATTGTGCATTTGTAGATATTTGCATCTACCAATACTTTTCTACTCTATATGTGAAGAGGGACTGGAGATAACTGGTATGATTATGTGTTTTCACATGTTATCACACCCTATATCCATGGTGGTATTCATAGGAGAATGTGTGGATATGCCTATGCTCGTAAATTGTTGGTGTATTTCTATGGAGGGCTTCTGCAGAAGGGGTAGAATCGTATACCTCCCCATTATGTGTCATTGTGTTTGTGTGGAAAACCACTTCTTTGGGAACCAGGGAGACAACCAACTCCTAATTATACATTTTACACACTCGGATGGTAGCCCAAGGGGCATGTTTCCATTGGACATCAATAGGATCCCTGATAATGGGATCCTATTTAGAGCAAGGATATTAGATCATATGTCGTTGGTGGTGATGTCCTACAAAAGGAGCCCATGAGTGGGGTTCCAATGAATTTGGGATTAACTCATTGGTGTCGACCTATTCTTCCTCCCTAAGAAAAGGGAGGTATTTATTGTCATGTTCTGTGGACAGGCTCTCAAAATGATTTGAGATGGAAAGTGGAGTTGTTCTGTGTAGGATTTACAATGGCGGCTGAAAAGGCAGCTGGTGAGATTTCACCAATTGGAGGGAATTCCATTCAGCATCCACCATGGGGAGTGTACCACTAGGATGGAACTATTTTATCAATGTGTTTGAAAATTAGCATTGAAGACACTATGTATGTTGCATATTCCTATCTATCATGGATCTGGTCACCTGTGCCGATGTTGACACACGTGTTTAAGAAATTCATAGATATGCCATATGGATCGAAGAGATATATGTGAAACATGAAATACATGTAAAAAGAATATAGAAAGAAACATTGATAAGGTAGAATCTCATGATCACAATCATTATTGGTAATTTTCCTCCACCGTATTCCTTTTGAATGTATTACGGGCTTTGGTGGGTTGACCTGACACGTTGGTTAAAGATTCAGGTTTGGTTCACTATTTTTGTTTTGACCATATTCACATCATAACATATAGGGGAAAATAGTTTGACATTACATAACCTATTATTTTATATCATTAGGTTAAAAACCTCTCCTTGCCTAAGGATTAATGTCAAGTTCACTATTTTGGTTTCAAATTGATTTCCATCATACTGAGGGGCTGATGGAATGTCCCAATTGATAGTGACCCATTATCTTTTATTATGAATGGTTTCATGTTTGGTATGATGTCCATGGATGGTACCTAGTGTGTTTATTCATGGAGAAATAAACACCCAATGGACCAGGTATCCATGATTCCTGGACCTACTTTGTAGAGGCAGGTGCTCAATGGATGAGGATTTGGCCAACGACACTTAATTACTCCATTGGTTTATAGGATGGTAGGTTGGAATCATCACACCCATTTGGGAGAAATTATTGCCTATTTTAGGACTCCCATAGATATTTAAGAAATCATAATTTGTACTTGAATCCTTTTTTCATTCCCAAGCATGTTTCCACAGATTACCCCTAGGTTGCATGGTTAAATGTTTACACACATGGGTTGGGAATTGGTGAGATGAGGCCAGTTTAAGCCCAATGATTAGGAGCTCTGGGGACCATCATCATCTAGGGAGGACGGAAATTGCATCCATATCAGGATCGAACACATAATATGAGCTTCATATGTATCCACATGGGAGGAATTAAAACCCTGGTAGTTCGATGCCACTTAACTGGACGTATCACCTATTAAGCTCATGTGATGGGGACCTATCCATATAGTTTTAACATTTAGTGGTGATGAATTCTAATCTGAGGATGCCTAGTCTTGATTTTTCATGGGACATACACTAAAGTGTCCTAATATGCTCAGGAGAGGCACTGTCTCATTGGTGGATATGTCCCTACCAGAGATATGGCCCAGTGAACACCTGAGTGATCTGGGTGTTGATTTTGGACCTTAAGAAGGCTTCCTACATAAATCGTTTAACTTGGAAACAAATCCCTCAAAGTTTAGTTTAAGTTATTGCTTATACCAAAAAGGAGGCCCTATTTTTGGGGGAATAATTGGGGTTTGTCCAATAAAAATAATCCCCCCTGAGCTCGGGCCTTCAGACTAGTGACCTATGTATCCTAATTTAGAGAATGAATCGATGTTCTAATAGTTCATGGATGGGGATTACGTGTATATGCTTCCCATTTGAATGAAGAACGATCTCTCATTTCATGGGTGATATGATGTGGATCACATGACTTGATAAAGTCTTCCAATGTATTATAGTTGTGTTCAGATTAATATTTCTCATAGTTCATGATGAGATGGTGTATGATTGGGGCTTTAGAATTCAAGCTTCCCATTTCATCTTGGTCCATTAGATTGGTATCCTATATATCATGTTTAGAGTTGGAATCAGAGTTATTAAATTTTATTGCATGGATGTGTGAATGATTAATCATCAAAAACCTTTAAGACCATGTAAGTAATGATCGGGGTGAGAAATAAGGGGATGTGAATGATTCATCAAAGGTTCACTTTCCCTTCTCTGCTAATGAAAAAGGGGGAGGAAGATGGTGGACTATGGTGCATCTGTGAGCCCAACGGGAGAGGGAAATGGCCTTTGAATGAGTTATTCCCACACATAAGTTTATATCCAGGATAGTCACATCTAGTGAGAAATTTTGACACATCCTATGTCGGGCCAGAGGGGGGGGAGTTACATTTATTGTAAAAATGTTACTGGCTCACCTCATGAGGAGTGCCCTAAAATGAGTTCTCAGAAAGGGGAGAATAATTTATCCTCATCAAAGGGAATGTATATGTAATCCCTTTATCTTCTTATTGTCCCTCGATGAATGGAAAATCTAGTTATTTCCCAAGATCCATAGAACGAGGAGGTTTAAATCTATGTACCAATGATGGAATTTGGTTTGCCACAGAAATGTATACTTAAGGACATCTTGGGGGTCCAAAAATTGAGGGAACCACCATTGCACCTCTGATTACCTCGAGTATGTTGACTTAGAATGACACGTTGATGTGCCCAACAGTTCTGGCATAGGGCTCTGGTGGCATTGGAATATTCTTTGGCCAGATATCAGTGGACTAGTTAGCGAAGGATCCATAGAAGGAATGTTGGGAATAGAAGGGTAAGATTTGATATGAATGGTTGAAAAACCAGAGACACCCCATTTCGCATACCATTTATCTTATGGGATGGGGGCTCCCCTACATAGCGTACTACTATATAAGCGAAGGGTTCATCTATGTAACGATGTGGTAAATGGACTTGGATATGAACCATCATGTACCCTGGTGGTATGCGGTCTCTAGTTCCATCTATGTAGCATAGTTCTATAAGGCACAGGTTCTTGTCTACGTAGATATGCGCTACATAGTTTGCCAGATTGAATGAGTGGCACTATTTTTGTGGTTAGCGGGAGGTTCATCCGTGAAGGGACTATGGTTCATTGGTGGCAAATTAGGTTTGTGACTAGTTGATTATTATTAATTTTCCTTCTTTTAATGGTTTGTGGTGGGTTTATATCTACTGAAAACCACTCGGTGTTCCATATATCAATGATCGTTTCCTTCGATGTCTTCCATTCATAAACACTAAGCTCTCTAAAAGTTCCTTCCACTTCCTCAGTTCCCTTTGTGGTCCATTTTTTAGATTGATGGGTAAGCTGCATCTATAGGCACGTGAAACCTTTTTTGAAATCCAAACGAGGGATCATCTGACCCGTGGATGATTCGTTCAACCAAGGTTCGTGGTGTTGTGGTTCGTGGTAGTGGAAATCAATAGCTCTATTCCTTGATCGATGCAGTTCACATGACAATTCCACCCCTACCTCATCCACAATTTTCTCAATCAATGTGGATGATATGTGGTCACTTACTTCACCATCCTGTTGTCGGCAATGAAATGGTTCACATCACCTTTTTTGGCTATTTTCATCTCATCCATGAACTTCTTGGTTAGATGGTTAATGCTTCACAGGCTATCATTTTGCAATTTGTCCACGTTCTACTTAATTCAATGTATGTTCCTTCCATAGGCCTTTCCCGATAACCAGTACATGAAGCAGTTTGGGACCTTTTCCAAATTGATTTTCTTCAATCTCCTCCACAAATTTTTATCCACACATGAATTTTTTTCCTTTATCGAATTTATGGGAGTATTTTTCTTTCCCTTTGTGGAATTTTCAGGACCCAATAGAAGTTTCCATGTTTTATGATGAAAACCTAAATGACAATGTCCATAAATATGATGTTATACTACTCGATACAATCTTCTCACAAGTCCTTAAAATGATCACATCAAAATATGTTGGTTTTGATTCCTATCAAGAAGAAAAAATATGACACCTCCTAGAGGTTCAAAACTGATGTCACATAATATATCTATCCTCATGGGAAAAAATTCATCATGAATCCATTTACATTATCCTTCACCCAGATATATTCTTCATGAATATGGTAACTCCTACACATAGGTACATACGTCGTCTCAGACCCCATTCACATCCACTAGGTCCATATTCCATGGGATCATTCTTCATTAGATCATATTAACAATGAAATCATGCCCCAACAAGATGAAAATATCCCTTTGGGGTATCACCATATTTTCTTCATTATTCCATATTTCTAATGAAACAATATTATACATAGTAATCAATATTCTTTCAAGTCGAATCAACCACACACCCCATAGGGCTATATTCATTATGAAACCAACCAAAACTCATTTTTCCATATTCCCTTCGAGGTCAACCAAAATGGTTTTCTTCTATATAATCCTTACACTAACCATTTTTCAGAACCATTCATCTAATCATCATTTCCACATGATATTAAACTACATGGATTGGCCATTGTAACATGAATTTAATGTGTACAACAGTCCCCATTAAATGGTATCAAATTACATTGGTTTTTATACAATTTATCGGGATACATAGAAATTTCTTATTTTGGACTCGTTCTAAATACCACCAAAGTATATTATTTTCCTAGATGACAATAATTTCCATAGTGCTTGGTTGTGTGGATTTAAACCATGGTACCATAAAATTGAGCATCACTAATTAGTAAACTATAAATATATATAGAAAATATAATACATTTAGATATTTTTATTGATACATGTCGATGATCTGCTACTAACATAGGGGAAACCATTCCCTCCTTTAGACATGTGAAGGAATGATGAGTATATAATACATGTATAAGAGAGTCTAATAGTAGTAAATAATACCATTAAATGGTGTGATGATCATGAACTCCCACCCTCTTGACCAACACCCATTCTAAATCATCCCCAATAAAAAACTTTGGTGTCCACCAAGCTTTGGAAATTAGTTTCCCAATGATGACTCACAGCAGACCATTGAAGAGAAAAAACTATATTAGAGTTCATGATCAGAACAATAAGAAATTCATATTCATGAAGATCTTACATTGGATGTCAGAACCACCATAGAAATAAAATTAATTCGTACCTGAGGTAATTCATCCCTAAATACATTATTATAAAGGATTTAATCACAAATTATGAAGTTTATTAAACGTTATTTCTGTAAAAATTACATTTTTTTCCAATTCGTGTCAACAAGGTATTTATAAGAAAAAATTTATTACCACTCCCAAGGGATATGTAGAACCACAACCAAAAAAATACCCACAACCTTATTGAATCAAGGTATAAATGACATAAATAGAGGTTATAATGTTTTTTAGAGACCATGTGAATTTATTAAATCACTCCCAAAAATGATTCTTAAGCCACAAAAAGTCTCATAATTATAAAGGATATACACCAACCAAACGTAAATGGTTTATTTTTTCACATAATTATAATGTGGATGACATGGTTCATTCATAGGTATTCTCTACATTTTAGGAATAAAATTTATATTTTTTTATATTGTCTTATCATTTTGAATCCAAAGTGTTTATGGCCTTATTAGGGCCTTATGAACATTGAGTATCAATTCAAAATAGGTTATTTTAAAACCATAATGTTTCTTATATGTTCTCAATTCACCGAGTTTAGACTGACTTGGTTTATGAATATCTTACACTTATTTCATCATTGTGGATGTTCACACCACATTCCCCTCCACCAAACAGATAATAACATCACATGCACCATTTATGGTCATGGACATACACATACTTGGTTGATCTCAATTGAGGGAATAAATTTTATACTTGTCACATGAGAGGAAAAATCCAATATAGGTTATGTCTCAATCGATGACATAATCCGAAACATACCTAACCACACTATGAGAAAGGTATAAAATTATAATGTTTCATAGGCTAGGTATATATTCATCCCAATGTAAGGGGAAATCCTAATATGAGACTTCCACCCACAGTATACTTATGACATAGTGTATGAAACTTCCTGAACTGTACTTGGGTGGTCATCCAATAGACCAAAATCCTTTTATTACTCATGAGAATATTGTTTATCTTTATATTTAATTTTCCTTAGGTAAACTATATCATTAAACTAATATATATGGTACACTATGATGAAAATTGGTTAAGTATAACTAAAATTTCTACTTTTAAAGGTGAATTATTATCTCACATCATATATATTTATATATTAAATATGAAATAATGATATTGTGGTTACTTCCATTTGTAAAAATAAGGAATTTTATATTCTTAAAATCCCTTTATAATATTAATAAAACAATAAATAAGAACAAATTTCATAATTTCCTATAAAATAGGACACCAGTGAATCCATATGTTTGTTGTACATTTATGGTATTGTTAAACTCGTTGTGTCTCTTTGTAATTGTTTCACAGCTCTATATAACCATATGAATGAATCCACTAATTGAACTTATTTAGTGATTTACTTCTATGATTAAATCCATTTTGAATAATGGTGATACTTTAGAATATTACTTCTCCTTTTAAACTCTTTGAAAAATTATTCACATTCTATTACCTTACATCAACCGATGTTATGATTTTAATAGCATTTATTATGTAATTATAACTATTTCTAATTTCATCATCATCATGTTTCTTGGAAAATTTTCCTTAGAACTTTTTCCTCATGATCATTTTTTAATAATATTTATGTCTTTATATTTTACTTTACCAAAAAATCCAAAAAACCTTATAACATAAAATCATATTTAAATATATATGATAACTAATTATAACAATTCACTTTTCTCTTTAATGATAGACCCTGTAGTCAATTAGGATATTGAATGACATGCACATTTAATTTAAACCTCTTTAAAATTTAATTATCATTTATTTGAGATTTTCTAAGTCCAAACATACTCCCACTGACTACTTAGAAACTATATTCTCTCCAAAATATCATGATAATAAATGAAAACACCTTTATGTTAGAAAATCATACTTATTTCCTTTATTGGAATTATTTAAAAAATAAATTATTGTTTACTGTATTATATATTGTATTATAGGAGTTTATAGTATTATTCTTAAAATAATATTATATTATTTAAAATATGTTATTGAAGTGTAGTGGGATTAAATCCCTTATATTTGAAAAAATATATCACATATACTATTTTACGTTTGATAAAACCCTTATATACATACGTCCCTTTAAATTATGTTATACAATCTATTGAATAAAATACCATTTTTATTAGAACCATCCTTTTCTATTGTTCATAAAAACTCATTGATTATAAACAACATTTATTATCATATAAGACAAATAATATTAAAACACATTCCTTATTTAGATTCAAGTTAGATTTATATATTCCTTCATATTCATCTTCATTATTCAAAAAAACATTTTCATTATAATTTTAAAATAAACTAAAATATCCATTGATACATATGTTTATTTTTAGACTCTATATATATAAAACAATTGTGAAATATTCATTTGGTGTCATATACCCTTCCAAAATGAAGAATTTATTCTATAATACAAATTCTTGAAATTTTATTTCCATATAGTATCTCAAAACCATTCATGTATTTTGATAATTCCATAACATATGGAATAATTTCTCCTCACTACTAATACCCTGTTTATGGTACATTGGTCAAGGATGACTATTGTAGTAATCCAATATTCAACTCACTTAAACCATTACCCTTATATTTTTTAACACACCTGAAAAATACAGAAATCTAAAGTCATGATCACCTATCTTTAACAATTTTTAAAAAATAGGACAAAAATTTCTTGAACTCATTCATATTTCCAAAACATTTCAAATGATGAAAATAACTTGATTTACTTATCCTGATAAATCCTTAATGGACTATTTTATATGCTAAAATTATTTAATGTACTCAATCATATTGAATAAATAAATAAAGGTTAATGTTTTTTAATATTTATATATTAACATTCAAATCTTATGTGAATCTTTTGATGCTTCTCATAATAATATATATTCCTTCATTTAATAAAATCATCAATTGGATATTCTAGATGGTTTCACCGTATCCTATAAAATATATTTTCTTTTCTTATGAAAAATTATAATAATATGCTTCTTACGTTAAGATTATATTTTCTCAATATTGATCTCATTGAAATGTTTTTTGTGGGTGAAGTATTTTACATTTATAAAAAATCATTTTAACATATGAGGTATCGTATTTTAAATTCTATTTAATCAAGAATTTATAAAATTTGATCCATAAAAAATTTTGAACCCTTTTAAAATTATACTTATCCAGTAGCTGTCCATGATATATGTTTCACTATGAAATGACCCCACTTATTCATGAATCTCATTATTTTAGTTAGTTATATATTAAAAAAATGTTAATCATATCAGATATAATGGATGAGTGGAAAACTATTTTCCCAATCTATCATGTGGATAAAATCAATACTATTACTATGATATCTGAACTCTTAAGGTTTATCATTGGTGTTTAAATAAAATAAAACATAGTAAAACAATAAAGGTAACTTTTAAGGGAACTTTGTTACCCGAATTTTTTCCATATGATAATCCATGGGCACCCTACTTTGGTATGAACATTCTCAGTTGGATGATTGAGGTCTAAAAAAGTGTTTTCATTTGAATAAATTAGACACTTTTTATTATTATAAGGTATTAAAATCTCAATATCTAGTCTCACGTAATCCATTCACATATAATAAATCATTTAATGGATTATTTTTGAATCCCTATTCTTTCCACCCAATCAACTTGTTGAAACCAAATTGTTGTGTAACGATTTACAAAACTCACATCTTATATTACTAGCCCAAATTAGAGGCTAACTATATTCACATAAATCTATATGTATCCTATGTATAAGGTATGTGAAACCCTTTCATTTAAAGTATTATAATCCTATTAAAATAATAATCATCATATGAGTAAGAATAATGTGACATTTATCCAACCCCCAATTTTCTAGACATGTTATAAGCCACTATTCTAATGGGAAATCAAACCAAAGATCCTCTACCCATGGATAATTATCCCAGAGAAACCACAAATGTAGCACAATTCTGACATATATTATGTATAATCTTTATTTAACTTATAAATTTAAGCTTTTAACCCAGTTCAATCAAAATTCATAGTAAAAGAAACAAAATCAATTATCATACATATCATGTAACTTCTTATATGCATGTATTAAAATTTATAGAAGAAATTTAACACTTTTTCATAAATAATACAGATTTAAAAAAAAAATATGCATTACTAAATTTTGGAATAAAAAAATTAAATCAATAATTAACAAATATACATGAGATAAATAATTGAGAAAAATTTAAAAATAAAGAAATTTTATACACATTATAATTTTTCCTACATTTTGGGAATTCCTTAATTAAATAAATATAAATACATTATATTTTTTCCAATTTTAACATTTTAAAATTATCATTTTATAAATATTTATACTTAATTATATGATATTAAATGAATAATAAACATTTTATATTCAAATTCTACTATGTAAAAAAATTAAATATTGTTAATATCAAATATTCAATATTATTTAAAATATTACTATTTCCATGATAACAACCCATCTTTTTATGCTTTAATTATTTTCACAAATAAGAAATTTAATTTGAATAATTTAAATTAATGACTATAAAAAATTTATTTTTAAATATTACCCTTTTTTTTGCGTTTTTTTGTAATTTAAAAAAACTTTATAAATTACAGAAACATTTTCTATAAAATATATATATATAATAAAATTCATTCAATGAAAATAAAAAAGGTATACAGTATTAACATTTAATTATGTAGATATTTATTTATTTTATGTTTTATAAATGTTCAACAATTAATTGTATCAAATTTATAATTGCATAATTTAAAAAAAAATTAAATAATGTCCTAAAATATATTTTTTCCATACTTTATAAAAAAAATATAAAATATATAATTTTATTCATAAATTAAATTTGAGTCATTAAATTTTTCTCATATATTATATTTAATTATATAACCCATATGACAACATGTGGTCTTGCCTTTTTCCTATATCATTTATAACTAATAATGGCTAGTAGTATACGATAAATAATATTGGAATTATCTATGATATTCTGTGAAAAAATCTATATCATTTTGTAAATATGTTACTCTATTGTGTAGTATTAAATCGATGTTATCATTATCTACAACTAGTCATATCATACACTATAACATATTGATACAGTTGATATTTAACCTAATCAATGGCTATGATATCTATTTTTTTGTGAAGATGTATCATTTCACATGATATCACATATCTTAAAATATTCCATACAAATAAAATTATCACCACTCACAATATCTCATATCATAAGGTTTTCCGCATTAGAAAATCTATATAATTTTTTTGAACTCAAATATGAAATAAAAAAAATTAAATTCTTATTTACTTTAAATATGATTTCAGGAATTGAGAAGCATGGAATGGATCTAATACCACTGATGGGTTTCTTGGGACAAATTAACTTCTACTCAATATAGTGTGAGGTATTATGATCCTCGTACCAAATATCACTCTACTATAAAATATTATAACCTTTTAAAACTAAAATATAAGACATATTTCTTAAATAGATGATAGTTGTTGCTCTTATTCATTGTTCATAGTTGTTGATAAAGAAAATATTGAATGCAAAAATAACTATTCCTTCCGAGATGCGTCCACATGATTATATGAATCAGCCAAAATTTTGGTGTCATTCTCCATCACACCATTATGTACAGTATGAGTAAGAGGAATAAAGCATTGAGAGGGAGAAATTAGGAGTGGAGGCCTAATAAATCTCAACCCAACGCCATATAAAGGTATTGGACCATTTATATATACTTTTTGGATCCTCCCTAAATCTCTATAAATATACTCATACATTCAAAATTCATGACTAAATGGAATTCTAGTTAAAACTCCTTGTTACCCATTTGTCTTGTCCCCCTCCCATGAATATCATCTTATGAATCATAAATTATAGCTTACTTGGTATATATTTAAATGTTAACTATTAACATATGGTTTCCAATATTAATAATAGGTAAAATATGAATTGTACAATATGATCCATAATTCCTAGTGATATTTCCAATCATAAAGATCAACTAGATTGGAATGTGGTGTTAAATTACTTATTCAAATCCTTATGATATCTCAAACTAGTATCACACAAAATTCACTAATTTAGATCATTTCTTACCATATGAAATGTGGATATCAAGTATTATGATTTCATCCTTAACAAATAAAATATTTATAGGATTTAGGATGTATCTATATCAAGATTATATCATTCATCTTATAAGACGCGAGACATCTGAATCACACATCATCATAACTACCAAGATCATATAAACTTTATGATACCTATTTATAAATATAGTTGGAGACCCATGCATCACTGAGGAGTGAATAATAGTTGAGGGTGTGACAACCCCCAAATATAAGAGGAATCCAAAACATTTCTCTAAAAAATGACATCAACCTCTATAAGTGGAGGACCCATTCCAATTCATGTAGGGGAGTATCAACTTCATCTATTTTATGGGGTACCCATACCTCATTGAGATCAAGGGTCTATTGAACTCATGTTTGAATATAGTACTAACATCTATATGTGTGAAATGTGAATAAAATGATGGGGTTACCTAATCTATAATTATACAGAGGGCTTACACTGTAGATCTAGTGTGTCGCCAGGGGGATTACTGACCTCATGTCCACTCCATCCATTTCACCCACTCTCTCTGTCAACTACTATTCATTGATAATCAACCTTTTTTACTCCGAATCATTGAAAAAAATTCCTAAATGATTAATAGATATATATCATCTGCTTCTATGTGGAAAAACTTTCATAATGAATTATTTTTACCAAATTCAGACACCCATAAAATAATATATGAAAATCACCAAGGGAAACAAAGTACACAAAATATACTTTTATATACACTTTGCATAGTTTTATTATGCATGTAATGACTCCATCACCCATGTGTAGTGAAACTACAGGGTATCTACTTTTAACTACATGTCATGTATGTCTCATGAACTAAATGGGTATGTACGTCACTAGAGACGATGTCATTTAATATTACATGACATGTACATCTATTTTATAGAACGATTCCGTCAACAACAATATAGAAATTTTAATTTTGAGATACATGTCATGTTATATTTTATTCCCATATAAACCCTATCTTAAGAATCTTAAAAGTATACATAAAATATTTATGAACTACAGGTCATGCAGTCATAAAATTTAAATATTCATCCTTATTTTGAATTCCATAATGTCTATATTTTCTTATCAAAATCATGGTCGACACACTATGGACTATGTCAGAAACACCCCTAGGGTCACCATAGCTACCCATTAAAGAATCCCTCAGAACATTCATCGTCATAAATACTTCTTAGTCCATAACACTGTGTCCAAAATGTATCGTATCCATCCCAAAATTGTTATAAAGAAACCACATCATGATGAGCATCATCATGCCACTATATTATCACACTATATACCATTACCTTTCTCAGAGTTAAATCCACTCCATTTTTACATGTTTCTTCAACCCTTCAACCATATTATTGTCAACCCATTGACCATTTTCAAATATAGTGAGAGTTTAATTCAAAAATGAATTTAATTAAAATTATGAGAGAAATATCATATGTTTCATGGTCATACATTATTCTATGATCACTTTATGTCAGAAAAGGTTTCTTAAAATAAAATTTATAATATTAGAATAAAATTATTCTGGAAATAATTATTTCAAGTAGAATTGAGAATATGGCCATTAATAGATCTTGTAAAATGGATTTATTAGTTATATAGAAGTGCTGATGATGTAAGTATTGATAAAGGTTTAGCCCTGTCATTGCTAAAAAGGGCTGGTAAAGGACCCCTTTAATAGAAAGAAAACAATGCTGATAAATAGGTCCTTTCTTAGTGCTTTTTAGCATTGATAGAAGGGGCCTTTATGTGGGATTTTTAGTACTATTAATGTCTGTCTTTAATATAATTAAAAAAATGTTGATAAAGTCCCCTCTAATAAAGGGTATAATTTTTTTAATGCCCCACCCCCTCCCCTTTATCATCACTCCCCTAGCCCCCTTTATCTACGCTTCCACCACCCCACCCCCATTATCAGTGCTTTCCCATCCCTTTATAAGTGCATTAGAATATTCCACCCCATCATGATCCACTTCCTCTAGTGATTTTAGCACCTGAGACCTCCAACTTATACACCAGTTCCTTTCCAACTCCCCTATACTTTTTTGTTTTACATTTTATGATGTATCTATATATTTTTACTAATCTCGTTATACTTAGTTATCCATATATTAATTTATATATATATATATATATGTGTTTATATATTTTTGTATATTTTTATAAATACATATTTATTTATATATATTTTTAAAATGGATATTAACAATAAAATTTTATAAAACACAAGGAATCATTAAGAATCTCTGAAAACACTAAATACCATAAAAACTAAGAAATGATCATGAATTCTGATTTAAGAGCCTATTTTTGCTTCAAAACAAGTAAAATAGAAGCTCACTAAATCATCTCTGAAATGATATGAGGTAAATGACAAGAATACACCCAAATCAAATGTTATAGATGTTTGAATTTTAAGAAATCGGTGCTGGTGACATAAAATTCTGTTTTTGTGGCCTTCTAGGATTTTTTTGTTGGCTGAACTAGATATAGATATTATATCTCATTTTAAGACAATATTTGTCATATATCTCATCACAATTTTATATTTTATATCTGGTAGAGCCCAAACAGACACCCAATTCAAAAGTTATGTTCGTTTTAAGTTCAAGTTCGATTTCTAACATTTTTGAAACTGCAATATATTTTATTCCATTGATTATCACATTATTTTAATATAATGTGATTTTATCTCATTTAATAAGAATTGATTTGAATTTTTTTTAAGATGAAATAGACTCAAAGATAATTTTTTATTATAATGTCGTGGTTTTTAGAGGATTTAGGGTTTTTAGGGGTTCTTAGGGTTTTCACGTTTGACGACCTTTCAAATGACCATAACATCTGAACCGAGTTTCTTTTTTTCCTCTACCACATATCAAATCAATGATTATTATGATCTCTATGCCTCAGTGACCCAAAAAACCTCAATCACCCATGTTGAGTCCAAGAAAAGCCCATAAGGCCTCTAAATAGTCAAAACATCTACAACAAGTGTCCATTAATGAAATATGTTTTTTAAATATTCCCTTATGATTGATAGAAGTAAAGAGATGATAATGTGGGGTATTTATTAGAACTTCAAGAAAATTATGGTAAATATCAACCATTTATTAGAACTTTTTCAGAATCTTTGATAGACACCCCTTTTATCAGTGCTTTTTTAAAATACCTGATAAAGACCCCCTATTCGCATTTTTTAGAAATAATGATAAAGGGGGGACTTTATCAACTCTTTTTTCCAATTGATGATAAAGGGACACCATTAACATCGCTAAGAAAAACTTTTAAAGTACATCCTTTATTAGATCTTTTTTAGTGCTGAGAAAGGGTGTTTTAAGAATTCATTTGTCAAGTGATGTTAAAACCCTAGCACGGGATAATACATGTTTGGTTGGAGTGATGCCATCAAAGATTTTATTGTAAAATAGCCAATAGATTTTTATAAAAAAATTATCTCATAATTCAATCCAAAACATAATTTATTCAAATACTAAAAATAAACCCTTGATAATTAAATTATATTGATAAAACATAATAATTATTTAAGAATAAATTTTTTATGGGATTTCAAAAAATAAAAATTATATAAATGGTTTGAAAATATTAAAGAAATATTAAGAATGAATTTATAAAATTAATAGAATTAAGAATATTCTTATTTTCCATGTTAATTCCATTAAAATAATACTCATAAAATAATAAAGGATGTGAAATAAAATATTTTAATGAATAAATGAGAATAATCCATGATTTCAAACATAGTCAAACATTTCACACATATTTGTATTATTATTGTTAATTTAAAATATTAAGAGTCTTCTATAAAATAAATTAAAAAAACTCAATCTTGAGTGAGATGAAATTTGAAGCAGGGTAACAAGGTGAATATCAATGATAAATTACTATCCTCAAAGCATAAAGTTTGAATCTTTGATGATTTCATCCCGATACGTGATCATCATTGTCACCAACATGAAGAAAACCCGTGAATAATGTTTTGAATCTCTTTTATATTTTCCCCTTCTAAGTGTGTGAATAATATCAAGGAAAAATACAAATAAAAATTTGTATATATGATGATTATGTTTAGAGAGTTTATATCCAAGTATCGTATTTTAAATTGATAATTTTATTTTTGAGTTAAGAATCCTACACATGAATATTATACCAATCCTAGTCGAAGACTCTCATTTAAGACACAACCATGGTGTCATAATTTCCAGCATAGTCCAATTTATGTGTTACTACCACTAATAGTCATGGTATAAATATATATTAAATAAATAAATATTAAATATCCATTAAAATAAATAATATTTTAATTCCATCGAAATTCATCCTAAGGGTAAACACCACATTCCAAGACCAAATGAATTATCAAATAATATTAATATGGTGGATAACTATGATATATTTACTATTTTACACTCATTATAATACCAATTTAATGATATTAATAATTTTTGGAACCTATAGATAGATTATATTTTATGTCTTACACTCTTTCAAGGTACCAACCTTCACAAGTAAAAAAATTTGTTTTTCTTATAAAAACTATTGGTTGCTACAAATGCAATATAGGTAGGGTCTAACAATAATTGGTCTGTTCATGCCTGAATTTAATGTTAGATTAGAAAATTTAATCTTATTCAGTATACATTTAAGGTAGACCAATCCATAGGACATCAAACTAATTTAATTATTATTGAAAAAAATTCTATTAATGCGATGTTATTATTAAATAGTATTAAATGATAAACCTATAATAGTTTTCATATTGATAATTATTTGAATATATATTCATTAAATGTATATAAATATATGTATTGTTTTTAAATAATAATGAAACATTAAATTAATATAACTTTAGAAATAATGTTTTAAAAATATTCGTATTTGAATGGTAACCAACATATGTTGAGGTTGGTCCACAAAAGACCACCTACTTTTTTCATTGGTCACCTAGTTAAAATAAATATTTTTTTCCATTCCATCTCAACCAATAAATGATGGTTGGGGATCTATCCCAAGGTCATGAGTCATTCTAAAGACCCATGGAACCATCCCTTATCCACCATGCTAAAAACCTCCACTAGTAATGTCATAACCCTAGTTCTATAGAGCCTTTTTTACTAGAACAGCTAGAGGACTAACATCCCTTTCACACAAACTCTCACCCCCATTGTTTCTACTTTAATTAATTTCTCTAAAACACATGTCATGTCCCCCTATTCGGATCTATAAACATTTATCACCACCATGTTATGAGATTGTGTCTTTCATATATGAAGATAACTAATATCGTAGGGTACAAAAATGGCTCAATATTTCCACAACATAACCAACATCAGGACGGATAGTTGTCAGAAGAATGATTGGTCACTTTTATAGATGAATTTTTCATACAAATAAAATAAATAATAATTTATTCATCATGAAATTTCAATTATTATTTCAGATTATGAATTAAAATTTTAAACTCCAGTGATTCTAATTTATTTGTCCCATAATTTCAATTTATCAATTTTTTATCCAAAAACTAAAAAATTATATATGTAGAATTTAATTCATTTCATCAATTTTCAAAAAAAACAGAAATTCATTCAATTTAAACCAAACTTTAATACAATGGTAGAAACTACATTTTCTGATCAACATAACTATAAAAACATTTCTTGAGATCATTTAACATTTTAGAGTTATCATTTTACCCACAAAGTGTAAAATTTACAAAATTACATTGGAAATTCACAAACATGAATTTACACACCTATTTATTTAAAATTCTATTAAAAAAATTATAATCCTTTAATAACATTATCTTATAATGGTGGACCAATCGTGATAGATTAAGTTGAATGTAATAGCTGATGTCATTTTCTATCTCATAACACATGCACTACCATGATGAAATTAAAATTTTGGAATCAACAACTACGCATTAATGTAAAACATTTCATGGTTTATACTTAAGGTAATAAATCATTTATTTACCCCCAAATTTATTGGTACAAAAATATTTCACCTTTAACAGTAATGTGACTAACATAACTAAAAAATAAAAAAACTATAATATTCCATCATAATAAAAATGTATGATAATACCATTTTAATCATGTTCAATGAAATATCGTAGTGATTATTCTTCCCCACTCTCATCCATTCCTTAGACATTTCAATTATTAAATAATTTTTAGGAAAACAATACACTCAAATAAAAATTGATTAAACAATTTTTATGAAAATACATTCGATCTTTTTCTAAAAACCCATATGATATCCTTATAAAATAATCCATTTCAAGACATTATGTTATCAATATTATAATATTTGTAAAAACATTATTCATAAAATTTATATTATTTATATATTAAATATAAACTACCTTTACATTATTATTACAATTGAATATTTATTTTATTGAAATATTTGATTAAAATAAATTATTAAAAAAATATTACTCAATTTTTATTATGACAATGAACATATTTAAATTTTATTTAAATAATATTCATTAAATATTTCATAAATAAATTAAAATTTTATTTCATCAAATATATTAAAAATGTAGCATACATCATTAAATACATTTCCTTTATTATTTTTCTTAGAAATTAACTAAATAGAAAAATGACATCTTTATATAATAAATACAAAACAATTATTTTTTTCACTAAAAATATATATCTAAAGTAAATTAAATATCTTTTCATCTTATTATTTTGACGAAATATGATTAAATAAGATTATATATAATTATAAATTAATATAATAGTTGTGAAAATATTTTTGTTTTGAAAAAAATCGAACAACAATTGAAACCATGACTAATTTAGAAACACAAAATGAATGATCGATGACTGGTAATAACACCCCAACCCAGATCGCTATGATTATTAACTAGACAAGTTCACCAAATGGACTCAAGAATGCATCCTTATATCCTAGAGGCTACCAACTAGAAATGGTGCTTTAAGGAGGTACTATGGGGAGGTAATACCCCTAGTATCAGAATGTGAAATACCAATAAACTAACCAATAACCATATATGTTAGAGTATGAAGAAATAATAAGAGAACATGCCATAACAAATGAAATGTAGATATATAAGAATACAGGACTGCCTGCCCATTGGCCCGATCACTTATATAGGAAAAGTAGGAGAAACAGAATAAAAAATATTCCTTATCGAATCATTGATCCATAACACAATTTAATCACAAATTTTGATCATGCTTGTATCAAATAATTATTTTTAACGAATTACTACTGAATATTATATAGATAATTTTCAAAGATAATAACTGATATAACTTGGGATTCCAAGGTCCACTAAACCCAGAATTAATATTTGAAATATAATACATTTATATTTATCACATGAATGTATTTTTCTATAAAAATTTGAATAACTCCAAAATTGTGACTCTAATAGGAAATCCACGTCTTTTATTTGAGTTCAGGTCATGGGTTTCACCCTAGGCACGACCTAACTATATATTACACCAAATGATATGGTTGGGAATTTTCATTGATGAATTTTTAAATAAAATATTTATTTAAAATTTCCTGACCAAGAATGGTCTATAAATATGCTACTATGGACAAATATTAGAGATATCCACATAAACATATAGATATATGTGATAGCATTGTAGGATAATTCTTTGGTGAACAGTGACTAGACCATGGATCATCAATCAATGTTCGATGGAATTTTAGGATCTCGCCAATTATAATGATGATGATTCATTCTTTGTCAACAATTGATCCATCTAATGGTAAGATGTTTTTATTATGATTTATCCCAATTTAATTTCTTCTAAGATAAATGTGACTCAATCAACTAATGAATTTATTTCCGATTCGTGCATATTGATGGTACATGTAATATTTATCCTATATGGGGATTCATATTTCTGATTATTTTATATATCTTAATTCTCTATTCTAATGGAAATTAATCAAGGCCTTCCTGAACATTGCCTGAATTTCGTTCCTCATTTTTGTGTTTTGTGCATTTATTCTCCTTTCATCTTATTTTCATCACAAAAAAAATATTACTTTGGATCATGGCTCAATGAATACCTAGTATTATATTGGTGTATGAATATTATTTGGTGAAATGAATCAATATTGTGGGTATGGTAGTGATTGAGTATGAATTTTAGGGAAAAACTGTGATAAATGATATGTCAGGGATAGATTGCTAACCCATGGTTCGAGTGTGGGGTGCATTGGTGAGGAGATAAACTAATGAAATTTTCATGAGTGGTGAGATTATCTAGAATCTGTTCAATGATTTCAATAGGATAGGATTGATTGAGATCTATTTTATTCAATGAGAATACATTAAGGTCTAAGAAAATCAGAGGTGGTGGAAAAACTTCGTGAATAGATGTGGGTTTTTAGAGAAATATGATATAAATAGTGTGTACATTATAGAGAACACACCATATATTTTAATTAGATCTGTGTCTACGGTTTCCACAAATAGTTTAGGATCACACACTATATGGCTCAAACTAGTAAACATGTTACCCCTATCTGGGCAGCTTGACATGTTCGAGATATACAATCCCAAGAGGATGGGTGGAATTATACAACATGTAGGCAATGCGACACACCACCTACTCTCTGGAAGTAGCTTGGCATGTATAGGGGATACATGTTCAGTAGATCATATGTCCCCACAAAACAAGTGTTGTGGGACACATGACATATACCAGCACATAGACATGGCAATGGGATGTCATATATATGTAGAACCCGGTGTCGAAGGGACACATCTTGTACTCATAATTCACACGATATACACTATAGAAGAAGTATTGGAGACCTTTTCCTCTTAAACTTGAAAATGTTTCATTTTTGTATATTCCATTGATCAATTCCCTGAGGGTTCATTATGGATTCATATCCTGTGAAAAGGATAGGGATCCCCTATGAGGAACTTCATTCTTAAATAGATTTTTTGGAATCCCTCTGTGAGGCCATGAGTGGCATCTTCTATCATCATCATTTTACCTAGGTGGGTCTCTAGATTGGTCCCTTAGAATACCCCATGGCCTTGGGTGTGATCCACATTTTTATATAATTCTCTTCTATCTTCTAGTGAATACTTTTTATGGAGAGACCTGATGAGCATGAATGCTCGGACGAATTCCATCAGTGCTATCGAGATTGTGAAGTCAGTTCTCCAAAATGGGTCTAATATGGACCCTTCAAGCATGAATAGTATGTCAGATTTATGGTTGTGATCTTACCTTGAGATTGAGTGTCATTAGTGAGTATATTATGATATTATATGCATGTATGCAGTTGACATATCCCAGTGATGAGATGACTACTATAACTGATGCTATATTTTGAGTTGTTTCACAGTGTCCTACTAGGTTTTTTTACACTCAACCATAAATGGTCTTTTTTCAGATGTTTCATGCCCAATATAGATGATCGACCATTTGACGATGTTCTAGATGGACTAATACTAGGTGGAGATTATTGAGCAAGAGATACATAGGATTATTCTGTTGATTTCATTGATATCATTCATTTCCTACATCACATATTTGACATGTTTTCCATTTCATTTAGTAGGTTTTTATTTTCCCCTTGTTTTCCAATACTTGGTTTTCAGACTATAATAGTTGGAATTTTAGATGTATTCATGCAGGGTTATTAGTTATATTACATTTTAGAATTTTATGCTCCTGGAGATGTGTGAGTGTGTATGGTTACATTAGCCCAATCCCTCCCATGTGTGTCATATGCCTACGTAGTTCCATTCGACAACTCTTGGCCTATTAGAGTCTTGCATGGAATGGTCACATCTTAGGCATCATTTAGCTAGGTAATAATAGACTGGTATCTGGGAAATCTATTATACAATATGACTAGAGTCTATGAGATTGATTTGGGTTTTATTGAAACATTATAAAGTGTTTCGAGTTCATCTCTTAGACCAGGGACTCTAGTGATGGTGTGGCAATCAATGTATCCTTTCATCAAGACTCTAACAATTTTCTTATTGACTCAATACATGTAGGCACTAGTTGTAGTTTAAACATTGGTACATGCAATATATTGGGATGAGCTATGTTTTCCAAGTCCTTGTTGGGACATCTCTCCATATATACTCACTGACTGGGGTACATATTGTCTATTTCATGACTCATCCATGATGCATTATATCTAGGATTCAAAAGAAAAATCATAATTATGATCCCCATAGTTATGGGGCGTTGACACAAGGACATTTTTCAAAAGTGTTACCTCTAAGTGTTAAACCAATATTTCCACCACCCGTTGAGAAATAGATGGTAATAGTAGTACAAGTTTATGTGGTTTTGAGGTTGATCTCACTTCATGAGTTTCAGTGATTGTGACCCCTCAAGTTTAGAGGTGATCCCAACTCCTAAGAGGCTTATGATAGGATTATGTTGGTCAAGCAAGTCTTTTATCACTTCATCTCAAATACATAGTATCTGGTCAGGTTGACCTGAATTGCTATAAAAAATACACAGTTGGGTGAATTGTGATCCGTTAAGATCATTAATATATTCACTGAAATTATCATATTATGAAGTGATACATTATGTCACATTTAAAGGTGAGTGATAAGGGGAAATAAAGATGTAAAACAACACAGTGTGTATAGTTGTTCAGGTTACAAAGGTTCCATATTCCACTCTAACAATGCTCTCCCTATGACATTTTAGATTTGAACGAGCATGTTATATTACCTAGAGACCTCTAAAACTAGGTATAACTAGTTTAAACCTTTATAACTAGGATTTTACAAGGAATTAAACATATTTTATAGGGAATTGTAAATCCACATATTAGTTTGAGAAGCTGATAATCCTTCACCATAAGACTGAGTCCGATCAGATGAAACTATAATAAATTAATAGAAATTGATTTGATTGAGAATAGAGAGTTCCTTGTAGTTTCAGAATGAACTGAAAGATGTGTTTGGTATTCAATAATGTAATGAAATGGTGAATATATGTACAATGTTACACAGGAATTCATCACATAGAAATTGAGAAGACAACAAATAGATTTATAAAAATGTATGTCTCCAAATTCTATCTCTGATAAATGTTTTTTTTTGAGCATTTAGAATAAGATTTAATGACACGGTTTAACATAAATAATAGAGAAATAATGACTAGATAAAAACATGTATGTCACTAAAGTGTTGCTCTGAAGGAAAAAACACAGTGTAATTTACAAGAACACATCATTTTAAAAAAATACATATATATATATATATATATATATATTTATGATATTTGTAGTATTATTCTCATATCATCCGAAGATGAACATCTCGAAATTTATACTATTTTTCAAACATCTATAGGTTAAACACTTCCAAATATACTACATAATAAATCCCAAATATTTGAATAAAAACTAATTCAAAAGAGTCAAAACATCCCTTAATAATACGAATGATTTACTTCGATGAATACGAGCTTTTGAATAAATCATAAAAAAGTATTAATTATATATTTACTCTCATTAAGGTCATTGTATAGTACATGTATAATTTATTTAATTTAAAACTATGCTATTTTCTTGTCCAATATATTTTCCCTTCATGTAGTGATAAACTCAAAATGTTCAGAATACAATATATGATTAATCAAAAAAGTGAGTTTTATATACGATTTGTATATTTTTTATATGGTAGATTATCTTCCAAAAATATTTTTATTGATCCACAGTAATCCAAAAAACACAGGGTACATAATCTATATGTGTTATTCTAAACATGTGGCTTCCAAACCATATGATTTTATTTTTAATGTTGGGTATGAACACTATTTCTAGAAATTCAAAATGTCCATAATACTTTAAACAGAAAAAAATATTTTCCCATGGATCAATGACTTTAGAATTCATCTAGAATAAATATTCTAAATAATATTAGTTTCCTGAAATTCACTTAGAAAATAACATTCTTTGAAAGGAAAATGTTGGAATTTTTGAGCATCAAAACCAAAACTAAATTAATGGGATTTTATGAATCAAAATATTCTAAATAATCAAACCCTTTTTTATGATCACAAACCCCGTAAAATATATAAAATAATTTTTCAAATTAAAAACCTGAGCACATTCAGAATCTATCCTTTATAAATTTTCCCTTAAAATGTTCCACATTTATTTCTTATTATAAATTTCTCCCCCTATTTTCATTACAAATTTATTCACATTTTTAGGTTATCGAAAAGATTAGAATAAAATGTAGAAGTATAAAGTCCCCCTAAATTTATATTAGGATATAAACAAGAAGTAATAGTAATTTATAAAATATTTTTCTAATAATATAATGGATTTTTATTAAATGTAATTAATCTTATTATTAAAGCCACAAAAAATATATATCATAAGTCCCTCGAAAACATAAAATAATAAAATATTATATAGAATTTATAATAATATTTCACATTTTTTAATGATAAAAAATATTTTAATTTATTTATTGAGTTTTATTACTAATATTAAATGAAAAACTTACCATATGTAATAAGATTAAACATTCATGCACATGTTTATACATAAGATAACTAATTAATAAAATATAATTCAAAAAATTATGAACCAATGTATAACACCTATTTTTACAAATCATAAGATGTTGACATTAAATACAATACAGAAATAAAGAAGAGTCAAGATGATAGGAAGAATCAGATGGGTTATTAATACTTTATAAACATCAATATTTTTCACTTAAATCTACTAAAACTATTAAAAATTGTTCTATTCATCTTTGAACATTTACATATTGTTGATATAGTGAAGAAGAAAAAACCTATTCAACCAAAAAAACATTCATTTTATCAAGGTCCAAATTAATAATAATTTCCCTTCTGAGTAACTGGTCTAGACATATCATTTCTATTTTAACCACTTCTAATTCCTTTTTGTAAAATTAACATTGATTCACATTCTGATACTCCCTTGGATGTGAATCAAAAACTATTTTTCAAACTGACAGTTTCTATACAAATTTTGTTTTCTAGATGTATTTAGATTATCATGTAATATTACTATTACTTCATTCATGGTAATGAATATAAACAGAAGATCATTATAATATATGTCACCTTTAACATTTTGAAATGAATAATCTTATAGTTCTTTACAACCTTGACTATCCTTATCTCTTCCAAATGATTACTCAAATGAATCCTTAAAAATAAATGACAATAATTCTCTTAACAGTTTAGAAGAGTTATTACCCTTAATTCTCTTCTAAAAAATACTTTTCTATGATCTTTTAGTTCTTTAACACTTTATCTTCCACAAATATGCTTTATAAATACTTTAAAATTTTATTTTTACGAATAATAAAGAAACCAAAAAGGTTTTCCAAAATGAGATTCTATGATTTTTAAATAATATGATACATTTTTTTCTAAGAAATTGGAGACAATAATTCATATTCTTAAGATGAAAATATAGATTTAATATTTTAAAATACCAAATTATGCGAATACATTTTACATAATATATTTTATTCAAATGTTACATAAATTTTTGTTAGAGCATAAACTTAATAAGAAATAAGATCAAAACACTGAAAAAAGATCATAGTTTTGTATAAAACTATTAAGAATATTTTAGAAAATTTTGTTTTACATTATGTTTTTAGTAATCCAAGTAAATTTATTTCTTATTGATATTCTACTTTTTTATTTTAATAATTTTTAACAATAAACATTCATAATACCAAAAAAATCTATTTTCTAAAGAAATAGTCATTTTTTTAATTCCTATTTATAACGAAATAAATTTAATAGTGGGAATGCCTTTTCAAATAAATCCAACAACATAATAATTCCTATACAACGTTATTTTTTCACCATTATTAAGAATTCCAAACATTTTGTTTCTTATAATTATTTTCCAAGATTACTATTTATAGTTTTGTCTCCTTTTGTAAATATTCTATATGAAATTTTTAATATATCTACTTTATCCTATAATTATTTAATTCTCTTTCCATGGATATCAGAAATTTTTTGGAAGAATTACCTTTTAAATCTGTGATTTTTTTCCTAGGATTTCATTATCTAATAACATAAAACCATAATATTTTCAACGTTTCCTATAATCCCTTTTTAAGGATTAAAATTAATCTTGAAGCATAATATAGTACTTATTTATCTCATCATATGAATATTTTGCAGATTTTTATTTTTTAGAGTGAGAATATTGTACCTTATTAGTATGATCCATAAATCCTACCATTTTTTTCTTATTATGAGAGTATGAATTTGATAGAGAATCATCTGAATAATCTCTCCAATTCATATTAATAATTTTATTTCAATTTATTTAATAATTGAATTTCCTTTTAGATTTTTGGAATTGAAAATTAACATTTTTAGGAAATTTATCATTTTATTCATGACAACTGCTATCCTCAATATTGTTTTTCATGTTGTATATTTTTTTCAACAATTTTAATGAGATTTGATAAATATTTATCTGTACCTGGATAAATTGATTTAGATGATTCATCAAAAGTAGTATTGAGAAAATATTATTCACATTTGATATGATTTTAAACTTCAACCTATATCTCAACATCATATATCGTCAATGTTACAATAATTATTTCTCTTATAAATCCTTCACGGGTGTAGATTGTCATATAGTAGTAGGTATTACATGCCACATAGAGGGGAAATATATATATACTTTTACTACATTATCTGATTACTTAACTAAATCTTCAAAAGTAGTAATATTATTTATATTTTTTGTTAGTATCTTATTCATCTAATGAATATTTTAATCTTCATGAATTCAAAATGTATCAAACATTAACACTTCAGTAGTGTACCATAATTATCTAACATTATAAATTTCTACATAGTATGAATCAATAGTTTGACACATTTCATAGGCATTAGGACATTGAGAAACCTGATAAAAATAATCATTCCCCAAGAAATACACAATAGCATGTATTTCACTAACACTGAGATCATGTTATTTTTCTGGATCATTATCCCATTTTTCTAGATAATCCTTAGGTACTTCATAAGGATTGAAAACCATCATGTTGACTCTTATTCGTTGATTTTTCAAATAAAAAATCATATGATATTTCCAACATCGATAATAATCCCCATTATAGTATATAGCATGAATAATTGAGATACATTCTCTAGAATCATCCATTTCAAGATGTCTTTGTCTAAATATTTTTCTCGATATTATTAAAGCTAGTATATACTATTGATATTTGATTGGAGTAAAATCATTTTGTACACTTCTTAGAATAAAAAAAGAATACTAAAGGGATAGATCAATAGAGAAAAACATTTTATATTACTTATTGATATTATATAAAATATTATTTATTAATTCCATGAAGCAAATATACCAATAAATCCTTTCCTTTAATACCAATTGTTTGTCCAAGATGAACTGAATGACTATGATAAAGAAACAATATGGGGGGGTGAATTGTGATCCTTTAAAATATTTGATAAACTCAAAGAAATTTTCTTTTTTATGTAGTAATCCTTTCCTTCTCTTTTAAAGATGAGTGAGAAAGATCAATAAATAAGTAAAAGAACAGAGTGATGTATTGTGGTTCAGGGGTCAATGATCCCTTATTCCACCCCACCAAAACTCTCTCCATGAGCTTGGGGATTTTCACTTGTAGTTCCTATAATCCAATGACCGTTAAAAAAATAATTATCTATTTAAATCTTTACAATAACGATTTTGTAAGGCCTTATGTTTTTTTACACTGAACCATAAATCCATTTCTTCATCTGAGAAGATGATACTCCTTCATCACCATGATTAGGTATGAGAAACTGATAAAATAATAAATCAATAGAGATTTATTTTACTAAGAACACATATTTACTCATAGGTATAGAAAACATAGGCAAATGGGTTTGATCCTCAATAACATACAGTAGTATAAAATAGACCTTTAATGTTTTACCCACATTCTTTAAAAACAATTCGACAAAACAGTTGAAAAATGTATAAAATTGAATGTCTTCAAACTGTGACTCTAAAAAATTATTTTTCAAACATTAAATACAAGATTTAATTATAAGTTGTAGTATTAGAGATATTAATTGTAGAAAATAGATCAATATAGAAATTTCTCCAAAGTGTAGCTCTGAATGAAACAATAAATAGTAATTTACAAGTACACAAAGATTGAATAAAATGCATATATCTATATTATATTTTCAGTTGTATTCTAATATATTTAGATTATGAACATCTCAATATTTATACTACATTAAATAAAGATCTAGGTTAATCTCCTCCACAAATACAAAATAATAAATTGAAATATTTGAATTCAAAAATAATTCAAGATAGTCGGAACTTCCATTACCTATAAGAACGATTTAATCCAATGAATAAAAGCATTTTAATCATTCATAAAACTACTATAAGGTTATATTTAATCTCATAAATACCACTATAGTAAACTTGGAAAATGAATTTAATTAAAATATCCTTCAATGACTAGTAAATCGTAGAGTAACATCACATGGAGATAAACTCCAAAAGTATGGCAAACAACATATAGTTGATCATGAATGTAATGTTTATGAACAACACGTCCATTTATTTAAACATAGGTTTTCTACCAAATGTTGGGTTATTTTTCAATACATTTCCAACATAATATGTTACATAATCCATATTTGTTATTATAAACATAGGTTTTTCAAACAATACATTAAAAATTCAAATGTAGGTTATGAACTATGATTCCATAATTCAAACATATCCAAAATACATTAAACAAAACAACTATTTCCCATGAATCAATGACTTGAGAATGCATCTAGAATAAATATTATATTGAATATTATTTTCCTATAATTCACATAAAAAGTAACTTTATTAGTAAAAATATATGTGAACATTTGTGGTCATCAAAACCAAAAATAAATAAATGAAAATTTTGAGCAAACATATGCTCAAGACCGACCGGATGGTAGAACTAAAAGTGAGCCATCTTCATGGATCTCTAAGAAAATGGGGTGGTTTAGTGACCCAGATGTATAATGATGTGAATATTGAATGGTCAGAGTCATAATGACTTTTTATAAATGATTTTTTTCAAGCTATGTTAAGAGTTTTATTCATCCAACAGCTTCTACAACTTCAATAGGAAAATAAATCTATATATATGTATTCATTATGGTTCACTAACCTCTCTAGATACTCAATGAATACGGTGTTGATATGATATTTAATTCACTATCATTCACACAAGGAATATATAGAGATATGAAGCTAGTATGATACCACCATTTATTCTTACTTATGACTGGATGCTAGAGCATTCTTTGGTTATCAATAGTTTTCTGGTTAAGAAGATACACGTAGTGGTGCTGGTAGTGGGAACACATGAGTTGAGACTTCAATAACATAAAACTGATGAAGGACACAATGAACTAATTTTGTGATAAATTTTAGTATGTGATCCCTTGATATATGTACTATTTTTCTGTTCTCACAATATGAAACTAGTCAGTCTTGGGAGACTTGGTTCTACTCTTGTCACGGTCAGAGACATCTTGAATAAGATTTCCCAAAATGACGTGTGGTAGATATAGAGATGGTGGATGGGATGATTGTGTAAATTTACTAATATAAGTAGGAATGTATTCAAGGTGGTGGAAGAAGAATAGTTTCTGGGAGAGTATCTGGACGTGGAAGATGTTTTTACTTAATTCCACCACCACCTTCAGGTGGTCCTCACCAGGCTCAAGGAGATAGTGGATAGGGACGAGGGTAGCTACAAGTGGTATAGTATTTTCTCCTAGAGGTTCCATGGATGATAAACCATAGGATATGTGTATTCTCTGTTTTAGTTATAGTATTTATAGTCATGAGTGAATTCTAATCCTTTCATTACACTTCCTCGGTTCGAGACATGGAGAATATTTTGGGATTTTTTATCGAACTTTATGCTTAGAGACTCCGACTAGAGGTTTCTTAATGATCAAACACATCTGCTAGAAGTGCGACCTAGCTCTTAAATCTGATAGTTTCATTTTTTATATCTTTATAGTAGTGATGATACATTTTGTTCTAGTATAATGTATAGACTATTTCTCCACAGTTCATGCCCAGAAATACTTTTTTAAGAGGATTATTGAGTATGTCCATAGTAATGGGATGAGGTTTTTATTTTTGGGTGAAAAGAAAACCCATGTGAATCGGGATGGGCTCAAGCATTGGAGAGTTCATCTGATCACTCAACAATTTGAAAGAACGACTATTTGTGCAGTAGATTCTTAGAGGTAACAGTTACCTGTGCCAGTGGTGGAGTATGAGGAAATCTTTCTTTAGGATGTTCTTGGTTTAACGTTCTACTAATAGATTGGATTATGTATTGATCTACACCCAAATACAAACGAGATATATTCTCCAATATATTAGATGGATCCTACAGAGCATTGCGATATGAGGGAGTATGAGGAGGACTTGTCGAGGAAGGGATTTTTCAGGCCTAGAATATCACCTTGGGTAGCACCAATATTGTTCTCCTTGAAGGTATATGAGATCATAAGGTTGTGTGTGGATTACCATCACTTAATCTTGGAGACCATAATGAACAAGTATCCACGACCGAGGATCAACTACCTCTTCTATTAGTTGAGAGGCGCATGATGGTTCTCAAATATAAACCTCAAATCAAGCTATCGGCATCTATGATTACAAGGAAAGGATATACAGAAGATGACATTTAGATGTCATTACGGTCAGTATGAGTACATGTTGAGGATCTTAAGTTTGATGAATTCCCTAACAATATTCATGGGACTCATGAATCGAATCTTTTGTCCTTTCTTAGATCAGTTTGGGTTACTCTTCATTGATGATATCCTAATGTATTCAATGTATAGGAAGGGGAATGTGAGACACTTGAGGAGGGTTAGGGATGTACTTCGATAGAACTAGATTTATGAAATTCTCTAAAAATTCACATTCTATATTTCAGAGGTCCTCTTTGTAGGAAATGTTTTCTCATCATAAGGTCTATCAGTAGACTTGGAAAGGGTTGAGGAAGTGTTACCTTAGGCTCATCCCAATAACATGATGGAGGTGTAGAGATTCTTTCGGCTGGGATGCTACTATCAGATAATTATACATGATTTATACAGTATATTAACTCCCTCAATATCTTCGAAATAGAATGGGTAGCCATTCATGTTCAAGGATATGATCTAATAGGATTTTCTAGATTTGAGGTAGAGATTGACGTGCGCTCTCATCCTAAGGTTGTCAGAGGAGGGTTTTGAGTATGCAGTGAGCTATAATTCATTAGGGATCAGGTATGGTTGTGTTCTGATGAATAGGAAATGGTTTATTTCTTATGGTTCATGTTAATTGAGACTAAACTAGAATAACAATGTGACCCATAATTTGGAGTTAGTAGTGGTAGTAGTCACCCTGAAGATGTGGCCAAAAAACCTTATGGGAGAGCGTTTCATCATCTAATTTAACCATAAGAGTCCCTAGTATATCATCTCTTGGAATGATTTTAACTTGAGTCAGAGGGGATAGAAAGAGTTAATCCAATATTATGACTTTAAAATTTTCTATTCTCTTATGAAGGGGAGTGTGGTAACAAATTATCTCATCATGATATCTTGTTCTGACCAACTAATCGAGCCATCAGATTAGCTTTCCTTATTATAATCAATCATTGGGGGTGGGGATAGAGAATCTTAAATCCAATCGATGGTTGTTACCCGCCCCCCTTTATATCAACTTAGGTAGGCATAGTTTGGGGATACTAATTGTGAGACCATACGTACTCAGATATCCGCTAATTTTTCTTATGATGGATTTCCAGAAAGTAGGGAGAACATCATCCTTTTTAAAGGATCCATTATAGTATGAGTGATGTTATTGGATGAGGTTCTGAGAGAGTTTCATATATCTTTTTTGTGGTAAATCCATGTGTGGTGATGATATACCAAGACATTCAATGTTAGTTTTCTTAGCCAAGGATGAATAAGGGAGTTGCAGAGTTTGTCTCTCAATCCATTATATTTATGAAAATAAATTTTGATCACTAGGTTATAGTGTATTTATATCAACCCCTTGAGGTGAGAGATTTGAAGTGGGATGAGATATCCAAGGAATTAATTTTGTGGATAACATATATTTATAGGGGACAAGATTTAATCGTGGTGATCAAAAAAAGAATCACCATGTTCTCCCACTTCCTAGCTACAAGAGAGTAGAATTTAGAAGTGATATTAGGCCTCCTTTACATGTAATACATATTATGGATCCATAGAGTCACTTTATGATCATTTTTTACCATGATTCTCACTTTACATCTCATTATTGAAGTAACTGTTGGAGGCCTTTGGGACTCAGTTGTGTTTGATCTCTGTATTTCACCCCCAGAAAGATGGCCTAACTGAGCAAACCATTCAGGTCCTTGAGGACATGTTGTAGGAAATCATGTTAGTCCTTTTCCATTGTTGGGATGATCACCTACCATTGATGGAGTTTTCGTACAACAAAAACTACCACTACACTATCGGTATGGCATTGTTTGAGGCCTTGATGGGAAACCTAGTAGGCCACTAATGTACTTTACTGATCCTAGAGTTTCCATACTAGTTGGCATATCTTTGGTCTGAGTCATTATAGAGATGGTAAATATCATCCAGGAGTAGATGAGGACTTCATAATGTCATGAAAAGTCAAAAGTGGGCCAGATAATGAGGGATTTGGAGTTTTATGAGGGAGGCCATGTGTTATTGAAGGTCTCACCTCGACATGGGTTGTAGATATTTTTATGGTATGGCAAGATATCATTGAGATTCATTTCCCCTTTCCGATTACTATATAGAGATGGTGTGGTAGATTACCTCTTATTACTACCACTTTTTTTAGATTGGGTACTAGAAATATTCCATGTGCCATAGTAAAAGAGGTATGTGCATGATCCATTACATATTATCATCTAGGGGGATTTAGATATAAAGGATGGGGAGACCATTTCTATATACCCGATATAGATTGAGGATTGGCAGTAGAGGATACTCTATGAGTGAGTGATTCCTTTAATGTGTGTACGTTGGCAGCATGTGAATCTTCAGGAAAGTACCTAGAAGTGGGAAACCCTGATCTGTTGTTTGTACCTACATCACTTTCTATAGACTTTTGTTTTGATTTCTAGGATGTAAGGAATCATATTTTCAAGAATAAAATGACTACAGTTTTTTCATTTATTAATTTATAATATTATATTGATTATATTCAAATCTATGTGATGAGACTGTGTGATATTATGAGGCCCAGTGAGCCTAGAATTAATTTTTTAAATATATTAAGTTTATATTTTGTCACACTTTCACAATTTTCCATAAGATTTTTTAATTAATCCAAAATGGTGTCTCGGATTAGAAATTGGAGGCCTCTTTTGTGCTTAGAAACATGGGTTTTACCCTATTCTTGACCTAAAAATGGGGTACATCAGATGCTAAGAATGGGAAAGGTAGTAGATGAATGTTTAAATAAGTTATTTAATTTCAATTAATTTATTTTATAAATTCTTTTTGGACTTATGTGGTCTCTAAATATGCTGTTATGGAAACATTCCATGGACTGCTACATAATCCTAGAAATTTTTTAGAGATCTTTGGAGGATCATTTTCAGGGGAAAAAATGACCAGATTGTGGATCTTCAATCAACGTGAAATAGAGATAGAGGATATAACTAAAAACAATGAGAAGATTCATGCATCATCATCGATCAAACCAAATGAAGTTAGGATATGGTTTTATTTGGAATTAACCAAATTTAATTTCTCAAATGAAAAATAGGAATCCATCAACTAGAAAATTTATTCATGGATCATGCATATTCTGGGTATGGATTATATTTATCAAGTATTGGGGATTTATATTCTGGATTATATTATACCTATTCATTAATCATTTTAAAAATAAATTTGGCCAAAAAACATTTTCTGAGATGCATTACTCATGTTTTTTGTTCACTTTTTCCCCAATTCATTACACGTTCATTGTAGGAAGTTCATTTAGTCTATAGTTCAATGAATACCCAGTATTAGATTTTTGTGTGAACATTGGTCATCCCAATGAATCGACATTATAGTGAAATTTGTGATTGAGGTCGAATTTTTGGGGCTAGTGTAATACCCCAATAAATTAAATGAATAAAATTGTTTTCTATGGTGTATGTGACATGCAAAACCGAATATAAGAAACCCAAAACATATATTTCATTTAATTTAATCTTTATGAGATATTACAAAACATAATAAACTGAGTCTAAATGCACCATAATATAGTACACCACTATAACTAATCTTTTATATTAGACTCTATTAATATTTCTAACTAAAATATTAAAATTATGGTTATTTATTTATTACATAGAAAATAAAAATCATTTAAAAAGAAAAGAAATGTTTTATGAAAAAACTTTATTTTTTCAAAAAGATGATTTAGTTGTCCCTTGTGCACATAATTTAAATTTATAGTTTTCCCATGTTAGTAAATTTATTCAACAAAATAAAAATAATTTTGAATTCATAATATGAAAATTATCGTAGTGTGATGTTTTTTTATTTTTCTGAAAAGTTTTATTTTTTTATGAATAGTAATCAATAATGAATTTTAATTGAAAGTTCGTTTCTATTTTAAGTTATTTTTAATATTAAATTATAATTTTTTAAATGTAACATAAATTAAAAATTATATAAATTAATCCTAACAGGGTAATTTTTCTTATATTCATGTTGATTTTTTATATCAATACTTTGTAAACTTCTAAACATTTTCTCCTTAAAAACAACATTCTCATTGCGTCAACGTGTTTAATTTTAAACTCAATATTAACACCTATTTGAATTTTATTCAGAAGAGAGGAATCCCAATCTGAATGATAATATTTAATAATTTATAATCAATTCAACTAATGTTTTGACTATACATAGTATTTATAGAACAAAAATTATTTACTGCGCCAAAGGTAGAAAATTGATTTAGCATTCGTAAACAATAATGTTAAAGGTTTAAAGTGACTTGAAAACTTCTCCAACACACATTTTATGGGAATTTTTTGTCCTTATATCATCCAGTTTCTAGAAGGTTCTATTTTTTGAGGCTTAGAAAATAAAAAATGTGATTATAATTAACAATTCTCAAAAACATTACAATTGTACCACTCACCTCACCTATAAAAATACACCTATATACTATCTTCTTCACACCATCAAACCATTTTTGTTTAGCTAGTACCGACCTAAATCACTTCTCTACTTCTATAAACTCATTCTAGATGCCTTATTTAAGGATTATATCGAAACTAGGATGGAATGACATGAAAATATAAGGAAGATACCCAAAAAAGAAGAAACATTCTCGAATATGATTTTTTATTATTTTTATTCCTCCACCCCCATAAATTTTTGTTAAACCATATTTATATAATGAAATAAGTATCCCCAAAATAATGTAATGTTATTATTCTAATGTAATTACCTAAATAATTTCCCTATTCTATCCAATGGGTTATGAAATCATCTTACATGTGTTCAGCAGACTGCCGCCTCTAGAATCGATGTCATTCATTTTTCCATTACCGCATCTCACGGTTAGGTATGAGGATGTATTTGAAGTACATATTTGATATTTATAACATATTTAAACCTAGGGAGTAATTATATCATATATACATTTTTAAATTCTATTCCATAGGGGATACGATAACATCATTCTTGTGTATGGTGGACTACCGCCTCACGAAGCGATACAAAACTTTTTGAACTAATGCCTTACATGGAAGGTAATAAGGGTAAATATAATTAATATATGTTATAAAAATAAAATTATACTAATATTAATTATATATTTATTATTTTTAAAATGTAATATATCCTTTCCCCTGCTACATTTTCACTCACTGAAAAAGTGATAACATGGTTCGTGTACGGTGGACTACAGTATTCGAGAAGTGATGTGACTCTCTTTTAAACACAACATCACATGTTTGATATATATATAAGTATATTTTAGGAAATAGTTTGGTATATATGATATTATTATCATTTTTAAGAATAAAATATTTTTTTCTTCCTTTACTTAGTGATTGTCGAGAAATGGAAATGATATGCATGCGTACAGATGGTCTACCTTATCCATGATGGTAACATACTTAATTTGTTAAAAACAATTTTCATGAATGTTTTTAAATGTATAATTTATGAAATTTTTTTATAATTATTTAATTATTACTATAATTTTAATGTTCAAATAATTACCTCTTTGACCATATTCAACTTACTAAATTCATTTTTCACATATTATTTGAATATGGTCAAAACATCCAACATAAACATAATTTAATAACTAAATGTATACAAAATTGTAATAAGTAAAATAAAATTAATAATAATCCTGAAAAAAATTCTCAGGAAATAAATAATTAAATTATTTTTACTATTAATGATAATTAATACACACATGACAAGTCTGACCCAAGGTAATAGACTTCGTCGTAATTTTCTTCCACCTAGGCATATTTTGATGTTATGCACTTATATTTTTTATGAGGTTTATATAAAGACCCTTTGACATTTTATATCATGAATGTATCAATTATCATGATATTTAATTTTTTTTAATTTTATTCCCTCATGGTTATTATGGTTCATATCGTTCCCATGCCATAAGGGACATTTCTTTTAAAAGTCATCTTTTAATTTTTTCCCTTTAAAATATTTATCTACCAAGTACAAGTTTTTCTGGATGAATTTATTAAATATTTTATATGGGAAAAAATTTATAAAGTAAATATTTTTTCACTATTACTTTATTTTATATGTTTTTAATGGAATGTTTTTATGTGTTATATACAGAATGTTTTGAGAAATGTCAAAAACAATTTTCTATTTTAACATTTATGTTGATACTTAATTTTTACACTATTTTGAATATTAATTAATATCAATTTTATTTTTTTATTTTTCATATATTCTTCAAAGAAAAATCATTCTCCCTTTCTTGGGTAATTTGTTATAGAAAATTGATTTTCAAAAGAAAAGGCAATTATTATATAGAAAATGTTTTTTTCCAAAGAAAATGGAATTCTGATATACCAAAGTGATTTGATTATGAGTTTATAAGTGTTTTTAAAATTGTTTATGATAAAAAAGTGAAACAAAAAAATATTTATTCATCCTATGGTACTTGAGAATTATATGAAATGGGTGATCCTGACATACCTGAAATAAACAGTTAAGCCCCATTATTTCTCTACTATGAGCCCAATATAACTTTTATGAATGGTTGTGCCCATTATAGATCACGAAAAATGGGTGTCTCTAATAAGTCTTATATAAATGGCCATCCCCATTATTTTTCACCAATTCATTAGGTAATGTTTATATTGGAATTCATTTATATGGTCATCCTAATTTGATAGTTTTGAAAGGGTTTTCGAAATTTTATTCTCTAACTCTTTCAAAAAGTGTTTTAATTTTTTTCTATGGGTTTTAAACGATTTATTTAAGAAAAATATTTTTGTATTTTCCACATAAAAATGTTTTATTTCATTCAATTAAATAATATTTAAGGTAAAGTTGAGATTTCGGTAAGTTTTCTTATTTTTACTAGACTAATCATTTTATTTATTTTTATGTCCCATACTGATATTTTTGTTCCCATACCAAATTTTTAAAATGATTTTCACAGGATTTATGGATGGTTAATGTAAAGGAAAAATTCAAGTTGAAATTTGGGAATATATTCCATTAATATAAATCATGTTTTATTTTAAAATATTTACATAATGGAAAAAATGGATTCTAATCTAAAGATTTCACATTATATTATTTAGTGTTTTAATGTATGAGTTATGAAATAATTCTCTAAAACTCTAAAGTAGGAATTATCATCAATGTCAAAGAAAAAATTTTTGAATAAAAAAGGATTTTGCATTTATTAATGTTGTTTCCTTATAGTTAGTATCAAGGGATTATTTATATAACATAGAGGTTTGTATATTATTAATATATCACCCACAAAATATTCTACCTTTTGGACTAGATGAAATGATATATAATTTTAATATTTTAATGTTTTTTCATCTAATATATTTCAGTTTAGAATGGTTTTTTATAGTGGAAATTTGAAATCTTAATTGAGAAAGGCACTGAAAGGAAAATATTATTCCATATCAGAATCGTCAGATGGTCAGAATTACAAAAGAATAAATTTTTACAGTAATGGATCAGTTGAAAGAAGCTAAAAATGGTTCTAGTACCCATGATAGAGAGTAACTTTATCATCCATGCAAGAACATTTTTATAGTGGGGAATTTCATGAGGAAACATCGCTCATACTTCAGTTGATATTTTAGCCCTATATTTTTTAAGCATAAATCAATCCTCTAGAAAAGAGTTTTCAAGAAAAGGATTATTCAAAATGTCAGAAGGAGATTCTTTCTATTTATCATTTTGAAGGTGAAACTGCTCGATAGTGGTCATCAGTTAATAATATGAAGGAGAAAAATTATATTGATGATATGGAATGGGGAATATTTAAGAATATAGTTTTTTTGAAATATTTCCAAAACATTGTTCATATTAATATATAAAAATAGTTATTTGAATTGAGGAAATGGATGAATATTATGTGCCCTCATATTAGAAAATATACAAGGATTTCATGTTAGGTACCATATTTTCTTTGAGATATTTTTAGAAAAATTAATAGATTTTACTTAGGATTAAAACCATTATTATGATTATATTTAGCCACATGATAATTTAAAAGTTATTAGATGTTTTTATTTCTACCAAAAGCATTAATATGTAGTTTTATAACACTTATGTTTCATGAGATAAAAATAATAAAAATTGTTGAAGTGTAAAAATTAGAGAAGAAACCAACTAATTAGTCTGGCAGTAAGCCCTACCCATGTCCCATGTGGGAAAAAACACATTTGTGGAATTTATTTTTGGATCAAAAAAGTTTTACGAGTATGATAATTTTGGGAACAATGTTTATGAATATAAATAAAAGTGTCTTGATCAATCAAAGAATGAGGTAATAGATAAAGATTCAATAGTGAGATATTTTATCTCTAATGATATGGGACATTTTGCAAACGTGTGTTGACAGTTACTTACTAAGGGTGGAAATCATCATGTTCCGAAGAAAAATGGGCAGGAAAATCATTTTCTACTTCTATAGTTGATGTCTGGTCATCATGTGAAGTGGTCAAATCTACATGGAGCCCCGTATTTTTGAATGTTTGGTTGAAAATTCAATATTTATGAACCCAGTATATAACTACTTCTATAGTTGATGTTGGGTCATCTCGTGAAGTGGTGAAATCTCTAAAGAGCCCTGTATTTTTCAAAGGTTGATCACAAAATCATTATCTTGGGAGATATTTTTTTAGTTTTTTAAGATATCTAAAGTATATAATTTAGTGAAAACGTTATTTGAGAAATAATGGATTTAAATTTTATGGAAAAAAGTTTAAAGTTGTTGATATCCTTTAGGGTTTACATGATCTTTAATGATTTTTTAATAATATTCCAATAATAATATTATACTTTATGAAAAAATGTTTGTATTCAAGTCTTAAGTAAAAAAAGTTGTTAAATGATTACTTTTATTTCTAGAATGACAATCATTGTTTTGGGAAAATTATGTTAATAAATTTAATATAGTTTAGAAAAATGACATCCTGCATGCCAGGTGACAACCCTTCATATATAGAAATGCTATTGGGATGGAACCAATCCCTGATAGAAAATAATTAATTAATACCAATCGCTAGACTAGAATATTTTTTAGTTAATAGGAAATTGTTTCTGTTTGAATATTAATGATAAACTAGGAGTGTTTCCCTTGAGTTTTGGATAGAAGTTTATTATATTGGATATCATTTTATAACCATATTAGTTTTGTAAATTGATTAGGGATACACAAAAAAAAATCACACTTTAATAGATCTTAAAATCCATTATTACTTTATTATTATTTTTTAGGCATAAAATAATCATTTTTGGAAATTCTTTTCTTAGAGTATATGAATAACCAATGTTTGAAATTGTTCTTATGAAATACAAACTTATCAAGTACGTATATTTCCTTATATTAAATGACAATAAAATAATTACTCATCTTTTGGAACCTTATTTTGAAAGAAATTCATATTATTAAATTCATATCTGATGAATCATATGATATTTTATATCATCATATATTTATTGTTTTGAGGCCCTTAACTTCTATTGATCATTAAATCTATTATGTTCGAAGACATCAATCACTCTCTATAATTATTTATGATTTTATTCCATGATTATATCTTTAACTAACACCAATTTCATTATAAATAGAAACCTTTTTATTTATTATTTCATATTACACTTATACTTCCCTTTCACCATAATTAAGAGTGATATTTTGTTAACCCGTTTTATGATGTGGGGTTTTCAACAATATTATTTCCAAATTCCAAACCCCTGATTACCCATATCATGTTTGAATTGTAAGGACAAAATTAATTATTAGTGGGGATGATATGAAACCCCTATATTTTAAAATTAGAACATTTTATTTGATATCATAAGTGATCTATAACATCGGAAAACAACCCAAAAAATATATTTCATTAAATTTAATCTCTTTGATTGATTCTGGAACACACAAACCTCAGTCTAAATGAACATTAGTATAGTATGTCATTATAAATATCTATTAATTTAGTGGGTATAAATAGTAATAACTAAGTTATGAAAGTTAATATTATATATTGATTTAAAATCAAATAATAATAATTTAAAATAAAAATAAATGTTTCCTGAAAAAATATTCTTTTTTATAAAAGATAGTATAGTTCTACATTGTGCATATAATTTGAAATTAATTTTTATCAATTTTAGTAACAATATTTTTAAAAATGAACTACATTTTTTAATTCAATATATAAATATTATCTTAGGGTGGAATATTTGTACTTATCAAAAAAGTCTCATTTTTTCATGAATGTTGAAATATACTGAATTTCAATTGAAAATTGACATTTAATTTAAATTATTTATAATGTAAAATTATATATTTAATTGGTTTTAATGAAAAATTAGTTAAATTTTATATCAATTAATCCAATGATTTTCATTTTAATAATTTTTATTTTGAATTTGGTTATAAAATTCTTGTCCACTTTTGAAAAATTTCTCTATTGAACCCTACTTTCTCGTCTTGTATATTGTATTAATTTTAAATTAATCTTTTGAACATCTAAGAATTCAATTTAGAAAAATTGATTCCATGTTTTAAATAAAAATAATTATAATTTTTAATAATATAAAAATAATTTTTGATGAAAATCAATAGTGAAAATAGTAAAATATAATCACCATGTTTATGTTTAAAATGGATTTAAAATGGGTTAAACTAAGAATATAATGGTTAAAAATGACCTACCAAAATTCCTAAAACCCATTTCTGGATATATTTAAAACTTATATCTATATTATCTATAATGGTTCATTTTTTAGTCTTTTGGAATGATAAAAATGTGGGTATGATTAAATATTTTCAAAAAAATACAAGTGTGCCACTAACCTCACTTAAAAAATTCCACCCCCACTCCCCTTTTCTTCAAACCTTTACACCTTTTTTTGGACAACACTGCCCCAAATAACATCCCAAATTCATTCCTCTCATCTTATAATCTTTATTTTAGGCCTAAGTGAAACCTTGGAAGGATTTGAATGCAATCATAATCTTAATACCCGATGAAGTGGTAATGGTCTCCATTGAGTGTTTTTTATTTTATTTATTCCTCCAAATCCTTAAATTATTCATAGAACATGCATATATAATTAATCAAATATGATAAAAATATTTTATTATGTTAATGGAATAACCCATATAATTTCCCTCTTCTATCATATGGGTTTTGAAATCATTATTCGTGGGTATGGTGGACAATCTCGGTATAAAACAATGCTACTCATTTTCTCATTTCCACCACTCATGGCTATGTATGATGACAGATCTAATATATATATATATGATATTTATAACATAATTATAAATCTAAAATCGTTATTAAATATATACATTTTTATATTTAATTCTGTAGGGGATATGTTAATGTTGCTCATGTGTACGGTGGACTACCACCTCACAAAGAAATGAGACTCATTTTTCAATAATGTCTTACCTTTTCTCTCACGAAAAAAGTGATACCATCATTTTTGTACTTGTGGATTACAACCTTTAGGAAGAGATGTGACTATTTTTCCTTAAAAATCCATAATGATGATATATATAATAATATTTTAAAAACTAATATGGTATAAATGATATTATTATCATTATGTGAAGATAAAATATTACTTTCATCCTTTCCAAAATGATTGTCGAAAAAGGGAAATTTTACTCATGTGTACGTAAAACTTACCATCTTCATGATTGTAATATACTTCATTTCTCAAAACTGATTTTAATGATTGGTAATAAAACTATAATTGAAGTATAAATAAGATAATTATTTCTTTATTATTGTTATTTTTATATTTAAATAATGATCTCTTTGACAATAGTAAACCTACCAAAGTAATTTTAGATATATAAGTCGAATATCATTAAAACATATCACATAAAAAAATTGATTAAGTATTTGTATAGAAAATTATAATAAGTGAAATACAAGAAATAATAAATTAGAAAAAATGTTCAATATCAATGAAATAATTAACATACATTTATTATTCATGAAGATGAAGAAAAATATGACATGTTTGACTCTAGGTAATGGGATTCATCTTAATTTCCATTGATTGAGACATATTTTGATATTATGAACCAATATTATTTAAAAATGTTTATGTAAATACCTTTTGACATGTTGTATCATGAATTTATCTATAATCATTATGTTCATTTTTTTAATATTATTATTTTAGGGTTATTACAATTCACATGGTTCCTAAGTGATATGTGACTATTCTTTATTTAAAAATCATTTTTTTATGTTTTTTCTACCAAGAATTTCTCTTTCATGTCCATGTATTTTTTAAATTATTTTATGAAAGTTTCTATATGGACATAAAATATATATAAATTATATTTTATGTCACTTAACTTTATTTCAATGTTTTTCAAAAATAAATCTTCTTATTTGTTTTATACAAAACATTTTTACAAACCACAAAATGAATGTTCTGTTCTAACGTTTACGGTGATAAAGAACAATCCCACCATCATGGACGTTATTTGATTTCTAGAATCCATTGAAATATTTCATGTATTGTTCAAATAAATACCCTTTTCCTATTTGATTGGTATTTTTCTATTGAGAATGGTTTTTCAAATGAAAATAGTATTTTTATACTAAAGATTGGTTTTTAAAAGAAAATGGTGTGTTGATTTCCAATTGTGACTTTCTTAAATGTTTAAAATATTTTCTAAAATGTTTTATGATGGAAAATTTAAAGCATAACTTTTTTATTATTGATATGGTACGTGATAATTATATGAAATGAGTGACCTCAATATAACATACATGAATGTTTTATCCCCATTATGGCTCCTGAGTGATCCTGATATAACTTATACATCGGGCGTATCCCCATTATAGCTCATGGATAAAAATTGAGACTGATATAACAGATATAAGGGGTAAGCCCCATTATATCTCTCCAATGCATTGAGTAACTATTATATTGGAAATCATTCATAAATGTTATTCAATTAAAGGTGTTTTGAATGGTTTTGATGAATATGATTCTCTAAGTCAATAAAAAAGAGTTTTAATTTCTTTTTATGGGTCTTAAATGTTTAATTGGAGAAACACGTTTTTTTTAAGTAAAATTGTATTATTTCATGGAGGAAAAGATTATTTAAGGTAATGGTAAATGGTATACGGGTCTCTTTATTTTTCACTAGAATAATGGTTTTCTTTATTTTTATTTCCTTTGATGAGTTTTTTTTCTCCTCTGACTTTTTTAAAATATGTTTTCCAAATATTTAGGGATGGGTAATTGAATGGAATAAGTAAAGATGAAATTCCTAATGATTTTACAAGAATATAAATTATTCTTCATTTTAAAGGTTTTACATTATGTGAAAAAGTGATACTAATTGGAAGTGTACACTTTGTATTATATGTTTTTGTAATTTATGAGTTATGACAAAATTTTATAAAACTATAAATTTAAAAATATCCTAAAAGTGGAAGAAAGTAAATTCCTAACTATAGAAAAAGAATTTTTAATATTTAAGTGTGGTTCTATATAGTAGGGAAATTACATATGGTCAATTAAGGAATAATTGGAGACCCCCAACCCCCCCCCCCCAATTCAAGTGTGGCATGCGGTACTGATAAGATAATATGCTAGTCATTTATCGAGTAGTGGGATTGGAAAAAATATTTCAAATGATGGTGAAAATAATAGATGAATCAAGATCTTTGTTCTTTAGCATGGTTGGTGGAAGATCCAAGAAAATCAGAGGTGTTGGAGAAGTCGCGTAGAGAAAAATAAATTTGCATATAAATATGATATACATGGCTTGTACATTAAAGAACACACATCATGTATTTTCATTAGAGAATGAGGTACAGTTTCCATGGAGATTTATGGATCCCAAGCCATGTGGTCCCAACCACATTCCATGTTACACCTATCTCGCTAGCTTGGTCTTTTTGGAAGTTACATGCCTTGGTGTTACGGTTGTGTTACACACTTTGTGTCTCATGCCACACATTGTGTACACCCTAGTCGTAGATCAGTCTATACAATAGTTACATCCCCAATATATTGTGTGGCATCACAAGCCATGTGTGCTGGGAAATATGTCATTTACTCAGACACAGACATGGGAATGGGCCATCAGATGTGGGTAAAACCTGGTGCAAAGGGACATGTTGTGTACTCATAGTACATGTCGTGTGACCTATAAAAGATATCTTGGATCCATTATCCTCTAAACCATGGAAAAGTTTCTTTTTGCTACGTTCCTTTGATTATTTCTCTAAGGGTTAATTATAGAATCATGTCTTTTTCAATAGATAATGATCCCCACTGATGAACTTCATTCTTGTACTAAGTTGTTGGAATCTATATGTGATTCTCATATTGAGATCCTTTATCATCTTAATTTCTCCTAGGTTTGCTTATTTGTATCATCTAGATGAACACTACATGGGTATTAATCCTCTAATTGGTGGGTTAATCCATATTACGTTGTCAATAGACCCAATATCCTTAGTCATGATCCCCATATGTGTATCAATCTCTTCAAAATTTCAGTGTGTACTTATTATGGTGAGACCTGATAAGAATTGAATCTTAGATAGACACCATTAGTGTTATATGACTGATTGAGGGTGTTCTCCTGTATGAGTGTTATATAAAACATTAATGTAATAATCCTAGGATTTCATTATAGTTGTGACCTTACCATGAGACTTTGTGTCTTCTATGAATATTTTTATATATTATTAATTAAATATTGTTGACATAACCTATAATGAGATAACTAATATATTTTTTCTATATTCTTATCTACATTGGGTTTCCCTACACGGTATTGTTATACTCCGCCTTGCATGAGGTTTTCCCTCATGTTTTGTGTCTTATGAAAAGGAATAACCTTTTCACGGATTCCATGTGGAATTTGAACTAGGAAAGTCATAGTGATTTAGATAAAACTAGGTGTATTTTGAGGTTTTCATGTACATTATGCCTTTCATAATTCTTTGGATAGACATGTTTTTCATAACTTTGGTTGGGCTTGTTCTTTGACCCATTAATTCAGGTACTTTGTTTCTGTACTCTAATAGTGGGATTTTTAGATATATGCATGAATGGTTATTGGTAGCTTTACATTTTCACCATTTTATTGTCTTAGAAATAGGTGAGTGTGTGTTTGTATGGGGGTACATTAGGCTAAGTCCTTTCATGTGTGTGATATTCCAACTCGACACTGGTCACCAGCTGGTGGTCTATTACATGCGGGCTTGGGGTAGTCTTAGATCGGGCCCCATTAGGCCAGGTTATGACAAAGATATCTTGCTTGATCCTGAAATATTCAATCCATGGTTTAACCTGAACCTATATCCTAGTGAAAGATTCTTGGTTACACCACTTCCATGGCTTCACAAGAAGTGTGTGAGTACATAACTCATTAGTGTGCCACCAATGTCGGCCCATACTATACCAACAATGCAGTGATATTTTAATCTGGTAAGATTAGAATAAATAAACAATCCTTTGATAAAAATAATTAAACCCACCATAACCACCTACTTTGGTTAGTTTTGGAATTCCTTAGATCACATATTGGGGGACATTCAACCAGTATCGTAGTCACAAGAAGGGTGTATACATATAACTTATGCCAATCTGAAAATTCACTTTTATTCATTTGGTTTGTGACCCTTATTGATCACACTCTTGGGATTCTACGCTTATTATTATATTATGATGAGCAGCCGACCCCTGAGAATCATGAGGGATCCCTTATCCTCAAGCCCTTGGGAAGTACCCCTTGGTTGTACCAGGAGGTTTCCAAAGTTAGGCCAATATCTAATTCCTAAGAGGAGAGGTCCTAAGAAATCCAATATGTATAAAGGTGAATGATTCTTGGGAACCCCAATAAATTGAACATAATACCCTATTGGATCCTGTAATAACTCACTCGGGAATTCACATATCATGGATCCACGTCCAAAACCAACTAGATCATCCAACGGATCTTAGGGGGTATCATAGTCATCAATTAAAGAATCTATTAGTCTCACTTGGTATGTCGCACGACCATGCATGGGGATATATTACCACCCATCACCATATATCTCCATGAAATTCATGGGGATCTCAAAATATTTTCAACGGTCTTCTTTGATTTCTATTTGAATATCAAGAACCCTTAGAACTCACAATAGTTTCATTGGTAATATATGAATATCTAGAATCTAAGGGATTCCGTTAAATGTTCTATCAAAAACTCTGATGCTCAATCCTAAGAACTACCACTAGAGATCCATTACTATATCAATCATAAAGGATTCTATTCATACTAGGAATCTGACACAAAAATGTTGTGAAACCGAAACTCAGATATTTTCATCTTCCCATGGGATCATCCTAGTCTAGAAAGTATTCTAGGAATCATGGAAAATCACTATAGGTCTAGGCCCACTGGTTGTTTCCCTAGCATCCTAATAAATCATATTCCATACAAAATTAAAAAAAACATATCAATGGATATTTGAATTCCCACATCCATCACCACTCCCCAAAAACCATTAGGCTTATATATAATTTTTAGGTTTAGAGGATAAACTTGAAACCATATCTACCCATTTCCATAAACACTCAATCAGGGTTAGTTTTTCAATGGAGAACCCACATGGATTCCCTGGGACAATTCTAGGTAGAGTTATACCACATGGGATTATCAATCACATATTAGTCACGCGGTTCAACATTCATCACTAAAAGGTTTCCATGTACCTATGCAGTGTCATTAAAATAATACAACCTCAATATGCAGGGATAAAAAAATCATCATAAGTATAGTGAGTGTTGGATCATGGAACATCTTCATGTGTATGGTCATGGTCGGTTGTTCCACCCACCCAACCTATTTCTATCATGCATAAGGATTACCCATCTAAGACTAACACATCTCAAGTTTACTCACACTATCATGTAGGGACATCCATATTAAATAAATTCAAAACCCCTCTTGGTGGTGTCATAGTGTCTAGTACTCCTCTTTAGACTATCCTAATCTATGATTAGCTACGGCATCAATCCTATGCTCAATTCCCTATGTGGCCTAAAACATTACTTGTTTCAATAAATTTATCTTTAAATAAAACCAACTCATTAATTAATATACAATTAAAATTGAATCGGTCAATGACCTTGGTTCCATGACCTCAACCCCATAAACTAAAAAAAATCAATAAATTCCTTAGGCAATGTACCAAGGAGAAACTACATCAAAATCAAACCAAACCCTACTTTAAGTGTATCCAGGAAACTCTCATTTGGGTCATCCCATTATCAACCGACTATCATCAAGCCACCTGGGGCCCTATCCTAATCTAGGACATCACAATTAGTTAATTATAAAATTTTATATTTAATAAGATAATTAATTTTAATAAAAATAAATGTCTAAAACTCATTGTTTCATCCCATCATGCTGAAACTACCAACAATGAGGTGTGTTCCACTCCCAACGCTCCTATGGTCTAATTCAACACAAAGTATACAAATAATATCACTGAAAACAAATGAAAAAATAATTCAATTTATGGAAAAAACCCTTGAATAATACAAATGAGGATGTAACTCATCTTAAAAAACACCCGAAAGTGTGCAAAAACACCTCATATTCTCCTTCAGTTAGGAAAAGAAAAATCCACATGGGAAACAACAAATTCCACTATACTTGTTTTCAATCAACCATGAAACCAAAACCAGTTCATAATAGAATTAGAGGTTGAGGATAGGAAAACAAAAAAAATGGGGTGATTAGGAGGAACCATACCCCTGAGGGAAAGAAATCACACCATTAACAGCAAAAAATGAAGGACAAATGGGGGAGGTTTGGCTGAGAACATCCCCACATGTGTTCTCCACCTTCCAAAGGAGAAAGGGGTTTGATCACCAATTTAATTCCAAAAAGATACACCCATATAAGGGTTTCATATAGTGAAAAAATGTCCATATCATGAGTAACCCTGGAAGAGAGTCCTCTCACCTATATCCCAAAACTCCCAATGTGGCCATTATGATCACATCATGAAACTACTACCACTGTAACTTTGCAGCATCATGGTATCCCGACCAATATTTGATCTCCACTTGAACATCGTGAAATATAGCAGTCAATTTATATAAATCCAAAAATATCTATTAGGGCCATTCAAATTATCAATACTTAGTTTGAACTCCTGGTTATTAATAAAAATTGTCCACTGTATCAAAAAATTTATATTCCTCTGGAATTTCACATCTTCTCTAGACATGAGATATTATAATAGTCTCATCACAACAATTATCATCCTTGAGATGACTCATAAAAAATTTGATAAAAACACCTGACCTACTCATGTCACCAAGCCATGATCAATTCACTTCATTCTACTTTGGAATGTTGAATAATATTCTAAAATTAACCACTAAGAATGATACACATCATTTATCAAAAATTGGGTCACCACTCATTACCATTCATAATACATATAGATGATGCTTCCAGATTCTATTTTATCCCAAGAAACCAATGTATCATCTTCCTCATCATCAGCTTCATTGTTTTCCCCACTATATAACTATACTTATAATAGTCGATTCTGACCCATGGTGTTCTTCACCATCATAATTGCCTATCAAAAGATGCTTTTAGTGGCCCAACAGTCTACATGATGTTGTATTTCTCACTATACTGAATGACCTATAAAAATACCCTTTAAATGCAGGTATTTCCTCTCATTTTTTATTTCATACTGAATCAGATGAGTTTCAACCACCCATACCTAGGGACGACATATTTCATCCTTACCTAGAGTGGGCCCAGAAAAACCTTGGGGCACTCCCATTATACCAAATATGGCATTCTCGAACCATGGAACCTTCTACCCTAACATTCCCATGATTTCCATTTAGAAATACACCTTTGTTGTGTTTTTTCACCTGATTTTCCCCTGATTCACTATACTAAATGTTTTAAACCCATAAAATAGGTTAAACATTGTGATTCATACACTAAAACATGAAAATAACTAGGGTTCATCACCTAAAACCAGCGACAAAATATGTTCCCCCTAAACTATTTCATGAAATCTATTAACCCCTTGAACCTTGTAACAAGACTAGTTCACCCCCTTAATCATGTCCTGAAATGAGGTTTCACCACTAAACCATTAAATAAACCTTGGTTTACATCACGAATCACCCTAGGGTCACACCAATATCGCATCAACCTGATGGAAATGCACCGAATCCATCCAGCACACAATCCGAATCTAGAATTTAGTATTCATCATGGTAACTAATGACATTAGATCTTATCACACACTAATACCCCAATATCACCTCTATCATCTGGTGACCATTTCCACCATATCCATGACCCAACCAAAATGAAGTTCATTTACCCACTAACGATATGATTCCTCTCACCATAAGAGTGTCATCATCATCACTCGAAGAACCCAAATTCTTATATTTCGGGACCTACACCCCATCAATCAAAAACCATAATGAATTACTTCATCAAGATCATTTATAACTGGGCACTAAATAGAAACATCAATTTAATACCCATTCCTATTTCAAGGGAGTGTCATTATTTGACATCTGTCAAACCCCATCAATAAGAAGGGATACACCTTTAAACAACTCTATGGGTCAACAAAATTAGGTTTTATTATAATTAGAAACATTTCTTTCCTCACAGTCCATTTTTATCATCCTATAAATACATAAAAATGATCAATTCATGTGCCATCCATGTAATAACACTCAATCTAAATCCAATGTTCACTATACCATGAAGGACACCACAAATCCTTATCTAAAAATCATTTTCACCATGCCTATGAGAATCGTATCAACTTCCATAAGTCCTCAGATCTTATATGGTCACTCACAGATTTTTAAATCACAAAGATATGTTTTTAACATGTTTGAAATACCTTAACTTCATCCAAAGATATCAAACATACCCAGCCTTAATACATGATCATAAAATCTGATTCAATATCAATGTGTCATAACACATTTAAATTAGTATTATGCACCTAAAACATTGTCCAATTTCACATGAATGTTAGTCTCATCAATCCAAAACTACCCTCGATGCTCCTCTTTAAAAATAGGGAATAACGGTTTTTCTAAGAATAGCCCTAATCTTAGCTATCATTAAATCCCCATAATAAAACAAATATCTACCCATGTTTGCATCAGACATGTGATGAAAATATAGTTTCAATGGGTCCAGGTAATCATCTATTCATGCCCCTCAAATCAATCTTTGATACTAAGGAACTCTGTTTGACACACATTCCATGTCCTTAACACCCGTTTTTCTTTTCACAACGGACACCCCAGACATTAACATTCCCTTATCACAAACTATATATAACCTCTCATTCATCAATATCAAAATATATCATGAACCTATGCTTTCCATCTTAAAAAAATTACCAACTAGATCTAACCACCACAACAGGTTACCCATGCACATACCTATCCACTGAATCACTGTGAATCTTGAGTCACATCTAAAAGGACAATAAGTCCTCCCACATAGCCTAAATTACCATATATCAGATTAAAATAAATCATATGAAACCTCTTGTTCTCCTCTTAAATCTCAATACATCATACATGTCACCCCCCACTCAACGGTATCATGTAACGCATAGATCAAGTACCTCATACAAAGTCGTGAACTTACTTGGGAAATATTTATCTTAGAGAATCCGCATATATTATTTCTATAATGACCCAAAGTATTTCAATAGAAAATTCCCTTCTTATATCTATGTTATAAAAATACAAAATAGTGAACCACTAAGTGATAAGTGACCTTTAAACATAATTTTTTCACCCCTATGTTTGGAATTTTAAAAATCCGACATACACAGTTGTGTTCAAGATATTTTCTGGAGTCTAATGAAACCAAAATATTTTTTGGTGAATAGTAACCTACCCTTATAAATAGTAACCTACCATTATGAATAGTAATATGACCCTTATGAAAAGTAAATAAGAGGAACGTTACCTATGAATAATAAAATAAAATTTAGACATCATAGAAAGTGATGATTTGACCTTAGTAAACATTTTTGGTATTTTATAAGTCATAAATAATTAATTATAATTAATTAATTATTTCAAAAGAATATTTATTTTCTTGTAATGTATTCATAAATTATTTAATCAATGTCTAATAGATTTTAGATAATTTTATAAGACCCTATATTGTTTTTGAAAGAACTATAAAATCAGTTTTAATATTAAAACTATTTTTTAAGTAAATTATGATTTTATTTAAATATTAAATTAATAATATTTAGAAACTTATTTTTGAAAAATGGACTTCATTTTTGGATTCTACATGTCAAAAAATGGTCGGGATAAATTTTTTCGATTTTTCTGAGATACTTGAATGTTTTTTGAATAGTAGAATACATTAATTTACCATATAAATACATTTTAATTAAAACCCACTATTCATAACATCACAAGTGATTTAAGAAACCAAATCCCGAACTCACATTCCTTTTGTACTATTATTGGTCATCCATGACTCACTATTCCTTGTCTTAGGTGACATTAATAAACTAATCAATTTTATATTAAGGAAACCTCTCTCCCCTCCACTATAAAAGCCACCCTTCACTCCCTCTTTTCCTCACACCTCTCAAGCTCCAAGAATTCTATAAACTATGCCAATACACATTCCCTATCTCATCCCCCACGTCCTAAATCTTCTATTATCATCAAAAGACCAAGCCTAGCTTCCTTAAAGAGGGTCTCAAGAGAAGAATTCTAAAGGTAATTTCTCTCCCTCTTCTCCTTTAATTTCCTTTCAAGTTCAAGTTCCTTTCTTGATATCTCCCTACCTATCTTCATCCAATTTGTTTTGTAACACCAGTATTATACATATAATGTAATATTATGATTCTAATGGTATATTATATCACCCCACACCCTTTCCCTCTTCCTTTTATTTTATTAAAGAGAACGTTGTTCATGAGGTGTTAAATTTATCGCCTTCAAAAACGACATGTTCTCTTCTTCCATTTATAACTTCAATCTGGCCATGAAACCATTTTTATGGTCGAACCAGAATATTATATATGTATTATGTTCTATTTTATGTTATGGAAATAAACTATGGCCATATTACTAAGTGAAAAGTTGAAATGAGTTCGTTGTGATCCAGAAACCGCTCAAATTAACCCAAATAATCTTCATTTAATTCTTATCTAATGATTCGTCCACATGGATCTCATATAACTCATTTTAAAATAATTCAAGATTCGGTTATATAATTAATTACATGTAATATCAGTTCTGTATGTTTACCCATGATCTACCCAAAAATCAATTTAAGAATACAAGTGGGCCGATCAAGAAAACCATAAAAATGAACATCCCCGAACAATGTTTTTAAACTCTATAAGTCATCCAATGGAACATAATATGAAATAATGAAACCAGAATGAACCCTATTAATTTATAAAAGGTTCTTGAATTTCTAATTAATGAATATAATGTCATTATATAGGACATTAAAGAAAAGGAGGCATTCGAGTACAAGGTAAGGGGAAATCTCGAACCCAATTTTCTTCCTTCAGGTTCTCCCTCTTTCACTACAGTTTTGATATGGTTACTCCTCAAAGATCATTTTTTCATAATTTCCTTTACTTTTCTGGGATATACATGTTTGTCACTGGTTTTTATGTCCAACAAAATGTTTTCCAAAAGAACTCTTCTTTCAAGATCTTACCTTTTACCTCTCATTCAAGGTTGATGGTTCTTGTATCAAGTATGTTGTTCCCTCTTTCTTTTGGGAACCCGAAGCTTATGAATGTGTTATTAAGAGATGAAACCCATTCCTTTCCATGGGTTATTTATGTACATGTTTGATATGTGTTCTATGTGGCAATAATGATTATGATAATGTTATAATGTGACGGGTGCGCCCTGAATTATATAGCGCAATATGAATGTTTAAATGTGACGGGTGCGCCCGGAATTATACAGTGCTCCAATGAATTGGGTAAAGTGATGAATCTCATGAGTAAATTTGAAATGATGTGTGAACACGATGCTAGCTTTTTTCACAAGTATGTGTGCTAGTTAACCACTAAGACCTGATGTTTCATTTTTATGCATTGCCACATTTCAAGTATTTTACTTATGCTCCTCTCATGTTCATGATCTTTTGCCTACGTCATGATTATGATCAACCCATGATATATTGTTCTTATCTACCCTCCTACTGGGCTTCTAGCTCACCCCTTTTGATGTATATCCTCAGGTGGATACATGTACTAAGGAGAGGACAAGTGCCACTAAGAAGCTAGCGATGAAGAAATTAAATAAATTTTTATGGTTGATGTTGTATTTGTTATGTATGGTCCTAGTTTTCCCAAGACACTAAACCTCAGGATCCTCCATGTGTAATACTATTGTGTTATTTATCTTTAAAATGATGTAATAGTATTGTAAGAAAAGGTCGGGTCACTATAGTTGGTATCAGAGGGAGGTTTAGTTAATTTGGGAATTAGGATTAGTAAACCCTAGAGAAAACCTCTAGCATAAGAATAAGTACAAACACATACACAAGAACATTTACCTAGGGATCCTATATGTTATGTTTTTGGTATAATTGGTTAAATGAATAAGTTATTCATGAATTTTTTAGTTATGTTTTTTTCTATCCTTTTCTATTTTAGAAAATGGTGGGAACGAGGAGAAGTACCCTCACCTGTTTGTGTAAAGTGAAATTTCAGGGGCGAAATTTCTTAAGGGGGAAGAATGTAACGACCCAAAGTATTTCAATAGAAAATCCATTTATTATATGTATGTCATAAAAACACAAAATAATGAACTACTAAGTGATAAGTGACCTTTAAACATAATTTTCTCACCCCTATGTTTGGAATTTTAAAAATCCGACATACACGGTTGTGTTCAAGATAGTTTTTGGAGTCTAATGAAAAAATATTTTTTGGTGAATAGTATCCTACCCTTATGAATAGTAACCTACCCTTATGAATAGTAATATGACCCTTATGAGTAGTGAATAAGAGGAACTTTACCTATGAATAATAAAATAAAATTTAGACATCATAGAAAGTGATGATTTGACCTTAGTAAACGTTTTTGGTATTTTATAAGTCATAAATAATTAATTATAATTAATTAATTAATTTAAAAGAATATTTATTTTCCTGTAATGTATTCATAAATTATTTAATCAATGTCTAATAGTTTTTAGATAATTTTATAAGACCCTACGTAATTTTTGAAAGAACTATAAAATCAGTTTTAATCTTTAAAACTGTTTTTTAAGTAAATTATGATTTTATTTAAATATTAACTTTATAATATTAAGAAAATTATTTTTGAAAAATTGACTTTATTTTTGGATTCTACATGTCGAAAAATGGTTGGGGTAAATTTTTGGGATTTTTCTGAGATACTTGAATTTTTTGTGAATAGTATAATACATTAATTTACCATATAAATACATTTTAATTAAAACCCACTATTCCTGACATCAAAAGTGATGTAAGCACCGAAATCCAGAACTCACATGACTTTTTTACTATTCTTGGTCATCCAAGACTCACTATTCCTTTTCATAGGTGAAATTAATAAAGTAATCAATTTTATATTAAGGAAACCCCTCTGCCCTCCACTATAAAAACCACCCTTCACTCCCTCTTTTCCTCACACCTCTCAAGCTCCAAGGCTTCTCTAAACTCAGCCCAAACACCTTCCCCAGCTCAACCCCCACGTCCAAAAGCTTATGGTCTCATCAAAAGACCAATCCTAGCTTCCTTAAATAGGATCTCAAGAGGAGAATTCTAAAGGTAAATTCTCTTCCTCTTCTCCTTTAATTTCCTTTCAAGTTCAAGTTCCTTTCTTGATCTCTCCCTACCTATCTTCATCCAAATTGTTTTGTAACTCCAGTATTATAAATATACTATAATTTTAAGATTCTAATGGTATATTATATCACCCACACACCCATTCCCTTTTCCTTTTATTTTATTAAAGAGAACGTTGTTCATGAGGTGTTAAATTTATCACCTTCAAAAACGACATGTTCTCTTATTCCATTTATACATTCAATATGGTCAGGAAACCATTTTTATAGTTGAAAAAGAATCTTTTATATGTATTATGTTCTATTTTAAGTTCTGTAAATAACCTATGGCCATATTACTAAGTGAAAAGTTAAAACGAGTTCGTTGTGGTCCAAAAACCGCTCAAATTAACCCAAATAATCTTCATCTAATTCTTATCTAATGATTCGTCCACATGGATATAATATAACTCATTATAAAATCATTCAAGATTCTGTAATATCATTAATTAAATGTAATATCAGTTCTGGATGTTTACCAATGATCTACCCAAAAATCAATTTAAGAATACAAGTGGACCGCTCAAGAAAACCATAAAAACGAACATCCCCGAACAATGTTTTTAAACTCTATAAGTCATCCAAAGGAACATAATATGAAATAATGAAACCAGAATGAACCCTATTAATGTATAGAAGGTTCTTTAATTTCTAATTAATGAATATAATGTCATTATATAGGACATTAAAGAGAAGGAGTCATTCGAGTACAAGTTAAGGGTAAATCTCGAACCCAATTTTCTTCCTTTGGGTTCTCCCTCTTTCACTCCAGTTTTGATATGGTTACTCCTCAAAGATCATTTGTTCATAATTTACATTACTTTTATGGGATATACATTTTTTTCACTGGTTTTTATGTCCAACAAAATGTTTTCCAAAAGAACTCTTCTTTCAATATTTCACCTTTTACCTCTCATTCAAGGTTGATGGTTCTTATATCAAGTATGTTGTTCCCTCTTTCTTTTGGGAACCCAAAGCTTATGAATGTGTTATTAAGAGATGGAACCCCTTCCTTTCCATGGGTTATTTATGTGAATGTTTGATATGTGTTCTATGTGGCAATCATGATAATGATAATGTTATTATGTGACGTCTGCACCTGGAATTATATAGCGTAATAAGAATGTTTAAATGGGTCGGGTGCACCAGGAATTATACAGCGCTCCAATGCATTGGGTAAAGTGATGAATCTCATGAGTAAATGTGAAATGATGTGTGAACATGATTCTAGATTTGTTCACAAGTATTTGTGGTAGTTAACCACTAAGACATGATGTTTCATTTTTATGTATTGCCACATTTCAAGTATTTTACTAATGCTCCTCTCATGTTCATGATCTTTTGCCTATTTCATGATTATGCTAACCCCTTGCTATATTGTTCTTATCTACCCTATTACTGGGCTTCTAGATCACCCCTTTTGATGTATATCCTCAGGTGGATACATCTACTAAGGATTTGATAAGTGCCACTATGAACCTAGTGAAGAAGAATTTAAATAAATGTTTATGGTTGATGTTGTATTTGTTATGTATGGTCCTAGTTTTCCCAAGAAACTAAACCTCTGGATCCTCCATGTGTAATACTATTTTGTTATCTATCTTTAAAATGATGTAATAGTAATGTAAGAAAAGCCCGGGTCGCTATAACTTCTCCCTCAAAAATCACAAACCACATATCATTATTTCCTAAACTAATATAATTTCCCTATAAAATTCATATCTTGTGAATCACAACCACATGATTCAGTTAAGTAGAGTGTTATTCTAAGTTATATTGGAAAATACCACATAGGTTGTTAATGAAACCTTAAATAAAAAATTCATAGATTTTAATATCCCACTAGGGGATCCCCTCTGAGGCATAATGTTCTTTAATAACAATCATGGGATACATTATGTCCCATAATGGAGTTACACCATCACCATCATTTCCACCGATCATCTATCCATATAATTTGTGGGACCTATCATCAGAAAAAAAAATTACATACATTCTGGCTCAACTAAGTAGAATGTTACTAAGTATTTATATTTTAAAAAATTGTATGAGTAACAATTGAATTTTTAAAAAAGTGAACCACTATCGTGAGTGACATAATTCATACACTTACAATCCAAAATTTCATATGTATCCTTATTTTATAATAATGATTCATTTCGACACCTCCCTCCACTACAGTCCAGTTGAAATAAATAATATCAAATTATAAATAAAAACATATTTTCTATAGAATTTGAAAACATATAATCATAACACCATATGTCAAGAATTTCAATCCCATCCATGGTAACCTATAATTCCAATCAAAATCGGTGTTCATGATTCCTTAGACCACTATATATGAAAATCTCAAAATGATTCATATATATCCTAACTACTATATCCCAAAAAGTAAGGCAATAGAAAAATACATGTCTAGTACCATTTTTGTAATTCCCCATCCCAGTTCACTAGGAAAAGTAATTATACCAGTTTTCCACAAGGCCTCTATAATGCCTTCCCATATGCTAGAGGCTCCTGGATAAAAAATGGGTTATATGGAGTATTCATGGTGAAGATATACCCCTATAATAGAGTGTGTAGTAATAATAAAATAACCATGCATCATTTACATAAGATAATTGGGGAATAAATAGTAAGAGAACATGAAAATAAATGATGATATAAAAGTATACCTGAGAAATCCCCCACAAGATTGATCACATATATAAAATAATTTGGAGAAATAAAATGAAAACTATGGCCAACTACATTTTTTATCCATACAACACTCTAATATCCAATCCCAACAACGTTGTCCTTCTCAATAATACTGGAAAACTAGTCGGATATTAATGGATACCCATGTTTCATGGTTTCCAAATCATGGCGTCAGTATATAACTCATTATGTTACCAAAAACATGGTCCCAAACTATACTAGCAATGTAGTGATATATAAATGTGAAAATCTCAGAATAAGTAAAAAAAATTCTGAATAAAATAAATAAAACCCCCACTAGTATCAAGATAAGACAATGATAGAATGTATCTGATCTCATAATTGCTTCATGAAATATTGTATCACAACAACCGAAATGTTGTATATATATGACCCGAAACATGACCAATAATCATCATCATTCCTTTGGTTCATGACCTTGATCAACCATACTAGCCTCAGCTAGTGAGAGAGTATCTCTGAGTATGAGCATCATCTCGAAGAAAAATATGTCTACACTATGGGAATCCAATTCATATGCATCCATTATTATAATTAATTGATCGAGGGGTGTTACCAGGCATCCCTAAACTTAAAGACCATGGGTTAAACCCCACAATAATACCATGAAATTCTCAATGTCCTGACAATAAATAATTATTTGGATTGGGAGGTCCTAGGAAATATAATATATCCAAGAATGACATATTATTAGGATTCATAGGTAATTTCAATGGATTACCCTCTTAGATCCCCTGGTTACGGAACCAATAATCCACGTCTCATAGATCCACAGCAGAACGAAACTAGTGTGTCCACCTAATCCTAGTGTGTATCTGAAGCTTCGTTTGAGGGGATCCATTAGTCTCTCATTGGATGTATAACATCCAAACATGGGGATATATTCCCACCAATCTCCTCATACCATCATTAGAATCTTGGGGGTTCTAAAAATTTGAATTGATATAATGGTATTACCATTTGAATCTCTAACATTCCTATTTTCTTACTATCAAAATCACTAATGTTTGATCCTAGGAACCATTACTATGCGACCATTACTACATCAACAATAAAGGATGAAAATTAGACTAGGAATCCACCCCTAATATTTCCATGAGACCAAATCCTAGGTAATTTATGTATCCTTGGGTATCATATTCATCCATAATTGATTCTCAAGAATCACCGGAAATCACCAATGGGTCAGGCTCACTGGTCTATTACCAAGAATTAAAGGAAAAAACTCTCCATATCAAATAGTAAAATTTTGGAAAACATTAAGGGTTGGTTGAGAACACATTCAAATCACTATTTTACACTATCCCATAGGATTATATGCCAGTTGTGGTTTGAAGTTGACACTTGAAATCATCTCTTACCATTTCTATAAACTCACACTCATTTTCACTTTATCAACGGACCACCAACTCAGGTAACCTACGCTAATATGATACAGAGGTAGCCCACTTAGGATCCTCGGTCATAGATTATTCTCCAAGGAAAACAGTCCTTAGTCAATGGTCTCCATGTACTTGTGAAATATCATAAACAAAATATAGACTCAATGTCCGTGGGGTATGTTAAGAAAACATTAGTACATTGAGTGATGTCCCATAACCTATAAAAATATTCATTAATATCATAGGGAGGGTGCCAAGGACCACCAACCTCAAACCTATGACAAATATCTCTTTAAGATAAGCTCAAAAAAAATTTCCCAAGCTCATTCCATAATCGATCAATCACAATCTATCCACTCAAGTCCCTATTTCACAATAGGACATTAAAATTAATAAATTATATCATTTTGTAATAAATTAAACTTTTTAATGTTAATATTATTTAATTTAGAGAACTCACAGGGTCATCTCATCATGTTGAAACGACCAAAAATGAGATGTGTTCCACTCCTGATGCACCTACAGGCCTATGAAACCATAAAATCCCAATTACCATTTCTAATTAAATGAATAAGTAAATAAATTTAGGTCCAAAACCATGAAAAATCCTAATTGGGGAGGTCTGGCTAAAACAAACTGCCTAAACGGAGGACAATGGAGTGAGGGGAGGTCTATCTAAGACACCCCCTGTTTGAACACTCCTTTAGTCTAATGAAATTGGGGTCAAGATTCCATTTTAATTTTAAATAAATACCTCATAATGGTTACATGTCATGAAAAGATTTTCAGACCATGAAAACCCTTCGAAAATGCCCTATACCATCTATCATAAAAAATCACGATGTTTTCATTATAATTATTCCATGAAACTACTTATACAGGTAATTTGTAGCAGCCTATCCTACCCTCCCTTATCCCCTATCCACCCACACCCCTTGGAATTAATCTACCCCTTATGTTCCTAACAAAAACCTCCATTAAGAATGTTAAAATGCGTGGAACTCGGTTCCAAGTATTTATTCTCAAAACAATGAATACACCATGAAAATTTTTTATATCCCAAGAATTTTGAAAACCTTCTAGACAAGAGGTGTTATATATATGATATGTATCATCAATGAAACATGAATCAAACTTTCGAATGATTTTTATAATGAAAAATATAAATATGAATCTATGAGAAAAAAATAGAAGAGAGAACACAATATAGATCCTAAAATTCAGCAAATTTCATTAACACATATCCATACATATAGAGTACATATGTAATGTTCCAATAATTGAGGGTAATACATATCATACCAAATCCAAATATTGTAATCCAAATGTTGAAAAAGATAAATGTTGAATGATTAAAAGGGTTGGTTGATAAATGAAGATTGGTGATAATTGTTGTCTTAATTATGAAATCTATTAAATAACGTTTCGTAACACCCCCCATTAATTTCATATTATCATGTAATAATATATTTTTTACATAACAATATACATTTGGGGAAAACAACTAATGAAAAAAAATAATTGAATTCCATGCCATGTGGCCTCATTAGAAACTATATCGTGAAAAACCACTAGGAAAAATATAATGAAGGGAAAATATTGTAGTATTCCCAACTCCCCCTCGTCAATCAATATTGTCTATAGTAGGTCAATAGATAGTATTATTTAATTATATCCTTGATACAAGGGAGAAATATCATAGGTAATGAGAAGTTGTCTCATTAAAAATTATAACATATGGGGAATTCCATCAGTCTCATTTAATTATTGATATCTATATTAATTTATAACATTCCCCTGGATATCCATTATGATGTATTATTGCCTCATTAAAAACATCATCAAGGAAAAACCATTTGTGGGAAACCCCCTTGATTAAGGGGAAATGGTACAATAGCAGCATGTCTCCATTGAGTTTCCTCCTAAAAACCTTATCAAGATAACCAAATGGGAAAACATGATTAAGGGTAAAATAATACAATGGTTACATATCCATCTCATAATGGTCATTACTATATATTTTAACTTGTAGAATTTCCATTTCCAATTCATATCCAAAAAATTTGATTCTGAATTTTTGAATAATGTTAATTTCTACCCTTCACATTTCAATGAGTAGGTAAGAACATTATCTGGCCTCCTAATACCATTTATTATTATTTCCGAGGTACATATTCGCATTTATATATAATAATTATGGGATAATTAAATTCTTTATTATCCCCTCATGTATGATATATATTACTCTGATAAGTGACATATTTAATTGGTAAGGGAAATTTCATTAATATGTAATATTATTCTAATATTTAATATTTTATCTTATGGATGATAAATTCAAAACAAAAATTCATTCCACAAAATTTCATGAAAAAATAATTCACTTATTTTATAATAATATTTAGGATATTTTTTGTTCTTCAACACATCTTGATCATAAGTTGTACACACGGATTCACCTAAACTGTGTGATTAAAGAAAAATTTTAATATTATTCCTTATCTTAAAAGGGATACATTAAATTCATCTTATTCAGTTTTACCCATATGATAATTTAGCATATTGGGTGAAACAATTAAAATTTGGATATTATTAATTGATTTCTAACCCTTTAGGGATTCATATAATTATGTTATAATAAATAAAAGAGAAAAAAATAAGCTATAAATATTGAAAACATATATAAATATCCAAATTTATAATGAAGAATATTTCTGATAATAATGTAATATATATTCAATAGTTTTCGTAGTTTTGATAACCAATACAATATTTTATATATTAAACGTATCATGTATTTCATTAATAATTTCAGACAATTATTTTGACGTCGAAAACAATCAAAATTCATTTTTATCGACGATTTTTGAGAGATTTTAAAAATTCAAATATACCATCATCAACATTTAATGGGGTATTATAATTTTTTGATTACTAGGGTCCCTTTATAAACAATATCTAAAAAGACATAATTTTTTTTGATATATCTAATTTCAACTTTAAGGGAAAATATAGATATTACATTCAACACATGTTGAAAGTTAATTTTATATAATCAATTTTACAACACTTATAGTGTTTATAATTACACTATAGATTTTAAAATCTTAATTATTGTATTTTTTATATTACTGTTGTGAACATATTATCAATGGATTTATTGTAACATTTGTATATATCGAATGGGATTCCCAATATTTATTTTAATCAACATTCATAACAAGAAATATCCACTCACCTAAAAATAATAACACATTTTACAATTTTTTAGATGCATATGTTATATAATTTTTAAATGGTTACACATGGTCGGTGGGTGCACCCTTATTTCTATTTCATAATTGCCTTCTTCATGTAAATATTTTAAATATTGTTGATGATGTTGTAATGACTTTCATTAAACAGATTATAAATAAACATATAAGGGAAGTTGATAATAATAAGATGAGAATGAATAATTATCTTATACATGATAATTTACTAGACATGCATCCATTTAATAAATTCGCAATTCTCTTAATGATAGATAACTACTATTTTATAAATCATTGGATGCTCATATATACATGTGTCAGTAATTTTAATTATAATTAATCCATTGTGAATTAAATTATCATGTCATGTTTCTAAATGTGTTAAAATCAAGAATCATATGGTTTACCATAATTTAAAAAATTACAAAAAAATATTTCATTAGAATTATATTTTATTTATTAATAAATTATTTTTATACATCAAGGTACATATATTATCTAATGTCTGTTTATTATATTTACTTTCAATAATATCAATGGTGCTTAATATACATCATTATTACATTATATATAAAAAATAATTATTTATTAAAATTTTATATCCCTGGGTAAGAATATATTCTCGCATTTATAACAATTAATTTTCACCACTATATAATATACTAAAGTAATTATATAATAACACTCCAATTTTTTGAACATATATGGGTCCTTTTGAAGCATTTAATCAGTAAATTTTATTTAATATTCACATTTATAATATCATTAAGACCATTCATTGTCTAAATATATATTTATTTGTATAATTTCCACAAATATTTGTGAATGATTTCAAAATATAATCATAATATGTTAGTCACATCATCAAGAATATTGTTAAATATTTTGGAACCACTATACCTAATATTATTTAATAATAAATCTACTAAAGTGTAGAGACCCTATGTCTTTTTATAATGACGAATATGATAATGAGTACCAATGTGGAATAATATTATGGATTCAAAACACATACCTCATCACTATAAAAAATTATAATTCATATATTAATCTTTACGAAAAAATCACATTATTAAATGAAGGAAAAATTATTTGATCAAATTTCATCAACTAATTAATATTTATTATAAACTTTTACATATGAGTAGCACAAATAATCTCAAATATTTCATTACTAACTTAATTATCTTCAGGAAATAAAATAGAGTAATTTAAATTACATTCACATATGGGAAAAATTATTTGATCAAATTTCATCAACTAATTAATATTTATTTTGATTTCCTGATCTATGAATTTTAATTCATTATTTATCAATTATTATCATCTTATTAAAGGAAAAATGTTATTTATTATGATGATCATTTCATTGACCACATTAGATGGTGAAATAATTTTCATAAAATATATTTTTTATCAAAACCATGAAACTCTATCATCTCATTTCTGAATTATAAAAATAGCAACATCCACTTCATGGGATAAAATCAATCGACTTATATAAGATAATATTGATAATACATAAGCACGTGATATATAATAAAAAATTATGGCATTGATATTTCAGTTATAGAAGAAAAAATTGAAAAAAAATGTATCCATCAATATAATGTCAAAGAATACTATTTTCATATCATCATTTTTATATTCACTATTTTGAAAATGTTAATACAATTCAGTGTTCTCTTTAAATATGTATTTTCATCAAATCACTTCATGTTTTTATATTATAATTATTCTTTTATTTTCCTTCACAAAACAATAAGTCATAAAGATTATCCCTAAATTTCATATTCACACGTTCTTAATTAAAAATAAAATCTTTTTTTATTCAAATTGCATAAAAAATATAATTGTTTTAATAAACATTGTCATTGATTTTTGGTAAATAGAATAAATTTAGTTTCTTTAATGTATTTATGTCAATAATTTGAATATTTAATTAATCAATTTCACCCACATTTGTGTATATATATATATAATATTTATTCTCTTTTATTCATAGATAATTAATTAAAATCAAAAAATTTAAAAGAAAAAATGAAAAAAATAGAAATTATTTAAAAATAGACAACATCAACATCATCTCTATCAAAAGCCTTTATAAATAAAAATTAGAAATTACACCTTTATATTGAGAAAGAAATAAGATATATAAAATTTCATATACCATGGAATGATCAGTAAACATTAGTTCGATGTATGATATTTATGTGATGATCACAATTTTACCAATTTCATTGGAATAATTTAAACTATTCATATGATGAATATTGTTTTTCTGGAATAAAATGGAGGTAAATTTTCAATTTTAAACCATTATCTCTCTTTAGGAGATCATTTTTTACCTATAACAGAATTTCACTATAATAATTCAAAAATATTTCAAATAATATCAAGATTGGGAGAAACAAATTATAAAAAAATTGAAATCACATTTTCATGTAAGAATTATCATAAGTTGAGGATAGTTATGAGAAATCATTATCATGACATTTAATGTGGAGAGCACAATAATGTTGATAGTGTGTTGTGAAATCGATTGAAACCATGAGGAATTTCTAAACCAAGAATAAATGATTGATCATAGGCTTTGTGCATTATTGATGAAATGTACACAGAATATTCATATGATGATGATAAAAAATTTGAAAATATATATTTCAAAAAAACAAGGATTAGATATAAAAATATATATATCCTGAAAGTTCCCACAATTAATTATCATATATCCATATATAAGGAGTACATGTTATATAATCCAATGATTGAGGTTAGTAGCAATATTATCAAATGCGACGGTCAGAAATCAAGAGTATAGAATGATAAAAAATAGGTAATTTAATAGTTTCTTATGAATGTAAGGATTCATAATCATTATTATCATAATTATGAAATACATTATATAATGTTTCTTAACAACTATAAACACGCAATCGATAAAAATAATTATTTTCACAAAAAAATTGTAAAAATACATTATTTAAATTTTTTAATTAGTTCCAAATTGTCATCCTTATCATTGAAAATAAATTGAGAAAAAATACATTAGAATCTTAAAAAACACTCAATTAAAAAAATACCTTAGGGGTGTATTATTAGTGGTGTTTTCCCTTAATCCACCATAAAATCTGTAACGAAACCCTAATAAATACCATTTTATGACCGTAACCACATGTCCCTGAGATGTTTTCCACCACCCTACCATTGATGGTGGTGAACCACTGAAGATAAATCTTCTCCCCATAACAACGACCACAAGCAGCGCCCCGATCCCCATATCCCAGTGGCCCCCATCCCCCTTCCTCGCTATATAGACACTAACAAAATTTCAAACTCCATTCGCCCCATGACCTTGACACTTTTCCTCCTTCTTTCACATATGAATCAACTCGGATTAACTATATCCTAATCGATATATAATTTGGAAGTCATCAGCCTCTCCTACTAATCCTCCATTCTTTTTTCTACCCTTTCTTTACTGATTTCCATTCCTTCACCTCGTCAACCTCCACCCACAACAAGAAACACATTAATTGCGAGTAGTAATATTTTTCCCTCTATTTTGTTTACGATTTTCATGTTTTTTGTTTCATGTTGAATTGTATAAAAACTATTTCTTGTTGGATTTTTGTTTTATCAAATCATGGTCCTACCCTAGTTAATTATGAAGTTGTGTGACCTCTACCCCATGTACCCTGCCAAAAAACACACATATAAGACACATTATCCTAACATAATGAGTAGAAACTATAATTTAAATTAATATAAATTAATAACAAAAAATTGAAGTGTAAATAAATCTTTGTTACCATAATTAATTCAAATAAATTATTTAATATATATATATATTTAGTTATTTTTAACATTTATTACAATTATATATACACTTTTTTATTCCTATTATTTCAATAATATTTATTTTATAATGATATAGATTTCAATTAAATTTAAAATTTGTACTATGCTTCTTAAATCTTTTTGAAAATTTATTTTATTTAATATTGTTCAAAGAAATAGTTAAAATATTTGTTAGTGTTTTAGTCATTTCAAACTATGATACAGAGCTTGTAAAAAATTTCATCTTTTACCAAAAAATAAGTTTTCTTATTAATATAATTTTAATAAGAATGTATTTTTTACACATTGATATTAAGAATTGATTATATTTATTTGATTAAAAGTTTATCAAAATTTTTGAAAGTATGGGGGGAAGAGTGGTAATTCAGTATGTATGTATAAAATTTGGATCGGTTTCCCCCAAAACACACCTCCGAATGCTAATGGTTTGGAATAATTTTTAGATAATGTGATTTCAAATCATGGAGTAGATGGTAAAATAATTTTTTTTCCTCATTTTATATTAGAGTGATGTTTGAATATAAATGAAGTATATGAGTACCTAATATTGAAATAGTTTCATCGCCAATACATATTTTGGTTTGGGCAAGAGAATCAAATATTATGAGGAGTAAAATCAATTACAATCTTATCAATGAAACACAATGTGACCCACATGAGGAAAATTCAGTTTGGAACTTGATAAATGATGCATTTGTATTTTCATGATTCAATGACAATGATTTTAGTAGATCAATAAACCCATCATTTAATAATTCCTAGTTTAATCTATATTATAAATTATGTGAACAAAAAATGCATATTATGAATTAATAGAAGATGAAAATAAAGAATTGTATGAATGTTTTTCTAATTACTTGACGTAGTCTTTTATATTGATGTTATATCACATCAACTGTATTAATGGAATTACTTAAAAATTATTTTCTATGATTTTGGAGTTGCTTCATTATTCATTGGGTGAATCTGAGATCCCTAAATCATTATATGAGATAAATAAAATCAGCAAAAAATATATAATTAATTTTAAAAAAATACATAAATTCCCAAATGATTGTATGATTTATGTTAGAGAATACATAGGTAAAGAAGATTGCATTAGATTTTATATAGGAATATAAAAATCAGGGAGCAGTAATGGGAGTTCAAATGAATAAAACACTAGGAAGAATTAGTTGAAGAATAATCCGACTAGTTTATTGTGTTACATTCCTATAAAACCACACTATCAATTATTTTTCATTTCATATATGACTACTTATAAAATGTAGTGGAATAAAATGGAATTTTGAAATGATTACTCAATGAGACATCCAAAATATCCAACATCCTGGGAGGTCTTTGATTCATCATAGACAATTTGTTCTTTGAATACTAGTCATATACATTTGATATTGGACTTATATTGTATTGGGTTTTTGATATGTTAGTTATTAATTATATCATATAACCCATTTTTTGATAATATATAATATACATCCATGTATGTGTATGAAGAAAACTTATTTAAATATTTCAATGATTATTTCATGAAAGAAAATTCTCAGAAATGACATTGATTTGTACCATTATAGTATATTGAATGAATTGTTAGAATTATGTGATGATGTTAAAGAATAATTTGATGCATCAATGAGAAAACTATTTATAATGAATTTTTCTATACTGTGAAAAAATAATTTATTTAATGAACTAGGAAACTAATTCATTTAGAACACTCTTACCAATTTTAGTTTTCCATTTCAAAATTTTATTTTTAACTTTTGAAATTAACTTATAGTATAAAATAGTTCGTTATGACTCATTAACAATTTCATGATGAATCTAATAAATTCATGTCTAAAATTATAGAATTCAATGGATGTATTGAAATTTTAATGTGACAAAATGTGTTTTCTAGTTGAAATATATTGTAAAAATTAATGAATATAATTGTAGAATCTGAAATATGTATCCTTTTAAAAAGGTGGAAATAGAATAAGGTGTAATATCAAAAGTAATTTGAATACATTAATGGAAGAAGATGAGTATATTATTGAACATATGTATTGAGAGTTTAATTTTCTTTTCTATAAAGTTGAATTGATGCATATTGAGAAGAACATATGTGATAATTGAATTTTTACATGGTTCAATGAGTTGGATAAATCGAAGGATCTCCATAATACACATAATCATTTGTAAGTAATGAATATATAGATTGGTTTTTTGAAAAATAGGAATGGAAAGTATCATTCAGATATTTTGTAATGAAAAATCCTAATAAATTTGTATTATATGAAAATTTAATGAATTTAAAAGCCCGAAATGAATATTTAAGTAATATTTCATGGTGTTTTGACTAAAAACATAAAATTATTCATGGGTTGAAATGTATGGAATCCAATATTACAATGGAGTATTTGGTACCCCTGGCAATTCATAATACATCACATAAAAATCATTTTTAGTTCCAGTTGGTCTTTTCACCATCTTTTGGAAGGATTTTTTGGAAAACAATAAGTATTTATAGTCTTCAAAAACATAAAGAAATAATTTTTTGGTCACTTTTTCATTTGGATATATTATTTACCCATTCGTTTTTCACTATCATGATTCATTTGACTATTCATTTTATTGAGGAATCTAAACCCGGTGGAATGGTGAATTATTAATATTTGTACCCAATTTATAGGTACACTTATATTATTGTTATTTTAATTTATGAATTCTATTTTATGAAATCCTTTTATAAATTTTCTCAACATTTTTCTTATAGTTGTTTCAGCAGGTACTATGGCCATTAGAAATCCTATATGAGAAATAAATCACAATAGAGGTCTTTATTATTGATGGTTTCCTAGATGATGAGTGTGTGGAATTATGTTCTAGGTACTTAAAAGGGATTTTGACTATATTCAATCACACTAGACATGTTGATTACATCTCTCATAATTCTAATTCTAAAATAACATCATTAATATTTCCATATATAGGATGACCATTTAGTATGGTCTTTAATTTTACACTAACTGAATCAGATTTACTATAAGTACATAGATATGTAAGGTTCAATAGGCTTTTTTGAATCCATTAATTCAATAATTTATATTGTAATGAAATTAACGACTAAGGTGTCAAGCTCAAAATGATATGGAATTAAAAAATTAGTTAATAATGAGATTTTCAGATTGTTCTTCCATCGTGTTGGTTCACAATCATATTCAAATTATTGAAATTTATTTATTTTTCATATGTCAAAAACTAATATCTTATGTAATATTATCTAGATAATCAATATTGATAATCAAACTAAAATATCAATAGATTTAATGCTTTTGGCTTGAGGTCTTCTAGGGAATGTTAGGATATTCGATGTCTGTTATATCAAAGGATTCAAAATTGGTAAAATTAATCATGAAGAATTTGTAAAAACTCAAAATAGTCGAATAATGTGAAATTAAATCGTGGGATACTATGAAATTTTGTTATATAATCATATTAGATAATCATGGTCAATTTTTAGTTATCCTATTTAAATTAAAGTGGGAAATATAGATAGGGGTATAATGAACATCACATTACATTTTACTTCGGTGAACATTTATTTCATGATCCATGCTGGTAATCCTAAAGAGCATATTATATTTATATTTTCCTAACAAGTAAAGATTTTTTATTATTATTATGAAGAAGTAAATGAATGGTGGGTTTTGTTGTACAAATAAAATAGTGTGCCCTGTATGATATGGGTGATGAAGATCAATTAGTTTTTTGAGACAATGAACCTCATCAACCACAAAACATTTAGATGTTTTTCCATAAAAATATTGAAAAAAATTAACTTTAAATAGAGGATTAATATGAAAGAATATTTTCAATTGATATTGATAATAATGTGGACATTGAATAAAAATATAATTTTATTTTTAAATTGGTAATGAAACAATATTAAAATTTCACATTAGTAAATGATTCATACATACAAAGATTATTTTATTTTTTTAGTTTTTTATAAATATGTTTCTTCCACTTTATTGGTACATTGAATATATTCAAATATATTTTAATTTCTAGAATTACGAGAACAACATTTTATTTATATTATAGATGATTTTAATCTCAAGGAAAAGAATCTCAAATGTCCCCTTTATTGGATCTAATTGATTAATTTTTTTGAAATAATTTTATAAATTATCTAACTTCACTAGATACAATTACGATCGCACTATCAAATGCACCTCTGACGATGGAGAAATTGATCAATCCTTTATCTATCAGATATTCATAATTTATCAGTACTCGTATGTATGTTATTATAGAAAAAAACTATATATTTCAATTAATTACATAATTCATTTTTCAAAAAATATTAATATAACAATATAAGAGATAAAAATGTGAATATTATAGACATACAAGACCTGAAAGACATAAAATATTTGTTTCATTTAATGAGTTTGGGGTACAAAATGGTGACGTTTTAGGAGTCATGAATAGGTTTTAGGTTATATTTCATATGATATAGTGAGAATTCCTCTTAATTATTAATGTAATATGCATATTCTCATAGCTTGGAAGAATGATGTGCTTGAAAACCAATTAAAGATAATACTAATTTAGTATTCACTAAAAAATAATTTAAGGGTTTGAGTAAAATTATTAATATACATATAAGTGGATTTTATTATTTATCTTTTCCATTTAGATGTTGTAACACCTGAATAATTTAAAATGATGACACAATGTTCGATTGTGCATACAAAACTCAACACCATGTTTAAATGACCCCTGAAATATGTTACCATTATAAAATAACCATCAAATGTGTGTGTATGAATAATATTATATTATTTATGAAATATATATAATGTTCCAATATGATATATATTTATTTATTAATTTATAATAAATAAGCACTCAACTTTTGATAAATATATTTTACTCTATAAAAAATATGTTTCCTTTAAAAATGATTTTTTTGGAAAATATTATATTTAATTTATGGTTATTTTATAAATTTTATTTTATTAAATGAAAATAATTTTTGAAATCATTGTATCAAAATTAAATTACGGTGATCTTTTGTAATTTTTCCTCAATTATTTATTTTTTCAGTTAATAGTTAAAATTATTGAATTTTCAAATACTAATATTTCTTATCATTAAATCATGTAATTTAAAATTAAAATATATTTTGGAATTATTTCCAAAGTTACATATTAACAATTTTATTTATAATAATCTAATTAATTTTATTTCAATCATTAATTATCATTATTTTCGTATAAGTTTGTTTTTGTGCTCAAAAATGAGATTTTCTGTAAACTTTTTTAAATGAAGAAAGTTAATACATTTAAATTAATTAAGATAAACTCAAGTAAGGATATAATTAAATTAAATTCATTTATTAAAAATCTTTTTAAATGAATTTAAATTCATATAATTATTATTTTTACTCAAATATTTAATATAATATCATCAATTCCTGGGAAAACACATTTCTTGAAAAAATGATTTTCGACACTTTTTCCAGGTTTAAAATTAAATTTATTTCTTCCACTTAGGTGATTTTAATTTGATAAATGTATATTCATATTTTTATGAAAAATAATTAATAATATTTAATAATTTCGACTTAATTTTTTTTATTATGAATATTGAGAAAAATAAAAAAATAATTTATCATAGTTAAAAACTAAAATAATACAAGTGAGTGACCTTAGAGGTAAAAGGAATAATATTTTTAAAACATGTTTATTTTTAAAATTCGGAGGTTATTATTGACCTATCACTTTTAAATCCTATATTTATCAATTTTGGTCAAACTTGTCCTCAAAGTGACTTTCCATTAATGAATAGTTTTGGGAATTTACAAAAATGACACTACTCCAAAATTATAAAATGGTACCCCCTCCACTTAGTTATTCACATATATAAAGTTATTTTTTTATAAAACCATACCAAAATATCTCCCTAAAATCATAAGACACTTAATAGAGGTAATGTTATTCCAAAATTACCAAACATGAGGTCAATATTTAGAGATCCACCGAATGTTATTCTAAGAGATGATAATTGTCTTTAATGAGATAATATGATTTACATATTGTTTTTACACCTTCAATTTTATGATAAAAAAATCCAATATAGTGGCACGTTTATCTCCTATATACTGAGATGTTATTATGTTGATGATATATTATTTATACACCTTCTCTTCCATCAAATGGGGAACCATATCATTATTTGGGTGTGTGATTAAATATCATCTCTAAAGACTTGTCAAAGAGATGGATTAAATATATTTATATATGTGTGTGTGTGTGTGTTATTCCTGACATATTAGTCATTCTGGAATATAAACTTATTTTTTTACTTCTTACCTTATCATCCATTAAGAATGACAACATCGTTCGTCTATACGGTGGACTACAGCCTCATGAAGTGATGTGATTTTCTTCATTCATGTGTCGCATGGATGGTATATGTAAGTGTATTTAAAGAAAAAATGTGATATTTTTAATACAATTATCATTTTGTAATGTTAAAATAACATTTATCATATTTTCATTACTATCATTGAAAAATGGAAATGTTACTAATGCGTACAAAAGAGCTACAGTCTCGATGATTGTAACATAGTTTATTTTTCATATCTGTCATTAATGATTGGTTTTAAATATATAGTGTATGTTTAAGAATTATATTTATTTCAGGATTTCTATTATATATTTGAGTAAATAATAATCTATTTGTCTGTATTCAACTGTCAAAACTGATTTTGGATATATAATCCTAACATCAACAAAACATATAACTTTAACCAAAATGGCTATGTAGTTTAATATAATATTATAATAAATAAAATATAAGGAATAATAAACCTTAAAAACGTTATAATGAAGTTAAATAATTAGAAATAGTTTATTATTGAGTAATATGAATAATTCACATAATGACTCGGGCTCGTGGAAAGGGATCTATCTAAACCACCATTTTCCTCATGTTGTGAAAATTATCTCTCTAACTCGCATTATCTATCTCTTTAAAAATAAAGAATTATTCTAAATTATGTATATATTTATCTCACATATATACCTATATTATTAACTATTAATTTTATGGGGTAATACATTCCTTATGTTCATTTATCAATAATCATCAGTATTAAATTTTTTTTGGTTATGATATTTTGAAAGATTATGCAACCCATTTTATTTCCACAGATAATTCATATTTTTATTCCATATGATTGATTTAATTTTTCAAGAACTCATAAATCATGAACAAGTTAATATAGGTTATCCCAGATAGCACTTAAATTCATTCGGTAAATCTTTAGTCTTATGATACATAAGGTATGGGATTAGGGTGTAAAACTATCCCATTATGGGACATTTTCTAACATGTGATATTGTAAAGGAATTAAGACTTGACTTGTGATTATGTAATGTTATATGTTACTTCAAGATTTCCAATTATTTCATGAACTTATTATACCATGTTCTTTATTTTATTCTCCCATTTGACTACTCGTGATCTTTCCCTTTTTTTATATCATGTTATACATCTTACTCACATGTTATGTTTCATTAAAATGTTTACTCGCAAACCCAACTTTCTATCTTAACCCTTTATTTTATGTATTACCTCGGATAACTTATGTATTTTCTGGATATCCGTTAATTTATTAGACTATTATGGAGATTAAAGTAAATCAGTTTAATTTTAGTTATTTTAATCAATCTTCCAAAGACACTAGCACTTTCTTACAAAATAGAAATATATAAAGTAAGTATATTTCCTTATTTTCGTAGTATATATGGTAAAATAATTCCCAAACTATTATTAAGTGATCTTGAAATGTAAATTTTATTCTATAACAATTATTTATGATGAATTAATGGTCTTTTCAGCCATTACAAATTTAGGGTTTTGGGGTTGTTAACATTCTCATGATCATTCAACTTCTAGAAATAAATGATCTATATCGCGATCTATCACATTTGGGGATAAAAGATTATTCCTTTTTTATATCATAATGTCACAATAATTTTTTCTTACTTTGAAACCTGGTTATGTGTTATTTTAGATGACTTTCATACTTCAAATTCTCTCTTATCAATTAAATGTTTTGATAATCTTTTTACGATGTGGGATTTTAAAAAAGTTATTTTAAAATGTAAAAAAATTATTAATAAGATACATATCAAATTAAATTTGTTTAAATTATTAAATTTATGTATAATGTAACAACATGATATTTTAAAAGAAGAATATAATGTTTGATAGCATACTTGACACACAACACCAAGCTTAAACGACCAGTGAAATTTATTACTGTTATAACCTAGGTATTAAATAGTCTTGTATGAATAGTATTAAATGATTTGTGAAATGTATATAATGGTCCTAGTAAACAAAAATTTATTGGAAAATTATTAATAAATAAGAACTCACCTTTTAATAAATATATTTTATTCTTTTAAAAATATCTTCCCTACAAAAATGATTTTTGTAGATTTTTGAGAGAAAATAATTTAATTAATTTATTTAAATTTTAGAAATTTTATTTTTTAAAATTAAAATATTAATTAAAATCATTACATCATAATAATATTGGGGTTAAATTTATAGATTTTTCTAAAATGGATGATTTTTCTGTGAAAATTGAAAATATACAATATTTCTAATACTGACATTTATTTTTATTAAATCCATTAATTTAAAAGATACATAATATTTTGAGTTTTTACATAAATTAGAATATTAATCTTATTATTTATAATAATCTAATTATATCATTTTAATCATCAATTTTCATGGTTATCGAAAAATTTTATTTTTCTACTTAAGACAGAGTTTTCTACAATGAATTTTTAAATGCATAATGTTTATCCATTGTAATTAATTAAAATACCCCCTAAAAGAAATGATTTAAAATAAATTAATTAATTATACATATAATTATATGAATTTAAATTAATATAATGATTATTTATAGTCATAAGGTTTTATATAATATAATCAATCTCTTGAAACATAAATTTCTAGAAACCCCATTTATTAACACACTTTGCGAGATTAATTTTAAATTAAAATTTTGTCACTTTTGTAGTTTTAAATTGATAAAATTGAATCTATATTTTAAATCATAAAATTTTTATTATTTAATAATTTCAACTTAATTTTGGTCATAGTGAATAGTAAAAACTCTTGAGAACTAGTTACAATGTTGAAAAGCTAAAATATAAAAAATGAGTCACCTTATAGATAAATGGAATAACATCTATTAAAAGGAGTATTTTGAATTATTTAGTTTTGTAGATACCATATCACCCATAAAATATACTATTTATCAATATTTGAGACACTTCTCTTGAGACTGACTTCCCATTATTGAATTGTTTGGGGTATTTACAAAAATGGCTCTCCTCCCTGATAATAAAAGTCACCCCTACCTTCATTTATTCACACCTATGAAGAATTTTGTTTTGAATTAACCCTAAATAAATATCTCCCCAATAACCTTAGACACATTATTGATATTGTTTTCTTCCAAAAAAGAATATATTAAGATCCTTGATAAAAGAAGCATATGTGGTTCTTTTATGTGAAGGATATCGTCTTCTCGAGCTCCTTCTTTTTTACTTCCTTCATTTTCCGCAATCAATTATGTTATAAAAATTAACATATTAAAATACCAAATAATCCTATAATCTAAAATTTTATTATATTAATTTCATAATATTTATCTATCTCCTCTTCCATCAAATGGGAAACAAAACCATCTTTTCTGTGTATGGGGGAATATAACTTAATAAAGCATTGTACTTCATTTTCAATCATCAACTCTCATGCATATTAATGATAAAAGATCTAATTTTTATATATTATTATCATAAAACATTAATAATTATATATAATTAATATATAATATAAATTCATACCTTACCATCTATAGTAAAGTGATATTGTTATTCATATGTATGGTGGACAACCGCCTCGCGTAGCGACATGATTCATTTATTCTTACCACATCACATGGCTGGTATATATAATTATATTTAATGAGATAATATAATATATAATTTAATTTTCATTTTTGAAGGATAATATAACACTTACCATCTTTCCATTATGATCATTGAAAAATGTGAATATTTCTCAATGCGAACGTACAACCTACAGTCTCCATGATTGTAACATAGTTAATTTTTCAAAAGAAACCATAATTATTAGTTTTAAATATATAAATGATGTATAGAATTTATAATAATATCATAAGAAGTTTTATGGAGATGATTAAACAATACTCTTTTTTATCTTAGTCAACATTCTAATGCAATTCTTGATATATGAAATGAACATCATAAAAACATCTGAATTGAACCTAAATGATTGAGAAATTGAATATAAGATAATAATAAATAAATAAAAGTACTAAAAAATTAATTTTTTTTGATAATCATTAAGTTAATTTTAATAATATTTATATTCATGAGGATAAAGAAAACATGTGATGAATTAGGATCAAGGTAAGGAATCTCTCTAAACCACCCATTTTTGGGTTAAGATCATTCTCTCTCTCTAAACACCTTTATCTCTCTCCTAAATGTTTTTATAATGTTTATAAATTATGTATATATGTCTCTAACATATATACCGGGCCAATTATGCCTTAATTTTATATATTAATACATGACTTATGTCAGTTTCTCAAATTCCTTCATTATGTGACTTCCTTCAATTATGATATGAGGAATGATATGCACCCCATTTTTGTTCCAATGGTAATTCTTATGTTTGTGCCTTAGGATTGAATAAAAGTTTTTCACAAAAAATCATGAACATGTTATTGTAGGTGTGCCTAAATTGGGCTCTATGACACTTCATGTATGATATTAAGCAGTAAACTAATTCCATTAGTGGACTTTTTCCACCATGTGATATTGTATAGGTAGTTAAAAATGATTCATTTGTAAATCATGTTATTTATTTCATCCACATTTAATATGATTCCATGACCTTGTCATATAATTCTATTTTTTTCATTCAATAATGTGATTATTCATGAACGATCTCTTTTATGATATCTTGTTATACCTCAGGTTCATATATTATGTTTTACTATCATGTTTACTCCCATTATGTTCTATTTATCTCACCAATCTATTTTATGTATTCATTGCGTTTTCCTATGAATTATAAGGATATTAATGAATTTATAATATCATGATGGATTGATAAATATAAAATAAGATTTATTTTAGTTTTTTCTGGTACTTTGTCTTATAATAAACTAAGACTTTTCATTCCCAAACATGTATTTAATGAATATTTATGTTATAAATCATGTGATAAGATTTATAAAAAGACGGGGTCACTATATATGTACATATCTTTATTTCATACCAATGTAAAATGACATGTTTTGATAATAAATAGAAATAGTTTATATCGAGAATTTGGAATGAGTTTAATGACCCTTCTCTGTGTATTCAAAATATGTATGATAAAGTCCATGAAATCATTTCTTGTGAGAAATATAGGATGTTTTTTATATTAATAGGGTTGAATTAATTACTCAGTTGTCTATTTTAATGTACCTTAACAACATAAAAACAAGATAATAATAATTTTTAATAATATTGTTATTATTTCCATTAATTATCTAAAAAATACAATAAATCATGAAATTCAAGCCGTTACGCATATCTCTAGGTCACCATGTTTCTCTAGAAAAAGATAAATATTTGTTATATATTATTAATTATAATTTATATTGTTTTATTATACCTGTTGATTTTTTTTAAAAAAGTATACTTTTTATAAAGGTTCATGATTTGGATCATCTAATTAGATGAATAGAAATTTAGCTCAATCTTCATCGGAAAAATAAAGGAAATTTTATGAATAAACCTACAAAAAAAATTGTAAGTTCTTTTTATTACCATTTATAGTTATTTCATTAATATAAAACATATTAATAAAAAATAAATTAATTTTATAATATTATAAAGTACTCATAATTAATTAAATCAGTTTGAAAATTATTTTACACACATGTAAAAATTTATGGAGAATAATTTGGGATTCTAATAATATTATCATAAGTTTCCCAAAAAAATTAGTTAAAGTTGTTTTAGGGAAGGATCATCCCAAATGAGTTATGGGCAAACTCCATCATCTTTCTTTGGAGATTTACAATGGTGCCATCTATTGTGGGTTCAAGTGGTACTAATGATTGGGAATCATAGAGCGAAACATCAAGGATTAAATAAAAATGGGAATAACATGACACATATATTAAATCTTGGGATCATTTGTGATAAAATCCAAAAATAATAACCTCATATTATCATGAAATCATAGGAAAACTTTCTTTGAATGCTTTTTGACATGTTTGAGATGAAAAAACATCAATATCACATAATGACTCTTCAAAATGTCCCAGTAAATTGTTTTAATAGTTACCAAAGACATTAAAATTCAAACTTAGGGGATAAAAACAAATCAAACGACCATATATTAGAATTAAATCACTAGAAATTTAATGTTTATTTTAGTAAATGGAAGAATTTACACTACTTCATTCTGATTTGTGGTTTTCCTAGGATTATAGTAATAAATTTTACTATTATAAAGTAATAAAATTTGTTTAAATGGTAAAAACCAAAAAATAAACTTGGAATGATGTGAAATAATGAAAAAAATATCTTTAAATTATTTTTTATGTGTAACAATAGATGACATGTCAAACATATGTGTGGTGTGCTTAGAATGATTCCATAATAATTTTTTAAATATATAAAAATATTTAAAGACTTATGTATGGGGTTAACACCAAGAAAATCAACTTGAATTCCCATATAATCATCAGGAAATTATCATTGTATCATTTGTTACACATATAATTAGAAGACACGTCAATTTGAGTGATGGTTTTCTCAAGTTGATCATTATCACATTTTTTGGTTCCAAAACACTAAAAAATTCATGTAATATTAAAAATATATAAATAAACCTCATATTGGCATTAAATCATAGTAAATGTTTCATATAATCATTTTTAGGGTCATGAGTATACGATACATCAATCTGATGTGTGGTGTGATGAAAAAGTCTAAATAGGATGTTTTAAATGATATGAATGTTATTAAAAACATGTTGTAGGGTTTCAAACCATGTAAATTACCTCTAAGTACTATGTAATCATAATAAAATAACTATTGGTTTATTTTCTAAATATAGGAACTAACTCGACATCAATCCATGGGGTTTTTTTCTTTGGATTTCCATAAATACTTTTTTAAGGTTTTAAAACCCAAAAACATGTGTATATTGATGAAAAACAATGTCAAAGACCTTATATTTACATTAAATCATTTAAAAAATATCCTTGAATTATTTTTGACATGTATGTGTTGATGAAACATCAATATGATGTGTAGTCTACTCAAAATGACCCAATACAAAGTTTTAAAAGATATCGATGTTTATAAAAACATGCCTTAGGGGTTGAAATAATGAAAATGAAATCCTATTTAAGTAAAATAATATGATAATGGACATATATTTATTTTTTAAATGAAGGCATGAATTCCTTGTTAATCAAATTTTCAGTTTCTTTGGGACGATAATAAATCATGTTTTAGTGTTTTTAAACTCGAAAACTAGTTTATAACGGTAAAAACCATATAAGAAGACCATAAAATGAAGTCAAATTGTGGGAAAACTACCACTAAATTATTTTTATGTGAATCTGTAGGAGTAATATCAAAATGATGTTTGGTGTTTTCAGAAAGACTCAAGAATCACTTTTTAAAGATGATAAAGTGTTTCAAAACATAAATAAGGGTTTCAAAACGTAAATAAGGTTTTCAAAACCAAGAAAATAATATTTGATTACTATAAAATCTTGAGAAAAATTTCATCAAATCAATTTCGGTTTGTTCAAGTAAAAGAGCTGTCAATTTCAGTGTTGATTTTCATAGGATGTCTGTTACCATATTTTTTGTCTTTTAAAACTATTAAACTTTTCTAATATAGTTAAAACTATATATAATGATTTTAAATAAGCATTAAATCATAATTTTTTTCTAAATCATTTTGTATCTGTATGTATATAAAACCTGTCAATATGACATTTTTTGTGCTCAAAATATCTGAATGGATATATTTTAATGATACTAAAGTGTTTAAATTGCGCTTCAGTTGGTTAAAATCAAATAAAAACAACCTTGGGAATCCATGAAATCATAGGACAACGGCTCGACAATAATTTTTGATATGTAGTAACAAACTTCACAATAATCAAAGTTGTGGTTTTTTTGGGATTTCGGAAAATGCATTTTCAGTTTATTAAAACTATAAAACATATGTATAATAGTCTAAACCATTGATAAAAACCATATATTGGATTTAAATAATTGGAAAGATATCTTTTATATATTTTTGATGTGTAAGAGTTGGAGGAACATAAATATGAAATGTTGTGTTCTCAAAATAAATCAATAATAAGTTTTAAAATATATTAAAGCCATTAAAAACGTTTCATTAGGGGTGAAAAAAAATTAAACTTATTTGTATTAGAAAGAAATCAATGGACAATCGATGTCGATTGTTTTTTTAAAATTTAGTAACCCATGTCACATCAATTCGACTGTCAGTTTTCCTCAGATGGTAATAAATGTATTTTTAGTTTATTCATACTCTATGATATGCATGCAATAATAAATTCCATTAAAACAACTATGGATTTGCATTAAATCATAGAAAAATTACTATAAATTGGTTTTAGAAATGTATAGATTGACCCCATATCAAAGTCTTAAAAAATTTCTTATTAAGTAATTTTAAGCCCATTACACCCCAATTTTGAAACAACTTAGATTGTTTTATACTTATCCATTTCAAGTTGAAGGGGTTTAAACATGTCCTAAATAGGAAATTTTATGTTTTTAAAGTTTTCTAATTGATATAATAGTTGTTTTTTTCTGAAATTTAATCTGTTTAAATTTAAAAAAAACATATGTTCTGTGTACAATTCTGAATAAATTTTGTTCCTTTTGTTTCATGTTCCATTTCTTAAATATACTAGTTTGTATTGCAGGAGACATATACTAATAATAGGTTGCAGTTTGACTATTCTAATCAATGATAATCCTTAAAAGAAAGTTGTGATGTCATATAGTTAGTTTGTTATGGTAAAATATTTTTATCGATTACACTGTAATCATTATTTAATATGTTCGGTTGTTCCAATTTCATTATTTCTTTTATTTTAGTTAATATAAAGATGACGTGGTTGGTTTTTCATATTATTAATCTAGTTATGGAGGAGTTCAAATTTAGTGTAGGTGGAGATATGAATGTGGTGTTCATGATTCATGGTGAACGTTGGACTTATTTTATATGTATATGATTACTGAGCTCATAACTACTGAGTTGAGTGTATGTATGATTAATGATTTTGTATATATGATAAATGGATTTATGATAGAGTTTATTGAATATTTATTTCTTTAATTTATTCAAATATAGGTAAATTGTTTATGAAGTAATTTTTAATAAATATTTTATTATATTTCAATTAAAAAATTAATGGAATCTTTTTTAAGCCACCGCTAAAAGAAACAACTATTAAAATAAATAGATTCAGTTTTTCTATCAAATTATCACGTCTTAATATTTTCCTTTTCTTCAGGTGCTCACATAAACCCCCAATAAATAATATAGATTTGGTAAACCTTTTTTCTACTTTATTTAATAAAACATTTTACAAAAAATCTACCACTAAATGTATAAAAATCACACTTATATAAATTGTTACAAAATAAATTAAAACCATCATTAATTTATTGTCATACATGAAATATGTTTTGGTTTCTATAATCACCTATAATTATTTTTTTATTGTTTCAACCAACTCTAGTGGGAAAAGTGACTATTTCTGGTCATCATTGTTTTTATAGTGACCCTGAAAAACAAATTCCTCTTCAAATATGTTCCTTTTATTATATAATTTATTTATACATATTTCAAAAAATAGAATAACTTATTATTTTTTATTATAAATTTTCATATTTTTCATTTTCTTCTAAACTGGTCTTTCAAGTCAAATTATATTTTTTATTTTTAGAACGAAATAAAATATGTATTAATGATGATTTTGATGTTAATTTCTTCCAAATGTTAAAAAATATAACCCATTATATGAAAGTCTAATAATTGATACAAATTTTGATATTTTAAACTTAAAATTAAATCTATGAGATTTTTGTGCGTGGTTTTTTTATTTCTTATTTTTTATTTTGTGTTTAGTTTTTTGTTAAATCATAATATATAACATATTTTAAATATTATAAAATAAACTAAATCAGTATTGAATGGTTTCTTCTAAGGATTATCAAATTCTCAATTTCTATTAACCTGTAATTGGTTAAAATAAAAAATGGTTACAATATAAATTTAAAATTTTCAAATAATAAACTATAATAATAAGATTTTAATCCCAATGTCATGAATGATATATTTCCTTTTATTAAAAAAACGTTTTCCATCAACAAAATATCATATAAGATCATTTTCCTATTCTTGAAATTAAATACTAAATTTATTTATTATCCTAATTTTAAAATAATATATATTATGATATATTTTTTACTTAATAAGAAATTTTAAAATAAAATTTTTATAATTTTTTAATTGTTGACCTTATAAAAAAAGTATTTTTTTGAAAAAAATATATTACTAGATCTCAAAATTATATACATAAAATGTAAATTAATGACTAATCGAGCAAGTTAGGTAGTTAGTTTTCCTTATGTGTTCATTGTAATAAAATTGATCTACTATTATTCCATTATTAGTCTTTTTTTATTATTTCTTATCAATACATTATAGGATAAAATTTCACGTGAAAAGTTAAAATCATTCATAATCAATATGAAAAATGAAACTCCATAAATAAAGTAAAAAAACACTTCCCTATATCCCAAGAATAGTTATCCCCAAAAATAGAAATGTAGAACTCCTCATCACTCTATTACCAAATATGAAAACCATCAATAACCATCTCCACTGAACAACATTGATTGATAGCTCCAGCAACTCCACATCCACTATCATCACCTCTAAACTATTTTGCATCTACATATAACACATTATGTATGGGTGAAACATCTAAATATTAAAGAGTATAATAATATTGTATATGAAAACCCAAAAAACATAAATATACGAACAAGGGACATGTTATCCCAAACTTAAGTTAGGGGTAAAATAATCAAAGATAAAGATATGGTTTAAAAATACGGAACCAATGATGTAGGACTATCCAAATCATCTTAACCCTGCTAAAAAAGGATTGATTTCTTCAAGGAAACAAATGACTTCAACCCTCCAAAAATGTATGTAAACCCACATCATCTCTCAACATCCATATTGGGGGATCCATGTCTCAATATGATATGTGTGTCAATCAAGGGGATACTGATATTAACGGTGTAAATGTTCCTTATCAAGGTATGTGTCACTATTATTATATAGCTTTTCCACATTCTTTAAGCCATATTTTGATAATAGTATGTTCTATAAAGATATTATCAAGTTTATTACATAGTTAATGATTATCCTGTGCTGGAATAATAATTTTTTGAATAATTCATTGAAAGTGATTATTCTTACTACTTAATTGTTAAAATGATCATGGGTCTTATTTTATTTATTTTTAGTATTTAATATTTTCTTGATTATGATTTTATATTTAAATAATTATTATTTAACAACACATTATGGTTTTGGAATTGATTTTATTTTGATGTTGGATTTTAAGTTCATTAAAAATTCCATGATATAAATTTTAATATTTGTTGTAGAATAAATATTTTCATCCTTCTTGACTATTCAAATATATTTTATTTTTTATAAAAATACATATTTAATTATATTTATTTGGGTTTTTTAGAGAATATTTTATTTTCAATGAATTTATAATATTTTTTAATGTGTAGAGATGCGAGAAGTCATTTGGAAATCTCGTGAGATATATTTCAAGATGTTCATAAGATAACTGATTTTGGCTAGAATGTAAGATAACAGAGAGACTCTCCATATATATTTTTTTTAATTTTTTCCCTCATACGATAATTATCCCATAAGATAAATTCTTGAGAGACCATGTATGATAATCACAATGGTGGTGTAAGATAAAATTTCACTTCACTATGGTGTATGATATTCTCAAAAGGGGGCATGCATAAGATAAATATCACTTAGGATAATTTATCTAGCATGATTACTGGCCATGTATTACTTTTGAAAAATGGGATTGCGACTACAAAAAATGTCTAAAAAAGGTTTGATTCCACCAAATAAAGATAAATAAATTCTTAGTTCTATTGAAGATATTCAAGTTGTGGATTTTGGACCATAGATGAACCTCTGATGGTTTTAAATTTTATGAAGGAGAGAGAAACATGTTTTTGCATCATCAAATGACACCTTTTGATATTCAGTATGAAGATGATCTGGTTATCAATGCTAAATAAAATAAAAAATAGTTTACAAATAGAGGAAAACCCTTTTTGACTGGGGCAATCATGAGTGAGTTAATCAGAGTAGTTTTTGATTACTTGATGAATTGGTTGATCTTGGATCTTGTTATTTTTTGAATTTAATTTCCATAGGCGATTCAAATATAAACCCAAAATGTACCACCATGGGATATCAAATATTCATATACCAATGTTCCACTGTAGGATCAATATGAATTTGAGTTAGGATTTGAAATCAGTAAAACCGAGTGTACCTTGATCTCGATTGTGTGTCTTATATTTTTCTATCTCTGATTGAAGAAGATGAGTTGGTATAATAATTAATTATTTTTAAATGAATTTAGTGAATACGTTGAGGGATTCATGTCTTCTTGTTGTGTGGTTGTGTAAATACTTGAAGATGAAGATATGGTGCTTGATGAAATGCACCTATGTTGTTGGGAGGCACATAACTAGTTCTGAATTCATGTTATTTGAAATGTATCGTGATTGGATCTCTGGTGATCAACTTGAACAATATTTATGCTTAAAATTCCACTTATGAGGATAAGTTCCTCAGTTTTACCTTATCATGGTGTATATATTTGAGGATATCTTTTTGGTTTATAAAGGATGTTGACATCATAATAATTATATGTATGGATAAAAACTGACTATTGGAGTTTTATTTGAAACAGAAAATTTCAAGAATGATTTCATGTTTTAATCACTGATATATAGAGATATTATGATCATGTTTCATTGAAATATGTGGTTTTAAGAGTTTTTATATAGTTCTTAAGTAGTGGAATTAGGAACAAATAAAAAAACTATCAGTGATTACCAATATGTTAACATAGAATGTTATGTTGATTCTTTTAGAAGAAAAAAAAAGAAATATTATGACTAGAAAAAATGGAGGGCATTGGTTCATTAGGAAATAAGGAAGGGAATGTTTTTCATGATACTAATATAGTAGAGTCGTGTTTAACTTAAGGAAGCAGTAACATGCAATACGGATGATTTTTCAGGAGTATAAGATCAAAGGAAAACTCATTTACTTCTCTATACCCATTTATTTTTTATATTTATGCCCTGTAATTGTTCTTTTTTAATTATTATAAATATTCTAGCTAAATTTTTTGTGTGAAATATTATTGTGTTAGTTAATAATTTATTAATCATTTGTGATGTCATTTTCAAAATGAATTCAACTTTTTGATTTTAGAAATTGAATGATTTTTCTTATGATGAATTGAAACATCAACTGATTAATGGTAAATATACTCAAAATAGATTTTGAAAACATTTTTTTTATTATTTAGTTGATTATTAAATCTCAAATGACAAAATACATTAACCATACACTCAAAATTTCAATTCAATTTCATCTTTGATAATTCTCATATAATTAGCAATCAAGCATCACTGTTTTACTTTATCTCATTCAATTCATCTTCTTCCTCTCATCTTGGGTTCCTAAAAAATATACATCACTATTAGTTTCATGTGTGTGTTAGTATTTTTTTTTCTTTATTGGATTTCTCTATTTTACCTTTTCTATGGATTAAATAACTTTCTTAATTTTATATAAGTATTACGTTGGTTTAAAATTTGAGATATTAAATAAAAAATACATCAAATATTTTGTATCGTTACTGGGGATGGAATTTATGACTCGAAGATATATTAAAATAGACACATAATAAATTATTTAAAAAAACTATAAAAAATATTACGAACTATTGTTTGATGCAAGAAATTTTTGAATATCAGTTAGTGAATACACATAATATTTTATTCTAAATATTTACATCCCAAAGAACGTTATATTTGAAAATATCAAAGAGATATAAGAATACAAAAGTTAAAAATGGAAAATATGGGAGGTAAAATTCATTTTATGGATTAGAAAATTTACCAAACTAAAATCATTATGTTGGGAAATGAAAGGCCACGGATGATGGAGTATTGACTCCATCAATTGTTAGGGAATAATTCAACAATTACATTGAATACTAAGGCACATAACTAGGAGTTTAAATAGTCCCACATTTCAATTCTTCTTATATTTAATGTAATGATTAGTGATGAAACTCTGAATTTCATTCAACACATATATAATACAGTGATGTAGTTTCCTCTTTAATGGCATATTGATGATGAACATAAAATGAGTATTTTTTTCTTAAATTAAATGAAAGGAACTGGTTTTTGAATCTTTATGAAGATATTTTTGAAACATGGGAATAATTATTTTTCCCCATAATGATGAAAATTTATCCAAAAATATTAAATTGATAAATAAAAATTCAAATAACAAATTTAATTCAAGAGTATTGAGGGGCCTTCTATGATCCATAAGATAGGTTTAGGGACATTTTAAAGATGTTTCCCCATCACTATATCCCTTACCACCTACTTAGGGCTTCCATTTATAAAGTTTTGTCACCTTTTGATCATAACTATGTTGACCAGTCTATTGGAGGTGATTAAACTAATAAAACTAATGAAAAATATAGAAAAATGCCAAAATTTTATCTCTCAATTCACAAGAGAAAATTTCAAGGAGAAGAATAGTCAATATATGGGATTATAACATTGAATTAGGGGACAAAATGAGTTCATAGTTAAATGAAATAAAATACCATGATCAATACCATATGAACAAAAAGCTCAAGAAAAGTGTTAATGAAGTTGGAAGATGAAACTAGAAACAAACACTTAGAAAACACTGTCAATAGTATAGAGTTTTTAGATGCTCAATAAAATTTTATTAAAACTATTAAATTCCATCCCAACCATTATAAAATTATAATTTTCGATGATATTGTCTTATCATACAAACTAATAATGATCCATTTTCAAATAATTATAATCCCAGCTATAAGAACCATACTAATATTTCATGAATAGTATAAGGAATTATTAGAAAACCTAATAAACATAGATTCTCAAATAAATTAGGAACCCAATTTCAAAATCAACATTGTGATGAGTCCACTAATTATCAATAGGAACTATGAGGTATGTAAAAAAAATAGGGATGTCGGATTCAAAAAAGACTCAACATTATTCTAATAAGGATGAAACTGATTCCAAGATACACAATGTTGAATTAAAAATGTATCAATTGGTTATAAATTAAAAATAAAGAGATAAAGTTAATCTTCCATGCATAACTTAAATAATACTTATTAAATGTTTCATGGTTACAGTTATTTCGGGTCTTTTAAAAAATAAGGGGATTTTGCATATGATCCATGGAAATTCCAAATACAAAATCTAGAATAATGTGTTCACTAAAATCTAGGTAATACTAAATGTGAAAATGTAGACAATACTACTAAAACTCAAGAAACTCCATCAAAATCATAGGGAAAACAAGAAAAAAGTCTCTAAAATGAATAAGAATAAAGAGAAAAAAAAATTTGTAGATTAAATTGGGGGAATTTTTTTCGTAGGAATGTTTACTCATCCATAAAATTACCTCAAATTTTGAATCCCAGAAATATAAACTAGAAATGCCAAAATTACGTGGTCCTTTAAATAAGCCCCAACTGAATATCCTTTTCATCCAAGATCTAATTAACATTCCTTCATATTTGAAATATCTCAGGAAAAAAATAATAAATACAAAAAAATTTGAATAATTTTATACTTACATCCTCACTGAAGAGTGAGACATGGTCCTTAATGATATATAAACAAAATGTAAAAATCCAAAGAGTTTTTTAATTCCAAAAAACTTGGGGAATTGGTTCCATTGGAAAATTCATTATGGCCATGGTGAAATAATAAATCTACTTCCTCTATCAGTATTTAATTAGTTGGGATTAGAAAAACATCAACTGACCATTATGGTCATACAATTAGATGACGAATCTATCAGACACAATTTAGGGAGAGTAGATGATCTTATTATAGGATTTGGTAAACTATTATTACCTAATGAATTTATTATCCTAGATATGGAGGGTAACAAAGAATTTCAAATCATTATTGGTACAACATTATTATCCAATAAAGGACCTGTTATTAAAATTGGACACAAAAAGGTTATTTTTAGGTCTAGTGAGCAAGAAAAGGGGTTTCATGAGTTAATAATTGTTAAAGAACCAACATTTTGTGAGAACTATTCTAGATTGGAGATTTTAGATCTTTAAGACTCGTTACATTAAAAGGAATGATTTTTTAAAAACATATTAATTTTATAAATAGATTTGAATGATGAGAATAATTTTACCAAAAAATATTTAAACAGTTAAAAATTAAAATAATGGTAATTATCCATAACTTGATAACAACTCTGTTCCATCATTGGATATCCATTTAGAAGATGAATTTTTTATTTTTGAGATATGAAAATTGTTAATTAAGTTTGAGGCTAACTTTTCTTATTTAATAATTTTTTACTAAATCATTAAAATATGTGAGGTAGATACTTTGAAACACTTTGAAGAATTTTTAATAACCCATATGTTGGGTAAAAATATCTCTAGTAAAAATTGAAATATTTTTGGGTTTATTTTCATTATTGACAAAGAATAATTCCATGGTCAATTGTGATGTTTTTGAGATATAGTTTACATGGAATGTTGATAAAGATACAACAAAAAGTAATGGATTACATATAGATAATTAAGTACACAAGGTGATAGAGTTTCCCACTATTTTCCAAATTTTGTGGTAAAGAATTTGGAGGTTGTCTCAAGAATCATGAAATACAGATTTATTTCATGTCCTTGTAAAAAGTAACAAAGCAATGAATTTTTCAAGGATTGTGTTTCACAAAGGTAATTTTTTGTAGGTGTGGATCATCGATATTTACCATCATGAATCACGAATGCATTGAAAGTAATATATATGACTACAAGATGGTTCATGAATATAAAATTCACATGGGGATTTATGAAGATAGGGAACATCATAACAAATAAGAGATCATCATGAAATGGTGATAATTTGAATAGAAGCCTCTAGAATTAGAGTAAATGCATTTTAATAGGATTCTACACCTTCTAAAAAGTAAAATGATTTAATAAATATTCTAATACCACATATTTTGGAATGAGATTCATTAGGGTACTTATTATGAAAAAATATTGAAAATAATGGATGTTTATAATGATTATAAACACCGACTAAAATGATTTAGCGACATGAAAGTATAAAAGTTCACAAATGTTGTAAAAGATGACTAAAATGTTTTCCATTTGTGAAAGATATTTAATTTTCTTGAAAGAAGTTACCTTCATGAAAGGTGGTTGCTTTATGATGGATATTAGTGATTTTCTAAATAATTGTGATTATTAAAGGTAGTGATCATCGAGAATGTGTTGAAAAGGGATTTCCCAACAAACCTATGGTAAAGTTATATTTATCAACTAGATAATAGAGGTACATAAACATATCAACTATCTACAACTAAGGATGTTTTAATTTATGATAATTAAAGTACCAACATGTTCTTAAAATGATTGTGAATCGATTCAAGAATAGTAAGCAACAGAAGAGGAAGAAGTTGATCATTTCCACTGGTAGTGTTCCCTAAAAATAGAGTTTTTAAGAGACCCTTGGGAAGTAGTGAGTTGTCCATAAACATTATAAATATAGTGAGCATGGGTAAAGAAGTGATCAATCCGAAACCAATTATTTTGACACAGAGTACTAGTAGATGTGGTACATCATCACGTATCCAATGTATGCTCCATGTACATAGCCCAGTGAAGGTGAAATATGTAAAATTATTATGTCTCATCCATGATATCATTTCTATTCATACATTTCTATGGAAGAATGAGAGAAGATTTTTTTGTTTAAGGATAAAAAAATATCTTAAGGGGTGGTTATTTTAATCTATCATACCTTGATTCACCCCTCTAAATGTATTTAACCATATTGGTCTAACACCATATTTAAACCAAATACAAACACTAAATGTAATTAGATTTCCACTTTATAGATCTATGAAGAAAAAATTTAATTATTATCTTTAAATTGAGAATATATCAAACATTATCACCCATTTTAAGTAAATGTTTAAGAGCATGGACCTCCTAGGACTATGATTCTAACATATAGTGAAGAGGAACCACAATTTGAGCTCCAACCACTTCTTTCACACATAAAATGTACATTTTGTCCTGTGAACTCTTCATTTCCAATTATATTTTTAACAAAAATAGATAATAACCAAGAGTAAAAGATGTTGAATATTTTGATAGTGTAAAAAACCACCATAGGTAGTACCATTTCTAACATTAAAGTGATTAATCCATTACTATTTAAGTATAGGATCCATATCGAACTTGATCATAAATTTATAGTAAATGTTAAAAGAAAATTAAATTAAGAAATAAAAGTTTTTAGAGAATATGTAATAAATCTTCTAAATGAATGATTCATTTACCCCATATTTAATAGTTCTTGGGTCAACCTGAACCAAGTAGTATTAAATAAGGAGGTTTCATTATAATTTTGAATGATAACAGTGAACAAATTTAGGTTCTAAAATTAACCAAATGGAGAGTATGTATAGACTAAAATAAGAATAATGCTTCGAAAATAAGATATAATTTTTCATTTTCATTATTGAAAAATTTTATTGAGTGGTTATCTATAAAAGAATTGTTATATTTTATGTATTGTAATTAGGTGTAAAACTAGATTCTCAAATCCACATAAGACCAGGGAAAAACTACTTTCACATTCCCCTTTGGGACATTTAATATTTGAATAATTCCCTTTGGCTTTTGTCGTACATCAATTACATTTAAAATGTGTATGAAGGAAATTTTTTCCTACATTATAGAGAGTATAATTGAGGTGTTTATGGAATAATTTTAATTATAAATTTAATATGCATATTCTCATAGCTTGGAAGAATGATGTGTTTGAAAACCAATTAAAGATAATACTAATTTAATATTCACTAAAAACTAATTTAAGTGGTGTGAGTAAAATTATTAATATACATATAAGTGGATTTTTTGTATTTATCTTTTCCATTTAGATGTTGTAACACTTGAATATTTTAAAATGATGACACAATGTTCGATAGCGCATACAAAACTCAACACCATGTTTAAATGACCCTTGAAATATTTTAACATTATAAAATAACCATCAAATATGTGGGTATGAATAATATTATATTATTTAAAAAATATATATAATGTTCCAATACGATATAAATTTATTTATTAATTTATAATAAATAAGCACTAAACTTTTGATAAATATATTTTACTCTATAAAAAATATGTTTCCTTTAAAAATGATATTTTTGGAAAATATAATAATTAATTTATTGTTATTTTATAAATTTTATTTTATTAAAAAAAATAATTTTGGAAGCCATCGTATCGAAATTAACTAATGGTGATATTTTGTAATTTTTCTTCAATTTTTTATTTTTCAGTGAATAGTGAAAATTATTGAATTTTCAAATACTGATATTTCATATCATTAAATCATGTAATTTAAAATTCCAATATATTTTGGATTTCTTTACAAAGTTACATATTAAAAATTTTATTTATAATAATCCAATTAATTTCATTTCAATCATCAATTGTATCTATTTTGGAATAAGTTTTTTTTGTACTTAAAAATGAGATTTTCTGAAAACTATTTTTAAATGAAGAAAGATAATCCATTTAAATTAATTAAAATGAACTCAAGTAAGGAAATAATTAAATTAAATTAATTTCTTATAAATCTTTTTAAATGAATTTAAATTAATACAATTATAATTTCTACTCAAATAATTAATATAATATCATCTATTCCTGGGAAAACACATTTCATGCAAAAATTATTTTTGACACTTTTTCCAGGTTTAAAAATAAATTTATTTCTTCCGCTTATGTGATTTTAATTTGATAAATGTATATTCATATTTTTAAGAAAAATAATTAATATTATGTAATAATTGCGTCTTCATTTTGGTTATTATGAATATTGAGAACAATAAAAAACGATTTATCATAGTTAAAAACTAAAATAATACAAGTGAGAGACCCTAGAGGTAAATGGAATAATATGTTTAAAACATGTTTATTTTTAAATTTTAGAGGTTATTATTAACCTATCACATTTTAAATCCTATGTTAATCAATTTTGGTCAAACTTGTCCTGAGAGTGAGTTCCCATTATTGAATAGTTTTAGGAATTTACAAAAATGACAGTACTCCAAAATTATAAAATGGTACCCCCTCCAGTTAGTTATTCACACATATAAAGTTATTTTTTTATAAAACCATACCAAAATATCTACATAAAATCAGAAGACACTTCATTTAGTTAATATTATTTCAAAATTACCAAACATGAGGTCAATAATAAGAGATCCACCGAAAGTTATTTTAAGAGACGGTAATTGTCTTTAATGAGATCATAGGATTTACATATAGTTTTTCCACCTTCAATTTTATCATAAAAAAAATCCAATATAGTGACACATTTATCTCCTATATACTGAGATGTTATTTTGTTGTTGATATAATATTTATACACCTTCCCTTCCATCAAATGGGGAACCATATCATTATTTGGGTGTACAATTAAATATCATCTATAAAGACTAGTCATGACGATGGATTAAATATATATATAAGTGTGTGTGTGTGTGTTATTCCTGAAATATTATTCATTCTGGAATATATATTTATTTTTTAACTTCTTACCTTAACATCCATTGAAAATGACAACATCGTTCATCTGTACGGTGGACTATAGCCTCATGAAGTGATGTGATTTTCTTCATTCATGTGTCGCATGGACGGTAAATTTAAGTTTATTTAAAGAAAAAAATATGATATTTTTAATATAATTATCATTTTTTAAAGTTTAAATAACACTTATCATATTTCCATTACTATCATTGAAAAATGGAAATGTTACTCCTGTGTACAAAATAGCTACAGTCTCGATGATTTTAATGTAGTTTATTTTTCATATCTGTCATTAATGATTGGTTTTAAATATATAATGTATATTCAAAAATGATATTTATTTCATGATTTCTATTATATATTTGATAAATAATAATCTATTTGTTTATATTCAACTGTCAAAACTGATTTTGGATATATAAACCTAACATCAACAAAACGTCTAACTTGAACCTAAATGGATAAGTAGTTTAATATAATATTATAATAAATAAAATTTAAGGAATAATAAACCTTAAAAAGGTTATAATGAAAGTAAATAATTAGAAATATTTTATTATTGAGTAATATAAATAATGCACATAATGAATTGGGCTCGTGGTAAGGGATCTCTCTAAACCACCATTTTCCTCACATTATGGCAATTCTCTCTCTAAATCGCATTCTCTATCTCTTAAAAAATAAAGAATTACTCTAAATTATGTATATATTTATCTCACATATATACCTATATTATTATCAATTAATTTTATGGGGTAATACATTCTTTATGTTCATTTCTCAATAATCATAATTATAAAATTTATTTTGATTATGATATTTTGAAAGATTATGCAAACCATTTTATTTCCACAGATAATTCTTATATTTATTACATATGATTGATTTAATTTTTCTAGAACTCATAAATCATGAACATGTTAATATAGGTTATCTAGATAGCACTAAATTCATTTGGTAAATCTTATGTCTTATGATACATAAGATATGGGATTAGGGTGTAAAACTATTCCATTATGGGACATTTTCCAACATGTGATATTGTGAAGGAATTAAGACTAGACTCATGATTATGTAATGTTATATGATACTTCAAAATTTCCTATTAATTCATGATCTTATTATACCATGTTCTTTAGTTTATTCTCCCATTTGATTACTCATGATCCTTCTCTTTTATTATATCATGTTATACATCTTACTCACATGTTATGTTTCATTAAATTGTTTACTCGCAAACCCAACTTTCTAACTCACCCCTTTATTTTCTGTATTACCTAGAATACCTTATGTATTATTTCGATATCCATTAATTTATTAGACTATTTTGGAGATTAAAGTAAATAATTTTAATTTTAGTTATTTTAATAAGTCTTCCAAAGACACTACCACTTTCTTATCCTTAGTTTTTAATTTTTTTGATATTTATGTTAAAAAGGTGTAATAATATGTGTAAAATGATTGGGTAAATATATTTAGTGTTATAGGATAGGTTTTTTCAAACATTTTAGATTAATATTGGAGAACATTTTTGAAAACCAAAGGGATATCTTGAAGTATAGGACAACATCATATTGTTATATTAAGTGGGAGATTATGTGGTTTTTCGAGAAATACAAATCTATATAGATACAATAAATAGGTGTGGTTTGGATCATATACATATAGGGGTAGTGAACCTAAAAATATTTCGTTTCATATATCTCAACCATCATCCTAATGCATAGTGAGTATACCCTTATTCCATACATAGTTTGACACTCTCAAGGGATATGCATGGGTTTATTCATATTTTCTCTATGAACTATCACAATGAACTAGAAAATTGAGCCTATTGGACCCTATAGTATTCCATAGAGATTTTAGAAAAACATATAGTGTCTTGGGTTGTTTTTTCTAAGGTCTATAATAAATTTAAATTCATAGACACAAATTTTGAGATTTAATGTCATGGGAGAATAATATGAATAAGGATTTTTTTAGAAGAAATTTTTTAGAATTAAAACATTTTGTTTCATTGATATTTTAGTTATTTAAGGTATAATTATTTTATATTTTATGAATATATGTTTATTTTTATTGATAACCGTGATGGTTAATTTTATCATTAATTTTATGTTAATAACATTCAATTAATTTTATTCCATTTTATATAAATAAATAAGTTATACAAAAGACATTAGTGGTTAAAAAAATAATTTGATGACTAATGATTTTTTGAATATATTCATAATTTTCTTGATAACATGATAGGATCATGTTTAATTATGAATATTATTATCAATTTAGATTTTCAATAGTTTTAAAAAAAGGACAACCGATAATCCGGGTGATAATTCATCCGATCCGGCAAAGGATATGGACTTGAACCCACAAATGAACGGAGATAAGGGTGTAGAAACTACTACTGGATTATGTGATATATTGGTTATTATGAAATTTTATTTATTAAATTATTTAGTGGATAAATATTAATTTTATTTTTCTAACCATATTATAGGTTCTAATCTCTTTGATTTTTTTAGTATTTTGAGGTGATTAATGATATTTTTGGAAATTGTTCGTTGAGTTGAGGTATATGTAACCCTTAGTTCTAACATATGAATTAACATAAAATAATATATAAGAACAAAAAATTTAAAATTTTTAGTGTTGATGTTATTTAGGTTTTAGGGTTATTTAATGATTTAACCTGATCTTTTGCAATGGATATTAATATAAATGTTTTGGATGTTATCTTACCATATCATAAACATTTCATTTTTGGTTAATATTTAAAGATATATTGAATGGATTATTATTATTTTATAGATTTTATTAACCATTAAAACATAATCTGGGTTCTCCATGAATGAAAAATCATATTGGATATTCATTCATTAGAGTAAGATATGAAGTTGGAATCGATCAAAGAACGACGAAAAGATGAAATAGTGCTTACAAAATAGAAATCTATAAAGTAAGTATATTTCTTTATATTCATAGTATATATGGTAAAATAATTCCTAAACTATTATTAAGTGATCTTGAAATGTAAATTTTATTCTATAACAATTATTAATGATGAATTGATGGTCTTTTCAGCCATTACAAATTTAGGGTTTTGGGGTTGTTAACATTCTCATGATCATTCAACTTCTTGAAATAAATGATCTTTATCGCGATCTATCATCATTTGGGGCTAAATTATTATTCCTTTTTTATATCATAACTTCACAATAATTTTTTCTAACTTTGAAACCTAGTTATGTGTTATTTTAGATGACCTTCATACTTCAAATTCTTTCTTATCAATTGAATGTTTTGTTAATATTTTATACAATGTGGGATTTTAAAAAAGTTATTTTAAAATGTAAAAAAATTATTAATAAGTTTAATTTTATATTAAAATTGTTTAAATTATTAAATTTATGTATAATGTAACAATGTGACATTTTAAAAGAAGAATATAATGTTTGATATCATACTTTATACACAACACCAAGCTTAAACGACTAGTGAAATTTATTACTGTTATAACCTAGCTATTAAATAGTCTTGTATGAATAGTATTAAATGATTTATATAATGTATATAATGGTCCTAATAAATCAAATTCTTTGATACATTCTTTTTAAATAAGAACTCACCTTTTAATAATTATATTTTATTCTATTAAAAATATATTCCCTATAAAAATTATTTTTATTGATTTTTCTGAGAAAATGATTTAATTAATTTATTTATATTTTAGAAATTTTATTTTTTAAAATTTAAATATTTATTAAAATAATTACATCATAATCATATTAGGGTGAAATTTTTATATTTTTCTAAAATGGTTGATTTTTCTGTGAAAATTTAAAATATACAATATTTCTAATACTGACATTTATTTTTATTAAATCCATTAATTTAAAAGATATATAATATTTTGGGTTTTTACCTAAATTTAAAAATGAATATTATTATTTATAATAATATAATTATATCATTTTAATCATCAATTATAATGGTTATCGAAAAATTTTATTTTTCTGCTTAAGACAGAGTTTTCTACAAAGAATTTATAAATGCATAATGTTTATCAATTTTAATTAATTAAAATACTCCCTAAAAGAAATGATTTAAAAGAAATTAATTAATTATGAATATATTTATATGAATTTAAATTAATATAATGATTATTTATATTCATAAGGTTAATATAATATAATAAATCTCTTGAAACATAAATTTCTAGAAACCCCATTTATTGACATACTTTACGGGATTAATTTTAAATTAAAATTTTGTCAATTTTGTAATTTTAAAATGATAGAATTGAATACATATTTTAAATAATAAAAATTTTTATTATTTAATAATGTCAACTTAATTTTGGTCATAGCGAATAGTAAAAACTCTTAAAAACTAGTTACAATGGTGAAAAGCTAAAATATAAAAAATTGGTCACCTTATAGGTAAATAGAATATCATCTATTAAAAGGAGTACTTTTAATTATTGAGTTTTTTAGATACCGTATCACCCATAAAATTGATTATTTACCTATATTTGAGACACTTTTCTTGAGAGTGACTTCCCATTATTGAATTGTTTGGGGTATTTACCAAAATGAAACTCCTCCGTAATTATAAAAGGGCACCCCTACCATCATTTATTCGCACCTATGAAGCATTTTTTTGAATGAAACCTGAAGAAATATCTCCCCAATAACCTTAGACGCATTATTGATATTGTGTTCTTCCAAAAACGTATGTATTAATATCCTTAATGAAAGAAGCATATGCGTTTCTTCTATGTGAAGGATATCGTCCTCTCGAGCTCCTTATTTTTACATCCTTCTTTTTCCAAAATCAATTATGTTATAAAAATTAAAATATAATAATACCAAATAATCCTATAATCCAAAATTTTATTATATTTATTTCATAATATTTATCTATCTCCTCTTCCATCAAATGGGAAACAAAACCATCTTTCGTGTATGTGGGGGAATACAGCTTAATGAAGCATTGTAATTTATTTTCAATCGTAACCTCTAACGGATAGTAATGATAAAAGATCTAATTTTTATATATTATTATCATTAAACATTAAGAATTATATATTATTAATATATAATACACATTCTTACCTTACAATCCATTGTAAAATAAAATTGTTATTCCTATGTATGGTGGACAACCGCCTCGCGTAGCGACATGATTCATTTTTTATTACCACATCACATGGCTGGTATATATAATTATATTTAATGAAATAATATAATATATAATATAACTTTCATTTTTGAATGATAATATAATAGTTACCATCTTTCCATTATGATCATTGAAAAATGTGAATATTTCTCAATGCGAACGTAAAACCTACAGTCTCCATGATTGTAACATAGTTAATATTTCAAGAGAAACCGTAATTATTAGTTTTAAATGTATAAATGATTTATAAAATTTATAATTATATCATAATAATTTTTATGGAGATGATGAAACAATACTCTCTTTGATCTTAGTCCACTTTCTAATGCAATTCTCTATATATGAACCGAACATCATAAAAACATCTGACTTGGACCTAAATGATTGAGCAAATGAATATAAGATAATAATAAATAAAATAAAAGTAATAAAAAAAATTAAATTTTTTTGATAATCATTAATATAATTTTCCTAATATTTATATTCATGACGATAAAGAACACATGTGATGAATTAGGCTTAAGGTAAGGGATCTCTCTAAACCACCCATTTTTTGGGTTAAGACCATTTTATCTCTCTAAACACCTTTATCCTTCTCCTAAATGTTTTGGAATGTTTATAAATTATGTATATATGTCTCTGACATATATACCAAGAAAATTATGCCTTACTTTTATATATTAATACATGACTTATGTTAGTTTCTCAAATTCCTTCATTATGTGACTTCCTTTAATTATGATACGAGGAAAGATATGCACCCCATTTTCATTCCAACGGAAATTATTATTTTTGTGCCTTAGGATTGATTTCCATTTTTTCACAAAAAAATCATGAACATGTCATTATAGGTGTGCCTAAATTGGGCTCCATGACACATAATGTTTGAGATTAAGAAGTAAACTAATACCATTAGGGGACTTTTTCCACCATGTGATATTGTATTGGTAGTTAATAATGATTCATTTTTATATCATGTTATTTATTTCATCCACATTTAATATGATACCATGACCTTATCATATCATTCTATTTTTTTCAATCTATAATGTGATTACTCATGAACGATCTCTTTTATGATATCTTGTTATACCTTGGGTTCACATATTTTGTTTCACTAACATGTTTACTCCCATTCTATGCTATTTAGCTCACCCATTTATTTTATGTATTCCTTACATTTTCCTATGAATTAGTAGTATATTAAGGAATTTATAATATCATGATGGATTTATTAATATAAAATAAGATTTATTTTATTTTTTTCTGGTACTTGGTCTTATAAGAAACTAGTCCTTTTAAATCCCAAAAATGTCTTTAATGAATATTTATTTTATAAATCATGTGATAAGATTTATAAAAATACTCGGTCACTATATATGTACATATCTCTATTTGATGCCCATGTAAAATGAAATGTTTTGATAATAAATGGAAATAGTTTATAACGAGATTATGGAATGAGTTTAATGACCCTTCTCTGTGTATTCAAAATATGTATGGGAAAGTACATGAAAGAATGTCTTGTGAGAAATATAAGATGTGTTTTATATTAATAGGGTTGAATATCATTACTCATTTGTGTATTTTATTGTTCCTTGACAACATAAACACAAGAAAATTATAATTTTTAATAATATTTTTATTTTTTCCTTGAATTATCTAAAAAAATACAATTAATCATGAAAGTCATGTCATTCCGCATATCCCTAGGTCACCATGTTTCTCTAGAAAAAGATATATCGTTGTTATAAATTATTAATTATTATTTATATTGTTTTATTGTACCTATTGATTTTTTTAAAAAAAATTATACTTTTTGTAAAGGGTCATGATTTGGATCATCCAATTAGATGAACAGAAATTTAGCTCAATTTTCATCAGAAAAATGAAGGAAATTTAATGAATAAACCTACAAAAAAATTTGTAAGTTCTTTTTATTACCATTTATAGTTATTTCATTACTATAAAAACATATTAATGAAGAATAAATTAATTTTATAATATTATGAAGTACTAATAATTAATTAAATCAGTTTGAAAATTATTTTACTCACATGTACAAATTTATGGAGAATAATTTGGGATCCCAAGACAATTATCCTAAGTTTCCCAAAAAAATTAGTTACAGTAATTTTATGGAAGGACCATCCCAATGGAGTTATGGGCCTACTCCATCATCTTTCTTTGGTAATTTACAATAGCAATGTCTATTGTGGGTTCAAGTGGTACCAATGATTCAGAATCGTAGAGAGAAACATCAAGGATGAAATAAAAATGTGAATAACATGACACATATATTAAATCATGGGATCATTTGTGATAAAAACCAAAATTAATAACCTCATATTATCATGAAATCATAGGAAAACTATCTTTGAATGATTTTTGACATATTTGAGACGAATAACATCAATATCACATAATGTGTCTTCAAAATGACTCAATAAATTTTTTTAATAGTTACCAACATCATTAAAAATCAACCTCAGGGGATCAAAACATACCAAACAACCATATATTGGAATTAAATCACTAGAAATTGAATGTCGATTTTTGGAAATGTAATAATTTACACAATTTCAATCTGATTTGTGGTTTTCCTAGAATGATAGTAATAAATTTTGCAGTTTTAAAGTATTAAGACTTGTTTAAATGGTAAAACCCATAAAAATAAACTTTGAATGATGTGAAATTATTGAAAAACTATCTTCAAATTATTTTTGATGTGTAAGAATAGATGGCATGTCAAACATATGTGTGGTGTACTTAGAATGATTCAATCATAATTTTTTAAATATATAAAAATATTTAAAAACATATGTATGGGGTTAACACCAAGAAAATTAACTTGGATTCCCATATAATCATAAGTAAATTATCATTGGATCATTTGTTACACATAAAATTAGAAGACACATCAATCCGAGTGATGGTTTTCTCAAGTTGATCATAATCACATTTTTTGGTTTCAAAACACTAAAAAATGCATGTAATAGTCAAAACATATAAATAAACCTCATATTGTCATTAAATCAAAGCAAATTTTTCATATAATTGTTTTTAGGGTCATGAGTATACGATATATCAATATGATGTGTGGTGTGCTGAAAAAGTCTAAATAGGTTGTTTTTAATGATATGAATGTTATTAAAAACATGTAGAAGGGTTTCAAACCATGTAAATTACCTCTAAGTACTATGTTATCATTATAAAATTACTATTGATTGATTTTCTGAATATATAAACTAACTCGACAACAATCCATGTGGTTGTTTTTATTATATGTCCATAAATACTTTTTTAATGTTTTAAAACTCGAACACAAGTGTATATTTATGAAAAACAAAGTCAAAGACCTTATATTTACATTAAATCATTTTAAAAATATCCATGAATTATTTTTGACATGTCTAAGTTGATGAAACATCAATATGATGTGTAGTCTACTCAAAATGACTCAATAAAAAGTTTTAAATGATATCAATGTTTATAAAAACATGCCTTAGGGGTTGAAATAATGAAAATGATATCCTATCTAAGTAAAATAATATGATAATGGACTTACAATTATTTTTTAAATGAAGGCATGAATTCCATGTTAATCCAATTTTCAGTTTCTTTGGACGATAATAAATGCAGTTTCAGTGTTTTTAAACTCGAAAACTAGTTTGTAATGGTATAAACCATATAAAAAGACCATAAAATGATGTGAAATTGTGGGAAAACTACCACTAAATTATTTTTATGTGAATTTTTAGGAGTAATTTCAAAATGATTTTTGGTGTTCTCAGAATGACTCAAGAATCCCTTTTTAAAGATGATAATGTGTTTAAAAATGTAAATAAGGGTTACAAAACCAATAAAATAATATTGGATTACTATAAAATCATAAGATAAATTTCATTAAATCAATTTTGATTTGTTCAAGTAAAAGAGAAGTCAATTTCATTTTTGATTTTCATAGGATGTATGTAAGCATATTTTTTGTCTTTTAAAACTATTTAACTTTTCTAATATAGAGAAAACTATTGAAAATGATTTTAAATAAGCATTAAATCATAATTTTTTTATCTAAATCATTTAGTAACTTTATGTATATAAAACATGTCAATATGAAATGTGTTGTGCTCAAAATATCTGAATGGATATATTTTAATGATATTAAAGTGTTTAAACCGGGCTTCAGTTGGTCAAAATCAAATAAAAACAGCCTTGGGAATCCATGAAATCATAAGACAATGACTCGTCTATAATTTTTGAAATGTAGTAACAAACATCACAATAATCAAAGTGGTGGTTTTTTTTTGGGATTTCGGAAAATGCATTTTCAGTTTATTAAAACTCTAAAACATATTTATAAAAGTCCAAACCATTGAGAACAACCATATATTAGCATTAAATAATTGGAAAAAAATATTTTAAATATTTTTGATGTGTAAGAGTGCAAGGAACATTAATATGAAATGTTATTTTCTAAAATAAATCAATAAGAAGCTTTAAAATATATTAAAGCCTTTAAAAACGTGTCATTAGGGATGAAAACAAATTAAACTTTCTTATATTAGGGAGAAATAAATGGATAATGGATGCCGATTGTTTTTTTCAAACGTAGTAACCCATGTCACATCAATTCGACTGTCAGTTTTCCTCAGATGATAATAAATGTATTTTTAGTTTATTCATACTCTATGATATGCGTGCAATAATCAAACCCAATAAAACAAACTTGGATTTCCATTAAATCGTAGGAAAATCACTATAAATTGATTTTAGAAATGTATAGATTGACCCCATATCAATTTCTTAAAAAAATTATTATGTAATTCTAAGCCCATTACAAGCCAGTTTTAAAACAACTTAGATTGTTTTATACTTATCCATTTCAAGTTAAAGGGGTTCAAACATGTCCTAAATAGGAAATTTTATGTTTTTAAAGTGTTCTAATTTATATAATAGTTGTTTTTTCTGCTAATTAATTTGTTCAATTTGAAAAATAACATATGTTCTGTGTACAATTCTGAATATGTTTTGTTAATTTTGTTTCATGTTTCATTCCTTAAATATACTAGTCTATATTGTAGGTGACATATACTAATAATTGGTAGCAGTTTGACAATTCTAATCAATGATAATCCTTAAAAGAAAGTTGTGATGTCATATAGTTAGTGTGTTATGGTAAAATATTCTTATCTATTACATTGTAATCATTATTTAATATGTTATTTTGTTCAAATTTCAATCTTTCTTTTGTTTTATTTAATATGAAGATTATGTGGTAGGTGTTTCATATTATTAGTCTAGTTATGGAGGGGTTCAAATTTAGTGTAGGTGTAGATATGAATGTGTTGTTCATGGTTCATGGTAAACGTTGGACTTATTTTATATGTATATGATTACTGAGCTTGTAACTACTGAGTTGCGTGTATGTATGATTAATGATTTTGTATATTTGATAAATTGATTTATGATAGAGTTTATTAAATATTTATTTTTGATATTTATTCAAATATTGGTAAATTGTTTATGAATTAATTTTTAAAAAAATGTTTATTATATTTCAATTAAAAAAATTAATGGAAATTTTTGTAAGCCACCACTAAAAGAAACAACGATTAATATAAATAAATTCAGTTTTTCTGTCAAATTTTCCTTTTCTTCAGGTTCTCACATAAACCACCAATAAATAATATAGATGTGGTTAAATTTTTTTCTACTTTATTTAATAAAACATTTAACAAAATAACTACCACTAAATGTATAAAAATCACACTTATATAAACTATAACATAATAAATTAAAACCATCATGGATTTACTGTCATACATGAAATATAATGTGGTTTCTATAATCACCTCAAATTATTTTTTTATTGTTTAAACCAACTCTAGTAAGAAATGTGACTATTTTTTGTCATCATTGTTTCTATAGGGACCCCAAAAAACAAATTCCTCTTCAAAAATGTTCCTTTTATTATATAATTTGTTTATACATATTTCAAAAAAGATAATCAATTATTAATTTTTATTATAAATTTTCATATTTTTCATTTTATTCAAAACTGGTATTTCAAATCAAATTATATTTTTGATTTTTTGACCGAATTAGAATATGTATTAATGATGATTTTGATGTTAATTATTTCCAAATTTTAAAAAATATAACCCATTATATGAAAGTCTAATAATTGATAAAAATTTTGATATTTTAAACATAAAATTGGATCTATGAGACTTTTGTGTTTGGTTTTTTTATTTCTTATTTTTTATTTTGTGTTTAGTTTTTTTCTAAATCATATTATATAAAATGATGTAAAGATTATAAAAAAAACTAAATCAGTAGAGAATGGTTTCTTTTAATGATTATAAAATTCTTAATTTCTATTAACCCGTAATTTGTTATAATAATAAATGGTTACAATATAAATTTAGATTTTTCATATAATAAACAATAATAATAAGATTTTAATCCCAATATCAGGAATGATATATTTCCCTTTTATTCAAAAAATATTTTCCATCAACAAAAAATCATATAAGATCGTTTTCCTATTCTTGAAATTAAATCCTAAATTTATTTATTATCTTAATTTTCAAATAATAAATATTATGATATATGTTGTACTTAATGAAAAAATTTAAAAGAAAATTATTATAATTTTTTAATAATTGGCCTTATAAAAACGGTATGTTTTTTAAAAAATAGATAACTTGATCTCAAAATTATATACATATAATGTAAATTAATGACTAATCGAGCAAGTTAGGTAGTTAGTTTTCCTTATGTGTTCATTGTAATAAAATTGATCTACTAGTATTCCATTATTAGTCTTTTTTTTATTTCTTATCAATACATTATAGGATAAAATTTCATGTTAAAAGTTAAAATCATTAATAACAGTATGAAAAATTAAACTCCATAAATAATGTAAAAAACGCTTCCCTATACCCCAAGAATAGTAATCCCTAAAAATAGAAATGTAGAACTCCTTATAACTCCACTACCAAATATGAAAACCATCAATAACCATCTCCACTGAACAACACTAATTGATAGCTCCAACAACTCCACATCCACCATCATCACCTCTAAACTATTTTTCATCTATATATAACACATTATGTATGGGTGAAACATCCACATATTAAAGAGTACAATAATATTGTGTATGAAACCCCTAAAAATATAAATATGTAAACAAGGGACATGTTATCTGAAACATAAGTCCGGGGTACAGAAAATCAGAGATAAAGATATGGTTTAAAAATAGGGAACCAATGATGTAGGACTATCCAAATCATCTGAAGCCTACTACAAAAGGATTGATTTATTCAAGTAAACAAACGAATTCATCCCTCCAAAAATTTATGGAAACCCACATCATCTCTCTACAACCATATTGGTGGATCCATGTCTCAATATGATATGTGTGTTAGTCAAGGGGATACTGATATTGACAGTGGAAATGTTCCTTATCAAGGTATGTGTCACTATTATTATATAGCTTTTCCACATTCTTTAAGCCATATTTTTATAATAGTAAGTTTTATAAAGATATTATCAAGTTTATTACATAGTAAATGATTACCCTATGCTGGAATAATAATTCATAGAATAATTCATTGAAAGTGATTATTTTCACTACTTAAATGTTAAAATGATCATGGGTGTTATTTTAGTTATTTTTATTGTTTAATATTTTCTTGATTATTATTTTATATTTAAATAATTATTATTTAACAACACATTATGGTTTTGGAATTGATTTTATTTTGATGTCGGATTTTAAGTTCATTAAAAATTCCATGATCTAAATTTTAATATTTGTTGTAGAATTAATATTTTCATCATTCTTGAGTGTTCAAATATATTTTATTTTTTATAAAAAATACATATTTAATTGAATTAATTATTGTTTTTTTAAGTAATATTTTATTTTCAATGAATTTATAATATTTTTTAATGTGTATAGAAGCGAGAGGTCATTTCGAAATCTCATGATATATTTTTCAATATGTTCATAAGATAATTGATTTTTGTCTAGCATGTAAGATAACAGAGAGACTCTCCATATAATTTTTTTTTAATTTTTTTCCTTATAAGATAATTATCCCATCAGATAAATTCTTGAGAGACCATGTAAGATAATCACAATGGTGGTGTAAGATAAAATTTCACTTCACTATGGTTTAGGATATTCTCAAAAGGGGGCATGCATAAGATAAATATCAACTAGGATAATTTATCCAACATGATTACTAGCCATGGATTACTATTCAAAAATGGAATTTCGACTACCAAAAATGACTAAAAAGAGTTTGATTCTACCAAATAAAGATAAATCAATTCTTAGTTCCATTGAAGATGTTCAAATTGTGGATTTGCGACCATAGATGAACCTCTGATGGGTTTCAAATTTCTGAAAGAGGGAGAAAAAATTATGTGCTTCATCAAATGATGCCTTTTGATTTTCAGTAAGAAGATGATCTGGGAATCGATGCTAAAGAAGATAAACAACAGTTTACAAAGAGAGGTAAATCCTTTTTGACTAGGACAATCCTGGGTGAGTTAGTCCGAGTATTTTTTGATTACTTGATGAATTGGTTGATCTCAGAGCTTGTTATTTTTTGAATTTCATTTCAATAGGTGATTCAAATCTAAAACCAAAATGGCACACCATGGGATATCAAGTATTCATATACCAAAGTTCCATGGCTAGATCAATATGAATTCAAGTTAGGATTTGAACTCAGAAAAACTGAGTGTACCTTGAGATCAATTGTGTGTCTTATATTTTGGTATCTCTTGTAATGACTCAGAAATTTCAAGGAAATTTTTTTTCTTAATTTCTTTGGAATTTTACGAGGCCGCATTTTCTAACGGAACCTGATTCCGAGGCCCAGTGTGCCCGGAATCAATTTTTGAAGTTTGGCTTGGGTACGTTCGGTGAACAAATGAGCGGGTTTTTCTATCTTTTTAACCAGTGCACGGAATTGAAATCTGAGGGCACTGATGAAACCGCAACGCCGGTAATTTTTTAAGGTCACCTTTGTTGTAGTTGCGTTTTGAGCGGGTTGAGGTTTAATATTTGGAGTTTAGTTGAATTAAATAAAATTTTCCATGCACAAATTTTTTTCATGGAAGGTGGTTATTTTCAACAAAGGGGGAGTTAGATGTGGGGCCCACACCCACCTAACATCCCATGGGAGAGTTCAGTGTGGTAGGGCCCACATGAGACCCTAACTCCTCACCTCCCCCATAACCCCCTTGACCTCCCCATAACTCACCCCCTGTTTAAATGCATAGAAAATCCACACATTTATTGCGGTGGAGCCTCTCCACCTCCCAAGATTAATGAGGCTGACTAGGATAATTAATAACCTTATTAATTTATTTGTCTCACCTCTTGAATCCTTTTAAATTGATTTCAGGTCTTTTAGAAGAGGAAATATTTATGAGATTTTGTGGTTGGCTAATACTTTTGGAGGATTTGAGGAGAGTTCCCTTCATCCATGAAGAAACGACTTCCTCCCTCGACGAAGAACGGTTATCCATTCTCTTCTTCCTTCGCAACAAGAGAGGAGACGTCACTTCCTCGGGTGCACACTAATGACGACGGAAGTGATGAACGCCAGTGACCATCGTCATCTTCATCTCCTATCTTGGGATAACATCGACAATCCGACGTCCACCCTCTTGTGATATCGTCAACAAACGACGAACGAAACGAGGTAAGGGATTAATTTTTGAATGTTAATAAACCCATGTTTATTTCCCTTTAAAACAAAGAACACAGATCAACTCAATATTAAGTTGATCTATGAAATAATATGTTGCAGGTTGGGAATATTTGATTGTGGGAAAAACGTAGGGTTTTAAGTTCAAATTTAATGGATTAAATTTGTGCTTGCTTGGTCGAAGTTGTTTTACATTGGGCTGCATGTTATCATTTTAAGGTGAGGAGGTCTGAACGCATGAAAATGGCTGATCCCCCTCCCCCTTTTTGTTGATGTTCAACGTTGCGGTTTGGGATGGAGGTGGAGTGGTGCAACGACACCGCACGGGAACGAAGAATACCACTACGGCGAAGGAGCGCGGTGCCGTCGTGCTGCATCGTTGAGGCCGGAAGAGTCCTCGGCTGAAGAGGGGGCGCGGCGGAGGGGCGCGGCACCGTCGCGCCATGCCGGAGAACCACAGAGGGCCGCGGCCGGGGTGGGCCACGGCGGAGTAGGGGACGGCGGCCGGAACCGCTGGCCGCCGACGCTCAGGTGGCGGGACCGGCTGGTCCCGCATGGCACAACGTGCCAGCCATTATGGGCGGCCAGATCCGGGAAAACCAGGGGCTTGAAACCTCGGTCAGTGCGGCAGGGTGGACCCCCCACGGGTCCTCTGTTCAGTCTGAGGGGGTGGCGGTTCCCCCCCTTTCCGCGTTCGCACGGCACGCCGCGCCCGTGCCGGGCCGAAACGGCCGCAACGAGTCGGGCCGCCTGCGCTGGGTCGGGTCCCCGCGCCGGCCCGGGCCGCACCGTGCCCTAGTGGGATGGACCTGGACCTGGGTCGGGTTGACCCGGTTCAGGCCGACCTAGAGGGTATCGGGCCAGGTCGGACCGGGCCCGAACCCCCTATTTTCGAGCAGTTTTGTTCCGATACCCATAACATGGGCTACGGACCTCCGATTGATGCACCGTCAGTCGCGATGTGATCCTTGAATCGATATGGTCGTTCCGGTAAATTATACTTAAGGTTTTGGAGAACTTTTGGTATGGACGGGTTGGTTCGAACACGAAGCCAACCGAGCCCTCGGAGTAGAAAGGCTTATATCTTGAGCTCCAGACATCCGATTGATGTGTCATCGACTTTGTTGTATTTCTCTTGATGAGACGGAACTTTTGGAATACTTCACCTGAGGTTTGGACACACTTTAAATATGGCTGGGTTGGATTGTACCTGAAATCCAACCGGGCCTGTAGAACGGAAAAGCCGTTAACTTTCGGACTGGACGTCCATTTGACGAACCATCAGCGGCGTTGGTGATCAAATTGAGAAGCGGTCCCTATGATTATACCCTATGTGAGTTCAGGGTATTGTTCAGATACATTTGGGTTGGTTCGTACACAAAACTGACCAGGCCCCTGGAACGAAAAGGCTAATAACTCACGGAACGAGCGTCCGATTGACGCATTGTCTGTTGCGTTGAAACCCCTATGATGATGTGGTTCTTTGAGACACTTCTTCATGGAAATTTTTGATACTTGGAGTATAGACCAGTAGCTCGTGAAGCGGACCCTCCCGAAGACAAGCGTACGGAGTACCGAGACCGTATAGCTGGATGAGACCTGAAGACTGCTTGTCCGACTCGAGTCAGAGTGACTTGTATAGTCCCGTGGGGAGTACTACTGTGTTTGGGTTGTGGACCCACGGCAGGGAGCACTATTGTGTTTGGGTGGCAGACCCGTGGTACTCGACATGAGGAGTACCTCTGCAGACTACTAGGGGGGGTGCGCCACTGTGTTTTGGTGGCAGACCCCGGCGGGAAGCACTACTATGTTTGGGTGGCTGACCCATGGTACTCGACAGGAGGAGTACCTCAGCAGTTTTAGGTTAGTGAGCAGTACCTCAGAGTCGTGACAGGATCACAGTACTCGTCAGAGACGGAGCTCTTCAGCAGTTGCGGTTTCGATAATGAAAATCCTGGTATGAGCTGATTCAATGACCTTTGTGTTTTCATCATGATTGAGATGGGTTACTAGATAACTTAAGTATATGTATGGGCATATACCTATGTGGTGGATTATCCATCGAATTCATATCTATGTGATACCTCGTGGTTGAGATGGGTTACTTGGTAACTTAGCTACAAGTATGGGCTTATACCTAAGTAAGGGTTATTTGTTGAGAATATTCTTTGTGATTATTCTTGTTGGATTTAGTGAGACCTTGAGGGTCTTAGGGTCCATAGTGAGTATCGTATACTCACCCCTGCATGGGATTTTCCAGCACCTCGTTGTGTTGGTTACAGACGACGGACATCACTGATAGTGGTTGAGGCTTGTAGAGTTGGACGGTACCTAGTGGTGGATTTCACGACGAGTTGGTTCCCGAAGGTGGATTTCAGGACGAGTCGGTGCCCGGACGTGGATCTCACGACGAGTCAGTCCCCGGAGGTGGATCTCATGACGAGTCGGTACCCGGAGGTGGATCTCACGACGAGTCGGTCCCCAGAGGAGATGGACGGATGTGGAGTACTGAGGAGGACATCTGTACCTACCCTTAAGGTAGGAAGATAGAGGATGATCCCAGATATTCTTGTCACCTTTTAGCTATTGTCCTTTGAGTTGTAATTTATTTTTAGTTGTAGTTGTACATTTCTTTTGGGCTTGTATTTCCATCCCCTTGTACTTTTCAGCACATTTGTTTTACTGCTTACATAGTGTAGCTTCTTCCTGTACTCTGTTTGTGTGTGTTTTCATTTCAAAAAGGCCATGCCTTCACTTTTTGGTTGGGATTTATGCCTTTGGTGCTAGTCTCCAGCCCCTGGCCTATGGAAGGTGGGGTTGGGGTAGTCACGGCAAGGTCCCTGAGGACGGGTCGTGACAAATTGGTATCAAAGGAGTCGGTTTTACCACAGAACTTATAACTCTGATTTTTATTTACTGTGAAGCAATAGTTTTAAAGGTACCGAGTGTGGTTTTCAGTTCAGGGAGTCCAGTGTTGGTGAGGTCGGCCGATGTATCCATACACCAGGACCCTGACTTCTGATTTCCGACTCAGTGCATGAAAACCCTAATTGTGTGTGTTTTTTCAAAGTTTTCCCTTAAAACAACTCACCAGGTATAATCATTTGACCGTGTCACATCTATTTCTTTCAGGATTTCTTTCCGCGAACGATCAGCTAGATCCCCGAGAGATGTACGTTCTGACAGCCTGCCGAGTGACGAGGCCTCGGTACAGGGCCCTCTTCCAGTTGAGGCACCAGCGGTACTACCACCCGTTGAGCCACTGATTCCACTAGCCCCAGCAGCGGAAAGTGCATGTCGTTTGAGCGCACGACATGAGTTCCAGTCCCAGAGGCCACCCAGGTTCAGGGGAGAGACGGACCCACAGGCGGCTGAGGATTGGCTGGAGGCTATGGTGAGAGTTTTCAGGATTGTGGGTACTCCAGTAGACTTCATGGTGATCTTTTCTACCGGACTCCTTCAGGAAGCAACAGGCAGATGGTGGAGCTGGATGATCCAGTTTTGCAATGAGATGACCTTCACATGGGGAGACTTCGAGACCTTCTTTAGGGTGGAGTTTATACCAGTGAATCTACACCCCGAATGTGTTTAGGAGCCGCTAGCTTTGCTGCATGATCTTCCATCAGCATCCGAATTATCTGTAGGCAGTAGATAGATGATGCAGGGGTCCAAGAGGACCAAAACAGTAGATGGGCAGCCTCATGATATAGTTTTTGGTTGTGTGAGGCACACGAAATTGAGCAAGCCATGCGAGGAGCATGAAATGTTATTCATGTGGCAGGAAGGGTCACTTGGCATGGGATTGTCCAACTCCTCGCACGGTTGATCCGTAGGAATTAGAGGAGCCACCGAGACAGAAGTAGCGGCGAGTGCTTGAGCGACAGTCGAGCGGTGGACAAGGCAGTAGAGCTCCAAAAGCAGGTGGATAGGAGCGGAACTAGTGGATATCTTTTGTCCCTTGAACTTCTAGTTCCATGTTGTTTTTGTGTCTTTTTACAATGAGCTGTAGAAATAAAAGACACTTATCTTTGTGATGATTACTATCCTATCCATTTGTTTGGTTGATGCTGAGAGGTGCTGGTTAAAAATTGTTGACTTGACCCTCACTTTAGATATTTCTACTAGAGGAGACCTAGTGACCTAACACTGATGCCGACAGTGTGACTCGACCCTTTGAGTCGAGAGTGATGGTTGGATCTCTTGGTAGTAACGTCGAGGCCTTACGACGTCGTCCATGGAATGAATACATCATTCATGTTAGGATTTCCTGTATTAGGAAATGGGTCAGGTTCATACAGAGGATGAGACCGAGTTTCTCCTCTCGGAAAAGGTGAAAATATGAGCATCTCTTATAGATCGTAGGTGGAGAAGGTGCAGATCATCCAAGAGCGGATAAAGACTGCACAGTGCAGTAAGGAACAAGAAACTGGATCCAGTCTCATAGACTTGGGCCTGTAAAATGTTTCAAGAAGAGGGAGCATTAAGGACAGATGAGTCTGCGGAGCAGCAGACATGGAGGCAAAGCTAGGAGAGTATCATGAGGTGGTGCACATATCAAAATGTTACAACCTCCCACCCTTGTTATCCCCATCAGATTCAGGGAGCTGGAGGGTAGGGAAAAAGAGTATATGTATGCGGTCAAGGAGTGTTACCCAATGGCTCTAATAATGATTCAAGGGATGGTTTGTGTCCATTACTAGCTTCCGTAGTAATAGACGTTGATAAGAATAATTCCTTCCTTCCACGAATCTTGTCCCGGACCTAGAGTTTCCGGTCAGCCGTAGACTTGACCCTCACGTCTAGAGATACCTTTGGGAAAATACTCGATAATCACACTTATGCAGACAGTGTGATCTGACCCCCGAGGCGAGAGTTTCGGTTGGATTCTCTTGGTGACAGCGTCGACGCCTTACAACGTTGGTCTGAGAATGGATTGGATCCACAGTTCATACACATATTGACTGTATTAGGCAAAAAGGTTGTGGTTAATCTATAATGTTGGGATGGGTTTCCCTTGGTCGGCGAAAAGAAAACCCCATGCAGCATAGGATAAACTCATGCACATGAGGGTGCGGTAGATCACTCTTGAGTCAGTCAACCTTACCCTCATGGCAGTGGACGTTTTTGAGTTTCTGTTCTAATCAGGAAATGGAGGCCTCTTTAGTTCGAGGATAATGACCACGTCCTTATACGGGTCTCACCTCGACGAGGTTTACGGAGATGTGGCCAAGGCGGGAAGTTTTCTCTGATGTTCAACAAACCTTTCTAGGTCCTCAGCAAGGTAGGTCAGGTGGTTCACCGCATGACCATTCCACCTCAGTTGCACTGGGTGTACGAAATCATCCACGTACCTCGACTGAGGAGATACGTGCATGATCCTTCACACATCATCGACCTCAGGGAGTTGGACCTCGATGACATGGAGACATGCACGGAGGTTCCAGTGGAGATCGACGATCGACTGGAGAAGGTCCTACGTGAATGGTCGATTCCTCAGGTGTGCTTTTGCTGGCAGCACAGGAACCACTAGGAGAGCACATCGGAGCGGAAGGATCATATGTGTGCTCAGTACCACTTTTTTTCCCTAGTTTATGTTATAGCTTTATGGGGACGTAAAGCCCTAAGGTGAGAGTAATGTAAAGACCCGGAAATTTTAGGGAAATTTTTTTTTCTTAATTTCTTTGGAATTTTACAAGGCCGCAATGTCTGACGGCACCTGATTTTGAGGCCCAGTGTCCCCGGAATCAATTTCCGATGATTGGCTATGGTACATTCAGTGAACGAACGATCGGTTTTTTTTTATCGTTTTAACCGGTGCTCAGAATTGAAATCTGAGGGCACCGATGAAACCACAGTGCCGGTAATTGCTTAAGGGGACCTTTGTTGTAGTTTCATTTCGAGAGGGTTGAGGTTTAATATTTGGGGTTTAGTTGAATTAAATAAAATTTGTTGTGCACAAATTTTATTCATGGATGGTGGTTATTTTCAAAAAAGGGGGAGTTAGATGTGGGGCACACACCCACCTAACCTCCCATGGGAGAGTTTAGTGTGGTAGGGCCCACACGAGACCCTAACTCCTCACCTCCCCCATAACCCCCTTGACCTCCCCATAACTCACCCCCCCCTTGTCTAAATTCATGGCAACTCCACACATTTATTGTGGTGGAGCCTCTCCACCTCCCAAGATTAATGAGGCCGACTAGGATAATTAATAACCTTATTAATTTATTTGTCTCACCTTTTGACTCCTTTTTAATTGATTGGAGATCTTTAAAAAGAGGGAAGCTTAATGAGATTTTGGGGTTGGATAATAATTTTGGAGGATTTGAGGAGAGCTCCCTTCATCCATGAAGAAACGACTTCATCCCTTGATGAAGAACAGTTCTCCATCCTCTTCATCCTTCGCAACAAGAGAGGAGACGTCACTTCCTCGGGTGCACACCGACGACGACGGAAGCGACGAACACCAGTGACCATCTTCATCTTCATCTCTTCCCTTGGGATGACGTCGATGAGTCGATGTCCACCCTCTTGCGATATCGTCAACAAATGAAGAATGATATGAGGTAGGGGATTAATTTGTGAATGTTAATAAACCCATGTTTATTTCCTTCTAAAACAAAGAATGCTGATCAATCAATATTAAGTTGATCCATGGAAGAATATCTTGCGAAGTGGGAATATTTGATTGCGGGGAAAAACGTAGGGTTTTAAGTTCAAATTTAATGGATTTAATTTGTGCTAGCTTGGTCGAAGTTGTTTTACATTGGGGCGCCTGTTATCATTTTAACGGGAGGAGGTCGCACGACACGAACATGGACGATCCCCCTTCCCCTTTTTATTAATGTTCACTACTGCAGTTTGGGATGGAGGCGGCGCGGTGCAACGACACCACACGAGAATGAATAATACCACCGCAGCGACGGAGTGTAGAGCTGTCGCGCTGCACCGTTGAGGCCGGAAGTGGCCACCGCGGAAGCGGGGCCGCGAGGGAGGGGCGCAGCGCCGTCGCGCCACACCGAAGAACCACGGAGGGCTGCGGACGGGGCAGGCTGTGGCGGAGGGGCGCAGCGCCGACACGACGTGCCGGTCAGACCAAGGCCGCGGCCTTTGGCTGCAGCGGAGCAGTGGAGGGCGGCCGGAACCGCCGATCGCCGGCGCTTAGGAGGCGGGACTGGCTTGTCCCACTCGGCAAAGCTGGCTGGCCGTTACGGCTGGCTAGATCTGGAAAAATTAGGGGCTTGAACCCCCGGTCAGCGTGGAAGGGTAGATCCCCCGCGGGTCTGCCGTCCAGTCCGAGGGGGTGGCAGTTCCCCCACTTTCCGCATTCGTGCAGCACCCGTGCCGGGCTGGATCGGCTGCGTCGGGCCGAACAGGCCGCACTGGGTCGGGCTGCCCACACTAGGCCGGGTCCCTGCGCCAGGCCGGGCTGCGCCAGGGAGACCGGACCGCGCCCCAGTGGGCTGGACCCAGACCTGGGTTGGGTCGACCCGGTTCGGGCCGACCTAGGGGGTATCGGGCCGGGTCGGACCGGGCCCGAACCCCCTATTTTCAAGCAGTTTTGTTAAAACACCCATAACTTGGGATACGACCTCCGATTGATACACCTTCAGTTACAATGTGATCCTTGGATCGAGATGGTCGTTTCGGTATATTATACTCAAGGTTTCCAAGAACTTTTATTACAGCCGGGTTGGTTCGAACACGAAGCCAACCGGCCCTCGGAGCGGAAACGCTTATATCTTGAGATCCAGACATCCGATTGACATGTCATCGAATTTGTTGGATTCCTCATGATGAGACATAACTTTTGGCATACTTCACCTGAGGTTTGGACGTAGTTTGAATATGGCTAGATTGGATTGTACCTGAAATCCAACCGGGACCCTCGAACAGAAAAGCCGATAACTTTCAGACTGGACGTCCATTTGACGAACCGTCAGCGGAATTGGTGATCATGTTGAGAAGAGGTCCCTATGAGTATACACTATGTGTGTTTGGGGTATAGTTGAGATATAGTCGGGTTGGATTGTACACAAAACCAACCAGGCCCCTAGGGCGAAAAGGCTAACAACTCACAAACCGGGCTTCCGATTGACGCGTCGTCTGTTGCGTTGAGACCCCTATGATGAGGCAGTCCTTAGAGACACCTCATTGTGTGACTTTTTGATACTCGAAGTATCGACCAGTATCTCGTGGAGCGGACCCTCCCGGAGACAAGCGTATGGAGTACGGAGACCGTGTAGTTGGCTGAGACATGAAGACTGCTTGTCTGACTCGAGTCGGAGTGACTTGTATAGCCCAGTGGGGAGCACTGCTGTGTTTGAGTGGAGGACCCACAGCAGGGAGCACTACTATGTTTGGGTGGCAGACCCGCGGTACTCGACAGGAAGAGTACCTCTGTAGGCTATTAGGGGGGTGCACTACTGTGTTTGGGTGGTAGACCCCGGCGGGAAGCACTACTGTGTTTGGTTGGCTGACCCACGGTACTCGATAGGAGGAGTACCTCAGTAGTATTAGGTTAGTGAGTAGTTCCTCAAATTCATGACAGTATCACTGTACTCGTCAGAGATGGATCTTTTCAGCAGTTGCGGTTTCGATAATTAAAATCCTGGTTTGAGCTGAGTCAATAACCTTTGTTTTTTCCTCATGATTTAGATGGGTTAGTAGATAACATACATAAATTTATGAGAATATACCTTTGTGGTATATTATCCATCGACTTCGAATCTATGTGATTCCTCGTGTTTGAGATGGGTTACTTGGTAACTTAGGTATAAGTATGGGATTATACCTAAGTAAGTGTTATCTGTTGAGAACATTCTTTGTGATTATTCTTGTTGGATTTAGTGAGACCTTGATGGTCTTGGGGTCCATACTGAATACCGTATACTCACCCCTGCACGGGCTTTGCCCACACATCGTTGTGTTGGTTGCATACGACAGACATCACTAATCGTGGTTGAGGCTTGTAGAGCTGGACAGTACCCGGAGGTGGATTTCATGACGATTAGGTTCCCAGAGGTGGATTTCACGACGATTCGGTCCCCAGATGTGGATCTCACGACGAGTCTGTCCCAGGAGGTGGATCTCATGACGATTCAATACCCGGAGGCGGATCTCACGATGAGTAGGTACCCGGAGGAGACGAATGAACATGGAGTACTGAGGAGGACATATGTACCTACCCTTCAGGTAGGAAGCCGGAGAATGATCCAGGAGCTGCTTGTCACCTTTTAGCTATAATCCTTTGAGTTGTACTTTATTTTCTGTTGTAGCTGTACTTTTCTTCTGGGTTTGAATTTCCGGCCCCTTGTACTTTTCAGCACGTTTGTTTTACTGCTTACTTAGTGTATCTTCTTCTTGTACTCTATTTGTGTGTGTTTACATTTCATAAAATAAATGCCTTCCCTTTTTGGTTTGGATTTACGCCTTTGGTTCTAGTCGCCAACCCCTGGCCTATGGAAGGCGGGCTTGGGGTAGTCACAACACGGGCCCCGAGAATGGGTCGTGACATCTCTGATTGAAGAAGATGAGTTGGTAAACTAATTAATTATTTTTAAAGGAATTTAGTGAATAAGTTGAAGGATTCATGTCTTCTAGTTGTGTGGTTGTGTTAATACTTGAAGATGAAGATATAGTGCTGGATGAAATGCACCTATGATGTTGGGAGGCAGATGACAGGTTCTGAATTCATGTTATTTGAAATTTATCATTATTGGATCCCTAGTGATCAATTTGAACAAGATTTATGCTTAAAATTCCACTTATGAGGATAAGTTCCTCAGTTTTACCTTATCATGGTGTATAGATTCGAGGATAAAATTTTGGTATATAAATGATGTTGACATAAAAATAATTCAATTTATGGATAAAAATTTACTATAAGAGTTTTATTTGATATAGAAAATTTCAAGAATGACTTCATGTTTTAATCACTGATATCTAGAGATATTAGGATCATGTTTCATTTAAATAAGTGGTTTTAAGAGTTTTTATATATTTCTTAAGTATTGGAAATATGAACATATAAAAAAACTATCAGTGATGACCAATATGTTAACATAGAAAGTGAGGTTGATGGTTTTAGAAGAAAAATAAGGAAATATTATGACTCGAAAAAATGGAGGGTGTTGATTCATTAGGATATAAGGAAGGGAATGTTTTTTAAGATAATTATATAGTAGAGTTGTGTTGAACTTAAGGAAGCAGCAACATGTAGTGTAGATGCTTTTTCAAAAATATAAGATCAAAGTAATACTCATTAACTTCTTCATTAACATTTATTTTTAATATTTATGCCCTGTAATTGTTCTTTTTTTAATTATAAAAAATATTATAGCTAAACTTTTTGTGTGAAATATTATTGTGTTAGTTCATAATTTATTAATCATTTGTGATGTCATCTTCAAAATGAATTCAACTTTTTGATTTTATAAATTGATTGATTTTTTTTATGATGAATTGAAACTTCAACAGATTATTGGTAAATCTACTCAAAATATATTTTGAATACATGTTTTTTATTATTGATTTGATTATTAAATATAAAATGAGAAAACACATTAACCATACACTAAAAATTTCAATTCAATTTCATCTTTGATAATTCTCATCTAATTAGTCATCAAACATCACTTTTTTACTTTATCTCATTCAATACATCTTTTTCCTCTCATCTTGTGTTCTTAAAAAATATGCATCACTATTAGTTTCATGTGTGTGTTAGTATTTGTTTTTTTTCTTTATTGGATTTCTCTATTTTACCATTTCTACAGATTAAATAACTTTATTAATTTTATATAAGTATTATGTCAGTTTAAAATTTTAGATATTGAATAAAAAATACATCAAATTTTTTGTATTGCTAATGGGGAAGGAATTTATGACTCGAAGATATCTTGAAATAACATACAAAAAATTATTTAAAAAAACTATAAAAAATATTACAAACTATTATGTGATGAAAGAAAATTTTGAATATCAGTTAGTGCATACGCATAATATTTTATTCTAAATATTTACAGCCCAAATAATGTGATATTAAAAAATATCAAAGAGATATAAGAAAACAAAACCTAAAAATGGAAAATATGGGAGGTAAAATTCATTTTAAGCCTGAGAAAATTTACCAAACTAAAATGATTTTGTAGGGAAATAAAAGGCCTGGGATGATGGAGTATTAACTCCATCAACTGTTAAGAAATAATTCATCAATTATAATGAATACTAAGGAACATACCTGGGAGTTGAAATAGTCCCACATTTCAATTCTTCTTATTTTTAATGTAATGATTAGTGATGACACTTTTAATTTCATTAGACACATATATAATATAGTGATGTAGTTACCTCTTCAATGGCATATTGATGATGAACATAAAATTAGTATTTTTTATATTAAATTAAATGAAATGAATTGGATTTTGAATCTTTGATGAAGATATTTTTGAAACATATGAATAGTTATTTTTCCCCATAATGATGAAAATTTATCCAAAAAGATTGAAGGGATAATTAATAATTCAAATAACAAATTTAATTCAAGAGTATTTAGGTGCTTTCTATGATCCATAAGATATGATTAGGTACATTTTAAAGATGTTTCCCCATCACTATATCCCTTACCACCTACTTAGGGATTCAATTTATAAATGTTCGTCACCTTGTGATCATAACTATGTTGACCAGTCTATTGAAGGTGATTATACTGATAAAACTAATGAAGAATATAGAAAAATGTCAAAAATTTATCTCTTAGTTAACAATATAAAATTTCAAGGAGAAGAATAATCAATATAAGGGATTATAACATTGAATTAAGGGGAAAATGATTTCATAGTTAGATGAAATAAAATACCATGTTCAATACCATAAGAACAAGAATCTCAGGAAAAGTGTTAATGAAGTTGGAATATGAAACAAAAAAAATTGAAAACACTATCAAAAGTGTAGAGTTTATAGATGCTCGGTAAACTTTTATTAAAACTATTAAATTCCATCCCAACCATTAGAAAATTATAATTTTCGATGATATTGTCTTAAGATACAAACTAATAATGATCCATTTTCAAATAATTATAATCCCTGCTATAAGAACCATACTAATTTATCATGAATACTATAAGGAATTATTAGAAAACCTACTAATCATAGATTCCCAAATAAGTCAAGAAACCAATTTCAAAATCAACTTTTGGATGAGTCTACTAATTCTCAATAGGAAGTGTGAGGTATGTTCAAAAAAATAGGGATGTCATATTCAAAAAAGACTCAACATTATTCTAATAAGAATGAAACTAATTCTAAGATACACAATGCGGAATTAAAAATGAGTCAGTTAGATATAAATTTAAAATCATGAGATAAATTTAAACTTCCATGCATAACTAAAATAATACCTATTAAATGTTTCATGGTTGCAGTTATTTTGGGTCTTTTAAAAAATAAGGGGATTTTTCATATGATCCTTGGAAATTCCAAATACAGAATCAAGAATAATTTGTTCACTAAAATCTAGGTAACAATGAATGTGAAAATCTAGAAAATACTACTAAAACTCAAGAAACTCCATCTAAATCATAGGGAAAACAAGAAAAAAAGTCTCTAAAATGAATAAGAATAAAGAGAAAGAAAATTTTGTAGATTAAATTGGGGGAATTTATTTTTTTCATTGGAATGTTTTCTCATCAATCACATTACCTCAAATTTTGAATCCCAAAAATAAAAATTAGAAATGCTAAAATTACGTGGGCCTTTCATCAAGCTCCAAGTGAATATCCTTTTCATACAATATCTAATTAACATTCCTTCATATCTGAAATATCTCAGGAAAAAATTCATAAATACAAAAAAAATTGAATAATTTTATACTTACATCCTCACTGAAGAGTGTGGCATTGTCCTTAATGATATATCAACAAAATGTAAAAATCCATGGAGTTTTTTAATTCCCAATAACTTGTGGAATTAGTTCCATTTGAACATTCATTGTGGCCATGGTGAAATAATAAATTTACATCATTTATCAGTATTTAATTTGTTCGGATTATAAAAACTACAACCGACCACTATGGTGATACAATTAGATGACCAATCTCTCAGAAATACTTTAGGGAGTGTAGATGATCTGCTTATAGGAATTGGTAAACTATTATTACCTAATGAATTTCTTATCCTAGATATGGAGTGTAACCAAGAATTTCAAATCATTATTGGTACGACATTATTATCCAATAGAGGAGAGATTATTAGTGTAAGACACGAAAATGTTATTTTTAGGTCTAGTGAGCAAGAAGAGGAGTTTCATGTGTTAATAATTATTAAAGAACCAATATTTTGTGAGAAATATTCTAGATTGGATATTTTAGATCTTTAAGACTCTTTACATTAAAATGAAGGATTTTTTAAAAACACTTTAATTTTATAAATATATATGAATGATGAGAATAATTTTTCCAAAACACATTTAAAGTGTTAAAAATTAAAATAATGGTAATTTTCCATAACTTCATATATACTCTATTCCATCTTTGGAGATCCATTTATAAGATGAATTTTCTATTTTTTAGATATGACAATTTTTAATTGAGTTGGAGGATAAATTCTCTTCTTTAATAATGTTTTACTAAATCATTAAAACGTGTGGGGTAGAGACTTTGAAACACTTTAATGAATTTTCTAATAACCCATATGTTGGGGAAAAATCTCTCTAGTAAAAATTGAAATATTTTTGGTTTTATTTTCTTTATTTACAAATAATAATTCCAGGGTCAATTGTGATGTTTTTGATATATATTTGACATGGAATGTTGATAAAGATACAACAAAAAGGAATGGATTACCTATAGAGAATTAAGTACACTAGGTGATGGTGTTTCCCACTATTTTCCAAATTTTTGTAGTAAAAACTTTGGAGGTTGTCTCAACAATCATAAAATACAGATTTATTTCATGTCCTTGTAAAAAAGTAACAAAGCAATGAATTTTTCAAGGATTGTATTTCACGAGGTAATTTTGTGTAGGTGTGGATCATCAATATTTACCATCGTGAATCACAAATGCATTTAAAGTAATCTATATGACGACAAGAAGCTTCATGAATATAAAATTCACATGGGGATTTATGAAGATAGGGAACATAAAAAAATAAGAGATCATCATGAAATGGTAATAATTTAGATAGAAGCCTCTAGAATTAGAGTAAACACATTTTAATAGGCCTCTACACCTTTCAAAAATTAAAATGATTTCATAAATATTAAAATACTTCATATTTTAGAATTAGATTCATTAGGGTAGTTATTATGAAAAAAAGATTGAAAATAATGGATGTTTACAATGATTATAAACACCAACTAAAATGATTTAGCAACTTGAAAGTTTGAAAGCTCACAAATGTTGTAAAAGATGACTAAAATGTGTGTCATTTGTGAAAGATATTTAATTATTGTGAAAGAAGTGACCTTCATGAAAGGTGGTTTCTTCATGAAGGATATTAGTGATTTTATAAATAAGTGTGCTTATTAAAGGTAGTGATCATTGGGAATGTGTTGAAAATGGATTTCCCAACAAACCTACGATAAAGTGATATTTATCAACTGGATAATATTGGTACTTCAACAGATCAACTATCTACAACTAAGGATGTTTTAATTTATGATAATTAAGGGACCATAATGTTCTTAAAATGATTGTGAATCGATTCAAGGATAGTAAGAAATAGAAGAGGAAGAAGGTGATCATTTCCACTGGTAGTGTTCCCTCAAAATAGAGTTTTTAAGTGACCCTTGGGAAGTAGTTGGTTGTCCATAAAAATTGTAATTGTAGTGAGCATGGGTAAAGAAGTGATCAATCTCGAACCAATTATTTTGACACAGAGTACTAATAGATATGTTACATAATCATGTATCCATTGTATGCTCGGTGTACATGGCCCAGTGAAGGTGAACTATGTAAAATTATTGTATCTTGTCCATTATTTAATTTATATTCATACATTTCTATGGAAGAAGGAGAGAAGATTGTTTTGTTTAAGGATAAAAAAAGATGTTAAGGGGTGGTTGTTTTAATCTATCATACCCTGATTCACTCCCTCTCAAGGTATTTAACCATGTTGGTCTAACACCATATTTAAACTAAATACAAACACTAAATGTTATAAGATTTCCACTTTATAGATCTATGAGGAAAAAATTAATTATTATCTTTAAATTGAGAATATATTAAACATTATCACCCATCTTAAGTAAATGCTTAAGAACATGGACCTCCTAGGACTATGATTCTAACATATATTGAAGAGGAACCACAATTTGAGCACCATCCACTTCATTCACACCTAAAATGTACATTTTTTCATGTGAACTCTTCATTTCCAATTATACTCTTCAAAAAATTAAATAATAACCAAGAGGAAAAGATGTTCAATATTTTGATAGTGTAAAAAACCACCATAGGTAGTGCCATTTCTAATATTAAACTGATTAGTCCATTATTCTATATACATAGGATCCCTATCGAACATGATCATAAATTTAAGGTTAAAGTTCAAAGAAGATTAAATTAAGATATAAAATTTGTTAGATAATATGGAATAAATCATCTAGATGCAAGAATAATTTACCCCATATTTAATAGTGCTTGGGTCAACCCAAACCAAGTAGTTTTAAATAAGGAGGTTTCACTATGATATTGAATGATAATAGTGAACAAATTTAGGTTAAAAAGTAACCAAATGGACAGTATGTATAGACTACAATAAGAATATTGCTTCTACAATAAGATATCATTTTTCAATTTCATTATTGAAAATTATTATTGAGTGGTTATCTATAAAAGAATTGTTATATTTTATGTATAGGAATTTGGGGTAAAACTAGATTCTCAAATCCACATAAGAACAGCGAAAAACTTCTTTCACATTCCCCTTTGGGACATTTAATATTTGAATAATTCCCTTTGGGTTGTGTCATACATCAGTTACATTTAAAAGGTGTATGAAGGAAATTTATTCTACATGATAGAGAGTATAATTGAGGTGTTGATGGAAGAATTTTATATTATTGGTATTATATTTGAGAGATATTTATAAAATATAGAATTGATTTTAAAAACATTTCTGAAGACCAATCTTGTCCATAATTGGGATGAATATAAATGCATGGTTACTAAAGGAATTCATAAGGCGTCTAGGAAGAGAATGGAGATAGAAAATGAAAATATTGAGGTCATTAATTTTTTTTTCAATCCTATGAGTGTCAAATGTGTTATAAGATTTTAATACCACATCATTTTTCCACTTATTCTTAGATGATTTTTATAAAATCACTACACCACTTATCTCACTACTAGAGAATGATAAACCCTTATTAGTTTAGGAAACTTTTCTAAAAAATTTCAAACTTAATTAATGAAAACTAACTTATTCAACCATTACCACTGGAAATGATGGAAAACATCCATTTGAACTTATGTGTTCTACTAGTGTTTTGGCTATTATAGAATTTTTAATCCAATGGTAAGAAATGATATTGCATGTGGTGTACTATCTAGGTATCTTTATAGATAATTCTGAAATAAATTACACCACTATTGAGATGGTGTTTTCAAACATTTATTTTTCTCTAGATAAGTTTATGAAGTAATTTATTCCCACCAAATATGTCGTTTTCACAGACCATTCATCCTTGAAATAACAATTTTCTAAAAACGATGCCAATCCCAGGATGATTAAATGGATTTTTTTTAAAATATATTTAAATTTAGAATCCAATGGTAATCATTGGGTTCAGAATATATAAGAAAATCATTTTCCTACGTTATATACGGCTCAAAAGGATAATCATAGTGAGATAAATTCATCTTTTACATGATAAAATCATCTTGTTGTGTAGGTTAAACAACATTTTAATTATGTATATTTTAACAATTTCTTACCTTTCGGATTCTATACTAATGATTTTAAATATAACCAAAGGAATAAATTTATTATTGAGTTAAGTACCATTTTTGGGTTGAAATTTTTAATTTTAAGATGTGTGTTGGTGGTATTATTTAGAGGTTTGTTCATGTGGAATAGATGATGTTCATTACATAAAGTTTTCATTTTATTCCATGAGGTGTCCATCAAGGAGGAGAAAGGAATTCTTTACCTATTTTCTAAGTTATTTTTTTCTAACATAAACTCATTAATAATTTTATAATTTTGGTAGTTGGTTATAATATGAAAAAAAGGATATGAAAAGATTGTATAAAATAATAACTACCTTATAAAATTATTTTAGAATTTTAAATTTTCAATATGTGAGTATTATACAATGTGGGACCATTTCATATTATTATGGGAATGATTAAATATTAGAAGCTACTGAATATTTTTTTAAGTGCGTTAAAGTAGTAGAGTGCCTATAATATTAATCTAATAGTGTGATTATATAGTTAATCAAGCCTTTCATATATAGTATGACATGTTTTTTTAATATAAATATCTAATAAGTACAACCCAAATATCGTATAGCAAAGTGAATTCAGAATATTTGGTTCATAACACAAATAAAGGAATCTAAAACATTTAATATTTATTTTATTATTCATAATGACCTCAAAATTCCATTTGATATCATAAAACTGTAAATTATAATGCATGGAATATAAAAAAGAAATGGGTGAATAAAAATTACGAATAATTGAGGAAACATGATAAGAAAACATAACATGTCAATCAAAGGTAAAAATGATATCATAAAATGGAAGGATCGTGACTAATCACATTTAGTCATGACATAAAAAACATGGTATCATGATATCATAAAATTTATTTAATATAGAATCAATACAAATCATGTAATAGGCATCAATCAAGTTCACTACCAAGACAACATCACAGGGTGGAAAGAGTCTAATATCGGATTAGGTTTACTCCCTAATACCATATATAATGTCTAATGAGATAGAAGAATTACCAAAATGTATTGGATCACTGTATAGGTGAAACCATCATAACATGTTCATGATTAGGAGTTCCTCATAAAATAATCAACCATAAGGAAAAAACATAATAATTACCCATTGAAAGAAAATGGGTTGAATAGTCATACCTCATATCAAAATCAAAAGAGATTTCTTATAGATGAAACTTCAAAATTGATCATAAGTCTTGTGTTACCCAATAAAAAGAAGGGATAAATGAATATGTATATATGTGAGAGACACACATATATATATATATATATTTGAATAATTATATAATATTAATACATGAGTATGATGAAATTTATATAAAAAATTAAAAAAATGGTGAAATTTCATTGGATACCTACCTCCAAATATGAAAGAAAATTACTATAAAAATAGTTCAAGAATATAATTTAATACTAAATTTAAATTTATGTATTTTCCATGTCAATGACTCTTTTACTAGAAACTTTTGTTAATGATTAGTTATAATGCATATTTTATACAATTGAGTCGGGGATTTATTTAGTTTTATAAACTCTAAGGATTTATAGATGTTTGATATTCATACATGATGGATTTTGTTATTGTTATGTGGTATTTCTATTTTTATATGTTTTTAAAGGGTCTTTTGTTGAAGAAAAATTGCCCTTGAGGTTGTTTTGGTGCTTTTGATTATAGAACATTGTTATAGTGTGATGAAAAATTGTGAAATTACTAACTCTTTACTCATGTGATCTTTTAATCAGATAAAAGATATCATTTTGATGTATCTATGAAACTTATTTCCTTGGTTGTGAGTATTCATTTGGAAGCGTTTATCTATCAAATTTGAAAAATATATATTTTTTATTGTGTGCAGTTCGAGTTTATCCATTTTTGAATTTTTTTCTTATATAAAATGATGATCATACTTTTTCTAATAGATTATAATGAATATATAGTTGTTTATATTACATGGGTTGATGTTTTGTTTCATATAATTACTTTATTGTCACTGGTAGGATCATTTATCACAGATTGTGTTGAATTTCCTATTCTAGATTAAACCTCGGTTGGATAAGTCTTAATAGATTCTTTCTAATTTTTATTACTCTGGACTAATTAATTTCCTCTTGAAGGATCTTCACTTAATACCTATGATTTATTCATTGGGTATGTTTCCATATTGTTTATTTCTAATTCATGAATTCTTATCTTGGTTCAAGTTCATTACCCCTCATGTGGAAACATTTTACCCTTTTGTTTTAATAAAATTTAGAAAGGCGTGAGTTTGGTTTCCAACCTTCACATTGCGCCATTTCAGAAATGATATTTAAATCACAAATTTTATATTATTTCATTAAATAATCTTATATGTACCATCCATGTGATGCGGTTAGGAAAACTGAATTGCATCACTTCATTGAGGTGGTAATCCATACATTCAAAAGAATGATGTTATAATGCTCTAACGATTGGAAAATTAAGAAAATAAATGATAAAAAAACTTTTCTAAAATGATAGTTATGTTATTATTATCTTACATATAAATTAAATATATCATTACAAACACCTATGAGAGGCAATTATGAAAAATAATTACATCAGTTCGTGAGGTGGTAATCTGTCATACATGCAAAATATGGTTTTGTTTTCCATTTTATTGAAGAGGAGATGGAAGTCGGTTGTGAAATTATCATAAAAAATAAAATTATATAAGAGATTATAATTTTATTACATCATCATGGTTTAATAATATTTTAAAGAGGTGGAAGAATAAATAATAGGGAAATTATCGGTTAAGAATGGTACATCCTTTTTGAAAAAACCTCTTAAGGTTTTCACTAAAAACCTTCCATAGATATTTTTATAGTCAAAAAAAGGAATATAAAATGTGGTAAGGGAAGTAAATAAGGTATTTTGGAAGTTAATATCTAAACTATAAGGCTATTATAGTGTGAATAAAATAAAATAGGTGGTACCCATTTATAAGTGAAGGGAGTGTCACACATGTAATTTTTCAATGTTTTTAAATAATGTCATGATTATCTCTTAGAAAAATGGATACAAATAGACTATATAATTATTTTATGAGGTTATGGTAAAAGTAAAACCAACCAATTGTGTTTTTGTAATTTTTTCTGTCATTTTCACCCTTGTCTTTATAGATTACCGGGTATACCCGTCTTTACCTTGACCATATTGATAAATTACTTCAGTTTTTACAGGTGATTATGGCCAGAAATTAAGTTGAAATTATTTATTAATATTATTTAAGTTGTTTAAAAACATCTAATTCATTTTATCAATTTCAATTCACTAATTTTAATAATTAAATTTAAAAATATACCGAAAATGTGTCGATAAATGGTCATTCATGAAAAGCATTTTTCAAACATAAGTTGATCTTATATTAAATATATAGATAGTAGTCATCAATATATGAATTTAAATTATTTTAAATATATATATAATCTATAAATTTCATTTAAATATTTCATTACTATGCTTTCTTATAAATTATTAAAAAGGATAAACATTATGTACTGAAAATCAGTTTGTAGAAAACTACATTTTAAACAAAAAAATACAATTATTGCAAAATGCTAAAAATTTATCATATGAATTGAATTAATTATACTAAAAAAATTATTTTATATTTCACTTTAATAATAAATAAAAAAATATTATAATAATTTTAAATTTTTAAATTTAATGAAAAAAGTTATTGTAATTGAAAAAATTGTAATTCTCATTATTCATTAAATAATCAATCACTTCAGGAAAAATATAAAAATTTCACATTATGATAATTTTTGTATATAGATTTAAAAAATTAATTTTATTTTATTATATATATTTTATAAAATATAAGAAATTAATTATAATATTTTCACAAAAAAAATTTAAAGAAAGTGTTATTAAAGAAAACATATCTTTTTGAAGAATAAGTTGTCTTTATTAAAAATTTACTGTTTATATCCTAGAAATTTTTCAATAAATTTATTTTTGTTACTATTTTAATAAATATTTCATAATTAATTAAATCTTATTCATACCAAACAATTTAACAGTTAGGTAATAATTGGCATATGTAAATAATTAGGGTTCATTTATTCTCATTATTGTGTGTCACATACATTGAAAAACATATTTTTAATATCTCATGGTTTTACATTTCTTACCCTTAAGGAATTTATCCCGCATAATTTCAAATTACATAATAATTTGAAACCATATGAGGTTAATTATTCATTATTCCTTCTTCTGGTTCCCAGGTTTCCCCTTCAAATATATGATTCCCCCATAGAAATTTGACCAGGTGAGTTTCCTTATTGTTAATAACTTTATCTCTAAGTTCATAGGTCTTCATAGACTACACATCACAAGAGATATAATTTTATATTTTTACCAACTATGAACGTAAAACATGTGAAAGATCGATTATGTACTTTATTAGGATGGATACATGAAATAAATTTTATGGTTTGCTGGGAGTGAAACTTGATAAACCATAGCTCTCATGTGATTGATAATTTAAAAGGGGACAGTTTAATTGGGTATTAGATTTCCCTTCATTGTAAATATCATGAATCTATTTCATAGAGATATAAATTGAAACACTTTATCCCAATCCACAAACACTAGTTCTCATCAATGATTTTCAGTAGAGATCATTTTTAAACTCTGAGCATTCTAGATGTATTTTTCTATATTATTTATCTTCTCTACCATTTCCTCAACCATTTTTTTCCCAACATCTTGTGTTCAATAACTTATTCATAATATATATGTTTTTAATATATCTTCCAATAAATGGATTTGTAAGGATCTATTTGGACTCTTGTGTGAAATCTATTATTGTATGAGAATGCTAACAAAGGAAAGTATTGACCCCATCCACCATTGAATTTCAATTATCATGATCTCAACATTTATTCAAATGCTGAAATATACCACTTAGATGAGCTATAATTTTCGGGCCGATGAGTCACACTGAATTTAAACACATTATTTAGATCATGTTGGATAATCTTCTAAAACAATGATGTTAACCACAAATATTAGTTACAAATAATTGTCATTGGTGTTCTATAAAATCCCACCACATATTGTATGTAAATCCTTACAATTTTATCATGTTATAAGTCCTCCTGAATTTCAAAAAAGTGATAAATCATTGTAAAATGATCCACTATAACCCTTTTTTCATTATTTCCACTTGATGTATTTTGAATAATAGAGACAAAGTCCATAGTGATTTGTTCCAATTTCCATATAGGTATAGGTAATTTTTTTCTCATCCCAATATAATTTATCCTTTCATCCTTCTCTTAATAACATAACAAAAAACTTGATGTATATTTTTCAATATATTTATTTTTATTGTCCCACCAATAGTTCTCTTAGATATCTCACTGCATCTTTATACTCCCTAGGTGGATAGATAATATCAAGATACATGCATCGTTCAATAACTATTTCTTTAACTTATGATTTTATAGTACACATATTCATGTACAAAATCATACAACTCCTACTTCAATAATTTTTATCTCTGAGGATATTTTATTTCTTATATCTTCCACCTAATTCTGAATTTCCACATCATTTTTTTATCATATTATATCATCTCTAAAAATAATTGTTGAGAAATAATTTTTTGAAAGGAATGATGATGTTACTTCCATCATTATTACCAATTTCCATCCTTTTCAATCTTAAGAATATTAGATCCTTCTCAATTCTTTTTAGTGATGAGGTTTCTATATTATTTTTAATCTAAGAATCTATCACTTTATTTATATAATAGGGTGGTAATAGATTGAGTATTTGTACTCCTTGATTTAATATAACTATATTGGATGGTTCATATTATGCCCCTTCTCTGTAAATATATATTTCAGGCTCTTTTGATCCATATATATTTTAAACATATCAACTTATAGATAAATTAACTATATATTGAAGGAAAATATCACTATAGCCGACTTTAAATCAAGAATTGGATGGTTATATTAATGAACATTCAAATTACCTAAGTCATAGGCTATAAAATTATCATTATGTATTAGCATAAATCCTTAGATCTTCTTTGAATAATCACTATATACAATGAAAATTTCTACACATGAGGGATCCATGTGTATTGGTGAAGGGATAAACCACCTTTTCAACTCCTTAAATCTCTCTTCACATTCTCTGGTCTAGAAATATGTTTTCCCTGTTTATGTTATCATGGTTATCAGGTTTTAAAATTGTTAGAAGTTTCTTATAAATATTTGTTAATATCAAGATAATCAAAGGAAGATATTGATCTCTACCATAGATAATGGTGTGGGACACTCCTCAATCTCATTTAAGTTATAAGGGTCTATATAAATCAATTTGATAATGATAATATTCCCCATGAGTGATACTTAAATCATCTAGAATCGGAATTTACAATACTTTTCATATAAATTGTCTTCTCGCAAACACTATATCTTAGTATTCAAATTCTTCTCATGCTCGTCCATACTTTTGGAGTGTATTAAAATATCAACTGTAAATAAAAGAAAAAAATATAAAGTGATCTAAAATGTATTTATTTATTATGTACACATATTATTTTGATGAATTAATGAGTTTGAAAGGAATCTCTAAGAAATAATTGTTAATGCCTTATTCAGAATGATATTTTGGGAATATATTTATGATTTACCATTAATTAGTGAAATCTTGACCAAATTCCCACCTTATTTATATATTGGGAACCACATACCTAATTGAAAAATATATATATCTATAGTAGGGGACACTAATTAATTTACATGATTTTCTTGATTTCATGATAATTAATATAGAGGTGCATTGAAACATCCTTGTTCTTAATGAAATGGACTATTGTACCCCATGGTAAAGCACCTAAGAATATAATACCCTTTTCAATATTACCTTGTAACTACTTTCTCAACTATTTTAACTCATCATTGGTCATTCTATAGGGATTCTATGATATGGGTGGAGATCTAGGTATATATTTGATTGAGAACACGTCCTCTCGGTCAAGAGGAATACCATGAACATATTTTTGGAATACATCATTATTATCTCTCATAATAGAAATTTATTCAAGAATGATTCTCTCCATTTTCTAAATAATTTGGGCTAGATGTGCTTGGTCAAATGGTAATATTATCCCTGCTTAAGTAGAATATTCCAAGTAATACCCCTCCTCCTACATTCACATGTGTCGAATCAGTGGTTGACATTGGATGTGAAGAGTGATATACCTCTCTCAGCAGTTAATGTTTAATTTATATAAGGAAAGACAATCCATGACAAATATTGAATCAAACTCTAATAAAGGAAGTATAATGATATTTTATGGAAGATTCAGCAACCCAAAAATCACTAGAGAGGATTTATATACTAGGGATGCAATAACTTATCTATTTTTTCTTCTCATAAATAGCTCAACTCCCATTTTTAAGGTGGTTTTTGAACAGTTGTACTAAATATTCAAGGAATTAAAGAATCTATAGAACCAGAATAAAAATGTATGTTCTCTATTATTGAATTAATAACAAACATACCTATTACCGTATAATTTGAAGGATCCACCTCAACAGTAGGGATTTTATATGCACTATATTGCTCTCTAGGACATGGAAGTTGTTATCGTTGATTATCTATGAAAACCCATGAATTAAGGAATTTCATTACATAATGCATGTTTTCATTTCATAATTCATGTGTGTCTATCTTTTAAAACACTTCACCACATGTATAGTATTGATCTAAACCATCTATTCTTCTTCTATATTAGTGGGTTTCTTCATTTACTTTCATCACGGATTAGCCTAATGCCCATCTTTTCCACATTTGAAACCTCTTTCAATTTCATTATATAGTTTGTAAGGTTCTTCTTCCTACACCGTCAGGATACATGATCTTGGGATTTCTTTCCTCCATGAGATATTTCTATTTTTCCCACTCAATAAAACTCTATTTAATATTTTTGTATCAAATCCAATGTGACCACTAAGAGTCCCAAGTATTCATCAACACCTTTTCGTAACAATGAACAGTCTCTTCAAAAATATCAAATTCCTAAGTCAATAAATAATTTCATAGACTTGGCATTAATCTACTAAAGAAGTCACCCCCCTAACTTTCAGTATTGTGGGTGAAGATGGAGGTGTATTCTGAAAGCCTTGTCATGTTTTCCTAGTCTACCTCGATATAATTCTCTTTTATGTGATATTGTCAAAGTAAATACATATTCATTTTATGACAGAGAGTTCAAATAAAATATTTATTAAAAAATATTTTCATGTAGTATTCCCATCCTATTGAATCAATATCCTCTTTGGAATTTTTTTTCTTGATTAGTGTCTACCACATATTGGTTTCCCCATCAATGTGATAAATACTCATCATAGTGTTATTTTTCGCATATCATTAGAGGACTATGAATATCTTCTCATTGGATTTAATCTACAGTTTCATGATGTGGGGGTTAGAAGATTATCTAAATGTATAAGGCCTTTATCACAAAAACTACTCGAATTCAACTATCTATTTCTTAAGAGGAGGAGGATATTCTAAATGATTCATGTCATTATTCATAAATTCAGCCAGTTCAGACTGTACTACCATAATGAAAATATGTCATGCTTCCAAAATGATTTGAATTTTATTGGTGAAACCACCACATTTACAATCACGTTGGTTCTTTTCATGGTTTCTCCAATTTCCCACTATTAACAAAAATTAAAAAAATATGATAAAACTTTAATATTAAAAAAAAGAAATTATAAACATATAAAGAAGAAATATAAATGATATACACATCCTAATATATGAGTCTCTAGTTATTAAAATAGGTTATCTAGGGTAATATTTACTATTTGGTTTTATAACCTAACATTATGTTCAAATTCTTCATAATGGTTTGTAAATAGTTTGTAAATTATTAAAACATTCCCCAATGGATTTTCACACTTGTGTGTAGCAAGGCCTCTTTTGAATAAGTGATTATTGAGTCAAATATTGATGTTCATTTATCATAGTTATTACCGATAGGTACAACTATGCCAGAGCCATATCTACTTTTAGAATCCAAATAGGGATGAAATTTATTCTAAACCACTCACTCTATACTTCACTAAAATTTTTATGTATTTTTATATACTTAGACATAAACCTAGGATTATCACTAAATTATTCTATTCTGGATCTAAAAAATTCACTATAAAATACGATGATTCCAACTATAGTGACCCAAGAAAATCATATATATTATTTCATGATTTTGTTAATATAAATATCCAAAGAGTACAACCAAAAAATCATTAGGACTAGTGTCTTTGGAAAAAAAGGATCATCATAAATTAAAAAGAAACTAAAACAGGAAATCCATATTTTATTCACCACAATGATCTCTTAAATCCATTTGAGCTCATAAAATTGTGTAGGATAAATTGGGGACTATATTAAAGAATGGGGTGATCTAAAAAACCCATAAAGAGAATATAGATTATAAGGAAACATAACATATGATTAAATGGTTTGACATGATATCACAAATGAGAAGGATCGTGAGTAATCACATAGGAGAAAAATATAAACAACATGCTATCATAAAATCATATAAATATAGGAAATGATGTAGAGACATAAAACAACACATAAGCATAAGTTAAGTCTAGCTTCTGAGACAATATTACTTGGAGAACAGAGTCCCATTGTGGATATTCATTTCTCCCAAATCTCATACATAACATTTCATGAGATAAAATATTTAACCAATACATTAGAGTGATATCTGGTCATACCAATCATAAAATGTTCCTGATTATGTATTATAAAAAAATAAAACAATTTTAAATAATAAACATTATAATTTCCAATGGATGGAAAATGGGTTTCATAATCATACCCTATATCATAATCCAAAGAGATTTCTTAAAGAAGACATATGAGAAAAGATCATAAGGCTTATATCACTCCATAAAAGGAAGGGATAAATAGAAATTTATATACTTTAGATACAGATATATATAATTTAGATGCATTATATAACATTAAATATATATATATAGAAAGTGATTTAGAGAGATAATGGTAATATTATAAAGAAAAGTGTGGTTTAGAGTGATCCCTGCCTTGATTTTGACTAGTCAAACACTTTTTTTGACTTCTTAAATAATAAATTTAAGTTAATTATTTATAAACATAAGAATATTTTTTCAATTTTATTATTATTTTGATTTTATATATCATCGTGTTATATTAAATTATATAACCATTTAGGTTCATGTCAGTCGTTTTGATGATATTCTGCTAATATATCCAAAATCACATTGGTATATTGACTAAGGTAAACAAGATTATTATTTATTCATCTCCAGAATAATAATTAGGGGGTAAGGATCAATTTTATACCTAAATTATATTTTTTAAACCTACCATGAAATATGGTTATAAAAAATGAATTATGTTACAGTCATAGAGAATATAAGTCATATGTACACATGAGCAATGATTCCATTTTTCAACGATCGTGATGGAAAGAAGGTAATTATTATTTTATTTTCATATAATTATAATTATATTATAAATATCATGTAACCTATTTTATTAATCCAATATAAACTATCCATGTGATGCGGTAATAAATAAATAATCACATCGCTTCGTGGTACTGATCCACATGTGCACATAAAGGATGATATTGTATTCTAATGAATGGAAACGTAAGAAAATAAAAGATAATAAATTTCAAATAATAATAAATATGTCATGAATATAGTATATAAATAGAAAATACATCATCTTAAACATCTATGATAAGAGATTATGGAAAACGAATTACATCAGTTCATGAGGCGGTAGTCCACCATACACATGAACTACAATTTCATTTCCCATTTGATGAATGTAGAAATGGATGTAAGATATACCATAAAAATAATAAAATATTAGTATAATAGAGATACTTATTTTAATATATCAACATGGTTGAATAATATTTAAAATAGGTTAAATATGAAATAAAACAAAAATACCTTATTAAGAACAATACCTCCTCTTCGGACAACCTCATTAGGATTTTACCAAAACCCTTCCTATGAGGGTTTATAATAAAAATAATAATATCGGATATGGAAATTGGAGTGAGGAAGGTTTTATAGTAATTATTTTATTATAAAAAATAATTTTAAATTTGTGAATAAAATAGAAGCGGGGGTTCTTCTTTATATGTTAGGGGAGTGGAACACATGTAAGTTTTCAATGTTCTAAAACAATTTCAATTCACAATAATGGAAAAATGCTTCAAAAATAGTTAATATTTTATGTCGATCAAGGTAAGATAAAAATACAACCATTAAAAGTGGTTTCAGTAAATTTTTAGATCATTTGAATCCTTATATTTCTAGATTAACCCCCATCAAACTAGTTTTGTTCACGACTATAGTAATTAATTTTACTATTTTTACTATTAATTATGATCAAAAATTAGTTTCACCATATTTAATGAGTTTAATTATAATGATTTGAAATATGGAATCCATTTTATCAAATTTAATTCACAAAAGTACAATAATATAATTCTAAAATATACTATTAAAATGTGTTGAAGATACTAATTTTTAAGAAATTTATTTTTCAAGCATATGATGATATTACATTAACTATATTACTAGTAATAATCATTATATGATTTTAAATTCAAATAAAATATATATATAATATATAAATTTCAATTAAATATTTCCTTATTATTGGTTATTTTAATTAATTAAAAATGATAAACATTATGAACTTAAAAAGAGTTTGTGGAAAAATGCATTTTAGCCTAAAAATATACCTATATCAAAATAAAATAAAAATAATGATTTAATTGAAATTAATTAAATTATTATAAATAAAATGGTTTATATTTAACTTCATTCCAATATCCAAATTATAATTATAATTTAAAATTAATTTATTTAATTTAAAGAAATGATAGTATCTGAATAATCATTAATTTTCACTATTCACTGAAAAAAGTATTTCAGAAAAAATTAAAAAATTCCATACTATGTGAATTTATATATGATGATTTAAAAAATTATGCTGATTTTACCAAATAATTTTTTTAATTTTATTGAAATTAGTAATCATATTTTCTCATTAAAATCAATGGAAACATTTTTGAGGAAAATGTGTTTTTTATAAATAAAATATATTTACTTAAAATAATGTGCTTATTTCCATAGAATTTATGAATAAATTTATATTAATTATGAACATAATATATTATATATAAATTTTTTAAACATATTTATATCATCAAATTTAACATCTTGTTTACAACAACCATATTTAAATAAACTGGTTTGTTTAGGCTTTGTGTTGTGAGTCCTATATGCTATTAAACCTGATTTTTTTAATCGTATGGGTTTTGTATTATAAAATTCCTTAATAAGTAAATATTTTCAAAATTTGGGTTGAAATAATTTTTTATTTCATATAATGAAATATATTTTAAAATGTATAAGTTCAGATCATTGAGGGAAAAATATGTACTTCTTTAAAAAACTATAACTACTTATCATTCATAGTCTAGTGGAAAATATCAAATTTCGAAGAAAGTGATTAAAAAATTTAATAGTTTTTTTATAGATTAATAAATCACCAGTCTTCGAAAATCAATAAGGCTTCATGGGCCTATAATTTTTTCATTAATCCCCGCATAAGAATATCTCCCTAAACACTTATTTTTTGGACATATTATCATCTGCATGTTGGGTTGCAACAATAGTCATTTTTGGTACAGAAGGTCCTAAATTTTGATTTTAATGCTACTAGTGAGAGGATATTTGATTATTTGAGAGAACTTGAAGAATGTAGTACCAATTCATATTAAAATTTTAGGATATTCAAGTAGTATAATAATTTTATTCACAATTCCATCACTATAGATATATATTCTTGTCTATTTAAATTGTTATTCAATTTGATTATAGGAGTAGACTGTTTTTTCTTGGACCCTTGAGTCTACATGGTCTAAATCATTAACCATTAATAGGGTACTGGTAAATGGTGTTATTCAGGTGATTTAGAAATCAATTAATCCTTTCTTATTTAAATGGCCACAAAATTCAGTTTTTCATTGAGTGGTATCCAAAGGGATTTGGTTCAATATATTTCCTTTAAAATTGAGAATTAATTGAGTTTGGATGAGGACTACATATTCATCATTTCATGAGAAGAAACCCAGGAATGTTTTGTTTGTTTTATTTATTTTAATCATAAAAAATAATCTTGTATTTCAATATTGGTTTCAATTATTCCCTAATGTTCTATGGAGTTTCTATATTCTTGTAGATGTACCTCATGGGAGAAACATTAAATCATTTTGTGTGAAATTCCAATAATTATCATTATAATGAGGAGCTTCTAGTTGGATCTTTTAGGATTAAACATCCATAAACATTAACTCTTCATATTTTCATTCATAAAATATATATTCTAGAATTTTATTCTTATCATTTCATTCTACAGGTACAACAAAGTTTTATTATGATGGATTTATCAATAAAAAATGTGAGTGTTATAATTACTTTATATTATTATTTCTTTGCCATCTGGTGAGTCTTATTTTTCATTATTCTATAAAATATTTTATTTTGATCCATTTTATATACTTCCTTGATAGTGGTATTTTATTAAAATCTTCTCACCATATAAACCAAATTCTGGATTAATTTCCCCTACTTTTTGAACATGTTATGACTACTCAATTTTTTTAAGTCTTGGGTGTTAATTCTAAATTAATTGGTTATCATTTACGATTATTATGAACTAGCATTGAAATCTACATTCAGTACACTTAAAATCATTCAAACAAGATATGAATTTTTTAGTATATTTTCATAAACATGATATTTGTTAGAGTTAATGTAAATGTTGTTGTATATTGATATTCATTTAAAACAAAAATGAATTTTTATACCGAAAAAAATAATGTATATATTAAATTCAAAAATTATAAATATTTTAAAAAATTTATAGCTTACTATCTGAATTTTATTGTACCCCTTTAACATTATTTATAATCTCTCAACTATAAGTCTTTTTAAGATTCAATTTTTTTATAGTGTTCATACACATTAGGATTCAACATTGGGGATAGTGGTGGGTTTTGAGTACAGGGGAGGGGTCCTAAATGTGTTGAGTTTTATTCACCTTTGTACACATAAAAACCCTCTAATGTTTTCTTAATTGGTACTTTTTATGATTTTATTTTCATTTTATGTGGGCCCAAATATTTATTCAATTTGAATGTTTTCATTCCACATTGAGGAGGCTAATCTCTATAACTCCAAGGATTTATTTGACCACAACATTTTTCCAACATGAAATCAATTATGTTTAGTAAACTTTTAGATGAATGTTATAAAACTATAACTGGATTTTAATGTTTTTGGAATGATTAAAACTTTATTATTTTATTATTTTAATATATAAGATGTTGGATGACTTACTTATGATATATTTAAATCATTTTTCTGGATAATCAAAGAATATTTTACAATTATTTTCCATTATAAATATGTGAGTATGTTCTTCTAGAGGAAAATGTAGATTGGAAGTTTTAGTTTGATGTTAATTTAAGTGGGATTCATTCTTTTCAAAAAATATAGTTTTAATCAATTTTGTAAAATAGAAACCAATGTTACACTAAAACCATTTAATTTGAGGATGTGTCAATAACATTCTCAAATTGAGAGATTCCCAGGGAGAAAATTATTTTGAAAAAAAAATTCATTATTTTATTCTAGTTTTTCAATCTTGAGAATGATTATTTTCTATAGAAATTGGCTAATTTCATACTGAAAGGTAATATTTAACTATGGGGGATTCTGATAATGATCTATTTTTATGTGTGTTAAAAGCATTATTTTCTACCACATTTAGATAATATTATGTTTCCTAATGTGTTTAAAAAGTTAATAATTTATAAATGATGATCTGGTACTAAAATAATAGTCATTTAAATAATCCATTGAAATTTTGTTTTCTTGGTATATAAATGTATAAAGGATTCTGGGTTTTATTTCATCTATTTTATGATTAAATAATTTATTTTTTTAGGATTTTAAAATTAAATAATGATTTTTCAAAAACACATTAGGGCGGTGTAATTGAATTAATTCTGATAGTTTGTTTTAAATATTTTTTAGTTGACATCAATGTACCTCAATCTCAGTCTTGTGGTGTAACTAACCAATATTTTGACTTTATTTTGTTTCCTATCTTTGTGTGTTGTTTTATTTTATACTCAACAAAACTATTTCATTTATTAAAATGAGTATAATTAGAATAAGACCGTTGGGTTTCGACTATTATTTGACTGTTGGTCAATATGACCATTGGAAACTAAATTTTACTATTATTTTCTATAAATACAAGTGATCTTGATTAATTAATATAGAAAGAATATTTGATGGCCCTTCCAATGAGCCTATACCCTAGTGGTACAGGCTCCTGCTTGGCATCAAAAAGACCCGGGATCAAATCCGTGTAGGGGTGAATTTCAAGGGGTATTATAGAAGTATTGTAGCAGGGTTGTAGCAGCGATGGGATGTAGCAGCGGTGACACTGTAGCGGTGGAGGGACTGTAGCAGGAAATGTAGAAGCACGGGTACTGTAACAGTTCTGTACACCAAGGGATCCTTTTGGCTAACAAATGGTATTTCAAGCCTTGTATTCAGGACACTAGGCCTTGGGACTTCAGGCTATGTAATGGGTCTCCCTCTACCAAGTCTAAAGAGGTATTTTCTTTAATAATTAATTGAGGCGTTAGCCCCAACCTTAAAAAAAGATTTGATGTCCCCATCTGGTAGTCCATGGCCAATCAAAGCCCATCTGATGGAACTCGAGAAGGAGGTATCACCTTTGGGATTTTCACTGGACCAAACCCAAGCTGAACATTATCATGTGAAGCTGGAATGGAATCGCCTTCGTGAGAAGTTCAAGCTGATAGAAATCACTACTCGGGAAATATTGGTCAAGCCTCCCCAATATTATATCACCCTAGAACACCTTAATCTTTTGTTCTATGCTGGTTTTATAAGGGCTATGTAACTAGATCATAACTGCCTTGTGTAATCCTTTGATTTAAATAAAAATTGTAATTTCTTCTTATGGTGAAGTTTGTGAATTTTCAAATGTCCGGATAAATATAGTATCCATATTATTGATGAATTTTAGAAAAATGATATTTTAAAAATATTTATGTAATGCATAAATAATTAATAATGTGTAATGATTTTCTAAAAATGGTCTTCTACAGTTATATTCAGTAAGAAATTTAGAGTTTAATAGGATCAACTAAATTTTGGATGAATAGTAAATTATGAATAGTTATTTTACGCTTATGATTAGTAATGTGATCAAATGGATTACGTAAATTCACTTAATAAAGTATTAATATAATTTAGGCACCTTGATTAAGTAATGTCATTCAATAAAATAAGTAAATAACTTTTTCAGAAATTATTGGTTAAGTATGAGTTTTTTGGTTGAATAGTGTTTTTTATTTAAAAATTAAATTAATAATATTTATAAAATTATTTTCATAAAATTGAGTTTATTTTTGAAATAATCGCATAGATATTTTGTTGTGGTGAGTTTTTGGGATTTTTCTGAAACAGTTGAATTTTCAGTGAATAGTGAAAATACAATTTTTCAGTTTCGGGTGTTTAATGACATCATTAAGGATGTAATAATTATGCAATAATTCCGGTCGACTTATTAATAGTAATATAAGGTATTATGTTTCCCAGGTGGCCAATTCCCTGGAAAAATACCAAGGTAAAACCCGTGGTTTTTTTAAATACCACCGATGAGATGTCCCTTGGTAATTAATGCTTTGTCCCCTCATTTATCCTATAAATACCAAGCCTTTCCCTCATTCATTTCATCTCAAAATCCTCCCCAATGACGTTATGGAAAATTTACCTCCAAAGGAGTCCTCCCAAGGTTCCTTAAAGCCTCCCAATGTCCCTACCGTCAAGCTTTTGAAGTTACTCTTCAAGGTAAGGGATCCTTTCACCCTCCTCTTTTAAGCCATGACTTCCTTTATGTTGTATCTTCTACTTTCCATATATATTTTTTGAGGGTATTTTCATATATGTTATCTTTATTATCCATTTCATGTCTAATTTTTGAGAGACCCTTTCCACTCTCATCAATTCATTTTCTGAATTTTTATGTGACACTGTTAGGCTGCGGAATTATTCGTAAAAGGAATCATGTGCTCTCTTTTCTTTCATGTTTCCTTTTCTTGTGGTATGTAATTCAAATTTCCATCCCATGTTCTTATATCCATTTTACTCTGTATTTATATTGTATTATAAGTTATTTATGAGTTGGTTACTTGGGTACCATCTCTTTTAATTTTTTTTCTAAAACCATGTTATATAGCCGTTATGCTGTAGAAATTTCACCTCAAAATTTCTATCTCTTTATCTCCAAAAATTCTCTTGTTCTATTTAAGTGAATAAACAGACCTATTTAGTTTATTTTGGTGTTCATAAATTTATAATTATTATTTATTTGATTCTATAATAGATATACATATAACCCTTACTCCCTTTCTATGGGTTATAAATGACACAATGATCTTAATTTTAACCTCTTTTTGAAACGTCAGGATTTTGACATGAAACCCATTTCTTTGATTCCATTTGGGATATTTATGAAATTTTTGATTATGGTATATTTGGATCACATTAAAGTAAATAATTATTAATGGTTCGCCCTGATATTTCTCCACTGCATTATGTAAAGAATTAATCTCTAGAGATGACAAGTTTCACGATACCATGGGGAATAACCTTGGTAATTTTTCTGACACCTTGAGGATGGAACTTGGTGATATGTTCCGGAATGTCTAAATGAAATATTTTAGCCACATATTCAAGTTATGTTCCATGTTATTTTCTTAATGATATGACTATTCTTCAATTGCCCATGTCTTCATGTCTTTATTAAAGTTCTTATTGATATCACAAGTACATTGACTTCCTTGTTTACCCTTACCGAGCCTTCTGCTCACCCTTTTCATTATGTCTATCTCCAGGATATGAGATGCAGTAAATTTACATAGGATGAACCTATGATGAATCCTTAAAAGTGGTTTAGAAGAATGTTTTATTTTGTTCTCATGTTTTATGTTCTTGATTTCCAAGACACTAGAATTTAAAGATCCTCTGTTTGTAAAATGTAATCAAATGTTATGTAATAAAAGGGTGGGACGTAATAGTTGGAATTAAAGGATAGTTTAGTTATTTATGGAAATTAGGATATGAAAATTTTATGAATAACCCTATAGAAAAGATTTAATATAGGAAATATTCCTGGTATTTTGGTGAGTTTTATGTAAGTGGTTTATTAATTAAATACATCCCCATCTAGATACGATAAGGTATAGGTGGCTCTGGCACAGATATACATAGGGTTAAAACCTGAAAACACCCCTTTGAGCTAGACTCGAACGGTAACTGGTACACAACAACGGGCCTTGCTGCACACTTCATTTCAACACTCCCGGGGGGATATGTTTGGCTAATCGCAAGCTTTTTATGAATCATTATGAAGGAATTATAGAAAAATGTAATTGTCTAAGCATGAAGTTTTAAGACATAAAATCCTTTTTAGTTAAAAATATTTGTAAATGAAATAAGTTTCTCACAAAGGATTTATTATTTTAGAAAATGTCTCCATCGTCTATGAATAAGCTGACATATTTCTTGAGGAGTTACATTGACCTCCCCCAGAAAGAGAGGTAGAGTTCTCTATTGAACTCATACCTAGATCTCATCCTATGTCAAAGACCGCCTATAGGATGGAAAAAGTGGGGATAGAGGAATTAAAGAAAAAAATCCAAGATATTTTGGACAATGGGTTTATCCGACCAAGTGTGTCTCTTTGGGGAGCACCAGTTCCCTTTGTGAAGAATAAAGATGGATCGAAGCATCTTTGTATTGATTATAGAGAACTAAATGGGATCACAGTGAAGAAAAAATACTCCCTTCCATGAATTGATGACTTATTTTACCAACTTTGTGGGAATTAATTCTTCTCTTAGATTGATCTTCGTTCTGTTTATCATAAATTGCGGGCAAAGAATGATGATATTCCAAAAACTTCCTTCCAATCAAGATGTGGGCATTATGGGTTTGTTGTTATGCCCTTCGGACTGACTAATGAACATGCTATTTTTATGGATCATTAATAAGTTGATTTGGGAAACTTATGTTTTATCAAATGGATATCCTTTCTATAGGAAAATGGTTTGGTGATTAAATGATAAAGGTTATTTTGGACGATGTTTTCCCTTTTAGAATATAATATGCCTAAAGGAAATAAAATACTACATGATTTAAATTGAGGATAAATGTTTGATTTTTTTTTGTATGAATTTATGTATTTATTGTGGAAATATGGTGATTTGGGTTATTTCTGGAAAATGATGAACCTGGGATAGAGAATATGTGAATAGGTTAATTACACTTTAGAATAAGACTTTAATAGTAGTCGATTTTATTTGGAGATAAAAGTTAATATTTATTGGGAAAGACTATGTGATTAAATCTTTCTGAGTTTTGGGTTCCAGTCTTAGTTTGGATTACTCTGAAGAATTTTACGGATGGTTTTGTTTTGAATGGTCTTTCTAGAACTTTGGGTACTTTTATTGAATTTTGGATATTAATAGTCATATTTCTTTTTATAAAGGATTATCCTTTTGGGGGATTATATGATCTCTTACTAACCATTTTAGTTTTAGTTTATGACTAAAGACAAGGGGAAAATATACTTATTCTTTTGTGGATTATGTGATTCTCTAGAAGAAGATTCTTGGGCTTTTTATGAGACCACCTCTTTTTGAATTCTCATTGTTTGGAGAAAAGATTAGTCTTGGTGGAAACTTATTAAGGGATGAAAATATCCTTGAAGGTAAGAATATTTCCTTAAGTTTTTATTCTATGTAGTAAATGAATTCCTCAAAATTATGAAAAGGAACATAAAACAAAAATGTTGTTGGTTTACGTTTCCTACAAGGTAATCAAAGACCGTTTAACACTTACTATGTTTGTGATCTTCTTTTGGTTTATTTTCTCCTAATCATGTTTTCTATCACTCTACATCATAACTTGACCCTTTTTTTCTCTTCCATATCCACTTTTTTACATGGAATCCTAGTATGCGTTAACTCGGGTAACCTTTGTACTTCCCTTTCTTTATTTTAAAGTAATAGTTTTACTGAATCTTTTTCTGATGTGGGACTTTCAACGAAATTTCCAAGACCAATTTTAAAATTGCAATGACGCAATTTCTTAAGGGGGGAAGATTGTAATGACCCAATGTTTTGAATAAATTTTGTTTCCAAACTTTGTGTGTTGTTTTATTTTATACTCAACAAAACTATTTCATTTAATAAAATGATTATAATTAAAATAAGACTGTTGGTTTCGACTATTATATGAACATTGGTCAATATGACTGTTTGAAACTAAATGTTGTGATTATTGTATATAAATACTAGTGATATTGATTAATTAATATAGAAAGATGATTTGATGGCCCCATCCAGTAGTCTCGGGCTGATCGAAGCCCATCTGAAGGAACTCGGGAAGGGGGTAGCACATTTCAGCTTTGATCTAGAACAACCCAAGAAGAACATCATCGTGTGAAGCTGGAACAGAATCGCCTTCACGAAAAGTTCAAGATAATATAAATCACTACTCGAGCAATGTTGGCTGAGCCGCCCCAAGATTCTATCACCCTAGAACACCTTACTATTAGTTCCTATGTTGGTGTTATAAGGGGCTATGTAATGATCCCGTAACTGCCTTGTGTAATCCTTTGATTTAAATAAAAATTCTTATTTCTTCTTACGGTGAAGTTTGTGAATTTTCAAATGTCCGGATAAATATAGTATGCATATTATTGATGAATTTTAGAAAATTGATATTTTAAAAATATTTATGTAAACCGTAAATAATTAATAATGTGTAATTATTTTCAAAAAATGCTCTTCTACAGTTATGTTCAGTAAGAAAATTAGTGCCTAATAAGATCAAATTAATTTTTGATGAATAATAAATTATGAATATTTATTTTATGATTATGATTAGTAATGTGATCAAATGGATTATGTAACATCACATGAGAAAGTATTAATATATTTTAGGCACCTTGATTAAGTAATGTGATTCAATAAAATAGGTAAATAATTGTTTCAGAAATTATTAGTTAAGTATGAATTTTTTTGTGAATATTGATTTTTATTTAAAAATTAAATTAAAAATATTTAAAAAATTATTTTCATAAAATGGAGTTTTATTTGTAATCGTATCATCGATATTTGGTTAAGGGAAAATTTTAGGATTTTTCTGAAACAATTGAATTTTCAGTGAATAGTGAAAATACAGTTTTTGAGTTCCAGGTGTTTAATGACATCATTAAGGATGTAATAATTATGAAATAATTATGTTAGAATTATTAATAGTAAGATAAGTTATGAGGTGTCCCAATTGGCCAATACCATGGGAAAATACCATGTCCAAGCCCATGGCTTATCCAATACCAATGATGAGGTGTCCCTTGGCAATTAATGCTTTGTCCCCTCACTTCTCCTATAAATACCAAGCCTTTCCCTCATTTAGTTCCATTAAAAATCCTCCCCAATGAAGTTCTGGTCTCTTTACCTCACATGGAGTCCTCCCATGGTGTCCTCAATCCTCCCAAGGTCCCGACCATCATGCTTTCGAAGTTACTCTTCATGGTAAGGGATCCATTCACCCTCCTCTTTTAAGCCATGACTTTCTTTATGTTGTGTCTTCAAGTCTCCATATATTTTTTTGAGGGTATATTCTTATATTATCTCATTACATTAAATTTCATGTCTAATTTTTTAGATACCCTTTCCACTCTCATCAATTTGTTTTCTAAATTTTTATATGACGCCGTTAGGGTGCGGAATTTTTCGTAAAAGGAATCACGCCTTCTCTTTTCTTTCATGAATACTTTTCTTGTGGTATGTCATTAAAATTTCCATACCATGTTCTTATATCCATTTTATTATTTATTTATATTTTATTATATTCCATATATTAGTGGTTTACTTTGGTACCCTCTCTTTTCAATGTTTTCTAAAACCATGTTATATAGTTGTTATGCTGCAAAAATTTCGGCTCAAAATTTCTATCTCTTTCTCTCCAAAAATTATCTTTTTTTATTTATGTGAATTCCCCGACCGATTTAGTTTATTTTTGTGTTCATAAATATATAAATATTATTTATTTTATTATGGAATTTACATACATATAACCCTCACTCCCTTACCATGGGTTATAAATGTCAAAAGGAACTTTTTTAAGCTATTTTTTAAACGTCACGATTTGGACATGAAACCCATTTCTTTGATTCCATTTGGGTTATTTATGAAATTTTTTATTATTATATATTTGGATCACATGAAATTAAAGACATATTAAGGTTGTTCCTTGATATAACTCTAATGCATTGGGTAATGAATTAATCTCTATAGATGAAAAGTTTCACGATACCTTGGTGAATAACCATGGTAATATTTATGACACCTTTGGGATGGACCTTGGTGATATGTTCATGAATCTCTAAATTAAATTCATTATCCACATATTCAAGTTATGTTCCAAGTTCTTTTATTTATGATATACCTATTATTACATTTCTCAATTCATCATGTCTTTATTTAAGTTCTTATTGATATCACAAGTACGTTGACTTCCTTGTTTACCCTTACTCGGCCTTCTGCTCACCATTTTCTTTGATGTCTTTTTCCAAGATATGAGATGAAGTAAATGTACATTGGATAAACCTATGATAAATCCTTAAAAGTGGTTTAGAATAATTTTTTATGTTGTTCTCATGTTTTATGTTCCCGATTTCCAAGACACAAGACTTTAAAGATCATATGTTTGTAAAATGTAATGAAATGTTATGAAATAAAAATGCGGGATTCCATATATGGAATATGATTTGGAATATCCAATTAAAGAAGATTTTTTTGTAAACTAATTTTTACTTTTTCATGTCTTTATTAGAAAATATTATGAGTTCGTGTCTTTTATTTTTTTGGATGTGTTCATATGTGAAGATAAACTCAGTGTGCTTGAGAAAATACACCTATGAAGTTCAGGATAAGATGATTTTTTGAAGGCCCATGGGTTTTTCAGATCACAATTGGATATTGGGTGAGAAATTGAAATGATATTGTTGCTTATAATTATTTCTATGAGGATTATTTCTTCAACTATATTGTATCATAGAATATGGAGTCTAAGAAGACTTTACTTCTAAAAAAGGAAAATGATGTTGGAATAATTTGATATCCTTATAAGAGTTACATATAGAAGACTAAATTGAAATATGGAAATCCATGTATGATGTAATGTTTTCATCATTTAAAATAGGATAAAATATGAGAGTCTTTTTTTGGGGGAAGTGGTTGGATGAGTTTTTCTCTTGGTCATAAGTAGTGATAGAAAGACCAAATAAATGGACACTACCAGAGACGACAGAGATGGTAACATTGAAAGTTAATTCGGTGGTCTCATTGGATAATAAAAGATATTTTTTTTGGGAAATATGGGATGGGGTTGATTCATTATGATACCTGGATGAAAAACTCTGGAGACATTCGGATAAGTTCTATAAGGAAGCTAGGGAAAGACTAGTAGGTAATGTAGGAGCTTGTTTAGGAAAATAAGATCAAGGGAAGAATCATTGTCTTCAATGCCAACCTCTATTTTTGTTTTTATTTCAATGTAAATCTTCATTTTTTTAAATAACGAATCATTTTCCAAAGAAAATATTATTGGGTAAATTATATTATTACGGTTTATATTTTCAATCATTATTTCAGAGGTCATTTTGAAATTGAATTTATTTTCACGACTTTACAAATTGAATGATTTTTTTGTGATGAATTGTGAACTAAAATGATTTATGGTGAATATATTCCTTATATATTTTTACCTTATATTTTTTGTTGTTGATTTGATTATAACTTCATAAAATAGGACCTATAATAATCGAACAATTAAAATTTCCCTTGTAATTATCCACTTGTTTCTCACCAAACACCTTTTTCAACATAACCTTTTTCAATTCATCTTTATCCTCCCATCATATATTCCTAAAAAATATTCATCCTTGATAGTTAAATGTGTATGTTTTTAGTTTTTTTTCTCCCTTGTATTGCACTATTTTACCTTCACTGTGTATTTGATACCTTTCTCACTGTTATCTCATTAGTTTATAGGTTTATTATTAGAGATATTAAGTAAAATATTCATCTCCAAAGAAATAAATTAGATCTAGGGATAACTAAATACATAGACAGATGACCCACAAGCCATGTTTTGGGGGATCCAACTCTATAAATCGTATGGGGGACCCACACCTTATCAGTACCAGGAGTGTAGTTAACCCATTCTTGAATTTTAAGGCATGCGCCTCAACTCTGTGTGGAACAATCAGATTCTATGAGTGTGTTTAGGACCTATTATCTATATTCATTATATAGTCAAGGGAATAACAAATATTGATTCCACTATGACCATCTCTCATAAGCCTGATCACCAACCCTACGATGATAAATAACTCATCTAAAACACTTTTCTAATGGACTATGATTGAAAAATGGATCAGACCACCACATTGTATGTGGAAAAAATGATCCTAATAATTTATTAACTCCTCACACTATAACACATGAGGAAAAGGGTTTGAAATAAGGTTCAAGGATATTATGTAGTGCCATGATGTCCCCCCATATCATTTTATATAGCTTTTCGAGGTGGTGTGAGAAAACCATCGAGGTGTGCATCCTTCCCTTTCACAAGTAGGGTTGTTGTGGGCATGTAGTACCATGCTCACCCCACAAAGGTGTTGGTTTTTATTTAAATTAATGATTTTAATTAGATAAAACATTTGATATTGATGTCATCAAACATAGATGACGGGATAAAGGTCATTATACAAATATAACATGATTAAGAAATCATGTGGAATGTATTTTTTACAATCAAGTGGATATAGATCATCGGATGAAGTCTATAGGATGAGGAACATTGGTTGGAGTTCCACATGTTTTCAATCAACAAGGTGAAATCTTAATTATTTGGTTCGATTTATTTTCACCAATAATTTATGGTTTCATATGCTAGTTCAAATGTGTATCATATGTCACCTGGGTCAATGGTAGGTTGATTGTGACTCTTAGAGGTCGGTCCAACCTATTCACTAGATGAAACCTATAAATACATTGGTAGTTTCCCATATATGATATGTGTTGTTTCCTATAAAAAATTTAAAATGAGTTTCTGACATTATTTTCCAACACTTTATAAATGGGTAGGAAGTGAGGGATTAGATTTTTATTCACTTGGATATCATTAAATGAAATGATTACAATATACACCCATCGATGTATGTTGTTTTTTAAACAACATAACCATATTATCCCTTTATTTTCTTCTGTGTGGTGTGTGTTCATGTTATTGTGGTGGTTATGAGTGATTTCATTCTCTTTCCAATGTACATAATTGGAATGAGATAATTACTGAAAAAATATTTGTCTGGGGGTGTTTGGATCTCTCTCATAATGATGGCCAAGACGATTATATAGATGTCAACTAGACGTACAATGTGTTTTTTTTCTATCTGATGTAACGAAAGAAGGGATCATTTATAGTGATTTCCCAACAAGTGGTATTAGGGGGAATTGGTTCAACCTCACACGTAACATTCAATTTTTTCCTGTAGATGTCTTTTAGGTTTTTGGGATTTTATTAAGTTTTACTATTATAAAAAATCGATTCGGAGGAAGGGGGGGATTGTATCACTATGTTTAAAAAGAGGGAATATTCTTTTTGGAGAGTGAAAATGGAGAGGACTTTGATATAGAAATATATAGATACCACTTTTACACTTTAATTCTGGATAATATGGATAATAAGTAGTGGTAGTAGTTGGAAAATAATTCCTTATTCATTCAAAGGATGTCACCTACTCAAAAATTTTCTTCCAAAATTCAACAAAAGAAAAATAATACTGAAGTAATAAAAGAGTTGGATACAATATATTGAAATACTATAGATGTCAATAAATATTTTATTGTGTGAACATTGTTTAGCTTGATGTCATTGGATAGAATACCTACAACATATCACATGAATGACTTCAATAAGAACCAAGATAATCTCAAATTTGTGAAGGTATACTTCACAAATTATTCCTGGGCTTATCTAATTCCTTATTCACTCCTAAAAATATAGGATTCCATGGTGATAACACTGAGAATCTCATGTAAGAAGATAATTCTTTGCTTTGATGAAATTTTAGACTTGATCTTGAATACAAAATTTGGGGGAAAGGGTGTTTAATCATGATCCCAAGTATTCTCAATACATATGGAGTTGGAAGAGCACCTTAATGGAAAGGTCATCAGAGGAATAAATGATTATATGATAAGACCCATATAATTAGTCAATGAAAATTGATGGGTCCTAGTACAATAAGTTGGGTTTGATGGAAGAAGGTACATATCAAGAAATATTAAGGAATCAAATAGAGGATTCCACTTCTGAATTAACGAAATATGTAAAGGCAATAGATGGTGGCACTAGTCTATTACTATGTTTGATTATTCCATAATATTCATGGGATATTTACTTAGGTTCACCATTTCATTCTACTTGCAATTGAGGGTGCATGGTAGATTTAATTCTAAAAAGATTGGGTAGAGTACATCTACAAGGGAATGAAGCTATAGATATACTTTGGATAGTGGATGTTATCATTATAATGAAAAATTGAATATTCATAGAACTAAAATATTTGAGACTTATTTTATGTCTCTATAAGAATCTCATAAAAGTGGGCTGCCATAATGATGATGGTTTTAGGAATAATGTTTTAAATGGAAACTCAAAAATCAAAAGAGGGTTCATGGAAATCTCTCACTAATTAAATAATAAAAACTCATAATCGACTGGATTCAATGATGAAATTATAGTAACTAAAATCACTTATTTAGATGTTTTTAAAGTATATCATTATAGGTTTGTTCACCTCAATGCAAATAATTTTAATGTTCTAGAAGATAAGGATATACATAAAATCACACACATGGAACTTATAATATGTGAATTTTATATGTTAGGGTTACATAAAAGACCTTCCTCTATCATGGATGGTAGAAATAAAAGTAATATGAAGATGTAACTACTTTATTCTCATGTTTGGAATTGAGCCCCAATTAACACAAATGGAGGACTACTGTTATTTATTACCTTCATTAATGATTCCACTTGGAAGGTCTGGTTTTACTTTCAGAAAAATAAATTTTAAATTATTCGAAAAAAAAATTAAGTGGGAATTTTTGGATGAGAAAATATTGTGAATGAAATTTTAATTGTCTCTAGACCAACAATGGTGGGGAGTACATAAAACACGTCTTTCATAAAATTTATCGGATGTTGGGCATTAAGCACTAAAAGACTACTCCAGGAGCTCTATAACAAAATAGAGAATCTTAATGGTTAAATCAGACTCTGTTAAATAAATCCTGAAGTATGAGGAATCACTCAAGAATGTATAAGGAGATTTTGCTAGAGGATATTAGTACATCATCAAATTTGGATAATAGCAGTTTGGATTTTTTTTATGGGACAATAACTACGAGACGAAAATTGGTTTAATAAGAGACTAGGGGTAATAATTCTATTTGTCTTTGGAAGTATCACATATAATAATATCAACTTTAAATATAGATATATGTTTGAGGAAAAATATATGGTGCCCTTTCTTATCTAGTATGGATAGAGGAACATTAGATATTGACTCTGAAATGATGAAAAAATCATCTAGATTGGATAAATTATTTTCAATGAAGAACTTATACCAAAATATCAAGAATTGTATGAGAATAACTTTGATGTTAGATTAACTACTAGAGTTACAGAAAATAGGAAATATGTTATCAAACATACCCTATATTGAGAAATTTCAAGGTAAACATTATATTATTGCACTCCAACAGTCAGTCTACTAGACTGAAAATGTATATATAGAAATATATGAATAGATAAATTTTGTATCAGTGAATATTAGATAGATAAGTTCCATCATATAAACTGATGTCTTTGATGAGAATATCAAATCGTATTATGAATCCAATGTATAGGTTTGGATCTGATATGAATCATTTACTTCTAGTAGATGTAGGGAAACCAGAATATCAGAAAATAGAAACTACACTAAATGACATGGAATAGTGTGAGTAATCTATGTAAGGTGAAATGAATTCATTAAATATTAACAATTCATGGGTGTTGGTTGAACTACAAAAAGGGAAATATGAAATGAAAAAACAATTTTTTCATTTGAAAGAGGAATTAAATATAAGTAAATAGTACAAATCAAGGCCAATTGTGAAAGTATCTTAATAGAAGGAAGGGATTTACTTTTTTTGAAATTTACACACTAGTGGTAAAGCACACAACCATTCAAATACTTTTCATCATCATTTTGTATAATGATCTAAATTTGGAGTAGAATGGTTTAACGATAACTTGTCTTTATAGAGATTTTTAGAAATTAACTTAAAGGGTGCAAACTAAGGTTTATGAAGATTATCTATAATATAATGTTGTTTGTAAGTTCAAATTAAGTCTATATGACTTGTGTTGATCTCTATTATAGTGGAATTATAAGTTCAATAGTTTCATTCTTTAAGAATGTCGCATTTGATGTGACTCTAATCATTTTTTATCATCATCACTACAATGATGGAATATATATCATTATATTATTATGAATATGTGATATATTGATTTTGGATCTGAAATTCTAGTAGTTTAAAAAACTAAAGAGGATGGTATCTAGCATTATTTAGATGAATAAAATTGGTAAATCTAAGAAAATATTGGGGGTGAGAATAAATAAGGATAGGAAAACGATCCCTTCGGTTTTATCCTAGAAGAAATAAATTAAGAAGTTCATCAAAAGGTTTGGAATGACCAACTATAAACTTATCCTAAAACCACTTTTCAAACAACTAGAACACTCTAATGCAATGAATCCATAAATAGATAGTGAATTTTCTGACATATATACGGATGTTTCAAGTATGAAATAGTTTTCATATGACTGCTCATTATCTTTTTGTGGGATTTTTTTTCTATTTCATTTCTACTCCTCGAAGGAAATATTAGGAAGAAGCTAAATGGATCATTCAACACTTGAATGGATCAGAAGATATATATTTATTTTTCAATTATGATGATCAATTTTATGTATTTATAGACACATATTTTGATAAATACAATGATTCATGATATAGTACAACTGGTTTTGTGCTTACCTTTGGAGTAATAGTGGTCAACTAGATGACTATGTTAAAGAAAAATATTATCTTATCTACAACAGAATAAGGGTATCAATAAAACAAAATGTGGTCATAGTGTTGGTCTATTAGCATTATATTTTATAATACCCACTAATTAAAACTTTTTAAATATAATTTAAAATATTGAGTCATTTTCTAAAAACTGTGGTTATTTTTAAAATGTTTCTATATTTAGCTATGGTTTTATTATAATATCCACTATTTCCATTAAAATAAGACATAATTAACCCATCCTTCTCCCCCATGGTGACCAACATGGCCCAAACACCCCCCTCCAAATCCCCCTTTCACAATGTCTACTTCCTCCCAATACGTCAACCATATTAACCCCCCCCCCAACGAATACTCTCCCAACAATGATATCCCCTCTTCCTAAATCCATAACCCCTTCCCCATGATTGTTTATTCCTTTATGCCTCCCCTATTTTCCCTACTTTTTTGGGATGAATCGGACATTTTGGGCCCATATCCCCAACCCCACACAATATTTTTCCCTCTCCTCAGCTTAGTAGCCTTCTTCAATGTCAACTGGGATTGTTATTGTGAGTGGTAATATTTATTCATTTTTTTATTTTATTCATGTTTTATTGAATCATTTTTTTTAATTTATGTTATATCAAATGAAAACCCTACCATGATCAATGATGAAGTTGGGTGATATTAAAAATTTATTTTACTTTTTTTATTGAGCATTAATGAATTTATTTTTGAATACATAAGAGTGGTGGTCCTATACCTATGGATAAATTTTTTATTAATCTACCTTTAAATACACCTCGATATTACATGGGAATGAAATAATTTTTATATTATGAAATTGAAAAACAACATGTGGATGGTAAAATAAAATTTGTATGTCCTAATTTTAAATACAAGTGATTATTGAATATAAATGAAGTAAATGGGAAATTTATATTGAAACTATTTCTTTCTTGATGTGTATATTGGATTTTTTATGGTGAATAAAATGTTATAAGAATTAAAATATAATGACTATCCTATAAACAAAACTAAATGTGACCCACCAGAGGAGAATTTTATTCAGAACATGATAAATGAAACATTTGGTTATTCATGATTCAATGTGAAAGATTTTAATAAATCAATCGAACCTTCATTTGATCCTTTGATATATAAAATTTCTCATAATTTTATGGACCATGTAATAAGCTTTATGAATTCTGTGATGATTGAAAATAGAAATTGTATGAAGGGTGTAACAAGTATTCATAGTTGTCTTCTTTACTTCAGATTTATCATATCTAGTGTCTCTAAGATATTAATGAAATATTAAGTGTCTATTATTTTATAATTTCTTCAAGATTATACACATATACTTGTATGAACTTATTATTTCCTTCTTTATTGATGTGAGTATTCTGATAATGACTCATACTAATGATGTCACCGAAGTAAATAGAATTCATTGAAAAACAATGAATTTAATAATCAATAAAAATCAAAAAAAATGAAGAAGAAGAAAACTCCTAAAAATCCGTTACATGTTTTCTAAAACCATGACTGGAACGATTATTCATGCCACCTAAAAGTATTGGCAACATAAAGTGTCTAGATATGGATAGTTAAATTAAGAATTTATTAGACATATTAAATATCCAACATCATATAAGCTGTTTGATTTATTATATCCATATTTTTATTTAGATACTTCTAATGTATGTTTAGGATTATCATCTTATTGGTTTAACTCTTATGGTACATTAAAAACTAATTATGGCTTATTCCTAGTTATTTTTTTCTCCGATAATCTACTTTAATGAACTTTAACAATGAAAACTTATTGATTATTTAAATAATTATTCCTTGAAAAGGATTCATAGAATTGAAATTTCATTATTCATTCATCATTAAATATTTTTGATAATTATTGGACAATTTTTGGATAAATATGATTATTAAATAAGAAACTATTCAAAATACATACTATTTACTGTGGAAATTTTAGACTTTACAAGACTTGGAATGTAATCTAGTTTTGAACAATAACACTAGTTTGGATTAACTAGTTTTTTATTTTGATTTTAAACATCAATGATACCTTATAGAATAAAATGGTTTTTAATGTGACTCATCGATTTCAGGATGATTCCCATAAATTCAATTTTTTTCAATAAATAATTCAATGGGGATACATAATTTATAATTAGTTTAAGGTGATACCTGGTTCAAAAATATATTGATAAGTAATGATTTTAAGTATTTAATTTAAAAATGTAATCCATTTAATGAAGGGGGTAGGGTATAAGGTGGAATATTCGTTTATTCTGGAGAACAATAGTGGAAGAAAAATGGGAATATTATAAAATTTTTGTTTTGGGAGGTTTAATTTTATATGTAATAATATTTAAATAATGCTTATTGAGAATAAATTTTGTTATACTATATTTTTTTCATTTATTAAATTGTACGGTAATCAAGGGATAACATTAGTGACCATAGTAATTTGGAAATGATGAATATAATGTGTTTTTAGGGGGAAAATATAATTTAAATTATATTTCTACAATTTTTAAAGTTAAAAGTCTTGAGAATGATATATTCCTTAAAACTTTCAAAAATGTAAAAGTACAAAATATAAATTTATGTAACATTTCAGGAATATATTGAATTAAACCTCAAAAGTAACATGGATGGAAAAGTCACAACATACATATTCTGATGGAGATGTTTTTTCCCTTGTAATTTCACAATATATTATATAAAGTAGTAATTAATGTTATATTGGAGTTTTTTAACTAATTTAGAGTTGTTTTTGGAAAAACTATAAATCCATATGTGCTTGATAAACATGAAGAAATATTTTTTTCACTTTTAAATTTGGAGATGTTATTTACCCCCATTATTTTTCACATTCATGATTCATTTGACTATTAATTTAGTTGAGGTACATAAATTTAGAAGACTTATAATATATTGATAGAAGTTTCCAATTTGGAGGAAAATTAATATTATTTTTATTTTTATTGATGAATAAAATTTCCTGAAATCATTTTTATTCTTTTAAATATGGTTTATATTCATCAAGTACTTTGGTAATTTGAAATCAAATGCGTTGAATAAATCTTGTCCAAAATGAAATATTTTTTAGGTTTACATATCCAAATAGTGTATAACCTTATGTTATAGTTTTTTTGCAAGTGATTTAGATTAGATTTAGTCATGTTTTATGTTTTGATAACATATCCAATAATTATCATTTTAAAAACAATTCATCATAATTTCAAACTATTAGACGACCAGTTGTAAGGGGGTCAAATTTTAAACTAACTGAATTAGATTTACTATAAGTGCATATATATATACAACTCAATAGTATTCATATTGATCTATTTATGCACAATTTGAGATAAAAAATAATGATATTACCAATGGGTTGATTTTGAAATGAGTTGGAATTAACATATTTTGTTAATAAGGAGATTTAAAAATGGCATGTTTGTTCTTTAACTATATACCCTTTTTCATATTATTAACATGTAATTATTTTTCCTATGTTAAAATTAACGCATTATATATTCTTTTCCAGATAATGATTATTGAGAATAAGGCCAAAATATCCTATGATTTAATTTTTTTGAATTGAGGTACATTAAGAAAGGATAAGAAGTTTTATTCATACAATATTCATGACTTCAAGTTTTATATGTTTTTTGGTGAATGAGGCTTGAAAACTCAAAATAGTAGAGTATTTACACTTATAGTGGTGGAATACTGTGTAAATAAAATTGGTATAATTGAATTAAACTTCTATGGAAAAAGTTTTATTGTCTTATTGAAATGTTAGTGTGTCAATATTGCTAGGGGTATAATGAAATATTCATTATATTTCACTTCTATAAAATTCTGTTGCTTGATCCATGAAATTGATCATGCAGAGTATGGTATATTTATCTAGGATTCACAATAGAATTTGTTTTTTATATCGATAATAACATTAATAATGGTATTAGTGTTTTTATAAACAATATATATAAATCCTTGTTTGATATGATAGATGAATGTGAATTGGTTATTTCTTATGGAGAACGGCATCATCCAAAAACTTATTCACTAGTTTTTTATAACAAAATTACAAAAATAGAACTTGCAAGAGATGGTGAAAATTAATTACTCATCATAACGAAGGTTAATAACAATGAGGAAACTAAAGATGAAGATAATTAAATTTATAAGTTGTTGATGAAACTATATTTTAATTTCACATTTATAAGTGATTCATACATATATAAATTGTTCTATTTCTTCATTTTTGTAAATATATGTTTCTAAAAAAAATTATACATTGAATATATTCTAAAACATTTGAATTATTGGAATATTGAGAATACATGTTTTTTAGATCTAAGTTGATTGACATCTCTAATAACACTAAAACAATAATTATCTTCATTGGATCTGATAACTCTTCTAAACCAAAGACATCAACAGATGCATAAATTTCCTTAGATGTTGTGGGTAGCAGATTTTTTGACGCACATTCTATGATAGAACACTTTGTTAACCCTCCATCTAGAGTATATTAGAGATTTTTCATTACTAGTTTGTATGTTTTTGAAAAAAAACTATACATTTAATTAATTGTCTAATGAATTTTTTAAACAAATAAAGAAAAAAAAGTTTTATAAATTTGAACACAACTGATGCATGGGTCCCAAAATACATGAAAATTGTTATTCCATTTGATGAGTTTGGTGTCCCTATAAGTGATGATACTGAAATATATGGATAGATTATTGGGTATATTTCTTACTATATGTTGATATTTTTCAATATTTATTACAATTGAAGGCATATTCTTATAGCATAGAAAAATGAGGTATTTTTTTACCAAGTAAATGTAATATTAATATAATATTTATTGATAACTAATTTAAAGGTCATGAGAAAATTATTAATAAAATTATAAAATGTTTTATTTCAAGATACTTTTTTCATTTTTCATGTCCTTGACTCCATTGTGCGCACATAGACCCTACAAAATTTGGGAACGAAATAGAGAGACATTAAATAGAAATTATTTCATGAGTTTAATGACACCTCTATGGATTCTCATAAAATGTATAAGAATTTTCATGGAGTCATGTCTCAAAGGAAGTAGAATATTTGTTTTAATATTATTAAAGATGTTCCTCATGAGGTAATTTCATATTTTTCAATATCTTAAAAACATAAATAGAATAAAATTATTATTTTTATTAATGACTCTATGTTTTATGAATTATCTAAAAAAATATAGTGAATCATGAAAAAGAAGTCATTCCTCATATCATTGGGTCACAAAGTTTTTATAGAAAAATATTAACATAAGTTTTATTTTATCTATTATTATATATATTATTTCCGAATAAATAAACCTTTTTTGAACATGTATATATATATTTTATAAAGGTTCATCAACTAGGTCACTTTATTTTTAGAACCAATATGTGGCTTAAAGTTTATAAGAAACCTGGTGGTGATTTTATGAAAGAGCCTACAGGAGACGTTGGAGTAAGCACATTTCAATATTGTTCAGTGTTATTTCATTAATATAAAAAATAATAAAGAACAATAATTTACAACAATAAAAAATCCTTAAATAAAATTAATTGGGGTTGCTGCATGGATCAAACGATTCTATTAATATCTATTGGGATCATTTGGTCCATGTATCCAGACCAACTCAATTGGGTTTAAGGCTTGTTTTCTATTATAATTTATTTTTCATTATAGTTTTTTTATAGTAATAAAATAAAATTAAATAGTAATTAAAATTTTCTTAATTTGATAAAAATATTATGTCTAAATATTTTAAAAACTAAATGATAATGTTTTTATATTAACAGTATAAAATTTACTAAGATTGGGATATGAATCCTTTACAATATTTATCAGTTTCCCAAAATGATGCAGGGGAAATTATTTTATAAATGGAGACTCTCGAGGTTGTATGGGGGATGGGATCTAGGCAAACTCCATCAGATGTCTTTGGTAGGTAATCGTCATCATTTACTCTTACACCTAGTTGGGGTTCATGCTAGGTTGTTTATCTGGATGCATAGAGAGAAATTTCAATGATGAAGAAAAATGTTAATAAAATTGAATATTATAGGAAAAGACAAGATTAGTGGTAGTGGGAAATGGAAAATTCCTTAGATTCAATATTTTAGAGGATGATGGGCACATTCCTTGAGGAAATTTCAAGACTTATATCTCATCCTACATCGGTAAATTTTAAAATCAATCCATGAATCAATAATAAGTCTTAGAATATATTAGAGTTTTTAAAAATAAGCATAATTGGTTGAAAAGGAAGAAAATGTAGTCGAAGGGACTTTAAATAATATAAAAATGAGTATATTTTTATTTTTAAATTATTGAAATCGATGCCACATGAATTTGAGTTACGGTGTTTCTGATATGCCCACAAACATGTTTTTAGTTTTCAAATCACTAAAATTTGTGTATAATAGTCAAACCCATAATAAAACCCTTGATATTAAAGTAAAATAATCTGACCCCCAATATTTAAATATTTTTATGTGTACAAGAGGTCAACACATACATTTGATGTGTAGTGTGCTATGAATGGCTGAATAATAGTTTTTAAATATATAAAAGTGTTTAAAACATGTGTTAGGGGTAAAAACCAAGAAGATATTTTCAAATGGCCATGAATTAATAGGAAAATGACCACATATTGATTTTCGAATTGTAGGAACCAATCCCATATCGATCAGAGTCGTTGTTTACGACGGATTCCCATAATGTGTTTTTAGAGTTTTTAAACACTAAAATGTAAATTTAATTGTCAAAACATAGTAAACTACCTTATACTAATGTAAAATCATGGGAAAATCGTTGTTTATTTATTTTTTACATGTATGAGTACAAAAAACATCCATCTCATATGCGGTGTACTCAAAAATTCTCATTAAGAAGTGTTAAAGTTTATTAATATATTTAAAAATGTGTGTCAGGGGGTCCAAAACAATAAAATGGTGTCATATGTCTATAAAATCCAAGGAAAATTATTGTAGATCTATTTTGGAAACATAAGAACAGATGTTATGTCTATACAAGATACATTTTGTTTAGGATTCACGTAAATTGTTTTTTATTTTAAAACACTAAAATGTCTATTTAATAGTAATAACTATAGGAAATGAAATCCAATTAACAATAAATCATAAGAAAATCACCATTGAATAATTTTTTTATGAGAATGAGCATACAATGCATCCATATAATATGTGTGGTGCTCGAAACAAATCAATAATATGTTTTATGTGATGTCAATATCCATAAACATTTCGGCCATGGGTCAAAACCAATAAAATAACATTATATAAACATGAAATAATAGAACAAAATTGTAGATCTATTTTTGAAATATAGAATGTGACCCCAAGTCAATAAAAGTTTTGGTTTTTCTAGGATTCCTATAAATGTATTTTTTATTCCAAACACTAAAACATGATTGTAATGGTCAAAAATATAATAAATGACCTGATATTGTTTTGAAATCATGTTAAAACAATTGTTCAATTTTTTTTGATGTTTATGAGTATAAAAAACATCTATCCAACATGATGTGTTGATGGAATTACTCATAAACCAGTTTTAAATGATATAAAAATCTTGAAAAACATAAATTCTAGAGGAACAAACTAATAATACTATGTTAGATGGCCTTGAAATCATAATACAATTAGTGTAGATTTCTTTTTAAAATTTAGGATCCAACTCTAAGTAAATATAAGTTATGGTTTTTCCCGGATTCCCATAATTTGTTTAAGTGTTTTAAAACATTAAAAAATACATGCATAGTCAAACCCTTATGAAAAAACATTTAATTGATGTAAACACAGGGGAATCCACCATTTAATTATTGTTGACTTTCATGAGTGTAAAACACATCCATCTAATCTATAGTGTGTTTAGAATGACTGAATAAGAAGTTTTAAGAGATATAATGGTCTTTAAAAACATCAATCAGGGGGTCAAACCCAATAAAATGGAATTATAATTCCATGAAATCATAGGAGGAAGGATACACATTGATTTATGAAATGTAGAAACTAAAACAATATTAATTGGTGTTATAGTTTGTTTGGGATTCCTATAACCATTTTTTCATTGTTTTAAAGCTCTAAAACATGAATTTAATGGTCAAAACTATAGAAAAAGACCTTTGGTTAATGTAATATAATATTAAAACTATGTTATAATTACTTTTTAAGCATAAAAGTAGACAACATGTACATTGGATATGTGTTGTGCTCAAAATGGCTCAATAAGTAGTTTAAAAAATATCAATGCCTTTAAAAACTTGTGTTAGGGGGTCAAAACAAATAAAATGATGTCATATGACTATGAAGTCATAGGAAAAATATTGTTTATTAATTTTTGAAATGTAGAAACCAATTTCATGAAAATATGAGTTAAGGTTTTCCTAGGATGCTTGTAAACATGTTGTTAGAATCTTAAAACACCTAAACGTATGTATAATATACAAAACCATAGAACACTGCCTCATATTCACAAAAAAATCATGGTAAAACCATCGTTGATTTATTTTTGATGTGTGCAAGTAGAAAAACCACCCATCAGACATTCAGGGTGCTTGTAATGACACAATAACAAATTTTAAAATATATTAAAGTAATTAAAATCTTTTTTTAGGGTGTAAAAACAATGAAATCAACAACATATGGCCATAAAATAATAGTGAAGTGATTGTAGATTTATTTTTTGAAATTTAGGGACTAGAGACATATCAATATTAGATATATATTGTCTTGGAATCCTATAAACACATCATTAGTATTTTAAAACACATAAACGTGAATTTATTGGTCAAAATCAGTGAAAAGAAGTTCATATTGATACGAAATAATGGTTAAACCACTATTGGAAATATTTTTGATACGTATGAGTAGAAATAAAATCCATCTAACAAGCGGTGTGCTTGTAAATATACATTAAGTATTTTAAAAGATATCATAGCCTATACAAACTTTTGTCAAGGAGTCCAAACAAGAAAATAATGTCAGATTGATGTGAAATCATAGGAAATTTACCAGATATTTTTTTAGAAATATTAGAACATACACAACTTCAATATGAGTTAATGCTTTTCTGAGATTCCTATAAACATCTTTTTAGTGTCTTAAAAAAATAAAATGTGCATGTAATGGTCGAACCCATAGGAAATGAACACAAATTAATATTAATTCTCGTGATAACCTAATTAGAATTATTATTTATGTTTATGAGTAGACAAAATGCTCATATGATAAGTTCAATGCTTGGAATGATGTAATAAGTAGTTATATGCGGTATAAAATTCATTAAAAAATTCCTAGGGGTCAAATCCATTAACAAAATTTTTAGAAAATCATGATATAATAATAATAATATTCATTGATTTATTTTTCAAATTTTGGGATTTATACCTCAAAGAGATGAGTTACAGTTTTCTTAGGATTCCCATAAACACATTTTTACTATTCTAACACACTAAAATGTGCATGTAATAGTCAAAACCATAGAAAAAGATCTCAGGTTAGAGTGTAATTATGTAAGAAACACCATTTACTATTTTTGAAATATTAGATATTTTTTCATATAAAATTCTTTAAAAAGTTATTGATTAAATTCAAACACACTGCACGTCTATTTAAAAATTTATTAGATTGGTATATACTTATCCCTTTAGAGTTCTATGTTTTTAATAATATCATAAATAGGTAATTTTTTGTTTTAAAATGTTTTACATGATATATTGTTTATTCTATTTTAAGGTTTCATCTTTTTTATTAACAAAATAACAAATATTATGTGAAAAAATTGTGAATATAATATCTGAATATCATATTTCATATTTTCGGGGGTATTGTAGCAACCACTAAAGTAGGTACTATTGCAGACTGTACACTGTGCGGGGTAATGTAGTAGGACTGTACACTGTACATACTCTAGCAGAACTGTACCCTGTGCAGGTAGTTTAGTAGACACTATAGCAGTGACTGTAGCAGGTACTATTCAGTAATGTAGCAGTAGGAACAATTCACCTTGGGCCACCAGTTTGGGCTTCGAGTCTTTAAGGCATTTGGGCCACCTAGGCCTTCGGGTCATTAGGGAATTAGAGACACCATTAAGGCCTTCGGGCCACCTCATGGTCTTTGGGCCACATGCAGTTTCCCCAGACAGACTACAAAAGAAGGAGAAACCCCAGAAGAGGATTCAGAGCCAAATAGATTTTTCAGAATGAGAGGGTATGTCTATTCCATCAGGGCCAGCCTGTTCTTGCACAGTACTCCTAGCTAGATGGCCATGCGAAGGTGGGGAGCTACTATTATGATGCAGATGCGGGGGAGGGGTAGTTCCTTGTAGATAGTCTGGTTAAATTCCCTAATACATTTGGGTCATGTAATCTCCTAAGCCTATGGGCCATGTAATATCTAAGACTATGGGCCTTATAAGGGTTCCCCATAATCCCTTGAAATGGGGGTTATCAAAATCAATTAAAATGAAGGCCTTCAGGCCATTTAGGCTTCTGACAGATGCCCACAATATGTTTTAGGTTGACCATTCTTATCCATGACACTCGTCGAAAAGTATTCATGTTAGATTATGGTTTTCGTGGTATGGGTAAATATTATCAATGAATCTACTGTTAATCATATTTAATATGTTCAGTTTTGATATATATATATATATATATTCCAGTTGATGATATTATGTTGTAGGTTTTTCGTATGATAGATCTAGATATAGAGGAAGTTAGATGCAGTAGAGGTGCTGGGATGGATGTATTGGTCATGGGTAGATGGTGTATATTAGATATATTTTAGCTGTATAAATAGGATTACTGATATTATAGTTGACTGATGGTTCTATATTTATGAATGTGGATGTGTTATGTATTTATTGTGTATTTATGGTTTATTTTATTGTATTACTATTTTTTTTATAATTTTTTGGTTAAATATTTTTTTTAAAATATTAAATATTTTTAGTGGTGGTTCCTAATAATCGCCACGAAACATAGTTACCAATAATTTTTTTATTGGTATTTATTTTGGTTTTATCTTTTTTTTACTTATAGGAAGGAAAACCACTAATAAATAATTTAGTGAACATTATATTATTTTCCCCCATTTTTTCAGAAAAATCACTGCCAACTGAATAAAACACGGGCTTTGAGTACCTATTGAGGAATCATATAAAAGTCACTGCTAAAATAAAAAGAACATCGAAATTGTTGTCGAATTAAAAATTCATGTCGGGTAAGATAAATACATCTAAACAATGTAGTGGTTATTTAAACCACCACATGCAGTAAAAATTCCAGCACTATGGCCACATTTTTTTGTGTTTATGTTTCAACTCATGATGAATAGAAATAGATGATTTGGTTGATATGGTTGATTTTCTTCATTAGAGAACTTGGAAAGGAATCAGATAGAGGAAATTTATTATTTTATAGTTATAATATCATTTATCATGCCCATAATCAAGTGTTTCATGAAATAACGAAACACATTGACCAGAAATATAACTTAATACAAATTCTTCTAGAAGAAAATGTATTGTATCAGTAGATAACTACTACAAATTATAATTCTAAAGATATATTCAAAAATGTGATAGTCCAAGAAAGCCTGAAGAAATATTAAGTCTCAATTATAGTTGGTTAATCTAGATTAAAGTAGAATATCTCATGCCATAGATAGAGGATTATCTCAAGTGGATGGTTGAACAAGGATGAAATCAGAAAGAAATTATCAAGTAGTATATTGTTGGTTTTTATAGAAATTATTCAACTTCACTTCATAGAACATTAGATATGGATGTCAATGGAATAAGATGGTTAGATGGAGGTTATCGAACATTGATTACCAGATGGAGGAATGCTATGGTAAGAATTTTGTGCAATTGAGTAGATAGATTCTGTAAGATGAAGATCATCAGATGGAGTTCCCAAAAGTTAAATTAAACGGGGTTGAATCTAAATTTGTTGGTTGGAAGCGTAGTCACAGAATTTTGATGTATGTATTTGGTTATTAAATTCTATATCAGAGGTTTCCCTGGTAAATAGAAGGCTTGTTATGAATCCCAGAAGTTGATGAAACTTGTTCACTAGATGAATACCTCTATATATAGAGGTTTTGGCCCAGCTTCAATTTGTGTATATTCCTATAAAATATTGACAATGAGTGTTTTAATTCATAGTAAAAGACTCTATAAATGGATAATAAGGTACTGATGAGTTTTCGATATACATGTATCTCATATAATAAAAATGTGCCCAGTTTTCTCACGTGGATATTTAATGTTTTTCTGAACCATGTAATCATTTTTGTTCATTTATTTTCTATTATGTGGTCTATGTTCAAGTTTGTGTAGTGATTAGTTGGGTGTTCATACTAGTTCAAGTGCACATACCGTAAAGAAGGGTATTATCAAAAAAATATTTTCCCAGTGGTGTTCATAGATATTTTTTTTCATACCACGATGATTGAAAATAAGTTTTTCTGGTGTACTATGTTCCTGTTGTGTCCATCTAGTGGAACAAACTAACTGATCCTCATGGGTGATTCCCCAAAACTACGGGTTTGGTTGGCTGGATCAAAACATCACCATCCTCGCATCCCTACCCAGAGGGGGAATATAGTCCCTGGGGGGATATCTCGCACACCATGGGGTTGGGTCCTTGGGTGTTGCCAATTCATTAGGTATCCTAAACTAGTGATAGGTCAAGTGATGATCAAAAGATGGACCACACCACTTTCACTTAGGATGAGTTGTGATTGTTTTTGGGGGTTGATATATGACACTCAAACATCTTGGGGGAAGGTAGGTGTTACGTAGAATGCAGTTAGTTGACCTTTTTCCTAACTAATCCAAAACAGGATGGGTACACTTGTTTTTTACTCATGGGAAAACCCTATCCAAGTCCCTTTGTCACCATTATTCTTCACCGAACTGACCACCACTTTTTCCATCAATTGGACTTATTTTCACTCTGTTATCATGTTGATATAATGTCGCCTCACGTCAATGTCATCAACAAACTCCAACACTAGTTCACACCACCCTTGCCAACTCTGGAACCTTCGCTCGGTTGTCATCCACTACTGGTCATTACACGGGCTTGTGACTCATTATCGTTCAAACACCGAGTTAGAGAGAGAAAAAGAGAGATAGTGTGGGGGATGACTCAAAGGGTGGAGTTTTATTACCTCTATGAATCACAATAAACCATAGAAATCAACACCACGTTGTGCAATGAGGCTTGAAAAGTGAGGGAGGGGTGAGGTTTTGCTGACCAATGCTTGACCATCCACAAATTCTTCATCCAAAACATCATTTTTTCTAGGGGTTTTGAATTCAAAAAAAACAAAACAATTCATAAATAAATTTATTTATGAGGATTTATTAAATGTAAAGATTTTTGAGAATGATTATTGAAATTTTATTCTCCCAAATAATATTGAAACATATGATACACCTCCACTTTAAAATTTGACTTATCCTCCTATAGGTTTTTGTAAAGTGAAGAATAACCCTAATTAGAAGAGATAAACGTGACAAAAAAATTAAACTATGTTTATAATCTTTCACATAACACTAAACCATCTATATTAACATTACAAGGATAAGGGTTCCATCATTCATCCCTAATTATCTCAATCATTACTTTCTCTATAGTACACTCCCTATGTTTTTTTACCAGTCAAAAAACATAGATGATTCAAAATAGGTCTCACCAAAATCCATTTTACACATGAACTCTCACCATGTGATAAATTTCATTGAACAAATTTTATGTAATTATCCAAATCCAAAATTGATCATGTTGTATTTCAAAAATATTAACTAATTATAAAATTGATATCCATTTTTTCATCCAAACTATTACCTATGAAAAATATAAAAATCGACATAATATTTTAGATTACTCAATTTCCATTGAAAATTATTTTTTTAATTCAGACATCCATAGTTATTAAAACCACAATTTCAAGAAATATCATCATTAGTAAGAATATCATTATTTTTCTTAAAAGTTGTTTTCACACAAAATTATTAAATTTCAATCAATTATCACTCAAAATAAATAAAAAAATACATAAAATTAGATAATAATATATAATGGATCCAAAATACATTCCTAGTGGTTTTGATTCTAAAAACCCCTAATTTTCACGGTTCAATATTAGATGATGAGATCAATTTCACCAAATTTATAAAAACCAGAATTTATAGATGATATTTTTTCCCTGAATAAATTAGTGGTATATAAAATTTCATTATATACATACAACACGTTGGGAAAATAAAAACAATTATTTTCATTAATGTAGTTCATTTCATTAGTGAGCAACTAAACCCATGAAAATTCCAAATATTACAATGTTAAAAAATATTAAATATTAAAATAGAATGGGAAAAAATATATCTGTAAAGACCAGTAAAAATCAAGCAAATTTTTTTCTTTATTTTCTTTGGGATTTTACAAGAAATCAGTTTCTAAAGGCACTTGATTCCGAGGCCCGGTGTGCCCGGAATTTCTATCCGAAGTTTAGCTCGAGTACGTTCAGTGAACGAACGAGCAAGATTTTCATACTTCTGAACCGGTGCTTGGAATCAAATTCCAAGGGCACCGATGGAACCGTAGTGCCAGTAATTTCTTAGGAACCCCATTTCCGGAGTTGCGTTTACACGAGAGAAGTTGTTAATTTATGTGGAAGGTAAAATAAAATTTATGCAACAATTTTATTTTTACTTTATGTGGTTTAAGCTTTGGGTGGAAGTTGGGTAACTACCCAACTTCCCAAGCGAGGTTATGAGGGTGGTGGGTCCCACACAAACCCCACCCCTTCACATTCTTAAACCCCCCCAACTCACCGTTAAGGATGACAACTTGTCATGAATTAATAAAGTGGAATTAATTTAAACTCTTGAAATTCGAAAGTTTATGTTATGTTAATAAAATAAGAGATGAACTAATTTTATTTGTGGTTGGAAACTTGTTGTGTGAACATTGGGAGAAAAGCCAAGGGACTTGAGGAACTTCTTCGTCTTCGACGGAGAACGCGAAGAACACATCAGTCTTCGATGAAGAACACCGAGTTCTTGGAAACCGATTACGCGACGTCATGTACCGCGACGTCGTCGACATCTTCTTCAGTGATGTCTCTTCCCATGACGAATCCTCATTCGAAGAACCTCTGTTCAAGATCTCACGAGTTAGGGGTTTATTTATTTATTTTGATCGTGATTACTACCTTGTCGTTCTTCGTGAAATTACGACCAATTGCTATCAATTAACGAGAGGGGGACGGACCGTACAAACACGACCGACCCTCCTCCCTTATCCATGTCATTGTTTCTAATGTGGTTGGAACGGGAATGGCGTGGTGCCATCGCACCGCATGGGATCATGATGCAAGTAAAGCGGGGCGCCGTCGCGCCGCGCCGTCAAATTGAACCAAGTCGCGGCGCCGTCGCGCCGTGTCGGAGAAAACTGAAGACACTGCGGCCGGAGCGGTGTCGCGGCGGAGGGGCACGACACCGTCGCGCCACGCCGGACGAATGAAAACCACGGCTAGTTCCAGGCCGTGGCGGAGAAAGGTAACTGGTGGCCGGTTCCGGGCCACCGGTGTCAGAGAAGGGAGGGGATCGGCCGTCGCCTGTCCCGTGGCGGCAGAAACCGGCCGGTCGGGGCGGGCCGGCAGGACAACGGGAAAGCCGGGGGTTCAAACCCCCGGCCGGCCAGCTGAGCGGCCCCCATTCAGGGGGGTCGCGGTTACACCCCAGGGGGGCATGCGCCCCTTACTCCAAATGGCATGGCCGTTTGGCCGAGCGCCTGACCAGCGTGATGGGCGCGCTGCGCCCAGGCCGGGCCGGCTGCCTGGCTGGTCCGCCAAGCCGGGTCGCGCCCAGACCGGGCCGGGCCACGCAGGCCGCGCCAGGCCGCGCCAGCCGGGCTGGGCCACACCCAATTGGACCAGACCCGGACCCGGTTCAGGTCGACCCGGTTCGGGTCGACCCTGGGGGTAGCGGGCCGGGTCGGAGCGGGCCCGAACCCCTTAATACCGAATCTTTTCCGGTCGGACGCCCATAACTTTTGCTACGTGCCTCTGATCGACGCCCCGTCAGTTGCGATGCGATCCTTGGATCGAGACGGCCGTTTAGGTGTATCGCGCTCAAGGTTTCGGAATACTTTGGGTTCGGCCGGGTTGGTTCGTACACGAAACCAACCTGGCCCTCGGAGCAGAAACGCTCATATCTTAAGCTCTGGACGTCCGATTGACGTGCCGTCAACTTTGTTGGTTTCCTCTTAGTGAGACGGAAATTTTGGCCTACTATTCCCAAGGTTTGGATGCAGGTGGAGTACGGTCGGGTTGGTTTTTCCTTAAAAGCCCACCGGGCCCCAAGGACGAAAAAGCCAATAACTCCCAGACCGGGCATCCGATTGACGCGCTACCTGTGACATTGAGATCCTATTGACGATACGAAACTTTTGGATACATCAACTCTGGACTATGTGTCAGTTGACGTATCAGCCTCTCGGCTCGTGGAGCGAACCCTCCCGAACGAGCTTGCTGTGTGCGGGAACCCTAGAGCTGCATGCAACTGCTACTACTACGACGACTGTACAGAGATCCTCAGTGGATTCGACGGCGACGACTACAACACACAGCGATCCTATGTGGATCAATGCTACCGATCCTGTGTGGGCCGGATCCTATGTGGGTCAGCGCTTAGCGGTTCTGTGTGAGCCAGCGCCTACAGATCCTGTGTGGGTCCAATCCTGTGTGGGTCTTTGCGGGGGTTAGTTACTTATCGATCCTTTGTGGGTCAGATCCTTTGTGGGTCATTGCGGGGGTTAGTACCTATCGATCCTTTGTGGGTCCGACGGCTTAGATGAATCAGTGGATATATCGGATCATCTTTATCGTCATACGAAGAAGTATACATGTGTGAGCTGAATCCGGTTTTTCTTTCCTATGTGGCTTGTGTTGTGCTATCCTGTGTGGATTTACGTTTTGCTTTCCTGTGTGGACTGGGTTGTACTTGGGCTCGGATGTCGGAGCCGAACGAGAATTGATGACTTTGGTATATGTGTGAGCATATGCCTAAGCAGTGTCGGATGTTACTTCGTGATTGCATCTTTCCTTTGTGGATTATCCATTGTGGATTTAGGGAGACCATTGGGGGTCTCGAGGTCCCTACTGAGTAGCTTATACTCACCCCTGCACGGGCTATGCCTGCACTACGTTGTGTTGGTTGCTGATGACAGACAATGCTGATCGTGGATGAGTCTTTTTAGAGCAGGAAGGTAACTGGAGGTGGACCACTGGACGGGACGTACTCGGAGCGGTCAACTGGAACCAAGGAGTAGAGGAGGCTAACTGTACTCACCCTTCAGGTGGGATTTCCAGTGGACAGCTCAGCGTTGCGTCTTTACGTTTTTGTTGTTGTTTTCCCTTCTAGTTGTACTTTACTTCAGTTTGGGTTTGTATACTAGGCCACCTACATTTCCGCCATTACTGTTGTACCAGCTTTTACTTAGTGTTTACTTCTACTGCATGCTTGATCTTTGGTGTTTTTTTACTTTACAAAGTCAATGCCTTCCCTTTTTATCGGAAATTTACGCCTTGGTGCTAGTCGCCAGCCCCTGGCCTATGGAAGGCGGGCTTGGGGTCGTCACGGCACGGGCCCCAAGGACGGGTCGTGACAAATTGGTATCAGAGGAGTTTGGTTCTACCACAGAACATGGGACTCTGATCTTTTCTATGTGAAGAAATAGTGTTAAGCATATTGGGTGTGGTTATCAGTCCAGGGAGTCCAGTGTTGGTGCAGCGACCGACGTATCCGTACACCAGGACCCTGACTTTTGATTTCCGACTTAATGCACAAAAACATTGATTGCATGTGTGTTTCAAGTTTTCTTTGTGATTACTTTGTGTCAGCTCACCAGGTATATTGTTCTGACTGTGGCGCACTTATTTCGTTTTTAGGATGGCCCCATGACGGCAGCCAACTAGGGTTCCGAGGGTTGTGTGTGACGACATCCCACCAAGCGACGAGGCCTCGGTGTAGGGAACTTTGATAGCTGAGGCACCGGCGGTACCTCTACCCGCAGAGCCACCGATGCATCCAGCCTCATCCGCTGACGATGCACGTCGCCTTAGTGCAATGCATGAGTTTCAGCGCCCGCGACCGCCCAGGTTCCGCGTGGAGATGGACCCTCAGGCCGCCGAGGACTGGCTGGAGGCAGTTGTACAAGTTTTCCAGTTAGTGAGGACTCCAGCATACCTCATGGTGATCCTCGCAGCAAGCCTACTGCACGCGGCAGCGGGCCGATGGTGGAGCTTGATGCTCCAGGTGCACGATGAGGCATCTCTCCTCTGGACGGACTTTGAGAGCCTCTTCCACTCGGAGTTCATCCCAGCCACCCTCCATACGGTGCGCATCCAGGAGCTTCTTCAGCTACGGAAGGGTAGCTTGATAGCCACCCAGTACTCGGCGAGATTTACCTATCTCTCTCTCTACTCGACAGACATGGTACGAGACCCATTATTTCAGGCCCGGACCTTTGAGAAGGGATTGAGGCATGAGATCAGGGCATCACTGATCTCCCTCAGCATTCTGACTCAGGAAGGAGTATTGGAGCGAGCCCTTTTGATCGAGAGCTTTCTTGCTGAGCCTTCATCGGCGCTGAGACCCACCACAGGGCGGCACGTAGCAGAGTCTTCTGCAGCAGGCAGTCGACGGATGACTCATGGGTCCAGTCAGACCAGACCCTCAGGCAGACGAGCTCAGGACACTGGCTAAGTATTGCAGGGCACACAGCGCGAAGCCAGTCTTTCGAGAGGTAAGCAGAGGCAGAGGGTCGACCGTGGTGGTCCGTAGGGAGTAGGTGGACGAGGAAGAGGAGAGGCCCGAGCAGCAGGTGGTGGGAGACGCTTTGAGGCTCTACCACCACCACCACCAGGAGGTCCACCCCGACCACAGGGAGCTGGTGGGAAGAGACAGGCACATCTCCAGGCAGTAGAGGCCTATGACCACGGCGCACCCGAGATGATTCGAGATACTATCTGTGTCTATTCCACCCTTGCTGCAGTAATTATAGACACAGTAGCGAGTCATTCTTTCATAGATGCTACCCTTGTTCGGAGCTCGGAGATTCCGACAGAGTCGTTGGATCGATCATTACGGCTAGAGACTCCTACGGGAGCAGACTCAATGATTACGCACTAGTGCCGGTAGTGTGAGCTTACTATAGGAGGCGAGAGCTTCGGCTGGGATATTCTTGTAGCGGCGTCGAGGCCTTACGAAGTCATCTTTGGCATGGATTGGTTATCTAGAGTCCATGCATAGATTGACTGTTTTAGGTGCAAGGTGCGATGTGTACACACCGACGGGAGAAGGTTCACCTTCACCGGTGAGAAGGCAGCCTTCGTAGCACATGATGGACATTCACAGAGGAGAGGACAGCCCATCACTCACCAGTTGGCTAGCCTCATCCTAGGAGCAGTTGATGTGCGGAGTCAGGGTTTTCATGTAGTGGTGGATTAGTATGCGGACGTTTTCCCCGACGACGTCCCAGGGATACCTCCTCGCAGAGAGGTAGACTTTTATATCGACCTATACCCCGGGACAGCCCCGATATCAACTCCAGCATATCAGATGGCCCCCACTGAGCTTCGAGGGCTACGGGTATAGTTGGAGGACTTGCAGGGCAAGGGGTTTATCCGACCTAGTGTTTCACCATGGGCTTCCCTGATTTTGTTCGCCAAGAAGGCAGACAGGAGCTTGCGACTTTGTGTCGACCATCGTCACCTGAACCAGGTGATAGTGAGGCACAAGTTTCAGCTATCGAGGATTGATGACCTCTTCGATCAGCTCAAGGAAGCACGATTGTTCTCAAAGATAGACCTTAGGTCAGGCTATCATCAGCTCCGATTTCGGGATGAAGACGTGCAGAAGATGGACTTCAGGTGTCGGTATGGCCACTATGAGTTCTTGGTTATGCCATTCGGCGTAACCAATTCTCCAGCAGTGTTCATGGCCCTCATGAACATGATCTTTCATTCATACCTCGATCGATTTGTCGTGGTCTTCATCGACAACAATTTTATTTACTCAACGAATGAGGAGGAGCACGCCTACCACTTGCGGGTAGTACTAGACACACTCCGAGAGAACCATCATTATGGAAAGATCTTGAAGTGTTAGTTCTGGATACGTGAGGTCCACTACTTGGGACACGTCATCTCTGAGGCAGGAGTTGCAGTGGATCCTGCGATGATCGAGGGAGTGCTAGCTTGGGAGCCACCCAAGAGCGTGATGGAGGTGCGGAGTTTCTTGGGACTAGCTAGATACTACCAGAGATTTGTTCCAGACTTCTCCAGAGTTGAGGCACCACTCTCAGCTTTGACGAAGAAGGGGAAACCCTTTGTGTGGTCAGACAGTTGTCTGCAGAGCTTCCAAGAGCTGAGACAGAGATTGACCAGCGCACCTATCTTGAGGTTGCCTGAGGAGGGAGTAGGGTACGTAGTCTACTACGATGCATTAGGGACCAGACTCGGATGTGTCCTGATGCTGGAGCGGGCCATGATCGCCTATGGATCACATCAGTTGAGGCTGCATGAGCAGAACTATGCTACCCACGACCTGGAGTTAGCAGTAGTGGTCTTCGCTCTGAAGACATGGTGACACTACCTGATGGGCGGGCGCTTTTTAGTCTTTTCGGACCATCAGAGTCTCAGATACATATTCTCTCAGAATGACCTAAATATGAGGTATCGGCGATGGCTCGAGTTCCTCCAAGACTATGACTTTGAGATATTCTATACTCCTAGGAAGGGGAACGTGGTAGCCGATGCTCTCAGCAGGAGGACGATCATTCAGCTACTTGAGGAGGCGACAGAGCAGCTAGCCGCTTTGTAGATATCCTTCATGGATAAAGATGGGGCAGCCTTCTTTCAGTCTCTCACAGTCACTCCTCCACTACTGTAGCAGGTCAGAAAGGCACAACGTGGGGACGCTAACTGTGAGTTGTGGTGTACATAGATATCCTCAGGGCATGCACTTGATGGTTTGTCCTTTGGAGCAGAGCACGACTTCCTTTTCAGAGGACGTACCTTGGTACCAGTTGCTTTACGGGAGGAGGTGCTGAGGGAGTTTCACATTTCTCCTTTGGCGGTACATCCTGGAGTGGCGAATATGTACCAGGATCTCAGACGACAACACTGGTGGCCGGGCATGAAGAAGGCTATGGCAGAGTTCGTTTCTCGATGCCTCACCTGCCAGCAGGTGAAGGCAGAGCACCAGGTACCAGCAGGCTTGGTACAGCCCTTGGAGGTCCCGGAGTGGAAGTGGGACGGGATATCTACGGACTTCGTGACTGTACTTCCACGCACTTCCAGAGGTCATGACTCCATTTGGGTGATTGTTGACTGACTCAACAAGTCGGCTCACTTCTTACCCATCATAGAGTAGGGATTAGTGGAGAGCTTGGGACGTCTCTACATTCACGAGATTGTACGGCTTCACGGTGTGTCATCATCTATCGTCTCCGATCGAGGTGCTCTCTTTACTTCCCAGCTTTGGAAGGTGTTGGAGGAGGCATTCAGGACGCAGCTACGTCTGAGCACTTCCTTTCACCCTCAGATAGATGGTCAAACGGACAAGACCATTTAGACTCTCGAGGACATTCTCTGTGCATGTGTCCTTGGCTTTGGTCGCAGCAGGGAGGACCACCTACCCTTGGTGGAGTTTGCGTACAACAACACTTACCACTCCACCGTCAGGATGGCACCATACGAGGCGTTGTACGGCCGACCTTGCAGATCTCCTTTGTGCTGGATAGACCCTGGGGAGTCAGCACTTGTGGGACCGGAGATGGTCCAGGCCACGATAGAGAAGGTCTAGGTCATCTAGGAGCAGATGAGGATAGCTCCGAGCCAGCAGAAGTCTAATGCTGACAGGAGGCGGAGGCCACTAGTGTTCGAGGATGGCGACCATGTCTTCTTATGTGTCTCACCTCGACATGGATTACGGTGATTTGGCCGAGACAACAAGTTATCTACACGCTTCATCGGACCATTCCAGGTCCTCAGTAGGATTGGCAAGGTGGCTTATCGCCTGGCTCTACCACCTCAGTTGCACCAGGTGCATGACGTCTTCCACGTATCTCAGCTGAGGAGATACGTGCACGACCCGACGCATATCATTGACCATGGGGAGCTAAACGTTGACGATGGGGCGAATTTTACGGAGGTCCCAGTGGAGATCGAGGATCGACAAGAGCGTGTCCTACGTGGACGGTCGATTCCTCTAGTGCGCATCAGATGGAAGCACGGGAATCTCCAGCAGAGCACTTGGGAGCGGGAGGTTTAGATGTGTGCTCAGTACCCACATATGTTTCCCTAGCTTATGATGCATCTTTACAGGGACATAAAGCCCTGAGGTGGGAGTAATGTAAAGACCCATAAAATTCGAGGAAATTTTTTCCTTAATTTTTTTTGGGATTTTACAAGAACGCAGTTTCTGACGTCACTTGATTCTGAGGCCCGGTGTGCCTGGAATTTCTATCCAAAGTTTAGCTCAGGTACGTTCAGTGAACGAATGAGCGGGAATTTATAACTTTTGAACCGGTGCTCGAAATCGAATTCTGAGGGCACCAATGGAACTGTAGCACCGGTAATTTCTTAGGAATGCCATTTCATGAGTTTCGTTTATATGAGAGAAGTTTTTAATTTATGTGGAAGGTAAAATAAAATTTATGCAACAATTTTATTTTTACTTTAAGAGGTTTAAGCTTTGGGTGGAAGTTGGGTAACTACCCAACTTCCCAAGTGAGGTTATGAGGGTGGTGGGGCCCACACGAACCCCACCCATTCACATTCTTAAACCCCCCCAACTCACCATTAAGGATGACAACTTGTGATGAATTAATTAAGTGGAATTAATTCAAACTCTTGAAATTCAAAAGTTTATGTTATGTTAATAAAATAAAATATGAACTTATTTTATTTGTGGTTGGATCCTTGTTGTGTGAACATTTGGAGAAAAGCCAAGGGACTTGAGGAACTTCTTCGTCTTCGACGAAGAACGCGAAGAACACATCAGTCTCTGACGAAGAACGCCAAGTTCTTGGAAACCGATTACGCGACGCCGCCGATGACTTCTTCCGCGACGTCTCTTCCCGCGACGAATCCTCGTTCGACGAACCTCCGTTCAATATCGCATGAGGTAGGTGTTTATTTATTTATTTTGTTCGTGATTACTACCTTGTCGTTCTTCGTGAAATTACGACCAAATGCTATCGATTAACAAGAGGGGGTCGGAACGCACAAACACGGCCGACCCTCCTCCCTTATCCATGTTATTGTTTCTAATGTGGTTGGAACGGGAATGGTGCGGTGTCGTCGCACCGCGCGGGATCATGCGGCAAGTAATGTGCGGCACCGTCGCACCGCGCTGTGAAATTGAACCAAGTCGTGGCGCCGTCACGCCATGTCGTAGAAAACCGAAGACACCGCGGTCGGAGCGGGGCCGTAGCGGAGGGGCGCGGCGCCGTCGCGCCGCGCCGGACGAACCAAAACCGCGGCCGGTTCCGGGCCCAGGTGGAGCAAGGTGACCGGCGGCCAGTTCCGGGCCACTGGTGTCAGAGCAAGGAGGGGAATGCTCGGACAAGGGGAAATCCGGGGATTCAAACCCCTGGTCGGCCTGCTGAGCGGCCCCCATTAAGGGGGGCCGCGGTTACAAACCATGGGGCGGGCTCCCCCGTACTCCAAACGGCTTGGCTGTTTGGCCGAGTGCCTGACTAGCGCGCTGCGCCCAGGCCGGGCCATGTCACGCCAGACGGGCCGGACCGCGCCCAAGCGGGCTGGACCCGGACCCGGTTCGGGTCGACCCTGGGGGTATCGGGCAGGGTCGGACCGGGCCCGAACGCCTTAATACATAATCTTTTCTGATTGGCCGCCTATAACTTGTGCTACGGGCCTCCGATCGACGCACCGTCAGTTGCGATGAGATCCTTGGATCGAGACAGTCGTTTCGGTATATCGCCCTCAAGGATTTGGAATACTTTGGGTTCGGCCAGTTTGTTTTGTACACGAAACCAACTGGGCCCTCGGAGCAGAAACGCTCATATCTTATGCTCCGGACGTCCGATTGATGTGCCGTCGACTTTTTTGGTTTCCTCTTAGTGAGACGGATCTTTTGGCTTACTCTGCCCGAGGTTTGGATAAAGGTGGAGTACGGTCGGGTTGGTTTTGCATTAGAAACCAACCGGGCCCCTGGGACGAAATGGCCAATAACTCTCAGACCGGGCCTCCGATTGACGCACCGTCTGCGACTTTGAGATCATTTTGACGATACGGAACTTTGGGATACATCAACTCTGTACTATGTGTCAATTGATGTATCAGCCTCTTTGCTCATGGAGAAGACCCTCCCAAACGAGCTTACTGTGTGCGGGAACCCTAGAGCGGGCTTCGAATGCTACTACTACGATGACTGTATATAGATCCTCAGTGGATTCGACGACGACGACTACAGCACTCAGCGATCCTACGTGGATCAGTGCTACCAATCCTGTGTGGGTCCGATCCTGTGTGGGTCAGTGCTCCGTGGTTCTGTGTGAGCCAGCGCCTACAGATCCTGTGTGGGTTTTTGCGGGGGTTAGTTACCTATCAATCCTTTGTGGGTCAGATCCTTTGTGGGTCATTGTGGGGGTTAGTACCTATCAATCCTTTGTGGGTCCGATGGATTAGATGAATCAATGGATATATCTGATCATCTCTATCGTCATACGAAGAAGTATACCTGTGTGAGATGAATCCTGTTTTTCATTCCTATGTGGATTGTGTTGTGCTATCCTCTGTGGATTTACGTTTTTCTTTCCTGTGTGGACTGGGTTGTACTTGGGCTCGGATATCGGAGCCAAACAAGATTTCATGACATAGGTATACGTATGGGCATATACCTAAGCAATGTCAGATGTTACTTCGTGATTGCATCTTTCCTTTGTGGATTATCCTTTGTGGATTTAAGGAGACCTTCAGGGGTCTCGGGGTCCCTACCGAGTAGCTTATACTCACCCGTGCATGGGCTATGCCCGCACTACGTTGTGTTGGTTGCAGATGACGGAAAACGCTGATCGTGGATGAGGCTTGCGGAGTAGGATGGTACCTGGAGGTGGACCACTGAATGGGACGTTCTCGGAGCGGTCGACTTGACCCGAGGATTAGATGAGGTTAACTGTACTCACACTTCAGGTGGGATTTCCAGTGGATAGCTCAGCGTTGCGGCTTTACTTTTCAGTTGCTGTTTTCCCTTCCAGTTGTACTTTACTTCAATTTTGGTTTGTATACTGGCCCACTTACTTTTCCGCATTTACTATTGTACCAGCTTTTACTTAGTGTTTACTTCTACTGCTTTCTTGCTCTGTGGTGTTTTTTTACTTTACAAAGGCAATGCCTTCCCTTTTTATCGGAAATTTACGCCTTGGTGCTAGTCGCCAGCCCCTGGCCAATGGAAGGCGGGATTGGGGTAGTCACGGTAAGGGCCCCGAGGACGGTTCATGACAATATCATCCCAATCTACTAGGATTATAACATCAATGAAATACACTAAAGAAAATAAACTGAATATTAGTAAACTAATTAACAACTTATAAAATTAAAATATAAAACCATGGAATGAATTATAATAAATAATATATAAAATATTTAAGAGGTATTTATATGATTTAATGTGATCATTGAAATAATAATATGACCAATGGAATTGTAATGTGATTGTTGGAATGGTTACCTGACTGTTGGAATAATATCCAATCCTTTATAAATATTAACATGACCATAGATAATATTAATTGGACCATAAAATAATAAAATGAAATATAAACAATATTTATGATGATTAATTTAAGAAAATATAAATATCATAATTCCATACCATAAATATCAACATTAAAAACTCAACGAAAATATAATCACATTTTTAATAAACTGTATGTTAATGTATTTCATTAAAATAGTCATTTTTCATATTAAAAATGAAAATTAACTTTTCTAGAAAATTATCCTGCTAAAATTAATATAATTTTTATAACAAGTATATCAAAATTTCCTACTCATGTTTTGTTGGAAATTCTCCAAGTTACGTTAATTTTTCCGTGAATTAAAAAAATCTATTTTTTCCGTAACCGATGTATTTTAAATTAGAACATTGAGTATGAAAAAATGAACATATCAATTTAGAAATTCAATTAAAAAAATTCTTTCCTTTGATAAATGGGATATCTAAATTCAATAAAAAAAATTCTATATCTAAAAAATATATTCCAAAGTCTAAATTATAAACTACTCCATGAAAATAATATTTTGTCATTTTTGCATATTTCCTTTTGTTTAAAATAATAAATTTCTATTATAAAGTATTTTAAAGCATTAAAATCATACTATTTAATTCAAATATATTTCATATTGTCAAAAATATTACTATTGGAAATTTACCTTGGATATAATATTTTCTTCATAATTATAACTAAAAATTACCCCTCCTCTAGTATAAATAACCCTTTCCCCTACTTTGGAAGACAACTCCTTCCTCACTCTCCAAAAACCAAACTCTTCCAAAATACCCTCTTTAAATAACCATTTCATCCATAGATAAATTTTTGAGTAATAAACTCCAAGAATTCAATGACTCTAGTGCTGTAGAAAAGAAGCAATATCGAGAAGAGGGTAAGTTTCCATTAATTTTTCTCTTCATTTTCCTCTTAAATTTTTCTTTCTGTAATCCTTTAAAACCAAAATCTCATAAAATAAATTTACTAGTTTGATACAATTATACTAATGATTTTAACCTACTACAATGTTTATATTTATAATATTTTAATATTTCAAACTTCCCTTTCCTCCACTTTTTACAATATCTGGTCAATGGTAAGTTAACTGCCAAAAAGGACATTTCCAATTCATTTTGTATATCCAACCTCATGGATAGTTATAATAAATCATCCATAATAAATATTTATAAATATATTAATTTCTAAGTTTCCCAATTTAATATTAATAATGTTTAAATATTAATAAATTAAGACCATTATTTTCCAGAAATATTAGATATTTTTAGGAAAATATGATATCAAAATATTTCACATTTAACATAGGGAATTTATGAGTAGAATCCAATAATTATAGTTGATCACTAGTAAAAAAATGAACATAATTCACCTTTGATTTCAGGTTTTATTAAAACTAATTTTATTATTCAAGATTCATAAAAGAAACGAAATAAATAAGGATTTATGGTAAGGTGGTTATCGAACTCAATTCCTTCATTTTGGGTCATCTTCTCTTTCAAATTATTCTCAGCATGGATGTTCCTATACTTTTCGCAAATTGTCCTTTTAAAATTATTTATATATTTTAGGGGATATATATGTTATAAATTTTTTCAATTTCCTTCTAATATAATTAAAAAGTGTTTTTAAAAAGAAATTTATTATAAAAAACATCTATTTGACTCCAATTGACTTTTTAAAACCCCTGTTGTAATAAATTCAATTTGGTTTTAATTCATACATCATTTTATGGAAATTTAAAAAAACAACTAAATTTCTACACTTATACATGACATAGGGACTCTCAAAGGGTAAGATGAGTTTTAAGACCTTGAATGAGGGTAGAGATGAGTTTCCTCATTATAAAAAAGGTCACTTATTATTTTAACGGGTTATGTAAAGTTAACAAGGATTTTTAATCGGTTATGTAAGGGTACATTTGTTTTAATATGTTGTACATAATGGTAATCCATTAACCAGGCCATTATATAGCTATAACTTTCTAATTACTTGTGTTATGTAGGGGTAATCCCTGATGTATGTGGGTTTCATATGGGTAATGTAATGTATTCAAGAGTTGCACAGGGGTAGTACATTTTGTATATTCCATGCATAATGGTATGTAAAAGTCCATATTTGCTCTATAGGGGTTTCTCCCCAGTTTAATTGGATACATAAGGGTATATAGATTTTTTTAAAGTTAACTATAGAGTTTCAAAAGGGTGTCTTATTAGTTCCAAGCACTCCATAAGTGTAGATAATTACTACAAAAGGGTAAACTGAGTTTTCTTCTACTCCCATAAGAGAAAATAGGGCTTTATGTAAGGGTTGGTCAAGCTTTCCATCTATCACATAAATGTTGCTGGATTTTCTGATGGGATAATTTAGAATAAATTGAGATGTTTAAGGGTACATCCCATTTTTTAATGTGTCCATAAAGTCATTTTACCCTTATATAGTGCCTTTTTTGGGGGAAATACTTTAAAACCCTCTCTTTTTCAGTCCTTCATCCCCACCTCACAACTGTAACTGATATTGACAATTTTAAATTCATAAAGTCGTGTAAATGATTCTAAAGGCACATTTAAAGGTTTTAATCCCTGTATGAAAATAGTAAACAATATTAAATTAATAATCTCTTAAAAGTAAATTTAAATGGTGAACTTTATTTTTGATTCTTAGTGGTGTGAACCAGTACATGGCTAGTGTCCATAAAATGATTCATACTTTTTCTAAATTTTTCACAGTTTTTCTCTTGAGTATCGATATCCTATAATATCTTTATAGTGGATATGAGAAGTATTCATTGCATGAAATGGGTTATTCTTCTAGTTTGAAGGCATGACAAAACACAATATCCCCTCCATTCATGGTGAAATGTTTGAAAGTGATTATTTCTGGGTATTCCTTTCCTTGTTAAATTGAAATTTGGTTTTCTTATGATTTTATGAGGAATTGAAAAAATAAATCCTGATATAATAATATAGAAACATTGAAACAATTATAAATAATAATTATCATGATCCACATAAATTATTTTAATGTGAAACATATTATCTCATGCAAAATTATAATAATTATTTAAGAAATAAACTATTTAGAAAATTTTATTGCTTAAAAGTATGTTCTATGAATTTCCTAGTATATATAATATTTATATAAAATTCACTGTTTTTATTTATTTTGGAAATAAACTATTTGGAATCTATTATAGGAATACATAGTGAGAAGTTTGAGTGGACATACATGTAGGTTTAATTTGGGTGATGTTCAATGATGAACCTTGGAGTTCTTCATTAACGATATTTAGCTAATAATTCCTAAATTTCATTCATGTTGTAAATAGGTAGTTGTGATGATTCATTCCATTCGTGTATAGACCTAAAAAACCTTTGTATGATTCTTGATCACATGAGGTGTGTGTGTGTGTAGCCTTCTATTGTGCCTTTGTTTCTTATGTATGGATTTTCATGAATATGATACTATTTGACTTTATGTGATTTTTGATATATCATTTTCATCATGTATTATATCTTATGTTCTTATATCTTCTGTAGTTGATCAATTAGGTTGATCCAATTGGACTATCCTCTAAGAGGTATGTTCCAAACCATGGTCTACATGTACTTGGATTGTCTCATATGTAAATATATGTCACATGATTAAGGATATATATTCAAGTGGGATGTTCCAAACATGGGATAGAATTTACTTGAGATGTACTTGTTAAAGGGATGTGTCACATTCTTGGGAATAACTCATTGAGAGGAATGTGTTAGTCAATCAACCGATGTATCTTTCCAGCACGATGCTGAAGTTGGTAGAGTTTGTCCACAATGACCTAAAATTTATTTTGTATTTATATGATATATTATGTTTTATATTTGTACCTTGTTTAAAATCAACAGGTGCACTTATATATATTACAAACTAATGTTAAGGATCATTTATGGTTTTATACCAAGTATTATACTCAAACCGTACTCAGACATTTTAGAGCGCATGTAGATCTCATGACTAGGGATTCCGTGAATGGAATGGGACCTGTGATGGATGCCTGATCAGTTGGAGTAGAAGGTTGAAGGTGTTACCAAGTTAATTTCAACAGCGATACATGCTACTACTTTTAGTTACTCTATTTACCCTATACTTATATACTTGCTTAGTTTTGGTTTATATATATCTATAATTCCATATTTTTAGAAAATGGGATGGTTATTCATTTTTATTTTTTCTTACTCTTATGATTATACACTTATTTATTTTTATTTATGTATCTGTTATCTCTTTCTTTATTTATCATATGAAATGATACTGAGGGTGTAGCCTCCCCATAGTTGTACTTAAATCTTTACTTCTAGTCGGAACCCTCCTATGTATGGGGAGGAGCACATGAGGTCGTGTGGAACTCCAATTTAGATCCAATGGTTTTGGTTGGTTATTATAAAATGGTATCAGATCACCAAGATTCCATAATTTTTTTATTATATTTACCATGATTTGGGTCATGGAAGATATATGATTAGAAGGTTGTGACTCACGTAGGGGAACTATATCTGTGTTTGATCATCACTACATAGTGGACCTGTGAGTTTCCATAAAGTGGGGAATTTATTTTTACTGTTTGATATTACCATTGATTAAATTCACCTTTATTGATATGCATGATATTGATATATTGATTTATGGGATTTGGTCTGTGTTCATGCATCATGTAAGGCACGTTGTTTAACATGCCATATATACATGTTTCATTAATTATATAAATCCCAAATAATTATATTCCCATTTAATTTTTTATATCTACATCAGTACATTAGTCCTTGAATTCTTATTTAATCTCTTTTTTTCTATATTTAAGAGTAAATAAGTGGTTGTGAAAAATGTGCAGGTATCAAAGTCTTGAATTGGGATGTGGGTACTTATGGGGAGGTTATTCCTTATACATATTAGTAACCTTTAATGTTGAACCTGATTTTTTAGCCTTGTGTGTTCCTATGTCCTTTCTAATTACCTAGTATAAGTTAATGGATTTCTCTTAGATTGTTTTTGAAATTTCATGAAATGTCATCTTGTATAAGTTTAGTGTAGCCATTTGTACCCACTGTCATATAAGAGGATGAGGTTGAGCATGGTCCACTAGTTGTTCTAGTGGATCAAGATATAGAATCAGTCTACTTGGGACTCTTTTGACAAGTTCTTATTCATGGCAGAGGATCCCACAGGGGGCTAACAATGGGGAATTATTCTTATGAATTCCATCTTCAACATCCCACAGCCTTCTAGGGAACTCGAGACCCTCAATAGGAGAATGATTGGGTAAAAATCATTAATAAGATTTTTTACATAGTAGAGACAGTAGAGGATCGACAATGTTATGCATATGACATTCATGATCCAAAAAATAGTTGGTTGATGGTGGAATGCATTGTTGAAGGCCGATAGATGAGAATGGATGAATTCAATGACCTTAAAGGATCTCTTTTTTAGAAGTTTTTCCCAATAAAGTAAATATGAATTGTGCTCCAGATTTAATGGAGATCTAATAGATGATGATGATTTTGTACATCTATTCAGTATACGTCGCATATCTGATTCACGTTGATCATTTTTTGGGAAGGAAAAATGATAAAAAAAACAAGGATCTTCAGGATTGGTCCTCTTCAAGAGCTAAGTCGACAGGTTAGGAACATTGAACTAATGTCCTACAATATAGGGAATCATAAGGCATTAATGATAGTGAAGGGAATCAATGAATACATTTCTAGTGATATTCATCCTACTAGTAGTGGACCAATATGTGTCTTCTCCAATACATTCATAGTTACTTATTATAAGAAGAGGAAGAGGAAGTCTAAGGATAGATACCTGAATGACTATAATAACCCCAACTCCATTTTCACAAATTCTATGGTTATTTTATTTTAATGGAATATACACTTGAGATAACATAACCAAGGAATGATCAGCTTAGTAGTCTTGAAGATATTGATGAATACATGGTTCCCTTTTTACATTTGTAATTAGACATAGAACATAAAATGGAAAATAAATTTCAACCATCATAATTATTCTCGGATTTCATCTTCATATCCTAGGGAAGGAAAAAAATAAATAGTTGACCTAAAAATATCAGTAATGGTTATATATAGAATAAATGTGAACCGATAATAAGTGAAGAATAATAAATAATGCACAATCAATATGGAAAGGTAAATAGCTGAAAAACAGACGACATTTAACCAATAAACTATGAATGAAAATACATCCATAGATTTTTTCATTGTTAAAATATAATGGATAGTAGTAAATAAATACTAGATAAAGGAAATTATTAATTGTTAGACGTCATATATATGGAATGTTATCCTCTTTTTTCAAGAACATTCAGAAGAAGGTTTAATTATTTGGGTCGAACCCCGTCTAATTCTTCTTAGAAACAAATGTGAATGGTTTGTCGCCAACTATTTTGACTCATTAGACATTTCGATGAATTGATGGGATATATAATTCTAGGACCCACCCAAAAATAAAATTCTAAATAATTATTCATACATAGATTTAATTAATTTAAAATTTTCCTTAACAAAATATCTCTATTGAATATAGGACAATGATTTATCAATATTTCCCCACTAAAAATAAAATTCAAATTAAACCAAGTTTATAAAATTGTTATATGAAAAAGACAATAATAATATACATGACACAATAAATATGGACATGTAAATAAATCATCAATGATTTATCATCATAAATAAAAGGATCGATATATAAAACATGGAAAATAATATTGGTTCATAACATCAAAAACAACCATTAAAGATATAAAACTAACATGAAGTCCAGTAGAATAATTTTTTCATTAATAAAATTAATATATTATTTATATTAACTATAAATAAAAATAAAAAATAATATAATCAAAAGTAATTTTATCATTACCTTAGTATTTCATAATCAATGAGATCTAAGTTTGACCTAATGAATGAAAATTGAGTTAAAAATCCATTTCCACTTTGTAATCAGTCGAATCAGATGCCCCACAAAATTATTGATTATAAAATGAATCATTGAATACCATTAAGATAATGTGATTAATGATATGATATATTAAAAGCTATTATGTAAAACACATATAATATATAAGTGTTTAATAATATATATATCTCATAGAAATAAAAGTGAGACAAAAAACCCCTTACCTTATGTCCAAAAGCAGTTTTCACTTTTAATTAATGTCGTGGATGACAAAATTAGATTCATTAATTACATAATTAATAACCTATTAAAAATATGTTTGATTTATTATAATCTTTTACTTTCATTCATAATCATTTTGATGAGTCATGATGTTTAATTTTGTAGTTTTAGGAGAATTACTTTCATGGTTTTATAGTCGATTCCTTGGGTACAATTATTAGAGTTCTCATTAAATGGAAGAAAAAATTCCAAATGTGAAACAATTTAATATTAATGTTCTTATGTTTGTGTAAATTTTCTCATATATCATTTTGTTATGTTTTATAAGTATGACTCATTAGATAAAATGTTGATCAGAATGTTTTAATTTATTTTGGCAGTTATTACAAGCATCATGAATTTTTAAAATTTTAAATAATATTATGTTTTTATGTTACTTACATAACATGATATAACTTATAAAATTTATATTAAAATATTATTTAACCATAATAATGGTTTTATGACCATACTGGAAGGTCTGAAAGGAAAATGAGAACTCATTGACCCCGAAGGGAGTGAATTGATACGTCATGGATAATGTTATCATTTTTTGAATAAAAGGAGAGGAGAAAATATTTTATGATAGATATTAAATTAAAAAAATTATATATATATATATGATACTAGATTTATCATTCTACTTTGAATATGGGTAGGTTAAGAGATAATAAGAAAATAAGTAAAAGGAATGAATAAGGATTTGACCCCTTGATTATCTTTTTCTTATTAACCTATTTATGAAACATGAATTTATTATTTTTTTATCACCATCTGATTTGGACATGGGGAAGATGATTTATAAAGGAATATGTATAGATTTAAATAAGATTCAAGGAATTGATGGTGTGAGAAGAAGGGGTTGTGAGGGTGGTATTTATAGTGGACGAGGGTGTGTTCTTCGATTATTTTATTCAATAGTATATTATTTTGGATCAAGACTATAAATAATTTTGATTTCAATGAGTGAATAAAGTAAAAATATAATTTTATTTCTAAATACTATGTTACTACATCATTAATATATTATTAATGACTCAATAATTCATTTATATACTTATAATCTAAAATATTATAAATAATATTATTTCACTATTCACTAAAAATCAACCATTTCCTAAAAATACAAAAAACATATCCTCAACCATGATTAGACATGTAGATTTTAAAAATGGGCTCTATTTAATGAAAATAATTTTCTAAATATGATAAATATATTTCTAATTTAAATAATCATTTATTTGAAAATTATCAATGTTAATGTTATAACTGATTTTACAACACTTTGAGAAATTAATTATGGACTTACAAAATTACCATATAATCATAATAAAAAAATATTAATTCATTAATCTATATTATGAAAATAAAATTCATTAAAATTAATTATATTAATTATAATATTGTACAAAAACATTTATATTTCACAAAAAATACTAAAAGATTATTTATCATTTTTTTAAAAAATTATTCACTTATTCCTTGATATAAAAATATTTTAATATAATTTAAGAGATGTATAAATTTTATTTATACTTTCATTGGTGAGATTATTATTCCAATAGGCACATTTTTATTCCTCACATTCACACTATTATTCCAAAGATCTCATTAATATTTAATTGCATATCACAGTTCGTTTAAGCTAGATGTTGCAAGAAATATAAGATATCGAATAAATTGAATTTATTAAATAGGAGACATATCATAAAATATTTTGGTGTTATAACAAAATTAAATAGTCAGAGTAAAGATGAAATCTTTCAGCTCCTCCTATGGTGCGTGACTCTTCTAGATGCTATAATTTAGGGAGGAAGGGGTAGTCTCTAAAGGATTGTATTGTTTATTATAGGGTGTGTCCCCACTTTGGTAAGACTAGACCATAAAATATTTTATATTCAATATCATCATAGTTTTATAAATCTAAATTAATCCATGTTGTGGGAACATGAAATTAGTGGTAGGTGTTGAACTCAAAAGGGTTTTCTAACCAAGTAACTAATAAGCCTCTAAGGCATCATGGAGTGGTGGATGGTAGGTTTTATATGATTTATCAGGCTCAAAAAGATTGTGGATAGGAAACTTCCATAGTCTGAGGTATAATCCTAATTTCTTCTTCTCTATCTATTTGACGGTGTTTACTGGAGAATATTTTTTGATCCAATCTGCTCAAGTGGTATTTGGTTTGTATATATTGATTTAATTATCTTCTGAAAAATTCTCTAATATTTTATCTCAGTGGCCTAATTTTTTCAAATATGACATCTATAGGTTCTTCTCAAGACTGATAATTAATTAGTGGGTTATAATTTTAGTATCCTTGTTTTTATAAAGCCTTTTTGGATTTTATTCATTTGTGTTTTTTTATTTAAATTTTTTTTCAAATAACTTTCTTTTCTTACACAAGACATAGAGTCTATTAAAGGGTAAGATGCTTTTTAAGACCATTAATAAGGGTGAATATGTGTTTGATAGGGGTACATAAGGGTAACCTCTTATTATTAAAGGTTACATAAAGGTAACGTGGATTTTTCACGATTCAATTTAGGATAGAGTGGTTTTTATATGGTCTATGCAAGGTTAATCCACTGACCATGCCACATTATAAAGGTAAGCTTCTAGTTCTTTGAGATATTTAAGGCTAATACTTGTATTATGTGGGTTATGTAAGGGTAAAGGCCAATTTCCAAGATTTTTTTAGCGGTAATACCTTGTGTATATGGCTATTCTAAAAGTAATAAGGAGCCATTATATGATATATAAGAATGTATAACTAGTTTAAAAGGATATATATGGGTAGATAATATTGTGTAAGTGTAACTATAGAGTTTTTTAAGGGTAACCAATGAGTTTCAATCATTACATAATGATATATATCCACTATATAAACGTAATAAAAGTTCTTTTCTTTCTATATAAGGGTAAACAAGGATTTATGTTAGGGCCAGTAGAGCTTCCCCTTTATCATGTAAGGGTGGTTGGAGTTTTTAATGGTTCATGTATGGGTAACCCCGTGTTTTTAAAGATAAAACCTAGGTCTCATAGAGTGGATAAGGGTAAATTCATGTTTCCCTTATTCGACACCTTTTTTTCTGGAAAAATACTTTAAAAATATTCATTTTTCATCCCTTCTTCTCCATATCACACAGGTAACCTCTTTTATTAGTTTAAATACATTCAATATTATAATTGATTCTATTAACTCATTTAATGCTTAAATCCCTTTATGAAGGGTTATAAATTATATTAAATTTATAATCAATTCAAATTAAAATTAAATACTAAATTCAATTTTTGAATATTAATATGGAGAACCTCCACGCGACTAGCCACCATATAATTATTCAAATATCTTACCTTTTTTTGTTCTTCACTCTTGAATATGAATAACATATACCTTCTCCATACAATATTTGATATGTCTTCTTCGAATAAACCATGTTCTTAATCTGGTTACCAGGCATGGAAAAACAACATCTCTCCCTTATTCTTGGTTCATTGTTTGAAAGGGGTAGTTTCCAGGTATTCTATTCCTTATTAAATTGAAAATAATCAATCCTAAGCTCTCAGGAGGAATTGAATATGGAATTTTTAATTTATAATAATCTTCAAATTAATAATTAATAATTAATAATATTTATCATGATAAATATTTATTAATATAGAGTGATATAATATTATCATAAGTGAAACTATAATTATTCTTTAACAAACAAATTCTTAATCCCATACTTTTCCATTAATAGATAATATTGAAATTATATATGAGAGATAAAGTTGATATCGCATGTTGTTTAATTATTTATTTTGGAAATAAAATGTCTATAATTGGTTCATTGAAACCCTACAAAGTCTTTTGATCTGAAATACACATTGACATGATTTATGTGACATTTCTTAAAGGAACTTATATTAATTCATTAATGAGTTTTTAGTAGGAAGCCCTTAACTTTAATTAATTCCATATATAGGTTATTGGAATAATTGTTGGCATATTTGTATAGCCCTGACAAAGTAATATCTGATAATTTGTCACACGATGTGTGTGTGTGTGTTTATCCTTTACAGGTGCTTATGTTTCTTCCATATTTATTGTTTTTAGGATGATATTGTTTGACTTGACTAGATATCTAGTTTTTCATTTAAATCTCGTATCATATGTGTTGTTTTTCTATCTTATTCAATTGATCAAATAGGGTAAGCTTACAAGAATACCCTCTAAGAGGGATGTGATACCGAGATATTTTATGAAATATTTTTTTTCCTGAATATAATCTTTTTGATGTTTTGTGTAATAAAAAATAGTGAGTTTATCTAACATTACATGAATCCCTATGTTTAAAAAAACATATAATATTATTAAAATATGATAATATAATATTCATCACCTAACCTTTGGAATAGAGGGTGTGAATAATATTTAGTAAATTATGAAAATATATGGTTTAGAAATTTATATAAAATGAATAATTGGTTATAAATTAAATAAAAATAAAAATAAAAATATTTGATAATAAAGTAAATCTTTTCCTGAAAAACAAATTACAAAAAAACACTTTTCACCTCAATAAATTAAATAAACATATTTGGTGAATTTTTTTAGTGATATGTATATAGTATCTATTTAATAATAGATTAAAAATTAATCTTATTTACTTCCTAGGAAAAGGCAAGTGTAAATCAATTTTTATAATTAAAAATTATATTTAAAAAAACATATCGTCGTCATTTTTGAGTACTTACTTTAACACTAAATATTGTAAAAAAATAAAAAATTATTTGAAAAATAAATTTCATTTTTTATGTCATCATTTAAAAGTTATCTTAGGGTGAATTTTTCAGAATTATCTGAAAATGATGATTTTTTATGAATAGTGAAAAATGTTTATTTTTAATTAAAATTTGACATTTTGATTAAATTATTTAAAATATTTATTTATATTTGTAATTATTTTTAAATTAAAATTATTTTTATAATATATATATTAATCCAATTTAGTTCGTTTTAGTAATTTTAAAAATGAAATTTTATACAAAAACATTATAAAATTGTGAATGTTTTCTAACTGAAAAATAAATTGCTCATTACACCTATACGATTAATTTAAAAATAAGTTTTTCCATTTATATGAATTTAATTTAAAAAATAGATTATATATTTTCAATGAGAATAATTTTTATTATATAATAATTTCAACTGAATTTTCGACCAAAATAAATTGTTAAAATAGTTAAAATTACTTACTATGGTTATGGAAAAAATGAGTTCGTGGTGGGTTCAAACAAAAAATATAGGCGATAAAATGAACGAAATAATTATCTAAAATATATTGTATGGCCATATTTATACCATATGAAGTATAATTATCTTTAATACACCATTTGAGTTCCTTGTTTCATTAAGAAAACATGGTTACATATTTTTATTTTCATAACATTAAGATTGTTCCACTCAACTCAATTATAAAAGGCAACCCCCTCTTATCTCTTATTCATACTTCAAACCCCTTTTGATTCATCCCATAAATTCCAAAAATAAATGACCAACTTTGATGATCTCATCATATAAGACATATTTTGGTATAAATCCAACCTAAGAAGGCTTTAGGTTTAATCCTAACATGGTTACCCGAAGAAGTGGTAATGTTCTTCAACAAGTGTTTTTATTTTATTTCTTCCTCCACCTCTATCAATTATTATTAAAACAAGATGATATAATAATATAATTATATTCCATAGAATTATATCTTATTATTTTATGTTAATGGACTGCATCCATCTCCACTTCTATCAAGAGGGTTTTAAAATCATCATTTCTGTTTACGGTAGACAACCGTATCAGAAACCAGTGTTATTGGTTTTTCCATTACCACCTCTCATGGTTGGGTATTAAAGTAGAAAAAAATTATATATATGTATATATAAATTTATAGTATAATAATACCTATTTATTCATTACATCTTATATATTTTTAAATTTTCATTCATTAGTGGATATGATAATGTCACCTGTGTGTACTATGGACTACCACCTCCAGAAGTGATGTGATTAATTTCTCACAATTGCTTTACATAGAAGACAATCAGAATCATGTTAATGAATATATATGATATAAAAAACATAATTATAATATTCATGACATATTTTTATTTCTCAAAATAATAATATATCATTTCCATTCTTACCTTTTCACTCACTGAAATATGATAGCGTCGTTCCTGTACAAGTGGACTATCGCCTTCACAAAGTGAAGTGACTTTCTCTTTTCATCATCACCCAAAATGGATGACATGTATAAGTTTACTTAGAGGTATATTATGTTATTTATTATATTATTATTTTTATTAAATGATAAAATATTACTTACCTCCTTTCCATAACTATCTTTGAAAAATTGAAACATTACACATGCGTATGTATGGTATATCGTCTACATGATCATAACTCACTTATTTTATCAAAAAAATCTATCATTATTCGTATTAAAATAAAAATTGATGTATAAATATTATAATTATGTAATTATTATTATTCTGAATATTTTGGAACCATTATTAAAGTTAGATGAATAAAAATTACAAATAAAACATATTCAAAAAATAGTGATTATTACCTAAAACGTGATTTTATTAAGGAATTCTTAATAAATGGGTGATTCATAGTCATAAGTAATAAAATGGTGTAATATATATAATTATTTTAATATAATATATTTGTAAAATCATATTTTAATTATATAGGAGGTATGAATGGTTACGAAGGAATTTGAGACATATGGTAAGAGATTATTTTTCTCTATTATTTCAGGGTGGCATTTGAAAATTCACCAAAAGTTTATTTTTATTGGTTTATATAGTACCCTCTAAAAATTCATATCATAAATACCATAATTTTAATGATATTTAATTTTTTATTTGACTTTATTATTTTTTGGGGCTTTCAATTCAAAAGAATACTAAAGCATAAAAGGATTTTCTTCTTACTTTTATTTTATGTGAGACACATGTCATATTCACAATAGGTTTATTTTATGTGGTGTTTACACTTGACATCAATGTATTTCATTATTATTCTCATGATAATTATTAGTATTTATATATCCATTTCAGTACCACTATTTTACTGTGTTAATGGTTAAAATGTAACTAAGGTGGTAAGGGTTTTATGATATAGTCTCATTTTTATCAAGATTGTTTATTTTTCTTCTTCTAAAGATGAAATTTTATGATAAATATCTCTAGAAACTAATTTTTTATCTTATATAGTTACTTCAAAAAAATAAACGTTTTCCCTCAATTATCCCTTATTTATGTACATAATAGTTCAAAAGATTTTTCTTAAGAAGAATTGTCTTTATTACTCTTTTTAGTCGAAAACAATTTTTCTTCTAAAGCCATGTTTTCTAAAAATCGTTTCAAATTATTTTTAACATTATTCATTGATTTTGTAAAAAAAAATTCACCCATTTTTAAATTTATCTAAAAAATGACAATCCTCATTTTGTTTTCCAAAAACTTTCTGTTTGGATTTTACCAAAAATGGGAAAAGAATATTGGTTTTAACGTGTACGTCATGAATGGAATTTTCCATCATCATGAATCTTATTTTAATCAAATATTATTTTATAGGTTTTCAAATTATTTTCAAAATAATGTAGTTACATAATTTCTTATGTTCTAAATTTATTTTCAAAGTGTAAGGTATGGTTTCATAAAGAAATGTTTCAAATGATTTTTAAAGATTCTTCTATATGTTTTCAAGGTTATTTTCAAGGAAAATTATTTTTAAAGTGTTTTATGAATTTTTAGTTTTAAAAAGGGATTTTCAAGAAAAATTTATTTTACTCTAGAAATGTTCCAAGTGATGTTTATAAATCATTCTCTATCTAAGATGATATCAATTGACGTAACTTATGAATTTTTAGGGAAATGATCCTAGATTACCTTTCTTATTATTTTTCTAAATGGTTTATATTTATGATGATAATATTTTTATGAAAACCTTTTCCCTTCCATGAGTTATAAGATGAAAAAATAGTTTTAAAACATAAATGTTTTTCCATGGGATAGGATAAACTTATTAAGAAACCTATATCTTTTCCACAAGTTATGATATGATGAATTGTTTATAAAACCCATTTCAATTAACGGGTTGGGATATGATGAATGTTTTATGATATTTTGGAACACATATGTATGATTTTAAAAATATTATGGTGGTTATGTTATAACGAATTAAATTGGTCATATTATAACCATGGATGGGGTTAAGTTACAACCAACGTTGGGTGGGACCTATATCTCCCTCCAATTCATTGGGTAAAGATTTATATCTCATTATTTATATAGGTCTATATTAGGGAGTGAACCTAGTTTAGTAAGGGAATTTTCTATTATGATGGTCTTTCGAGTTAACCTTGACTACTATGATTGTTTGGGGAATGATTCTATTCTACAATGATAGCATTGCAAGTGTTTTATGACTGTTATGTAAATGATTTTATATGAACATTTCTATGACAACTTCTATTACTTCTTTTAATATTATTCTCTAATGGATCATTTTCATTTATTTCAATATGATTAATGCCTTGTAATCTACTAATCATTATTCTATTACTCAAGATTGTTTTCTTTGATATGTTGTGTATGGTTTTAAAATGCTATGATCATGTTCTCATACTCTTATGTTCATGTTATGATTGCATATGTTCTCACTTTTTCTTATGTTTTCTTCCCCAGGGTTATAAAGAATGGTTTTATGTAAGGCATATTATCAAATAATACTAAAGGGGAAGATATTTATGGAGATGTTGAATATATTTCACCAAATTAAAATATTATTTCCCTAGTACAATAAGATACTAAACTATTATGTTCCCCAGGCGTATGTTTACTCAATGTGTGGAATACTAATCTAAAAAGAAATAATATCTATCTATAAAAAATCTTAGTTTATATAGTTGGTATCAAAGGAATGGATTTGTCAAAAATTTAAAACTAGGATCAGAAAACATAAATTAGACACTCTAAGGATATTTCAAAGGATGGTTCTAGGGATATGTCTAAATATAATTCTAAGGATGAGTCAAAGTATAGGAAAATGTCCTAGAATTTTGTTAAAAGATGGAGAAAATTATTTCCCAGGAATTACATCCCTATCTGGACACTAAAAGTGGATGTGCATATACCACATAGGTACCAAGGGATAAAAACTCCAAAAATGGAATATTGATCTAGACTCAATCATTTCCTAGTTCATTATAATGGGAATTTCTCCAAACCTTTTCTAAATCTCTGTGGAGGGTATTCTTTTGAAATTCACAAACTATTTACCTACCATTCTAAATTATTTAAATTGATGAACACTATGAATGACCTAGGATAAAAAAAGGTTTCATGCACTAAAAATAATGTGTCATAATTTATACAAACTATAATAGATTTTCAATTTTATTTTGTTTTCCATTATTATTATTATCACTCACACTATACTTTTTTATTTTAGTTGATTGTGGGAACCTAAATGAATTGGTTTAACATTGAATGCAATGGAAATTTGGGTTATGAGTATCAAAATGGGATAATGATTGGAATGAGAGACAAAATTATTATTACAATGATTTTATCATGGATCATGACTAATAATGTACTCCTAACCCAAATATCAAAATCACTACGGATGAGAGGGAAAGTGGTCATTGAGATTTCCAATAGTGGGGACCAATAAAGAAAGATTATTTCGTTCCCTATTTATTTAAAATTTGGGATGAAGAAATAAAGGGAATATAATAGAGGTATGATAAGATGATTTTGGAATGGAAAATAAGGACATAAATCAAGAAAAATTCAAAGTAAAAAATGAAAATTGTGGTTAACTAAATTTTTGAAAATAATGGTCTATCTAATGTATCTTTAACTATTTAATTTTTTAAATGTGTAAAGTTGGTCACTATGAAAAATAAATGTCCTATGAAAAATTTTAATCATGATAATAACAATTATTGTACATGTAATGGTCATATTATCGATGATTAAAAGACCTTGAATGACATATGAATGGTACATACAGTTCTAAAATTATTTTTTACATTAAACATAAAAAATAATAATTAAACTGAGCTTAGTGAATGTTAATACATGATTCGTATTTAATATTGTATTAAATAGTTATTAATCAGTAAGATTATAAAGAATATTTAATGGATTATGAAGGAAGTGGGATGATTAATGTCTTAATTTATTAGAATTACAATCTATGTTTTAAGAATCATGACATATATAATAACTCTTTAGCACAATGTTTTGGTTAAGGGTTTTCCCAAAAATATATAAATGGGTTCTAATGGATTAAAAAAGTGATTTAATGGAAATGTGATATTTTTATTAAGGTAATATAACCCTTAATATGTCCTGGATGTTTAGATAAATATGTTACAATGAATAGATATTAGATATAAATATGTAAATTGGACTATAATGATTACTTTAATGGTTTTTTAAAAAAGTCATTTATGATATCATTTACAACGTTTAAAACATTATTTAATCTATGAAATATGTTTAGTAATATATGATTTTATTCATGTAATGTCAAATCATAGATGTTTTAATTGATGTTTTTTGGTAATTGTGGTTATTTCCAAGCTCAATGAGATAATATTACAAAGGCCTTCTCATAATTGGTACAAGACCATTAAAAGATCCATAATGATATTTAGAGGATTAATATTAAATTTAGGAAATTCAGTGTCATTATTTGTAAATTAATTAATTTTTAATGGGTCATAAGTTTAACCATTTATGGGATAGTTTATTGGATTTTATTTTTAAGGATTTTTTAACAAGAGATGTAATGAATTAAATATAATTCATTTATGGATTTTATTTAGTTCTTTAGACATGAAAAAATTACATCTCTTGGACAATGTTAGGTAGTATAAATTTAACACGGAATAACCAAAGGATGAAATTGTGCCTATTAAATAAATAGATATCTAGTAACTACATATTTTATATAAAAATAATTCCCAATCATTAGGAAATGGGTCTTAAAGTAAACATTTTCCAATTATCATAATTTTTCATGACATCAATGAATAGTTTCATACCTCTCTACTTTATGGTTTTGTGGTTGTTAACATTGTCTGGATCACTCACTTTCTTGCGATCAATGATCTCTATCATTGTCTATAATTATTTATTCTTTTCTGCCACGTTCATATCTTCACTTACCACATATGTTATCCTATATGGAAACCTAGTATGTGTTGTTATAGATGAATTTCACACATCCCTTTAACTTTTTCAAGACGTTGTATTATTATCCATTTTTATGATGTGAGTTTCTATGAATGAGTTTTCAAATGATAAACCCTTGATGACCTATATGAATTTTGAGGGAGAAATTAATTTTAAGGGAGGTAAAATATGACTCCACAATATTTTATGAAATTTATATTTTGAAATAAATTTAATCTTTTAGATATTTTTTGTTACATGTAACACTGAGTTTAGGTTACATTGCATGGAACCCTGAGTTTAAATGAAATGTTTCACATTATTAAAATCTGATTATATGATTGTTATCACAATGACATTGGAATAGTGGGTATGAATAATATTAACTAAATTATGAAAATATTTGGTTTAAAAATTTATTTACAATTAATTATTTGGTGACCAATTAATTAAAAATAAAAATAAAAACTATTTTAAAATAAAGGAACAATTTTCCAAAAAAATATTTTTCTGAAAACAAACATGTTTCACAGTAATAAATTAAATAAAAAAGTTTAGTTAATTATGGTAATGAAATTTTTATATTAATTATTCAATAAATTGTTTAAAATTTATCTTATGAATTTTATAGATAGGGGCTTATAATAAATCCAATTTATGCCTAAAAATTTTTTTTTCGAAAAAATCATTATTGTATCCTTTTTGACATTATATTTTTTGAGAAATTTAAAAAATTTGTCCGAAATGATATATTTCATTTTTTGAAATAAAATTCTAAAATTTTTATCTAGGTAAATCTTTTATAACTTTGTAAAGAGTAATGTTTTAATTAATAGTAACAAATACTGAATATTAATAAAAAACTACAGTTTCATTTAAATTATTTATAAAGAAAAATTAAAATTTAATTTTTTTTAAAGTATAAAATTTTCTATTATATATATATTTATCTGAATTAATTCATTGTAATATTTTTCATATTAAACTTTTATATAAAAACATTATAATGTTTTGATCTTTTTCTCTTTGAAAACCCAATTTCTCGTTGTGCCTATTGGATTAATTTTAAATTGAAATTTCCCACTTGATTTGATTGGATTTTTAAGAATGTATTAAATATTTTTCATAATAATAGATTATATTATAAAATAAATCCAACTTAATATTTGACCAAAATGTATAGTGAAAATATAAAAACCTAATGATTGTGGTTAAGGTAAAAATGAGTTCACTGAGGTTTAAAGAAACAAATAATGGGAAATGGCCTAAAACCTTATATAAAATATTTTTTTTGAAAAAATTTATATCCTAAATTCATAATTCTCTATAATATTTAAATTTTTAGCTTTATTTCATGAGAAAACATAGGTACACCTTTTTATTTTAAAAAACTAAAAGTTTAAAACTCACGTCACTTATACAAGTCATCTACCTCTCTTCTCTTATTCACACATTAAATAAATTTTGGTTCAGAAAATCCATAAACAACACCTTATTTATTTTCCTAATATCATCCTAGATTCATTATTTTGGTTATATATTCATACTAGGAAGGATTTGGATGCATACCTAAGGAGGTTACCCAAGAAGAGGTAACATCCTTCAACAGTAATTTTTGTTTTATTTTTTCCTCTGCCTAATTAAATTCTTAATAAACCATTATGATATAATAATATTAGTATATTAAATATGATGTTTTGTTTTTATGTTAATATAATTACCTAAAAAAATCTCCAGTTCCATCATATTTTTTACAAATTCATCATTCATGGGTACGGTGGATTACACCTCATGAATTGATATAATTATTTTTTCTACTACCTCCTATCAAGGTTGGGTACGACAGTAGATATAAAGTATAAATATAATATTTATAATATAATTATACCTCTATAATAATTATATTATATCTAACTTTTTAACTTTCCATTACATAGGTAATTCATTCACATCACTCGAGTGTACAACGGAATACCGTTTTGCAAAGCATTATAACTCATTTTATCAATAACGCTTTACATAGAAGATAATAAGAATAAATTTTTTCATTTTTTTATAAATGAAATATTAGAGATACTAATTACATATTTATACTTATAGGAAATTTAATATATCATTATTTTCTAACTTTCTCACTCACTAAAATATAGTAAAGTTGTTCATGTACATGTGGACTAACATATTCATGAAGTGATGTGACACTCTCATCTCTTCACCACACCACATGGATGATATATATAAGAATTTTTTAAGGAATAATATTTTTTATTATATTATTATAAATATTGAAATATAAAATACTACTTACCTCCTTTTTATAATGTTAGTTGAAAAATAGAAAAATTACTCATATGTATGTTTGGCATACGGTCTCCATGATCGTAATGTATATCATTTCTCAAAATCATCTTTCATGATTAGTTTTAAAATTATAATTTATGTAAACGTATGGTATTTATCTCATTATTATTATTCTTTATATAATGGATTAATGATCAAATTTAATGGACAAAAAATAACAAATCAAAACTTATATGAAAAACAACACGGTTATTATCCAAGACATGAATTTAACAATGAATTATTAATAAAAGAGTAATAAATGGTACTAAGAAAAACATATATGGTAACATAAATATATGTATGGTTCTATAATAGATTCACAATAATCTTATATTTATTAAATAATTGGTTTGAATGGGTACAAAGGAAATCGATACTTAAGGTAACATATTTCTAGTCTCTCTTTTATTTCTGGGAGACATATAAAAATTCACCACTCATTTATTTTGTGTCAGGTATAAACTAAAAATTGAAATTTTATATCATGAATATCATCCTTTCAATAATATTTAATATTTATTTTATGTTATAGTTTATTGTTTCATACAATTCAAGTGATTATTAAATTTGTAAGGGATTTTTATCTTGCTTTTATTTTCACTGAGACACTTTCCACTCTCACCATATTTTTATTTTATGTGATGTTTGTACTTCCCATGAATTTAATATTTTATTATTCCTAAAAAAATTATTTGAATTTATATATATATTGTTGGATCTCTATTTCAGGGGGATAATTGTTCAAAAGATACCAAAATGTTAAGGGATTTATGTGATAATCTAATCCTGTATTGGGATTATTTATTTGTATACCTCCAATAAAGAAATATTATAATAAATATCTCAAGAAACTCATGAATTTTATCGTAATATAGTTTTTCCAAGAGAATAAATGATCTCCCTTCGTTTTAATACCATTATGTAATTAACATATGAAAATAATGTTTTTTTAAAAGAATTTCCTTTATTTCTCTCTTTGTTCTAAAATGAATTTTCTTATAAAACCATGTTTTCTAAAAATTATTTAAATTTTTTTAACCATATCATATGATTTATGAAATACAATTTTCCCCCATGTTTTATATATAACAATTTTTTTAAAGGATTCATAAATTTTTTTCAAATAAATTTGGTTTTTATTATATCTAATAAGTAGAAGGAATTTTTTTTACATTTATAGAATGAATGGAATTTTCAACTATAATTCCGTTATATTATTTGAATTATACATTATATTTTTTCTAGTTATTTTCTAAGAAATGGAATTTAAAAATGTTTTTTGTTTTAAATAAATCAATGATGAAAGTGTATTTTTCTCATGAAATGTTTAAAATGATTTTTAAAGATTCATTTATATATTTTAGAGGTTATTTTCCAAGAAAAATGTTTTCAATTTCATTTGAATTTTTTTAAAAATTTATTTTCAAATAAAATTAATTTTACTTAAGAATGTTCCAAGTTATATTTCAAAATAATTATCTATCTAAGATAATATCTTTTGATGTAAATTATTCTTTACTAGGGATATGATCCAAGGATACCATTATTATTTTTTATTTGAATGGTTTATGTTCATGATGAAAAGTTGTTTAAGAAACCTATTTCTCTTCCAAATGTTTTACAAGGATAAAATTATTATGAAACCCACTTCTTTTTTCATAGGTTATTGTATGATGAAATGATTGAATGATTATAAAACTTGTCTTGTTTCCACAAGTTATGATATAATGAAATGTTTATGAAACCAATTTCATTTCATGGGTTATGATATGATGAATGTTTTATGACATTTTTGTACACATATTTATTATTTTCATTATGTGATTTTGGATACATTATAACCAAGGATGGAGGTTTTGTTATAACTAAGAAAAGTGGTTATGTTATAACAAAAATGGGTGGGACCTATATCTCCCTCCAATTCCTTGGGTAATGATTTAAATCCCATTATATAGACAAGAATTTAATGGGGAATGAACACAGTTTAGTAAGATACTTTTCCACTATGATGGTATTGGGAGTGAACCTTTACTATAGTGATAGTTTATGTAGTAAACTCATTCCATAATGATAACCCAAAAAATGATCCTTACCTACCATGGAAATGATTTTCTATGCTTATGTGTATTCCACAATTCTAGGTCTTATGCCTATGTTATACTCTCATGGATCATTTTCTTTTATTTTCTAATGACTAAGGTCTTATGAACTACTGAAATACATTCCATGAATTAATATTTTGATATTTGATATGTAGGGTATGGTTTTAAAATTTTATTAATGTGTTATCGTACACTTATGTTCATGTTATAATTATATATCTCCTCTTTTAACCATTACTAATAATATAAGCTCACCCTTTCTTATGTTTCATTTCTATAAGAAATAAATAAAGTCTTTAGGTAGGGTATTTTTTGAAATATTACTAAAGTGGATGATTTTAATGGGTGATGTTGAAATTCATTCACCAAATTAGAAGACTTTGAACATAATCTCCAAAGACACTAAACTATTACCATCCTTAAGTATGTTTTTTTATATAAATTATTGAATATTAATCTGAAAATATCTAATATCTATATATGAAAATAATGGATCTCAATTGGGGATGAGCTATAATTTAAAACTATATCATCCATTTACAAATATTTGTCACTTTATATCATGAAATAAATTGTTTTTATTTTTTGAACCATATTGACCCTCATTCACAAATCCCTATACCACCCACTTTTCTATGATAAAGATATGGGTTTCATATTTAATCTCATCATTTTCCATCTATTTCTCTGATTAATATACACTACCAATGTTTTTTTATTACTATAGATGAGACTTAGGAATTTCAAAACATGTCTCACCAAAATCCATATTACACACACCCTCATTCAATGAAAGAAATTTAATTAAACACGTTTTCAAACTATCCAAAACCCACTTTCTTCTTTCCATACTTCATAAACATTAATCAACCAAAAAATGAATATATATATTTTCACCAAAATATTAACCAATGAAAGATATTAAAATCATGATCCTATATCTAATGACATAATTTCTATTGAAAATTATTTTATTAATTCAAACATCCATTGTTATTTAAAACCACAATTTTCTAAAAAAACATATATAGTAAAAATATCATTTTTTTATCAAACCATATCTTCACACAAAATCATATAATTTAAATCAATTTTCAATCATAATAAATCTAAAAATTTAATGAAATTATGTAATGTTGTATAATTCATTTATAATTGTTTTATTTTATGGAAATATTTTGAGCCAACGAAATTTAATGGCACCTTATTACGAGACCTGGAGTGCTTATAATGGTCCATTGAAAATTGGTGGGCTTTAAATATCACATGTGAGAAGTTTTCCTGAAAAAGAGGAATAACATTTGAACAGGTTCTCAGATCAGAAATCTGAGGACACCATTGTGTTGAGGATGGCATGTTTTCACTAGGAGCGATTTAAGATTAGACAACCCAATCATCTAGTGAGAAAACCCAAAAATGGCATAACAGTAAATTAAATAATCAAATAAAATTATTTTATTTTTCAAATGATTATAACTCACGAATGGTGACTCTGATTAAAAATAAAAGACTACCACTGAACTCGTGGGGGTATCCTTTTCTTAGGATGATAAAAACATTGGCCGGTGTGGGCCACCAGTGAATGTTATTTTTTGCTGTAAATTAAAAAATTAAGTGGCAATTATTTTATTGTAAAATGCATAACTTCAAAATGGTTACTTGGACTAAAAATCTGAGAGTATTTTTGAGCTCATGAGGGAATTTTCCCTTTATGCTGAGCATAACATTGACCATCACATGTCGAGGGTGATGGCTAATAATATTTGTGAACCTTTTTTATGGTACGTTTAGTAAATTTGTGGGCGACATCTTTTAACTTTTGAATTAGTGCTCCAAATAAAAATCTGAGGACACCGTTGAATTCAAGGTGGTGGGATTTTCTTAAGAGAAGCTTCACCTTGATCGCAGTTGGTCATGTGAAAAAATTATTCATTGCTTCTTTAAAAATAAATAATAAAATAACATGGATGTTGTTATTTTATTCTTTTTTCCTACCACCTATTGAGCAGAGGTGGTGAGGACTACAGAGGTAGTCAGACATTTATTATGGGATATTAAATGCTTGGTTACACTTTGGTGTCATAACCACTCCTTGTGTAATTAATGATGCATATTAATTACATCAATTAATGAATATCATTAATTCCCCATGTGTTACATACCCCTTTCCCCCTCTATTTAAGTGAGGCTTGGGATGATGTTTTGACATAGCTTCAACAAAAGAGGAACCTCTGGTGAAGTGACATGATACCTTCCACCAATGGAGACAGAAGCTTCGGAAGTAATGAACCAGGAGTGATGAACACCAATAGCTTCATTAAAGTGCATATTCTCCTCCCACCACCATGATAACTTCAATGATTCACGAGGTCGTGGTTGTCTTTTAAATCAAGAAATTACCAGGAATCTTCCCCTCATTCTTGATTTTTCTGGTGGTCCTTGTGGGAAAATTGAAGGGGGTTTATCATTATTATTAATGTGATGTATAAATTTCTCATGTTTGTTATAATACTCAGGCGGAGGGCGCGGACCAAATGAACAGGGCTCAGACCCTCTGCCACTTGACTTTCATTGCGTTATTCGGAGATGGATTTCTACAACTTGACAAAACCTTGAAATTGGGAGGCGTGCAACGACTGCGGCATCCTAGGATGACTGCAGGCTCGTCCGGAAGGAAGAACAGTCTACCAGAGCTCACCTGATGGCCTAAAAAGAATCTACTAGTGTGGCACCAGTGACCGACGCCGGCAGCAGAGGCGGAAGCCGAAGCTTGCTGGCCACGGAAGAGGGAGGTGATGCATGGAACCGTGGTGGACCCAAAGCGGTGGCCGAAAATCTTCCAGCCCCATTGGAAAGGCGGTGCTTCTCAATTAAGGGGTCACGACATCAAAGTTGCAGTAGGAGGGGGATCCATGCCCCGCAGGTCTCGCGTACCACGTTGCGGGGAGTTGGAGGCTACCCAGTTAGCGAGCCACACCAACACACCATGTCGCGTCACCCGACAGGCTAGGTATAGTCGACCCTAACCAAGTCTGGTTGGCCCATGCTGGGTCCAGCTGGCCCCCATGCCGGGTCAGACTGGACCCAGACCCATTCAGGCCCAGATATGCTTAAAAGGAAGTATCATGCTAAACAGACGTCCGTTTGATGAACATTCTATGGTGATGAGATCCTTGAAGCAAGAAGTTCCTTCTGATATAATCTATAAGACTTTCAGAGAAAGATGGACTTTGGACGGGTTGGATTGTACTCGAATCCAACTGGGCCCTCACCAATAACATTTCTATAGCATTCAAATCAGGTGTCCGGTTAATGCGTCTTCTATTACGTTAGAACTCTTATGACATGAATGATCATCGGGTAACATTCTTTGGATTTTTTTGGTGGATTAGGTATGACTGATAACTAGATAGGCAGAACAAGGGTATTTTTTGTAGTGAGTGTTGGGGTGGCTACTCCCTTGATGACTCAAGGCGCAGGTATTCCTTACACCTCTACTTTGGTAGAGATAGGACTCCCAACATCATGAGTGCGGGTTTTTTCTCTCAGATTGGTTTTTCTATCTTTAGAGTCATTACTCCCCTATTAGACAATGATGTGGGTCCTCGATACCTAACTCACATTGGGTCAGGTACTCCCCAACTGGGTAGGGTGCGGGTCCTCTTTGTTAGGATTCGGTACACCCCTATCATCCAAGGGTGCGGGTCCTCCTTTTTCAATGCTATAGTAGAGTTGGTACTCCCATACCATGCCAGGGTGAGGGTCCTTCAGCCTGGGGTTTGCACTCCACTGACTTACTATACCATGGGTCCCCCACAGCGAACAAACTACCAGAGTTGTACTCCCCGAGCAAGTAGGGTGTGGGTCCTCACACATAGAGTTGGTACTCCCCTGCCATGCCAGGTTGCTGGTCTTCTCGCCTGGGGTCAGTACTCCCCTAACGTACTAGATTGTGGGTCCCCCATAACAAACAAACTAACAGAGTTGTCCTCCCCTACCGGTTAGGGTGTGGGTCCTCGCATATGGAGCATTACACCCCCATCTCTGAGTAGAGACGTGGAGTGGGTCCTTCAAGGGATTTGGATCACCCTCGACTGCAGGATATAGTGTCGAGGAGTGGGCCTCATCACTTGTTTTCCCTTGGTCTAGCCTCGAGTGCAAGACTGTGACTGTGAGACCTCTACTACTAGGCAATAGAGACGATTCTAGCAGAATTTCCCCGACAGAGCATGCCCACTCGAATGTTCCATTAGGAATGGTTGAGTTGTACCTGATGAAGTACATCTCCCTGATGGGTTCCATCTGGGATGGCAAATTCCTGGAGCGTGTACTCCTGATCCTTGATTTACGGTTTGATCATTCTTTGGAAATCTTATAAATGTCTTTAGGTCAGGGATTTTTGTTTCTTTGTGGATCAAACGAGTGTACCTGGATTGAGATGTTTGTATTTCCTTGTGATTAGTGATTGAGACCATGCTTGTGTTATAACAATTTGGAATTCCGAGAGACCGTCGGGGGTCTAATGGTCCCTATTGAGTATTGTTATACTCACCCCTGCACGGGCTTCGCCTGCACCTTGTTGTGTCTTCTGCAGAAGACAAGCATCTTTGATTGAGACTCAGGGAGCTAGGACCTGACGATGGATGGTAGTGACAGTTGACGTGGAGTGATATGGAGACGATCTATACTTACCTTTCAGGTGGGATCCTTGGTGGAAGATTTTCAGAGCTGATTTCCTTTTTCAGTTGTAGTTGAACCCTTTCATTTGGTTTTGTATTACGGCTCCTTTACGTTCAATACATACCTATATTACTATAGTTATGCTTCATGGATGAATCTTGTTGGGTTCTTCGATTGTATGTTTGTAATGGATTAATGGAAATTCCTTCCCTTTTTAGGGATACATATTTCTGGTTCTAGTCACCAAGCCTTGACCTATGGATGGCGGGCTTGGGGTAGTCATGGCATGGGCCATGTGGGACCGGTCATGACAAAGTGGTATCAGAGGATTTGATTCTATCGAAAAACTAAGACTCTCTTCCTTCTAATGGAGGAATACTGTTATGTGTTTTGAGTGTGGTTTTCATTTTGGGGAGTCCAGTGTTGGTGTAGTTGCTAATATATCCATACATGAAGACCCTGAATTCATACTTCAGACTCTATGCACGAAAACACTGATTTCATGTGTTTTTTAAATGCTTTACTTTGATCTATTTTGAGTCAGATCGCTAGGTATAACATATTGACTGTGTTTCATCTTGATTCTCTTTCAATGTGCATTCACACAGACAACTATCCAGGATTCCATTGTTTGACTATGAGGATGGTTCATAGTGTTATGAGGCTTCAGTACAAGGAATGTTACCCATGATGGTACCTTTAGGTGGTGTCCTAGTGATACCACTCTTCTTTGGTCAATAGTTACTAAAAGAGCTACCCATAATGTACACTTATAGGCTCAGTGGCTTACAAGAGTTTCAGCTAAAGATACCCCTCAGCTTCTAAGGCGAGCCAGACTCACTGGAAGCTAAGGTCTAGCCTGAGGTGGGGACTGAGTTTCCATCTTCCCAGGTCACTATATGATTAGATAGTGAACCTGGTAGTGAGTATTCTACGTGGCTCATCAGGGTGATGGAAAGGTTTCGATTACCCCTAACTTACGATGAGGTTACTTTTTCATGGATATGCTGGAGAACCATTCTTAGGGAAGGGGTCTCGTGCCACAAAAAGTTAAGGGGTATGGGTTCCCGTGAACTTCTATAGCTTCAGCGGGATGACAGGTCGGTAGCTGAGTACTCATCGAGGGGTACCGACTATTCCAGGTAATTGATGAATACGATAAAAAAAGTTTTTCAGGGCTCATGATTCTAGGAGAGATGTGTTTAGGGACATCTGAGTTGGCACTATTACTATTTGCATTCTTACTAATGTTAGGGTTTGAGATAGAACCTTTGTGGTTGAATGTTCTTTGGCTGATAAGATACATCTACTGAATGATAGCTGTGGGTAACTAGGAAACTGAAGTCAGTCTCAGATACATGGATGTGTAAAATCTATTGGGAAGAGGAAGTGTTAGGGATAGATTAATATGTCGGGTAGTATATGTGGAAGAGGAGCTAGGAGAGCAGTAGAAGGTGGTATACATTTTGATATGTTACAACCAAATCACCAATGTGTCCCCCACCAGGCTCATGGAGATGGAGGATAGGCTAAATCGAGTAGTTGCATGCAGTCAGAGAGTGTGACCCAAGGGCACTAGGAATGATTCGAGGTACGATCTGTTTCTACTACAAGCTTCTGTATCAACAGACATAGGTACTAATCATTCCTTCTTACCACGAATCTTGTATAAGACCTAGAGTTTCCAGTTAAACTGTTGACTTGAACCATACATCTGGAGATACCATTGGGAGAAAACTTGATAATCAAACTTATAACAACATGTGATCTGACCCTTGAGGTGATATTTTCAGTTGGAACATTTTGGTGGCAGTGTCAAGGCCTTACGACGTTAGTTAAGGTATGGAATGGACATCAACGGTTCATACTCTGATTGACTATTTTAGGAAAAAATATGTGGTATATGTAAAACATTGGAATGGGGTTTTACTTGGTTTGTGAAAAAGTAAACCCAATCAGCAAAGGATAAGATCAAGCATACAAGGGTGCCACCGATCACTCTTGAGTCGGCCAGCCTTACACTCATAGAAGCAGTAGTTTTGATTTTTCAGTTCCCAACCGTAGTGGTAGAGTACAAGAACATATTTTCAAAAGATGATTCTAGGATTACCTCCCCTAAGGGAGAGGAACTACTACATTGTATTGAAACCTGTGATGCACCAATATCTACAACTGTATATCGGATGGCTCCTAAAGAGCTCTAGGATCTAAGAGTTTAGAAGGGGTACATGGTTTCAGACACACTCAGTAGGAGGTCAGATTTATAGCTGCTGAGTGAGGTTGTTGAGTATCTAGCCATGTTACATAAATACTTAATGGATAGTTATAGAAAAGAAGACCTCCAGTCAATGATTGTCATTCCCCCACTCTTTCAGCAAGTTCGGGAGGCACAACTTGGGGACATTGACTGCAAGGCCCAATGTGCTCAAATATCTTCATGACAGGCTCTTGAAATATTTTATGAAGGAGGAGAGCATGTGTTACTTTTAAAAGGATTAACTGTGGTACCAGTGACCCTACGATAGTAGGGGTTGAGGTAGTTTGACACATTCCCTTTGGCGGTATATCCTAATGTGTCAAAGTTGTACCTAGACCTCTGGTTTTAGAACTGGTGGCCAGGGATGAAGACTGCACAGAGCTAGAAACTTTCTTATGCTGATAAGAGATGGAGCCCCTTAGATCTTGATGATGGATATCATGTCTTCATATGGGTCTCACCCTTATTCGGATTATGGAAGTTTGGTCGGGGTGGCATTCTTTTTCTGAGGTTCATCGGGCCTTTCCAGATATTCAGCAGAGTTGGCAAGGTGGCGTACCACCATACTCTTCCCCCACAGATGCACTGGGTGAATAATGTTTCCCATGTGCCATAACAGAGAAGATACGTGCATGACTTATTGAATTCTATCGACTATGATGGGCTACACTTTAAATATTGGATGAATTTTACGAAGTTCCAAGGGGAGATAGAGGATCGACAGGAGCAGGTCCTCATGGGCGGTCGATTCCTCAAGTGTGAGTTCATTGGTAGCATGAAAATCTCCAGGAGAACCCAAGGGAGTGGGATGCTCATATTCATGCTCAGTACCCCCATTTTCTTGATTTACCATTGTGTTATATTTCGGGGTTGTAAAGTTCTAACGATGGGAGAATGTAATATCCCATAAATTCTGTATAATTCATTTACTATATGGAAATATTTCAAGACTGCGAAATCTAACGTCACATGATTCCATGGCCTGAAGTGCCAAGAATTATCTGTTGAAAATTGTTGAGCATTAAATGACATGCGTGAGAAGTTTTCCAGAATAAGTGGAATAACTATTAAACGGGTGCCCAGATTAGAAATATGATGACACTGTTGCGTTCAAGATGGCAGGTTTACACAATCCATGAGATAAGTTTAGTCAGTGCATGCTTGCAGTGAGAAAACACCAAAATGGCATAACCGTAAATAAAATTATTTTATTTTTCAAATGATTATGACTCTCAAACAGTGACTCAGATTAAAATTTTGAGACCACCAATGAACTATTGAGGGAATGCTTTCTTTAAGAAGAAACTAAAATTTTTGGGCATTTGTAACCATTGGATGTTAGTTTTTGGCCATAAATAAAAGAATTAAGTGATAATTATTTTATTGTAAATTATTTAAATTCTATACAATAACTCGGATTAAAAATATGGGAGTACCGTTGAGTTATTGAGGGCGTTTTCCCCTTAGGTGATGCCTAATCTCAACCAGTGCGGGTCGAGGGAAACTTTTACTAATTTTTTTCACTTTATTTTAGGTACGTTCAGTAAATGTGCATGCTGCATTTTCTAAATAATGAACAGCTGCATGAAATTTAAATCTGAAGGCACCATTGAATTCATAGAGTCGGGATTCGCTTAAGGGAAGCTTCACTTTGACTGTAGTTGGTTGGGTGAAAAAAGTTATATTTTACAACTTTTTAAATAAATTATAAATTAACTTGGAGGTTGTTATTTTATTCTTTTTTTCCTACCACTTGTTGAGTGGTGGAGATAGGGATTATGGAGTTAGTCAGATATTTAATATGGGATATTAAATGCCCGTTTACAATATGGTAGTGTAACCACCCCTCATGTAATTAATGAAGTGCATTAATTACATCAATTAATGATCCTCATTAATTACTCGTACGTTACTCACCCTTTTTCCCCTCTATTTAAGTGAGGCTTAGAAAAACGTTTTGACGCGATTTCACCAAACAAGGAACCTCTGGTGAAGTGACATGATTCTTTCCACTGATAGAGATGGAATCATGGGCAACAACGAACCAGGACAGATGAATGCCAGTGGTTTCATCGAAGTTCAGATTCTCCTCCCACCACTGCAATGACTCCAACGATTCATGAGGTTTGGGTTGTATTTTAAATCAAGAAATTCCCATGAATAATCTCATCATTCTTTATTTTGTGGGTGGTCATTGTGGGGGTATTTTAATGGCGTTTATCATTATTTTTAATGTGATTTATAAATTACAATAACTTTTTATAATGTTAAAGTGGATGGTGTGAGCCAAACGAACAAGGCCCAGACCCTCCACAACTTTATTTTCATTTCTTTCTTCGAAGTCAGGTTTTTCCAACCTGACAGAACCTTGAAAACTAGAAGAGTTCAATGACGGCAGCATGCTGAGAGGACCGCAGGTGCATCCGGAAGGAAGAACGGACCATCAGAGCTCACCCGGTGGCCCGCAGAGAATTAGCTGGCACAACAATAGCGACCAGCACCATCCACAGAAGAGGGCGGCACCGCTTGGCACTGTGGAGGACCTGAAGGGGTGGCTGGAAACTAGCCAGCCGCATTGTCAAGGTGGCACGCCATCATGCACTACATTAATGGGGTCACGGCTTAAGGGGAAACCATGCCCCTCCAGTCCCACGAACCACATGGTGATGCCACATGGCGCCACTAATTAAAGAGAGAACGACTCTTCATGTGTTGTTCGGGGAGATGGAGGCCACCCGGTAGGAAAGCCATTCAAACTCACTGGGCCACGTCACTGAGCGGTCTAGGTCGGGCCCGGACGGGGTTAGGTAAACCCAAACCGGGTCAGGTCTGGTCGGGTCAGTCTGACCGGGTCGGACTGGACCTGAACCCATTTGGACTGAAATACGCTTAAAAGCATGTATCTTGCGAACTTGATGTCCATTTAACGAACCATCTATGGCACTATGATCCTTGGATATAGACGATCCTTTTGATTTACTACACGATACTTTCCAAGAAAGATGGGGTTTGTCTAGGTAGGATCGTACCAAATCCAACCAAACACTCGACACTAGAAAGCCAATAGCTTAGAGATCGGGTGTCCAGTTGATGTGTCGTCTACTGCGTTGGAACCCTTACGACAAGACGGATCATCAGGTTAGTTCCTTGTAGAACATCATGGTGGTTTATGAAAGACTGATAACTAGAGGAGAAAACCAGGGTTTTTCTTATTGTGAGAGTTTGGATGGCTACTCCCTTATTGAATCATGGTGCGGGACTCTGCACGCCGTGAGTGTGGCTTCGTTCCCCTCTGACGGGTTTTTCTATCTTGGGAATAATTACTCCCATATTAGACTAGGTCATGGGTTCTCAATACATAACATACATAGAGTAAGGTACTCCACTAGTAGGTAGGGTGCAGGGCCTCTATATTTGTAGATGGTACCCCCTATCAACCCAGGGTGTGGGTCCTCCTTTTGTAGTGCTATATAAGAGTCAGTATGCCCCAACCGTGAAAGGATAAGGGTCCTATAGCCTGGATTTAGTACTCCCCTGATGTACAAGGGCGCGGGTCCCCTATAGTGAACAAACTACCATAGTTTTACTCCCCTACTGGGTAGGGTGTGGGACCTCACACATAGGTTCAGTACTCCCCTATTATTCCAAGGTGCAGTTCCTCTAGCATGGGGTCGGAACTCCCCTGATGTACTGGGAAACGACTCTCCCACAGCAAACAAACTACTAGAGTTGTACTCCTCTACCAGGTTGGGTGTGGGTCCTGACATATTGAGTAGTACTCCCCCATCTCCGAGTAGTGACAAGGAGAAGGTCCTTCAGGGGAGTTGGATCTCCCTTAACTGCTGCACATTGTGTTGAAAAGTGGACTTCATCACTTGGTTTACCATGCTCTTTCCTCGAGGACAAGATAGTGACTGCGAGACCTCTAGAGTTGGGCACTAGAGGCAGTTCTAGAAGAATGTTCCCGAAGGAGCACATCCTCTCGGACGTTCTATTAGGAATGGTTGAGTTGTACCTAATGGATTTCACCTCTCTGACAGGTGCCATTGGGGATGACCAGTTCATGGAGCGTGTACTCCTAATACTTGAGTTACGCTTGGATCCTTCTTTAGAAATCCAGGAAATGGCTTGAGGACAGGGTCTTATGTTTCTTTATGGATGATATGAGTATACCTGGTTAGAGTTGTGCCTATTTCCTTGTGCTTTTTGTTTTAGATCATACTTTTGTTATTCCTATATGGAATTCTGAGAGACCTTTGGGGGTCTCAGGGTCCCTATAGAGTGTTGTTATACTCACACTAGCACGGGCTTTTCCAGCACGTTGTTGTGTCTTATATAGACAAAATGCAGTCTTGACTGAGACTTGGGCCGTTAGGACCACACAGTGGATGACTGGGACAGTTGACTTGGAGAGCTGTGGAGACGATTTGTACCTACCTTTCTGGTAGGATCATTGGTGCACAATCGTAGGAGCTGTTTTCTGTTTTCATTTTTACTTGTAACTTTTATATGGGGCTTGTATTCCAGCCCCATACTTTCATTACACACCATTACTTATATAGTTTTACTTCATGGTTGCATCTTATTGTGTTCTTGGATTGTGTGTCTGAATAGTTTTAAAGGCAATGCCTTCATGTTTTAGGGATACGCCTTTCTGGTGCAAGTTGCCAACCCCTAACCTATCGAAGGCGGGCTTCAGGTAGTCGCAGAATGGGCCTAGGGTGAAAGGTCATGAAAATTTTCAAAATATTATATAATGGATCGGAACCACCATTCTAGATACGTTGATTCCTTAAAATCCCAAATTTTTAGGGTTTAATATGACACAGTGAGATGAAATCCTCCAAATCTCGACCATGATGAATGACCAAACACAATCTAGATTCATATATTCAAATATTTGACATTACCAAACCTAGATCTGATAAAGAGATTATGAGAGTATGAAATATAGATGAAATAATTCATTAAATTAATTAAATATTACCATTGATGTCCTAACCCACCCCCACTATAACCATCCTAGACTAAAAATGAAGATTATAGTGATTCTCGAACCTAGCCTCGAGTAGGCCATGAGTTAGGGGAATGAACCAAGGGTATATATACACAAATATGGGAGAAATTACCTGTACATTTCCTGGAAAAAAAGTTAAAATACAGTAATAAATTCGTAATTATAAATACAAAAAATCCCCACATTGAATGTAATTGTATAACACAAAATGAAAGTATCCAAAGAAAAAAGTAATGATAGATCCTATGGTAGTGAAACCATGAACATATGTGAACTCCCATGATCTAATATGAACCATATTAGTAACTGAATATATCCTAAAAAAAATAAAACACACACACACAAACAAATATATATATATTAATGGTGATAATACATGTCTAAAAAGAAGGATCATCCCAAAAAACTATCATAAAATTAATGAATAAATATGTTAGTGCCTTTGTGAATAAATAATAGAATCAACTTTTCACTTATACACACTCTACCAACACCCATTCTTATCAAGGATCACCCACCTAATATCACATACAAGTATACTAACATAATATCAAGAGAATATATAATCATATGTTTCCTAAAAAATACTTTCCCAATAATATACTCACTCTCACACCCCAATTACATAAATCATTGTCATCTCATCCCCTACATATCCATATAACCACTTCACAACTCAACCATATGTCCACAACTACATACCATATATCGTGACCACATCATACTAAAAACACTACCATATGCAATAACACCATCTCATTATTGTAGGGTAATATGAAAAAAATTAAATTTGAATCCCACCCTCCTCTTTCTAGGAACATCCCCCAAAACACATTCACATCATAATAATACTAAATAAGCAGAAAATATATACATATGTCATAGAACTTACATCATAATGTCATGATATCATATCCCTTCTATATATAGAATATGTAGTGGATAAGAATGAGTATTCATGCATATGTTCCCTTTAAAACAGAGATATTGGGGAAAACACCAAAAACCCCAAACCATATAGGTATTATTAAGTGTAGAACCACCTATAGTGTTAATAAAAGATCACTACGAGGGGGATAATTATTTAATATATATATAAATTCTTTTTTTTGTTTTTATTGAAATATTATATTTTATTTGTTAGAGTTTAGTGATTTTGTTTTGTGCTTACTCCCAAACATAGACCAAATAAGGAGACAAAATACATTTACAAGTTTAGCATATGAATATGATAAGGATTTTCCTTCATGAAATATGGATTCCACTAGTTTCTCACTACCAAGTAATATCATCATTTGAGTACTATGTGTTGGGTATATGCTCAAAACATATGTTACCATGCCCCTCTAATATGCATCGATATAACCCCCACAAAAGTGTATCCCACACATTATATTGATCAATAGTTTATGTTACCACTGATGTGTCTTTCACTTGTGGACTAACTTCAATATTTTGGGGGTTTTTAGATAGTATTGGTCAATTATTTCACAAGAATAATTATTCTCTTCAATTTTCATACACAACACTACATGAAACAAATTTATTGGTTAACTATATCTTCATCAGGAAATAATTTCCATTATATTTTTATGTAAACAATGAATTCTTCTTCCTCTCTACCATCTATGAATTTAGAAGACAACACACCTGATATATTTTTCATATTTTTACAACCCTATTCCTTATTTATCATCAAAAAATATATATTCAGAAATAACATGTGAATAAAATTTCCAAAAACCTCCTTCTTTTATAGTACTCCACCTATAATAATAGAGTTACCGATATTCAAAATTGAATTATCATAAATTCTCAAATCCGTGTCTTAAAAAATCAGATTGTTTCTCTTTTAAACCAGTTAAATAATCTCATAAAAACAACAAAATAATTATATGTCTATATAGTAAATATAAACTATTATTACTAAACTTCATTCCACATAAAAAATGACTAATTGAACATCTTCATATATGTTTCTGACTCAACCCATTTCATTTATGATATGGATCTCTCAAAGAATATAAACAGTCATGGTACATGATTTTGATATTTAAAATAATAAATATAAAATAACTTGTCATCAATGTACTTGAGTAATATATTTGGAAAATTAATTTTAAAATCTCCAGAAGAAAAAAAACAGCAAATCAAAAGAGTCTATTGTCCTAAAAATTCAACATCTTAAAATTTGTATAAATAAATTCATATGATATGAAGTTTATAAAAAATTACAAACATTGAAAATTAATATGATAAAATTTATACACACAATTCAAATGGTATAATTCACATGGTCTTCTTCAACCTTTTCTTCAACCAACATTCAACTTCTCACCCTTAAAATCAAGCCATATGATCAACTTGAGTCTCATAAACACTGTTTATGTGATCAAACACCATCTTAGATTAATTTTTAGAGTCCTATGAATCATTAATAAATCCACACCATTATATAGACAAAAATTTATAAATTTATTCATACCACAACATTCACAACGATGTGTTGGACCTCATTTCAGACTTCTCAATAGTTTTCTTCTTTAATTGAATTATATGTCAAATTTTCAACATTATTCAAAATGATTGTTGACAATAGACAATGAAATGGTCCATACCATTTTTTATTCTTATTCAATAACCATGATAATCTTTATGTCATATAAAATCAATCCATTTTAAAATAAATATCTCTTAATTTAAAACCCCATGTAAAATTACTATGTTGATGATTCTCTCCCTTCATCATGCAATGTTAAGTACTCCTGGACACCAAAAAATCTCTCCAAGGAATAAATGATCGTCATAATTTTACACAAGAGGAACTCTAAGATGAAAAATCATTTCAAAATACTCATGTCCAGAGTAGCTTGTTTTTTCCATCATAGATAATCACTACAGCCATTTTCATGAACCACTGAAGTGTGTTGATCCCAAAAACAAGTTCCAAAAGCTCAATTCAATCATAATTATTCTTTAATTATCCTTAAAATATTACAAAAAAATTAATGGATGACATATGAAATTAATAATTATAAGACACTTGATAATGAACAAGATATATGTGCTGAAAATAAAAGAAAACACACTATTCAAAAGTAGTTTTTCACAATATTTAATACTCCAAACACTATGGTCTCAATGATATGGTAACAAAACATTAGTATTGGTGCATAAAAACTAAGATGGAAAACAAAATAAATATATTAAATGAAATATCAGAAAAAAATTGTCACAAAAATCATTTATTAATATGACCTACTACTGTCACAACTACATTGCCATCCTGCACCACAATTTCACATATAACTACCACAATAAAACCCAACCACACAATCACCCAATAACAACCACATAGTAATTAAAAATTACCATTTTCTAACATCATTAAAAAAAATTATATTTTCTTTTCACTAACCTTATAATGTTCCTTAATCCACATTTATCTTTAATCAATTTTTTATTCATTAGTCACATTTATTCCATCATTTAACTTTTTATTTCAACTATCAAATTTCATATTTAATTTCACATCCCATCTCTCATTAATTCGTTGCCCCACAAACTTTACCAAATTTAATTATTTCATCGCTATTTCCAATCATCAATAAACTATGACACTACTATATCAACCTCCCAAAAAACATCATTCTCCACACAATTCTAGACACAAACCACCACAAAAATTCTTCCTAACCATAGTGACATCTACTTTTTAAATAAACCAACCAAACCCCCACTTAGAAAAATACTTATTACATTACCCTAAATCCCACCAAAATAAATGACCAAAAAAACATAACCACACAAAAATAATTTCCCAACATCAGCTGTAAACAACATAAAAAATAACAACAAATGATATCAATCAACTTCTTTTAATAATTTTTTTACATTTATCTATCTCTTCATGCATAAACGAAATCAAAATTTCATTTCATAATTCCACATATTTATTTCATTTCATTACGTAAGTGATTATCCATTTATGATTGTGATAATACAAGACAAAAATAAAAAATAATAGTTTCAAAAAGTCATTATAACAAATAACAATAATGATAACATGGAAATAATATAAAACCCATGTGATCACTTATTTACATTTAATTAAGTTTATTTGGTTAATTATATTTATTCTTTTAATTTAACCTTTCACTAATGAAAATAAAATCATGATAATTTCACATTCATACATCAATAATAATGGATATGTCTTGTATCCACTAACTTATTAAATATTCATGAATAACAATATAGATCGAAGAAATAATGGGGACTAAATGACACCAAAATATAATGGATCCTACATAAGACCTAATAATAATAAAAAACCCCATCAATACCTGATCCAAAACATAACCAAACCAAAGTAACCCCATTTCCATGATCTTTTAGTAGATAATAAAGAAGAAGAAATAGGAGGAAAATAGAGATAAGTACATCTTTTATCATGAGTTCTAAATTATGTATATATAAGGATGAAAAGTCATTAAGGAATGTCCAAATGGCTCACAATTCACTCCATTGGATTCCTAGGGTTTGAAGGAAATTGAAGAGATAGAAGATAATTTTTCAAAAGTTCAAATTTATAATTTTAAATATGAGAATACATCGTAACAATGCAATTGAAAATGTAACACCAAAATGATGCCCCAATATAGAAATCATAACATGCTCCTTACCAAATACCAAGGTGTATACACTAAGAATATGAGGGTCCCAAGGAGATTCATGGAGAAATAGTTGGATTTATGATATGATTGTTGAACACCTAAGAATCACGAAACAAACCAGGGCCTTGACATTAAAATTTGATCATTCCAAAACTATCATCATGATTATACGCCTTACACTACCACAAAAAATAAAAAAAAATGGTATGATAAAAAATATCTGCCAAGAATCCAATGATGTGATGAAACATTCATAAGATTTTCCCAAAACCCTTTGAATCACAAGAAAACATATCCAACCACAATCAGATTCTTTCATCATGAAATAATGACTCAAAAATATACAACCCATGATAAACACCCCAAAGCACAACCTCATACTAAAATATATATGATCTACAATAGTACACTAGTTGGAAACAACTTCTCTTTTCTAGGAAACTAACATTGGAACACCACACATGACCATGATTCAACTATTTCATCGAACTAAAATATTATTTATGACTCATTCTTTCCTCTTCATAACCATCTTCCAACACTTCCATAACATATAAAATAAAAATTAAAGTTTGAGGAAGAATTGATATATTAGGTTTGATACCACTCAATTGATTCCCATATTTAATCCTTGAAACCAAACTTGGGAAATTAAAAAATAATATTAACAAGGCCATATATCAAGTAAGTTACCTCTCAAAATGGAATATCACAATATTTAAAATCACAACACAACACAAAAGAGTGGAATAAATCAACCAAAATAATATATATCCATGTATAAAAATTTAAAATAAAAAATTTCCAAATAATTGAGGATAATGTCCTAGAATCTTTGACTCGTGTATCTGTATACACTCATCTATGATTTCATATCCCCACGAGGAATGAATTAGTGGATTATCATAACCATACGACACCTTCTCTTGGAAATACTAAATCTCTACTGGTAGATCCATGAATATATAACTATTCCCAAAAACAAACTTGTTGTGATTCTCATTATTTTTTAATGATCAAAAACACTATTACATTATTTAATTCTTTCATTTAGGTGATTTGTACATAGATTAAAGACTTCATGATTAAACGTCTTGATATACTATCGATCATGTCTTAAATGGGTGTTTTAAAGCCTTAGAATGAGGATATAATATCCTTGAAGGGTATTTTAAGGAAGTGGAGAAGTCACTTTATGAAGAAAAAAGATACAGGTAGCACTGACTAGTTGGTTCAGTGCCATCAACCAATCGGTGGCATCACCATCTCATTCCCCATGTAATAAAATCCCACCAAATACACAATGAAGGGGCACAAGATAGCCAGAGTCGACAGATAGTGTAATCCCCAAGTAGCATATTCCACCAACCATCTAGTAGAACCATGAATCATACACCATGTTGCAGTAATCCCCCTCGCTAACCCATGGAATTGAGTAGACTAATCTAATAATGGAATTAAATATTGTTTAAATGCATCCACTAGTATTTTATAACTTTACTAATTCTTTTGAATACAATAAACAGATACCTTGGTTGGACATAAGAATCTAAAAAATGATATAACTAATATCTTTCCCATCTGATATCCAATGTTAATTCCTTCGATTTCTCTCAAATATATATCTTTCTAAATCATTTATCCCATCTATTATGTTCCAAAATTGTATATGTTTTCACTCTCTTCTAATAATATCATTCTCCCCCATAGTTCAACATATTCTTTTGGAGAATTAAGACTAAGGTATATAGTTATTTCTTTTGAGAAATATCCTAATCCAACATCTTTTTTATTTATTTGGTGTATAATATCATTAAAGTAAGGGACGGCGGATTTATTTCTATTTCATATTAATAGGAAACAGACTATTTCATTAGTTGTTTCAACATTTTCTATTAAATAGATAGTGTTAATTGTATCTGGTTTCTTGCAAAAACATATAAAGAAATAGATAGTTTTAGTATCTTGACTATCAATAAATCCAAATGAATAGTACATTAAATTATCAATAGATTAATGTGGTAGACGTAAGGTCTCTTTTTTATAACTATTATTAAATATAATTACCAAATATGTTTCCTTATTTTCTTATATAAAATTTCATTTATTTATCATATTTTATTGTTCTTTATTTATTTAATCGGTTATTTAATTCTTAGTCACTTAAAAATTGTTATTCTTGAATCACTTAATCATTTAAATCACTATTCGATTTCATTCTTCTACTTTTATTATTATTTTTATTTCACTTTCTAACATTGATTACATTTTAAATTTAATATTTATTTTAAATAAACTATTATAAAACATGTATTGTTTTTCCTATACTTTTTTAAAATGTTATCTCTCCACTTCTTACTATTTATTCATCATTGCGAAATATTTAGTATAAAAAAGGTTTTTATTTTTAAATTTATTGTCTTTAAAATTCCTTAAAAGCTTATTTTATATTCCAAAATCTAAAACTGATTTTTTAAATAATAATAATTTTTATATGGATTGTTTAATCACTCATGTTGGTGTAAAATAAGAATATGTATCGTGGTCTCCATTTTTTTATGTTAGTAATTATGTTTATTGGAAAAATCACATATATAATTTTCTTTAATCTATTGGATATCCTATCTTTAAATGTTTCATAAAACGATATGATCATAAAACTAAAAAATAATATCAATTGACCCCTAACGATATTTATGATTATGAATTAGATGGTAGAACCTATGAGTTCTTGGCATGGTTCATTAGGAAAAAAATGAATTTAATCGAATTCCTATATGATAAATTGCTCATGAAATTTGAAAAAAATTTGTAGTAACTCGTGAAGGAACAAGAAAAGTAAAAGATACCAATTTAGATATGGGTATACCATAATTTGGTAGTTTATCCATACATCCTAGAGAATATATTAGTAAAATTATTACTCAGAATACCTCTGCCGATAAAGATTACCTATGTATCCAGTCTGCAGGGAAATTATCGGGCATATGATATCATTCATGTCAATCTGTAGCATGAGATTGTTGTATATGAATTTCTGGATCAGGAAACTATGATATGGGAGCCGACATTGACTGGTTCTTTCTCCAGCCGGCTGTCTTATAACATGTTGTGTGGAAGTGCACCTGGCCATCCGTCTTGGGTAATGGGAGTCAGGAGGAACTTCATTTTCCCATCTGATGCCCTACACATCTGGTGAATTTGGAATTAGAGGATGCCCATCCAATCTTCCTTGCAGAAAACAGGTATGTTTATTTCCCCGGTCTACTTACTCTATTTGGATGTGGACGAAACTATTGAGCATCTCTTCATTTATAGTTCATTTGCTGTCCGGTTTTGGAGCTACCTCAAGTCAATTTTCCACTACTATTTTGATTTCAATTATGTTAGTGCACTGCTAGTTTCTGTCATGAATTTTTAAGGGAGTGATCAGGTCCATTCATTGCTCATTATCATTGTTGTCTCCAGGATTGCATATATTTGGAAAGATCAGAACATTATTGCTTTCCATAGTGGCAGGCCATATATCAATGAGGGTTTGATGATAATCCACTGGAACATCAAACTCTCCTCGGTGAAGCAATCTGGTTCTATGAATAATGATTTTTTTGAAATTTTTCTTTTATGAACCCTTGGGGTAAGTGGCCGGGAGAGGAAGCCTAGTATGATGAAGCATGTTTGGTGGATTCCTACAATCTATGATTGTCTTAAATTCAATGTTGACGGGGCATCTTCGTGTGCGCCAGGATCTTCTGGATGTGGTGGTGTATTTAGGACATACCGAGGCTTCATAAAGGGGTTATTCTTCCATTATATTGGTAATGTTCATGCTATTGAGGTGGAGTTATGGGAAATAATAAAGGCAATAAGGTATACGGTTCGATATGGCTGGATGAATCTTTCGCTCGAATCGGACTCTTTGGTTGTAGTGCAGATTCTTAAAGAATGATCGAAGAATGTGCCATGGAGGATGCTCCTAGCTTGGATTGATTCTCTGAATCTTGTTGAACTGCTCTCCTTAGATGTCTCTCATATATACATAGAAGCAAACCAAGTTTCTGATGCTCTCTCAAAAAGAGCTATCTTGGAGGTAAGCTCTAGCTGGTCCTTTGTCCTACCAGAGTTTTTCAATGACTTAGTCTATAATGATAGAGTTGGTACCATGTACACGAGGTTATATAAGGATCCCCCTCCCTGAGTCTTCTGTACTATTTAAACTTTTTTATTAATTTATGGGAGCAGGTTTCTCCTGGCTCTCAGACTTTCTGGCTATTACTCAGAATATTGATATTTTTAATGGTTGAAAATATCTAAGTGATAATATTTATATAAACACATCATTAATGAAACTTATTTTGGTGTAATCAAGTATTAGGGACCTAATGTCACCATAATAAAAGAACCTAAAGATGTTAAAAACATGTCGGTTGAGGAACTTATAGGTTCTCAATTGAAATATTATATTACCATGAGAAGGAAATAAAAAAGGGAAGATAAGGAGGTCAAATAAACTAAAAATAAAAATTTATTTCAATGAAAAGAACTACTAATCATAAGGAAGTGACTCCAAAATTTCCAACCATACCAAGATTATTCAAATGTATAAAAAATATGAAATGCAATAAAAACTTCAAAAAGTAATATCATTGATTTGAGTTAACATTTTCGATTGTAAAAAGGAGGGGAACCTTAAACGTGACTTCCTCTTCAAAGATAAAAAGTAAAAAAAGAATTAATGTAATAACTCTTTAATTTTATAGACTTGGTCCACTGGTTATGATTCTATTTCAATATATGAATCATATAATGAAAATACCAAGTGCATAATGGACAATTATGAGGTGTGTGGTGATGTAAATTCTGATTGATCTAGTTATTTCTCATTTTCTTATAAAAATTATTATACCTATACAATAAACTATGAATATATTCTCAATGATAAAAAATCAACATCAAAATGGTTTTTTGTTATTTTTTTTAAAATATTAATTTCTTAAAAATAAACACAATCTTCTTATTTCTGAATAATATCATATTTTAAAAGAAAAAGGGGATTCGATTTTAAAGGTAAAAGAAAAAATAGTATTGATTATTTGGATTTTATAATAAAACTTCTTTAAAACTATCATTATAATTTTACCAAAGGGTATGAAAATATAAATAATAGTTTAGGTTCTCAAAAACCAATTAAAATTACTATGGTTTTAGTTTTTCAGAATAGCCTGTTTTTCAACAATTCCAAATGGACTAATTTTATGAAGTGAATCTCCCAAATTAAAATTTTTAATTATATCAAAAATGTTGGTCACATTTTTTATGAATGAAATTTTAAAAATTATAGATATAGAAGACCAAAAATAATTCACTATTATTCTCATTTTTAAAATGGAAAAACATACTCTAAAATTGTTTGGATTCCAAAATATTTATTTTCTAACATATGTGTAAAAAATATTTGGGAAAAAAAGATATATTTTCTTAATATTTTATAGAAAAACTGAAAACCAAAAGAAGTTTAAAGATATATGGATAAATGGTAATAAATTAATATGTGTAGTGATCCTTCTAAATTAAATCATCTTGATGATTTTGATATAGTGTGTGTCACATTTAGAGAAGATTAAAAATGAATATTTACCAATATAGGTTTAATTCGTTTCTCTAACTCTATTATTATTGAGGATTTTTTATGAAGTTATTAATGTATAAGTTAATAATTATTTCTCAATTATGTGATAGTGTATTCAATATTACCTATAAAATTTATTTTTGTAAATTTTCTAATTATAGAGGAAATATGTTATTTTCCATATACCCTTTTCAAAAATTTATTATATTATTGATTTAAAATCTATTTAAAGTCAATATTTTAAGCATTTAAGTGCATAAGATAATGAATCATTCCTTTGGAGTCAATGTCTTGACTAATTTAATATTCATTTCCTTATTAAGATTAACTGTAATTAATTATTTTGAGATTTATTAAAATTATCTTATAAAGATAATATTATTTTTAAACCATTACAACATGGAAAGAAATAAAAATAGAATTTCTATAAAAAAAACTTGTTCCCTCTTCTAAAGACTTACAACAAGTCCACCTTGGCCATTTTTGACAAACTCAGGTTTCTAAAATCAAATAAAAAATTTACATATTTGTAATTCTCTAAGTCTTTACATGATCTACATAGGTATTATTCATAGATAATAAGAATTAGGATAGAAATGTATTTATATAAATATTAATGGATATTAAGAAAGGAAAAATTATAGAAAATATTTTACCTTTGAAGTGACCATGGTGGATATTTTGATAACAAATACTTTGATGAGTTTTGTATTTCTCAAGGTTATTATCTCTCCTTTCCATCCCCAATAACACAATTAAAAATATGAATTTTGATTGATGAAATAGAAACCTCAAATAAATATATAGGATTCCCCAAAATTAGTTTCCCCTTCCTCGATTGTTTTGGTTTGAGGCAATGAATATCACATTCTTTATCCTTAATCGTGTCCTTATAAGTCACATTTTAGGAAAAATCCATTGAACTTGGGAAAGGTAAAATTTCAAATGTTATATTCTTTATAGTCTTCAGATATAAATGATTTACTCTTAATACCAAGAAAAATTTAGAAATTTTTGTCTATTAACCTGATGAGGGAATTTTCCTTTGATACTTAAACTCAAGTAATGCCTTCCATGTATTCCATTAACCTGATTAAGGAATTTTCCTTTGATGAAAATATTGACCAACCTAGTGCAAACCTTCATGATCCTCAATATTATAATTTAGTTAAAGATTATCAAGAATTTATATCATCACCTTTACCCGTGACTTGAATTAAATACAAACTACAACAACATGAGAGTGTTATTAGGGAATTAAAATCCAAAAAAACATACCAAAAGGTTAGTATTAAATATGGTTAAATATCTTTCCTTTATCTCTCATATTGAACCTAATTCCCTTGAAGATGTGATTAATTATGGAAATTGGAAACTTTTAATGAAATAATAGTTTAAAAATTTTCAAATGAACAATATTTGGACTCTTATGGAATTTCCTCAAAATCTTCATATTATTGGAACTAAATGGGTATCTAAAAAATCATAACAAATAAGGACATGTTATTTGTAATAAATTTTGACTTGTTTATAAATGATATAAACTTTAATATGGTATTTATTATGGTGGTAATTGTTCTCCTATTTCACAACTCGAATCCATTATAATCATGTTGTTATTAATTTCTAATTTTAATTTAAAAAATATTAAAATGGATGTCCAAAGTAATTTTCTAAATGGTTTTTTTTTCAAAAATGTTTTCCTATAAATATTACATGATTTATAGAAATTGAATTTCAAATTTATATTTTTAATTTAACCAAAGATCTATAATGTTTAAAAAATACCCTCAAAGGTGGTATGAGTGGTTATCTGAATTTATTTTTATCAAATGATTTCAAAATGGGCAAATATTATTCCACTATTATTTCAAAACTTTTTCAATTGATTAACTAATCTTTTAAATTGATGTTCATTATACTATTTTCGTCTCAACTAAATAAAGTATTTTTAATGAATTTTCAAATTTAATGAATAATGATTTTAAAATGAATTTTTTGGAAAAACGAAAATTCTTCCTTGGTTTATAAATTTCCCAAAATTATGATGGAAGATTTTTTGTCTAAATTACATAAACTGATGAACTTCCAAATAAGTTTGTTATGGATCTTACTATGGTACTTATAATGACAAAGAATACAACCTGTAAGATAAAATTGTACAATTATGTTCAATCATTCCACAAAATACATTATCAATGTATTATTGGAAGCCAATTTTACCTTATAGCGGACCGTCTAAAATCCATGTTTATTTTACGCCCTTAATATAGTTTTCAATTCAATGCAATGGAATAAAATTTTAAATATCCCAAAATATTTTTCTTTAATTTTAAATGAAAAAAAATAATAAATTATTTTATCCTATGTAAATCCATTTTGAACTTTCTTTTTTTCCAATGTCGATATTTGTTGATGCCAAATAGATAAGAAAATTACTAGTGGAACATTCCAAAAACAGTAAAATACCACATAATAAGGAGTATTGAGAAGAAAAATTATATTTTTCTTTCTATAGTTAAAGTGGAAAAGAAATCCACTGGAAGTTATTATTCCCAATTAATATGGATGAAACATACTCTTATAGAATCTAGGCTAACATATGATTTAGTCTATAATAAGTGGGACAACACTATTATGGTCTGTATTTTTAAAACACCCAACCAACACTATTGAACTCAATACATTTAATTTTGACACCATTTTCTATGATATCACTTTCAAAAATATGATAGTATTCTAGAATTTGTTTTCAAATACTTTAACATGTTGATATCTTCACTAAACCCCCTCCTCTTAATCATTTTATGTTCATAAAAATCATGTTGGGTATGATAAGCATGTGATAGTTTCACCATAATAAATTAAAAATACTGATAATATATATATTTGTCATTTTTTAATATTTTTTCAAAATGTATTTCAAATTAAAAAAACTACAACTTTTCAAAATTTTAGAAAAGTCAAGTAAGTATCATACTCTAAGAATTTAATTTCTCTCTAGATACAAACATGTAGTTATGGTGCTGTCTTAGATGCTCCTAGGGATATATCCTCATAATATTTAATTGGATTTTTTCACTATTTCTCCATCATGTTCATGGTGAGTGTTCCTTTACTACACACTATATTTGACACTCCCATGTAATTTCATATAGTTAATTAAAAAAATATTTTATAAACCATAATGATATAATTATTTTCCAAAAATACTTATATTCTTTAGATTTTTTTATTTTATACTTTTTAATGGAAATGTTCCATTTAACTCTCATGATTCATTATTTTATGGGGTGATAATTATTTTATTATAGAACGTATTCTAGAAGATACATTCACTATTTAAAATTTGATTTCCAAATTTAATGTTTTTCATTTTTTCAAAAAATATATTTAACTTTTCAAAAAACACATTTAGAATAGTTATTTACATATTCAACTATGTTCTAAAATTTTTGTTTATTTTATTTTATCTTGATATTAATTGAAAATTTATTCTAAAATCTCTTTAATATTTTATTTTATTTTTCAATACTATATTTTTCATATCTCTCAAATGATCATTAATGATGGTAAATGTAGTGTTAAAATTTATTTATTTATTATATAACCCAATTTTTAACTCCTTTTATTAATCTAAAAGGGATATAAATATTATATTTTTAAATATAGAGAAATATTATTGATTATATATGTATAATGTTTTATTTTAAAATAATATTTTTAGGGCATACGTTCTCTCGTTTCATTGAATTGGGGGAAAATTTTGGTATCTTGATATATAATTATCTAAATATGAAGGTAACTCTTTCTCTTTACATAATCATTTTAATTTAATTATTATTCAAGTTTTAATGATATTCAAAATGGATTATATTTTTGTGATTCTCATATTGATTTGATTTTATTGATCATACACACTCTTAATGTATTTAATTATTTAATTTAAGTGAAGTAAATCTTTCATAACAACTTCATTATAGAAATTCATAATAGAATCTTGAACATATATTAATGGATGTTTTGAGTACATAAAATAACAACATAATATCCTTGGAGTGTATTTAAAGGGATTATATAAGTCACATTTGGAACAAAAAGGACATAGGAAACATAGAAAAACTGATGTAGTACTTCAGGCCTACAGGTTTCTTGTCCAAATCCTTCCAAATGCAAAAAAACCCAAATGGTTACCCAGTAGAGGGGCACCATAGAGCCTGTACTGATGGATTGTGGTATCCTTGATCAATACATCGAACTTTTCAACTGGCTGAGGTACATCATATGGGATGTAGATATAGGAAATGTACACGAAGTAATAGCAAGCACACTAGATGCCTAATAGAGCTTACTAGGTACCCCATAACATTGAATAGACTTATATGATAATGGAATTTAATCTAATAAAAATGAATTTAATTTTTAAAAATTTTATATAATAACCCGAAAAGGATTCTAAAGTGTTACTAATGTTTTTTAAGATAATAAGTATAGACCTTTTGTGGACTTGGTGATCTATTTGATACAATTACTCACATTCTCAACCAGTCAACAATGACAACTCTCTCATTTTTTCTCAAATATATTTCTTTATAATTCTTATCTCTCCTTATAGAGTCTATTAAATTTGTATATATTTTTACTCTGTTATAGTATTCTGATTAACTCCTAGGATTTTTCTTATTCTTTGGGAAAATGGATACAAATCTAAAAATATATTGATTCCTAGAAATCTCATTATCCTACCTATATCTTTATATGTTTTACTTATTTCCACTAATATAGGGGACCATTGTTTTATTTACATTTCTTTTTAAATGTAATGGAAAATTTATTTTGGGGTTTATATCTTTACTATGAAGGATCTAGTTTCAATTGTATATGGTTTACATCTATAACCTAAATTGAAAGGGATAATATTTCAATAATGGTTACCAATAAATCCAAGGGAATAATACAAAAAATACTCAAGTGATTGAGGAGGTTAATTTATGGGTTCTTTTTATGATCTATTATTTAACATCCTTACCAAATATATTATCTCTCTTAATTTTCGTAATTTCATTTCATTATAATTTTTAATTTTTCTTTAATTTTTTAATTAATTAATTAAAATTCAATCACATAAGAGTTTGTAATATAAAAGTAATTAGTCATTAAAATTAATCAACTTTATTATTCCACATTTTTTATTATTTATAATCACTTTCAATCATTGATTTTTTTTATGCCATTATTTCAAGGAAAGAAATTTTTTTAACCGTTGTTTGACTTTTGTCTCATTTTTTAAAAGGAAAATTCACTCCCACCCCCCAACACACCCCCTCTTTCCATTTATTCATATGTAACCTTAGTAACTCCCCACGATAAATGGTGTGGGGGTTATCATGAAGACATTGGTGAATCTATGACATAAAGAAAATACCATGTATTTGGTTCCTCGGTGGATGGAATTATAACCAACATGCCCCCCACAAAAAAAATCCCTAACACCCCAAAAGGCCAAATAAATCTAGGAGAAAGACTACTCGCATTACCAAACCTCTACTACCCATGCTGTGGAAAAACAATTTGGGTATCATGATCTCTAACCTAGGATTCTATAATCCATCTCTTATGATGCTGTAAGATTTATGAAATTATTAATCTACCTTAATCAATTTTTTAATAACCTAAACATACTCAGTCATGCTCTATAATAATTCTAGTACAATAATTGTAGAATCCCCTACCTCAGTATAACTTAATGAAGAGTTATCAGTAATCCTATAGAATGATTTGAATGGAGACGTACCAATGTATGAATGATAACTATTTTTATATAAAATATACACTAAGGATGGTTGTTTCACCCAAATACCTCTGATGTCGAGAACACATGTTTCCAAAATGACCTTTAGTATTTGAACTGTACATAATTTCAGGACATTTATTTAATGATGGATAATATTTTTAAGGAATGAATAAGATCCAGAATCACATTAATTCTAAATGTTTGAGGTAAAATCAAGATCATTATTATATATGAATTTCATTGAAACTTGATGAATCCATATAACCCCCTCCACGTATAATTTTTTAATGAATCTAACATGATCCACTCCTTAACGATCAGAAAATGATCTGAATTGATCAACTAATTAAAAATAACCGAGATAGTGTCACACACTCCCTCAAATCAATATAAAATAGTGATGAATTACATCAATATTTCCTCCCACATAATGTTATGAATTCCGAATGGATATAAAAAATACAGAAGAACTTGATGGTAAACATTCAACTCTTGAATAACAAAACATTGAGACATGATCTCAACTACCAAACTCCTCATCTAATGCTTCAGTAACTCACTTTTCGAAGCATGAAACATCTTATATATAGAATGATTTACTACAATAGGGTATATATGAAACTCATGAAGAACTATATCATGTACTGTCCGTAATAAAATGAGTTTCACTAAATATAATAACTGATGTTATTTATCCTCTAACCACCCATGAAGACAATCTCTGTAGATGGTGGGATAATTCCAAAACAACTCAAGATCCAAACAGTATGATTACTTATCAAAATACATTAACTATTACTATATGGTATTCTGATATAGTAAATGTCTACCAATGTATTCCTCCATATCAGGATGTAAAGATATAATGCCCTCTATCACTCTCCATGCATCCTCAAAATCTTGAAACACACTACTGTGAGACTTAACACTCAAAAAAATTAATTACATACTCATTACTTGGTGTAAATGATATATTAATCACATAATCTTATTGTAACTCTATTGTAACTTCAACGGACGGGTTCACTGCCATCCTGACCAAACAAGTTACACCACATGACCTTAGGCACACCTCCCTGTACAACAAAGGTATTACACTAAAAGTGAGGGTTTGACAATACCATATAGAAAAACTATACCCAATTTTATAATTAAAACAATAATAACCAGTAATAGAAATATCCAAAAATATATAAAATCAAGTACTTAAAATAAATTTATAGTGGAAGTAATACTGTAATAGTAACATAGACATTTTATGAAAAACATTATATACATGTCACATAGTTATACAATAAAACTACATCAATCAATGGGTTGATCACATATAGTATATGAATAACTAAAAAATAAATTAAAATTAGTATCAATCATTTTCCATTTCTTTGACTCAGAACTATCATTATAACCTCACTGATCTCCTTAAGATCATAAACTAATACCAAGCCCATTTCCTATAACTTATTAAATAGCCATAGTATTTTTAAGGGAACTAATGTTCCCATGTTGTGTGTGATCATAAAAATATACAGGCCACCAATAATGTTATACCTAATAGAAAGAACTATATATGATTATTTATGTACTAACTGAAATCACATGAAAATATTCATCACATTTATGTTTACTCATTGGGGAAACCAAATGGATAATTCAACCCACTTTTACTAGTGATGATATGGGATTATGTAACCATAGTTTGAACACAATGTGAGTGGGAAGGATCTATCACTACTCATATCATTGGTCAAAAAGAACAAACTATCACTAGTTTAGAACATGAGGTTGAATGATGCATCAACCTACCTAAAAAAGGTTGATGATCCACCACCAAAACCAATATTCTGAATTATGTATCTTAAGATGAATTATGTATCACCACACAAAAAAAATGATTCATGTATTTATTGGTGGATGATATATCACTAAACAAAAATAGTGATAATGATGTATATCCAAGTGATAGACATATCACTAAATAATAACTAGGTGCATGATATATCACAAGGTGAATGATATAATAATGAAACAAACATGGAGAATTAATTAGTTTTTGAACACATATTTTAATAATTTATTATTTGTGTTTTAATAAAATAAAATTTCCACCCATTTAATTATGTTAATAATGTTTAAACATTTATATTTAAATATTATTCATCAATTATTTTATTTTTTTAGTTTTTTTGTATATATTTTCTATCATCTAAATTTAACATTTTTAAAATAATTTGTTTCTTTTTATTTAGGGTATTATATATTTATAGATATGTCTATTTATCAATCTATAAAGGAACTTGATGCACATGTAAAGAATCTAGTTCAAGGGTATTTGAGAATAATTATCTCACAATAAATGATATTTACATATCCACAATGAACAATGGATTAATTTATTTTTTTTCTACATATTCAGATGTTGAAGAAAATGACTTGGTTATTTTGAGTTTGGTTCTACATAGTCATTTGCCGATGAGTTCTATGTATTTTATTTTAGAAGATCATAACTTATTCAATTTCTATGTAAGGGTATTGAAACAAATTCTTGTATCAATGCACAGAACATGACCCCACCTATAACACCATATTTGAATGATTATGTTGGTTATCCATACATACCGTCCATTTTTATCTACATCTAGTGATGCTAAAAATTGACCATGAATTCACGTTCCAGATTTCCATGAATTTGGACAGGAGTATCTTTGGATGTAACCATGTGGATATGGACTACCTACATTGAATACATTCATCATACCCTGAGGACCTCTTGAGTGCTTACATTGAGGTCGAATGTATAGTTACTATTAAGCCATGTAAGGTGACCAAAAATTCCAAACAACCTACCCTGATGGTATTTTAATTTACCACACAAGTTCATGTGATGTATTTATACTGACTGCGTATTTATTTTTTAAGTGACCATGCTTTCATAATCAGTATACTGGTCGTGAACACATAGTCACCATACCAACCACATGTGATCACATGGTATGTGCACCAACTGTCAGTCTTGTGCCTCACATGGTTAGATCACCATTTTACCTATTTTTTTGAAAAAAAAATCTTTTTTAAAATGCTCTATTTCAGTGTCATTTTAATAAAATTACTCATTATAACCTTATTTAAAAAATTAATTATTTTATTCTTTTTCTAAAAAATATATATATTATAATGATTGTGATAATAGTTTATTAAATAAAAATTATCACAAAAAATCTTATGAAATTAATAATTTTCATTTTATAAATTTCAGGATCTATTTTATTATATTTTAATGATTAATTTAATATAATTTGAAAAGAGAAATTTTATTTTATTTAATTAGATTAATTTTTTTCTTTTATTCTAATGATTATATTAGAAATATATTTAATGAGTTTCACAAAGAAATATAAAATTGTGTTAACTCAATGATATTGATCACAGTATTTCTAAATATAGGTAAAGTTAATATTAAATTTTGTTATAGGGTAAAAATTTTGTTGCGTTTATTGGATTAGTTGACACATTGAGGAGATATTTTTTGTTAATGAAGTTGGATTAGTCTATTACACATATCATCATTGGATAAAACAACAACATAAAATTAATTCATCATAACGTTTCAAAAACATTCATGTGATTCACTTTCTTACTACACATTTGATAAAGAATATCTATGGATTCTCTTTCCTTTCAAAGACCACAAAGTGACTTCTACTGTACCATCCTCTACTATTGTATTAATCAATATCATTAAACCTTATTTTACTTATCATCAAATCATTATAATGGGATTTATTTGTATTTTTTTCCTTGTGAAATTTTTATTTACCTATTTTTGCATTATTGTTGTCTAGTTTATTATTTTCCCCATAAAAATAATGTCTCAGATTTTGGTAATTGAACATCCTAAAATGAACTTTGGGTTTGTAACTCCAAATCAAAAGTCCGTTCACATACTAATTTAAATGATTCCTTAAAAAGTTTGGGTTCTGACTCACAAAAAAGAGTATAGTCATTGGCAATGTAAAAGACTACTATAAAATGTATAGGTTTTTCATTTCGGTGTTTGTAAAAGGAAAAGTCAATAAATGTTTTATGAATCTCTATAATTAGTTTTCTTAGTGGGTACCAATCGATTCACATTATAGAGAAGGTTTATGAGTGTACTAGGATATTCGGTGATCTAAACAACTATAAAATCTATGTTTTCATCTCTTTAATTTCTAGTTCATAACACATCTTCGACACAACACTCAATGATGTTTATTTTAATAATAATACTCTAACTTTTTTTCCTTTAAACTAATAAAATGAATTTTCACCCCCCCCCACTAATATGTATTTCCATATATTTGATCCAATGATTGGAATTAGAGGAGGTTTTTACATAAAGGATGGTTGGATTCCCTATTTGTTTCAATATTATATAAAACAATTGATATCATAGGTTGGTCAATAGCCCTTTTTTACCAATTTTTAGTATTTTTATTTTTTATAACACCTATGGATATTGATATATTGTTTATTTTTAACTAGGTTCTAACCAGATCATCTAAGACCTAACAATATAAGGAGTAATTATTTAATTATGTAAGATAGAAAGTGCCAATTCTATTGATGGATGGATTCCACAAAATTCGTTATTCTTAAATGGAAGTTAATATGGATACTAAAAAGACTAAATGGAATCATACTTTAAACCATTAATTGTGGATTATGGGACTATTATGGAGAATCTATATGAGTTTCCCAAAGTTGATATAGAGACACTAATAGGTATAAAATGTTAAAAAATATATTTAATTATAAATGTAAAAATATTTCCTGATATGCTATAAATATATGTTTCTATATCCTTAATTAATCTTGTTAGAAAACCCATGATATATGGAGAATACTTTAATTGAACCACTATGAAACTGAAAATATCAAAAGAAACAAGCTAGGAATTCTATGACAATAATAGTAAAACATTAATATGGTAGAAAAAGATTTAATAATTTGAAAGTTAGAGTTGAAAAACATTGATGATGAGGAGTAAAAAAAGAGAAAATGTATGGTTTTAATGAATAATGTTATGGAAATACCAAATAATTTTGAACAGTATTTCTAGGAAAGTAACAGAGAGATAGCCCACATTAGAAATTATTTTTTCACATTCATAAAAAATGAAGGAGTTAAGATATTGTACTAAATAAATTTCAAAAAGGATTACTAGAAATTTTATTATAAAATTAATAATGATATTTAAAAATTAACCAATTAAGAGTGAAGCATGAAATTTAACATTATAATACACTATCCCAAACTCAAATAATCAAATAAATACAAATAGAAAATGAGAATATATAATAAATCTTTATTTGAAGGATAGGACTTCTTAGATATTTTTGATTCAAGCAGTGATTCTAGATGTCAGAAGGAGATATGGAACCTTGATCTAATGGGAATATAGTGTGAGGTAACTAGTTAAATTTCCACTCAATTAATTAATCTGATTAATATTAATAATAATAATATATTTAAAAATTATAATGACAGTGATTAGGATTCACGTTTTTTTCATTTTGATAATTCTAAATTCAAACAAATAATTATAGTAAATAAATAAATATATAATGATCAAGTTCAAATAATTGAAAAATATAAAAATTTAAAAATTAAAAAAATTATTTTGATTAAATAATAATACAAACTAAACATTTAATGTGATAATTTTAATACAATCTTACCTAGAATGAAAATATTAAAAAGAATTTGGATTCTAATATGTTAAAATAAAAATATGAAAATGAAACACTTAAAAACATTCTATGATTTAAAGATATAGATCAAGAAAGAAGATTTAATTTAGTTCGGGATTATTTAACTGAAGTTGAAAATAAATGTAAAAAACATTAATCCAGAAAATAATAAATTAAGAAATAATAATTTTAGATACAAATTGATTGTTTTTAAATATTTAGAGACTATTTATAAAGGTAATATTAATTTTATAAAGGAATATTGCAATATTAAAATGAATTTATCAAAAATAAATTCAATGAAAGTAAATATATGATAAAATGATGTCTTTGAAGAAACTAAATACTAATAAAATTTTTTTACTATAATAGTTAATCACTAAGGATAAATAAGACAGCCCTTATTATAAGTTCATAAGAAATTATTTCTAGTGTAACGTATTTTAAATGTAGAATGAAAGTGATTTATGCCAATCGATTTTCACTTATATTTCTACAATCATTTTGGAATAGATTTATTTTTTAAACATACCACTAATAAATTATTTAAAACAGAATTTTTTCTAAAATGTTTTACTATTAATCCAGTTAGAGTGAAGTAGAAAAGGGTACCAAGACACATTTTTTTGATCGATTAATTTTAGTAAATCTTCCTTAGAAGTCTCAAATAATCATGATATTTTTATGGTGGTTTATCTAGGAACATGATATGTGATATTTAAATAATGTTATCCTTCAGTTACTGTTATGGTGACTTTGTAACATTTTGAGAGAACTCTAAAGGCCATATTAAATATACTTATGAAGTTTTTTTCTCTAAAACAATTATTATTTCAAAAGATTTAATTTTATATGGTTTGAATCAAGATCTTATAGGAATATCATATCTTTTTTATGATGTAATAAATGTTATTTTTGAAAATAATAAATTTATAATTTTGAAAAATAAACTTATTTTATTTACTCTTAAAAGAAAAGAAAATGTTTACACTACTTATTTCTCATATCCAACTGAACAAAAGGTTATCTATTTAAATGATATAGAAGAAGATGAATATATGTGGCATAGGAGGATTGGGAATTCAAACTTATAACTGTTGCACATATGGGAAAAAATTAATATGATTGACAATTTCTATTATTATATATAAGTACTTAATGTGTGTTTCCAATTCAAATGATAAGGCATACAATGAAAGGTTTAAATCTATAAATGATTTTAATATTTCTAGATGTTTATAATTTTTATATCTAAAGTTTTTTTGACCTATAAAACATGATATTTTGGTGGAAATAAGTATATATTTGTAATTTTAATTGATTATAGTATATTTATATGGATTTATTTTTTATCACATAAAAATGAAACCTTAAATAAATTTTTGGCTTTCTATAAACTTGTTCCAAACATAAAATATCTACCAATCATCTCTATCATAAGTGATAAAGGCGGTGAATTTTTTAATTAATAATTTGGAAAAAAATTATGAAAACTGATATAAACATTACTTTTCCACCCTTAAGACATTATAACAGAATTGTGTGGTTGAAATAAAGAATATATCAATACATAAAATGCATAGATGAACGATTATATAATTTAAAGTGCCTACATATTTTTGGTCATAAATATAAATAAATATTTTCATGTTTTAAATAATTTATCTTTTAATCATTTTTTAAATAAGAACCTTTATTTTAATAACCCCAACCCCAGTAGCCCAGAGTCGGTGCTCATTTTATTACTATAGAATAGATAAAAAAGATCACATCACCAAGGATCTGTCAGACTAGTAGTACTGAATAACTAGAAACACACGTGGTTCTTTTGATACATTAGTAATTAAACAAATAAAAATATAAAATAAAATAAACTACTTCTTGTGACTCATTCAAATAATTTTACTTGATAAGATGGGGAAGGAAAACAAATAAAATGGTGATATCAAATGTAAAGTAAGGATTATATGAAAAAATAATAAATTAAGAAAATTAAATAATTTATAGACATTATAGAAAGGTAAGTAAACTGACAAAAACATGCCATAATTAAATTGAGAATGAAAATGCATCCATAGGTTTGGTCATAATGAAAACCTCATGGAATATAATAACTGAATGATGAATGAACAAGATGATTATTTAATGGACATAATGTATCTTGAACATGAACCATTATACCTTAAATATTGTTTAATTTTATGGGTAAAAACATTTCTAATTATTTTTGGAAACAAACATGAATGCTTATTCACCCATTGTTTTGTCAAATGAGACTTATCGATCCATCGAGGGGATATCTAAAACCGGGCCCCACCCATCACTACACGACTAAAGAATTCATTATACATAGATGAAATTCAATAAAAATAATTTATATAAAGAAAATTTTATGGGTATGATAACAATAATATCCTTTATAGTAGAAATATAGATGTTTAATTAATGATGATCATAAATAAAACTGAAATATATATAGACCACACCTAAGAAAAAAGCTTTCAAAGAGAATATATTAATGGTTTCCATGAAATGATGTTTTTAAACCATAAATAGACATTAATAATGGAAAATAGGTATATATATTGATAAATTATGCTCAACTAAAGTGAAAACATAAATAAAGAGTTTTTAAGAAACTTTAGAAACTATTCTCTTTAGTGTGATTAAATGAAAAAAATATAAATGAGCCTTTAAAGAGGGAAAATGAATATTTGTTACCATAAAACAAGAAAGGAAAAATTTACTCTCTCTTAATAATAATATTTATTTTATAAAAATATTGGCCGCTTAAAACAAATTATGGAGTTTACTAGAAAATAGTTATGAAATTGAAAAGTTCCCTTAAATAGGGTTGGCTTATCGAGAGGGATTGAAAAGTGAACCTTATAAAAAATTCATTTTCCCATAAAAGGAAAAGGAATTGAGCTAAGAAAATATGTTTTTGACATACACATAGAATGTATGAGTTGTTTATAAGTATAATTAATAATTATATAGTGGTAAATTGACAGAAAGTGTAACCCAAATGTAAAATGGAGGTTCAGGGAGAATCTCATATCTTATGTCTGAAAGTGTTATCCACGTGAACATAGTGTCTTGAGTAATGAAATTATAGTCATTAATAATTTAATTCATAATCTATTACATGTTTATTTGATTTGTTATAATTTTATTGAGATCATTAATGTCATTTTTATGAGTTATAAGATTCATTTTCATCATCCAAGAGTGTTCGTTTCCTTGGTTTTCATGATTTGTTCACTTGTATTAATTTGTGGTAGTTCATGTCAAAATGGGATTAAATTTTCCAAAATTTAATTTATATTTTATTATTGAACTTATATATTATTAAATTTTATTATATATTATATTTTCAGATATGAGGATGATTTCACTATAAGAAAATTAACATATACCAAAAGTTTGGAGAACTGTTGGCTAGTAAGTTGTGGGGATAGGTCTATACCAAAGGTTTTGGAAAATTAGTTGGTATAGAATTATACCAATGGTTTTAAAAACTATTGGTATAAGTAAAATGAAAAATCTATTCCAACGGTTCCATAAAACCGTTGGTATATGTATATAAAAAAAGTAGCATTCGGTTGGTTTTGATCCTAGTACCTCCAGTTTATGATTGAACATCCTAACCACTGACCTAACTTGAAATTTGTGAACAAAGTTTCACAAATATATATATATGTATTTCTCTGTAAGAATATTCTGTAAAAAATAAATTTAACTATTCCAAGAGTTCTTAAAACTGATGGAATAGACCTATACCAATAGTTTTGAGAACCGTTGGTATAGATTCATTGATTTTGGGACCTATACCAACAGTTTTGGACAAATGGTTGGAATAGGGGGGACTTATACCATCGGTTTGGGAAACAACAATGGTATAGGGTCCCTATTATGGACCTATACCAGCAATTTTCCCCAAACTGTTGGTATAGGTCCCCCCTATAGCAACGGTTTGTCCAAAACCGTGGGTATAGTTCCCAATTGGTGACCTATACAAATAGTTTTGGTAAAACCGTTGGTATTGGTCAATATAAGTGAACTATACCAAAGGTTTGCCCAAAACCATTGGTATAGATTTTATTTGCAGTAGTGTTTGTTGGAAAACACATTAAGGATGAAGATTTGTTTATTTTGTTGAATTTTATATTATCACAAACTAGAACTATTTTATAAATTAATATTTTGTATGTATAATACTTATATAACAATATATAACATAAAATATATATAATAAAATCTAATTTAAACATAATAATGGTTTTATGCCTATCCTTGAAGTTTTTAAAGGAAAATGAAAATACATCATCCATGATGATGATAAATCAGTATATCATGGACAATATTTTCATTTTTAGAATAAAAGGTAGAGGAGAAGGGGAATGATGATGGGTTTTCAATTAAAACAATAAAATAATAGTATATATAAGATAATATAGTTATCATTCATGTTTTTAAAGGGGATTTGATGGAAGGATAAGAAATTAAATTAAATTAAAAAGAAAATGAAAGAAAATTTAAGAGGATTTTACCTCTTGAATTTCATCTCATTGAGAACCTCCTTAAGGGGCTTGGGATTGGACTTTTGATGAGAAAAACAATTTATACATGTGGATAACACACTTGTTATGTTTATTGATTAGGAATTGTACAAACTAAAATGCTTAAGAGGTGTGAATAGAGTAGGTGGTGTGGGGGGGTATTTATATTGGAGGTGATGTGTGTTTTCTCATTATTTAATTCATTTATTTGTTTCTTCTTCAAGACATAGAATAGATTAAGAATTATCAATAAATATTATAAAATAATTAAAAAGGGTTTGAGATTATAGTTCCTTCATCAGACATGACCAAGTGAATACTTTATTTAATTTATAATGTATATATACAAAAAATTACTGTATTTTTCTATTCCCCAAAAAATCATGTATTTTAGAAAAATATCAATCATTCCCCCTAACTAATTTTTTACCTATAGAATACAAAAATAAACTCCATTTTATGAAAATAATTTTCTAAATATAAAAATTTGAATTTTTAATTAAAATCATTATTTACTTGGAATAAATCAATTTTGACATTGTAATTGATTTTATAGTACTTAAAAAATAAGGTCTCGTAAAATTATGTTATAATAAAAAGGAAAAAATATTATTTTTTTAATAAATTTCATAAAAAAAAATTTATTTTAAATCATCATAACAATTATAAAATTGAAAATAAACATTTTCGTTTATAACAAATATCAACACCAAATTAATAATTTCTAAAACAATTATTTACTTCAACTATGATTTAATTATATCATATTACCATTTATAATATTCCTAAATTTTATTTATAATTTCATAGGTGAGTTTACTAATCCATTGGATAAATTATTATTTTTAAGGTCACATTACTATTCCAAAGGTGAAGTTCCTATTTCATTGAAATATATTCCTTGATTTCTATAAAAATCCTTTTATTTCATTCATTCTTCATTTATAAAGTTTGTTTTCGTTCTCTATGTCATTTTATAAGATTTATAATATATGAAATAATTATGTTTACAATGTCACCTAGCGAAATAATTGAATTTATTAAAGAGGATTCATATAGTAAAATATAGGGGTGTTATACATATGGGTTGTTTAAAGGGTTTAAAAATAAATTTGGATATTTTAGGGTATTTGTTTGGAAAATAATTATCATACAAGAAAAATATAATTTAGAAAAAATTTAACTTAAAAGTGATGACATAATATTTTTAGGATATTCATATTCCATAAAATCAAATAGATATTTAAAAAATGGAAAATTTAGTTGATAAAGTGACTGTACATGTTAAGTTTAATGAAAATATCAATAACATGAAGAATTCTGATTTTATCAAAGATGATGACGAATTTAGTGAATTTATTTATGATGAATATAATGAATAAGAAAATAATAATGCCTTAGTTGAGGGGGAACACATATCTTATCAAATTGATCCTAAATAATAGATAAATCTTAAAGATCATCCAATTTAAAAATTAATTGTTAATGTTCTCTTTGTTATACAAACCAAAACAATTATTTTACATTACTGTGAAAATTAAACAATTATTTCTTGATTTATTCTATTTGACATTGATAATGGTATAATTAATTAAATTAGAAAAATAGAAGACAAATAAATTAAATCATTTTATAGAAATTAAGTGTAGAATATTTTGTAATATCCAATATATATCCCAATAATAAAAACTAAGTGGATTTTTCTTAATAAGATAGATGAAGCTGGAAACATATTTAAAATCCAAGCAAGGACAGTGGCTCAAGGATATTCCCAAGAATATGGAATTGAATTGGAAAATTATTTTAATCATGTTCCTATGATAGAAGCAATTATAATTCTATTATCCTTTTCTTTTTTTCAAATTATAAAAAGTTTTCAAATGGATATAAATTTTCCATTTTTTAAATGGAATAACTTTTGAGGAAGTTAATGTTAAACAACACCTCATATTTGAAAGTAAAAAATTTTCAAATCCTACCTTTAAATTTAATAAATATTTATGTTGAAAAATAAAAGATCTGTGAGGTTACTATAAAAGACTAAATCAATTTTTAATACAAATTATTTTGGTTATACATATTTTTGATGATTATATAATATTTTGTAAAAAAAATAATTTATTGTTTACTAATTTTCATATATTAATAACAAGTAAATTTGATATGAGTATAATGTAAGAATTAACATTTTTCCTTAGTTTATAAATTAATCAATGAAATGATCGGATTTTATAAAATCATGCTATGTAGGGAAAATAACATGTTAAAAGGGTTGTTAATTATTATTGTAATTTTATGAAAACAAAAATGTATAAAAATTCTAAATTGGGCTTGGATAAATCTAGAAGGATAGTTGTTATTACACTATATAGTGTCATAATAAGAAGTTTATTATATCTTACTAAATCTTGAATGGACATAATGTTCTATGTTTATTTATATGCTTTATTTTAGTCCAATCCCAATCAAATTAATCTTAAATCTATTAAAATAGTATTTAAGTATTATGAAGGAACTGTAGGAACTAGTTTGTTTTATTAAAATTATTGTTATTTTGATTTATTACCTTATTATGATTCAAACTTTAGAGGTTTTAGTCTTTAACAAAAAATCAAAAATCTAGGATTCATTTTCTGGGTAAAATATTTATTTCACAGAGTTATAAGAAACAACTATCTATTGAATTTTCAACAGTTGAGGATGAATATTTTGTAGATGATTTCGGTTGTTTACAAAGATTATGGATAAAATACATTATTACATTTCAATATTATTTTTCATAAAATTACTATTCTATTTGGTAATTCAAGTGAAGTATCAATTTCTATGAAATATATACAAAACTCTAGAAAAAAAATATATATTAAATTTTATTTTTTGAGGGATCATGTAAATCAAGGTGATATTTTTATAGAATCTGATTCTATTAAAAATAATTGGAATAAAATTTCACTAAGCATTTAGACGCTTTCAAATTTTATTAAATGATGTCTCAACTAGGAATTATTGAAGCTTTATATTTCTATTTAGAATAATTATTTCATTCTTAGAACTACCTCTATTTCAAATTATGTTTATTTATATACTATAGAATAATGTTTGCTTTTTTCCCTCTAAAAATCCTTTGTAGTTGATACTCTTAAGAGGTAGAATATTATTTAGATTAAAATTTACATTAATTTTTAATAAATTTCAAAAATAAAGAGAATATTTTTAGATATTTTAAAAAGTCTCAATTTTTTAATTTAGAAAAATGGGTTGATTGTTAGTGTTGGATTATTTGTGTTAATACTTTCATATTTTTTTCTGGTAAATTGCAATTTCATCCCATTTAATTAAATTTATTATATTTAAATTTTTATATTAAAATATTATTTCATGATATATTTTATTATTTTAGTTTTAAATTATATTTTTTTATCCTGTTAATTCTAATTTTTTAAAATAAATAGTTTACATTTTATATAGGGTATATATATCCATCATGATGAAGCAGAGGTACAAAAGTTGATTCATGGGTATTCGAGAGTAATGAGGATGTTCTAAATGATATTTATGGAGCCAAAATGAAAAATGTGATTCATGTAGCAGTTTTCATCATATCTTTTTAAATAAGAAAATGACTTAGTCATTCTATGTTTGGTGTTATATAGCCATTTGTTAATTAGTTCGACAAATTCATTTTTGGAAGTGAACCACGTACCAAATTTATACATAAGGGTTATTGAGAATGTGTTAGGTATTCATGCACAATTCTTGACCTCACCTACGACACCTGCTTTGACTGCATATACTGTTTATCTATACCTACCATGCCTCTTTATCTACTAACTATAATTCCAACATGTGACTGTGAATTCAAGTGTCAACATATCATGATAGTGACCATGAGGATAACATGATGTAACCATGTGGCTATATACCTCCTACCATGACTTCATTCAACTTGACTAATATTTTTGATGTTCTTTTCATGAGGAGGTACGTGTATGTACCATTAAGCCAAGTTAGGTTACCACAAAATCCAGAAAACCTGTAGTGAATGTATTTTATGTCACTGTATATGTGATCGTGTGATATTTATACAAACCACGTGTTTATTTTTTTGTGAGAGATATTTCATGATTAGTTTAACAACTATGTGCATACAATAATCTTACTGAACACATGTGACTGCAAGGTAATAACTCTAACCATGAGGCTTGTACCTCACAAGGTAAGATCAACAATTATCTTATTTTTTCAGAATGATTTTATTTTTTTACGATGCTCTATTTGAGTGTTCTTTTTATAAAATGAATCACTAAACGATTATTGTTTTTTTATTATTTCTGATTCCTTTAAATGAAATTATATATGTTAAAGAATATATTAATAGTTTTTTAAATTAATATTATCACAAAAATGATTATGATGTTAATAATTTTCATTTTATTCATATCATGCTCTATTTTTATTACATTTGAATTCTTCATTCACTGCATTTTTATGAAAGAAATTTTATTTTCATTAATTAAATGTAAAGTAGTATTTTATTTAAATGGTTATATTAAAAATATTTTTTAATGAGTATCATGTAGAAATATAATAGCACGTGAACTCTATGAAATTAGGAACAATATTTCCAAAACTAAGTAATGGTAATATAATAGTTTTTCTGTAATAAAAGGTTTCATGAATTGATTTGATTACATGACACTAGTAGGATATATTTGATGTTAATGTATCCATATTAATCTATTAAAGATATCACCAGTGGATAAAACCACCTACATATCTTTCATTATAAATATTTAGAAAAATTCATACAATACACTTTCTTGGTGCTCATTAAATCAACAAGGTTGATAACTACTATTTCTGTACCAAGATCATGAAGCGACTTTTATTGTACAATCCTATAATTATATAGTGATCAATATAATCAAACCCTAGTATCCTTATCATCATATATTTCTTATTGTCTTTCATTGTATATTTTTTTCATCGTGTAATCATTATTTATATATTTTTTAATTCTTCATTTATAGTTTATAGTTTTCACAACCAAAATCAGGTCTTCTCTTTTGGTTATTCCACCACCTAAAAGGAGGTCAGTTTGTGACTCCCAAAAAAATTTCAGGTTACAGACACATTTAAATACTCTTATAAAATATGTTTTTTGACTTCTAATGAATGTCCAGGTTAGAGACTAGGTTAAAGGCTCATTTAAAAATTTTAGGATGTGCCAAGGAGTGTTTATAAAAGGATGAGTTTGTAATAGGTTATCACACCTCTAAAAGTGATTTTATTTTTGGTTACCAATATTCTCAAAGATTAAATAAAGTTAATGAGAAGACTATGATCTTGGTGATTCAAACTACTATGAAATATCTATGATCGTATATTTTATTTTTTCTATATTTCACATCTTTAACACAACACTCACTAATGTTTACTTTATTAAAAAAACTCTAATTGGTTTGTTATTTAATACTTTAAAATGGCTATTTATCCCCCAACCAGTAATTATTTTCATCACTTTGATCCAATAGAATGATGTTTCTCAAGGTGAATTATATATCACAAAACAGAAAAAGGTGAATGATGTATCACCTAGTGAATGATATATCACCAAACTATAATAGGTCAATTGATATATCTCTAGGTGAATGATATACCTCTAAAATATAATAGGCGAAATGGTGTATATCTAGATGAGTGATTCATAACTACTGAACAACACATTGAATGATGCATCAATATGTTAATTATATATCACCATTCCATAATATCCCAAGTGAATGATTTATCACTGATAATATCTATGGAAAGCAATCTAATACCAATTAAAAAGTATCCTTCTAGATGATCGACCATTTATAAGACACACAAGGTGAATGATCCATCACCACATGAACATTAATTTAGGTAAAGAGAAAATAATTATAAGCATAACAGTATCAAACATTTTTATAGCGATGGTAAATGAGTAATTAACCTAGGAATAAATAACACCAATATATTACCTCACCAGGATTCTCCTTCCTATGCTATTATACACCTAGAACATATGGATCAATATTAAAACCTCATAATACACATTATGATCATGTAAAACTACCCATATCTCAAGTTACATTCCATAATGGAACTCATCATACCAAAGTCTTACCATAAAGGCTAGATCAACACTTTGAAAACCCAACAGATAAGTTTCCACCATCAGGGAACACTTGAAAAAAAGTATTACATACTCACAACATACAATAAGACCCATCGTGGTTTCATTCCATAAGTGTCTCACCACTTCACCAGTTGTCATGGAAATCAAGAGTGACATTCTAAATACAAAAGGATCATTGGACTTTCAATGAACAAGGTATCCCAAACCACCAATCAATAGATAAGAAAAGAACATTTAGCCTTATCCTTGTTCATTCTCACATACCTGCTCAAGAACATATCTCATGCATCCATTTTTATACCCAAAAAATATACTCACCCCTATCCACCACCCTAGGTGAGTGTCTGTAACCAATTTGTGACCCTCCTAGGTCATGAGATCCATTCCTCAAAGAATGGGAACCCTTTATGATTCCATCTTTCTCATTTTCCAAGCCTCTAGGAATGGAAAAAATATATATAAGTGGATAGTAATAAGTATATAACTCTTATTTACTTCATATAGTCTAACAGAAAATTTCTATCATTTCTATAAAAAAGGGAACCCACTCACTAATCCAACCTGGGTCCCTTATACCCACTATCTAATTCTTATATTCTATATAATATATGCACAAACATATAAAAGGTATTATTGGCCATCACATACCTCAATAATGGACTCATCCCCACAAGAAAAACTCACTCACCACCACCCAAGCTTTTCCAAGACCATACCATCAATCGACCATATTCATGAGGCCCTATATCCAAAAACACCTTCATTAATTGATTTTAAAACAATTATACTCAATTATGATAATTATTTAACAGTAATTAAAATATGAATAAATTATGTGTGACTCATAGAGATGCCTATTTTTAATGGTACCTCATCCAATAGGGTCTATTCCACCGCTGGGATATCTCGGACCCCACTACCTTAAAAATCCAAAACAACTAGTAACAAAACCATGCTCTTTTTAATCTAAATTTTTTATAAAACCAAATGATAACAAGATTTTTGACTTACCCTTAGTGAAATAGCATGAAACCATCCATGTTCTTCCTCTAGAATCCTCCTTTTGTCTATCCATTCCCATTTTCCATCACTCTAACCAAATACTAAAATTATTTGGTTGAATTAGCATAGAAATCCTACATCTAAAGAACAAAAATCAAGGAGGTTGGTGAAAGTATAAAAATGGGTGTTTTGTGAGAAGAAAATATATATAGATCGATAACTATTCATGTTTTATAATTTATAAAAAAAATAATCACCAAGGAAAAATATGAGTAATATGGAGTCATCCTTACCGTGTAGATGACATCAATTAAATGAGAAAACTGAAGGGGATTTTAATTTTTTTTATCCATAAAGGCTATTATTTTCTAAGAAAAAAATGGTTTTAACAACTACTAGATGCTTGGTGCAGCTACACTAGAAACCTAATGCTTCACCAGTGTTCCTATGGCCCTAACCAAGGGAAATATTTCATGAACCTTCAATAAAGTACCCAATGGAACAATTTAACCACTACTCTACATTTTTTGAAACACAATCTCTCAAAACATGTTTTGGACCTCCTCTACCCATTATGCCACCTTATAAACTCCCTAAAACATTTAAAATGAATCAAATTATTTACATTTTCAATCCAACATGGATTATCCAAACCAAACCCTGTTCCACCCTAATCAAAAACCATTTTTTCACTAAATCCACAAACACGAACCGATGCGGGTTATTTCCACCCACACTAAGGTAGCAAAGACTCACACTCCCTAACCTATTGTTAGAAACAAAAAACTCCACAAAAAGGATTTTATACCAAGTGATATTATCAAAGCTATGCATATTATTATTTTATATCATTGCTATAAGTTAAACACTAAATATCAAAAATAACACACAATACAAAAAAGGATTAGTTTCTTTGAGAACTAGATCTATAAGAAACTTATTTATAATACTTGTGAACATTTCTATGTAATAAAATCAAAATAAATCCCCTTATATACATCCCAAAGGTTATACTCATCTTTGTAACTTGAGGAGTTGAGAAATAAAAAGGGGTGATATCAAATGCTTAGTAAAGGAAAACATACCCATAATTCATCAAGGGTTTGATCATAAACTTGTAAAAACATGAGCATCAGAAAAATATATTATTAAAATGAAAATGGGACAATAATACTCATCCATAAGTTATTTTAGTGGGACTTGTAATCTCAAATGAAAAAACATGTACTATAACATTAGAGTGGGAAATAAAAAAATAAAAATGGACAATAATTAGTGGAATATAACACATAAATTTGGAATTTCAGATAATCATAATATTATAAATAATTATGAAAGAAACATAAGAATAAGGTTTTTTAATATATAGAGGAAAACCAGGTTTACCACATTAATATTTTTTAAAAACCATGATACATATTCTTTAACTACAGAATAAACTCATGATTTCCATGATTTGTATTCTTATAAAAAGCATGATTCCCATGCCTTATATTTTTCATAAACCCATGATTTACATGAATAATATTACGAGAAACCCCATGATGTCCATGCCTTAATTTTTGAACAAACCCATGATGTCAACACATCCTTATCTCATGAGAAATAAAACATATGACTTATTGGAGGGTGATATAGGACACCACACATCATCATTTACAGATATGTATTCCATATGAACTCAATAATTCATTATATCATAAAGAACCCATAAAAAGAATTTAGGTTTTGTAATATTTACAAATATCATAAAAAATGACTTCCTTAATTACATATATTGATATCAAAAATTCAAAAACCTAAAAGAGTTTATAACAAATGAATTTAAAGGGTGATTCATAAAATATATTCTATAGAATATAAATTTTTTTACTTAAATAGTAAAATGGAAGTGAAATATAGATGTGTATTTAGGAAAAATTTCTATATATTTTCATAAATAGAATAAGTTTTGAGTTACAATAAAAAATATCCTTTTTGAACAATTGAAATGATGAAAGTCTCAACAAATGATTTAGAAATAAATTTCAATAAAGGATCTTTGAAAAGAAATAAATTTTAACCATGTGAAATTTTTAGTAGAAGATAAACGGTATAATTGAGAATGGAATGAATTTTTCAATCATTCCTATAATAGCTTAACTTAAATCCACAGAGTAAAGTGTTAAAAAATAAATATTGAGGCCTTTAATAACGCAAAATTATTAGTTTAATAGAAAGTATTAAATTTTATTTAATTCCTATCATCTTTTTTGTTTATATTTTTACATAATTTAGATAAACTATTATATGTTAAAATCATACAATATAAAGTTAAAACATCCACTAAATATACACTTTTTCCATAAATATAGGATTCATAAATTTAAAAACATTTTTATTCAAAAAAAATTCAATTATATTATGATGAATCCATAAAGTGGAAAGATAGACCATGAAATGATTTAGAATACTTTGGGTGAGTACCAAAATCATAGTAAGGAATATAAAAAAGGAATCAAAACCATTAGTCCTTTTTAAAAACAATAAAATCAACACGAAAATTTCCCTTTTTACATACTAAATGTTGAGCTAAACATTTCATTTATTTACTAATAAATTAATAATTATTGAAAAATTATTTTCATAAAACATTTTATAATAAATAATGATAGTAAAATAATAGTGACTAAGGTTTTTAGAAAATAAGAGAACCCATAAAAAATCTTCTCTTGAAAAAGAATCTTTTCCCCATTAAAACAGCCATAAACATTCTGAAAAAAAAATCTTCTTTTATAACCTTGTGAAATAAAATTATTTCAATAAAAATATTTTTCATGTATAGAAAATTCATATAGGAGCCTTGGGAAAATAACTTTATAGAACAATTACAATGGTAATAACCTACTCAGTCAGTTCAAATATAATTCACTAGAGAACAAAGTCATTACAAAATGCAATGGAGAGTTATATCAGGCTCAACAATAATTAAGAAAAATCTAAAAGGAAAAAACATAAATACAAAATGTTTAAGATTTAATTTTCATCACAAATATTATAAAATATTATATTTAATAGATATGTAGAATCACATTCTATATTCAATAAAAAATTATGATAATAATTCATTTTCTCTTTCAAAACACTACAAAAGAAAATTGAAAAATGATCGAGACATATGATATTATTTAGAAACCATTGAAAAATGTAGAAAGATATTGATAAAAAATAATAACTATAGTGGAAAAAAATGTATACTTGTACTGAAAGTTAAAAAAAATTGTACTTTAAAATTTAAAATAACCCATACGGGAAACATTGAAAAGTTTCCTTCATAAAACTTTGTAAAGAAATTCCAAATTATTTAAAAATGATATTATAAAATACTTATATCATAAATTATATAATTTTCTAACCATTTTTAATAACATATATATATATATGAAAGAAAGTATTTTAAAACATTAAAAACAATGTTTTAAAGAATAATATCTTACCTCAAGTCCGACTCACCATATAAGTTCTCTAAATATTTTAAAATAAATATATATTAATTATTTAATTTATTAAAATCCTTTTATGGTTTAATACATTATCATATTATATTTTCTTCCATTTATTAAAATGTCCTATATAACTAAAAAATCAACCAAATTCATGTCAAGAATTTTGGGGACGTTTGATTCATAATCCGAAAACATCTTCGATAGGTGGACCATGGTAAAATGGGTCATGGTTCAATTAACTCCATAATATTAATCATCAAATAATAGTCATGTTTATTCATTAAATACAATTTTATAAATAGTTATGAAATACAGATGTGAAAAATTATTCATGTATCTTTATGGAGGTTGTAGTCTTTATGTACACATGAGAGATATTATCAATTTTAAATAGATTTAAGTGTTAGAAGGTATGTAATATATTATCTTTCTAGAAACATAATTATGTCCTGAATATCATATATATTCAAATATAATGTGAATTATTATGGAATTAATTTTATCACACTGAATCAAATGATATTACATTACTTTAAAAAGTAATCTAAAATGCAATGGAACTTTCTATATACTTGTAATCAAATGTTACTTTTTATAAAAAAAATATATTTTAACTATTAACCTAAAAATATACCTTTTAAAAATAATTTCATAAATTCACCATAAACTATATATGATTGGATAATATCAAAATGGAATTCCATTTTATGACATTCCATTTTTAAAATAGAGAAATATAACATTTAAATAAAACCATATAATGCATGGAAAGAACTTTAGTTGGAATATAACTATTTCCTTCATTGATTTGAAAAGTATTATAAAATAATTGTAATTAATATCAATAAATAAAATATAATCATGAATATTATTATGTCATTAAATTAATTTCTTATAAACATTTCATAGGTTGTCACGTTCTTCCCACTCAATAAAATTGTGTCCCCACAATTTTATTCACCACTTAAATAGGTAGGGATATTTTTCGCTCATATCCTTTTTGGGATCCCCCTTTACTTACTAAATAATGTTCTTTATCCATATATATTGGATCTGGTGAGTTCCCTTATTATGTATCACATTCTCTCTATGATCGATAATATACACTATATTTTCCCCATAATATTTTTTTATTCCATCTATTCTACCTCAAGGATTAAAACGTGAGAGGAATTAGATAAATATTTACTTAATAGTGAAATATGATACTCATCATGTAACTTCGATAAAATCAAAGGGAGGGATGCTTGATAAGAAATTGATCCCACCGTTTCAAAAAATTTATATGGTCCAAAACGCCAATAACAACACATTCCCTCTTTATCGAATCATATAATACCTTTAAATAATGATATTTTATGAAATGAAAGATCACATAAAAAAATGAAAGGTATTTAATAATATTATCTATATAAATATGTTAAAAACATTGATCTTCCATCATGTGATGTTGAATCATCTTTACATTACCAACCATTTCTTCTATCATTTCTTTTCCAAAAAACTTCCACTCACTAACTTCTTCTAAACATGTTAAAGTTTGATATTTCTTTAGATATAATTCCTCAAAATGATCCATCAGTATAAAATATACGAAACTATTATTATAAGAAAATTAATCTAATGGTTGATTTTTATTGCCACATCCTTGGTGATAAAATTAGAAATATTGAATCATATCTTCCAAAGTTTGAATAATTCTCTCTAATTATCCATCAGATTGTGGAAGAAAGGATTTACTAAAATCTAACTCAGTCTCTAATTAATTTTATGTCCTTTCTTAAAATTATAGGTAATTAATAGATCCTAATTAGATATAATAGAGATATGTATTGTACGTAAGTCAAATTTATAAACACTTGATATTTTGGGGGTGGAATTATAATGAAGCTTACACACACACCTCACACCCATATTCCCAAACGGAAGATCACATCCCACCTAGGGTAAACTAATAAATGAGTACTAGTACTTATTTATTTATTATATTAAATTCTAGAGTTCCCCAGTCAACGTAACTATATCTTTATAATCAACTCATGAAATCTTATCATAACAAATAGTATAATGAATATGAACCAAATATGCAAATTTAGTTAATCAATTAATAATAACTGATATCAAACTTTTATCATAATATGTATTTGGTAATCTATCTATTAAATCAATGTATATATTATCGCATTTTCAATAAAGATTGAGATAACGTTTAAGTATCCCCTTATGTTGTTGTCTCTTATATTTAACCCATATACAAGTCAAAATTTTCATGGTAAAATCAATAATATACTTTTTCATTCCTTACAATAAGTAATATTCTCAAAGGTATCTATACATCTTAGTATTTCTGAGATGAACAGTATATATAGAGATAAGATCTTCACTAAATAATTCCTTATTCAGTTAGATATCACATCTCACATGTATCCAACTTCAAAAAATTATAACACTTAATTTTCCAATTTTAAATTCCTGAAACCATCCATTATTAAAAAACTCTAATATTTCTTACAATCTTTCATCATACATATCTGCATATATAATTATTTCTATAAACAATTGTTGCATTGACACCATAAACAAAAGAGAGAGAGTTTTTATATGCATAATTTCTTATCCAGGATTCATTAAATCATTAACAAATGTATCATATTCTTAATGTTAAATTGATAATAACGCATTATATTTTTCACTCAAGGGGTCAAATACAATTTTTAATTTACCTATATGACAGTGAACCGGGAAATCATAATCCATTATAAGAACCAGCCAACATCTCTCCCTAATATTCACCTATTTTTGAGTGAATATATACTTTAAACTTTTATGGTTAGTATATATATCACATTTTACCTCATATAAAATATTGCTCAAATTTTTTAAACAAAAAACCACCACTACAAGAGTAACATAATGTGTATGGTAATTTTACTCATGGAATTTCTATTAAAGTGAATCATGTGAAATTTCCTAATCATTTAGTATCAAGAAAAAACCAAGTCCCTTCAAAGAAGAATCCCCAATGATGAAAAATTCACCATTTTTTAAAAAGGATAATATTAAAGCATTAACCAATATTCTTTTCAAATATTTGTTACATTATTATACTCATTTATTTAAATAAATAAATTCCTTTTCATGTTAAAATACTTAGTAGGATACATATCCTTGGAAATGATTCAAAAACCCATTGGTGGCAACCCATTAATCCAAGACACCATTGAATCTATGTGAAATTTATTTGTCTTGGACACTCTTATAGCACCATAGTTTTATAGGATCAATAGTTATTCCATATTTAGAAACAATATGTCCACGGAATGAAATATTCCATAACCAAAATTCAAATTTTCTAAAAAAATTATGCATCTTCTTTTCTTTTAAATTTTAAAAAATAATCATTTGATGTTTATTATATCTCTCATAAAATTTTGAATAAACTAGAATTGTATCAATGAAAACCACCAAATAATTATCTAAATACAGCCCAAAAATGCTATTCATAAGTTCTATGAATACAATAGGTTCATTATTCAGCCCAAAAGGTATAACATAAAACTCTTAATAGGCATAACTAGTATAAAACTTTGTCCTTGGAATGCATTCATACTTAAATTTTAGCTGATAATATCCAGATATGATATCAATCATTAACAAAATATTACACTCTTAGAAGTTTATCAAAAAAATCTTGTATATAAGGCAGAATATATGTATTCCTAACAATGATGTTTTTTAGTTCTCTATAATCAATGTAAAACCTTTTAAAACCATCCTTATTTTTAACAAAACGGAAAGAGTATCATAAGGGGAAGATATAGGGTAAATGAAACCCTTATCTAGAAAATATTTATACTTCTTATGGAATTCCAATAACTATAATGGAACAATTCTATAAGGGAGTTTAGAATTTATCCTAACATCTTAAACTAAGACCAACATGATTTTAGATTTTCAATCAAGAATAAAACTAGGAAAATCATCATGAAATTAATTTATATATTCATTTACTACTAACACATCACTAATATATATAATTTAATTTCCCTCCTCAATGTGAGAAAGATAACTCTCTCTACCGTATTTAATTAATTTCATAGTTCCTGGATATGTTATCAGAGGTATGAACTAATTCTTATATACAAATTCAAACTCTCTTTGAAAACTGAGTATAACATATTTTGATATGCAATCTATCTTTACATGATAAACTGAAATCCAATCCTTACCTATGATAAAATAAAACTCAAATATCGAAATGATAATAAGATTTATAGGGAAGAAATCGAAAAAAAATCATAAGAAGGTTCCTATAAATAATTTTATATTTAATAACTCCACATTGTTTTTTTACAAAAATAAATATCTTTTTTCCTTGTATAAATATTTACAGTTTACTAGTAAATTTCTAAAAAATAAAAGAATGTATATACCCCAAATTAAAAAATATATTATCATAAATTGATTAAATATGAAACATACCATTCACCCCATTATTTGATGCTCCTGAATATCCAAAGCTAGTTATAAATGAATCTAACACGCCTCTCTACTTAGAGTGTGGATGATTTCCATAAATCAAGTTCATCTTTAGATATACATTTTTCAAAAGGGCCCATCTCAATGTAATTGTAACACCTTAATTCTTGATGATAATCATTGGTCTGACCATTGTCATTATAATTTTCCTTGCAATGAAAAACTATATGTCCCAACACATCACTTCAAAAAAATATTATATTTCATGATACACTGACTAGGACTATTATTACCAGACTTATCAAAAGAATGAAATTATTTCCTCTTACCTTTATATTTATTCAATGGATGCTTCCCCGTCACTTTCCACATAGAGTGATTCTTATCTTTTTTATTGTAAAAGTCAATTGTTGGTCTCTGGTGCTGCAAAATCACTAGGGTGGAAAATAAACCAAAAGGATTTAGTCGGATCCATATTATTATCCAAAATATTTTACATTACATAAACTACATGACCATTGAAATTTTTCCAATCAGTTATTGACTTAAAAAAAACTAGAACCCAGAGACAATCTTTGAATATTAAATTTATAATAATTTTATTTATGTTTAAAGAAAATAATTCACCTTATCTTATGACCCTTTCATTAATGACGTTTTTGATATTCTGAAAGTCCTATTTTGGACTACCTTTGTTTCACTATAAGGATCCATTTATTGTATCCCTCTAGTGGTGATCTACACAATTACTTTTTACCAATTGATGATGTTGATTGATTTAAAGCTGCTAAACGGGAGAATCAATCTCCTTGGGTTGTTCTTCTTGATTACTATAAGGTCCTTCATGCTTTATAGGTTTTATCCAATTATTACGAGGATGGAGAAGGAATTAAAGAGATAACTCCCTTGTTTTCTAAAATTCGAAATGAAAAATATTATTTTTTTTGTCTTGAGAATTAAAATTATTGCTAGATGTAGTCTTGGTCCATTAAAATTAATCAAAATTTATTGAATACCTGAATAAAAATGCAATTAAATATTTTATTGATGAAAAGATATTTTATTCAACAAATAGAGAAAAAATACTAAATAAATATTCAGTAACAGTTTTTTATTGATAAATCATGAATTAAATTTTTATTTTTTCATGAGAATAATATAAATTCCATTAATTAAATTCAAATAGAATTCAATCAAGATCAACCAAGACACTTAATGTGTGACCATATAAGATTATTTCTCATTAGAAATAGGTTAGATTTACTAATTTCAAAGATCAATATATATAAATGTGTCAAGGAACCCTATATAAATAACCTAGTATTGTAATTTGGATGACCAAATATGAACAGTCATTTTGTAATGTAAACCACTTGTTATAATATCTCATCAAACAGGTTTCACATCTGTGTCACTAACCTATATGATTATTGATTAATTTATTGACTATCTCAAATAAAAACATAATTTCACAATGTCAATTTAATTTAATACTACTATTTGATTTCAGTCAAAGTAAATAGACATCAATTTCTATAAAGATGAAATGGAAAATGCCCTTCATCGACTAATTTATTAATAACCTATCACTCATAATTCACCCAATAGATCCAACTTCTCCATGAACTATATAATAATAGTTTACAAAATAAATATAATTTAATGATTTATAATATTAATAAATATTAATATTAAATTCTAAGTACAATTAAACACACTCGTAGATAGAAATATTCAATGAAACCAAAACATGTGGAATCCTATTAGCAAGACCATTCACATAATCTCCCATATTACAGATTACCATGTGATAACTTCATGAGAAAAATTATCATCCACTAATGAATACTCACACATTATATTATATATATATATATATTATATACCCATTTATAGTATGTTATCCAAATGTTGAACAATATTTAAGAAAATTTTCATAGAACGTCAAGGTTCTCCTAATATTAGGCAACTTATATGACCTTATCAATGCGAAAGATACTCTAAGACATAATCATATAAATGTTATACAACATATAAATCATTATTTCCCCATATAATTATATTAATATTCACTTCACAGAATATCTATGAAATCTAATGTAAAAAGTATTTGGTACATTGGAACCAACTCCAATAGAGTCTTAATTGTACTAGATACAACTATTAATTATAGTTTAGTTCTCACATGTTAAACATACATCTGATGAGGGTGGAAACATATGTTTTCCTTATTATTTTTATTTGACTAGGGTCAGAAAATCCACAATTCTATATAGGTAATCCACTTACTACAACATTATTGCATTGATAGAATCCATCAAATGGAAATAAAAAGAATTTATATATTTTTTTCTAGGTTAATGTATTAACATATGAACTAAGACATTAGTCAAAAGTTATCATAAACATGGGAATATTATATATTTTTGTATGACCCAACTTGTAACAAGATATTTCTATATTTATTCCTTAGTTTCCAGAGAAGTGGAAACATACTAAGTTTTGAATATATGGAAACTGCAGGTTGTATAAAATTTATATTTCATATTACATTATCCATTTCTATGATAATGGGTCTAATTGAACAAAATAATGACACGTGTTCAATTATCTTGATCACAAGTATCCCACTTCTATAGACACTACGAACTCATCTAGATTTACTTTTCAATGTATGTATTAATAGTTTTCATTATATGTTAATGTGTTATGTTATATGAATTTAAATTCACATACTCTTCACCATGTATCAGTAATGTCAAATATCAACACATATAATGGAATATGAGATAATTCCTAGTACTCAGGCTTTCTTGAATTGCTTTAATCTCAATAATATCTTCTTATGTCCATGCATGTTCTAGTGGAAGGATTATAAAGTAGAAAAAATTTGGTCATGATTTGTATTAACTATTATTTTTAGATACTTGGATAATATATGTACTTTTACTGGATTTAGAAAAAATGGAGACCAATTTTTATAGATCTTATTCAATAGAAGAATGTTGATTCTTTTATGCATTATTACAGAAATTTTCATTCCTTTGTCTTAAAAAAACCAGTAAAACAAAAATTTTGTTTTCTATACATTATCAAAATATTTAAATTGAAAACTTATAGTTCTCCCACTATCCATAAAGATACATGAGTTACTTATCTTATTCAAAATGAATGTTCTATTTTCACTATGAAAGATTTTTTCATAAATGAATTGATGTAATCTACATTTTTCATTAGAATATATCGAGGTCTCCAACCATTAATATTTATGCCTTTTACACATATACCATATGGTTACGTTTTGGTTGTGTCATATAGATGTCTTCATAAGGATTCCCTGATAATAGTTGTCCTTGACTATCAATAGCCCAATATAATGATCATAGAAATGTTCTTTGAAAATTTTGAATTGAAAAAGGATTGTATACACGATGATTTATGTATAGTTTTTTTCATAGACTATACCCTTCAAAATTAAATTGTGCTCTATTGGTACCATCAAATACCATCCATGTATAGTTTCTATTAAATACCCAGTTTCATTATCATGTCTTTGCAAACCGTCAAAATATGAGGTCTGGGAATCTTGATACATGTATACCATCAATTCAATTTATACATACTTATTAACCAATTCATATTACAATTTATAGATTCGTTTTAGAAATAGGGTCATTATTATCAACTGATAATGAGTCACTACCCATAGTGATTAGAAAACCATACTATTCTAGTTTTAAAATCTCATTTTTACTACTACATAATACATATTTCATTGGAACCTCTTCTTACACTAAGCATAGTAGGCTCCATTATTCCTAAGCCAACTCATAGGAATATAGATCCTTAACCAATAGATGTTAAGTATGATCAAACAATCCTCAAAGATATTAGTTCCTTTATATAGTCAATCGTAACTTGATGTTAATATCCTTAGTGATTATATGATCATAAACTAAAACACAGCTTATTATTGTAATATTCATTTGTGGATACAAATAATATTTAACAAATATTTTTCATTGCATACACATGCGGTTGTATCTTAATAGATTCTAATTATATCAAAATTAATGTGATATCCATTAGAAAATATAATTGGAATTTAGTTAGTAGTTTCGCTTTTATTTAAAAAAAATGTCTCATAAAAAATAAAGGAAGATTATCAATATTTAAAAGACTCGTTATTGATCTTCTTTTTATTAAAATTTTTTACATTGGTTTATATAAGGAACTTTTAGTTAGGGATAACATTTAATCCACATATATGATCAAAGATAACTTGGATAATATGTTCCCCGACTATCCATCCAACATATTCCACAATCTTTAAAAAATTCAATCCTTTACTTCACTAAGTTTTTCTAATATTGATTAAAGGATTAGCATGAATTATATGAAGTTACCTATAGAATTAAAATGGTTCGTGTGGCTCTGTTGAGACAACTGAAAAAGTCGCCTTGCCTTATGTATGTTAAAAAGGTTTCTTTATCTAAAATAGGATAACTAGTTTGTTGTTATATCCAGTATCTTAGCATAATTGAGACTAAATAAATTTTTATGGGTATATCATGTCAACTACATTCTATTTTATTTGAAAAAAACTATATTTTCAATATCAAGTAAAAGTTTTATATTTTTAAATTCATAAATCACTCCAATGGATATTTTTGATTCAAGAGTTAAAAAACAGTTCATTTATTATAAAAGTTTATTACCAACACTCATTAAAAAATTAATTAATGTCTCATTGTGTATAGATGGATCTTGGGATTAATTTTTTCATAGAACTTATTAAAAACCTGAATCAATTCAATACAACAATTAGATTTAGTGATCTCCCCTTGATTTATATAAGAACTTCCCTTTCTTATTTCAATTTTAGTTCACTATATAACCATTTTATTCATGTTAGTATATTGTATTTAAATACATGTATGTTGTAAGAATATTACGTTTTAAAAAGAGTTGAATATAATTGTTATGGATATATATAAATTGGATTCAACTACGAGATTATTCAATTCATTACAATTTCATTTCTAGTGTCTAATATTTCTAAAAATGAAGAAATTAGACCCATATTAATTCTTCTACACCATAATTATTTTTATATTTAAAGGTAACTAGAAAACATATTTTTTTTATATTATCAATGGAATATTGATCATTATTATCTGAACTCTTCTTCATAAGGGGTGGGAAATATATTTCAACCAATCCTTATCTACTTAGTGGAGTATGAAAAAAAAAGTTTCCTTAGTGATTTATCTATTTCATTTATTTGGGAATAGATAAATACAGATATCCTTGGTGGTATATATAATAATGTTCGATTAATGAATAATTTCTAATCTAAGTGGAAAAAAATTTCACTAACTTGTCAATTTACCCAGATAATTGTGAATACAAGATCAATAGAAAGTTTAATTTCTTCGAGTTTACAAGAATATAGTGCATTTACAATATTATTTAGTAAATTAATTTACTTCTCTATATCAGGAAAATAATGGCGAGATATTTTTGTGTAAAGATGAATATATTTATATCTTATCATCGACTCTTTAGACCTAGATGATAATATAACACAACAGACATATGAAACATCCTCATTATATCTCTGGAATGTATCTTTTTCACCTATGAAACATCCTCTAAAAATCTCTAGTTGTTATTATTTTCCCCTTTCCTCACCTATTGTGGAGGTAGAATAGAAATATGGGATTCCAAAATATTATAATAACATATGGATAATGATTAATCTCCTAAAATGTTGTCTCATATCAGAAAATAATAATTTATAAGTAAAACCCCATAGTTATGGTATGATTTCACTACTTTCATTATTTTTTGATCCAATTTATATAATAGAAAAACTAATGATTAGTACTCAATTTTATTATAATTTATTTTATAAATCATGAAATTAATTTTATTCGGTATCCCACAATTTTATCATGTTTCAAAATCCCTCACCATCTCTCTTCGATTATATAGATTCTATGAAATTTTAATGGTAGTAATCTAGATTTCCTTTCCTATAACCCAGATTACGGGATATGAAAATTATAAGAAAGTATTTTGGTATCCAATCTTTCAAACATGAAACTGTGAACTCCCAAAACCATTTAGTAGACTCCCCAATCTAGAAATCCTAACATAGATATCCTCAACACATGTTTCGAAATTTGAATTGAATAAAAATAGGTCATTAAACCCAATATATATTCATTTATATTGACCCATAATCTTAGTTGAGACTTTCAAACAATTAAATGTACCATCAATGATGGCCAAAATAACACTTTATTCTTGGGTTCATCGTAATTCAGATGATGGAAGGCTTAAGGAATTAATATTTACTTTGGGGGATTTATTTAATTATATTTAAATTATTTCTAGATTTATATTTTAAATATATTATTAATATTTTGTGGATTATACTTTAATTATTAACCATATTTTGACAAAACAATATGCATAATCTATTTATTTTAATTCCATATTATCACAAGAATTCATTTATTTATGTGATCATAGTCTTAGATCCATAAAATAAATTATGTATAAGATAGAAAAAATAAACAACCTAATCATGGTCTTTTATAATAGTTGATCAATTGTGGGGATAATAAATCAACCTATGACGTAGGGGAAATGTAGATATTCTGGTCATAGAATGAGTTACTAAATTCTACATTTACACCTATGTATCACCTTGGTTGGTATCATCCCAGTTATGTCTGGGATAGCCACCACATTCCTTGGGATACTTAATTTGTTACAAGTATTTATAACACCCACATAGTTGAGGGAACTAAAGTATTGGTTAAGTGGAATAACATAAATGACCTTGGACATGCATGTTCTTCATAATTTTGAAGGGCGGGATGTCTCACATGCCATAATATTAATTTATATAATTACAATAATTAAAAAATGAAGTAATAAATTAAATTAAACAATTATAAATTATTTATAGGTCTAGGTCTTTCTCATGATTGGTCACACATGTAATTGTTACAAAATATTATACTATCTAAAATTAATATCTATTCAAAATTTATTATTGTAAAAACCCGGTTTTTTCTAAGGAACACTTTGGAAAATTCTTGATGCTATTCCAGAGCAGCGCCTTCAGACGGCGTGCGATTCCGAGCCCCGGAGTGGCCGGAATTAAATTTTCAGTGCCTTCACACTAGAAACGCAAAATAAATTGGATAACTCCTAAACGGGGTTCCAGATCAGAGATCCGAGTGTATGGATGGGTCCGGAATGGGGTTTTTACCCTAGTAACTACATAAAACATGTCGGCGCAGGACGTTTGGACCTCTCGCTCGCTTTCAGAACGTGGAACGGATAAATTAAATAATAAATTTATTCGTTTAAGGGTGAAACTCCAGTATCCTCTAAACGGTGGCTCGGATTGGGAAACTAAGGGCACCATTGAGTTTGGAGTGTGTCGTTTACCTTAGGAGGGATATAAGTTTCATGGGCGCAGCCCGTCTGTGAAAAATGGCCCCAGGGGCGTTTTCGTAATTTGGTTGCTTTGGGCGTCTAGCTTTATAACATTAAAACGGATGCTTGTAATCAAATTCTGAGGCCACCGTTGTGCTCGGGAGGTGGTGTTTACCCTAGTGGAGGCTTAACCTCGACCCCGTCGGGCGTTTCGGGTGCAAGTCAAAATTGAAGATTAAATTAATTAAAATTTAATTAATTTAATTTTTCTTATTAAACCCTAACCCCACCCCTCTCCTTCCCATTTCCCCTAGCAGCCCCTCCTCTCCCTGTCCTCCTCCTCCTCTGGCGAGGCAGCTCTGGCAAGGCGGTGGTTTGGTGGCGAAGCTCCGGGCAACGCCCACGAGGTAGGATTATGCGTTTTGCGTTTTAATTTTCGAACCCCCCCCCCCTTTGAGTGCGATTAAATGAATCAAATCGTTGTTTTATCTTCGAAAAAATCCCATAATCGTGTTGAATAAATTTTGATATTTCCATCTCCCTTTTCGGTTTGTAAATCCGAGTTGCGAGGAGGCTGCAGCGGCCCGGCGAAGATTGCGGGAATTTTGGGTTGTCCCGGCGGTTTTCGGCCGGTGTGGGTGCTCCGGCGGTCCGAGGCGTGATGGAAGGCGCTTTGGAGGTGGCTGGCGGCGACGCTCCTCAGCACGGCGGCACGGCGGCGCTCTTCAGCGGAGGCGGCTGACGGTGGGGCTCCCTGGGTGAGACGCTAGCGGTCGGGGTTCCGCGCTGCGGCGCCGGCGTAGGGCAAGGAGGAGGGGGCAGCGGGGTGCGTGACCCCGCGTGCGGCGACCGCGACCCGCGTAACGCCGGTCGCTGTGGAAGAGAATGGGACCGGCCGCCAAGGCGGGTCGGTGGCGACAGGCCGCGGCCAGCTGGCCGCGGGCCGGTAGTGGGCGGACCGGCCGGACTGAGCCGGTCCGGCCCAAGGGAGTTTCCCCTTTGGAATTTCCGACGCCTGTAGCTTTCACTACGGGCATCCGTATTACGCGTTGTCAGTGGCAGCGCGGACCTTGCATCGAGGGGAATGATTTGCTATGGTTTCGGTTATTTTTAATTCCCAAAACAAGGGGCTGCGGAGGCGCGACATGTCTTTAAGTGGACGACTATTTTTTCCGAGATCCTTGTTTTGGGCGGCGCGGATGCATCCGACGTCCGTTTTGAGCGCCGTCAGCGGCGTTGCGCCCCTGGAACTGAGACGGAGGTTTCCAAGGTGGTTTCTGGCATTGAAACTAGATTTGAGGTGTGGGTCCCATGGGACATCTTTTGAGCTGCGTGCAGCGTTTCATGAATTTTTCATCGGACGTCCGTTCGGGGCGTGCGAGCAGTCGATGTTGGGTGTTTTTCTGAGGGCATCGCGTTGGTGCAGTCTACCCGATGTAATTCCGCATGATGGTACGGGGGCCACGAGGGTCGTTTGGGCGTCGACGGTGATTTTCCATCTTAATCACCGGGTACCGTTTGGGACAAGTGAATAGTCCATCTTGTGTGCTTTTTTGAGAGGATCGCAACGGTGTGATCCCTTCGTTGAGTTTTGAGACCGGGATGTGGGTCCCGCGTGGTACCGCTCATGCGCGGGGAGCCAGATCGTAACTTTTTCTCTGGATATCTGTTGCACTCATGTGAGTAGTGCTTTTGATGTGTTTTCTCGAGGGGATCGCAATGGTGCGATGCGCCCGACTATTTTCGGGGCTTGGGGTCAGGTCACGGGATGTCGTTCGGGCGTGGGGCGGTGTTGGTGACTTTTCCGACGGATAGCCGTTTGAGGCGAGTAAGTAGTCTATATCGCGTGTTTTTCTATGAGGGTTACAACGATGTGGTCTGTTTGGTTGTGTGGAACCTCTTGCGCGAACTTGTTAAATGTGGAAATGTGATGGTGCCTTGGGGGCGGCTCTTCTATTGTGTTGGTAGCGGACACTTGGCATTAGATCGCGTGCACTCCTGTGTGAGTCAAGTAATGCTTGAATAGATGTGGTGGGTCGTGCCCCAGTCGTTGAGGTGACAAGTTGGAAATGTTACGTCACACCTTCGCGTTGACGTTGGGTGCCATGTGCACGATAGCCCTTGGGCTGGAACGTGGTATACTCTAGGAGTATACGGGAGCACTTGGAGGTACATGTGGTTGTTTTTACCTGAGAACGTTTGTGCATTCGGTTGGGGTTGACTTGGGGTCACACGTCGTGTGGGCCCCATGTGCGTACCATGCTCTACTTTGCGTACTTTGAGCTCTCGTGATGTAGAGGGTCCCTCTATGCTCGTTTGTTTGACCAGCAAGGTGGAGCTTTTCCCCTAGCTCTGTGCTCGTTTGTTTGACCAGCAGGGTTGAGTGGCCTCCCCCTGGTTTCGTTCTCGATGGATCGGCCGGTAACGGTGCTAGTGACACCCAGAGATGGAATAGGCGTTGAACCTCATTTGGGTGATTTGTTCTGGAGTTGGGTGGTTGCGCGATACCCACTCTATGTTCGTTTGGCCAGTGTTGTACCCTCTAGTAGATATGGCCAGAGCAGTTCTTAGTTCTACCCTCCAGCGGGGCTGGGCAGTGGGTCACTCATCGACTTCTTTGGTTTTACCCTCCAGCAGGGCTGGGTAGTGGGTTGATCACTGACTTCTAGGGTTTACCCTCTAGTAGAGACTGGGCAGTGGGTCACCCAACGCTATTAGGGTCTTCCCTCCAACAGAGACTGGGCAGTGGGTCACCCGATGCACTTAGGGTCTACCATCCAGCAGAGACTGGGCAGTGGGTCACCCGAAGCACTTAGGGTCTACCCTCTAGGAGATACTGGGCAGTGGGTCACCCGACGACCTCTTAGGGTCTACCCTCCAGCAGAGCTGGGCAGTGGGTCGCCCGTCGTCTAGTTCCCGGTCTACCCTCCAGCAAGGCTAGGCAGTGGGTCGCCTGTCGACATATTCTAGGTCTACCCTCCAGCAGGGCTAGGTAGTGGGTTGCCTGATGATTTTTTAGGGTTTACCCTCTATTAGGGCTGGGCAGTGGGTCACCTGATATATGGTTATGAATTACCCTCCAGCAAGGCTGGGCAATGGGACACCTGTTGGAATTCCAGGCTCAGTCCTTTCTACTAGGCTAGCCTGTGGCTTTCCTCCGTGATTACCGAAGCGGTACCCTTGCTTATACGGGTCTGTTTTGTGACAGCTTTGACTTTGAGAAGACCTCTCGACTGCGGGGTAGTGACGAGGTGTGGTTTGACTTAACCCGAAACTTTCAATTACGAGGGGCACTTTCCGCCACCAAGAAGCATCCTTGTGACACGACCTAAAACCATGTGGGCGAGTCAGTGCCACCCAAAGCGGATAGTGTTGAGGTGCGGTGGTTTGAGCCCCTTGACTTGTAGTTCGGGGAAGACGTGCGGGATGCTGGGCATTGATGGAGTTTACTTCTGGGACTGTTGTCTACTCAATTTTCTGGGGATGAGCTACGGGATGGAGATCCCCTTACGACGTTGTTCGAGCTTCTTGATTGAGCATAAGGGTATGTATATACCTTGTTCCAGTACCCACTTCTTGGGTTTGGTTACTCTCCTTCCAGGAGAGTCGAAGACGCGCGGGGTATGCCACGTGCTTTCCGTGTCTAGCTTCTCGTGGTTGGACGAGTCTACTCTCCTGCTATAGGTAACGAAGAATCGACGGGAAGTTCATCTTCTCACCTTTTCCATCTCCTTGTGTTTGGATGATTCTACCTCATTTCTCTTGTTTGGTTGAGCTGGACTCTCTATTGTACTCTTCACTGCACTCCTTGAAGTATTCCTTTACTATTATTTTCGCTCTACTACTCACCCTTCGGTACCTCCATTGTTGCTCCCTCCAGCCTTCGGGGTATCCTACTAAGTATTTTTATACTCACCCCTTCTTGGGCTTTTCCCACACTTGGTGTGCCCTTGCAAACGACGGACAGGTGGAGCGTGACTTCAGTGGAGCGTTGGAGCTTGGGAGCTTGGACCGCGTGCGGTGGTCGTGATCGGGTTCCCGGTGGGAGACCCGTCAGCTGTTTCTTTTTGTTTACCTGTTGCCGGATTGTGGAATCTTTGGTTGGGAGTGTGTTTTTCCCCTTTTCCTTTCAGTTTACTTTCATCTTGTTCTTTGTACTGTTTAGAGTTCGATGCACATTTGTTGTTTTTATATAGAAGTTTCTCTTTTACTCTGCTTTGCTTTTCTTTTTTACTCTACACTTTTGCATTGAGTTTGTTTCATGTGTGTGTATAGGTACATAGGCAAAGGCCTCCCCGAGTTGTTGTTCATTCGGCGCTGGTCGCCACCCCATGGCTTATGGAGGTGGGCTTGGGGTAGTTGTGGCTCGAACCCGGGTAGGGTCGGGTCGTGACAAATTTGTATCCAAGGTGGTTCGTTCCTTGGGACGTTGTTCGGACATCCCTAAAATAAAAGGAATTGGTTGGGAATTAGGGCAATATTGTTAATGTGTCTCGAGAGCGGCTCTCAAGTCAGGGAGTCTAGTGATGGTGCATCGGCCGACGTATCCATTCACCAGGACCCTGATAACCCCCTTTTCGACTCGGCATGTTGAGACACTTGTTGAAGGGAAATTTGTTTGTGCATCTTATAGGATTGAGTCTTTGACTGTCCTTCTTGAGTTAGCTCCCCATCATTTTTATTGGTATATACATACATGCTCCTCTGACTGCGGCACTCCTTGATAACAGTCAGGATGTCCCCACGAAGACAACCAGCCAGGATACTAGCTTTCGTTCGTGACGACGACCCTGTGAGCTACGAGGCCACAGTCCAAGACCCATCATGCGATCCCTTTATCCAGATGGGCTTGTAGAAGCATACCCACCTATTGAGCAGCAGGCAGGTTCGGTAGAGCAGGGTGAGCTTGAGCGCAGGTTGAGCACGCTCTGTGATTTCCAGCGGCAGAGACCGTTGAGGTTCAGTGGTGAGCCAGACCCTCAGGCAGTAGAGGTTTGCCTCAAGGAAGTGGTTTGCCTTTTCAGGCTTGTGCAGACACTGACAGATCAGAGAGTGGCTTTTCCAGCTAGCCATTTTTTGTGGAGCAACTTGGCGTTGGTGGAGTCTGGTGACTCAGTTTCTTGACGAGTCGTTGCTTTCATGGGGCGACTTTCAGTTGTCGTTTTGTGAGGAGTTTTTCCCCTCCTACTTGCGCTCCATTAGGATTCAAGATCTCCTACAGTTTCAGCAGGGAGGGATGATGGTGGCCGAGTACGCGACTAATTATGCAGACCGTGCACGCTTTTACCTGTACTTGTTCCATGACGACAGCACCCGGGCGCGAAAGTTTGAGCAGGGTCTCCGCAGAGGGACCCATGCTGTCATAGTACCCTTGGGCATTTCCACATATGACAGGATGCTAGAGCAGGCATTGGTGACAGAGAGCTTCCGGTCACGTCTTGCGGTTGGTAGTGGTTGTGGGTATGACAGAGCCGAGATGTCTGCCGCAGCTAGAGGGCGCCGGCAAGTAGAACCTCGATGCAGGTGGTTTTCTGAAAACCAGACTCAGGGGCATGGTCGTACACCATAGTGGTGCCGGAGGGCACTAGTGCAGCACAGAGAGAGTCGGTGCTATGCTTCTGACGGGCGAGGTCACTTGGCACGAGACTACCCGACCCGAGTTGCTGAGAGCTTCGGGCAAGCAGCAGACACCCCACCATGGCAGAGGCAGCGCCGTGATCGGAGTATCACCCAGAGAGGTGGTGCTAGCAGAGGAGCGGGAGGATCTGGTAGTGGGGGACTGCTTTACGAGGTCTTCCCATCACCACTAGGCGGTCCACATCAGGCTCAGGGAGCTGACAGTTGGGACCACGGACAGCCGCGAGCTTTGGATGTCTACTATCCTACAGAGCATGAGGTGATAGGAGGTATGCTCTATAGCTCTTCTACCTTTTTGCAGTAGAATTTTTAGACTTTGTGTATGAACTTCTTTCCTCCCTACTCCTTGTTTGATGTGTTACCAGGGTGACGCGGGGCGTTGGGTGTAACCCTGTGTTGGTAAGGTAAAAGGCATGGGACCTTTTTCTCTAGTCGATGGTGTCGACTCCTTCGCCTTTCGAGCGTGTAAGAGAGCCTTGGTTGTGGAATCTTGCGTGACCAGATATCCTTGGGTGCTTCACCATATGGATATTCTGAAGGAGGGAATCACTGGGCCTTGTTCCAGGTGCGGGCGGTGATTCCTGTCGTGGTGTGCGACGTAGAGGTTTGACCGGGGAGGTGAGCTACCCCCGAGAGCCTTCGGGCCGTTTGAGACCGTGCAAAGGGATGGCGAGGTACGCTACCGCCTTGCCCTAACCCCAAAGTCTAGAGTGGGTGCACGACATCGGCAAGGGCCGACTTTGCGTGAACGGATCAATCCTTTGGTCTATGTGTGGTGACGCAGAGCTGTGCATGGGTCCGTTTGGGTATGGGAAAGCCAGGTGTGGGCTTTCTACCCTGTTTTTCTCCCTAGTTATACTTTTCGGGGACGAAAAGCTTGAAGGAGGGAATGATGTAAGAACATTGTTTTTGATGCGGAAGACTTTGGAATATTCATGATGATATTCCAGAGCAGCGCCTTCAGAAGGCGTGCGATTCTGAGCCCAGGAGTGGCCAGAATGAAATTTTCAGTGCCTTCACACTGGAAACACCAAATAAATGAGATAACTCCTAAACGGAGTTCTAGATCAGAGATCTGAGTGTACGGATGGGTCCGCAAAGGGGTGTTTACCCTAGTAATGACATAAAACTTGTCGGCGCGGGACGTTTGGACCCGTCGCACGCTTTCGGAATGTGGAACGGATAAATTAAATAATAAATTTATTCGTTTAAGGGTGAAACTCCAGTATCTTCTATACGATGGCTCGGATTGGGAAACTGAGGGCACCGTTGAGTTCGGAGCGTGCAGTTTACCCTAGGAGGGGTATAAGTTTCGCGGGCGCGGCCCGTCGGTAAAAAATGGCCCCAGGGGCATTTTCGTAATTTGGCAGCTTTGGGCGTCCAGCTTTATAACATTAAAACGGATGCTCTGAATCAAATTATGAGACAACCGGTGTGCTCGGGAGATGGTGTTTACCCTAGGTTAGGGTTAACCACGACCCCATCGGGTGTTTCGGGTGCGGGTCAAAATTGAAGATTAAATTAATTAAAATTTGATTAATTTAATTTTTCATATTAAAACCTAACCCCACCCCTCTCCTTCCCCTTTACCTCGGCAGCCCCTTCTCTCCCTATCCTCCTCCTCCTTCGGTGAGGTAGCTCCGGCAAGGTGGCGGTTCGGCGGCGAAGCTCCGGGAAATGCCCACGAGGTAGGATTATGCGTTTTGCGTTTTAATTTCCGCCCCCCCCCCCCTTTGAGCTTGATTAAATGTATCAAATCATTGTTTTATCTTCGAACAAATCCCTTAATCGTGTTGTATAAATTTTGAGCTTTCCATCTCCCTTTTCGGTTTGTAAATCAAAGTTGTGAGGAGGCTGCAGCAGCCCGGCGAAGATTGCCGGAATTTTGGGTTGTCCCGACGGTTTCCGGTCGGTTTGGGTGCTCCGGCGGTCCGAGGCGTGGCGGAAGGGGCTTCGGCGGCGGCTGGCAGTGGCGCTCCTCAGCACGGCGGTGCTCTTCGGCAGTGGTGGCTAATGGCGGGGCTCCCTGGGTGAGACGCTGGCGCCGGGGTTCCGCGCAGTGGCGCCGGCGTAGGCCAAGGAGGAGGGGGTCGCGGGGTGTGCCACCCCGCGTGCGGCGACCGTGACTTACGAAATGCGGGCCACTGAGGAAGAGAAAGGGACCGGCCATCAAGGCCGGTCGGTGGAGACATGCTGCGGCCAACTGGCCGCAGCTGACCGAACAGGACCCGCGGCCGGGCCGCGGGCCGGCTGTGGTCGGACCGGCCCAAGGGAGTTTCCCCATTGGAATTTCTGACGCCCATAGCTTTTGCTACGGGGGTCCGTTTTGCATGCCGTCAGCGGCAGCACGAACCTTGCGTCGAGGGGAATGTTTTAAGATGGTTTCGGGAATTTTTAATTCCGGAAACGAGGGGCCATGGAGGCACGACCAGTCTTTAAGTGGACGAGCATTTTTCCCGAGATCCTTGTTTTGGGCGGCGCGGACGCATCCGACGTCCGTTTTTAGCGCCGTCAGCGGCGTTGCGCCCCTGGCACTGAGGAAAAGGTTTCCAAAGCAGTTTACGGTGTTTGAGATTGGATTTGAGGCATGGGCCCCATGGGCCGTCTTTTGAGATGCGTGCAGCGTTTCATGACTTTTTCATCGGACGTCCGTTCGGGGTGTGCGAGCAGTCGATGTTGGGTGTTTTTCCGAGGGCATTGCATTGGCGCAGTCTGCCCGCTGTAATTCCGCATGATGGTGCAGGGCCCACGAGGGTCGTTTGGGTGTCGACGTTGATTTTCTCTCTTAATCACCGGGCGACTGTTTGGGACAAGTGAATAGTCCATCTTGGGTGCCTTTTCGAGAGGATCGCAATGGTGTGATCCATTCGTTGAGTTTCAGGACCGAGATGCGGGTCCCGCGTGGTACCGCTCATGCGCGGGGAGCCGGAACGTATCTTTTTCTCCGGATATCTGTTGCACTCATGTGATTAGTTCTTTTGACATGTTTTCCCGAGGGGATCGCAATGGTGCGATGCGCCCGACTGTTTTCGGGGCCGGGGCTTGGGATCACGAGACGTCGTTCGGGCGTGGGGCGGTGTTGGTGAATTTTCCATCAGATATTCATTTTAGGCGAGTAAGTAGTCTATCTCGCGTGTTTTTTCATGAGGGTTACAACGGTGTGATCTGTTTGGTTGTGCGGAGCCTCTTGCGTGAACTTGTTAAATGTGGAAATGTGAAGGTGCCCCGGGGGCAGTTCTTCTACTATGTTTGTAGCGGACCCTTGGCGTGTGATCGCGTGCACTCCCGTGTGATTGAAGTAATGCTTGAATAGATGTGGTGGGTCGTTCCCCAGTCGTTGAGGCGACAAGTTGGAAATGTTACGTCACGCCTTCGCGTTGACGTTGGGTGGCATGTGCACAATAGCCCTTGGGCTGGAACATGGTATACTCTGGGAGTATACGGGAGCGCTTGGAGGTACATGTGGTTGTTTGTACCTGAGAACGTTTGTGTGTTCGGTTGGGGTTTGCTTGGGGTCACACGTCGTGTGGGCCCCATGTGCATACCATGCTCTTCTTTGCGTACTTTGACCTCTCGCGACGTAGAGGGTCCCTCTATGCTTGTTTGTTTAACCAGCAGGGTGGAGCTTTTACCCTAGCTCTATGCTCGTTTGTTTGATCAGTAGGGTTGAGTGGCCTACCCCTGGTTTCATTCTCGATGGATCGGCCGGTAACGGTGCTAGTGACACCCAGTGATGGAACATGTGCTGAACCTCTTTTGGGTGAGTTGTTCTGTAGTTGGGTGGTTGCGCGATACCCACTCTGTGTTCGGTTGGCCAGTGTTGTACCCTCCAGTAGAGACGGCCAGAGCAGTTCTGAGTTCTACCCTCCAGCAGGGCTGGGTAGTGGGTTACTCGTCGACTTCTTTGGATTTACCCTCCAGCAAGGCTGGGCAGTGGGTTGCTCACTGACTTCTAGGGTTTACCCTCCAGTAGAGACTGGGCAGTGGGTCACCCGACGCTATTAGGGTCTACCCTCTAGCAGAGACTGGGCAGTGGGTCACCCGACGCACTTAGGGTCTACCCTCCAGCAGAGACTGGGCAGTGGGTCACCCGACGCACTTAGGGTCTACCCTCCAGCAGAGACTGGGCAGTGGGTCACCTGACGACCTCTTAGGGTCTACCCTCCAGCAGAGCTGGGCAGTGGGTTGCCCGTTGTCGAGTTCCAGGTCTACCCTCCAGCAAGGCTGGGCAGTGGGTTGCCTGTCGATTTATTCTAGTTCTAACCTCCTGTAGGGCTGGGTAGTGGGTTTCCTGAGGATGTATTAGGGTTTACCCTCTAGCAGGGCTGGGCAGTGGGACACCTGTTGGAATTCCAGGATCAGTCCTTTCTACTAGGCTAGCATGTGGCTTTCCACCGTGATTACCGGAGCGGGACCCTTGGTTATACGATTCATTGTTGTGATGGCTTTGACTCCGAGAAGACCTCTCGACTGCGGGGCAGTGACGAGGCATGGTTTGACTTAACCCGGAACTCTCAAGTACGAGGGGCGCTTTCCCCCACCGAGACGCGTCCTTGTGATGTGACCTAAAACTGTGTGGGCGAGTTAGTGCTGCCCAAAGCGGATAGTGTCGAGGTGAGGTGGTTTGAGCCCCTTGACTTGTAGTTTATGTCAGACATGCGGGATACTGGGCATCGATGGAGTTTACTTCTGGGACTGTTGGCTACTCACTTTTCTGGGGCTGAGCTACGGGATGGAGATCCCCTTATGACATTGTTCGGGCTTCTTGATTGAGCATAAGGATATGTATATACCTTGTTCTGGTACCCACATCTTGGGTTTGGTTACTCTCCATCTAGGAGAGTCGAAGACGCGCGGGGTATGCCACGTGCTTTACGTGTCTAGCTTCTCGTGGTTGGATGAGTCTACTCTCCTGCTATAGGTAGCGAAGACTGGACGGGAAGTTCATCTTCTCACTGTTACCAGCTCCTTGTGTTTGGATGATTCTACCTCCTTTGTCTTGTTGGGTTGAGCTGGACCCTCTATTGTACTCCTCACTGCACTCCTTGTTGTATTCCTTTACTATTCTTTTTGCTCTACTTCTCACCCTTCGGTACCTCCATTGTTGCTCCCTCGAGCTTTTGGGGTATCCTACTGAGTATTTTTATACTCACCCCTGCTTGGGCTTTGCCCGCACTTGTTGTGCCCTTGCAGACAACAGACTGGTGTACCGTGACTTTCAGTGGAGCGTAGGAGCTTGGGAGCTTGGACCGCGTGCGGTGGTCGTGATTGGGTTCCAGGTGGGAGACCCATCAGCTGTTTCTTTTTGTTTACCTATTGCCGGGTTGTGGCATCTTTTTTTGGGCGTGTGTTTTGCCCCTTTTCCTTTTAGTTTACTTTCAGCTTGTACTTTGTACTGTTTAGAGGTCGATGCACATTTTTTGTTTTTATATAGCAGTTTCTCTTTTACTCTGCTTTTCTTTTCTTTTTAATCTACACTTTTGCATTGAGTGTGCTGCGTGTGTGTGTACAGGTACATAAGCAAAGGCATCCCTGAGTTTCTGTGACTTCGGCGCTGGTCGCCATCCCCTGGCCTATGGAGGCGGGCTTGGGGTAGTTGCGGCTCGATCCCGGGTAGGGTCGGGTTGTGACAATTATTTAGATAAAAATTCATGAATTAAATAATATATTAATTAATTAATTAATTCGTTCTATCTTAATAATCCTCTAAATTCACTAAGAGAAACCCAACATTAATGTATTCAACAAAAATGAAATACAGGACCTACAATCACAGATAAATAAAATAAATTAATTTATCATCTAATAATTCTTTAAAATCATTATAAAATTTTCAAACACAATAGGTTAAAATAAATATAATAAGGTTTTAATGCTTCAATTATAAAGGTAGTGTAATTTTAGTTTTTTCATTTATTGGGAGACTACACAGCATGTACTTACTAGGTACATATAGTTTACCTTGAATGTCATATAACTGGGATACACACTAGTGGATTCCATATGTTCCTCTGAAAGACTACACGACATGACCTAACCAGTGACACATCGTTAATCAATCTATCTATTTGTCCATAAAACTCACAAAATACTCAGCTAGTTCATCGTATGCGAGATCACATGATGTGTACTCCAACTACATGTTGTGTTTTCTTTTAGTTGTGTGTCCTCTTGACCAAATAAAATACTCAGTGTGTACTTCAAGCATAGAAAATAATGAAATAAATTCTTTATGTTTTGGATACACTTCATGTATGTAATTATTGATCTAGGATTTCAGTATCAAGTTATTTTAACTGTGTATTTGACCACCCAATTTGTGATAATTTTACCACTAAAAAATGTAGACTAATTGATGTATATGCAAACTGAACTCTATGTAATATGACAATATGGGTGCTAGGTTGGCCTTTTCTACGTGTGGTGTATAGTAAATTTACAACATGTAATTTCTACTTGTTGTATCATGTATTCCATTACATGGCTAGATATAGTGAATGTGGGTACACAACGTCTACATGAGCTACATGCCAAGTAACCCAGTCTTATTGGAGAGAAATTATTGGCACTTCCTGATGGAACCCTTGGTCATTATTCATATTTTATTACTTATTTAATAAAATAATATCATGAATGATGATAGTTAAAATGTCAAAGGAATTTCAAATAAAATTTATTAGAGAATAAATAATTCTTGAAATTAAAAACTAACCACTATTTTGTATATTGATTATATAAATAAATTTAAATTTGAAACATGACCACTGTGATGCCACTTGTTCGTTGATCTTGTAGTGGAAGAGCCAGAGTGGTTAATAAACCAAAAGTTTTTAGTCATATCTAATGGATCATTTTCAATATTGTATATGTTCTGAGCACGATGGCCATCCAAAATTTTCCAACTGAATATTGACTTATGAAAACCCGGAACCCTGAGAGGATATGTTCACATTAAATTTATAATTTATTTACCAAGATATGAGAAAAATAATTTCCTTTAATTGTATATTGTCTTCAATGACATTGTTGATCTTCTAAACAACCCATTTCAAATTACCTACATTATTCTATAAGGATCCAGGTGTTGGTTCCCCCTAGTAGTAATCCACACACGCTCTTTTGACCTTTAATTAATTCTGATTGATTTATGGGTGCTCGTGAGGTGAAATGATCATATTTTATTATTCGTGTTTATCATTATAACGTACCTTTGGATTTAAGGGGTTCTTCTTGTTCTTTAGAGGTGGGAGGTGGAATTAGAGGGAGAAGTCTGTTATGTGGAACGATTTAGAATTCTTTATATACACAAAAAAATTTACATAACCATCAATTTATAGAGCTTTGATTTAGGTTAAAATATTATTTAATTATGTACAAGCCCATAAATACAATAATATTGTTATAAAACCCCATCCCATAAAATTAATATGTTATTATTATTATTTACTGATGTATTCTAACTTGCTCAATGAAAAATATTATTTTTCTATCTTTCAAATTAATGTTTATCTCCTAACATGGAATTAGTCTTCTCTAACTCCTCAACAATTATTTCGTTCCCTAGTAAATATTTAATTAAATATTTTATTCATAAATAATTACTTTATTCACAAAATAGTGAGTACATATTTATTAAATATTCAATAATTTTTTTTATTGATAAAAAATGAATAAAAAATATTCACCAAACATAATAATAATATTTATTCCATTAATTGAGTTTAAATAGTATTTAATTGAGATTAATTGAAACACCTAGTGTGTGGTCCTCCAGGATAATTTTTTGTTGGAATTAATAAATCTTTCTTAAATTCTATGATTATAGTCTGGAAATGTTTCTAGGATACCAAGATAAATAACATAATTTCATAACGTCTACAACCTCATATGAGTTCTCATTGTGTAATATAATATTTTTTTTAAAATATATCATCAAATAGGTATCACATCCATGTCACCATCCAATAATCTTGATATGTGTTACTATGACTCTATAAAATAAACATAACATTATGTCATGGCCACATAATTTAATGTTATAATTATATTATAATAAAAGGGTTAATATACCAACTTCTATAAAGATGAATGGGAAAAATCCTTCCTTATCTTATTCATTAATAAAACATCACTCACAATACACCCAAAATATCCAAATTGACCATGAAATATATCAACATTGATTAAAAAATACATTGGAGCATGAAAGGTGTAATATAAATCAATAATATTTTTAAATTTTATGTACCGATACACATGCTCTTAGATAGAAATATTTTAAGACACCAAAAACTTTGGAATTCCTACAAGTAGGTATGTTCTCATAATCAACAGTCTTGGTGATTACTAAGTGTAAACATCATGTGAAAAAGTCTCATCCACCTATTAATACAATGATCGGATAGTCTACATACTATGTGCACTTTTATAGTTGTTATTTAACTGGATAAATATATTTAAGAATATCTTCATATACATCAAGGTTCCCATCATAGCTGGGAAATTCATTAACCTTATCAATGTTGTGGATATTTTAGGACATCATTGTGTTAATGTTATATAGAATAAAAATATATACGTTATAAGAAATTTATATTATTATTAACTTCTTTGAATATACATGTAATATAAAGTATAAATTAGTCTATTTTCAGGAACTAACTCCAACATCATCTAGATCCATACCAACCTTCTCAACACACCATACAATTCTAAAATAACTTTTTAAATCACAAGAGGTTAAATCTCTTCACAAACTTGTTTTAATAATAAGAAATTTACATTTAATATTATAATCATGGCCCAAAATGTAATTTGGTGTATACCTGGCCAATGTGGTAAAATGTTCTTTATGTGAGGAAAAAATATCATTCTTTTTATTCCGTTACAAAAAAATTCTTTCCATCCTATATTGAACAACTTTACGAAAATGCTTCTTTAGTAAAATAACATTAAATTTTGACCACTATATAGAATAAGTCTCATATTTCTCCTCTTTATTTTTAACCAATGACCACCACTGATCAAATTCACCATTAAATCAATAGATAGAAAAAATTTCCTTTTAATGTTCAAAACAACCCCAAACCATGAATATATTTTATAGATAATTGATCCATAATTTAGATATAAAGGGTTCTTTAGTTCGTAAAAATGTTGGATGATATTGTTTCATGAAATTATATACATATACACGTTCCTCTATATATATTTTAGTTACCCGCTAAAATGGGTACCACCATTAATAGCATATTTCATCTTAGTTAACATAGTACAAAAAAATTCATTTCTAACTTCCTCCATTAAAAGTTTCATATTTGGAAGGATATTATCCTCATAACAAATTTCCACTTCATTTATCATGATACCTCTATGGAAAATTATTTTAAAAAAGATAATGATTTTTTTAAGAAATATATAAACCATCAATGTTTTTTCATGATCATATGATTCATATGTAAATATCGTTAAAATGTATTTTTCTTAATAACATCATAACCTCCAAATTTATCTAGATATTGAATTTATTCAAACTATAATGATGAATTCCTTTAACCAATCATAATTATATGTTTAATAGTAAAGATTGAATTTTATTTCATTCCTTTGATCTTTTGGATTTGTAGTTTTAAATAAATATAAAAAACAGTTACATATCAAACCCTTGTTGAATAAGGTACAAAAATTTCAGTAAAAATTCATATTCCCATAAAAATGGGATTCTTAAATTTAACCACCCGCTTTATTCAAATCACAATAATTTTATCAAAATAATACCTAAAGTGGAAATATATAATTTTCCATCGTTCTTACTCTTCTTTGATTCATGTCGAAAAAATTTGAAAACATAGGATGGGAAAAAAACACCGTTAAGGTATATAAAAAGGAATGTAACATGTTGTTCCATTTTACAAACTAGGAAATATGTAAGAAAATTTTCCCTTATGAATATTAAACATAGAGCTCAAATACTCATTTATATAACCATAAAATTAGAAATACTACCCTACGTTTTTTCAAAAAAAACATTTCATAAGAAATAATGTAGGAAGAATCTTAATCGAGACTGTTTCATACAAAACATGAGAACCCATGAAAAATATTTTATTGAAAAACATACTTTCACCCTTAAAGGATAATAAACTTTCTTAAAACATAACCTTTTTTGATAGCCTTGTGAAATAAAATTATTTACATAAAAACACTTTTTAAAATAATATTAAATTCATTTATGCAAACTGGAACATCTTTTTCATAAAACCCATAAAATAATTCTTGAAAGTGTAATAACCGACTTGGTTAATTCCAATATAATTCTCTAAAGAACAAAATCCTTACCTAATGAGTTTAAGAGATATATCTGTCTCACCCAAAATCATTAACAATTTAAAAGGAATCTAATATTAATAAAACATATATAATATTTTATTTCAATCATAAAATTTCATAAAATATTCTTTTTAACACATATGCATAAACACTTTCTGGCTACATGTAAAAATAATGGTAAAAATAATTTTCCATTTGAATACACTTAAAACGAAAAAAAAACATGATTAAAAGGAAATAAGAATTTATTATAAAAATAATATAAAAATTTATAGGAATATTTATAACAAATAATGACTTTGATGGTAGGAAAAGGCATTTATGTGCTAAACATTTATAATATATTATTTCTATACTTCTATAAAATATAAAAATAACCCATATAAGAAACATTAAAAATAATCCATTTTAAACCATTTTAAATACAATCAAATGTCATTGAAACTTTCCACTAAAAATATTTAAAACCTAAATATGAACATTCTTGAATCATTTTGAAAAACATAAATATGGAAGAGAAGGTAATTTAAAAAATATAAAATAGTGTTTTAAGGAAAAACATCTAACCTCAAGTCTGAATCACCATATATATTCTTTGAATCTTGTATAATAAACTTATATTTATTTTATAACTTTATAAGAAATTTTTTAAGGTTTTTTACCATCCCATAATCAATTTAATTTCATTTATCACCACGTATTATATATTTAATAAATTGACTAAGTTTATGTTGGATGTTTTGAGGATGTTTGGTCATAATAAAATAACCACTTTTGTAGGTTAACCATGCTCAAAAGGGTAATGGTTCCATCATATCCAAAATATTAATAATTACATGATTAAAATTTTCATTCATTACATACAATTTTTTAACCATCTATGAAATATATTTATGAAAATTTTATTACATCGCTTCATCAAAGTGGTAGTCCACATGTACGCATGAAAAACATTATCATTTTACCAAGGATGGAAGGGTATGAAGGTAAGTAATATATTAAATTTATAGAATCATATTATCTCATTAATATTATATATATTCATTAAACACATCATAATAGCTAACCATAATAGGTGGTGTTGAAAAACAAATCACATCACTTTGTGTAGGAGGTAGTCCACACGTACACATGAGAAACATTTTCATTTCTCATAGGATTGAAAAGGGTGTGAAAAGTGTTTTCCATTAATATAGTAATATTTAAGTACATATAAGATACTGATATTTTCATATCAACATATCTATTAACGATTTAAAGGAGGTGGATGAAGAAATAAACATGTAAACACTCGGTTAAAAGTTATACCTCTTCTCTTGAAAACCTCATTTGGATTACTCCTTAAGTATACTAGGTTGTTATTTTAGTGAAATAAAGTTTAATGTCTGAGACTTAGTTCACTCATAAGTAACCAAACTCAGTTTTCCAGACGGCCTAAATTATGAATCCTTGTATTCCAAAGGCTACCGAATAGAATCAAGGGTCTATGATGATATGGTGGGGAGACTATATCCAATAGGTAGAGTGGACCACAATGATAGATCATTGATAAAAAATATAAGTAGTAATAATAATATGAAACAGTGGAAGCAAAAATAAATCATCCAGATAAATATCACTAATAAAATATATAAAATATTTCATGTAATGTTACTATATAAAAGGAAAGGGGGATACTCATGATGGAAAGAAACATATATATAAAACATTAGATAAAAAATAAACAAAACAAAAATATCCATCTCTAAAAACATCACATGCATAATCTTGGCCGTCTTCTTCTATACTCTATCCAAATACTGACAGTAAAGTATCCATAATTGGACCATTAATTTTTTCCTACCTACATCCAAGAAGTATGTTTAAGTACCAATCATTATCATGTATAAGGGGTGAGACACACTCAGTATACCACAAAAATAGATGAACAGTATGATCCATCTAGTTTATGTAAAATTGATGTGTGAAAATATAAGAAATATGAATCCTTAATGTAAATCAAAAATATATACTAATCATGGATTTCCTACTGCCATGTGTCGAAACACTGTTCTTCCACTTTATTTCTTCCAGACATGTCATTCCTCCATATCTCCACATAGCACCACCTCGTGGTATCTCAATTTTTCTCCTCCTCCCTCTCCCACTCCCACTGATATTATCATGGGTTTGGACCAAAGGTACCCTTGAACACCTGCCTCTCACGTCCTCCCTCTCCCAGTCTACCATCCATTTGTAGCCCTCTATCCCTGACCTCCTTCTTCTCATGGTTTCCACTACAGTCTCTGTGTTTTTCCTTTTCCCAGTCAGGGTCAGGATTAAGATCTTCGCAACCTAGGGTTCCCACAAACTCCCGATGATAGAGTCATCCTACTCCCAACATTCTTGTAGTCCATCATGCTCTCACTTCGTCTTCCTACTTCTCTCGGTTTCAGCATACCTCTCCATCGTGTTCAATCTTGCACTCATATTTCCAATCATAGTTTCTCCATCTCATGAATCCATTTATATCAGACCTTGCTATGTGAGGTTTTTCCTCCGCAAGCCTCTTTACCTTCCTTCCAGTCATAGTAAATACCTTTATGGATACTTCAACCCACTGAAGGTCCTTCCCCTCAACCCCCCAAGAGCTTGCCATTTCATGCAGGTATTCAAGGGATTTTTTGGTTTGCAATTTTAAGCAAATTCACTTTCCCTTCTCTGCATGATTCCTGCATCAGATATTCCCTCCTGCATCATCTCCCCACTTCAGGTATGAAAATAAATATATACCAGAAAACCTAAATCCTTGTCACTTTATTTCTAGTATCATATCAGTTATGTAGCAGGTCAGGTTCATTTACCATTGTATGAATTTTATTTTACCCTTTGAATAACATAAACATCTATTATGGTTTTTTATATAATTCCCCTTGAAACTTATTTCGATTTCATTTCAGTTTATCATGTTGATATCCTACTATAGATTTATTTGTATGAGATTACATTACTTGTTTGGAAAAAATAAACCTCTATTGTGTTCTGCTGTGGGAATTTCCTTGATACTATTTTTTACTTCATTTTAGTTATGCATGTGGATATCGAAATTCATATTTGGTTTTATGGTATTACATTTACTGAATTAATAAAATTGATGTCTATTGTGCTCTGTTGTATCCTATTAAGTCTTTTCATTCGTAATGTAAATTTGAATCATTTTATTTCCTCTTTGCATTATATGGTTTCTTTGAACACCTTGACTATAAGATATAAAGAAAAAACAAGCAAACCTTAATTGGTCGTTGAACTCTTGAGATGAAAGGTTGCAACGGAGGAAACTTATGAAGGAACGACAGGCAGTTTGTGAGTTCCCTATTAAGTACCCTTGGAAATGTTCTATTTACTATCATATGTTTAGTAGATTCATTTAATAAACTAGCCACATGAGTAGTGCCGAAAACTATTGGAAACTATTCAATTTTATCTACCAACCAGCCTAGTACTCCATCTAGTGAACTAGTGTCAATAGGTGACATAACACGTGGACTCACAAGAATGCCATTATATTAAATATGTATCAATGGTTAGTTTCATTTTTATTAACCAGTATCATATTTTTGATGATTCAATGTTCGTTTCTGACTAACTAAAATTAGTCATATTAAAAAACCTTTATGACACTGCTTGAATAGTTGTCTTCTCTATCAAATACAAACATGTATTTCCCATCAAAATGTATATATAAAATTTACAATTCATACTACTGATGAAGGAATGACATAAATTTGGTGAGTTTTCAAATAACATCACTTTAAATTTTTTATGTTATTTTCATTCTCTTATTGTCTATATTAATTTAAATTGCCACAATATTAGTGGACACATCTACTAGAAATTCTTCCGTGGCATCTGGTAGTCGGTTTGGTACCAAAAACACTAAACCTCTACCAACAAATGCATTCACAAATGGATTCACATGCATGCCATTATCTTATCTATGTAACAATAGTTAGTTACATTTAAATTTAAATATATAAACCATTGAACTACACATTGTATATCACACTAACATAGATTATTATTAATAAGAAACTTCTCTGTCAACAATTCCAGAACTATCTGCACCTTGGTCAATGTTTTCTGCTAGATCTAATAAATGAAAACAACAACTGGGTGCCTTAAAACATTCTCCCCTACCATTTTGTAAGTATCATAACTATTATATTTCATGAACTTATTGTAGGTCATACAACATTTGTATTCCCCTTATAACATTTAGTTTATAACTTTGCATAGATTTAATAACAGAATAAAATACTCTATTTCATTCATCACATGTTACCTCGACATAGTAGGAATGACTATTGTTTCTACACATTACCATTCCTACTATTCTAGATCTATTTCTTATGCTTCCCTATACAAATAGATGCTTATTAACTCTTTCTATTGATGGGAACTACAACACGTTATTGTGTGCAGGTCTGTAGTACACTATAAGTTGACACATACACATATATATATATACCAGTGTACATTATGTAGAGTAGTGAGTGGTATTCTATAAATACTTTCAGGTTATGGAAAACAATCATTTATTCTAGAAGAAATGATAAAGAATACATCTGAGGCTCATGAAAAATTAAACGTTGACATAATTGGTGCAGAACACTATAGAGGTAACGTGATGTACACATTTCACATCAAACAATACTATGTTTTTTATTATTTAATAATGTCCAATATTTTTTATCACTTTATACTACTGGAGAGTCACTAGAACAAGACACTGATGAGAAAATGGGTTAGTGTACTTACTAAAAATGCATTAATAGATCTTTAAAAACAAAATCATCATCTTTGTTATTGACTGAAGTTTTTTAATAACATATTATACATTACTGTTTTATTTAAATAGGTTTTATTTCTATTGGATATCCTTTTAACGTATGTCAATATGGTCAATATTTTTTGTGTGATGAGGGAAACAAGAAATTATGCAATATAAAAAACCAATGTTTTTCTCTATGCTTCTTGATGAGAATGGTTGTTTTAGACTTACTACCAGAATGTCCTGAATACTAGAGGATGTGGTTGTTCGATCGAAATTCTATTGAAGCCCAATTATTCCAAGGCCACATGCATATTTACAATTCGATGTTTTCATTCATGCCAATGGGTGGGAAGGTAGATAGGTTATTCAATAATGGTCGATCTCCATGTATATTCCGATTACATGGACAAAACTACCATCGAATAGGTAGTTTATGTCCACCTGATTGACATTCACCAAGGTTCGCATAACTATACATGTATGATACTGTACATGAGTGTCTGAATATAATTCACAGAATGGTGTATCGTTTATAATAAATTCTTTGTGCTAAGTTGAGAAACCCTTCACCATTTTATATTAACATAAATTATTGCTCCAACTTTGACAATATAAATCAACCATCTATTATTGACTACAACACTATTGAGAACCTACAACACTTGTTTCATGAGAACAATTATTTGGCTCGAGAATTTATAGGTGATAGGGATGTTCTTAACTATTAGGAGGTTCCAAATTTAAAGCTACTGCTTCTTAAAAGAGGTAAAAAAAAAATTCTACGAGATTTAACCATCCAAATACTTCTGAAATTATAATGTTGATTGTTGGTGATATTGAGGACCTCAACCAGTAACGAGATATCATCATTCGAACCAAAAGTGGGGAATTACAATGAATTTCTGACCTTCACCCATTGTATATTCCATTGTAGTACCCTTTTATTTTCACAGGGGGACAAAATGTATATTGTGACAACGTGTTGCATCGTGCTACTCAATTCACAACAAGTACTACACTCAGGAAGGTAACAATGAGAGAGTATTTCTCATTCCACTTGTAGTTACATGATAATAATGAATCAATATTACTAAATTTGAGTAAATTACTGCAAAATATTACTGTTGATTCTTATGTGATGATTGAGTCTCAAATACAATCATTCATTCTCTTCAATCAGAGGAATTTGAGGATCGAACTTTAAAATGGGTTACAAGATGAATTTCTTTGAGGTGATCATGAAGGGACATCTTCCGAGAAGCATATAATATTACCTTCTATATTTATGGGCCATCCAAGGTATATGATTCAGAATTACCAAGATGGAATTTCGATATGTAATTTAATAGGTTATTCGGATCTATTTTTACCATTTACATACAGCCTGATGTGGCCTGAAATAACTCGATTTCTGAGAAATCTCAATCTCCATCCACCATACTACCCACAAATCTTATCTCAAGTTTTCAATACTAAGGTTGATCATCTAATGATATATTTAAGATAAGGTTTTTTCTTCATTAAGTCAATAGCATGTAACTCTCTTTATACATACTATCCAGAATGTTCAGTTCCTTATTATATATTTTTTCATCTTCTATTAACTATCTAATACTATTTTCTTCCCATGTAGTTGTTCAAACAGCGGAGTTTCAAAAACATGGATTGCCTCATGTGAATATCCTACTATTTCTCTGTCAGGAATACAATTTTCACACTCCGAAAAATGTAAAAAATATTTTAAATACTAAATTTCCAAATAATTGTGCCTACACAAGACAACACAAATCTCTTAATAATTTTATGATTCACAGCCTTTGTGGTGATGCCAACCATACTTCGACCACTATGAGATATAGAAAATGTTCTAAATTTTTTCAAAAGAAATTTGTTGGGAGTACCACTATTGATGATGATGGTTATGTTGTCTATCGCAGAAGGGATGATGGAAGAATAGTTCTAAAAAATGTATTATCTTTAGATAGTTAGTTTTTTGTATCATACCGTCCTATTTTTCTATTAATGTATCATGAATATCTGAATATTGAAGTTTTCAATCAGTCATCTTCCATCAAATGTCTTTTTATGTATATTAACACAGGAAATGATCGTGTAATATTAGCACTCTATGACTATAGAAATAGAAGGTTCGAAGAAAAAATGTAGATTAAATAAATATGTATTATGATTATATGTACATATATCTTTGTGAGGCCTCTTGGAGGATATTTTCTTATCATATCCATTACCGATATACACCAGTTTAGAGGTTCAGTTTCTATTTACTAGGACAACATTCTATGACCTAGGATGAAAATGATAATATTGGAGATGTCTTCAACCAAGTAACATATCTTAAACAATGTTCACCTCCTGGTTTTAATAAAATCTAATATACCTAGAGGGTAGAGCTCTAACATTTTCAGAATTACCGATTAGATTTGTTTACCACTAAAATGAAAAGAAATGGTATCATCGAAGGCAGGGATTTTATATTGGTAGGATATACTATTTTCCTCCGACAAATGGAAAGCTATTTTAATTATGGATACTTCAATAAAAATAAAATTTGATACTTCATTTGAAAATCTAAAAATAGTGAAAAGCATCACTCATGAAACATTTAGAGAGGTCTATTTTTCTTTTGGACTACTGTTAGATGACACGTAATTTATTGAAGCTATAATGGAGGTTTCAACTTGGGGAATGGGAAATTAGGTACATAGGCTCTTCGTAAGCATGTTATTTTCCAATAACATTTCTCATCTTGACATTTTTTGGAAACAGCCCTGTCACATTCTAGATGAAGATATTTTATATGCCCAAATACAGAGGCTACAAATGCAATGTGAGAATATATTTCTTAGCTTATATTTTCAAAATAGTTACTGCTAACTTATTTCTATTCTTTAATCATTCTTAGGTTGTTGATAAATATATTTACATAATATTTACGTAATAATTAATCGAAAAAATAAGGTAGGATTTTACTAACTTATAGGATACTAATTGGTTTCCATGTAATTATTGTTATCTCAAATATAACAGTGATAATTAAAAGTTACTACAAAAAAATTATATTAACTGAATGTAAGATTTTTTAAATAATAGTTCATACACAGTTTTTTACATATTCCATTAAAATCGAAGGGCTTAGCAGTTGTCCATATGATCGCATAAACGCGGTAACAAAATATAGCTGCTGATATTTTAATAGAGTTGTTTCTCTGTTATGATTACACTTCATTATTTCTTCTAGTAACCAGATTTATCTAATTTATTAAAAATAGAGATACGCACAGGGTTAACGTCACTCTAATATTATCATACATGCATAATATGCACTTGAGTTTATCTAATCAGTTATTTTACCACCGATATGGAATTTTCTTTTCATTACTTTAAATTACTAGATTCACTACATGAAGTTTATTTTATACTAATATGAAACAATTTTCCTCAATTTTCTATATTTTAAAATCATATAACACCAGATAAATATATATACTCTTCTTGAAATAGAACAGAGTTTATGGAGTAATGGATTAACTCTTTGATTTTATCCTCCCATGCTAGTTATAGAATTTGTAATTGACACTCATTTGAATTATTTAGTTTCAGAAGAACTAAATTACAATAGATAAATACTATGAAATGAGTATAGAAATTTATATACTGTGCTTACCATTGAATAGAAAGTGGTGATTGATGTTATTTTGTCTTCTTTATCTACAAATACTGAGGGATTCTTCTTCTTGCATGGATATGGAGGCATATGAAGGGAGTGATGTAGCAGAACTTCTACACTCTACAAAGATGATTATTGGGGATGAGGCTTATATGGTTCATATTTACTTATTTGAGGTTCTAGACCATACTTTTAGGGATATAATGATAGTAAAAAATGTTAATGCAACGAATATACCGTTTAGTGGTATAACAGTTGTATTGGGTGGATATTTTAGGAACATATTACTAGTAATACCAGATGGTAATAGAAATTACATTGTATTCACATGTATTTTGTCATCGTATCTTTGGAATCACTGTTGGGTATTAACTCAAACAAAGAACATGAGATTTCTTTCATCTATATCCACCGATGATTCAAATGAGGTCCGTGATTTTGCTAAATGGAATTTGGATATTGGTTAAGGTTGAGTTGGAGAACCAAATTAAGATGAAGTGCTCTTCGAATTTCCATCAGTATATCTACTTACCAGAACTGCAAATGAAATGGTTTCAATTATGGAGCATACTTATCCTAATTTCAGTTAGAAAACCAGTGATGTCTCCTCTCTGAAAGATCATGCATTTCTGTCTCCAACCTGTGATGTTGTTCAAGAAGAAAATTATTATGTATTGTCTCTCACGAACTCCGAAAAGAAATACTATTTCATCTCTGATTCAGACTGCAAGGCCATTTTTGATACAGATAGGGGAGAAAACATATACACTTCTAAGATGTTAAATGGTATAAACTTCTTTGATTTGGCTACCCATAAAAGTTCTCTAAATATTGTTGTCTCCATTTTGTTACTATGAAATTTATATCGATCATATACATTATGTAATGAAACATATATGAGTGTTACTCACTTAGGTGATCATGTCATTGGAGAAAACAATTTGATTATCAGTCATTCCGGGTATTCTGCATTCATTCCAAGACTAACTATGACACACTCTGATATTTGGTGGCCTTTCAAATTATAAAGATGTCAATATTCTTTGACAGTTTATTATAAAATTACTATTAATAAAATTCAATGACAATCATTGTTTTTTATTGGGTTATATCTCTACAAACCTATGTTCTCTCATGGTCAATTATATGTTGCGGTTTCTAGGGTCACACTAGAAAGTGGTTGGGAAATTGTTTTTGATGATAACAATAACACATCATTGGATCACACACAAAATATTATGCACAAGGAAATATTTGATAACCTATCATAGGTAACCATTCAGAAAACATGTCAATACTTTACATCTTTTGGAAATGCAATGTGTACTTCTGAAAGTGTTCAACTGGTTACTATGTTTTTTTTCAACACTAATCGAAATTGAATAGAGTAAAAAACAAAATGTTCAGATCAATTACCCCATTGAATGTGATTACCTGAGAGGAGGATAAAACACTTAGGATTGAGTTTCATGTTCTAATAATGTGGTGAGATTCGTCACCCAACTACTCTAATGTAGTTGTTGCTATTGATATAATACATGTTGATAGAGACATCAGTTTACATTAGGTGACTAATATTTGTTTTTTCCACCCTATTTTTTTATTATGTTGTATACATATGTGAATATATATATATATTATTTATATGCCCTTCCTCATATAAAATTTTAATATATTCTCCAACGTTTTGACATGCTATCTCAAGGGAACTAAAATTCAATGTACAATTACTACCCGATAGCTTATCTCCAAGTACAAAGATCTCTTACAAGAAGGACTATGCAATATGATTCCAAACATCAAAATAGCTTCATACAATGGTAGTTAGTTAGGTATTATACATGTCTGTAGAATAATGTTCACAACCACAATGTTTTTTTCATGTGATGCAGAAATTCCCCGTTTTAGTTTTGATTTTACTTCATATGGTGATATTATTCAAATGAAGGTTATAGAAGAACATTTAATCAGTATATTCCACAACCAATCGCATGTTACGTTTTTATCTAGATGAGTTTAATAAATAAAACATTACAGTATTTTATAATTCATCCTTATTGTCTTCAAAATATGTCCATTTCTATATTCTATGTCATATAAATAATTGCACTTCTACAATACAAAAATTTGGTGCAATCTAGGGGTCATTCAAACCATAGGATGCAGATTACTCGAGAGGATGACAGGTCAATAATTGTGTGCACCTACATTATGCGACTACAAAAAAACATTTATTTACCCATAATGTAAAATTCTCTTCACACAAAGGTTTTCAAATAACCTATTTTTAATGGGGTGAATTTGTAAATGAAATGATGCATTACTTAGAAAATAACATGTTATCATCTACCATTATGATATTAAAACTCATTCGGGGGAAGCAGTTGAGTAGTATGATTTCTATATATATTTTATAATTCAAATATTTGTAATTCTCTAATTTAATATGTTTCATGAACATATTACGCTCAAATTATGATTTCTATGACTTCAAAATACTTTTATCCTCTTTTATAATGACAACTACTATGAATGCAATGAAACTTATTTACAAACATTATATTCCTGAAGTACACAATTTTAGATACAGGTAACTTTATACCGACTCTTTGTTGTGTATTTTTACAACTTTATGCTTTGTGAGTCACTATTGTAATACACATATGTTCTTATTATTTATTTTCAAGTCCATTATTCTATATTTACCTAGTTTTTCATGGTAATAAAATTACTATTAAAGATCCCAACACCAAATAATTCCAACCCCTCTATAGAATTCTTATATTGGAATAACAATAAAACAATATCTTATGTGAAAATTTGTAATGAGTTAACTAAAACTTCCTTAATTTCATAAATCCAATATGAATTATTAATAACTTTTCACCTCTATCCTTTAATAATGAGTATATTCTTATGTACTCACTCTATTGTAGCCTACATTGTTCTTAATAACAGCTAGAATACTAAATATTCAACGCAACCATAGCTGGTTTTCGATTAATGAAATTTTTTCATGAAGAAAGTACATTTTTTGAAGAAAATTGTTGGTTCCACAATTGTAAATTACCTTCTAACAACACTACTCCCATGTTTCTTAATTTTTATTTTTTAATGTACTTATTTTCACTATGGTACTTGAAAGCTAATAAATAAAAATACTCTGTATCGCTGACTGTGTGATCACAATATTAAATCAAATAGATTTAGAGTGCAATTGATGGTTACTGATAGGACAGACTCATGTTCAGTTGTTTTGTTTGATAAAAAAGTCAGCCAATTCTTACAAAAAACTGATATAGAGTTGAGTGGTGCTTTGAAACAGGTAGAACCAAATTCCTGTATCACATCAATATAATTTTAAATTATTTATCCTAACACTACTTAATGTTTGTAAATTAGGATAACGTGGAGTATGGTTTTCCTCCATAGTTGAACATTTTTAAATCAAAGAATGTTCTATTATCAATTGATATAACCAATTATAATATTCAAAACCCTCATCGTTCATTTGAACAAATCTGCTTTAATGTACTATTTATCAGTGATAATGAGAAATACGTCACTATCATCACTAACAACTTCAAACACAATTAGTTATTATAATATATGTATTCTAACTTTTGTTATATAACTTCAAATTAGCAAACTTTGTTGTTTATTTTTATTTTACTATATACGTACATAAAACTAGTGTTCCATCACAAGTCAGTAGTGGTATTGAATATATCAAGGTACAATATTCTTTATACTTTTCCAATTTTCATTAATAACAAACATAAATCAACTTACAATAATTTTCCTTCCAACCTTTCAAAATAGGAGTGTTAAATTTGTAGGTATTCACCATCATGTTAAAACATTTCTAGAAGATTTTTTACATCTACCTCAGATATGTCATCTACTCAGGTATGTAGAAGTTATCTTTAGTGACTACTAATTTCTTTACTTTTCTATATATATACATGCATGATTTGGATAGAATTTACATGTTTATTATATTTCACACGTACAGTTTTTTAAATTTCTAACTCTCTACTATTATCTATCTGATATGTGCTTTATTAATTTCAATTGAAATAAGTGCCTTAAAATTCATCTAGCTGTATTATCTACGTATAAAAACTTGTCATATGAATTTAATATAGAGGATGAGGGGAAACAAGATCATTTGATATGTTGAGATAGTTTCAATACAAAATGTCATTATACTCAGCTATAGAGGTGAACGAAGGGTAATTTGAACATGAAAACTGAGAAATCAGACTGAGATGTTCTTCTTTAATTTCGTGGAAAAAATATTTTTTGGGTATTTAATTGATTTTCATTCCTTTTTTTAGGAAATATTTTGTAAACTAAATGTGGTTCTGCATTCTTCATAGTATAATTACCTTATTATAACATGTATACTGCTCAGTTTTAAGGGTTTTTATAAGATTTACATACCACATTTACTTTATACACGAGTTACACATTGTATTGTGTATTCTATGGGACAACACCAATACCACCCAAATGAATGATTATAGAAAAACTCATTATTATTAATTCATTTTTTTACATTTTGTTTCTTTAGATTGTACATGTGTGATATGATATATTTGTATATTTTTGTACTTGGGATTTCGCATGGTGGACATTTTAGTATGGGTTTTTAGCAGGTTGATTATCAGTTTTTCATGCTGGATGTTTTTCATACAGGATGTTTTCTATGCTGGATGGTTTTCTTATAATGTTTTATGGCTTTCATATTGGATGTTTTTGTATCAGTTTTTCTTGTTGTATGTTTTTCAGTAAGTTGGATGTTACTCATGATGGTGGAGGATAATGCTGGAGGTTTTTTATGTTGGATGTTTTTCTACAGATTTATTAGCTTGGGTTTTTCGTGTTGGATGTAGTTTCGTGATATAAATTTTGTTATATTTAATGTTTTTCATGTTCCTGGAAATTTTTCATGATGGAAATTACTGATTTAATGACATTTTTCCCTTTTATTCTTGATTAAATGTTCACAATTTTATTTGACTATTTTCTAATGTTTTTCTCAGTAAATGTTAATACATCAATAGGAATTGGAAATTAATGTAGGTATTCTGTCATAAAATTGTGGAGTTAACCTCTCTTTCATCCAATATATGAATGCAGGTAATTTTTTCACTATTGAATACATTGTGTATTGTTTTTTATGCACTAAAACATTTGAAACAAAGGGGTTATTAATTTACCACATTATTTTTAGTGTAGAAGTTGATGGGGATGTACTTTCACGTTTTACTTTAGGGAAAGAGTGTGAATCAAAGGGAACTCTTGTAAAAGTTTCTTTGTAGCTCACAAGAGTAATTTTTAACTCATATGTAAGTCAATAGTGCGGTCTAACGTCACACCCCTCAATTTAAGTTGGCTATTTTATGAATTTTTATTTCATAAAAAATTGTATATTGGTTTCCCTTTCAAACTTGATGAACTACTGCTCCTCTGCATCGATGGGTCATGATAGTACTGGGAGGCTATTGAATGCACATTCTGATGACATGAGTTGGACTATGATGGACAGACCTACTACTGTTTAAAAACATGGTTCATGTTACTATTATCATTATTGTATCTACTACTGAAACCAAATTTTAGTTTTCTTACCATGGAGACAGAACATTGAATAGTTCTATTTCTATAGTGACAGAACAATCAATAGTTTTTTTTCTTTGCTAAAAATATACCATGGTGTTCTTTCCATTTTGAAGTTTTGTTTCTATGTTTCTATTTCAATGTTTTATCTACTTTTAATATCTATAAGTTTTGTTTACATTTCTTGTTCTTATTTAACATCATTTTACAAAAACCGTTTTTTATTGTTACTTATTAATATTTGATAATTTTGACCAAATTTGTTATTTCACCATATTTATTGTTATTTTTCATTGATCACTTCACAAATTATTAATTGTACCTTCATAGAATTTTAATTAGATTTATTATGCATGATAAATATTTCAATGAATGTAGTTAAATTTTCTTAAAATCTTGGAGTTAACCTCCCTTCTATACAACATGTGAAATTAGGTAATTTGTTTTCACTATTGAATACACTCTAAATTGTTTTTATGCACTCAAAACATAGGAAATATATTATTATAATTCTTTCATCCTTAACTAAAAAAACATTTCATCAAGGGCCATGAATACGTTCAGATCTTCACAACATATATCAATAACAATGACTTCGTTTCAACCTACAGAGATCAAGATATGTGAAAGAGGTGTTCTATCCTCGTTTTATTAAAAAACCCAGTTATTCCATGATTAAATATTACCAGTTTTAATGAGTGGCCTGTAAACATACTGTAAGCCTTGTTTTTTAATAGTGATTAATGCAAAGTTGTATAATAGTCAGAGATATTTCAATTCTGTTTGAGCATGGTAAGATTAGATGAGGTAAGTCATGTACTGATATATACAAAATAAGTGAAAATATCTTGAATGTATCATTTTCTATAAATTTATACATAATTCCTCTAGATAAGATAATTCATTATGAATTCCATTGCCTATTAAAATTGTAGAAAATGATGCATTTTAATCAATTGTTGTTTCATATTAACATATTTTATGATTGGCGAAAAATATGTGGAAAATATGTTTTTACAATATTATACTATTTAGATTTGTTTTGATGGATGATACCATGACTCTAATACCATGTAATAATCCTATAATTAGACTATTTAGGTATTATTAGGTCCATAACTATTTATATATATGGTACATAACTTTAAAATTTCCTGTGAAATTAAATAAGGATTGTGTTATAATATATTGTTTCTAAACTCCCTCTATTTCATCATTTTCTAATTATGATGATGATTTCAAATTCCATAACACTAATATAAATATTTGATTTAATAAAACTTTTTAGTTAATATAATGGAAAGAAATAGTTGTATTGATTCGTTATTCAAGGATTTTTTAATTTAGTTGACTGACATTTATCTCATTTTTTGTATTTATCAGGAAAAATATTGTTTATGTGCTTCTTCTTACAACATACATGAGTTATTGAAAACCTTTTTCCAAGTAAAATAGTTTCATCTATCTTCTACCCTGCATATTAATAATTATATAATGTCTATTAACTCTGATATTTATGGAAATATTTTTTTATCAGATTCATTTTTTATCTTTTTCCTTAAACCATTTTAGGGAATGGCTAATGATCGACTCCTCTAGAGATTTTTTCACAATAAGAAGCTTGCATGGTTGGAGGTAAAATCTTTATCTGAGTACATAATAGCTTATGAATGGTTGAATAAACTACAATTTTACATATTTGGAACTCTCACTCAAACACATATTACTAGAAACACATGATAAAATATATATTTATAGGGAAGGATAATATTGGGATGTTGACTGGTGATTTTATAGGAAAATACAGGTTATTGGAATCAGTTTTATCCATCGCACTGCAAGCATTTTCCAAAATAATTGTTTCTATGTTTTTATTCACCCTATTTTCAGTTTAGTATAATGATATTGTTTTATTTTATCAGTTTTCTAATTTCAGTTGGAAAAAATCATGTTTAAGAACTAACAAATCATTATCCTTGTCTTATTTATAATTAGAGTTTAAATTATATGGGATGTTTTATTCTTATCTATCATTTTACCATCTACTGTACACTCTCATTGATACTCCATATATTTCAGTGTTATTTTTATTTTTTCCACATGATAGCTTATATTTTTATCTTCTATATTCTATTTTCCTTTTTAGGTTTGTATTTGAAACAAAAAAAACATCTTTATATTTTTTTTATGTTTTCTTACTTTTGGGTTCCAATATGCATAAAATCAAAGAAAATGGTAACAATGTCAATATGGGTTTTGTTTGGTATTTTTATAGGTATTTCCTCAAACTTATTCATTCTTGAATCTATGCATGCATACCTACTTATTTTTCTTTATTTAACATTCTTTTCATTATGATTAATACTCATTTGGAGTAGATGAACTCTGAGTCACCTATATATCTTAAAATTATTCCATTCTTGACACACCCATAGGCAATTACAAAACTATTTAACACCACCACATAGGTAATTCTACACATTGTTATTTTTCTTTTGATTACGTGAGAGTTTCTATTGTTGTAGTTAAATTAATTACAATATAAAATTTCTATTTTTGGTTGGTCTATTCAATTGAAAATATCTTTCTAGTTTTTTATCAACAGTTGGAAATTTATATATTTTTATATTAATGAAGTTCCAATTTATAGATAATATAACATGTGTTCTTTTGCAATTTTTTTTTGATATACAGAACAAGTATTATGTTTTGATTTTTTTTTTCAAAAGAAAATTTCAATTGTATCTATTCAAAAGAAGTTTAGGTTTGGAAATATGTTAATTACATGGGAAATTGATGGTCAAGTGGACATGGGTGTGATTGAAACAATATAATAACTCAAGACAATCAATTTTTGTTTCACTAAATTGGTGTAAATGAAATGATACTGAAATAAAATTTTAACATTTGTCATCTATTCATTGCAATACAACACATTTTGGAGTCATATTTGGACTGTGGTTGTAAGTTTTTACTAGGTTGTTTGGAAAATTTGGCATGTATGGGCTGGTCAAACCCAAACTAACTTTATGAATACTTGATTCCCCGGTAATAATGTATGATGGAATGTACAAGGTAACCCCAATAAAGACGGAAAAAACTGATGGATGTCCCCATGTAATCCGAACTTCATCATAAAAATCATGATTCCAATACGATGAAATAATCCTATAAGTGGACTTCTTAGGTATTTTTATTCCCATAACTATAGAAAAATATGCTACTTAATGTTAAAATTTCATATAAAGTTAAATCACGAGTGTGTTACAATATTTTGGATGATAAATTGCACATTATTTAATATGATGACATATTAGAAATGTGAACTCCCAACTAAATTACCTTTTAAAGAAAACACGTAAAATTTTTAATGATATGTCATGTTTTTTTGTATATTTTTACATCATGTTATTTTCTTTTCATTAATTTTCATATATTTTTTCTAATACATGTTCTTATTTTTCATTTATTTTCATTGTTATCTATTACTAAAGCTGTAATTTTAAAATATTTTAATTAAATTTAAATATTGACTACTCTAACTATTAAAACACTTTCAAAAATTAGATTTGAATTGTAACATTGTTCATACGTATAGGCTAGGTACTAGTGGTAACTAAGTCTAGTCGAGTTCCTTTGGGACACTCATCTAACTATACCTACATCACCCTAAGATGAGATATCTCAGAAAATCTGTCACCATATATATATAATAATAATTATATATATATATATATTAACTCATTACATAGTATCATATATAGATATACATGTATATATTTATTACAAGCTAAGACATGATCCATAAATTAGGCCTCCATTAATAGTCATAAGAATATAATATTGTAAATAAGGATACTAGACCAAAAATTCAATCAGGGATACAAATTTCATCATATCCATCAATCCAATGAGTGAATTAAATCATCTTGTCCAAAAACCTTCAGGAATGTGAAGCATTGTGTCTAAGGCTCAATAAATGAAGTGAGATGTCATGCCCAACATCTCATATCTAGGGAGCATGAAGCATCATGTGTAGCACTGTCATTAACCATATCTCAAAATCCATTATACATTGTCAATTAATAAAATTAATATTTCATCATATAAGTTATTATTTAACATAATCCTTTATAGAAATTCAAAATTTATATATGGGAATGTGACAAGATCATACCATTCACTCGCATTAAATTTTATAAAGGTATTATAATTAATTTATCAATCCAACACAAATTAGAAGGTGGGTTATTCACATTAGAATTTATAAGTTTAAATTAAACTTATAAGACCACCTCTAGGGGTGGTGTAAGTTGAAATGAATGTCCATTGATAAAAACAATAATTTAAAGGGGAATTTCTAGAACAGGTAATAATTAAATAGAGATCAATTTATATTATTAACAAAATAAATTAAAGTTACAGTGTTGATACATCATAAAAATGATACATAACAATAACACTTCAGGGATAAATACTAGACCACTTTTCTTATATGGGTAGTACACTCCTCATCCATTTTCATCCTCTAACTCATTCTAGAATGGAAGAAAACGATGATAACGAACGATACACTAAAAATAGGACATATGATGTTGCATTGATTTAAAATTCCATTCATTAAGGTATATAGGGAAAGAAATAAGATAAATTAATGGAATATTGATGGATTTCCAATGTGATAGATGGTGAGAAATACGATTCAAACAAAGGTGGAGGCATAAATCCTAACAAGGGAGGAAATTGATTTATATAGGTATGTATTTTACTATAAAAAAGAGGAAAGATGTGGAGGTTTAAGTTTAATTAAAGGTTTTTTGAAAATAAAATTTCAACATTTATTTATTGGGATGAATGGTTTGGACACATGTTTTAGCCAAACCATGAGGAAATCATGTGATATTACTATCTAAGTGGCACTACCCATGTGGGCTAGGTTCACAATTTGAAAACCCATATGTAGCCCATGCAAGTGACCTCTATAATTCTTATGCAGTTTTTTTCAAGGTAGTGTGGCCTCCCTATCATGATTTATCAAAACTAGATCATTTATATATAGTTCTCATGCTTCAACTTTATGGTCACTTCTAGTCATTCACTAACCATGTGCCTCAAGTTATTTCTCCAAATACTAGAAATAGATGCTCCGAATAGGCCCCAGAGACTCATGAACCCTTGACCTTTACCATAGGTCCTACAATTAGTCTCAAAAGAAAGGTTTAAAGTGGTAATTAATGGATTTTTACCTAATGATAAATGTTATTATGATACAAACATCCATATTTAAAATAAATAATCCGGAAATTTCCCTTCTAAGGGTAATTATTTAATGCCTAAGTGGAACTACCCATGAAATCTTGGTTCATGGTTTGGAAAACCATATGTATCCCATGTAGGTCCCCTCTACAATTCCTCTAGTTTTTTTTCATGTCTATGTTTACTCCCTTGCATTATTTATCAAACTATGATCCTCTATATATGGTTCTCATGTTTGATCTATATGGTCAGTCTTAGTCATTCCCTAACCATACACCTCATTTTATTTCTCAAAAAACAAGAGATTGGGGCTTTGAAAAAAGACTAAAAACTCATTAAACCTTGACCTAGCCTTTGAGGCACATCCATTAGTTTTGAAAGGAATGTTTAAACTAAAATTTAAATGATTTTTACCACCTGATAAAATTGTGGTTATTACAGCCATCCATCCTTACAAGAAAATCTCTTCATTTGATAAATTCTCTACACAGAAAGCATATACGTCGGCTTCCCTCACCCATATATCATCATGTAAACTGTCATGTTCCTATATAAATCAAACTAGAGGTAATGAATTTTATCAAAGGGACTCCTTGGTCTGATCAATGATATGAATATGATGCTCCTCCAAAGGATAATTATCCTCTATCTCAATAACCTCATGATCAGAGGAATGGAATGAGATAGAAAAATAACAATGAAGCAATGATATGTGGAAGACCTCATACATGACCCAATACCTCTAAAGTAAGGTCAAATGATAGGTTGTTGGCCTGAATGTCTCCAAGATCTTGAAAGGCCAAAACTAGTGAGAATATTTATTTCTCTATATCCAAATTCATTTATGACCCAACCTGGGAGAAATATGCAAGAATACACGATGTACCACCCCAAATTCAACACTTCAGAGGTGACTATCATCGAAAGACTTCTTCCTAGAGTGAGTTATATCCATATTCTTTTTAATAATTTGTACCCACACATAAATCTCCTAAATGAGATGAGTTCCTAGTAGAACTACCTCCCCTTCACTAACATGTACATGGGTGGAAGTGCGCTGTCGTGGGCGCCCTCAAATGATTAATGTTATTTTGGGGTACTTAGGTGCAGCAGAGTGGCTGACCAAGGTCATCTCTCAAAGGAGGAAGTGAATTTAACAACTTATTAAAGATATTCTAAAAAATATATAATAGAATAAAAAAACTACATTAAAGGATGGGGGTTGGTTATAGTTTATGAATATAGATGAAGTTTGCTGGAATAAGATTGTATATTTTTATTGTTTTTTGTTTTGAAATGAATTTCGATTAAAATGACACAACAAGAAGATGTTTTTTTAGAAATCTATTTTAAAAGGCATAATAAATCTAACTATACATATTCATTCACTTATTAATAATTATCATTTAAATCAATATCCACTTAATTATGATCCCCTAATTTTTTATCCCTCGAACCCTACGAGAGTTAACTTAACCACAAAGATGAAATTACTTAAACCCTAGGCTAGCTTCGGAACACGCAATCGCAACACCCTGCTTTGATTGTTGTTCTAAGGATAGATTATGGTCAGTGGTTAATTATATCACATATAAATTATGGAAATGAGGATGAATTGTGTTTAGGGATTATATTTGAACTCTACAAATTTATCTCGTGTGGTCTTGTATTACCGATTAAGATCGCGCTCTCACAATTTTCACAAAATCTCGACCTCGCGTATTTTGTATTAATTGTTCAATTGCTTTCTTAGTTTCTTGTAATTTAAAAACACAATTCATGGATCATATTATGTGAACTAAAGTAGATCATTGATTTAAAATAAATGAATGAATAAGGATAGAGGTCGATCAATTACTAAAAAGAACTACTCTTCCATGGGTGGCGTAATCATCGTAGAAGCGTTTTGCATGTGCAAAGGTTTATAATGGATATAACCCAATAAAGAATCTAATCAAGAATTACAGACCAAATAGGAAGATTAAGAGAAGAATAAATTTAAACAAAATAGAAGAAAGGAGAAGAAATAAAAGAAGAACAAATAAGTTTATTACACAAACAAAATCATTACAACATGAAGGAGAAGAAGAAGTCGTTATCGAAGGGATCCTTTCTTCAAGAGAAACACTTATTTAAATGGTTGGAAAATTAGAGTGGATCCACTTATCCTCTTCCCTAAACATCCCAATGCACGTCCCAACCGCACCAAATGAGAAAAAAACCAGTTTATAGAGTGGTGGGGAGGCTAGGTTCAATATGGTTTCAAGTGTGAATGCAGAATCTCGGCCAAATATTTTAAGCCAACTTTCACTGCCCATTTGACCACCAATACGCGTGAATTGGCCGGCCTTACAGAAGGATAATATGTGAGGATATGGGTGCTCTATCTCCTCTAAAATGTTGGGCTTAATCCAGGCCCAGATGAAGTAGTTATGGCCAACATACAGAAGCTTCTCCATTCTAGCGAGTCCAGCCCCACTTTGACTTCATGGCCCATTTTCAACAACCAAATGAACTCTTTAGCTCCAGTGTCCTGACTAACTGTTGTAGATAATTAATGTAGGAACACTTTTAAAAAATTTCAAATTAAAATAAACTATATAATAATATTTATCTTCAAAATACTATAGTGAACTATAAAGGGTAAAACTGGAATTTTCATCAAATATTAAAATGAATGATCTAATCCCAAATAATTTCTAATTAAACATATTTAACACAATTTGAGGAAATTATATCACTTATTATCAATAAAATATTCAATAAAGTAGTGTTTTATCAACACCCCCACACTTACCCTTTTTCACTCCCGAGCAAAAACTCATTTCAAGTAAACATCAATATCAAATCAAAACCAATTTTAAAACACATATCCTTGAGATCAAACAATTAAACACCAAGAAACACAAGATATAATTACTCATAAAAACCCATTATTTCAAGTTCTTCATTTATATCATTCAATATATTTCCACTTTATTTATCCTCCCATGCACAAAACACTTACCTCACTTGAATTTTCTCTTATCACACAAATGTCAATTTTTTTGCAATGTCTTTCTCATCCAAACTCATATAAGGGTCACCATAGGCTTGATAGATTCCTAAATCACTACCCAATGTGATTCAAGGACATATGTTTATCATGAGGACTTTTCAGGGTTGTTATTTGGCTTTAGGTTGGTAGGATTTACATGTGAAAAATTTTGAGGCTGAATGAGGAGGGCTTGACTCTTTTTGAAGCAAAATTACATTAATCTAATTTTCAATTAAATATGGTCTTCTCCTCAATCCCCATAGTATCAATTTAGCTCCATCATCATGAAAAGTCATGAAAATATTACACCATTCATCATTTCAGCATCAAAAATTTCAATCTTCTCAAACATGATTTTCTTGAAAGCTCCAGATAGGCACAGCTTCACTTGTCATGAAATCTCCAGAAAAGGCACAACTTTCAATATAATGACTTTATTCAGTAGAAAAAACATCTCTTCAGAATTTAATTTTCCACCCAAAGTATCACAGAATGTGGTATCACAACACAAGATAGCTTCCCCCACACTTAAGCTCAACTAGATTATGCAATTTCACTTCAAGAGCTGGTTGGATTGGGAAAATTGGCTTGTAATGTGGATAATCTAACAAGCTATGCATGGATTATAAGGGCTAAAAGGATTAAATATTCAAGGTAGGCCATTATAAAAAAGTATTCTTTTAAATAGGGGCTTTAATACCAAACAAATGCCTCAATCATTTAAACATAAGTACCTCAAACCCTCATGTTTTGACAGGAATAGATCAAATTCTGGTTAAATCAAACATGGTTTGGTTCTCTCAAGAAGTGAGGTGAATCTAAAGAATATGAAAATAATGGTTTAGAAGCCTCACAGGAAATTGATTTCAAATATAAAGATAGTGAGATGTGGCATGAGATTCAAAATTCAGTGTACTTTTTAGGAAATTACTAAATATTTGAACTTGAAACAAAGGCATTTCAGCATTCATTTAAGCTTTGTTTCAAGGGTTAAATTGTTTCACTTATTGATATGGATTTAAAAATGGTGATGAGAATCATTTCAGCTCAAAAGTTTCAAAAAAAACACAGAAAATTGTAAAATAAACACACAAAATTTGAAAAACACGCAATTTTGTTTTTTTGTTTTTTTTAAACAGGAAAACAATTGAAATTACTAAACTAATGTTTCCCTCCCCCACACTTAAAATATTTAATTGTACAAAATGTGAACCCATGAGATGATATATGCACATGAAATGCATAATTTTTAAATAGGAAAAATAATATAAAAGTGAAAGGGTTAGGAATATCCTGATGTGCTCAAGTGATGATGGGGTCATGCAGTGTGATAAAATCCACTGCATCAGTAGAAAGTCCCTCAATGTATCTCATCAAACATTGCCCATTGACTGTAAAGCTCCTTCCAGTGTCCCCTTGTGTGATCTCCACTGCACCATAAGGAAAAATATTAGATACAATATTAAGACCTAACCATCTTGAATGCAACATACCAGGCATCAACTTTAGTCGTGAACTATAGAGAAGGACTTTCTCTCCAACATGAAACTCCCTTTTCTGGATCATTTTGTCCTGAGATACTTTTGATCTTTCATTGTAGATCCCTGAGTTCTCATATGATGACAGTCGAATCTCCACAAGCTCATGAATTTTCAACTTCCTTTGAATTCCAGCTTGGGCCAAATCCATGTTGCATTTCTTTATAGCACAATATTCCTGATGCTCGACTTCCACTGGGAGATGACATGCTTTCCCAAAAACAATCTGAAATGGGGACATACCAATGGGGGTCTTGTATGCTTTTTTATTATCCCACAATGCATCATCCAAGCGCTAGCTCCAATCCTTCCTATTTTGCTGCACGGTTTTCTCCAATATTTGTTTCAACTCGCGATTTGAAACCTCAGCCTGACAATTTGTTTGGGGGTGGTATGGTGTTGATGTTTTGTGTGTCACCCCATACATCGAAAGAAGGAAAGAAAATTTCTTATTGCAAAAGTGTGTCCCTTGGTCACTGATGATGGCCTTTGGTACTCCAAACCTGCAGAAAATTTGAGTCTTGACAAAATCCACTACAACATGAGAATCGTTAGTCTTAGTGGCCTTGGCCTCCACCCATTTACTCACATAATCAATAGAAACCAAAATATACAAAAATCCAAATGAACTAGTAGAAGGACCCATAAAGTCGATGCCCCATATATCAAAAATCTCACAGAATAGTATGGGTTGTTGGGGCATCTCATGTCTCCTAGAAATATTCCCAGTGTGTTGGCAACGAGAGCATGACTTACAAAACACATGGGCATCATGGAATAAACTAGGCCAATATAATCCAGAGTCCAAAACTTTCCTAGTTGTCCGTTGGGGTCCAAAGTTTCCACAAAAAGCAAGTGTATGACAGAAATGCAAAACAGACTCAAACTCATGATCGGGAACACACCTCCTAATGACTTGGTCACTACACATGCACCAGAGGTAAGGATCATCCCACACATAGAACCTAGACTCACTTTTTAATTTTTGGACTTGATGATTCATCAAATTCACTGGGATTTCAGAGGCAACAATGTAATTAACTAAATCAGCATACCAAGGATGCATACCTGAGATGGTATAGAGATGCTCATCGGGGAAAGTGTCCCGATGTGGTACCTGGTCCAAGGTGTCACCCTCTAGTGTGTGAGTAAGCCTACTCATGTGGTCCTCCACCAAGTTTTCTGACCCCTTTTTGTCCTTTATCTCGATGTCAAACTCTTGAAGAAGGAACATCCAATGGATAAGTCGTGGCTTTGCATCTGGCTTCTTCAAGTGGTACCTCAGAGCTGCATGGTCAGAAAAAACAACTACTTTAGAGCGCAATAAATATGAACGGAATTTATCTAAAGAAAATATGACAGCAAGAAACTACTTTTCGGTGGTTGTGTAATTTGATTGGGCTGAATCCAATGTCCTTGATGCATAGGCAATCACATGTGAACGTCCCTCCACCCTCGGAGATAAGACAGCTCCAACCGCAAAGTTGGAGGCGTCACACATAAGCTCAAAAGGAATCTCCAACTGTGGGGGTTGTATGATCGGTGGAGTGGTCACACACTTCTTTAGCTCATCAAATGATACCCTGCAAGAAACATCAAACACAAAATTTGAATCCTTTTGAAGTAATCGTGACATAGGAAGAGCCATCTTACTAAAATCTTTGATGAAGCGCCGATAAAATCCTGCATTCCCTAGGAATGATCTAACATCATGCACACATGGAGGATATGGTAAGGATGAAATAATATCTACCATTGATCTATCACCCTCTATCCCATGTTTTGACACTACATGCCCTAAGACAATGCCATGCTCTACCATGAAATGACACTATTCAAAGTTCAGGACTAGATTCTTCTCAATACAATGATTCAATACACTTCCCAAACTATTTAGACATTCATCAAATGAGGATCCATACACTGTAAAATAATCCATAAATACCTCCATGTAGGTCTCAATAAAATCAGAAAAAATACTCACCATGCATCTCTAAAAGGTACCTGGGGAATTGCAAAGTCTAAATGGAATCCTCTGGTAGGAAAATGTGGCAAAGGGACAGGTGAATGTAGTCTTCTCCTGATCCTCTGGACCTATAGGAACCAGAAAATGTCCAGAAAATCCATCCAAGAAACAATAGTGTGTCTTCCCAACTAGCCTCTCGAGAATTTGATCAATAAATGGGAGGGGTTAATGGTCCTTGCGAGTGGACTGATTTAGTTTCCTATAATCAATACACACACGCCAACTGTTTTTCACCCTCATTGGAACTAACTCGTCTTTCTAATTTTTAACAATAATAACACCACTCTTCCTAGGAATAACCTGAATTGGACTTACCCACTGAGAATCTAAAATGGAAAAGATTATACCTGCCTCAAGAAATTTCTCAACTTCTTTTTTGACAACGTCCAGGAGGGTGGGATTGAGTCTCTTTTGTGGCTGTCTCACCGGTTTAGCCCCATCCTCCAGGAGAATCCTATACATGCAAATGGAGGGACTAATACCTGATATGTCAGCCAAGGTCCACCCGATTTCCCTGATGTTCTCCCTCAGAAGATTCAAAAGTTTTTCTTCATGTTCAAAAGGGAGATTGTTAGCAATGATAATAGTTAATCTCTCACCACTCAACAAGTATGAGTATTTCAGATTTGGTGGCAATGGATTGAGTTCTAATGAAGGAGGGTGTAGTATGGATGGAGACATTGAAGGAACTGAAATATGTGCACAAAGAGCATCAGTATCAGAATAGATATCATCAAAATCATAGAATAAAGCATCAAATTCATCAGCATACTCAACAGCCATGTCATAATCAGAGTGAACATGATCAAAATCAGAATATGAATCCAAATCAAATCCAAGAGAGGATTGTGTATTAGCAACATGTGTGGAAGTTCTCTTAGACATCAAACTCAAACCAATATTCATAATATCCCTAAGCATAGGATAATCAAATTCCATGGAGTTTTTACTTAGTGGTTCAAAATGGGAGATAGCAAAAGAAGAATGGTCCTCAGAGGGGTACTTCATGGAGTCCATAACATTAAATATCACAACTTCATCCCCAAATTCCATGGAAAGTGTACCCTCATTGACATTTATGATAGTTTTTGTAGTTTTTAGGAAGGGCCTACCTATGATAATGGGAGCATGAGAACTTACCTGATCATCCTGCATGTTAAGAACATAGAAATATGCTGTAAAGATCATGTCTCTTACCCAGACAAGTACATCCTCAAGGACTCCCGCTGGATATGTTGTAGCTCTATTTTCCAACTGCACCACTACTCTTGTTGGCTTCAACTCACCAACCTGCAAGGAAGAGAATACAGAGTGAGGCATCACATTTATTGAATCTCCTAAATCACAAAGAGCATCAGAGAAGTGGAACTCCCTTATGGTACATGGGATGGTGAATGTCCCTGGATCATTGCACTTTTTCGGCATTCCTAGAGTTGGTGTAATGAGTACTGAGACATTCCTTCCAAGTCTGATCCTCTCATTTCCCTTGAGTGCTCTTCGATTGGTGCAGAATTATTTTAAAAATTTGGCACACCTTGGGATTTTCTTAATGGGTTAAAGTAGAGGAATTTTGATCTCCACATGCTTGAATGTGTCCAAAACCTCATTTTTCATTGCTTCTTCAGCCATCTCCTTGTGTTGAACAACCCTGTTTGGAAAAGGAAGGGGTTTAGGAAGAACATCATCAATCTTTTTCTGACCTTTATTTTTCTTCTTGGATTTATCATCAGTTGGTATGGAATGAGGCCTCTCTGGAGTATAGGTGAATCCTGGTGGAATGGTAGGTACAAATGTATCATTCATTTTCTTCCCACTTCTCAATGTGATGGCACTGACACTCCCCTTTGGATTTGGAGTGGATTGGGAAGTTATATTTCCAGAATTCTTACTCACAAGATCATGGAGGGTGGTGGCAATCTGGCTAATTTGAGTCTTCAACTCCCTCAGCTCCGAACCCTGACTCGTTAGCTCATTCTGTTGATTAATAACAATTTGCTTCAAAAGTTCATCAGTTTTAGAATCTATCTTGGGTGGGGTATTACCTTGTTGTTGTCTTGTTGATGGTTGAGCTTCAAATCTCCTTTGGGGTTGTTGGAAACCCTGCTGGTAAGGCGGAGGTTGCTGGACATTTTGTCAAAAAGGGGGCCTTTGTTGTTGTCCAGATCCATACCTCATGTCTGATTGATCCCTCCACCCTTGGTTGTATGTTGGAGAAAATGAATCGAACTTATTTTGGGGATATGGTTTTTGTTGCTGTTGAAATGGTTACCCTAAGAATACGGCTGCACAGTCTTCTGTTTCTTGTAGTTGGGGGAAACAGTCAGTTGGATGGCTTGTCTCAGTGCAAATGCCACAAGGCTTTGAAGGAGTGGGTTGGAATGTCTTGTGAGAAAAAGAAATCTACCTCACTATAGTGGTCAATTCTTCCGACTTTGTATCAATCAAATGACTTTCAAGAGAAGAAGGACTTACCTGATGTACTCCTCGAACTTGTAGTGTACCTCTATCGCCGAATTGTTGGGAATTTTGGGTCATCTTGTCGATCAATGCATGTGTGGCTACTAGTGTCTTGTCCACCAATTCTCCTCCAGCTGTGGCATCCACCATGATTCTCTCCATAGGTGTGAGTCCTTCATAGATGTACTGGATGAGTAGTTTCTCACTGATTTGGTGATGTGGGCAGCTTGCACACAACTTCTTGAATCGCTCCCAGTACTCATACATTGACTCCCCTTGTGCTTTCTTGATCCCCGAGATCTCCTTACGAATAGAAGTGGTCCTTGATGCTTGAAAAAATCACTGCAAGAAAAGACGTTTCAAATCGTTCCAACATGTTACATCTTCAGGTTGTAAATAGTACATCCAAAACATTGCAGCTCCATCAAGTGAAAATATGAATGCTCTTAATTTGATTTGATCTTTAGAAACATTTCTCCGTTTTAAGGTTGAGAAAACCACATTAAATTCCTTCAAATGTTTATTGGGATCCTCACCATAGAGGCCATGAAACTTTGGAAGTATGTGAATTAATCCAGATTTCAATTCAAAGTCTGATTCGAGGTTTGTGTATGCAATACAATTTGGTTGGTAGTTAATATCAGGTGCAGCCAATTCTCGAATGGTTCTATTAAGTTAATTTCCATTATTTCTAGACATTGGTTCCCCTTTTATGTTTGAATTTGAATTTCTTACAATTTCAATGTTTCCAGAAGAGAGGAATTCACCAACTGGTTGAATATTGAAACTCCCTGTAGACTGAGAATGTCTGATTCGAGCCCTAAGGCTATGTTCAATCTCTGGGACAAGATCTAAGAGATCTTCGGGATTAGTTCGTGTCATAAATCAAGTAAAAATGAAAATAAAGAAAGTGGACCATATTAAAATAAAAATTTGAAGTTTGGGTTGATGGTCCAAAAAGAAAAGAAAAGGATGAAAAAAATGAAAACTTGAGAAAGGGGAAAGATGAAAGAGAGAGGTGAAGAAAATAATAAAATGAAAAATACATGAATTACCTATAAATGGTTGAATAAATTACTTTCCTCCCCGGAAACGGTGCCCATTTGAAAGGGCGCTATCGTGGGCTCCCTTGAATGATTAATGTGATTTTGGGGTACTTATGTGCAGCAGGGTGGCTAACCAAGGTCGTCTCTCAAAGGAGGAAGTGAATTTAACAACTTATTAAAGGTATTCTAAACAAAATAAAATAGAATAGAATAAAAACAGTACTTTAAAAGATAGGGGTTGGTTATAGTTTATGAATCCAGATGAATTTTTCTGGAAGAAGATTGTATATTTTTTTGTTTTTAGTTTTCAAATGAATTTCGATTAAAATGACACAACAAGAAGATGTTTTTTTAGAAATCTATTTTAAATGGCGTAATCGATATAAATATACCTATTCATTTACTTATTAATCATTATCATTTAAATCAATATACACTTAATTATGATCCCCTAATTTTTTATCCCTCAAACCCTACGAGAGTTAACTTATCCACAAAGATGAAATTTCTTAAACCCTAGGCTAGCTTCAGAACACACAATCGCAACACCCTGCTTTGATTGTTGTTCTTAGGATAGATTATGGTCAGTGATTAATTAGAGCACATATCCATTCTGGAAATGAGGATGAATTGTGTTTAGGGATTATATTTGAACTCTGAAAATTTATCCCGTGTGGTCTTGTATTACCGATTAAGATCGCGCTCTCACAATTTACACAAAATCTCGACCTCGCGTGTTTTGTATTAATTGTTCAATTTCTTGCTTAGTTTCTTGTAATTTAAAAACACAATTCATGGATCATATTATGTGAATTAAATTAGCTCATTGATTCAAAATAAATGAATGAAGAAGGATAGAGGTCGATCGATTACTAAAAAGAACTACTCTTCCATGGGTGGCGTAATCATTGTAGAAGCATTTTACATGTGCAAAGGATTATAATGGGTATAACCCAATAAGGATTCTACCCAAGAATTCCAGACCAAATAGGAAGATTAAGAGAAGAAGAAATTTAAACAAAACAGAAGAAAGGAGAAGAAATAAAAGAAGAACAAAGAAGTTTATTACAAAACAAAATCATTACAACATGAAGGAGAAGAAGAAGGCTTCGTCGAAGGGATCCTTGCTTCAAGAGCTACCGTTATTTAAATGGTTGGATAATTGGAGTGGATCCACTTCTCCCCTGCCCTCAACTTCCCAATTCACGTCCCAACTGCAAAAAATGAGAAAAACACCACTTTATAGAGTGGTGCGGAGGCTAGGTTCAAAGTGGTTCCAAGTGTGAATGGGGAATCTCGGCCAAATATTTTATGCCAACTTTCACCGCCCATTTGACCACAAAAACGCATGAATTGGATGGCCTTCCAGAAGGATAATATGTGAGGATATGGGTGATATATCTCCTCTAAAACTTTGGGCTTAATCCAGGCCCAGATGATAGAGTTATGGCCGACATACAGAAGCTTCTCCATTCTGGCTAGTCCAGCCCATCTTTTACTTCATGGCCCATTTTAAATAACCAAATTCGCTCTTTAGCTCTAGTGTCCTGAATAACAGTTGTATATCATTAAGTTAGGAACACGGTTAAAAAATTTTAAATTCAAATAATAAATATTAAAATATTTATCTTCGAAAGACTACAGTAAACTATAAAGGGTAAAACTGGAATTTTCATCAAATATTCAAATGAATGATCTAATCCCAAATACTTTATAATTAAACATATTTAATACAATCTAAGGAAATTATATCATTTATTATCAATAAAATATTCAATTAAATTGAGTTTTATCAATGGTTTAATGGAATAACCTTCCATATAGGTGCTAGTAAGGATCCATCTATATTTTTTTTGGGAAATATGTTACTGTAAAAAAGATTCATTAAGAGATAGGTGATTCTCCCAAGAACCTGAAAAATCACAGATGCATACTCTAATAATTCACTCTAACAGTTTTATTGTATGCTCAAACTATCTGTCAGTATCTGGGTGGTAAAATGTACTCAAGAGTACCCATGAACCCAGATCCCTCTACAACCCCTACCATAACTTTGACATAAAACGAGCATCCCAATATGATATGATAGAATGGGGAACACCAAGAAGTAGTATAACCTCTTAGATGTAAATATTACCGATATCAATGACCAAAATGTCTCTCTAATAGTTATAAATTGAGTTCCCTTGGTCAACCTATTGATGATCGTGTATATTACGTCACAGCCTTGAAGGGGCCTCAGCAAACCCATCACAATATCCTTTGTGGCGTCATCTCATTTCCAAAAAATAATGGACATAGGATATAAAATTATAGAAGGTATTTGGTGATCCAAATTTACCATTTGACATGTAGAATACCATTTAATAAAACTTGAAATCTAACTCTTCATACTAGGACACCAGTACTAGCGGCATACATCTCAGTGTGACTTGGTGAGTCCAGGGGGTACTACCAAAGAAGAGGCATGAGACTCCCAGGTCAATTATTATTGTATGTCTTCCATTACCTAGACACAAAGATGAATGTTCAAAATATCTACCTCCATAAAAACCAAAGCTTGAAGTGGGTCCTCACCAGATATATTATCCCTCAGGACTATTCCCTATGGATCCGAAAGTTGTCTCATCTTTACTCACTCGAGAAGAGAAGATGTCACTACCAAGGATAATAAAATAGGTTTTTCATTATACTCCAAAACCTTCATATTCTTATCAAAAAAAAATCCATCAACTTCCACTCATTACTAGAATCCTGAATGACCTATTCCTAAGTCTTCTAGATTAGATCTTTATCTATTGAATTACCCTTCCTAAGTGTATAAGAGGTCTCAAATTTTAATGATTCTAGGTAATAAAATCATCTACACTATTTGATATTTAATTCACACTGAGTGGAGATATATTTTACACATTTATGGTTTATTTAATGGATGAACCATTCTAAAATTAAATAATTCCACCAAAATAAAAATGAATGAACCACACCTTCCAACTCGATATCATGCATCAGGTAATTATGCATGTGAGGACACACCTAATGAGACCCATAGGCCATAACTCTATATCCTTGTAATTAAATGGATCCAATCCCTATTCCTGATGCATCACAATAAACCATATAACTTTTTCCCATCTTCAGAAAAATCCAAATAAGTGTTGAATTCAGACTTCCATTCTACTCCTGAAAGGATGTTTCACATGATTTAGTCCACAAAAACACAACAAACTTTTTACTCAAACCTATAAAAGGAACTTCTAGGAGTGGAATTTCTGAAATAAAATGGTTCTAATATCCATTTAGCCCCACAAAACTCTATATTTCAAATATATTCTTGGGTATCTCACATGATACCACATATCTCACATTCTCTACATCAATAGATACTCCTACCTCTAAAATTATGTATCCCAGTAATTGATCCATGTCGATCTAAAAGTGTCACTATGGGAACTTAGCCAAGAGTTGGTAGGCTCCTAGTGTATCCAATGTCAATAACTGAACGGAAGTACAGAGGTACTAACATGGTTTGAGGAGGGGGTCCAAAATTAGGAGTTTGTTGTTTAAATGGGGGATAATATAACATACATATAATTTTTATACTTAATGGGTTAAATGTAACTGCCCATGTCAACAAGGTGAACCTTTCTTTTCTATATTCTATCTTATTTGTACTGAATAGTTAATCATGCTTTTCCTAGTGTAGTGACTATGATGGTCAACCACCAAGTATTTTTCCTAGAGTGAGTGTGAGAAAGGAAAAAAAGAATATCAAAATAACATGGTTTAACATTTGAGAATAGTCATTAATATAATAATTGACATTATTGGTTAATATCCTATAGTGTGTTGGAATGGAAATTGAGGTATTATAGGGGACATATGGGGTTTGTTGACCAGGTTCATTGATTGAGGTTGGTGGGGTCACTAAACAAATACCTTTAAGATGTGATTATGTATTTTAGTAAAGTATTTGGTCATATATTGTTTGATATAAATAGATCAAAGTATCTGAACAATAGAGGATAAGGGGAACCACTTTATAAGTGAGGATAGTGACACTCTTATAAGTTTTTCAATGTTTTAAGATAATATAAAATATTATTCATTGTAAAGTTTCACTAAATTTAACACATTTAGAATATATAGTGTTAAGAATTGAAATAATCTCCTAAAATATTATTTAAGATGATATTTTCTGACTATATCACTTAGTTTTAACATTTATTAACCTGTTTTATACTTTACCATGGAAAACACTTTTTACCAAATTTTCTATTCATTATGGAAAAAATGAAATTTAAATCATTAAAAAATTCGAAGATCAAGATTCCAAATATAAAATATACATTTCATGATTAAATTCCTAAAAGTATTATAAATTATTTTTATTATAACTTCACAATATTTAATGACAAACAATATTTTTGAAAAATGTGTTTTTAAGTATAAAAATGAATTTATACCAAAATAAAGAAAAAAGTTCATTACGATGAAATTAACTACATGATTTTTAATAAAATATGGCTATATTTTATTTTAAAAAATCCAAAAACAAAATGGTAACTTGTAAATACATTAAAAGAAATGACCGGTTTTTAAAAAATCTGTACTTTTCACTATTCAAAAAATTCAATCATTTCAAAAAAAACCTAAAAACCCACCCTAAGATGTATTTTTTTTTCTAAAAATCAACTCCATTTAAAAATATTAAATTTATTAAATTTATAAATTTATTTTTTAAATTAAACCATATAATAGATGGATAACACTTTGATTAGAATAAAACTATTTCATTCGTTATTTTGAAAAATCTTATTAAATTATTATAATAATTACGAATCCATAAAATATAATCCCAAATATTAATAAGTCATGAAATTGATTTATTTTTAAAATTACATGGGTTTTTATATTCCCCATCCATATAGAAGTTGTGTCCTCAAAATTTTATTCATCACATAAAAAGATATAATATTTTTAATACATGACATTTTCCGGATCCCATGTTCCTTCTTCAATCATCCAGTTCTTCAATAAAATATTAACCATGGGAGTTACCATCTTCCATAACACCTAATTTCTTTGATTTAACATTTTCACTTTTTTTCATCATAAGAAATATTTTCTTCCAACTATACTACCTCAGTGCTTAAAATATTAGAGGCACCATGTAAATATTTCTTTATCAAGGAAACATGAAACACATCATGTACCTAAGACAAACACAGTGGAGAATATACTATATAAGAAAAGGATACCATATTTTTTATAATTTATTAGGGTGTGATAAACTAAAGTCTTAATTTTATATTTTCACTAAATTACATAACACCTTTATATAGAGATATTTTAAGAAATACACGATCACCTACCTAAAATGAAAGATCATACCACCTATTATAGGAATAAGTATTTATCATGCTATGAGATTACCTTATTTGTTATTGAATCATCTTTACCTTATATACCATTTTATCTACCCATTTTAGTCTCAATAACTTCCTCTCACTGATTTCATCCCATCATGGTGGAGTTTAACTGAAGTTTCAATATATTCCTCAAAAGGTGATAGTTGAATACTTGAATGAAATGTTTTATTATAAGAAAATTAAACTAATTCAATATGTTTATCCCAATTACCATGTTATATAATGATAAAAATCAAACGATATATTCCAAATTATGAATCATTCACTCTGACATTCCATAAAATTCTTAAGGAAAAGTTATATTTAAATTTAATTTCTAACCTAATGACCTTTTTTAAGTACTTTTTAGAAATTAGAGATAAATATAGGATTATGATGAGATAAAATTGAGAGTGTTACTCCATGAAACATAACTATATACTTAATATAAATCATGTAATGGTGATCCTAAAATATAATATCATGAATAGGAATTAAATCTATAGATTTTCTCAATTGACTTATAAAAACCCAAATCGAATTATTACATCTATATTTGTTTGGTAATCCAACTATGAAATCCATGGATATATTATATTATTTCAATTCATTCCCCAAATAAAGGATGAATTATTCCCTTATGTATTTTTTCATAAACATTCACCTATTTACAAGTCAAACATTTTATAGTAAAAGTAGAAATATTTGTTTTTATTATTTCACACCAGTAATACTCTCAACAGTATCTATACATCTTAGTGTTTCAGGGATTAAGGGGAAAGTAAATATATGAGAAAAATTGATCCAAATTTGGGAAATAATGGATTGGATAGTGGGGTAAGGTTGATAAATCCATAACCATACATTTTCACATAAGGTTTTAACATGTTTTTCACTCTACTAAACATATATTTTAAACTTTTATCATTTTTTATTTTACCGTTATACTAATTTCAACTTAAGAAGTTTATTTTTAATGAATACAAGAAAATGGGTCTTATTAAATAATTTAAATCTAATAACTCTAAATATGAAATCCATTTTTTAAAATCTAACATCTATAGATGATAAAAATTAATTTTAATATTAGTTCCCATATTGTGGAAATGAAATTTTAGAAATACGTATTTTTATGCATAACAATTTTGCTAATGAAAAAGATTATAAATACTTTTTATTTTTATGAAAATAACTAATTTATTATTTACCAAAAAAATACTTTTTTGGAATTTAAAGTAATCCAAAATAGAATTACAACTTGTGGATACAAAATTAAAAGGAATAGATCAAACTAGTTATTGTTAAAGTAAATATTTTTTTTGTTTTAAAATGATAAACAAGGGTTCTCAAAATTTAACATATTAAATTTTAATCAATAATTTTATTCATTAATTTCATCCTAGTTCAATTAAATTTCTTTATAAACTTCTATGTCATTTATATATGATAATAAAGTCAGAAGAGTAATAATAATAGTAAAAATTATATCTTTTCAATATTCACCCAAAAATGTAACTATTTTAAAAAATACCAAAATTTTATCCTAAGAAAAATTTGGCATGATGAATTAACAAAAATTTCATTAAATTAATATTCTAAATTTCATGAATTTATTTTTTAAATTAAAATTAAAATATACGGACATTTTTTATAGAAAAACAAACTTTTAAGAATTAAATTTTATTAATATTATTTCATAACAATTACTATTTAAATGACTTCTAATATATCTATTTGAAATATTAATTATTATTAAAATAATTTTTTACAATAAATATATTTAATTAATAAGGTAAAATAAATATCACTTTAATAATAGTTCTATGAAAAATATCCCTTTTTAACATTTATTAGTTTTAATCCAAAATATTTAATTATTTATCTTTTAACCCTTAAATTTAATCAGTAAATACATCATTATTTAATAATAATATTAATATATATGGAATTAAAATATATATTGTAAGATTAAATAAATTTATCATCTTTTTATTTACTTGAGAGTTTACTGTTATTTTCATATTGATGTTTCTTATCATATTGCGTTATTTTAACAAGGAATGTCATAATTAATTTTATTTTGGTGTTTTGTGTCAATAAAGCTATAAAAAACATTAGATTTATTTAATTTAAATACATATATTACAATATTTGGGTTTTAAAATATCCCACATTAATAAATTTTTTTCACACAATTGTAATTATCACTTACTACTGGAAATAGTTAATGTTTTCAAAAAGATAAATTTAACTCAAGATATAATATATAGAGATATTTAAACCATAAAAACATAGGGATTATATCATTTCTTGATATAATAATTAAATACTTATATTTATTTTTCCTCCAACAATTTGAGCTAAACATCCATCATGATTTGGTATCATAACTCTAATAATATAATTAGTTTTTCAAGAGATCACATAGTCATCCTTAAACTAAATTATGATCATAGGTTTGTTTAAAATATGAAATTGGTTTCCTTTTTTGTTGATTAGTGTGGATTATATAATGAGATATACAATATACTTAAAAATAAAATCTAATTCATCTAAAGGAATGATAATATGAATTTCACAAAGAACATTTCCATAAGATTCCACTTAGAATACAATAATTATACAATAGGAAGTTTTCTTTGATAATAAAACCATATAGATAGTGATTTAATTCTCTTATAAAAAATATTATATATAAAAGTGTTCCTTGAATTTATCTCCTACAAGAGATATATAATTTTTATTGGAGAATCAATGTACCTTGATTATCATGATCCAAATCAATGATTATCGTCACATATATTTTGCCTTATTCCTTTGATTTATGATGTTATTAGGTCCAATTATCTTTCTTAGATTTGGGTTAGGGGTACATATTTTCATAATGATAGACCTCTCTGCATCGGAATGATTTAACTGTGGGTGGAGCGTCAGTTGGTGCCTTATTCTACCATGTTTTGTTAATTGGATACTTCACATTACTTCGGTAGTTATGGGCTCGGTGACCTGCATTACCACACTTAAAACACATCTATGGTCTTTTGAGGAAAACACTCAGGTTCTTAACCCCCTATTTTTTTCATATAGTTAGTTGTAATTTTTTTCCTACAAGTGACTTATCATAATATCTTCTAAGATATTCAACTTTTATCTTTTTCTCTCCATAATAATGAGAGTCTCTAATTTTCATCTCTATATTTTACACACATAAAACAATTTCATCAGAGGATTCAATGTCTTTTAAGGATAATTAAATTAAATGTATTTAATTTAATAAATTAAATAAATTATTGACTTTACTCCCATGGTTTTATATAAAAATATAGTCATTCATTATGTTCCTTGTGAATTTTTCGTTGTAAGTACTAATATACTCATATTAATTTTTTTAATCTCCATGAATTTTCACTCCATATTATTGTAATGAGTTTGATTATAATACTCTATAAAGATCACATAAATAAATGCATCATATTCTTATTGAGTTTTATTTCCCATTTCTCATTATACTCTTAATGAAATTCTAAATTTTGTCAACAACGGCATAAAATGATAAAAAAGAAAAATAACCCTCTCATGCTCCAACGACTAAAGAATAGAAAATATTTTTTCCATCATATTAAACCATTTATAAATAATAAGTATCCTGAAAGAGACTCTATATGAAGGAGGAGGATTCCACATTAAATACTCAATAACAATTTATTGCTTCCAAGTTTCATTTTGGAGCTCAACATAGTTTTCATTATTATTCACAACAACTGAAATTTTGGTGAGTCTTGCCATATGTTTTTTTACTCCGGCACACGTACCATGTAGTTATTCGTTGGGAAAATCAAAATATTTTCCATTGAACATGTTTTTTAAAAAATATTATCTTTTATTTAAACAATTCACTAAATAAATTATGTTTGTGTCCTGATAAATTCATTAAATACATAAAAAGGGCTCTATAAACTATGAATGTTACAGTCATAAGTGGTGTTCATACCCAAACTATAGAATCACAGGTATTTATAGAATAATACATATTAATTTATATTAATATTTATGAATAATAAATTATTTTAACATTAAATGGTATTATTTTTCTGATAGTGTACTCAACATTCAACAACAAGTTTCTTTGAGATCATATGATGCACACAACTTTGAGTTATACCCAAAAACTAATAAAATAATATTATTATTTTAAATGGTAGTTAATGCCTAGATGTTGTTTTGGAGGGAATGAACATAATGAATGAAAATATTATTAATTTTTTTTAAAATATCTTTACATTTATCCAATAAAGTTTAGAGGCCTAAAATAAGAAAGAATCCAATTTTAATCATGAAATACTCTAATATTTTTCAATGGTCCTTTTACCGCCTTTTGATGAGGAACCCTTTTTAAATCTAGTTTTTTGTCATTTTTAAATGTTCTATTTGAAGGAATAAACTTATTCTGTAGGATAGGAACATAAACATTTACATTATATTAAATTTTGGTAATTTTCTGATAATGTTAATTTTTTAATGAATATTGAAAAATACCACATTTTTTAAGTCAAAACAAATTTTTAATAAAATTTATTTATATAGTAAGATTGTAATTTAAATTGGATTTAAATTATAATTTAATTATATTTTAATCATTTAATCCAATTTTGGTCACTGGAAGTAATTTCACGTTTATATTGGACATAATTAAATTTATATCTTTTGATAGTTATTACTTCTTAAAAACCTGTTTTCCATTTGGACAACGAGAATTAATTTTAAATTAATCCCTGAAAATTCTAGATTTTGAATTTGGAAAAATGGATTCAATATATGGAATCACGAGGCCCAAATTTTTTTGATAGGTACCTTTTATTTTTTGACATTATAAATAGTAACATCAGTAATTATTTTATTCACCATGGTTAAAATGTAAATCTTGTGAATAAGTGTAAAAAATAATATTATAAAAATATAAAACTACCCTAAAATGTGTCCTAATACAATTTACTGATATATTTCTAACCATGGGAATCCTTTGGTAGATTTTTGGGCCCCATGGATCCACTTAGGTGTGATATTGACCTTTTATAATTTTTAATTGAAAAAAAAGAGAAAAAAACATCTATCATCTTACTAAAAACATTTTATAATGGGTTATATAAGTGATATCTTCGAATATAAATTATAATTAGAAATATAAAAATAATTCCTACGTCATTATATTTTATTTAAATTATTAGGCATTAAATAAATAAATATAATTATGACACAATGATGACGCGGTGATTTCTTCATTAATATATTATTCAAATAATTGATATTATAAATATAAAAATAAGATTAGTTTGACTATTTTAATGAAATAAAAGAATTTTTTTTATTATTTTGACATATTATCTTTGAATTAATTCTTTTTTTCGAAGGAACCATGGTTTTATGTCTTTAACAAAATGTTATTTACTTAATAGTGTCAAAATTGACATAAATGATTTTTTAAAACAAATTCTATTTTATTAAATGATATAATACTACTAAAACCCAATATTTGTCCAATTGACTTATATAATATTAAATATATCATTAATGGTCCACTTATGGTTCTCTTGTAATTTTATAGTAAATATAGTTACAGTGTATTATGAAAATTCAATAAGAGTTGGTAAGAGTTAATGTTTTTAAATAAGGGTTAATGCTAAACGATAAGGTTAATTTTTGTTCTCTAAAATTATATAAAACCTATTGGTTGACATTATTTAGCCCCAAAATAATATTATTTTTGAAAAAAAATTAGTTTACGACCATTTTAAACATAAAATAATTTTATAATAAAATAATATTTCAATACCTTCCTAAAGTGCCCATACTCCCTCTAATAAAAGTCTATCACCTCTACCCAATTAATCACACCTCTCGAGCCTCTTGGATCATCAAAAATAAACTAAAACAATATACCAATTTCCATCCATTCCTCCTATAAGTGTTACCTTGGGCATAATGAAATTCAAGAATGATTTTTGGCTCTAATCAAATGAAGTTACCCAATTTAGAGGTAATGTATTCCCTCAAGTTTCTTTCCTTTATTTTCTTTCTCCACTCCCTATGATATTATTATTATATGATTAGATAAAAACAACAGTATCCTAAATATACTAGGATTTTTTTTTATAAGTATTCTAAATAAACTTACACACACCTCCAACTAATGGATATAAACATATTGTTTTTGTGTACGGAGACCTACTGCCTCACGAAATAATGATTGTTCAATTTTCTCCTACCACATCTCATAATGGCCATTATAATGGAAATTTATTTTTATATGATATATATTATATTTATATTTTCTCTGTGCTTATGCATTTTTTAATTTACATAAAACCTTTATGCTTTTCATAATGTGTAAATATGATAATTTCATTTGAGGAAGTGCGGACTACTGCCCCCTCAAATTGATATGATGCATTCATGTCATACATCAAACATATGAAGGATGGAGTTAATGAAATTATGTAACATATATAAAATATGATATTATACTGTAATTATAATATATCTATGTATAATTTATTTTTCATTCCGTTATATATGAAAAAAATGAATGTAGCATTCATTAGCACGCATGACCTACCATCTCCATGAACGGTGCATTTTATTTCTTATCTTCAAATTATATGGACTATTATAAATACATACATATATATACTAGATATATATGATATTTAAATTATGAAGACTATTATTGGGATAATTGAATTTTGACCACATGGACAATTTTTAATTATAACAAGTAAATTGTTTACTCAAGTACCGAACATCGACCAAACGACCGATATAAACTTGAATAATTATTTGATTGTTATAACAAGGTAATAAGTGACATAAAAAGAATAATAAACATGAAAATTTTTCTGGAGTAGGTTAAAATTAACATAACTTTATTATTCCTGGAGATAATGAACGAACAAGACAAGTCAAACTCAAGGTAAGGTACTTCATCATAATCTCCTTTCATTCCAGCATATTTTGATGTTCTACACCACCTTCTTTTATACGGAGTATAAACCCCTTTGACTTTTTATTTCATTCAAATGGAATCGTTTTTATACAAATCATTTTACTAAATGACAAAGGGAATATTTCCTTTTAACGTACACGGTGACAACGACCTTTCCGCCACCATGAGTATTATTTAATATTTGGCTTCCTTAACAAGCTATAATGTTTTTTAAAAGAAAATAAATACCATATACCATTTTTACATATTTTGTTATTGAAAATGGTTTTGAGAAAGAATTTATTACATAAATATCATGAAAAGATATATTTTTATATTAAATGTGGAAATGTTATCTTTCCTTTATGCATGTTCTATGTGTTATGATTAAGTTATAATACTTGGTCATTGTTTACATATACGGGTAGTTCCGTGATAAACCAAGGGTGGGTAAAACTGAGATTGCTCTACAATACATATTGTAACGTGAAGGAGGTAAATTCTAATACTTCTCCTAAGGGATTTAAGTAATATATTTTGATGGGTAATCTAAATGTAACTACCAATGTAGATATGAAACTTATAATGTAAGTATGTTATAGATGACACAAGTTACCTTTATGATTTAATATTTTTATGTGTTATTAAAAAATCTTGTGATTTAATGAGTTATGTTAAAGACCTTATATTTTATGATTGAAGGGTATGATTTCTAAATTTTTATGTATTCATGGAATAATTTTTTCTTCACATATTTAATATCCTTTATTGGGATTTTTATGCTCATACGATGTTTTTTAAATGTTTTTCATTGGGTATAAGGAAGGGTATCAGAAAGGAAGAATTTAGGAATATTTCTATCAACTAAAAAATTCTTTGTTTTATTTAACGATTTTTATTATTGTGAAAAAATGGATATAGTAGAAGTGTTTACTTTGTAATATTTTATATGTAATTTAATAATTATGGCCTAATTCCCTAAATCTATAAACCTAAAAAGATCCTCAATGTGAATACTTAACTTAACTCAATATTATGTAATGATTATGGTTGAGGCCTTGCATAAAGTTACAATTTTATACTTTTAATTTGAGATTATCCATAAGGATTTCATATTATTTTCTCTAACCTAAATATTTAAGAACCCCCTATAAATGTTTATAAAGAACATGTGAATTACCAAATCATATCCTTGGGGATTGTCAAACTATGTCTTTAGTTATTCCTCTTTATTATTCACCAAGTTATAATTATTTTAACACCAAATATACCACTTTCAAGGTTACTACCTCTTAGTATATCTATGCCAGAACTTTCATCTAATTATATTATCTATACTATGATTTCATTGCTTGGAAATCCATAAAATCTCTAATTTAAAAAAATTAAATATTTACTCCTATTCAAAGACTCATCAGTAGGGTTTTCACTAAATTAAAATCATCCTAATATCCAAGGAACTATAATAATCCTAAAGAATTACTAAACATTTATCCGATACCAACTAAGGTTCCCCTGACCCATACTTCCTGGCCCAGTGCTATAAACACATACTCTACATATAGTATTTGATAACAAGTGATAATATCCAAGATATACATATCTTTATATTACACTATATATATATATTAAACATTATATCTCATAAATAAAATAAAATCCTTATAACCTGTGTTTTGAAGTCTTTTAGAACTATCTATAAAAGATACTTATTTAAAAAAAATTGTAACCATTTCATTATAATGGAACCACACTACACCCCTTTCTAGACTCATACATTTTACCCATGATCATAACACAGGGAATAGAAACATAAGAAAACGGTAATATTAAATGATCAGTAATGGAAACATTATCCCCAATTCATTGGGGTTAAGTTCATAATCATATGAGAAAACATGATCATGGGATAAATGTTCTATTAAAAATAATATATAATAATAATATTTGTCTATAATTCAATATAGAAGGACTTGAAATATCAAATGAAAAACATATAACATTAGATAATAGTTTAGGATTATAAACATGAAACATATATCATAATCATAGTAATATAACATTGAAAAAATTAATCTCATTGAAACATATAATAATAGGGAATTAAGACACAAATATAAGTATATGGATTTATAACATTGTGAGAAAACTCATTATGCCCACTCATTATGTTGTGAGAAAACCCATTGTGACCACACTTTATATTATGAGAAACCCAATGATTCTTTTCTTTATGTGGTGAATAAAACAATGATATCCACAATTTATTTATAATAAAATCAGTGATCACTATAACGTAATTTATGGAAAAATCCTTGATTTCCACAATTTGTGTTAAGAGTAAACCTATGAGGCCAATTCCTTAATTTGAAATAAAAAACATAATGTACATTCTTCATTATCTCATTATATTTTGATCATAAAAATGAATTAGAGGGTGATATAAGACCCTACTTATCATCATCATATATATATATATATCTATGTGTTACATATGGACTCAACCATCCATAATACTATAAGGAACCCATGGAAACCATAAGGGTTTCATAAAATTTCTTAATGGTATCACATAAACTGACTTCAAGAACATGATCTATTGATATAAAAAAATAAATCACCCCAAAAAAAGTATTTCATACAGAATATAAAGGTTGATTCAAAAAACATATTTACACCGGAGATATATATTTTTAGTTAAGGAGGAAAATGGAAGGTAAACATTAAACAATCATCAGAAAAAATTTCTCAACATTACCATATATAATAAAATATAAGTTACATTTGAAAAAGTAATTTCTGATTAATTATGACGATTAATTTTTTAAAAGATTTTTTTGAATGAAAATAGTATATTGCCCATGCATACGCACAGTGTTATAAATGAAATCGGAACTAAAAAATGCATTAGAAATATGACGAGTGATCAGTGTAAATTAATAAATATTGTATTGAAATTATAAATCTATTCATAGAAACGAAGTATGAAAATATAATATCTAGATACTTGAAATAGAAAATCATTAAAACATAATCATGGTAAGAGAATATTATATTGGAAACAGACATTAGTTGTCATTTTCATGTCACCTTTGAAACAGAACTATAAAATGTTATTTAACCATGATAAGAGAACATAAATACAATTTAAGTAACAAATTCATTTTTGACAACAATTATAGGAACTATGATTTTCAATAATAGTGGGTGTGTAGATCATATTACAATTCATGTCATCAGAATCTACAGTCAACAGCCTCCCAGAACTACCATGTATCATTGATGTAGAGTAGAAATTTGTCATGTTTTTTGATAGTTATATTGATCCCTGTAATATATAATTAGACATTAATGTGAGTAAATGAGACATATTATTATGAAAAAAAACTGGATAATGTAGTTAAGTGAAACCAAACAATTATTAATATAAAAAGGAAAATTCACAACGAATTGAAATAACAGAAGAATCAGCAATAATTTAAAAAGAAACATTGGTTAGTTTGGGTAGTTGGTCAGCCCCCAAAATTTTTCAGCAGCTCCTCCAACCCCCCTACCTAGCTCTACCCCTCCCCTCCACCCTCCTCTACTTGTCTCCCACCCAATCCCTGCAGCTCCCCATCCCATCTATGCCTCCCCCCTACTTATCTGCTTCCCCCACCCCATGCCCAAACTCTTCCCCCAGCAGCCCCCTCCCCCTTTCCCTTATCCCCCCTCCCCTCCCCTCCCCTCCCCTACCCTCCAACATGCCCATCCCCTCCCCTCCATTCCCCATCCCATTTCACACTGAAGACCTTGATAGAATAATGATTTCACCATAATCAATCTATAAAAATAAATCAGTAATGCCAATCAGACTAACATTAAGTCGAAATGGGTTACAAGAAAATTAGGTCCGATGAAAACTTCTTTCCTTGTTACATGTCTATTTAGTGGACCAATCATGTTCTATATGGATCAACTATATATTATTCGATTCAGCTAGTAAATAATAAATCCATGTTATCACATCCAATTACAGAGTCCCACAAGATGAGAAACAGTGGTTAGTCTGGGCAGATTCCCCCCCCCCCAATTTTCAACAGCTCCTCCAACCCCCCTACCTAGCTCTCCTCCTCCCCCCCCCCCCTCATCTGCTTTTCTCCCACCCAATCCCAGTAGCTCCCCCTCCCACCTCTGCCGCCCCCTTGCCCACCTGCTTCCCCCACCACCCCCCTTCCCAAACTCTTCCCCCAGTAGACCCCTCCCCCTTGCCCTCATCCTCCCCTCCCCTCCCCTCCAACCTTCCCAACCCCTCCCCTCCATTCCCATTCCCACTAAGCATAATCTCACCCGAGCAATTACTCCCCCTCCACCTCCCCCCTCCTTATACATCCCCTACCCATCCCCTCCTCCCCCCTGCCACCCCGCCTAGCTTGTCACCCCCCCAACATCCCAGCACCTCCTCGTACCCCCCTACCCACCTCTACCCCTCCCCTCCCCCTCCTCTGGTTGTCTCCCATCCAATCCCAGCACCTCCCCCTCATACGTATGCCTCCCACCTACCTAGCCCCATCCCCCACCACTCCCCCTTTCCCAACCTCTTCCCCCACCAGGCCCCACCCCCTGCCCTCATGTTCCCCTACGAAAATCAGAAATTCTTCAAAATATATCATTCATCACCTTAGAAAAAAATATAGGAAACCACCATAGCTATACAGAATAGTGTTCTTACCCATTACATTTTGCATTTCAACATGGGAAAATCTGAAAACAGTCAGCGCAAAGACATAGTTAGGCAGTAGATGACATGGAGTCCTATAGAGGTGGAACAATAATTATTAGGATGATGTTGATAGAGTTATTTGTCTTTCTAAATGAATCAATCTGTTGGTTGTTATTGTTGGTAGAGATGGAAAATAAGCAGTTGAAAAAACAATCCCATAAAAAAACACAATTTCATACAAATTTTTTACTAATGTAAGGAAATAATGTATAAGAGATTAGAACACATGAACATTATCCTTTTATTAAAATTGAAAATACATGATAATTGTTTTTACATACATAACCTTCCTCTAATTCGAAGCTCTTGGTTGAATACCTTATTAGGGAAGCATACTGAAACCTATTAGAAAATAGTATAACAGATTTGATAAGGTACTACAACTAATTATAATATAAAATAGATTATAATAGATTATAGTTGGAAAAAAAATTATGAATTCGACTCTGAAACTGAATATGTTCCCTTAAGATATGTTTTTTGTAAGGTACTAAAACTAACTCTAATAAAGAATAGATTAGAACACAAAACATACATGATTCATTCCCTTACGATATTTTTTTTGACCTGATCCTTGGTGTTGTCATAAGATATGTTTCTCAAAACAGATTTGATTTTTTCTTACTCTTGCAATAAGAATGGACAGTCATTTAGTATTCAGTATTTTTGTTATAAAATAATCATACATAAAATCATAGAAATAATTTTTTGAAGATTTAAGATTCATTGTAAGATGTTGCATCTATACAGAATCATCAAAAACCCATATAATGTTGTTCAACTCATTTAGAGGCCGGAATAGAGTATTGTAGTTGTTCAGGTTTACTAACAGTTACAGAGTGTGCCACTGAAATCTTCTTCAAAGCCTGAATCTCCCTGCATGAAATATGTAGATGCATGAAATGTTTTATTTGGATGCAGACCCAACCAGGTAAGGTACTACAACATGTTAGAAAACATCTAATTTTTTTGATAAAGTACTATAACTCACTGTATTACAGAACATATTATAATAGAAAATATATCTAAAATTGGTTGTCCAACTAAATATGTTCCCTTAAGGTATGTTTATTTAACGTAAAACAACTCAATATAATACAAAACAAATATAACACAAGAAATACCAGTTCTGTACTCGTAAGGTATGTTTGTTAACCTGATCCAGGGTGCTTTCAGTATTTTTATTTTTCAAAAAAGATTTAATTTTTTCATACTCTTACAGTAAGAATAGACAGTCACAGGTTGTATGTAGTGTTAGTTATAAAAAAATCTAATTTGAAATTCTAGAATAAGTTTATTACATATGTATGATTCATTGTAAGACAGTGCATGTGTACATAATCATCAACAACCAAGATAATTCTATTAAACAAATTAAGAGTTCAACAGAAATTTTTTTACATAATTAATAAGGACACCCATTGGTTGATCACCCTAAAATAATAATTGAGTAAAATATATATATTTGAAATTTGTTGTTAAAGGTACCTATAAAAACATTTTATATTGACTTTTAATCTAAACAAACCTACCCTAATACATTCATTGAACAGAAGAATGTGTTTTTTTGTTGAGTATATTGACAAATTACAGTACTACAGCTTGAGATTTAGCTCAAACTCATTATACAACTTAAACTCAGTCAAATACTGGTTTTCAAAATTCAAATTTGATTTGATATTGAAAATGAACAAATCAAACCCACCCATTTAAGTACTACTAAAGTACATGAAATTGAAAAAAAAATACATATAAAAGGAATTTATAAATATCTTAAAATAATAAATATAAATTAACAATAATTTATATAATAAAATATCAATATTTTGATTAATCTAACTAAATACTAGATGGAACTCACAAGATGATCAATATAGTTGAATTTAAGTTGTTGTGTAGCTTTAGTATCTCGATATCAGATTCAGATCAACAAATATAAAGTGAAACATGTAGACTTTCCAGTCAAACTCATGAAAAATGTGATTATCACTGTATCATTTACTGCTTGAGTTGTATACAATATAAACTTCCATACATCCTATTCTGTTGAAAAGTTAGTTGCGAAAAAAAAATACCTGCATCAATCCTCACTGAGACATAAATGATACACATCTCTTAAGTTTCTTCTTCATGCTTCTAAATTGAAGGCATTCATTCCATCAGCCCATGCACATTCATTAAAATTTCGGTTCATCGCTATACTGGGATGAGAAAAATCATAGTATGTCTAGAAATTCTTAGACATAACCCACAAATCTACAACTTTGCATCATTGAAAAGATCCATTGACTTGTCATGTGAGATGAATATCCCATAATGGAGAAAAAACTAAGTGAATAAAAACATAATCATACTAAAATACTACCTTGTCAATATACATTTGAGTCAATAGTGAAAACCTAATTCTATAAAAGAATTATAATCATTTGTTTCATTTGTTTTGGGTCCACAAAAAACAATATACAGTGGAGTAAATAGTGAAAAAAATCACCTGCATTCATATGTTTGATGAAAGTGAGGTTAACCCCATGATTGTATGACCAATAACCTGCATTTATATAGTGTGTAAATGCAAATGAAAAATGATTCATGGTAGGGAGGTAAATTCCACAATTTTAGGAAAACATACCTATTGTAGAGATTTGGAACATATTAGTGTATTATTCCCTTGATCTCTTCATTTGCAGAGTGAGTCACCTGCAATATATAAATAAAAAAATCAATATTAATCTTAAAAGATTAAGTGAGTAATTAAATCATTATGAGATGAATATCCCATAATGGAGACAAAACTCGATGAATCACAATATAATCATACTAAAATACTACCTTGTCAATATACATTGAAGTCAATAGTGAAAACATAATCGTATTAAAGAATTATAATCATCTGTTTTATATGTTCTTTGTTCACAAAAATCCTTATACAGTGGAGTGAATAGTGAAAACAGATTACCTTCATTCATATGTTGGATGAAAGAGAGGTTAAATCCACGATTTTATAACCAATAACCTACATTCTTATATTGTGTACATCCAAATAAAAAATGATGCATGGTAGTAAGATGTAACAGTAATCACTCATTCTAAGGGATGTATTGATAATTAGATATATAAACACATACCCACCAATAATAGGATCAACTAATGCATGGACACAATATCCTGCAACATTAAATTCAATCCCATATAAATAACACATCCATTCAAATCATGATGACATGAGATAAAAATATCAAACATACTAATTATGAGGCGTGCACCAATGATCCAAAAATAACTGAAAATACAATAAACAATATGTTATAAAATGAAAATTGTAATATAATGCTAGGATTAAGAAACATGATTACTAATATTACCTTCAAAAGAATCATTCATTACAAGTATTAATGAAATTAATGTAAGATCTACTGAACCATTCATGTAAAATTAATAATGAAAAGAACCAATCTGATGAAAAAATGGCATAAGATGGATGATGGGTACTGTAAAAATATGCATTAATGTATGATGTGATGAACCTTTGAAGGAAAATCGAAAAATGAAATGATTTAGCTGCATGAAACAATGTGATAAAATGAACTATGTATAATGAAATGGGTTATACTTACGGTGTCAGTGCTTCAAGAAATGAGGATAGAACACCTTTTGTGCAGATCATGAACATTATTGTCTCTGAATACTAATAGATATATGTTAGTAACATATTGGGGCCCCGAAAACTGATCTTTGAAATTTGTAATATTGCATTAAATTGTGGAAGCATAATATCCATAGGGTTAAATAAATAGCTTTAAATCAGAGCATAATCTAACAGAATAGTTAGGAACGAAAATAAACCTGGTGCCAGAGGCATCCAGAAATGGATGAATCTACATCAAGGTTCAATGTCCTGACATCGGCAAAAAAAAATATTTACTATAATAATGTATGAAAAAGTATTATGCGAAGGGAAATACAGAAAATTGTCTAGGATATTATTTCAATGATATTACGAGAACATACATATTTTGGGGTGATAAACACATCAGTCAAGATTCAATTGAGTAGAAATAGTCAACAGCTATAGATAAGGATAGAAATCGGGATCTTGAGGGAATTAGGGAATGAGATGGAGTCAATCCGGAGAGTTTCTGACTGAAATTATTCAAAGGAGTAGGAACTGTAGGAAACATGTGATGAGATGAGGAAATTTGGGATGATGAACTACAGTACATGATGCAAAAATTATCGAGGAATATGCCTTTAGTGTTTAGTGGGTACTGGAGATGGGAGGGGAAATGCGAGCAACAACCCTAAGTGCAGCGCCAGAGAGGAAACAGCAGTGTGAACCATAAGAGGGGTGCCAAAGGGGAAATGGAATCAAGATTAGTAGGAATTGTGGTGGATGTGAAATGGGTGTGAGATTCACTGATGAATGTGGAGGCAGAGGTGAATGGCTCATGACGGATGAAATGAAACCCTAAGATGGAGGGAGAAATAGAGGATGGATGCATGAGGGAAATGGGAACACGGTCGACGGATGCCTGATTTTTTAGGGAGGAATTTGTTTTGGATAGTGACGTAGCTGCGTAATAAGGTGACAGGTATGCTGGAAGAAGCATTTTTTAGTATATATAATATATTTCAAAAATATATCCTTGAAATTGCGTGAATTTTATCTATAATAATTTTAGTGTGGAAGAAAAAATGTATAATAGGGAAAGTAAAAACATTTTCATTCATTTTAAAAATACCTTTATTGAAAACCAAATTATAAAATGTATAAGAAATATGTCACTTAAAAATAGTTAAATATTAATTTTTTGGTCATAAAAATTAAAACTTCTTTGGATTTCAAAAATTATAAAGGAAAACATTGGTTGAAAAACTGAATATGTATATGGAAGGAAAATAACGTATTTGTTAAGAATGATAATTTTTCTTAAAATCATAAAAAAGTATAAAGAAAAAAAACTAATTACATAGAAAAAAATCAGGAAACTCATTAAAATATCATCAAATAATATATTAAAGTAGTCTAGTAAATCTTTATTCAACGAAGAATACTTATGACCTCAAAAAAATTTGAGTCAACAAAAACCCATTACAAAAATTTTATTTTTGAAGTAAGAATAATTTTGAAGGGATTTCATAAGAAAAAAATAAGAATAAGAAACGAGTAACTACATCACATTACAATAATAATGAATATTTTATCCAACATATAATAATAAAGTTAAAGAAGAATCATTATAACTCAACGAATGGATATCATGTTATGAAATACCCTTAACTTTAGTCTCTAATACTTTGAAGGTGATTTAATCTCCTATATCAAAAAAATAACTATATTAATAACCATTTTTAGAAACTTTTGAATATAAATTTATTTTTATTATCTTTATTTATAATAATTCATTAATTTTTTATTATCTACTTAATATTTATTTTCATTATCATATGTTAGTAATTTCGATCGTTTCTAAGGTATTTTATAATTGAGATGTGAAACCCAATTCCATGAAACCAAGTGAATCATTAACTAATTTTAAAATAAATTAAAATCATTTTATTATATTTATTTAATGATCCCCATGTTTATTTGATGGAAAATTTTGGAATGGTTAGCAATAATAGAAACCATGATGACCTTATTTCGGGTAATTTTAAATGAAAAAAGATTGGATTATTATAAAGAAGTTAAATATTATATGAAACATTATAAAACCTTAAAAATATTATTTTAAAATTAAGTTATTATAATAAAATTATTTATGTTTTCATAGTCACCCAAGATAAAAGTTTTTATCATTGTTCATGTAGACGGTTAAACTGATCCCCACAAAAACATGTTATAATCAATGGGTGAGTATGGTCAAGAAAGTGATTACTATAGCATAATAACATTATTAAATAATATTTTTGATATTTATCTTTAAATTTTCAAAAAAAATTCACATTTTAATTGAATTTTTAAATAATAAAATTCTAGATGAAAAATAGTGAAATACATTCTTTTGTGGAGGTCGTGGTCCACACAAACACATGAACAACATTATTATTTTTTATAAAATGAAAATAAAGTATGAATTGGAATATATATTCATAATATAATTAATTTTTTAAATATACTATTTATTAATTTAATACCACATTTTAACCATCCATGTAAGTCGGTTATGAAAAAATGTGGATCATGTCCCTTATGGAAGGGGTAGATCACACGTAACACAAGTGACAAATTAATTTTTCAAATGGTTAAGGGGAAGGTATAAAATGGTTATACCATAAACATAATAACATTTTAGTATAATTATAATACTGATGTAATTACTTTATAATGTTTATATTTGATTCAGATGGGTTACAGTATGAAAGAGAAGAAAAGTACTAAAAAGGAGTAATTGATAATTTTCCTGTACTTTTTATTAGTGCTCCTTTGAAATTTTTTATATGGATTAGAGAAGTGGTATTTAGAGTATAGAGGAACCTCTAGGAAAATTATAGGAGTGTTTTAAAATAATTTAGATATATTTTGGTAAAATCTAATAGGCTTTGTGTATGAGGATAAGTGGGGACATTATCACTCTTTTTATTAGGGTGAGTATTAGGGACAAGCTGAATAATGAAGGTGTTTCTCTTTTTTTATCAAGGAATGTATTTAAAGAAATAAAATCACCTCAATTTTTATTTGGTGAAAATTGTATTTATCCATGCCTTCAAAATAATTGGACTCGTTTTTTTTTTGGAAAAATCAGACACATATTGTCTATTGTAATAAGGAGAAGCTACTTTGGATGAAGTGGTTCTAATCATATTCACTTTGAATACAATGTGGATGAAGTTTTTTTATATATAATAGGTATCCTTATGACTAAAATAAATCAATTGTGATGATGCTTTTCTATTTTTGGAATTCTCATAAACCACAGATATGAATTGAGAACTTATGATGTAAGCGTTATGAAAAAAGGGGAGTAAAAGAGATGATGTTGACTGAAAAGGTCTCATACCCATATGATTCATAACTAGGTTAAAGAGAGAATGAGGTGGTACCAATTAATTTCAAAAATAATTGTATCCGAGTGAATGAAGAGTAAGAGGTGGTGCCAATTGAATAGGTGGTTCCAATTGATGATGTGGTGCCAAGTGAAGAGGTGGGAGCGATTTACTTTAGCATATGATTATCCATCAGAAAGGCTATAAACTTTTTTGTGTCCTGGATGATCATACTCAAAATCAATAGGAAGATGAGTGTATCATGAAATGATCATATCCAAGACAATCATGCTTAGATTGATTATCTCTAGAATGATCGTACCCAAATTGAGTGTATCCAAACCAATTGTATTAAAAAAAGATCATACTTGGGATATAAAGAAAAGAATAAAGTTGGAATGAATAGAAAGTTGTGATAATTTCCATCGGAAGTCTGACGATGTCAAAGCTTCTCTCAAATGAATTTAAAGTCAAGAAGGAAGTCCTGATACAAGAAAAGGATTGTGAATGAAGTTATTCTAACTGGGTCAAGAGAAGAGAATGATAGAATGATATCAACAATGTTATCAACCATTTCAAAAGGGTTGAATTACTTTTTATGTTTCCAACTTGGTTAGGATAAGAGGGTAAGATTATGTTTTGAATCTCAAGTGGGTCAAGAGAAACAGAGAAGTAGATTTCTGAATTAATTTTCAAGGGGGTCAGTACATTCAAATGAAATATTTTGATTCAAATCAGTTCTTGAGAATTGTATTCATATAATCATAATGGTATCCATTTCTTCATACATTTGTTTTCAATTGATATAGATCTTTTTACTGAATAAATAATATTTCTAAAAATTGGACTCATGTATTGAAATTTTACTGATGATTGAAATGAATGAATGAAGAAGGATATTATGGTTATAAAATTATAGAGAATATTAGAGAAGAGTAGATGAAGTAAAAAATTCATGTGAGATATTAGGAGAAATTTAGATTTAAGTGAATTTGATATAGAAGGATTTTTTTTGGATTCCTACCAAATCATCTCAAGGGTCACCAATAAAAGGAAAAAAGTATACTATACTTTTTTTAATGACAGAATTACTATTCATGAGAGATAAGTTTTAACTTTTTAAAGATAAGAATACTTCTTCGTACAAATATTTTTTTGAAGGGGTTTTGATGGGTAAGTGAAAATTGCATTCGAAAGATCATCATTTTGGGCTTGATTAATTGTCTTTGGGATCTCCATATTGGGTTTCTTGGACTGATGAATAATCATACTGGGTTTCATCGTAGTTAGGAATTGAGGTGGTGCTGATTGATTTCTATTGCATTCTATCAGAAAATAAGACTGAAAGAATTGTTTTTGAAGAATTGTACTTGGAGGAATCGGATTGGGAGAATCATACCTAGGAAAATCAGACTCAGTTTTCATAACAATTTCCAAGAGGTTCTTACCTTTCTATTGGGTAATTAATTTAATAATTTTATTTTAATTGAATAAATTTATTCAGTTGAAAATAATCATAGGTAACATGAGTTGTTACATAAATATTATATTACCCTATTTGTGCTAAGAGGGTGCACATGAACTATTTTAATTATTCACATAGTTCTACACGCGTGAAAGGGTATATCCTATTTTTTGTAATACAAGGATTGATTTCTAGTGGATTGTATGGTATTGGATCATTCTAAACCATGTCAAGGATGTATCTATTATTATTTAATAGTGAACCTTGTAAATATTTGTGTTCCTATGGATGTGTGTTGGATTTTTTTCAGTAGGGAACTGAAATCTATAATAGGAGATGGAGACTATTTCAATTGAAAAGAAACATAAAAGAAAAAACTATCACTGATTCACTCCTCCCCCTCATATTGATATAATCACACTGGCTGGGCTCTTTCAAGTGGTAGCAGAGCATAGGTTTCCTTCCCTTATTCTTTTTCAATGGAGAATTTGAATGGGGTGAACAGTAAAGGTATTCTGGTCTGTGATGGAAATAATTATCAAATCTGGAAATATAGAATGTCTCTTTATCTTATTTCTATCAGTTATGATGTTCTTGATGCTTCAATTTTTGGGTTTCCACCCATTGGTGACAAATCCCCACATACACATGTTGATAAGAAGCATCCTGAGAATGATGAAAGGGAAATGAGTGTTATATTGTCATCACATCCTGAAACTTAATTCTTGAGAGTAAAAGGAGTTTCCACATCCAAGGGTATATGGGATAAATTTAAATACATATATGAAGGCAATACAAAATTTAAGAAGGAAAAACTACAAATTTAGAGAATGAAACATGAAGATATAAATATCAATGAGCATGATTTTGTTGGGGACTTATTACCAGGGTTAATGATATTTTGAGTACTATCAGATGTGTCAGTGAAGGCTTAGATGATTATATTGTGGTTTAAAAGATGTTCAGAATCCTACATTAAAAAATAAATGAAATGTTTTCTTCATTAGACTACAGAGATCCTGAAACATTATCTCTTGATGATTTTCATAACACTATTATTACTTATAAAATGGGAAGAGAGATATCAATTAAGAGGAAAAAATATTGATAGAGAAATTTATTTTAAGGATGGAAAGAAAGAAAAATCATAGAAGATTCTTATTGAATTAGAAGATGGTGATTTTGAATCTGAAAATGTGGTATATAAAAATATCAGTGATATTTTATCCTTGTTTATAGAAATTTGATAAGAGGTATAGTTCTGTAAAAATGGAAATTTCCCTTGAAATGTTTTGAATATGGAAGAGTTGGTCACTTTACCCTAAAATTTCCTCAACGAAATACTGAATATGATAGTTATGATAAACAATAAATACTAAATGATCGTGGAAGAAATATGGAGACAAATAAAAATTGAAATACACTAGGAAAGAAAATAAATTCTTCAAATCCCAAAGAAGAATTTACTTTATTATAAATGAAGAAGAAAAACCTTGGGATGCTGAATCTGAGAAATCAGTTGAGTACGGTATTGAGAATCATTTTAATATAATATTTAATGATGAAGAATTCAGAAGTATTACTTTGTATGAAGAGGAAACTGAACTTGAAATGCATTTAAAAGAGTAAAAAAATAATGTGTGTAAAATATCTGAAGGCTAGAAAATAAAAAAAAAGATTCTGAATGAAAGTTCTTGAGCAAGAAATCAAAAAAAAAATTCTGATTATAAAGTGAAGATTAGTAAAGAGATTTATGATTTAAATAAATATCTTAAAGAATAAATGAATCATAATGAGCATCTGGAGGTGGAGCTGAATGAAAAGGAATAAGAGTTGGAACTTGTCTAAACAAATTTATCTAAATCTGAATTGAGAAATAAAAGTTTCCAAAACTCTACTACTTATGTTGCCGAATGTTCTCATAATGAGAAACCTGAGAATTTTCAACAAAATTAACCTTTAAAGGGTGAGAATAAAGTTGTAAAGTTGTGTTTGTGGACAAGGTGAAGAGTTTAGAGGTTACAAAACATTCTGAATCTGAAAAAATATTATTTGGATCTTAAAAAGTTTTGAATACTTCTAATTCTATTAAAAATGAATAAAATAAGAATAATATGACAAAAAACGGAAAGGTTGTTGGCTAAAAAAAGAAATAGAAGAGGGTGGATGAATAGTGTATTCATAATTTTGGATTGTATAGATGTTTTATAGGCAAATTTTCTTTCTATGGATATTGCGAGTATTATGGTGGATTCGTACACATTGAAAATTTGTGTTATTTTATCCAATAACATTTTTATTATCCCATAGGAGATTAATGGCAAATATTTTGGGGGATTCAATTACCTCAATATAATAATATAGAGAAAGTTGTTGTGAAGAATTCTAAAAACGGTGTAATAAGGATTGAAAATAGGTTCTATCCCCTAGAAACCATTTGTGAAAGATATGAACAACATAGGAACCCTACCAAAGGATGTATTATCTTGTTACTAGTCAAAAAAAGACTCCAAAAAATAATCACAATTTGGAAGTTAAGAAATAAAATAAATGAGAAAAAACTCTTGTTGTTGAAACTACATTGATATAAAAAAAAGGAGAATGCCCTTTGATACTTGATAGTGGGTGTTATTCTCAAATGATAGAATACTTGAAACTATTAAAATATTTGAAATATTACAAATATGGATCTCTAATATTTGTAAATGATGAATCATTGAAAATCAAAGGTGTTGGGATGACCACCATTAGTAAATAGAATATGAAATCTCGTAAATAACTATATTTTGATGTGTTGAAACACATTTTTCTAAGATTTTCACAATTCCAGGATGAGGGAAACAAAGTTATCTTCTACAAATATGGGTTTTTAAAAAAAATTAAGAATAAGGGAACATTGTTACAAGAGTCCAACGTAAAAAATAGAATATTTTTTAGGTTGGTGAAATACATAACTCTAGTTACATGAGCTTGATTAAAGAGAATCAGTTGTAGCATAAAAGGGTTGGATATATGTGTCATAGAAACATGAAAAAGTTCACTAAAACAGATATTGTTTGAGACATTCCTATCTTCCCAATAAGAAGATATAAGGGTTTCACTATCTTCTAGAAAGGAAATATTGAAAATTCTATGCATAAGAATGAAGATATTTGTTCAAGACAATTCCTTGAGCTAATTCATTCCGATATATGTTGGCCAATTATCAAACATTCAAAAAATTGAGATATATACTTCATTACTTTACTTTATAATTATAATCTCATTACATGTTTCAATTATAAGAAACATAAATCAGATTCTTTTAATATGTTTAAAAGTTTCATGAGAAAAGACGAAAAGGAATGTGAGTGCTCAGTGAAGAAGTTGCGATCAGATTCTTTGAATATGTTTAAAAGTTTCATAACATGGTTTTTTTGAGAATGATTCTTGTTTCCTATAGTTAGTTAAACCACATAGTCAAATAATTTGTTTTATGTAATCCATTTTTGAGGATACAGAGTTCAGTTATTTATAAAAATTGGATAACAAAAAATTATAATGGGGATATTGTTAGGACCATGCTAAATAATGAAGGTGTTTGTCTTATGTTGTTAAGGAATGTATTTGATAAAAAGAAATCTGGTCACTTTTTTATTCAAATTGGTTCTATGAAATATATTCCGCAAATCAGAATGGTATACCTTTCTCCATACAATTGTTTTCAATTAATATAGAACTTTGTATTGAGGAAATCAGATTGTGAAAAATGTGAATCACGTATTGAAATCGTAATGATGATTCAACAGAAAGTTTCAAGAAGGAGGAGATATTAGTAAAATAATTGAGAAGCTTCGAGAAGAGTTGACAAAATCAGAATTCACCTAACATTTTAGGGGGAATTAAGATTAATGAGACTTTGATTGAGAAGGAAAATTTTTGGGATTCCCACCAAATAATCTCGAGGGTCACCTATAAAAGGAAAAAGGTATATTTTATTTTTCTGATGACTGAAGTACTATTCATGAGAGAGAAGCTCTAATTTTCCATAGAGAAGAAGTCTCTATACTGATCTTTTATTGAAGAGGTTTAGATGGATAAGTGAAAATTTTATACATATAATCATCATATTGGAATGGATTAATTGGATTTTGGATTTTGGTATTAGAATTCTAGGACTAAGGAATAATCATACTGGGTTTTATCATACTCAATAATTGAAGTACTTCCAATTCATTTCTATTTTATTCTATTAGAAAATTGGACTAGAAGATTTTTTTTGGAAAAATAGTACCTAGAGGAATCAGACTAGGAGAATCGGATCAAGGAAAATTGGACTGAGTGTTTATAATAATTTCTATGATTTTCGTACCTTTATTATGGATAAGTAATTAAATAATTATATTTTAATTAAATACATTTTTTAATTGAAAAGATGCACATGTAACATGATTTGATACATAAAGATTGTATTACCCTATTTATGTTAAAATGGTGAACATGCACTTTTGGAATTATTTACTTTGTGCTACATAAGTCAAAGGGTATATCCTACTCTTTGTGATCCAATTATTTAATTATAGTGGATTTTATGGTATTCTATTATTTACAAACTATACCAAGGACGTAGCTATTCATATTGAATAGTGAACCTTGTTAATCATTGTTTTCCTATGGATGTGTATTGGATTTTTTTCATCAGGGAATTGAAATCTCTACCAGGAGGTGAAGGTTATGTCAATTCAAAATAAACTGAAAGGAAAATGAGTATCATTGATTCACCCCCTCCCCCTATTAATGATACAATCACACGGACTGGTCTCTTTTAGAGGGCATAAAATTTTTTGTAATAATATAAAGGGTAAAGTCAATATTCAATGAAAGTGGCTCAAAAAGTGGGAAATAATATAACAAAGAAGGTTTTAGGGTATATAAATCTTTAAATATACATTTTAACACATTCTAACACATTCTAACACATGTTTTTAACTTTTTTTAAGTCTTACTCCTTGATTTAGCACTTAAATGTTTTATATTGTGGTAAATAATATTTGTCTATGTAATTTACATTTAATGCCTAAAAATAAGATTGAACTTATTAAATTATTTGAATCTAAATATTCCAAATATAAAATTTATTTCTTAAAATCAAAATTCTAAGGGTGATAAAAATTAATATTATTATCAATACAAATAACTGGTAAAAATCAGTTTTTAGAAAGTGTATTTTCAAACTTAAAAAATAAGATTATGATAAATTTATTAATTTCATTGATGACTATGACACTAAATATTTTATTATTATAAAATAGTATATATATATCATTAAATTTCATCTAGAATATATTTCCACCTTGTGGATAATTAATTAAATAGAATAGAAAAAAATTGTTTTTCTTAAATTAAATACTACTTTAGTTTAAAAATTTTAAACATCTGTTTTATAAATTCAACATAGTAATTCATAATGAATATTTTTATTCAATAAATTTATCCTTGAATAATTAATATACTTTATAAACTTCAACGTTTTTCTTATATAGTGATGAAGTTGTAAGAGTTGTCCTAATGGTTAAACCTGTATGTTTTTGTTATTCTCCAAAAAATCAACTAATTCATAAAAGTATAAAAAATTAATCATAAAATATTTTTTTCTTGGTGAATTAAAAAGTAATATTCATTTCATCAAATTTAAATTCAAAAATTTAAAAAATTTATCATTTAAATGAAAATAAATAATATAAATAAAGTATATTTAAATAAAAACAAACGTATATTCTTAAAATATTTTTGATATTATTTCATATAAATTTATAATTAAATGATTCTTAATATATTAGTTTCAACAATTAATTATTTTCATAATTATATTTTAAAGCTGATTATTATAATTTATTTGGTGAAATACACACCACTTTAATTATAGTTCTTTGAAAAATATCCCTTTTAACATAAAATATTTTTATTGTATTTTATTAATTATTTCTCTTCCAATCCCTATATTTAATTGACATATCGATTATTATATAATAATGATAATATGCCACTGATTTTAAAATATTCTTTTATAATAAATAAATATGTTATCTTTTCATTCAAGGCATTATTGTTAATTTTTTATTGATGTTTCATATCATATTCCATTATTTTAAAATGGTATATCATGGTCTATTTTAGTTTAGTGTTATGTGAGAAGAAATATATAAAACACATTAGATTATACAGTAGTATCTTGGGGAATTACACCCCCACCCCCCAAATAAATTATGTCCTCAAAATTTTAGTTTTCTCTTAAAAATGAAAATAACTAAGTGTATCTAAAAGATATACATGACTCGAGATAAAATTTCTAAACATATATCAATCATAAAAGTATAGTGAGTATAATGGTTTTCCTTAAAATATTTCAATACTAATATTGATATTTTCTACAATAATTTTATCTAAACATCCCCCATGATTAGTTATTATAACTCCTATAATAGAATTAGTTCTCCATGAAAGCTCGTATTCATCATTATATTGATATATGATTATAGGATGGTTTAAAAAAACATGATTTATCTATTTATTTTCTTAATATGGATTCAATATTTAGGTATACAATATACTTAAAGCATCATAATAAATCATCTAAAGGAAGGTAAATATGATTTTCACAAATCATTTTCCCATAAACATCAATATATAATACAAAAAAATAAAAATAGACATTTTATTTGATAATAAAATCGTATGGGTGCTTATTTAATCATCTTCAGAAACATCCTAGAAATATTATAGTTCCCAAAATAAAATTCCAACAAAAATATTATATTATAAGGTTGACGATAAATGTACATTAATTATCCTGATCCTCTTTAGTGATAGTCATCTCATAGGGCTTTCCTTTTTCCCTTGGTTTAAGAAGATGTTGAGTCATATTCTCTTCGTTAACTTAAGCATAATAGATTTTATTTATTTAATTCTAAAAACACATTCATATGAAGAATTCTGGTGGGAGTGGAACATTATTCAGGGTCTTCTTCTCTTATATTTTGTTAATCAGTCTCTTAACCATACTTTGGTAGCTGGGGGATTGGTGGGAAAATTTACCAATCATAAAACACTTCCTTAATCACATAAAAAAATACTTCAGTGCTTAATATCACATTTTTGAAATATATTCTATTGGAATTTCTTTTAATCATGTTACTCATCATCGGTGCATCTAATACAATTCATTGTCCTCTTTCTCCCTCCAGAATGAAGAAGGTATCCAATTTCAAAATCTACCTTTAGCACACATCTAACAATCTCTTTATTTATTTTAAATTAAATAATTTTTAATGTACTTCAAAGACATGGATTTATTCTGATAAGGAAATGATTAATTTTACTCTCAATGCTAGAGATAAAACCAAAGGCATACCTTTCAAGGCTCATGAAATTTTCTTTGAAAGTTCCAATTATAATGATATGATCCTTAAACATAATTTATTACATGATTATTCACATACTCTTCAAAAAATACACCCTGAGTGTCTTGAGTTATAGTGTCTTCAAAAGATTAGATACATAAAAAACAACTTAAATAAAAAAATAAATGTCTTTATTTAATACTTCATGTGGTTCTCCTTCTCCTATAAGTCCGCTAAAACTATTTGTGATAACTTGGGGAAAAATATATAAATGAAAGGATGAACTAGAAATCCTATTTTGGGAATAAATATGGAAATAAATTATAACATGATATCCAAGATAAATAACATTATATAATAAATATAATTATTATAAGAATGAAAAAAATGGAATAAGGAAAAACTATCATAAGAGCATGGATTTATCATGATCATATTATAATAAAATGGCATCATAGGAATGTGGAAAAAACATAAACACGATATCATAAGCATAATTCAAGGCTCGATTATTTTTCAACATAACATGTTTGTCCAGTCTATCGACCCACTCCCATAGTTTCCTAGCCTCACAACCCACACATTATGATATCATGTGACATGGAAACAACACCCAATTCATTAGATCCTTATCTATGTGCACCCCTCAAAATTAAAAATCATATATATATATATATATATATATCTGTGTGTGTGTGCCACATAGTGTCAAACAACATATCATAAATTCCTAAGGAAATAAAACGGAATTTTTATTATATTAAATGTTTTCCCGAAGAAATCATTCATGATTTAATCAATAAAAATGGGATGAAAAACCTATGAAAAATAAATAGGTATATAATGACTTCAAGAATAATTATATATAAATACCACTCAACCAAAATGATTACACATGTGGTATTTACTCATTATATAAAATGGATATATGGTTTAGAAAACAATTTCCATAATAAATAGATGTATTGGTCGTATGGGTGAACACCATTCAATCAATGTAATTGAACATCGGGAATTTACATAGAAATAACATTGCAATAAAATCAATAATATGAAATTGGGTGATTAGGTAGGACAAAAGAAGTGATGGATAATTTCATATATATATATATATATATAATAGTTTCAAAATCCATCCAGATAAATAATGTGGATGGTATCACTTGAATAATACCAATGATTAAGAAAATGAAATATATGAAGAACACTCTTGGAAAGATTTAGAAAATTTATTTGAAAATATTAAATTCCATTTTCCATTGAAAATATTTAAAAATAAATATATTATTAAACCATGAGAATAATAATATTCATTTGGAAAACTTTAATGTGTATAGAGGAAGCCTCTTAGTAAGTGAAAAAGGTGGTGGAAAGATGTGTTCTCATGGAAACATATAAAATATATACATTTTGGTACAAAATGAACCATAAAGAAAAATTAAAACTATTTATTTTTATACAATATTATACATTAAATTTATTTTAAAATTACCTTTTTAAAAAAATTTCATGTAAACCATTTTGAAATATTTAAAAACATTACATTAGAATAATATTCTTTAAAATTAGTCATGCCAAAAAAAGGATTAAAGTTCCTTAAAACATTTTAGTGAAACCGACATCATAAAAAAATATGTTAAATACTTTTATTTATAATAGGTGATAAGACTTTTGAAATTAACTTTTAATATTATTGAAAATACATTTTATATGTAAAATATGGATAAGAAATAAAATGAACAATGTGCTCAGGTTGCGATTCATTATGCCCAGTGATGAATTTTGAAAGAGAACATGATCCCATAAAAAGAAACATTTCAATGAAAGGAATTAATTTAATGAATGGGAAATTAAATAGATTATATTTAAAATAAAATTTATGGGAAAGGGAACTTGTAAGATCAAGTTCAAGATAAAAATTCTCGAGTCATAGAAAGAGAACCGAAGCCAGGGGCTAAGTAAATGTTTTATAAAAATCCTTGAAAGTGGAAGATATTTAAAATGAACCTCAAATACCATGAATAAAAATTATTTAATGATAAAAATAAAATTTGGAATTATATACACATTATAAAAGTAAATTTTTGGATATATTAAAATTTCTATCAATGAAGTGATTTTGAGACATATTTGCATTACCATTATATCTGAAAGCATTATTAACTTTCACATAACATAATTTATAACTAAATTAATTTATTAAAATATATATCCAATAACCATATTAATATATATATATTTAATTTTATATGGATATTTTTTTATAGTTTGTTATTTATTTTTTATATGGTTTCCTCTTACATTGTTCACTTAGGGTTGTTCTGTTAACTTTGGTGTTATAGTTTTGGGTTGTTGATCTTGGTCAAAGGCATTGTAAAATAGTTTACCAATTCCAAAATTCAAATATTATTATCTAATTAGATATTATATCAGCTTATAATTTATAAATTTAAATGGATTCTCTATAAATGGATTCGATTTATAAAAGATGCATTAATATGTACTTTTTTTGGTTAAATCTACGATAACTATTTTGGTTAATATTACTTATGGAATTTTTAAAATTTTCATTTAATAAAGTTAACGGTTTATTAAGAAAATATTTTTTACATGCAATACATGTTTAATTCCATTAAAGTTATTTCATATGGAAAACGAAATTGAAACATCATCTTATTGAGGTTGTAGTCTGCATGTACACACAAACGATGCTCTCTTTTTCGTAGAATGGGAAGAATATTTGAAAAAATATATATTATAATTTTTGATTCATTAAAATGTTATCTATATTTTATTATCTTAGTAATAAACATTCTGTAACTATCTATTTAAGTTTGTGATGAAAAAATGAATGTGTTGCTCTATGGAGATGGTAATTCACACAAACACACAAACAAGAGTTCATGTTTTTCTTTATATATAAAAGAGAATAAAAAATTATTTTACCCATATTATATTAACATATAGAAAAAATAATTATTATAATGTTCTTATAATAATATTTATGTGATTGGTTTATAAAGGAAACAATGATAAAGAAATGTTAAGAATGATGTGTTATCAAAATTGAGACCTAGAACTTCCTCTTGAAGAAGGCCTTAGATTTGAGGGACATGAGAAAATATTGTGGTGACCAAAGGAATTAGAGAATGTAAAAAAATTAAAGGAGAGTTAATTTGGGTTGGGGTTCAGAAAAATCAAAATTTATGTAGATTATTGAATGTGTATAAGTGATACCCCTTTTATGATTGAAGACAACGGAATTTTTTCAAGGAATAGAAAGGTATGATAGGGGTAATATTAGAGAGGCATGAAATATATGTATCTTAGGTGAATCAATTTGATAATAAATGTAGGTAATACTGTAAAACCAACAATAATATTTCTATATGGTATAAAGATCATATTAATTTAGGAAAATTCAATACAGCTTAGAATAGTCTTTTAAAAACTTATTAATCTAAATTAAATATTAAACATGTAAATTATTTTACTATTAATAATATAATGTGACTATTATTACCAAATTTAAATTTTATGAATCTTAGTTTTGGATCCATTTAACCTGATTCAGTTTATAAATTGATGAAAACAAATATTTAACTAAAAACATATTGTGTTGAAAAACTAATTTTTAGAAACATTTTGTTTTAATCATCAAGTGTTCAATATATTATTTGACATTTATTAACCATTAAATGATATATTATTAATTTTTATATATTTTTAAACATAATATTATAATTTTAATAAAAAAATGGATTTATTTAATTTTAAAAAATACACAATATTTAAAAATTAATTATTCCTAAAAAAATAATGTTTACCAGGGTGAGTAACATTTACCCAAGGTAATATAATGTTTTTTTCTTAAGAAAAAAGTGGACCTTAGTAGATAATATATATATATTGATCTATAATTTTTAATCCATTTCATTTTATTCAATTGATAAAGAATAATGTTAAGTTGTTAATGTATAATATATTTAAAAAAATTGATAAAATTTTATTTATGTTCTAAAATATAAAATATAGGATTTTAATTCAAACATGATATTTAAAAATATTTAATATAACTTAAAATTAATATATTTTTTAAATAAAAATGTTTACTAATTTTTAATTTATGTTTGTAATGAAATTATTTTTTAAAATATGAGATATTTTCTAAAATGGTATTTTTCACTATTCATATAAAAATAAATTATTTTAAAAAACTGATATAATTAATCTCAACTTAAAATGACCAAGATAAATAAAAAAATTATATAAAATTTTCAAAATAAAAATACTAAATTTTATAAGTTTAACATTAAATTATATCATAAAGTATCATAAAAACTGATTTTTATGATAAATTATTTTTCTTGTATTTTGTTTTCTTTTAAATCTATCACAAATCAAAAATATATAAAACATGAAAAAAAATATTTTACAAAATAAATTTAGGTCATAAAAATGTATTTTATTATTTTCATAGTTGTACTAATTGACTTTGATTTTAAAGTAGAATTTTGTTTGGTTTTGTTCTTATATAAATATATATATTTCAAAATTCTGTTACCACTAGTTATACTTGATACTTTTATGGATAACTTATGATTCTCAATATTGGTTTTGTTTTCATTGTTTCATGTACATAAAACCATATAACATAATATTTATTTAAGGAAAAGTACTCAGGTCATTACTCCAATGGATTTATATTAATTTTGTTTCAACTCAAAAAATCTTCTCTCCATCATGAAGTGAAGAGTTTGAGGAAAATAATTTTTAAATATTAATTTCTGGAATTTAATCAATTTTTTAGATCCTAATACCCCTTTTTCATCTCATTATTAATGAGAGTCAACCATTGGTGTGCCTCACCCTCCAAATGATAAATGGCTAGAACAACCCTCTCATGTTCCAAGCTTCGGAAAATATAAAATATCTTTTCTATCATATTGATCTATCTCTAGAAACGAATTGTACCTGAATATTCATTGTAGGAGGTTTTATGCTTTCATATGAAAGAAATGATAATAAGTTGTACCTTGGTGCATTCAGGTTCTCAACATGGTTTATGTTATTATTCATAGCTTGTGATTGTTGGGTGGGAATTACCACAAGGTTTTTAGCTTTTCTGACATTCCAATTTGGTTGTTCATTGGGAAATCAATGCAATATCCTTCACACATTTTTTATAAATCAGTTTCAACAATCTCTATTCATTTCCTTAAAAAAATAAATATGAGGCATGAGAAAACAAATAAATTCATAAAATGATAGATCTTATCATAGAGGACGTAACTCATAAATAGTGAATATACCCTAACCTATAAATATCTAGGTTATCAATGGTCATTTTATATATTTTTATCAAATATATATATATATATATATATTAAAATCCATTATAATGGTTCATAAAAAATGTGTGAATAAACTAAACATATCCTCCGAGAGTGTCAAATAAGGTGTGCAAATAAGCCTCTTTATCAAAAACTGAGTGATGATGTCTTTAATCACCAATAATTCTTATTTAAGGTTACTAACCCAAGGTACATATGTTCCAAAGTATACATGAACTTGTAGTATCCAAGTAGAGATTTCATTTCTAGGAAAAGCACACAATCTCCACTTGTCCAAAATTTCATGGTTGTATCCAATACATAGTATAAACCCTAGTGTTGTTACCAATTTTATCCTATAATAATCTCCACAAATAAGTAAAATAATCTTAAAAAATAATTATACCATACTCTAATTCCAATTGAGGTGACCTAGACCCATAATCCCAAGAATGGTGCATGAAACACATACTTTAGAAAGAAGATTTGATACAAATAAAAATTTTCCAAGTTTAAAATATATTTATTTTACATAATTTAAAAAAGATAAAAATTATATATCAAAAATAACACACAATACCAAAATATAATGGTTTAGGTTATTCTAAAACTAGTTAAACAATCAAATTATTTTCCAATACTTATGAACATTTTTCTATAATCAAACCACCCATGAACCCATTCTAGACATGTCATAGGTGATACTCATCTTCAAAATCTATGGAATGGAACATAAGAAAGCGGTGATCATGAATACTCAGTAAAGGAAAACATATCATCATATCATTAATGGTTTTATCATATTTATATGTGAAAACATGTTCATGAGGGAAATATATTATTTAAAACAACATAGTATAAAAAGAGTTATTTATAAATCAGGATAATGGGTTACATAATCTCAAATGAAAAAACATTACCATGATATAAGAGTTTGAGATAATAAAATTTAAACATGTATCATAATAATATGAATATTACATGGAAATATATCATGTCTTTGAAACATATCATTACAAGAAATTATGGTACAATCATAAGTATAAAGATTTAGAAAATTGTATGAAAACTCATGACCCTATGCTTTATGTTAAGATAAAAAACATGTTGTAGATGCTATAAGTTGTGAACAAAACCCTAATTTTTGTGCCTTATGTGTTGGTAAGACCAGCTATTCCCACAATTTGTGACCAAACCCTTGATTTAAGTTATTTATATTGTGATAAAACCCATTATACCCACGCTTAAAGTTGTAAAAAAAATCCATGATATCCACACATCATTATCTCATGAGATATAAAACATAACCACTACTTTGGAGGGTGATATATTACCCCATCCATTGTCATTAGTACATATTTTTGTCATATAAACTCAATAATTAATCATATCAAAAAAACCTATGGAAATAAAATTATTTTCATAACATTTTAAAATATTATCATTTAAAATATCTTCAATAACTAGATCGATTGATACAAAACAATCAATCATCCAAAAAGGAGTATTTCATAATGTATTTTCAAGGATGATTTAAAAAACATATTATAATAGGAGAATCATACTTATGACTTAATGGGGAAAATGGAAAAAAACATTAATGAGCCTTTAGAAAAAATTTCTAAACATTATCACAAATAGAATACATTTCGAGTCACATTTTAAAAAAATAATTTTTTAACAATTGAAATGATTTTTTTTTTCAAAACACAATATGGAGTGAGATTTAAATAGTGGATTAATTAAAATATATAAATATCATCCAAATTAAATGTGGAGAGTAAGATAAAATGTATATTCACGAATGTATAAACCTTTTCAATCATTTTATGAATAAATTTATTGAAACCCACATCGTAAAAAGAGTAATAAATATTTCATTTGAAAAGTGGAAAAGATAAATTTTATGTTCATGAAAAATAAAAAATATACATTAAAAATAGGAAAGTATAACATTTTTGGGAAGGGTAAATATGGATCTGGGAGAAAAAATCATTTATAGAGAATGAGAATTATTCTTAACATCAAAATATTTTATAAATAAAAAAATACTGCAGTGTAATTCCACATAAAATAATGATAAAGGAGTTTTAATATAATCATAGAATGAAATAATTAAATCCTTTAAATTATTTTTCATATAGTTGTAATTATAACATGAGAAAATAAGCTCAGTCAAGAAAAACCTCATACAAACATTGTGAGGAACCAAATTAAGTCTCCATCAAGACTGCCACCCGACCCAGTTTGGTTCATGAAAAAATTGTATCAAAGAGACGTTATGTTCACTCTTTAGGTCATGTTTTTTGTGGAAGAGTCGGGACAATATGGAGCTAGGATTGTGAGGACTTGACATTCCGGTTATGGGTAATGTTCCTGGCCAGCACACCACATGATGGGATTCAAGTCACCAAGGGGAGTCGGGATTCATCTGAGTCCTTTGGTTTCGTTGGTTTCATATTGATTAGGGGAAATAAAAATCGATTTGGGTAAATGGTCTCATTGAGCTTTCATAGATAGGGAATCAATGTGGAGCTAGGGATATTTCCCTAGAACACTCTCTATGATGGTGAAGTGATTGGTGTATGTTCATTAACCATATGTCCAATTCACCCACTGAAACTAGTCTACTCTCACACAGTCACGTGTCTCTTCATGATGGAATCTATGAACTTGGTATTAAGGGAAAAAACGAGATTTAACAAATGTGAAATTTTAAGAAATGATTTTTTAATAAAGAGTAAGTGTTTTTATTTTTGAAATAGTAGAACTGAATTTTCAGAAATTTTTTGAAATAGAGAATGGTGTATGTACACTTCTTTTAAAAGAAGGAAATTATCTTAAGGTTTGTTTTGAAAAAGTGTTTTTAAAAGAGCTTTCTAAACTATTGAATGGTTTTTTAATGGGATGGAATGTTTTGGAGGTCATGTGTGGAGTTTGGAAAGGGATTTTGATTTGGTAACTAGAGATCATTTGAAAAGTTTTATGAAATTTTGGAATATTATTTTGGAAAGAGATTATATAAGTTCCCAATTTATTAGGGATTTATGAAATAGAGTTTGTCATGAAATTTGAAGTGTTTTGAAATGGGATGAAATGTTTTGAAATTAATATAAAATTATTGAAACTGAGTTTTAACTGAATTATTGGTTATCTTTGGAAAAGGTTTATGAATCATTGTAACTCTGTTTTAAATATGAAGAAATGAGTTTTCAAAGGAATAGAGGTTGATTAAAGGGAGTTTTCATAAAACTATGAGTGTTTTGAAATGGGATGATATGTTTTGAAATTAATGTGTATGACATAAAATTGACTTATTATTTGTATGATTGTGCCTTTCAAGAAAAAAGTTTGGTAAGATGTGAATTGGGATTTTGATTTCGTGGTTAGAGGTCTTTAACAAAAATTAAGTAATAGTTAACTGTTTCGGTTTTGAAAAGAGGAAAGAATTTTTGTTTTATCCTTTGGTATTTCCATGGAAGACCACATGCATGGGGTTACCTGGGATGATGGATGGTTAATGGAATGGATGGATGAGTGTTAGGATGGATATGAGTAGGGTGCCGAGTGTTTCATGGAAACATGCATGTGTGAGGCCCGTGGGGTACCATTGGTGGATATGCTAACCGTTGAACCATTTATTTTCAAAGAGATGATTTTAAAGGAGAACATGATGTCTTCATGACTAGTTTGGGATGTTGCGACTTATGTGTTTTCATAAATGTTATTGTTGTAGGATGTTTTGATTCCAAGAACCCCTCTTGTTGGAAGGGTATTTTGGGTTTCCGTTTGGTCGATAAGCTCGGTAGAAGGACTAGTTAGTGGTCTCCTTATGAGAAATGTTTCTGGATTCTTTTACGGTGGTTCCCTTCATGTTTTTTATTCTAGTTTGTGGTGTTTATTGACAAATAGACAATCTTGGTTTGAACCTTGGGTTATCTCGTTGGTTAAGGAACTCCCCCATTAAGGGTTAGCGCACAACTAAAGAGCAACCTGGATTTCTTTGTTGTTGGATGGTCCGAAAGTTGGTCAATATCAGGATTTTATTTCTTGAGCATTGGAGGTTAAGCCTACACTAGTTCTAGTTCTTGGTTTTGTGGATCCTCTTGTAGTGGAAGAGTGGTTGCGGGAAGTTGAAAGATGTCATAGTTAATTAAGTTACCTGTGTTACCAAAGGTGACTGTAGTTTGGGGTTTTAGTGCTGGATGATCAATAAGATGGCCTCGGGGTTCGTTATTAGTCTCTTCAAAATGCGGGCTAATGTTATGCTACCTATGTGTAAAATCTCTTTTAGAGAGGATATTTTTTTTGTTTTTTGGAATTATGGGTTGTTTGGGACTTCGAATAAGATCTCTTAACTTTTATTGTTTCTATCAATCGCAGTGGTCATGTTCGGTGATGCCTTGCGATGTCATGGGCATGTTTGACTTAATGGTGAAGGTTTTGCAATCCTTTGAGAGTATCCTTTTTTGGAAGTGTGTCTCCCTTCAAAAAAACTCAACATCCCCTTTTTAAATTAATGTGTTTCCATATGTCCTTTCTTCTTTAAATTTATAATCTGAACAAAGAAGGTTTGATGTGTGTGAATCTTCTAATCCCTTGTTTCAGAAAAATGTTGGGTGATAGTAAAGTGAGGTTGGAGTGTATTTTGTCTCATTTAACCCTTCTGGGATCTCGGTATAGTTGTTATCATCACTGGAAGAAGAAATTACATTCAGGGTTTTCAAAATCTTAACTGTGAGGCTGAAGATGCTTCAATAATTTGAGATCTAGCCATAGGCCCCGAAGTGAAGCTGGCACATAGTCTGGGAAATCACAGGGTAATAAAAACCTTTGGTTTAATTCCTATCCTTAATATGAAATATGGGAATAGTTTGAACCTCTTGTGTCATTATCTTATTCCAGCAGTTCCCATTTAGTGGTAGAGGTGGGAGGACCTCATTTCGATGTTTTATCCTGAGTTCATACTTTCCCCCTTTGGTTTCCTTCATGTTTTGGGGGAAATATTAAAATTTGGTCTATGTAGATTAATGTGCACTATTTTTTCATGGTTACTGGTTATTTTGCACCATCATAGGGAACTATGCGATAAGAGACAGAAGATATCACATGGCCTCCACACGGCTATGTTCCTTGGCCCATGTAACCGTAAGAAGTTTCCCCTTTGGAAAGAATGCTCATAATGGTTAGCGCACTACATCCCAAACCATGCGGACTAACCGTGAGGTCGTGCCAACTCTTTGAATTTTGGGTTCTTTTCATGTTGGTCTGTACTACTTGGTTTAGATGGTTTGTTCTTATGGTTTGGAGACCCACTATGGGTCTCATGTAAGTTATTTTGAAACAATCTAGTGAGATTATACCCCTTATGATGTAGAGTCCATTCAGGCCTCCCCCTATTAGTGTCCTAATTCCATCTCAGGAAGATGTAAGTTGTCTCTTATGGTGGGGAGCCCATTTTTTGTCTCCCCATATCAGTAACACAGTTTTTTAGTTGGTCTTGTCTTGGTGGTAGGTAGTCTCATTTGGATATATCTGACTACCAACATCTTTCTTCGGTAAACTTTTTGATTGGAGAGCACCAAACAGTTTAGTTAAATTAATATCATTGTAACCTTGTTTAGTATTGTTGTTCATTTGGTTAAATTGCTTGAGTCTTGATCAGATGGTGGTTGAGGTGTTTTTTTGGGATAAATTCATAATTTTCATGATGGATTCAAGAAAGTGGACAATGTTTTGGATTGTGAGAGTATTCCTTCCTTGATTGATCATCTGGAGATATCTTAGCTTTTCATTGGTAGTGAAACTTGGAGGAGTCCATTTTGGCCTTTCGGTTGGGTTAGGTTTTTGGCTTTGGCCATGATGTGCCTTTATGAGGGTGAAATATTTTATGGTGTGTAGAATTTTCATATACATGGCATCTTTAAAAAGTATTTTTCATTTAATTTCCTTTATTTCATTGTTTTGGGGGTTTCCCATGCATTTTGGTGGAAATGGTGGGTTTTCAAAATTTGGGTCAAATCGTGAGCCCATTTCCAGATTTTAAAAAAAATTGGTTCTTTTATAACACTTTAATTTTCCAAATATTTTACACACATTCCACTTCCAATTGGAATACCCTGGTATATTAGAACCACCATATCAACTTGGACCCCATAAGAAACCATAATAATTATGGATTTTGGTTTTTTATGATGGTGTTGGGCTAGCCCAAAATCCCATTTACTACTTTAATGTTTTTTAATTATTTAATATATCATTAAATTTATAAGTGTTTTCATTGATTTTAACTGTCACTCAAAACCACTTACCCTAGGCACCCCCATGCTCTCCTTCCCCGCTTTTGAGCTCATATTCATTGCGAATTTGGGCGAAACATCTCTGGATTTCCCAAATCTCCATGATTATAAGTGGTAAATTGTTTCTTTCATAACTCCTTCAATGTTTATTATTTTTCCCACATTCTAGTTCCTATATGACCTCCTCATCCTTACTAGAATCTCTCTTTCATTTTTTTTCTATTTGGAAATTCATCTACTCATGTATTTGGGTCATTTTATTCAATATTTCTTCAAGTAAGTGTTTCTCTCTACATTTCCTTCCTTCTCCTTTATATTTCCTTCCACTTTCATTATGTATTAAAATGTAAAAAAGTTAGGGTTCATGCCTACGGGTTTATTTTTTTCATTTTGGTTAAATCTTGTAGATTAGGGCTTGATTTCACTTCCTTTTGGTGTGGTGGTGGTATGAATGATGTTTCGCACAATAGTTTGGAACTTTTGGCATAAATGGTAGGTGATTCCATATGTAAGATTTTATTGATGAGTTGTCATTATTGTATTTACTTATTTTTCATGTTCTTAATATGTTCTATGTGGTGAAAAAATCGTTTTTGATGGATTTGGTTAAGCGTTTAATTTTATAGTTTAATTTTTCCTTTAAATTGGATGCTTTCCATGTGTAAATATTCTTGTAATATATGGATTTTTATATAATACATGAATTTGGTTTATTAAATGTTTTTTGGGCTGAAAAATCATCATTGATATGGTCTTGGTGTGCTTTATGGATCAAAAGAGGGTTTTGGAATGGGTTTTATGTGAAAAACGTTGTCTTGCTTCTTGAAGGTGTTCTATGAAAATTCTAAATGGTTTAGTGAGTTACAAAAAAGGTGAAAAGGGTGTCTATGTACTGTTTTAGTGGGTTTGTATTATTAAAATGAGCCTTTAATGATAAAGTGGTTATTTGTGATGTCAAATATTTTGATAAAGTTTTATAATTTTTCGAGATGATTTATTACATTTTGATGTGGGTGTGAAACATGTTTGTGGGCTGTTTCTTGTGAGTATGATGATAAAATGAATTTGAAGGTGAAAAGTGTATTATGTGAAATGTATGTATGGAATTTGTTTTGTGTCTGTGTGATTTGGAAAATTAATCCTCATGTGAAAATTGTATTTTTAAAATATGGAACTTGTTTGAGCACAAAAAGGAGACCCGAGTATCTAGGTGGGTGGACGTGTACTAGTACGCTAGTGATCCGGTAGGGTTTGGCCTAAGTTTCACATAGAAAATTTGACAATGACAACACTAACTAAAAAATGATGATGATGTTGATATTGGGGGACCACTAAGTTATTTATATGATCCCTACTAGTTTCTCGTGCATGAGAATGGATATTTTTATTGTTACTTTCACCGAGATATGAGGTACCTGGGACCCACAACGAGCTTGGGTCTAGGGGTTATTTTCCCATTTCTTTTTATCATTAGAAAATTTATTATTACCATCATAATAAGGTATGTTTTTCTTGAAAATTAAGTAGATTTGGAATTCTATTTAAAAGTTTATATTCTTTAAATTATCCCCCTTGAGAACTTCTTTTATTTAAAGTTTCATCTCTTTAAAATTCTTATTAGCATTTCATGTTTACGAAAAGATGGCAGATTTTCATATTTTAATGTTTATAACATGGAATATTTTGGTTGATGAATCCTACTAGACTTTTTATCACACCCTACCTACACATTTGGGTGTAAGTAGACTTTGTAATTTTTTCATAGGTTGGGGTAATGCTTTCATTGCCAATGGTTTCAGTTTTTATCGGTCTTTATCGGTGCAGTGTCGTGAAGATGGCTTGAGGGTGGTGCATCTTACCTAGAAAAGGTTCTTGGGATATCCATTTTGAGTTATGTTTGTTTTAGTATTTGATAATTGTTTCAAATTATTTAATTCAATTCTGAATTTTTGCAAAATATTGATTGTTTTGAAAAATCCAGATTTGTTATGATGGATTTGTTTGTTGTTTTATGTTTATAAACTCAGGTAAATCATTCCAAAATTAAATTTTGTGATATTCAGGAACTTGTTCCAACCTATGGAGATTGGGAACGCCCTTTAGGGATTTCCACGGGCCGGGTTGGGTGCTAGTATTGATAGAGACCAGATTCGGTTCCTAACAAACATCATATTTTTGAAATAAGAATCATTTTAAAAGGAATTTATTGAAAAAAATTAAAATCCAAATAAAAATAGATGAAATACATAATAAAACATTAATAGGTCATAATTAGCCCAAAATTTAATATTGATGTCCAAGAATAAGTATTATAACTCAATGAAAGGATATTGAGTGAAGAAATACCCTTACCATTAATCTCAACTTTTATAATAGTTATTTCATTTCCTGTATCACAAACATAAAAATCATAAAAAATATTTTATAAATTTATTCATATATATTTCTATTTCTACTATTTAATTATTATTATTCAGTATACATTCATTATCCAATTAATGTTTATTTTCATTATCAGATGAAGTAATTTTGATCATTTGACAAGTTTTATAATGGTGGTATGGAAACCCATTCCTTGATTCCTCGTTCATAATTACAAGATTATAAAAGATATTAAAATAATTTTATTTCAATTATTTATGCATCCCTATGTTCATTTAATGGAATATTTTTCTATTGTTCTTGAGAACCAAATCTGTGATGATCTTATTTCGTGTAATTTTTTGTAAACAAAGGGTTCTATATTAATAATAAGTTAAATATTAATTTAAAATTTTAATAAAATAAAACCAAATATTATTTTATCATTATTTTATAGTAATATATGTATTTTTATTTACCTAATAGTCTACTGTAGACATTTATATAATTTTTCATGTAAGTTGTTAAACTGACCCAAATAAAAACATGCTACAACTGATGGGTGAGTATGGTTAGGAAAGTGATTCCTTTTAAATAATGTCATCATTAGAGAATTAAAAATATATTTTTGATATATTTTTAATTTTGAATAATATTTTATGTTATTTATATAAATAAAAAATATTATAAATGAAAAAAAATTAAATATGTTACTTTGTGGAGGTAAAAGTCTGCCCATATATACCAGCAACATTATTGTTTTCCATAGAATAAAAAGAAATTCAGAATTGGATTATATTTTTTGAAACTTCATAATTTCTTAAATTTCATATTTATTCATTAAATACCATATCTTAACCATCTTTGAAAATCAATTTTTAAAAAAATGGATCACGTCTCATATGGTAGTGGGGGTCAGCACATAACGCAAGCGCTATTTTTGTTCTTCTAAGGTTTACGAGGAAGTTATAAAATAATGATACCATAAAAATAAGGAAATATAAGTATAATTAATATATTGATATAATAATTTCATTTTTTGTAGATTATATTTACAGGGGTTAAAAGAATAAAGAAAAAATAATAATTGAAAACAGAGTAATTGGGAATTTTACCTTACTTCTTTGAAGAGATCAATTGAAAAATGAATTAATGATCCAAGAGGTGGGTTTGGAGAATTTAAAAACCTCTAGGATATGTTTAGGAGTTTTGTGGAGATATCTTTTCATAGTTTGGAAAAATGTTTGATGTTTGGGGTGTGAGGATAATTGGGGTTTTGATGGAACCTTTTATAAAGGAGAGTCGGGAAATTTTTGTAATAATATTAATTATAAAGTCACTAATCAAAGAATGCAGTTCCAAAAGTAGGAAATAATGGAGTGGGGGAAGGATTAATGTTGATTAATCATAAAAAATAAATTTGGAATCATGATTTTAACTTGTTTTTAAGTCTTTTACCATTAGATATTTCTCTTTAACCTTTTTTGGTTTTTACTATGGTGGGGAATTTTTAAAAATAAATAATAATTAATAAATAATTACAATCTGAATATTAAAAATATTATATCCATTTTCTGAAATAAAATTTCAACGGGTGATAAAAATTATTTTTAATATTAGCGCACATTGCATGTAATAAACATTTTTAGAAAAAAGCATATTTTTTACTAAGAAATTATGATTAAGATGAAATTATCAATATTGTTGATTTATATAAAATTAATTTGTTTTTTTAACCAAATAATTGATTTCTGTGTTTAAAATTAATATAAAATATAATTCCACTTTCTAAATGATCAAAAAAAAATATATCGAAAATAATTTTCATTGATGTAAATATTATTAATCTTTCAAAATATTAAAAATGAGTTTTCTAAATTAAAAATAGTATTTTTAAATTAATAATTTCATTACATAAATTTATCCTTGATAAAATAAAATGTTTTTTAGACATTTATGTTTTACTTATATGTTGATATGTTTGTAATAGTCACAGTATTGGTAAAAAAATTATTTTTTCACGATTCACGAAGATATAAATTATTTCATAAAAATAACAACAAACTGTCCAAAGAAAATTTTGACATGACTAATACAAAATTGTGGATAATTTAGTAAAATTAAAATTCTAAAATTTATAAGTATTTCTTTTAAATTAAAATAATAGAATATAAATAAAATCAGTTTTTATAAAAAAATAACCCTTTAAAATTTAAATGTTCTTAATATTATTTCATATAAATTTATAATTAAATAAGCATTATTATATTAATTTAAAATAAAAATTATTATAATAATTATATTTTAAAATTGATCAACTTAATTTATTAGGTAAAATACATATCACTTCAAAAATTGTACTTTGAAAAATATACCCTTATAAAGTTTAATTGTTTTTATTATATTTAATTATTTATTTATCTTATGAATGTTAAATTTAATCAAAACATAAAAAAAATTAAAAAAATAATAATATGTTGTTAATTTAAATATATCTTTTTATTATCTCAAGTCTTTACTATTATTTTCTTATTTATGTTACATATCACATTACATTATTATAATAAGGTATTTTGTGGTCTGATTTAGTTTGGTGTTGTTTCTAATTAAAGATATCGAACACATTAAATTTATATAAAGGAACTATATATAGTAAAATCATGTGGTATCACATTCTCCTCGGTAAATTAACTATATCAACATAGTTTTAACTATCACTTACTAGTGAAAATAGCTAAGTATGACAAAAATATATACACGACTCCAGATATAACTTTGAGAGAGATATAAACCTTGAAAACATAGAAATATTTTTTCCCCTTATAATAGGTCAATCGTAACATATTGTTTTTCTCCAAAAAATTTGAACTAAAGATCCCTCATATGATTAGGTGTCATACATTATATAAAAAGACACGTCTTATATAATATATTATATTCATCCTTACACTCATTGGTGATAAAATGATGGTTCGAAATATGAAATTTGATTTCTTTATTTCATTGACTAATATGGATTCTATGTTATGATAACCAACACATTTCTAAAATAATATAAAATTCATTTAATTAAAGGAAAATATGATTTACACAAAGCAATTTTCCATAAACATAAATTTGGAATACAGTAATCATATAACCAGAAGCTCTCATTGATAATCAAATCATCTAGGTGGTGATTTAATACTCAAAGAAAACTTCCCAGATATACAATAGTTACTAAAATCAAACAAAGACATGAAATAAAAAATTATTTAGTGTTGTATAATTGTAACTTAATTATCATGATCCACTTTAGAGAAGTTCATAACATAGTATTTCCCTTGTTTCCTTGTTTGAAGAGGTTTCTATTGATTATTCTCTTCTTTACCATGGAGGTTTGGGAACTATTTTCCATAATTCAAAAAATATTTATTTCAAAAGAATTGAAATTTTGGTTAAACATTATTTGGGTGTTTCTTCTCCTGTATTTTTTTGATCAACCTCTTAATATTACTTCGAATGTTGAGGGCTTGGTATCCTGATTTATCAAACTTAAAATACCTCCATGAGCCCTTGAGAAAATTATCTCAGGGATTACTACCACATTTTTTTACTTGTGGGAAGTTGGAATTATTTATCCAGTACGGATTATTATGATATATTCCAAGATACTCCACATTCCTCTTTCCCTCTCTAGAATGATGAGTGTCTCTACTTTCCATATTTACCTTTAGGAAACTTCTAATGAATTATTTATATATTTCAAAGTCTATTATGGTTATTTAATTTCAAACACTTTTATTTAATATACTAAATAAATGATTTATTTTACTCTCAGGTTCAAATGTAAAAACACGTACTTATGAATGTTTCCTCAAAAGTTATAATGGAATCATCCTCCACGTATTTCAAATCAAGGAATTATCTCTCAATGTTTGTGGGAAGAGTTTTCTGAAAATATTTGTTTAAAACAATCTATGAATTCCTCTCATTCTATAGATTCTACTTCGAATTTTTCATTATTTTCTAAATGATAGTCCAATATTGGTTAGCCTAACCCTCTAAATGATAAATGCATAGAACAACATTCTAATGTTCCATGTATAGACGGATGAAAAAAATATTTTTTCCTTCCCAATGATTCATGTCATGAAAATAAGTGGACAAGAAGAGCCACTATAGGATGGTAAATGTTTCCACATGAAACATTAAATTACTATTTTTTCCTTCCTATTTGACTTTAGGAGAAAAACACAATTATCATTATTATTCATGTCTTGTGATTGTTTGTGAGAAATTCCACAAGGTTTTGTACTGTGGATAACTTCTAATTTATTTATTCAATTGTAGAGTCACTACACTATACTTATCACCCATTATTAACTCAATTTCACATAGAAGATATCATTTCCTTAAATAATAGGAATTAAACCAAAATAAAATTAATAAATTCATAAAATTATTTTTATAAACTTGGAATAAGTAACTGATAAATAAAATTTCTACCCTAACTTATGAATCTATAGGTTTCAATCTTGGTTATCTATAGACATTTTATATTAGTTTCTACAACCCAAAAATTTCAAAATCCCCCGTAATAGTTTATAAATAATGTTAGTATTACAAAATATTATCTCCTGAGAGTTTTAACAATGAGTGAAGTTATGAATCTTTATAATGCATCGAGAGACGATTACGTTAATACTCAATACATTACTCTGAGGTTTACTACCCCATGGTTTATCTGTACTAGAACATTCAACCACATGTATTATCTAGAAAAGGATGTATTTTCTTGGAAAAGCATAAAAACTACACTTTATAATAATTTTATGATGTTATACTATACTTATAATTATCCCATGGATTTTTAGAAAATTTCCCTCATGAAAATGTATAAAAATAACTTAACTAATCCTAAAAAATAAAACATTTCTACGATACCAACTGAGGCTCCCTAGACCCATACTCCAAGGTTCGGTGTGAAAAAATCATTCTTTAAACATAGGTGTAGATTATAACTGAGATTATCCCAGATATACATATTTTTTCTATATATCATTTTCTTATGTTAAATATTATATGTGAAAAATAAAACACAATAACGAGAACAAATCATTTAGTTCCCTTGACAACTATCAAAGTAAGAAACATATTTCATAATTTTTTAAAACATTTCTCTATAATTGAACCACACTAGACCCCCTTCTATAATACTCATATTCTATACTCATTTTTTAACCTTGGGAATGGAAACATATGAAAAGGGTGATCTCAAATAGCTAGCAATGAAAAACTCATCAACATGTCATCAAGGGATAGATCATAATCATACGAGAAAAAATGAGAATGAAATAAATATATTTTTTAAAATAAGATGGAAAAATAAAATTCCTCCATAGTTTATGCTAGTGGGACATGAAATATAAATTGAAAAATATCATGACCTATGTGTATGAGATAATAAATATAAGCCATGATTCATTATTGTAATAGCATGACCCACCAAGGCTTACCTGGACAGTGAGAGGCAGGGCCACCACAACCACAATCCCACCTCCAATTGTCCAAGGGTTAGAAATAAGTGTTGAGAAAGAATAATGTAAATGGGAGGCCTTTTCCTTGTGTACCTATATGCACGCATCTAACCTTCTCCATAGAATATTTCGTAGGAATAATAAATAAGGTTGTAACCTCAACAGTAGAACCATAAATATAGTAACCTATAGAAAGGACATAAGAGTACAAAAAAATAAATCCAAAGTGTAAAGGGTAAAAATACATTAGAAACTTGAAATGATGTCCCAACCTAACAGCAATTGGAATAAAGGAGAGTTGGGGATCCTGGCTCTAGATCTCCAAGAACAACCACCATACATGGTCAATACACCCAAGTATCCCTATACTCCACTAAAATAACAATATATATATATATATCAACCCTCTGTGTAAAACATGACATGTGTGGTAAAATCTTATTCAAGGGTGAGTATATACATAAAAAGGAGGACTCCTGGAAATGTAAAGAGTGGGAAATAGAGGACATGTTAAGAGAAGATAGTTCAACCCAAAGCCAGTTGAAAACAAGACCCAACATAAAAACACAAATACATACACACAAAAATATCTGTGGGTGTGTGGGTGTGTTTGTTTGTGTGTGTTCTCATAATGAAACCCAAAGAAGATACAAATGGGATTTTCATCTCATAGATAAACCCAATATGATGAGTCTGCCTACAGCTCCAATGGTCTTTCATCGATGTATAGAATCTCACATGTCATCCTGAAGAATTCATGGGAAGTAACAACACCTTTCCACTATTCTACAACCTCAGGGGGAGAAATATCCAATATAAATAGTAACAAAACCAACTAAATTAGGGGTAATCCACTCTATAGAATTATAGAGGGCATGCACCCTATTGTATCCAGGGGACTCCACTCGGTAGATAGATAGAGGACTCATTCCCTGGTGCATCATGAGAATGCCACTTAGAAGACAGATAGAGTTACCACTCCCTAGTTCTTCAAGGTGATTCCACTTAGACCATTGAGGACCCATTCCCTAGTACATCTATGTGATTCTACTCAACCGTTGTAAAGAGTTTGGGGGACCCACACCCTATTGTGATATGGGGTTGCCAACCCCTACCTATCCCTCCGATGGTAATCCCTAATAATAATCATCTTCAAGTGTTGCCTAAAGAACTGTCTCACTCAGAACGGCCTGCATCGTATCTTGGATGCTACTATGAAGTTCACCATCATGTTATATATGAAAAAAAACTCATGATATACTATTCATAGGCCAAAATATGAGTCCAAACGAAGGAGATATGAGAGGAAGAGGTTCTAGAGGGAACTACACAGCATATATAGGACCCATGTGGCATGTGTTCCCACCATGATACCTAGCCATGAGATCCTTTGAACATGGAAAATAATCTATGTCATCGTACATGGAATGTATGGGGTCCAAACAGCATAAATCTGCCACCTGGGTTCTACCTATGTGCTCCTAGTCGTGTTCTTGTTCTTCATGTCAGGCTTATATACATGTCTGTGTACATGGTCATGCTTGAGTATCATCCCATGACCATGTACCCCCAAAGTACATGGAATTAACTCGTACATATATTCATGGACATGTTCTATTGGCACACAGTTTAGCCACTCGGGGGATGGGTCACATGGCGTGTCGGCCCAACCACACAATGTGTGATACATAAATTTCCTAAAAACCTAGTTATTCGAGATTGTGGTCTACAAGGTGTGATTGCAGTACATTCTATGTAGTGGGTTTTTTATCATGAAATCTAGATTCTTTAGGTGTCCTCTAGATTTGACCTCCCAATCCTGAATCATGCCCATAAACCATGATAAATTGGAGGAAACCACCTCCGACCATCGATTCCAAGCCTCTGATGGGTGAAAATTGGATTCCAGTGACCCCCTTGAAGCTTGCAACACCACGCGTCACACCTAAAAATGACTACCACATAATACCATTGACCATGTGGATATCGGCTCCACAGAGTATCATCTCCATCCCGTATCGTTCCTTGATTCATCCTCAAACCATTGATCCAAGTGTCATTTGTGTTACTATATTGAATTTTAGGGTTTGATCACACTCGAGCCCACATTGTAAATTTCGAACCATGACCTCATTGACCAACAGAGAGGAATGTGATGAACGGAGATGGTAAAATTATAAGAATAAAGTAAATCCTTCATTTTCCAAGCATTCTTGTATAATGAATAAATAATTAATATGCCTCTAGGATATAGCATGTTATAAAAAATATAAATTGATTAAACAATTCAACTATCCAGATGGGCTAACGCGAATGGTGTGAAAACGGTGATAAAATATAAAGCATATGAAGAACCCGTGCATGTTTGGGATCAATCATTGGTGAAGAATTCATTCTATGGTAATGGAAAAGACATTTTTTGTTAACTTCATCTTGATCCACCTCAATACTTTCATTGTTCATCATCTTATGTCCATCCACCAATGAAGAATGTTATCCTCCTCCTCTCAAATCTAGTAAGGGCTATGTGGATAACCTAAGAAAAAACATCATACCATTGTATTTATAGAGGATGAGTTAGGTTGGGTTTCTTAAATAAATTAGTTAACTAAATTAATTAATTCACTTAACGCATCCATTGATGGATGCCTCAGCTGAATGTCTAGTGCTGACCAACCTTAGGTTACTCTTAATAAAAACATGAATTTTGGATTCAACCAGTCATAGATTTATGATATGAGCCTTCAATCATGATATATTCCATTATCTCTTAAAACACAACATTAGTCTGATATTTTTATATTGAATATTTTTATAATATAAATTCTAGACTCGTCGTGCCTCAGAATCTCACATCGTCTCAGCACCTGACCCTAAAAATATTTCTTAATATATTGAAATTCCTTACAAGGTAAAAAAATGTGTCACTACATTATTCTCCCTTCAAGTATTTTATTACTCGAAAGTTATAATCTAGAAAATATTGGTATATTGAGCCTGCATCTTGATCTCATTCTCCCGTGTGCTCTACTGCATGCCTCTATACAGCCACATGAGAAGAACCATGGTAATGGTCTATCCTCATAAAATCCTCTACTAGGGATACTTGATATCTACTTGGTACTCCATCAAGGTGGACCCATCCTCGATGTCAATCTCGCCTCAATCAATAACATCTCTAGTTTCATGCACATATCCCCTCAATTTTTACACATGGAATATTTCAAGCACCCACTATAGTTATGGGGTAAGGCGTGTTAGTAATAAACTAATCAAACCCTCCACTGGATCTTGAATAGCCTGATGAACCTTGGGGATAACATTCCTCATAGGAAATTCCTCCGCAATTCTCATCTTTGAGACACTATTAGAAAAACATGGTATCCATTCTCAAACTCCAAGGGCCTATGACAACGATCTTCATGATATTTCCATCATATTTCGGTTGTCTTCATATGCTCATAGATCACCTAAACTTTATCCATCATCATCTGCACCATCTCTGTCACAAATTAAGATGCCCTTCCAATATCATTACCTGTATAAGGGTGACCTATAGGGTCTCTCATAAAATATTTATAAAGATTCAATGTTGATCATAGAGTTTTAGATATTATTATAATTGAACTATACTAATTCCAAGCGATTCTACTAGCTTTTTATGATGTCCAGAACACAATTTCTCAGCATATCCTCCAACAGTTGGATTGTGTACTCAGTCGTACCATTTTTTTGGTGGTGAAATGTTTTACTCATCCGGAATTGGGTCTTGAATTCCTCCTACATGCCTCTCCAAAATCTTGATGTAAACATTACATCAGAGTTGGAGACAAATGTTGTGGGAAATCTAGGGAGTTTGACTATATCCTACACAAAATGTTTCCCCAAACTCTCCATTGAACTCTAATCACTAATAGTAAGGAAGTGTGTTGGTTTATAACATGGTCAATAATTACCCTAATGTGATCATGGACTCCCATTATTCATGAAAAATCCTTAATAAATTATATAGATATTACACCCCATGTCCACTCTGGAATATCTAGAGGCCATGTCAAAATATAAGATATGTATTCCATGAACCTCTTGTCGTACCCCAATAAGAAAAGAAAACTATGAACCTATAACATTATATTGATTGTATTATAAGAAAGCATATAATGAGACTTCACTAGGTCTATATATATTCTATGTTCAAAAATGACATGCACTATAAAGTGAACCTCGCAGATCCCGAACTAGAACATCAAAATATTACCATATTGTTTATTCTCCAATAGTAAGTTTAAGACCATACTCGTATGTTTTTCATAATCCTCATTTGATATAGATTAAATGGGTATTTCATAAAGGAATAAAACCAAAAATATTTCCTTGTATGTTTGTAATATCTGGTTTATCAAATCTATAAACGTAGCATGTGAATTTTTCACACCAAAAGACTTCACTGGGAACTCGTAGTGTCTATAGAGACATAAAAAACATATTTAGAATATCATACTTCTGAAACCTCAACTACTGGTAGACTAACATGAGATTGATCTTCAAGAACCAACTCTCACCTCACAACTGATCAAAGAGGTCATCAACCCTTAGCAAGGGGTATTGTTCCTTTACTATTACCTGATTCTGGCAATGATAATCAACACAAATAAAAAAAGATCTAATATTCTATTTTCATAAAACAATTGGGGATGCCCAGCGGGGAAACTGGGTGAAATAAACCCCCTCTCTTGAAGGTCCTCTAACATCATCCTTAGCTCCTTGACCTCGATAGAGGTCATCTAATACATCATATATGACATCAGTGTAGTCCCGAGCTGTCAATCATTGAAAAATTCTATATCCCACCACAAAGGTAGTCCCAAAACATCCTCAAGTAATATTTCCTTAAATTACACCACTATTTAAGGATTATATATTCCTAAAGATATGGATGCACTAATGTATAAACTATCCTAATTATGGTCGATGGGATGAAATATTCTACTCACAAGTGCCACTCACTCATCCTTGAGATCACTATTTCCCAAAAATTTGAATATCTTCCCATCTAACCAAATTCATCTAACGCATCTATGATGAAATTTAATCTGGTTATGAACCATGGATAACTAGTCTATACGCAAGATGAAATCATATGATTTCATTATGATGACCATGTGCTCCCATGTAAAACACTCTCCGCCAAGAGATAGCTCATACCTATGGTAGATAAGTGATGTCAATTAATCATACTCAGTCGGAACCTCTAGAAAAGGTTGTTGTGTAAAGGTCTTAATGGGGAGCTCCATCCATTATAAAAGGGATAAAAAATGAATGAGTGACTTGAACTACTCTCAAAAAGTACTGGATAAATTATAGAATTGTATAGATCATACCTTGTATCATCTCATGAGCTTCTAGGTCATATGCCTCAATGTCTTACAGATACCCATAGCCCCAACTACCATCTCCTCAATTAAAAAATGGTCCATGTGATAGCGTTGGTGGAAGGGGATCATAATGTTTCCCTCCACTAATGGATCCTACTCCTAGATCCCCACCCTATCCTCTACTCTCATGGACTCCATGGGGAATCCCTGACCATTCTTGGGAGAACCCTTATAAAAGTGATGCCTATTCAATGGGGGTCTATCTCCTTCCATCATTCCATCCTCAACTTGATGGGTTCTGAAATCATGTTCCATTTGACATAACTCATCAAATGAACAACATTTCCTCTATTTATTCTAACCTAGTCCTCTACACTAACCCTATATTGTATATCCACATGTCTGAGACAAGCCATCATAAGGTCTTATACACCTTGATACCACCAACTAACACCTTCTAGCTACTATAGATAAATATACACCATGATTCCCACCACCAACTCCATCTACCTAGAATCTGTCTTAAAGGAATCTATCTATCACTATTCCCACTATATCCCTCCATCATTGGTGAGAAGGAATAGGAGAATCAAATTGGCCTGGATGTCACTATGGATACCCTTCTCAAACTTCCATGCCCAGAAGTAACCATCCTACACCATGTCAAGGGATTACTGTGTAAGGTTAATGAACCTTTTGGCATCATCAAATCTCATCATACTACCAAGTTACAAATCCAGATTCTACTAAATACCAACTGAACCCAGGAAAGAGGTGTAATAATCCTCATGAAAAAACATCTAGAAGTAGAACTAGGATCTCATCGTCTTATTATAAGTCTGCATTAGAAACTCTATCAGCGCCAAACTACACCATGGATATGATTGTATACTATTGTAACCATATTATTTGTTAGGGTTTGCATGATCCTGAAGACTTGCATCACAAACTCAATCGAATCCTCTACTGCCAAGGGATCTGGCTCACCAAGGAACTACAGTGGCCTCTGGTGGTGAAACTAAGATAACGTTCTAATATTTCATGAATCCTCAACATTCTCTACTTGTACTAACTTCCGCTTGATAGGTGGGGGTTTCTATGTTCCTATATCTAAGAATATCATTATGATATGGCCCTTGAACTAAGGCAATATAACTCATCATATCATCATTTTAATCTTGAATCAGTAATGAGGATAGTTTTCTTCATATAGGAATCCTAAAAGTGATCAATATATACCATGGAAATATCATCATATATATATGGGGATATGACTCATATAGAAACTGCAAGTGACCCAATAATATATTAATAATATACCATTTTTTTCCTATAACTAATGTCTCATTATACTGAGTCAATAAGCAGGCATTCAGGTTCTATGTTTGTGGATACATCAACCACAACACCAACCCTGGGTTCCCTAGACTGAAATCAAGGCATGATACACTCCAAAATTGTTTCCCTAAGTTCTCAACCAGTACTGACTGTGGTTCTTCCTCTAAACCAATCTGAAGATGAACCACCTATGATACCACTCTATAAAAGCTGGACACATTAAGATCCACTTGGTCATCCTAAGGATGGGTTTTCACAACCCCAAGCTTGTCTCTAAGAGGCTAAGAGATAAAAAAATGTTTTGATTAATAAAAAACATAAATGGGAGGCCTTTTCTTAATATATAATATTCACAAACCCAAATGTATACATACAATAGTGTAGATGAATAATTAAATGGTTTGTAACATCTAGAGTAAAACCATTCATGAAATAAACTTTAGGTAATACATTAGAGTATTGCAAAATAAAACGAATGTGTACAGGGTAAAAATACATGCCCTGCCCACACCTTAAGTTGTGAAAAAACACATGATGTCCACACATTATATTTTTAGAAAACACATGATGTTGAGGACTTACATTTTAAACAAACTCATGATGTCCATGCTTCATTATCTCATGAGATATAAAACATAACCAATGCATTGGAGGAATATATAGGTATACACTCGGCATCATGCATACATATTTATTCCATATAAACACAATAATTCATAATTTCATAAAGAATCCATCAATGGAAGATGGGCTTCTTAAAATTTTAAAATTTTATCACATAAAATGAATTCAAGAACTAGATCAATTGATACCAAAAAATCAGTCACCGGAAGATGGCTATTTCATATAGGAATTTAAAGGGTGATTCATTAAACATATTTCTATAGGAGATATATATTTTTGTGATAAATTGTAAAATAGTAGAGAAACATTTAATATTATTTTTAAATAAAAATCTCAAAATTTACATAAAGAGACAAAGTTTTCAGTTTGTTGATGCCAATAATGAGGAAAAATAAAGATCATATTTTCATAAATAGGTTTATTAACCAAAAGTGGGATATAAGGGATAAAAAGAAAATTATAATTTATATTTGGAAAATAGTTTACATAGATAAAACCGTTCATCATGAAATAAAATATCATTTCTGAGGCCGTAATGTGAAAAAAATTCATCATTGGTCTGTAAAATTCCTTCTCCAATATAGAATTGTTATTTATAGATTGTGGAAATTTTTTATTCCCACTCACATACAAGTTTATATGTCCAAAATTTGAAAATGAAGTGTATCCACATATCCTTTTGATCCATTTTTTATGCATCATTCAACTCTAAGAATTTTTTTTTCAAAATGGACAGAATTTTAGTCTTCCTATGAACTACTAAATTCACTTTAATATTGGAGGTGTGGATTTTAATACCATCTCATAGTGCTTCGCAAACACAATTTCTACTACATAGAACTTCAAAAACCAGCATGTGGCCCTCAATTTCATGAAAATGGTTGACTCAATAATGCTTACAAATACCTTGTTCCTCGCAAAAATAGAAAAATATGGGGATGAAAAAGTAAAACCAAATTAGGAGAACTGAGAGAATAAGAAGACATTGCCTTTTGGAAAAATCATAAAAGTGATCAAATGAAGGTAAATTTAATGATAAAAGGAATTTTCAAAGTAGGCACGAAGCATGTTCGTCACAAATTTCTCTCTAGGAATCTCCTTGACAAGTCACCTCCTTTATATAGGGCCTTTGTGAATCCTCTTCATAAACATAGTTTGCATAGGGTTCTTTGACGGTGAAGCTTTATGAAGGGTGATTCATAAACCATCATTAAATTGATCCCTATATGTTAATTACGCACCTCACATAGCATATTCTCCTATGATAATTAGGTGGATATTTAGGTTTTATTTACCCTCTCTATTGTTCCCTTGGCTTGAAAAGAATTTGGATCCCCTATAGAATCGTAGTGAAGAAGTCAAATGATGAAAAAATGCACTCCTATTGAGTTCTATACTTCACTAATTATAAACATCATGGAAATTCCAATTGACATGTCCTTGGTGATATCCCTTACAAAAAACTGAGATACTTCAAGGGGTTAAATTCTTAGGGACACATCATTATTGGGAATATTGATGCTTAATACATGCACAAACTATCATTATCACTCCATTTGTAGCATAAAAATCTAATAGATATGATGATAAAATTCATTGTATAATACCTCCAAAGACCCATGTAAAACTATACAGCCAATTAGATTAGTGTAATATGTAAAAATACAATATTTTCCGATGAAACGATCATAAAAGTCCCCACGGGATGAATATGATAAGCCTTTTGTAATGAGAATGAGATGAATCTTTACTCATGGGAAGCCACATTACACAATCCCCATTCCAATTAAAATATTAAATTTCATAAAAAGTTCTTGATATTCTGTTATCTCTTACTTCTCACACCAACCATTACTTATGTGGGATTAGATATTTATGTTGATCATTTCATTATCACAGTTAATATTCCATAAATTGGGATTCATACAAGTATTAAATAAAAAATTTAACTTATCACATGGGTCTCCTCCGAGGTATGACCCCTAAAAATAAAATTAATCGAAAACATTACAGGGTTAGTTATTTATGGAAATATCATGCATAACTCCCACTCAAAATCCTATTATCACCCCTTTTATGACATAGGATTCCTACTAAGGAAGCACCGATGTGTAAGGCCCATTCGACCACGGGTTGTGAACTATAATGCAATAAAACAGATATTCTATCTCTTTTTAATCCCACCAAGAATAAATCATTTGTTCTTAGAGGTTCAGTTGGTCTTTATATAGACATAATTGATATGAACCACTGGAATCACCTTAAATTCCTAGCTAAAAAACTCTAAAATATGTAGTTAACATATCTATGACACTATGTTAAATTGTGTATACAATAGCCTAATTATATGATGAAAAACCACACAACATAATCGTAACAGAATTACATTAAACTTCATTGTATGGTTCCGCTACACAACCTTAAACTTTGAACCACTAACTACATGGTCATTTATTCCTTTTATATCAGATATGTTGAATGCCTCCTTGAATTTCAAACCTAATGTCAAGAATATCTATCTATCTCCTCACCTGTCCATATCCTCATAAGCCTAGAAAACCCTATTCATTATGCCATATTTCCTATTATATCCCATCCACCTCCACCATGGACATATTCACTATGGATCATCCCATTATTAGTCTATGTTCCTGAAAAAATCAAGCCCCCAAAAAGAGGGCTATATTACCTCTAGTTCTTATCATATTATTCTAATCAGGACATATTATAGGTCTGATCCTTGTTTTAGTACTATATTTTTATGTGACCTTGATAATCATGTCTTGTAATATTCCTTACAAGGTTAATCAAAAAATTTCGTTCACACATATGTCCCACATTTACCATTTCTATGAATCTTTTACCTGGTAATCCTTTATGCATGATGTTAAACTAAATGAATCGTTCCATGTCTTATGGAAATAAAAGTTAACATTTAACATATTAAGGGATACCAAACTACATGGGTTCTTATTCCTTTCACAAGGATACTTCAAAACCCCCTTCCCTAGGATCGATCCCAGCACTTTAGATATTTAAAACTTCCTCAGATTGCTGTAAACTCTAGAATTTCCAGAAATGTAGCTTTAAACCATATCCCCATAAAATTTAGTATCACCATGTAATAGTGAAATAAGGAGTACCTGTAATACATATATATGGTACCGCTGATAGAGAACCATTGATACATACAAATGTTTATGTTTATGGAGAGCTTCTGTTACATACATATGTTCACATAAAATAATTTTTGATAAAAAAATATTAGCATGAAGTAACGTATTTCATACTAGAATATGGGTGGGATTCATTAAATAAATCTTTAATCTACAAGAGAGTCAAAAAGTAGGTAATAATCCCCTCATAAGGTTGTGATGAGCCTAACCATTCAACCTCTAGACTAACGCATGTTCTTAGGCATCATTGGTAAGAAAAGCTCATTGAATACCAGTCTTTGGAAAGTAAGATCATGATGAAATCTCTTATCATGGATGTGGGGGTTATTAAATTTTTTTGTTTCCATGAAGACATCCAATCAAAAATATAACAAAAGAAAAAAAAATTAAAATCAACATGAATCCTTCAATAATTCTCAAAATTCCACAGTTGTGTGTCAATCCATTTATTATTATATATCCTATTTGAAACAAAAAATGGTAAACCTGATGTCAATTTTTGAACCGTTCTAACCTTTCACAATAGGATGGTAGGCCATGCTCACACGAAATAAAATAGACCAATGTGGATCATTTAATTGTGAAAGTGATTGGTCAAACATGTTCCTTACATGACATGATGCACTAACAGATTTTATTATTCTCTCATGATTGAATGTTTTTCAAGGACAGTCCAAAACTCCTATAAATATAAATTAATGGAATCTCCACCATAATTGAAATATGACTCATTAGTTTTTGGAGTTGGGGTCATATCATATTGAAATATTTTGTCACCACATAAGTTCCAAATGAAAACTGAACATTTTTGGAGTACTACCTCATTGATATAATCCAGACTATGGAGGTTGCAAGAGAATACCTCTTGGATAAAAAGCCTCAAAAACTATATTCTCAATTATGGGTCATGAATAAACTAGCAAACATTTCCTCCAAATTCAACTATATTATAAGCCTCTCTTCAGAACACATCAACAAGTACCTCCTTTATCTTAGAAAGGTGAAATAGAAGGTTATCTTTGAGCCCCCTATAACATAATATCAACTTCATAGGGATCCCACCAACATTCATAGTTGTTATCATCATACAGAATTAAAACATCAATAACTCTATAATGACACCAACTCATGATTCCTTAATCTAATATCCAAGTATCTATCATCACTAATAGCTAATAAGCGGTCAAAAGCTGCTAATAATATGAAGTTATCCCATTTTCTTAATTCTATTAAAGAAAACTGCTGACATACTGTATATAAAATCAACGAATGATTAAATATTCTTATTTGATCTCTTCAATACTACCATTATTATTTGGTATAATTATAGTAATCCATCTAAAAAATCTCGAAAATAGTTATGAGGAAGTCACACATTCCCACCACCATACAACAAGATCTTTGAAATATCTCGATGGAAACTTGAGGACATGAACAGACATATTTCCTTTCACATGTTAAGGGTTGGGTACATATTCCCATTCCCAGTACAGAAGCTTGACAGAATTTTTGTCAACAAATGGATGGGTAGGTATATATCCCTAACATATTATAATAAAATTTCAGCATATCCTGGTTGTGGTAGTTGAAGAATGCCATGGGCATATCCAACTATCTAATAAGGAGAGGCATATATTCCTTCCCCCTCTACTAAATTCACCCCTCAACAAACATCTATAGATACTCAGGATAACAAAAACATTCCTACTCCCATTCAAGAGGACAATCAGTACATCCCAATGAAGAACCAATAATAGAATCAAGAAAAAATTCCCATTATAACTGGAGATCAACAATCCATTACAATGGCGACTTCATGGTAGGAACATATTCCAGTAAAATTATTAATAACATTCCATCATATCCTAATGATCATATATAAGAATTAATACATTCCCTCTCCACTTCAATATATGGAATTTCATCTACATAACCTTATGGTAACTAAGATGTATGCACAATTTCTTACTCATTCTGAAGAATTAAATTGGCCCAGTCTAATGGAAAATATAGTTCCACCTAATGAGGCACCATCATATGGAATTTTTTTGGCACAACACATATTTCTAGTTTCCTAAAATGGAGAATCTAAGAAGAAAACACACAAAGGGAAACCTAAATTTTAGGTGTAGTCCCATTTTCCAACCCTGGTCAATGTTGGAATTCTATTAACTCATCATCCAATTAAGGATTTAGTTTTAGTTATTAAGGTACTTCCCACAGTATTACTACAAGTAGCTTTAGTAGTCCTCCCTATAATATCTTCCATGAATGTCCTCCCCATGATAATATTAAGATCGATCATGAGAATTCCAATTATTATGGGATCCACAAAAATCCACCTCATAATCAGATGATAAAATGAAAATAATGTCCTCCCCTACCCATTTTCCACTCTAAAGGTCATCCCCTGGGCATAAGTTTTAGCAATTCTCCCAATGGTTATAAATTAGGTTATAATGGTTGTCCTCTCAAATATGGAATTCACATTGAAATTACTCACCCTGGTAGCGTTCACTCCAATAAAAATTCCCTCCCTTCGAAAAAATAACATTGAGAAAGAACTCATATTATAAGTTAGTTTGCAGATAATGTCTAGATACACCAGGTTCCCTATCTACAAAAAGATAAATTATTTCTTAACTATAATATATCCAAAGGTAGTGGTCATTTTTTTACCACATTAGGATCACTTAGATTCCAATATAACAGAGAATATTTCAACTGATCTTACTCCTCTCAATAAGATAGCTTGGAAGAGACTACTCTGGACATATCAGATAGAGGAATCTCCAACTGGTGTTAAATAGAATGAATTTATCATGAGTAAAGAACTTGATAAAGATAGCATACTAGTCTTGTTCTGTTCCATATTCATTTCTCAATATAACATTCTACTGGTCTTGATAGAGGAATGAATACACCATCTTTTCTTGATTTTAGGGATGAATATTATTCATTTAATATAAAAACCTCTACATTATGTGGAACAATAAAACTAAGCTAAGGAAATAGAATGACTTAATCATTAGATCTATCTAGTCCCCTTTTTAGTTGCATGATGCCTAAAATTGGTGAGATTGTTTGGATATCCCTATCATGCATGCCTTAATGATTTTTGGTAACTACATCAATTGATTGATGATGCTTCATCCAATGTACACACTAGAGGATAGGGAAAAAATGTATCATTACACTTCACTTCACTCCCAGGTTAGTAGATTCCTCTAATAGACACATCATGAAATGTAATTTCCTCTAGAAAATTATCAAACTTAGGCTCTTCATGTTCCAACTAGTCTATTCATAAGGGCCATGGCATGTCCAAATCACAAGAATGGAAAAAAGCTGTGAGATATTTCCATTAAAAGTCTCTTTCATCAATATTAATTGAAATTTTAGTATGTATATATAATAATAATGTTTTATTAATTATAAAAAGGTCTTACTTTAATAGGTATTGGCTCACATTTAGAGTAAGAAACATATAATTCCCATACCCAAAAAAAATCCCACAAAATTAGAAGAGTGGTAGTAGTGGACACCATGGAAGAGATATTAGAGAAATACCCACCCAAAGGTCTACAGAAATTTTTACCACTACCACCACCTCAACGATCATAAAATACCTATAAATTTTTAGAATTTATAGTAGCAAGATAAAGTCATCCCCATCCCATAAGGTTGTCGAATTTTTTATCATATACACCTCTTCCTCCAAGAATGTTGGCCTTCCCTTGGATAAAGAATATTTCATAATATAGACCTCCATAATTTCTCTCAAATCCATACCCATTTCTATCATTGAGACATTCTTAGAAAATGTTTCTAGAGATTCTCCCACTATCACTCTCCATAAACCAGCTCTAGAATAGAATTTAATAGTGAAGTCAAGGCATGAAAAAGGCTTCAAACCAAAAGGTATTCCACTATAGGATATAAAATGAGTGTTTTTTTCATCTTGATGTATATTCATAAGGAAATCAATATTATTTCCCTATTGATGTTGATAGGATACATGTAACATATTATAAATCTATGATTGTTATAAACACCATCACCACTACTGGTTTGGACCATGAAATTGATAAAAAAAATAACAGGATTCATAAGTTTTTATTAATGATTTGATCCAAAATGAAATGTTTAAAGAAGGTTTTGGTACTGATCAATAGAGATAAACCCAGAATAATGGGGATCTGACAAATGATATAATACCCCCAGTGGGGTTCAACAAAAGAGAAGGGGAATGTTTTCCCAAAATATCATCCTCCACTAAAACAAGTTGATCCTCTTACTATAAAAAAATATATTCCCAATATGATGTAAAAATAAATTATTTAAGGTGACTTAATGTTGAAGTACTCAATTGAAGTATTCATGTTGAGCATAGATCGCAAGTAGAAACTCATTCTTCCCCTTTGGAATTATTTCCTCAAGTTAAAGAGGTTGTTCTACCAATAAGGGGAGGATCCATCCATCCCAAAAACAAGAGGTTCAGACCACCAATATACTTGGACCAGAAAATTGGGGAATATCAAGAGTTTATTCCACTCTGGTGGTATCCAAAAAGATGTTAGATGAGATACCCTAACATGACCCATATTGGACATCAATAATAAACACAGGTAAGTCAAACATATCAGGCTATACCTACTACCACTTCTCATATCTCTTGAAAAAACACATTATATCATAGTATATCAAGTCAATTTGGTATATAATAGCTTAAATAGAGTCCATGGGGGTAGTGTGAACCAATGAACAGAAAATAAAACCATACACTGAATATGTTGGCATGACTCCTCTACCACCCAACATAGGGAATCCAAATTTCAAAACCTTCAATTGAACAGGTGACCTAAAATGACATCTAAACCACTTCTTATCTCAATGTGGTTCCATGATGGTAACCCTTATACAATATGATTTTTGTAATATCAGATTATTTTTATAGACATTGGTTGGACCAAAATTTTTTTGGGACACCAGTTTTTAACAATATCATTCACAAGATGGGGGGATCTCCATTAACAATTCATATATTAATACAACTCAACCCTAAGAAAGAAAAAATACCTAATATCTCAAATTACAAACAACCTAAAAATTACAGAGTCTTAGACTTAATTTTTAGGTGGAAGGGTTTATCCTACTCACCAAACCTACAACTTCTCCAAGATGATTTTCAAAGAATCAGGATTTAAAATATCTAGGATTAGTTACAAATGATACTCATCCAAGTAAAGTAAACATGTGGGTTTTTTGAGCTTACTAAACTTTCACAACGGTTGGAAGATTCTATTTGGTGTATAATCCCAAGCCTCGACCCGTGATAACTAATCAAACAAATTAGATTGGAAAATAATAAACAATGATTTTTTTGTTTAAACTAGAACCAACAGTAGCTCCAACACATAAACCTATGTAGTATCGCATGGTTTCCACTGCTTAATGGAAACAAAAACAACAACAACAACAACAAAAATGTCTTCAATAGAAAGGGATAAAATAATAGAGGCACAAACCATATGAATAAAAAAATAATAAATTTTATCATTTATAAAATGCGAAAGTCCCAGTATATTTCATTGCAACCAAGGAAAAAAATTAAAGCTATCATTATTCAGGTTTCCTAAACAGGTTGGCCTCAGCGACCTCCAAAATTATTTTCCCTACCATTGAATGTTGGGGGAATACCATCTAGGGATTCTTTGTATTTAAATAAATCATTCATAATAGGGTAGATTATATATATGTAAAGTCAGTAAAGCCACTAATAAAAGTATTTAATGTTTCTAACACCTCACCAGAAGAGGAATTAGAATGATAAGGGATTATAAAAAACATTTCATGTAAATTTGATGATTGGATGACCAAAAATTAATTTAATTATGAACATGACTTTATCAGGGGCATAGTTGATTCAACCATATGTGACCCCATATTCTACTATGTAAATTGAACAGAATCATTTAGCAAAAAAACCTTCAATGACCTATTATTTTAATGTTTTGAAATTCTAATTTAAGAAGAGTGATATTCAAGAGTAGAATCCCATGTTGAGTCAAAATGTAGTTCAAAAGATCCCAAGATTCTTACCATCTACATTTGGAGAATATGAATTGGCCTTCCAAACAGTTCAATGAGCACTGATCTGTTAAATGTAATCCCTTTCAAATGAATAATTTTATCTAGATATATTAGTTTAATTCACATGTAATATCCCTTCTCTAATGAATAACAAGTTTATGAACCAGATTTATCCCTTCATAATTAAATATATGTAAGAATATTCCACTAAGGATAATGGGTTCAAGGAATATGATGATGATATGGATCTCAATATTCTAGTCACATCCTAATAGAAATAATATATATAATATATTCCCAATGAAAATCACTTAAATGGGACTACAATGAGCATCAATCTATTCTAGATTCATTTAAGGCTTGTTTAGGTCCCACAATAGTAGAAGATCATTTTTTAAATCTGTGTTCACCTGGTCAGCATTAAAATGTGTGGAAGTCGACTAATACTAACACATAAACAAATGAGATTCCATTAACTTCTAATCAGGGAATATTTTCACCACCATAGAAAACTACTTCCCTTAATCCATATAAAATGGAGTATCCCCAAGTAAGGAAATTGAGTCTATTGACTCTAAAGTATCACATTATGAAATAGTTGGATGTTGTTTCGAAAAATTATTCAATTCTCAATTCCCTCCATGTTTCAAAGAAATGTCAAGAAGTGTTTATTGTGGTAATACTAGGCTTGTAATAATTTAAATCAAAGTTAATAACCACCAAATTATTCTATGATGAAAAAAACTTTAATAAGTTTCCTCAAATCAATTACTTCACAGATCAAGATAGAAATACCACCATTCAAGGGCATATTAGTCCCTAATAAATTTTTTAAATGTTGGGTGATATGGATGTCTTTCAAGATTTCATTGAAAATTTTTCCAGGATCCATCTCATTCAGATCCAGACCATATTTTTTTGGGATATAATAAAGTAGATATTTCTACATCCACCTTTAAAAATGAATTTTATGCCCAATATGAACAACATCCTCTTATCCCAATCAAGATTAGGGTCCAATTTAGAGACCATATTTACAATTACAAATTCATGGTTTTTCATCTTGATACATCTTTAAATGTATTTCTGGTAAGACTTTGGATTTAATTACTTGCAATTGTACCGTTATCATACCACTGATTTGTTAAATATTTTATGAATGGCAAGGTTGGAGTGCTATGTTGTGATGGAACTCCTTTTGATTCCCACGAATCATAATACTTAGATGTGTAACTATGTTAGAGATAGGTAAAACAAAATTGTATTGAAGATAACACACAGATTACATCCCCTAATGGTTTGGATATGACCCATGTAAACATATTCCATGAACTTAGTGAAGATTATGTACTTTACCCCAATCAAATCAAGGCTATTACTCTGGATTGTTAAAATCATAAATTTATGTGAGTCATATATAAAAGGGCTAAGTATCTTATCACATTCATTTCATAGGATTTCCAAGAAGCTACCCTTGAAGATAGGGTTCCACTAATAGAGGAACAAATAAATATACTACCCATGAAAATTATTCCTACACCTGTAATATCTATACAAGCTCTGGTTTGACTAGAATTTATACCACACAACCATGTATTTTTGATCATATCATCCACAACCCACATGGTTGGAGACATACACATGGGATGGCCACATTTTCTTCTATATTAATGATATTACTCATACCCATGGAATATATTCATACAGTAGAAGGCTTAGACCACATAAAAATGATTATTCCCTAGAGGAAAGTACCCCCACTTTTTCTCCAAAAACTAATGAGACTCATGCATCACTATCTTGATGAGAACATTACCCCACTTCACTGGAAGGAAATATAGATTCCTATATGGAATCACCTAAATCCTATGACGACAGTACTTGTTCTTCCCCCAGAGATAGTAGAGAAGTAAGAGACAATATCCAGAATGTTCTTAATGATTATTCTAACACATTGGAGCTTTTTAGAGTCTGGAGACACCTCCTCATCATTCAAGGATCATACAATTCTCTCATATAATCTTTTAAATAAAAAAATATACATTTGTCGCCTACTTATAACAATATTATGGTATATTGAATGGAAGGAGATCATATACAAAGTATACCAAAACATAATTCTTATACATCAGTACTATTAATACATGGATACACCTCCCCATAATTTAAAAAGGGAGGAAATTTCCCTACATTTTCTCTCTTTCAGCCAATAATTCCTTAATCACCCTCTTACATAAAGAATAATGTAAAAGAATAATCAAAAAAAGATTATATAGAATCTCCTCCATCGTTTGAGGAAGTCATCGAAACCACTACTAATGAACTCTAACTAGAGAATATGAGTATATATGGATACCTATGACCAGCTTTAATCAACACCACCATGTCCTTATAATATAAATATATATCACTTTATTGAATAAATGTCAAGATTTTTTCTCTTGGAATAAAATAGATATTCCTATTCTTGATCACGATGTGTCCATACATCATTTGGTTCCACCTAATATCAGCATGGATATATGTAAGAATCCAGGAGAATGCGTCTAACTCATGCCACAAAATTTGAAGATGGAATTAAAATTATTTTCAAGGTATACATTATTTAAGAGGTTCGGTACCAAGAGTGTCTTGATAATATCATATCTATTAATAAGAAGAACATGACAATTTGGTACATCATCAACTTCTAGGATATAAACTATCATTTTCCAAAGGATAACCACCATGTTATAATAACAAAATTTTTGATTGATGCAACTTTTATGTTCCAATCCCTATCCTTATTAGAAAGATATTCTGATTATAACAATATTTGAATGACCCTAGTGATTAGGGAGCCACTTTTTTATGGATCGTCAAGGCATGTATTTATACAAAGTAATTCCAAACACCTTGAAGGATGAAATTTCCACATATCAATGTGCCAAGAACCATATATTCAATCCTTTTATAGGAAAAAAATTATGGAATGTTATGTTGAAGATCTGGTGATCAAATCGTAATAGTTTTGTGATCATATTACTGACCTTGAAACATTTTTCAACTAGCTATGGGAATATAGACTGAAGATGAACCCCCTTAAATGTGATTTTAGGGTGATGTATGGAAATTTATTATATTCTTGATATGCCATCGTGATATCAAATTATACCCAATGAAGATCAATGAAATCCTTAACAATCCACCTCATCAGAATATAAAAGAGTTTAGATGGATTTAAGGGAACCTTTATTACATCAAAGAATACATATAAAACCATTGAGAAAAGTGCTTACCATTTATGAAGATAATGAATAAGGTATTAATTTATCAGTTGTTGAATATTTTTAGGAAGCTTTTGGCAATCCTAATAAATTCATATTGAGCCCCCCCCCCATGATGATTCCACCATTATAATGGAATTTTCTTATCTTATATATGGTATCAAATGATTAGTCAATCAGTGACCTACTTTAAAGAAGAATAATTATTAAGGAAAAATTTCATTACTATCTGAGACTAACTATCCTAGACACTGAAACTTTATATTAAAATATTGAGAAGAAGTTTGTTGCATTAATATCCATGGTTCAGAAATTGACGCACTGTATGTATCATCATAACCTCCATTTGGTCTCTTGTGTTGAACAGATAATGTAAATACCCAATTTTATAATTTTAACCAAATATTTGGCATGGTGGGTAGTCATTCTGTAGTAATTTGATATAACATTCATAGAAAAAAATATAAATAAATTGAAATCATTGGAAAACGTTCTTGTGGTTCATCCTATTACGTAAAGCACACCAACGAGTTATATATTACATGATGAAGAAGTATTCACTATTCAATACAATCCCTAAATGTGGGAGATATAATTTGATGGTGCTTATAGAATCACAAAAAAATGGATGGAAAACCCAAATCTCAATCGGGTTGGGTTGGGAATTATTCTCATAATCCCAACAGGGGCAGTCTTTGCCTATTCCTTCCTATTTTCAAAAGGTTTCACTAGTACTGAATTGGAGTGACAATCCCTTATATCATGTTTCTAAATGGAACTATAAATATAAATGGCTTGATTGAATATCATGGGTGACACAAATTTCTGAGATCAAACTAATTGATGGTGAATATATCATTAAGAAAAGAAATTAATTCCCATATTTGATTATGTCTAAGGCTTAATGAAAATGTTCATTTTTGAACTAATACTATTTTATGTTCCTAATTTACAAAACACAAAAAAATATTTTTTTTCCTTCTATAACCACCACCCAAATAGATTCACACTGGGATGAACAATCATCAGTATTTCACACCATAGGGTAGTATCCCCATTCACTAGAATAAAAGGGAAGAGTTACTTGAGATCAATATCACCTCTAAGAAAGAAAAATAAATATATTTACTAATATAAATTTCTATTGGATAGATTTACCCCATTCTATACTATCTAGAAATAATAATTAGTCCACTAGACTAACCAAAGAAAGAGAATATCTAATGTTTAGCCATAAGATTTGTCCTTTACAATGGACCAAATTCTCAAAAACTACTCTAAAATTGAGGCTTCGATGTAGTAATCCATATATGAATTTAAGGAGGATATATCTTTACTTTTATAAAATAATTTAGGAACTTTTATTTCCCATCAATATTGAACGAGCCTCTCCCACTAGATCTATCATATTGTATATTTATTATCATTAATGACACAAGAATGAATAAAATTCACTATAAAATACTACACATTCCAGATTCATTCCAATTTCATGCATTAACCCCTAAAGATTATCTACATTTGAAAATATTCTTTCTTATATTCTACTTGTGGAATATACTTCATGGGGCCATATCCCCTAGTAATATCTAGGAAGTTCAAGTACAACTATTCTACTAAAAACTTCTTCTTCAAGTGAGATGAGTCTATATCCCTCATGGAAGATGGGAAAAATTATATCATGAACTTTTTAATGTCCAATATCATTAATATATTATGTCATTCAAGAGATATTGAAAGTAAATGGTATTATTTCTATCTCTTCAAAGTTGAAAAGGTTGTATCGGCAATATGATATTCAGTACAACGACTCATTCTGCTATCATATAGTGGAAAATGGTTAGTTTGAGGCTTTTAATAAAATAATTTCTGATATACTCCATAATATGGTGGATAAGGAAAATAAATCCTAACTTGAAAAAATTCTTCACACTTTTTGGGCCTACTAAACAACAACTTGTACATCTATGAACACTACTAGAAAAACGACCTATACCCACGGTTCAAAACCATGGGTATAGCCTCAAAAACCGTGGGTATAGCCTATACCCATGGTTTTGGGAACCATGGGATGGAAATGCATCGGTATAAAGGTCTTGACCTATACCCACGGTTTTTGGAGAACCGTGGGTATAGGGGTGTGAGATGTGGCACAACGCTATTACAGCGTGGCACACAACTGTCCCCACAGTTTTCAAACCGTGGGGAAATTAAATCCAAAAAATTCGAAGCTGGGAGGAATTGAACCTAGGCCTCAAGCTATGCCAATCAGGCGCCCCCCGTGGGTATAGGTCCTAAAAAAACTCCCAATACCTATGGTTTTGAAGAACCGTCGGTATAGGTCTTCATAAAATAACCTATACCCACGGTTTCGCCAAACCGTGGGTATAGGGTTTGCAAAAAAAACACATTTACCCACGGTTTTTCAAGACCATGGGTATAGGTGTTCAAAATAAACCTATACCCACTTTTAGAAGCAAAACAGTGGGTATATGTGACCTATACCCAGGGTTTTGGAAAACTGTCGGTATAGGTCCCCATATTAACCCTATACCCACAGTTTTGAAAAACTGTGGGCATAGGGGTACTCTATACCCACAGTTTTTTGTAAAACTGTGGGTATAGATCCATTTTCCAGTAGTGGAATGAGACCATATATTAACTTGTATATGAGATAGAAACTGTCTTGCCCATCAATGTTTAGATAAACTCACTTAAAATTTACATTTCAAACTATATATATAAAGATGAATAATCCTATAAGTGGATGGATCATTTGGAAATACATGATGAAAAGATATTTCAAACATTACATAACTTGTAAGTTCATCATAACCGGTTTTCATGAGTTTTCAATAATGAATTTATCATTGATTTTTTCCTCCACGGTAAAATTGTATTGGTGCTTAGAACCAAAATTATGCTTATAATTAATCCTAAAAATAATAAACTAAAGTGTGAAATAACTTATTTCATATATAAATTCTGCTCCAACTGGGCTTGTCCCTTTGACACTATGAATAGGAAGCATATTACACCTCCCACTATTGAAATTTTCTCAATAAATGCACTAAATGATCCCACACTAGTTTACCATTGTCCTATGATATATTAATTTAATCTAAATAAAATAACATTGTATTCTCATTATGTAAAATTGAACATCAATGACCTATTAGCAAGATGTAAAACTATAGGAAAACATCTTAGTCGCATGATGTAAATGTGTCTGACAATATCCTAGTTATGCGAAAGAAAATCGAATGACAACATCATAGCAACAAAACCTAAAATTTTCTAGGTCACATAGAATTATATTAAATAAAAATTTCCCTTTCATGGAATGTTAATTCTCATTGTGTGTACAAAAAATTCCCCTAACACATGTTTTAGTTCAGTATGGATGACCTACCAATTTACTCTTTTTTTCTTCACCTACAAATGAGCCTTATTTCGACATAATAAGGTAAAATTATTTCCACCTCTCCAACATATGAGTGAGGCCTACAAAAGAGCCTTAATTATGGAGTTATTAATTTGTGAAATTATAATGAAAATTTATTCCCCATTAAAGTGCATGAATAACATAGGGAATGGTATAAAAAATGATTGACCTTATTCCTGTTTTTACATGGCACATAAAGATATCAAGATATCATATCTGAGGTCCAACTAAGAATAAAAAAAACCCCTTTTTCCTACATATAAAATAGATCTAATTTAGGATTTTCTATTTCAAAAATTTATATTTCTGGATTTTTACTCTGGTAGGATAAATACTGATGCATGATCTCTTAAGCTAGTATCAAATATTATTTCAAAAAATTACCTCTTCAACCTTAATATTTTGGTTCATCTAGAAATGTTTTAATTTTAATAATGGTACTATACTGAGGTGAATCCCATATCTCTTTCCCAACACATGAGTGTGATCTATATATAAGAAACTAAAGAAATACTTCCCATCTCATACATATGATCTAGATCTATGTAGGAAACTTCACCACGATGTTATTCATTTATAAACCTTTCTTGTAAATTCCTTCCCCAGGATAGATCATGGTCTATATGGGGGAAATATAAGAACATTATGTGTCTTTATTCCTTTTCCATTGGTATACTTATGGATGCCTAGATATTGGGCCTGGCCATAAATTCTTTAACCCAAAAGTCCATTCTCTCTTGTATATAGTTGTTTCCAATGAAGATTCATTTGTAAACCTCTACTGAGAAAATAGAGAACAAAAGAATCCTCCAACCTAGAATGGGTGATATATCTATAGACCTACGCTATGATAATATATCCCCATTTTTAGATAATGTAATTTGAGTCATATCCAAATAATGTTAAACTGCATGAAACATTGTTTACCCTGCATGACTATAAATTGCGTAGAGTGGAATCCTACACAGGGACTAGCTTTCCTATTTGAGATATAAATCCTTGTGAGGGAACCTAACATATATCAGTTCTATAAACAAATATTAGGATAAAATACCCTATTATCAATACTGTATATTAATTTTTAGAGAATCCCCTATAATATATTGATTATGTAGGGATTGACTCCTAATATCTCTATAAATGTGTCTAAACCCCATGTTTAGGATCCATCCACAAGTTCTCATTCACTTTTATCAGTCCCATGGGAATCATGTCATCCCAGTTATGACAATTCGGAGACAAAAATAGCTTTATTTATCCATTTTGAAAATCTATTTTCATAAATCACACCTTATTATTTATGTTTCTTGGATTTTAATAAAACTTTCCTTGGATATTAGTAATTAGAATATTCAAATCTGAAGTACACTTTTTAATGACTATTCATACTATTCTACTAATATAGAATTGTATATGCACCCCAATATGGTTTATCAACTAGAGGCATTTCCATCATGAAGGGGAAGATCCTATTATTTTCATATACCATTGAAGTATCATATCAAAACCTCTGTTTTAAAAATGCTATGTATTCATCTCTTTCATAATTTATCCACATCAATACTCAAAATATCGTAAACTTAAGTTATTATTTACAATGGAAATAATAACATGTTCAAAATGTGGTGGGACATTCTTAGCCTTTATAACTCATTTGGGTTGTAATTCTTAATCATCAGGTCCATGAATCCATACTGTAGACTAAGTATATCACCATCTTGAGATAGTTTTTAGTCTCATTGAGCTCCCCATTCACTTTGGGTCACCTTTCCCCTTTTACAATAACTGTATTTTATCATACCATTTTATTCAAAGCACAGTGACTTTAAACTATGTGAACCACCCCTATTTGATAGTCTACAGTAGATTTGGTCTCTCTATTCACATTGAGTTTTCACCTCACCCTTTCTATATAGGTTATCCCACATAATATGTGGTCAAAATTTATGACCATAAACATAAATTTTTTGGTTAAAGATATATACCCTTAAAATATTTCCCCATAGTAGTCCAAAATGTAATAGAGTAAACATTCAGTGAAAAATAAATCAAACATATCAGGACGAGAACTTATTAAGTAAAGTCTATGAAAAAGTAAAGTCTCTTCTCACTAAGCCTCCCCATTTGTGGGACATAGATAAAGGTTCATTGTATATTTAAAAAAAGGAACAAAGCTTATATATATCCTCATATGGACCTAGTAAAATTTGATACATGCTTGTTGGACCGACTGGTTCAAGAAAACATTGTTTGTACTAGGGTGTGCAGCGGAAGCCAGTGGTTCTAGGATTATAAAATTCTAATAACATGAGTGAAGATACTTGTTTTATATGGAAATATAAGCCCCAGTATGGTCCGATGATCTCACATGGATTACTTTATGTACATAAAATAAAATGAAACAAATAACTCATTTGAATTCAAACATGCTCGTTTGTCGATCGATGTCGGTGACTGTTACTGGAAGGATAAGAAGCCTAACCCATATCTATCATCCACACATTCTCCAAGAATATACATTCACGTTTTTATTGAATTTTTGTTTCTATGGAGGGTATATGATAATATCATAGACGTTGTGGCGATCACCATGATGTGGTTCCCTAGATTCATTGATGGTGTTGGGGATCGATCACTCTGTAGAGACATTCTCTCTCTAGTAAGTGGGGAGAGAGATAGAGTCTCACATTCTAAAAGAATGAAAAATTATTTGAATGATCCTCTCCTTTGATATTTATAGTGGATTCTTTAAATACCGTGAAAGCGTTCCCATGCCCCTGTATATTTAACATCCAAACAATTATAAATAAATTAATAATTATGAAGAACTAACTATGTCATAATTATTATTTATATGTTATCACATACATGTAATATATATTAAATATATTGCATGAAAAAAACAAAGTCATTAGCACAGATAATACTTACAAATAATATTAAATAAACCTGGAATATTAAAGTAATATTCATTCGAGTAATGTTATTCCTTTTATTTACTTAAACACTTATAAATACTTATAATAAAAAAATTCAACCCAATTATTATTAACTAGAACAATATTAAATTTTTTTTATCAATGATCAATAAAACATGGATGACATATAGAACATGGTCTAGGGACCACTATGTCATATATACTTATTCACCAGAATATGGAACATTCTTTAATATGCTATTATGTGTGACCCTCTTTGCCTTTATCTCGATAGTTGTGAATTGTATTCATAGACTGGGGTTCGATTCTAGCAACCGATCAAGGTCCCTAAAGAGATAAAGAATAGTTATAGCAATGATAACCAACCTACGAACATGAACTGTGTAATATAGTCTCTTTGAAGTTGGATATATCCTAAAGCAGGGTGCACACTTATGTCATATTACATAATTGAATTATTATTATTTTTGATCTATCCAGATGGATTTACCTTTGACTAAAATGTAAATGGATTTATTAATGTACTACCATCCTAATAAACCTGGTCTAAGATATTACTTCATCAAAAAAGTGAAAAATTATATCTTGACCATTCAACCAATACCATACCACCAATGATGCACCCAAAACTAGCAACCTCATCATGATTTCATTATCAGGGTTTCTTAGTTACATCAAAGTACGCAATGAGAGGGAAAACATTGAAAATGATCTCAAGTCAGGAGACCAATACACATGTCTATAGATGGAAATCACAAATGACACCTAAATTACATAGTGTTTATATTTGAAGTTATGTCATCATGATCTCAACTACAAGATATCACTATGTGTGAAATTCTTGAGAATTAGTCTCAATTATTATTAGACCCCTAGAAATAATAGTCATACATCTACAATGTCAAGCCAATACGATGTATCTAAACCATTGGACATATATTTAATATTAATTTCATGGTGTCTCAAGGTTCTCATTATAGAATGAGATCTACTATAACCTTTTGATATAACAAATAATCTATGGAAATTTCCTTTTAATAGTGGACACAAAATATCTATACTATAATGGTAAGCATAAATCATGCATATATCATTGTATACAAGAAATGTTAATCAAAAATTACTGTTTAGTTGGGTCTAAGGAATCCACTATTATAAAAAATATATAGTGATGACATATCATATCTCTTCACCCTTGTTATGTGGTCCTCACATGGTGTAATTTATTTTAGGGTGTCATAAACCTTCTAGAATATTCCTTCCTTCCATAAAATTATTTCATTTCACAAGTTTGTTAATCCTCACAAACATTTCATTGGTTATTAGTGAAGATTAAATTCAATTACAAAGGAACCTTCTACTTAAATATACATATTATGCACCTAATATATCTTTTCTTAATAACCACCCATATAGCCTATCAACCAGATACATATTCATCCTAAATAATAGAATCCTTTAATTTTTGTATACCCTGAAACCACTATTGTAGAAACCATATTTTGAACATGTTATGTGGTCATCATTTACATATGTTTTTCATATCATCACTCTTAATTCAAACTCCCTGAGTTAAGATTTCCACAATCCACCAACCAAATGCTCATGTGAATCTAGTACAATTAATCATACACACTTTCATTTAAATATAATTTTCACAATAATATTTTGATGTACCATACTCTAATCTTTAATTTTTCCTTATCATGTGTCTCTAAATCACATGAATCAATAGTCAGATCTGCATGGTGGTAAGATAAATATCCTGTGTTTTACGGTATTCTATAATGGCTCTTCCCCATGTAGTAAAAGTAGGACATCCATTATGTGACTGCTTCAATTGAATATCAAATATTATATGTATTTTCTTCTTTAAATTATACAATAAATGCCTCGAACACTCTGATATAGTGCTTCTATATACCCCTTAAGATTTCATATTCATGATCTGGAACACTCTCTGAGAGTGAATGATAACCATCATCAATAGTGGTGGTCACTCTAATTAGGTTGATCAGACTGTACTTATTTGTAATATTATCTTCATCAATGATATTAGTCACTTCAAATTCATGTTTTATCAACTTAACTTGTGTTGTTCTGTAGTCAAACTCACATTTTAGTCCATATATCATGATATTAAACAATCTGCACCAGGGTCAAAGATGATAGACCTTAAGCGTCATTCATACCGGTATGAATTGCATTAATTAAAACTATATAAGGAAAGATACCCCAAAATCCCTTTGTATAAAACATATAAAGTGGTGGATTGGGAAAAATATTTTTCCTTTCTCACTAGACATGAATCTTGTATGATTTATAAAAATTCAATCATTAGATGTTAAAAAAGGAAAAAAGCATGTTAGTTCAATACCTTAGAAATGGAAAATTAAGGAAAAATATGGTCCCTTCCCACTAGGCCACCCGAATATGAAGATTGATAAAAAGATAGGGTGATGAAATAAAATACTAAAATATTGTGAGGCTTTTAATATGACTCCTGCAGAAGTTGGTTTATACTCTCTAGAGCCCTTAGATTGGAAAAGCATTAGACCATTGAATAATTAGCCCATCCCAAGTTTATCATTATTGAGGATCTATCTGAAATGTGGGAATACATAACTTCATGTTTCATGAACCCTTTTGAACATTTGAATCCATATTCTAAATCCTCCCTTCATGAATTATCACATTGAGTCAGATATTTCATCTAAATGGACCAACTCTAGTGTTATAGTGATGGTATCTATTCCAATACCCATCCATGAGTCGTGCCTAGTAGGATTTTTTTCATTTGAATGGACCAACACTGATGTTACAATGATGGTAGTTATTCCTATACCCATCCATGGGTCATGCCTATAATGAACTCATTCATCCAAATGGACCAAATTTAGCGTTACAATGATAGTTAATATACATATAACCATTTGGGATCCATTCTTGTGAGTAATTCATTTTGAATCATCTTTTTGGGTTCCAAGATTGACTTTGTTCATTTAAAATTCAATTTTTATATGTTTTCATGTTATTTTTAGTGTTATCATCCAGGATTCCATACATTATTTTGAAATGATAATCAATGTGAAGAAAGGTAATAATAATCAAGAAAAATGATATTTTATTCATTAATTATAAAAATGATAAAAACATATGTAGCCTTAAGTATCTCCTAGAAATTAAAGGTAAAGAAAAATGAACAAGAAATGTTATAATGGACCCTAATCATATTTTTTCGACAAACTAGTCAATGCCTAGTGATAAGTATTGATGGAATTATAAAGGATCATATATTTGGTAGTTTGTAATTTAGAAAATGGACATTTTCACTCAAAATGGTTGATTATTTCTTGATTTCTTTCGATGAACTCAATCCCAATGTCTGTCAATTGTAGTTGGGACATCATGCATTCCTTGTGAGACACATATTTCCATAGTATAGTAGTGTTCATAACTATCTATCCATTAATATGTGATTCCTTAGTATTAAGATAAAATAGATCCTTGGTGACACCCTCAATAGTTTCTGATTGAAAATTATCAAGATCAAATAGGATGTTGTCGGATTATTCGATCGCATGATGGCCGTCATAGGTCAATTGATAGTTGTTAAAGGTAAAATAAATTCCTTAACATGGATTTGTGACTAGATTACCCAAAGTAGAGATGTAGGAATAAATGAAATTTTTGGAAAACATAAACCAAGTGTACAATGATATATGACCAACCTTTTAAATTAGGACATCATCTTACAACACATATCCATATATAAATAGTTTTTTCGATAGTGCATAACTTTGATGTTTTGGTGTAAGAGGTTTCTTCAGGTTCTCATACTAAGGATTAATATAGTAGCGAGGGTTGGCCTCAATATTTATTGGTAGGAAAACCCCCTTTTAGATACATCAATCAAATTAGATAATTTTTTATCCTAGAATCCAATGTATCTACAAACAAAAATGTTGGGAAATTTTCGAAAACTTAAGCTAAGTGATAAAAAATATAAATTTAATAAATTAATAAATATCACGTAGTGCTATAGGTGTTAGAAGAATCATTTGAGTCCAATGTCTCAACACAGACTAACATACAACTATATGAGTTCGTCAATATTTCATGATGTGATACTTCACAAAACATTAATAAAAGTTCTTGAAATACCTCATATACAAAGAATGTTGTCCCACAAAGCAATAATCAACTTTGAAACAAGAATAATCCAAAAAGAAACCAACATTTGGGAAGTGAGTTTCCGATGAATTCATGTCTCAAACCCTGAGCTAACCATGATGGACTTCAAGCAATGCATGGAAAATGAACTCTCTTGACTCCATTCGTATAGAGGTGGTCCCTCCTCCCAATGCACAGATATACTAAAAAGAACCTTATCAGGCCAAGTTTATTCCTCTTAATCATCTTCTGTTTATTCCAATCAAAACCCATTCTGATGGGTGAATTTTTTAAGGATGTAAAGGTTGAAAAGATTCAAAAATGTGTCATAAATAAGTTCATTAACCAATAGAAATATTTTTTGGATGAGAAGTGAAGAATAATTTTACATAGGTAAGGATTGAGCATAGTGAATTACATGATCTATGAAATAATAACTTTTTTATGGGGAACTAATCCAAAAATAATTAGAACCATTCCATAGAGAACCTTCTCATGTATAACATTGTTTTTAGGGGAGTATGGAATCTCTTTGTTCCCTCCCATGTATGAGTTTTTATTTCTAAATCTGGTAGATATAGTGTATCTATATATCATATTTATCACTACTAAAACAACCAATCATCCCTCTAAAAAACATAATTTATTGGAATTCATAAACATTAGACCACCTATGAACCATTTATTTCCCTCTAGGATTAGAGTAAGGGATTTTATACACATCACATATCACTAAACAAATGTCATTTATACAGTAAATCTCTAAGAGAACTGTTGTCTATCCCTCTATTTCAGGAAAATGGTTGACTCATCAATGCCTATAAATACGCTAATCCTTATTGAAATTCAAAAATTTATGATGAATAGGGAAACACCAAAGTATATTAATAGATAAATGGAGAAGACTTTACCTTTTTGAACCTTCATCAAAGAAATCTTTTCATTTAAAATTTAATTAGAAAGGGGCTTTGTGAAGTTCTCATGAAGCACACCCAAACCATTTCATTTGCAAATAACCTCCTCTATATAGGGCCTTTCTGAGGAATCTCCTTGAAATAATTTCATGGATGGTGCTTTGTAGGATGAGCCACATGAATTTTTCTTCATGAAGCATCTTTAAATGAATCAATTTGTGTGCTTTACCCACCTCACAAAATATGTTATCTTATGTGAAGTTCATGGATTCAGTGGTGTTTTTCACCCTCTCTTTGATTCTAATGGCACTCAGAACATTTAGATCCATATATTAATGCCATAAAATAATTAAGAAATGGAATCTTGTTATGATTAATACTGATCTAGGGTTATCTATCAAGTCCATACCAATTCGAATGACCTCTTTGATAACCATTATCAAAAATTGGGATCTTTAAAAGGGTCAAATTCATGGATACACATCATTCCTGTGAAAAATAATGCATAATCCCCATCCAGTAATTCATTATCTCTCCTTTAACATCATAAATGGAAAATATGTAAGAATATAAATCGCACAACATAATTCACCTACAACATGACATTAAACTATTTTTCTAATATACATAGTGTATGATTTCAAACTACAAACATACCCAATGTAATGAGAAAAGGATACCCCATATGACACACATAGGATACCTCATGTCACAAGAATAAGATGACTCTTCACTCATTCATAGCCTCAGTCCATAAGCTTTATTCAAATATTATTGTTTAATTCCATCCAATGTGCTATATCTTTTATTATCTCTTATTTCTAACACAGATCGTGACTCATGTGGGTTCAGAAATTTTTATTGATCATGTTAAAAACACAAATATTCCTCTAATTAGGCCACATACTAGAAGTAAGTCCCAAATTTATCGAATAACATGGGAATGCTCCTAAGTATAATCCCAAAACATACATTAACCAAACATATTTTCTATGCAAGATATATAAAGGAATATCATGCACGAGTCCTGCTCAATCTCAAATTATCTATCATTTTATGACATAGGAATCCAACCAGGGGAGAACTAATGAATAATTCCTATTCAATCCCTTGTTTTACACTCCAATTTAGTATGATTGATCTTATATATATTGTTTCATAAACTCAGAATGGAAACATGAGGTTATGGGTTCAGTTAATCTTTATATTAATATAATTGAGATGCATAATTGGAATCACTATAAAGTCTGAGTTTTGTAACTCTAAACTTCATAGTGTATGTCCCTAAGAATGAAATTAAATTGTATTTCCAACATCATGATCATTTAATGTAAAAATATATGACATATTCTTTACTTCATGACATTAAAAATCATGTTATAATATTAATACATGATCTTAAACTGTGAATATCAAACTATATGGGACTTGATTCTCATTATACAAGATATGTAGGAATTCTCACAGAGGATCAAATACTATATATAGACCATCTATATATCTTCTCCTCAAGATATATACCCAAGATCCTGATTAGACTTAACCATTTGTATATATTCCTTTGAGATATCATCCACCTCCACAAAGGATAATAGACCATATCTCTATCATGATATGTTCCTAATAAAACCATTCCCCTATAGGGTGGACTATATTCCCTCCAAGAATTATTGTATTATTCTCATCAGTCTATATTCACTGTTAGACCCACCTTCACAGGGTCATATTCTTTTTGATACCAATCCAATCTCATTGGGAAATATTCCCTACAAGGTGAATAAAAAAGTGCCACTCATATGTAAATCACACACCAACCATCTCTAGGAATATTTCAACTTATGATCCTTAATGTATGATGTACAACTACCCAGATCAATCATTATCACTAATCCTTAAATGATCAAACATCACCAATTATGGGATCCCAAACTATGCGGTTTCTGATTAATTTTTTAAGGATATATATGAATCCCCTTTCATGGGCCCGATCACAATACCACATACTTTTACAGCTTCTCCATATGGATATCAAATCTTGAGTTTTTAGATATAAGGATTTAAACCATATCCCCTTAAAATTAATAATCACCAAGTAATAAAAAATTCAGATGGATAAAATTTGATACATATATATAATACCATTTATTTATAACCTCTGATATATAAATATGATCATGTTGATGAAGGAACCTTTGATACATATATAGTTTCACATAAATACGTGTCAACAAATAACTATTGGCATAGAGGTGACCTATTCTGCACCAAAATATGGTAAGGATTCACAAAATATATCTTAAATATATAATAAACTCTAAGATTATGTAATAATCCTCTCAAAGAGGTATGATGAGTCTAACATCCTCCCTTACAACCAAAAACAAATTCCTCAAGGAACATCGGTATGTGAAAAACAGGGACCAAAAATTTTTGGAAAGAAGGTTCATGATGACATATCGTTTTATTGATGTGTGAGCTTCTGGATGTTTCTAGTTCTATGAATACTCTACATCTGGAATGAGCTTAAACAAAGTTACATTTGAAATTTTATTTTTTGAACAATTGTAACGAATAATTTTCAAAATATTATTCAGAAATAATTTTCAATAATGGATCTTTAAAAATTCATAATATCATCCAGAATACATATGGAGTTAAATATTAAATGTATAATTGGAAAAGGGAAATTAATTTGAGTCATTTCAAAATAATATGGAAAACCACATTATAAAATGTGTAATAAATCATTCATTTGAAAAAAGATAGAGAAATTTTTTAAGGTCTCCCGAAATATAATATATTTTGATTTCAAAAATTAGAAAGGAAAACATTGGAAGGAAGAGTGAATATTGATAAGGAACAAAAAAGTGTTAATTTGTAGAGAATGAAAATTATTATTAACATCATGAAATTTTATGGAAAAATCCTTAATGTAATTTCTAAAAAAGGAAATACATTATAATATAATCAATGAAAATAATAAATCAATGTTGTAAATCCTTATTAAAATAGGAATATTTATGGATCAAGAAAAAACATTTACTCGAGAAAAACCCCTTACAAACAAAATAGTTTTTATGTAATAGTAATTCAAAATGGATGTTATAAATGAGAGAAATGTAAATCAACATAAAAAAGGAAATACATCATAATAAAATCATTGGGTAGAATATATCCAATATATAGTAATATGTTTCTAGGAGAATAATTATAACTCAAAAAAATATATCAAGTTAAAAACACCATTAACCTCACACTAACCCACATGGACCCTTAGCCTTTTAAAAGAACCAATAATCTCCATAACATGTTTAATATTCCATAAAAGGTTACAAATCCTCTCTTATATGAGATACCTACTCTGGTGTGATCATAATTCTAATATCCCCTCATTCATATAACCAATGCTCTCTAGAGACCATGTATTAAACAATGATCATAATATAATTAATTAGTTATCATTTTTTAATCACCCCAAACCATATCCTAAGGAACCATTTCTTTGATCGCAAGATGATATAACCTATAGAAATGACACCATTAACCATAAATTGTTCTGAAAAGGTGTCTTGTGATTTTCCACAATAATAACATACTAAGATCATCATATAGGTATAATCCATTTTTGGAATTAACTGCATCCCCTAATGTAGCTCTAAGCGGTTGGGAAGTGACAGGGTTATAGAACATATCACATCACATAGGAACCTCTCATGGTTTTCCATCCCATTTGGTTCACAAGGGACTAAATATGACCCTATTATCCTAACCTGCTTACTGAAAAGGTGACATATATAACCATTCTACATCATGGGTCATCAATATTACCACACCATAAGACTCATATGACCATAAAAGCTCAATATGCTTGCCCTTGATATTTTCTAAAATCCCAAATCATAATGTCTATCATAACACCAAAGGCCAACCATGACTAACCAACATTATATATCACCATCTTATTGATGTTATTCAGTTAAAAATTGCTACATACCTTATATGTTGAGAAAAAACTCACTCTCCTGTACCATTGGAAATAAAGTAATCAATGGACTACTCATAAAAATTCATATATTCCTATGTTTCCCAAAAATATGAAGGATATAATACTCTTTCTAACACATAATCTACAAGAGTAAAAAAATTCCCAATTCCTATGGAAACTCAGTTGTTGTTTGTAGATCCCTGCAATTCACATTGGGTTCGTAATTTTGTTTTTGACACACAATCTGCATGGGTAACAAAATTACCAATGCCTACAGTAATACTGTCACAGCTCATTGAGGCCTTAAATTCACATAGGATTCACTTTTTCTTAATTCCAATATAATCTATAACACACAATCATTTCTACCTTATGTTTTTCATCTATGAAAACATGTTATCCAAATCTAGGTGGCCAATTCAACTTTTCCAATGAAACTTAAATTTTTCATTGGCTAATATGATGGGACGTTAGGCTCATCACACCAATTTTAGCGGTATTATTTCCCACTCTAGGACACCCTTATATATTTAATCAATATTTTTTAATCCTTACTAAATCTCAATATATGAAAGATTACCCCTATACTAGTGAATTGATCTAAGTCATATTTCTATGTGAATGTTTTTATTTACAAGAGCATCCCCAACAATGGGAACATTTGTATGTATTAGATGTTCTCCATCGACGTGACTCTCTTGGTGTATATAAAACTCTTCATATTTCTCTTTAGTAATTACTATTACTAAGGATTAAATCCACATAGTTGGGAAGTCTAGAATTTAACATCATACTAGGAGATAGTAATTGTTGGGATGTTGGGATCAGCCCTATAAATAGGGATTCATATAAATTTTTATAAAGAGAAGTAGAGCCCAAAAAGTTCGATGCCACTTAATGGGACACACGGTAACTTTTAGTGAAATGATACAAAGACCATTGTAGTTGTTTTTATGTTCATGAAACCATGAACTATTCCAAACAAATCTGAGATACACAGAGTGGACCTCAAGGTGAAAGGTGCCAAGAAAAGGTTCGTGTGGGAAATACGCATAACTGTCCCGATCTAGTCAACCTCAAAGGGAATATGTCCCAATGAGTATGGGTTTGTTTAATAGGGAATATAGCCCCAATTTATATATAGTTGGTTTTCCTAGTGGGGACATAAACAACTAGTTATGATATGGTCCCATCAGGAAAATAGCCTAATGAGAAAGGTTTCTGGGAATATAAACTTGCTGAAAGGGTGTCCGAGCTTACAAGGAATATGGCATGTAATAATAGGAAATGGGTAATTTAATGAGAAATATAGCCCCACAAATATGGATTCATAGGGAATATATCCCTATTATAGATGAAAATTGAGCTTAAAGTGAATACAACCCATTGGGTATGAATATCTAGGCTCATAGGCAATATTAACCGACAAGGAAGAACGTAGGTAGTCATGATGTTGGTTTTGAAATTTATGTAAGGATACAATATATCTTTCTAAAATAATAATCGAAGACCTTGTATTTTAAGTTTCATATTTTAAGGTTGTGTGATATGTTTTTATTAGTCATTTTAATGTCATACAACAAGGAAATTGTTGTTTAATTTTATATCATGTTACTAGGAAATTATCATATAGTTTAAAGTCGAGTAAATTGGAAGTATATTTTTTGAAATGGGTGAAAAAATATTTTAATGGGTATTATTAATTGGGGAATCACTTTATAGGCACTGATCATTGAGGGGACTAGATTGGTTTAACTTGATGAAGCCTTAATTAGGGAATACACCTAATAGGAGGCCCATAATGTTGCTCAAGAGCTTGGAGAACATGAGTAAGGAATACACATTAGTGTTTGATACCAAGATATGTATTTCCTTATCTATTTTATATATAAAGGTTTTGAAATTACAAATGGTAACATGGATAAGTACTAAACCTAGTAAGAACACCCAAGGTTCTCATATATCATTAAGTGGTCACAATAGGCCAACTCATCAATTAGGTATCCCAAATGGGTTGCCTAGTGTAGGAAAGACCACTTAAATCTTATTATAATAAATACCCTCATTATTATGGTATTACAAAATCATGATCACCTAAAGTGTTATAAATATCATGTAGGATAATTCCCAAGACTCCTTTTTCAAGTGAATATTTTATTGATGGGGCGCATACTAGTGTGCATGCCTTTATCATGTAAATCTAATGGTTTTAGAGGATGTCTCCACATAGAATTTTTAAATATTTTACGTTTCTGAAAGGATTATATAATTTTCATTTAAAAAAGATTTGCTTAGATTGATGATCTCAGTAAATGTAAGACACATGAGATCTTGGACTTCCTATTTTTAGGATGCTTTGAAAAGATATCCAAGGCTATTCAAGTAGTAGGTTCCCTGAAATCAATATGATGAGGAGGTTAAAATCAAATAGGACCTTGACCACACAAAGTGGGATGCACATTTGACCATGTGGTGACCTCAAAGAGAAGATCTTGTTCATTGGAGGATCATGTAGTGAGTTGGCAGAGGATGCTCCATTTGATAGGCCCAACCAATGGCTACGCAGGATGAAGTCTCATATGGTGATTTTATAAAGTAGGTATCTCTATGTAGCAGGCCCATATAGTGGATATTTTGGATAGAGATTTTCATGGATCCTATTCAGATTAGGGGTTTCTACGTATCAGACCCATATATGTTCCCATATGAAGGCATTTTTTTGAAACATTCTTGGGTGGAGTTATTTATTCCTTCGAAATCTATAAGCACTAGAATTACATGTTGGTTTCATTGAGAATTCATTATCCTTATTCTTCTTCTGATATTATCTCTTTCTTTGTGCCTCTATTATCTCCTTAAAATTTAAACCCCACTCTTTATAGGTGATACTCATTAAATTTCTATCTGAAGTGTTGGGGAACCATCAGCATGTTCTGAATGAACAGTTGATACATAGTCAGTCGGTGTCAGTGGCCAGTACCATAAGTGTTCCATAAGAAAAAAAATTGGTGCATACAGAATTGGTTGTCCTGATGGCTTTTATAAATGGGAAATATATTATGTAGTTGATGTTTATTGAGTCTATGATTATAGAGGGTCTTGTATATTCACCGTATATGATTCATTCTCTTCTACATAGTGGGTGTCTACATAAAATGTCTTCTTTCACACCTAGTAAGAATCTTCATGCTATCTAGATTGTTTCACATTGGATTCATCCTTTCATTCATCAATACATATCATCCACTTGTACTTGTTTTGGATGATCATAAAAATCTCGTAAGTGTTAACAAATACCCCCCTCAGAATGTGGATTGATTTCCATAATGTGGGGCCAATTTAGAGGTTGTGATACTATGCCACATCATTACAGTGATATCCTCTTAGGATCCATGAGATGAATTTATACACATTGGTGGTCTGTATAAGGGATACTCAGTTTGTAGAATGGTCACAGTCTTACCCTATAAATTGGATATCCCCAATTATTTTTATTTTTGTGATCTCCTCTATGACATGTGAATAACTGTATTATATAAAAAAAATTATTGTTCTTTATTTGTGAATGGATGGCCATCATGGTCTTGTTAAGTGAACTCATGGACCCCTATGGATACTGAACCACTTCTTGATCTCTAGAGGAATTCATACATCCTTGGGATCATGATGAAACCTTCTTTCTCACTATAGAGTGTTCACATGGTAACTAAAAGAATATTTATACATTTCCATTCTATTCTTGGTCTCCAAATATTTTCAATTTTTTCAAAAATATTACTCCAGATGAGTGAAAAAAAATTTATGTCATGTCTATAATGAAAACTAAGGAGTTAGAGATAATTGAGGCCAGTAAATTCCAAAAAAAAATAATTCAAAGCACCATCTCCCCCAAAAATATCATGGGATAGTCATTCGGTGCAATCTGTTATCATATAGGCTTCCCTTATTTGGATGAAAATTATTGAGAGACAGTTCAATTCCCACACCACAAGTAGGAAATCATCTACTTAATTAGACTGGAAATCATCAAGAAGTATCTCGACACAACATATTATTGATCTATAATTTCATTAAATAGAATAGCATTTCTAAAGATTATGTACTTGGGTACACTCTTCTGACCTTGGAAGAGAAGTAGTGTCCCCCTAAGTTGAACATGCATAGATATAATATGATACTGAAGAAATAGATTTCTAATAAAAATATTGGTTGGAATTTGATTTGGAACCTATTATTTGGAGGGTAATCTAGTCTGGAAATGGGTTATCCATTCTAGGTTTGATGGATCAATGAGTATTTTTAACAAGATCTAAAGGAAATACTATTATATTAAGTTGTTTGGATATCATAATCCTTTACTCATTGAAATAATAATTTAATTATACATATCATCAGCAGTTATATTCCATACATAAAAACCTTCAATTTGGTGTATAGGAAGATAAGAATAATCCTCTAGGAAATATAGATGGATAGTGGGAATTTTTTCCTAAGGAAATATATGCTTAGTTTCATTCCGTAAACTTTATATGGGATGACATGGAAAGGAAACCACCACTCACAATAGAGTTGTTAAATTTTTAAAAAAACATTATAGTAGAAGATATGTGTCCCATGGTTGATTCACCATTATAAAATTGGATAATACTTTTTTTAATATAAATGGGAAAGAACCACAACCCAAGAGACCTCATATGTTTCTAATCTATTGGAAGTGTGGGATTACTAGTGATTTTTAAAACACACTAGAGTATGGATAATTTAATATGTGTGGATGAAAGTTTATCTCTATCATTGATAGATAAGTCCATTTGAAATCCTTCCTAGAAATATACCTCATTTATTGTCTGTTATTAGCATGGGAGTCACATTTTGCAGTTAGGGTAAAGACCATTTTGATGGCCATTCAACAATAAAATAGTATGAATATTAGTTTTTAATTACTAATAATGGACAAATTATACCAAAAACATAAGAACAAATATAATCAGAAAAAAATATTCTAAATCATTAGACCATGTTAGTTTCTATGGGGGTGAATATTGGACCATTTAAAAAAATATTTTTAGAGTATAATTGAGATCAGTTCAAGTTCATTAGATGACTGAGAGGTGAATTACAAGTTGAAACATCATAACGATTTTTTTTATGCACCATATACATCCCCTACTAGAACTATTACAAATAATTCAACAAAGAGTAATGAAGAACATACTTATCTATTATCCCAATGGTATGGAATCTTGATATCCATAATAAATGGAGAAATCACCTATGAATGAAACATGCCATATAGGTTTGAGAAGAAATTTGATTCATCTAAAATAATTTCCATACTTCTCCCCCAAGAATACAAGATAAAACCATCCAATGATTGTACATTAGTTCAAATTGATGCTAGAATGGGAGAAAAATGGCATAAAAATGACTATTACCCTAATTTATTATACTATAATTATCATAGTTTGTTATGTTGACACGTAGATCTAATCATATCCTCATTGGAAATTGGAAAAACTACTACCCAAATTCAAAGGAACACCGATAGATGAAATCAAGGTAGAATATGATAAAAAATTAATGGTATGGATATTTAGAAAGAGGATATCTCAACTAGAAGAAAAAAAATGACCGGAGTATAGGATATCTTCAAAGAATCCCCAATAATTTCCAATTCCAAAGAAACAAGTGAAACATTTTGATGTTCCACATTCAGGGAGTGGAGAAACCACCAATCCATAAATTACTACAAGTGATTGATATATGGAATCCAAGAGGCAGTGAGATTTGTGGATATAAATATTATCCACCAAGGAGATCTATAATTCACTCAAGGTGGTGGAGATTTTTATGATAGGATTCAGCTAAGTCACAACCCCCTTAGTATTTATTTTGAAGGAAAACTCTATAATGTTGATAATTATATTAAAGATTCAAACACCTCAACTCATTCACTAGTGAATATGATGACAGTGATCAGGATTCTTCCAAGTAAGAGGTAAAAAAGTATGCCCACTTGAGTATGAAATTTTACTTTTGATACTATCATGTCATTATCTAATTACTTAACCATCGTAGAGGTCAGACTAATTATTCCCTATCATATACCCAACATATACGACGATACTAATAATAAATTTCTCATACATTCATTCATATTTCATGGATACTGATGAAGTAGGATCTATATGTTTGGAAGATCATATGCAAGTAATGATCTCAGACCCACAAAAAGTATTTTTGTATTGCCACCAGTTTCACCTCCTATAATATTATCGACTGAATACATCCAAATAGTGGCAGGAGAGATCATTGGCTATACATATTCACTCAAACCAATAAGTTAAATCTTACTTTTACCTTTATATATTAACCTTGAAGGCAATTTCCTTGATGAAATATCAGTTTTCACAGACACTGGTCCTACCTCTATAAATCAAAAATAATAACCTATTAGGGGAATGAGGTTATCATACCCCCGTAAGGATGTCAATAAAAACATTGATGAATAAAACTGAAGACTGTATTGATTAAGACATGATTTTAATGTCCTAGATACCATACCTGTTAATGGATGAGGAGATGGTTCAAGTATGATGACCAAAAACATGCATCCTGTTATGTAACATATATTGAATTCCCTTCTTATAACAATTCTAGTAACACACTTTAAGGATTCAGTAATAATGAATGATCTATTTTCAAACACCATTTTCCCTAGCTCCCTATAAATGTTTGTAAATTTCAATAAGTAGATTGAAGAGAATAAGTTTTATCATTCTATGATCAACTTGGATTCTTTATTGTATGGTTTATTATTCCAAATTTCTAACTCATAAAACTTTATCCATATAGAATATTGCTATTTTAATTCATCAATGGGAGACTAGGTCCATTCCTTGTATTATGGTTGAGGTGTTTCCAATCCGAGACACAAAAAAGAGTAGATATCCATTTTTTACTTGAGGTAGACCATGACAGTCATCAAGAAGTTGTTATTACACAATATGATTCCACTTCATAGACTAATGAGGACATAAATTCAAGGGATATTTTAGATCCACAAACTAACCGTAACATGAAAATGAGGTAATTATTATTTTGTATCCCCACGTGAGGATCCATCATTGATGGTTGGGGTTCCTTCCACTTTAACAAATTGGGCTCATATTGGAGTAGAGTCCCATAATACACCACTGCTAGAGGTGTTATCTATCATAGGAAACCAAACTCTATAACTTGGTGAGTATTTGTAGCATCCACAATGTTTTTTTTAATTTTTTTTCTAATGTATGGTTTTCAATCGTCATATCAAATAACACTGGACCAAGTAACATGTCTTACTAAATGTGTCTCCATTCTCACAACTCAACTATCATAATGCATGAAGATATATATTTCATTGAGACCCATAGGCTCTATAGGTGCAACCCAATTGGTCCCCTTTTGTGACTTTTTTCCTCAATATATCTCACACTCTAAGAGTGATTCTAAATTCATCTAAGAGGCATTGAGTATATTTCATGTAACATGTTGACATGTTTAGAGAGACACATGTTAGTTGATCATAGCGACTCCTTTCAAATATCTAAACATGAAGTTGTACAGTATTCTTAGCATTTTTACGAGTTTAGGGTAAACTAGGTTGTATTACTAAGCTTTGTATTATTCTCTAAATAAGGGCCTTAAAAGAAAATAATAGGATATTTCATTACAATTTTGTCTCATCAAGGTGATGTTATTAACACAGTTTCCCAATCTTCGAGCAGTAGTATCTCGAGATGAATACCATTACACTAGGAAAATAGTGAAAAACTAGTTTCAAGTTAACAAAGAGGACCTCCAAGTGAATCATATATAAAAAATGTAGATATTTACAAGGACATACTGGTATAATGACAATGGATTCTTACAAAACCCTAGTCCTAGGAAATTAATTTTGTCTCTACCACAGTAGAGTGACTTTATCTTGTTTAATAATTTGAGGCTTCAGATATATACAAAATTAAAAATAATATTGATGAAGCCTAAAAACAAATATGTAAACTCAAATCTTATATAGAATTAATTTTATAATATGTTACAACTATAAACATAGAGTCCAACTTATATATAATCCTATATTTTTATAAATGAATTAAAATAAATTTTGTTCTCAATTGTTGTCGATCTTTCAACCATTTTTTTATATTAATTATCACTATATAAAAACATAAAAATTCTTATAAATCTATATAAATATGAGTTGAATCCACCTAAAAATTGAATTTAGAATATATAAAGTAAACCATGATTCATGAACACTTAAGGTAGACATTTTTCTCTTAGTCATGGCTCATGCATAGATATAAGCATAGATACCATCAACATAAATTTAGAGTTTTACCATTTAGATGTGGTAAGATTTTCTTCAGGTCTGGTCTCATGGATGAGTATAGGCATAAACAGTATCACAATAACACAACAGTTATTCTATTTGGATATGGATGAAGTTTCCTCCTTGGAATGGATCTGAAGTGGGTATAGTCAAAAAAACATCATTGTAACACTAGAATTGGTCCATTTATATATGGATGAAAATTTCCTCCTTAGTATGGCTCACAGACAGGTATAAACATATTTTTATCATTATAACACTAGAGTTCGTTCATTTATGTGTGAGACATGGGTTCCTCCTAGACTTGGATCACGGGTGGGTATAGGCATAACCCCATTATGGTAACACTAGAGTCAGTCCATTTCAATTTGTTTTAAATTCACTCAATGTAATGTGGATCACACAAGAGAAGTTTAAGAATAAGTATTCTAATATTCAAAAGGGTTCAAATATATTAGTTATACATCAGTTGACATTCCACATGGGTCAACTAGCATAAAATATGATAGGGTAAAGATGGATACTCTAAATATTTCCTAGTCTAAGGACCTAGAAATCATATATTGAATTTTTTTATTGGAACATATGGTTGAACCCACTACCTTTGTGTCTTTTTCATTAAAAAACCTAACATTTTTATAATCTTCATATGGTGGAATATTATTTGGGTGGAACTTATATTTTAATTATGAAGCCCTTTATTCATTTTCAACCAGACATGTTTTCTACCCTTCCCTTATCAAGCTCTTAATTTTTCAGAGATCGTATATGGTAAATTTCCAATGACCATACATTTGACTTTCTATCAGGATTAAAATTCTTGGTTTCCAACTTGGAGGGATCGATGTATATTTATGAAATTTTAGGTCTTGAAATTTGGACCATGGTTTCTAATGTTTAAGCTCATATGGATTTAACCACATATTACTTTACTTTATGGTTATATATCATTGAAAAAAAAGGTTATGATAGCCTACCTGACATTAAAAAGATAAACCTAACCTGAACTAATGTGTGATTCTAGTGTAAACAATATCATGAATGGGTAAACACATTTTAAGGTAACGTGATTAGACTATTTTTTCATGCAGTTTATTTCCATCCAAGAGAACTAATCAAATGTTCAAGGATGAGATGTCATGTTTTTAATGACACATCATCCCACGCCCTGAACCTGGATAACTTACCTCATGAATCACCTATAATAACTTAGATTCCTTCCTATAAAACTATATGATTTTACCCAATAATGATACTTATCAGACTCATAACTATACCCATATGCCAACACACATTCATTCAGTATTGTTTGTACTCACTCACATAGAACTTGAAAAACTTCTTAGTAGCTCAACTGTCTGGACACTACTCCAAGACAAGCCTTTCATAACTATAGAGTTCTAATCAGGTGAGCATTTAAAAAAGGTGAAAATTTTTGACATGTATAGTCACATTTAGCATTTTGAGCCCCATGTTTTTATGATTTTTACACTCTCCACCCCTTTAAATTGTAATTTCCTCATTGTATACCCCACACCTTAAACTCAGGGAATGCCACTACTCTTTAGTCATGGTATTATCTATGATATCATTTGTCATGAATTTACCTCCATGGACTGTGAACCTAATCAAATAGACCCCATGGGCCTCCTATAATGATTTTTTTCCTTCCCAACACACCATAGTATATTACAGACCAAGTCCACTTATCATACTAGTGGATGTTTCCATAGTATAACACATTTTATTTCAGTGTAATTTGTCTGCACTCACACACACCCTAAGAATGTTTTTAGGATATCACTCATACTAATAATACAACAATATAATCCTCACATAACTATAGAGTTCTAAGCAGGTGGGCTTCTAAAAAGAAAGGTGCACATTGTTGGCATGAGTGAAGAAATTTAGCCTCTTAAATCTCACTTTTACAGGGGTGTTATAGTATCTCAAAATTTGAAATGATCACAATGTATGGATGAATAGAATAGAGGTTATTTAATACACTTGAATATTTGTACTATGGATTTTGAACATTTCAAATAAAGAGTTTCAAATTATGGATGATGATATTGGGCATGTAGGTCATGAATGACTGTTAACCATATTCGAATTATGGGTTTTGATGTAGTTGTGTCAATGAGAATAGAGATTAGAAGACTTATCTTCAATAAAAAACATTCTTCTAGTTGGTAGGCCATATTGGGTTCCTATATGAAAATCCATATTGGAGAAATGTATACATAACCAAATAGAAGTGTCCCCTGGAGCCGAATGCACTCGTTACCTATAGCCATAGAAGATTTGAAAGGATTGAAATACTTCTGAAACAAAGTAAATTTATAAAGGATGGAATATCAAAAGAGTGTTAAAACACACTATGTAACACCTTGAGATTTATTTTTATGAATTATATATATAAAATCTCATGATACACGCAATATCAGGCTTAAAATGAATTATGATATACTATTAAAATATTATTATTTAAATATGACCATTATAACCTAGCCATTGGATTGGCTGGGATGAATCGAAATAACTAAATTATGAAATACAAGTAGAAAAGTTTCTTTAATACAAATATAGTTATTAGTTCTTTGGAAATAAAAAGTCAATTTAAATTAAAAACAAATAATATTACAGGATATATTTTTCAAAAAACAAATTTATGAATGTAATTTATTATAATCCAAGTAAACTAATATAACAACTATAGATGAATGTTTTTAATGAATTTAATAGATAATATATTTAATAAAACAAATTAACATTCATTTAATTGTGGTTACGGGATAATGAATGAGTAAAAAATCAACTTATACTATAGAAATATATTTTCATTAAAAATGGTTTTTATTGAATTTTGTGGGTGGATATTGTGATTAATTTTTTCCACTATTAGAAATTTTATTTAATAAAATTTAAAGAGTTATTTAAATAGTCATTTTAAAATATCTTAGGAATGTTTTTGGGGATTTTTCTGAAATGGTTGGTTTTTGGGTGAATAGTAAAAATACTGATTTTGGAAAAAAATATCATTTTATTCTTTTAATGAAATTAGTTTCAATGTTACATTTAGTTTATAATTTATTTTATAGAAAAAAAAATTTAATTTTATTAAACATATTATAATTAATTCAATGATAATAAATATTATACATTATTCTGGTAAAAAGTTTATTTTATTATTAAAAATGATATTTTTTTCTAAAAACTATTTTCCATCGGATTTTCCTAAATTATATTAAAATTTATTTATACAAATTATAAAAAATAAATATTTTAAAATGGATTTTATTTTTCTAATCAAATGTTTCAAATTAATTAAATAGGTAACTTTTATTTTTGGACATATATATAATTTACCTATGTTAAAAATTTCACCATTGTAATTGGTAAAATAAGTTAATTAAGGATAATAGTACTTGATATGATCAAAAAATATTATTTAAAAATGGTATTATGAGTCTTTATATACCACTCCTTTATATTTGGTTAGTTTTTAATCTTTTTGGATCCACATGATGTGATTATTGATTCCCATTTTTATATTAAATAAATTATATTTACAAAAATGTCACTTTCTCTCATTTAATAACTTAAATATGTTTTCCCGGAAAGGATATGATTAAATATAAATCATGAATAAAAATAGATTACAATAATTATTTTAAATAATCTATAGTCATGTTTAAAATTTAGTTTTTATTTTTGAAAATAATTTAAATTTCTAAAACTGTTACGCCACATTAATTCAATGTTTATAAAAATATATGAAAAATAATGTAAATAATTTTAAAAATATTAAAATTTATATTTTCTAGATGAATTATACTTTTACACAAATTTAATATATAATTATTAAGGATTTGTTACGATTTTTATGTTTTAATTTGAATTCCATTTTTTTGTGATGTGTTTAAAGTCAAATTTTGTGAATAGTCTTAAAATTGACCTTAAATGGAATATAATGTTTAAAATTTATTTCTAAATCCTTAAAAATAGTAAAACATACACATTAATACAATTTTAAAGGATATATTTTATCGTATAATTAATGCAACATGTATTTTGTACTTAGAAGATTTAAAATTACATCCATAAACCTTAAAAATTTATAGACTGTGGAAATGTCATTGATTTTTTCCTATAATAAATACTCACTTCAACATTTTAAAATCACAACTCAAGATAAATTTTATCTAGGACAAAATGAGTCTCTAAACGTTCATTCTAACATCCCCTATACATTTTAGTGACAATGAACCACTTCTTCAAAATAATTTACCTCATTTTAAAGGAGGATATCAAATGAGGAAGTATAAGTCTTAATTGATTTCTTTTAATATTATTTCTTCTTTTAGCTCCTTAAAATATATTATAACTGTGATAATAGATTAAAATTATTACATCCTATATAAAAATATAATTATTCCTATTGTAAAACCCTTTTCCATCACCTTTTCCATAGAATGGAAAAAGAAAATTTGCTTGTGTAGATGTACAGACTACCATCTCTATGAAGGGATGTGTTTTTTTCATTACTTCCTTATATGGATTTTTAAAATGATATATCAATTGAATATACAAGATATTTATATAATAATTGTGATTCTAAAAATATTATAAATTACATAACTTCTTACCTTCCCATCCTTTGGAAAATGAGAACATCACTCATGTGAATTTGTGAATTACCACCTCCATGAAATGATATGATTATTTTCATTTATTCCATAAATTTAGGATAAAAAGTATGGATTTGATGAATAAATATGATATTTATAATATTAGTATGATTATTTAAAATTAATCCATTATCTAATTCATTTCATTTCCATCCATTATATAAATTAAAACATTATCCATGAATACATATGGACTATTATCTCCATGAAAAGATGTAATTCATTCTTCATGGAAAACTTACATGGATATTTATAACATTAGATTTAATGTATGAAAATTATAATTATAACTTGTTCATGTTTTTTAATATTTTAAAACCATTACACATTTGACAATGATAAACATACCAAAGTAGATTTGGATAAATTGAATGAATCGCCTTAAATGGATAAGGTAAGTAAAAAGTATACAATGAGTGGAAATAAAATGATTTTAAAGGTCAATTAAATGTTGGATATATATTAAAATGGTTATTAATAAACTACTTAATAAATTTAAATTTATAATTTATGAAGATATAATTCATCTGTACAAAAAGGAATCTAAGGTAAGGGTTCTTCATCTCAATTAAACTCTATTGAGAAGTATTTTATATTATGTACCTAATTAATTTTATATGGTCTATATACTTCATCCTTGTAATATTATATAATGAATTCCTCTTTATTATTTTTATTTAAATTTTAAATTCTTTTTTTATCATTTAAGGGGTTTTTCATTAAAATTTATTAATACTATAAAGTTTATTTCACGATCTCTTTTTTTAGGATTGTTTGTGTTTTAATTATTATTGAAGGAATTATATGATCTATAATTATTAAAACCCATATTTGTTTATTTTACTATGGTTATTTTTGGGTTTTTAATTTTTTCTCCAATATTTTTCTCTCTTTGGTACTCAAAGAACAAAATATTGTTTTGAATAAAAACCATCCATATTTATTATTTTAGGTCTGGAAAATTTCTCTTCCTTATCTGGATTTCCTAAAATGATTCAAAAATAACATTATATACAATCAAGTGATTTTTTAAGGTAATATTAAACAATATTTAATTTTTTTTAATGTTTAAAAAAATATTTTTTAATGTTCTCTGAAAAAAATTTATTTGACATTTTAAAAAATAGTGAAAGGAGTTTTCTTTTTAACATTTACCCCATGAATGACCTTCCCCACCTCCACAACCATTATTCACTTTTTATCCTTCCTCTAAAAAATTATCATTTTCAATGAAATTAATTTCCATTTTTCGATGAATTATTATATTTTATGAAATTCATTATTCTTTAAAATGTTGAATAGAATTTTTGGAAATTATTTATAACTTCATTTTTGAAAAAAGGATACAAAATATTTAATGAAATTTATTTTTGAATATTCACTTACATTTCCCTCTTTAATTCCCAAAATTATTTCATTTACTTCAAAAACATAATTTATAATGAATTTATGGTCTCCTTTAATTAATTACTTATTTATGTTTTATACCTCATTTCGTTCACAAGAAATAATCTAATTTCGTTAAAGTTATATCTGCTAAAAGCCTCCATTATTATTTCCACATAATATCTATATTATTTTGTATCATATATATATTTACCTTTTAAATATTTTCATAAATCTATAACATTTCTCTATATAGTGTTATTTTAATGAACTACATTACGAGATATATTTTTTTACTGGGAAAATATTAATGTTTCATATTCTTGATTCAATAAGTATATTTATTGACTGTTAAGGAAAATTTATTATATATTATTATTTTGTTAAATATATAAGGTTTTCATTAAAAATATATAAGTGATGAGTGGGGCATGGTAATAGGTATCCCCTCAATGTATTGATATATCTCACAATAAAAACAAAAATGGGTATTTCTCAATGTATATCAGCCTAAAATGTGACAATGTTTGGGAACATGGCCTCAATAGTAAATAAGATCCCTCGACACGGGTCCTTGGTTATGAGATTAATGATGTTTAAGAACGATACCTTGATGTTAGGATAATTAATGTTTGGAATAATGAATTTATTTAACAGATATTGTGGTTATTCTTATCCATGTTATTTTTGTGTTGATGTTATCCATGAATATATTTTGAGATCAAGTTTTTAATTAAATGGAATGTGTTTTTATTTCCACCCTTCTATATAAATTATTCCTTATTTATTTTTAATAGTTTCCACTATACTCTACCCTTTCTAAGAATCATATTTTACCCCTTTATTTTAAATTTCCTTCTCTAAGATATAAATAAGGTCACATTGATTGATTTTAAAGATGAAATTATGTTTTTCATGCTTTGTTTTATTTTGGAAATGTAATATTGAAATTTTGTATTTATCTCGTTTACTAAGATAGGTAAATGGATTTATCCTTGGTGATGAGATACTTGGCATATTTTATAAATTTAAAGAAATAAACATCAACTCTAATGTACTAGATTCAAGGTTTCATAGTTAGTACTCGATAAAGTTTAGTAAGGCCCTTGGGAACTAGATTTTAGAATAACAAAGCTAAACAAGTCATTATATTAATCCATTAAAATATTTGAAAACTTTTACCTTCATGGGGATTTCTATTTCATGTATTAAAAATCATTATGATAATGAGATGAATATATGTGTTATAAATTTTAGAGATGGATCCTAGTGGAAGAAAGGGAAACAATATCAACACTCGTGATCAATGTAGGTATTTCATGCAATAAAAATTATGTATTCATGGTGTTATAGAATAAATTATTATGACTATATTGGGGTTGTTGTCTTGGGCCATGACTAATAACCATTATTATATGGATCAACTATATATTTCTCATTATAATTCAATGAAGTTGGATAGCTTTATACTTTAGAATCCTCCACCCTTTAATGGAAATAATAATACATTAGAAGCTAAGAAATAGATAAAGTCCCTTGAAATGATATTTATGGAATTGGGGAGAATGTTATTATATTGTTGAAAAATATGTATATTAAATATAAAAATTAGGGTTCATATGATATTTTATTTCAAAAAGGTGAATTTCGATAAAAGTTTATTATATTTTGGAAAAATATATTTTATTAAATAGATAAATATAGGATTGAAAAGTGATTTGGTGACTTGGTGATTAATAGTATTTTTATATAAGTTCAATACATTGGAAAATATTATATTATTAACATAAATATAAATTTATATATAATGATAGAGTTCATTTATGGAAGAATATATGATTTTGTTGAGGAATTATAGATATTCAAGTTATTAATGGAAAATATTAGTTTATGTTTGATATGATATGATTAATTCATAATGAGTTTTGTTTATGTTACTTTATAAGTAGTTGATATTGATTGTAGATAAATGTTAAGTAATATTTTTAAGAATATGTGATCAAATAATTCTAAACTTTGGGTTTCAGTTTTAGTCTATAAACTTTTGAAGAGTTTTTAAGTTTATTATAATGTAAAATTATAAACCTTGGGTGTTATTATTTAAAATATTACTCCTTCGTTTGTTGGTTTCATTTATTAAGTATTATTATTTTCACTTAAGTTGTCCATTTTTTGGGAATGGATAGAAATTATGGGAATAAAGGGTCAAAAAAGAATTCATACAACAAAAAAATATCTATTAATTGATCTTATTATCCCTTAATAATTCATTTAAGTGTTTTATGAATTAAATATTCATCTTTTTCATTCAATATTATAAATATGAGATGAATCAAAGGAAAAAAAATGATTGAATCGCATAGATTGATGGAATACATATTTTGGAATTGAATGGAATCAAGTAAGTATATTTTCAAAAAAAATTAAAGATCATGTAATAAAAGATAAATATGTCATGTTTTATGTGGAAATTACCACATTACATTAAAGGTACACTACTAGAAATACATTCATAAGTGTAGGAGTTATAAAGGTACACATATTTTTTATTTATGAAATAATAAGTTTCCTATTATTAACCTAGAAACTAAAATTCATGAAAAATCAATTATTATTCCATGATATGCTCAAAATGAATTAAAATTGAGAGGACACAATTTTTATAAGGAGGTGTAATATAACACCTCTAGATTTTACTTTATGAACACTATTTATAATATCTTGTGATACACATAATACAGCCCTTAAAACAAACAGTGATATACTATTAAAATATTACTATATAAATATGACCATTATAACCTAGCCCTGAGATTGGAGGGTGTGAAAAATAGAATCCAAATTAGGAAATATATATAGTAAATTTTTCATTAATGCAAATTTAATGATAATTCCAATGAAATAAGAACTCAATTTTAAATATAATAATATAATATTAAAGGAGATGATTTTTAGAAATGTGATTTTTAACCATAATGTACTTTTATTGAAGTAAATTAAGATAATTTAAGAACCATTTTCATGTTTTATTTTAACTAGGTTTTGACATTTTTTGAAAAATAATTTTTGTAAAGGACTTATTTTATAAAATAGGTGAATATTTTTGAATTTTCGAACCCAAAGTGAAAGGGGGAGAAATGTTTTGTGTTTTATAATGTTTTTTCTGTACAAAGATTATTGGATTGATAAGCAATAGATGTGGGGTATCGAACTAAGTAGCACGAGGCACCAAAGTCATCAAAAAGTTAAAAAAAAATTATCAGACACATCATGGGTATGAGATTCATCATTATGAACTTCAATATCTATCAAACATGATGTTTTTTAGAAATAATTTTTTTATTTTCAAAGTTATAATGTTTCTAAATAGTTTAGATAAATATAGTGATGTCAGGAGTGATAAAGTGATTAAACTTTCTAACCATAAGTTAGACTATTATTTTCTTATTTTTAATTATCAAATATCATAAGTTGTCTACCAAATTGGTGATGAAATTATTATAAATAAAAGGGTGAGAATAATTATATCGAATCATATTTAGTTTTGGTTAGAAATAAAGAATATTATCATAGTAAGGGAAATCATAATATATTCTTATTTAATTCAGATGATGCTTTTCCAATATTTGAATTCTCATAAACACTAAAAACACTCATGATAAAAAAAATTAATATTTGGAGGAATAATAAATATTGTATGATTTCAATGAAACAATAAAATGTTTGCATCACATCCATAAGTACTGGACATGAAATTTCATAAAAGTTTTAATGATTCATAACTGATGAGGATTGAATAATTCCAAAGTTTTAGAGTGTAGTTTCCATAGTAAAATGGAATTCCATCTTAATGAGAATTCCATTGTCATGAGGATTACATCAGACTCACTCTGAGGAGGAAATTCACTCAGACTAACTCTAATAAGGAAGTTCCACATGACTAACTCTACGGAGGAAATTCAATCGGACTGACTGTGAAGATAAAAGTCAATCAGACAAACATTGAGAAGGAATGCCAATCAGTCCAAATTTGGTGAGGAAAATCAATTTGGAATGAGATGAGGAAGTTCTATCATAATTATCTGATGAATTTATTTCATAATTATATGATAAAGTTCTATAGTAATGAGATAAATAATTTCCTATGGATAATACTCAAGAATATTACAGAATATTTGTGAATAGTTGAAGTGGTAAAAGTTGAAATTCAAATATGTATAAATCTCATAGTTTTCAGGTTTTTGTAGGTAAGGAAAAAAATTTGGATCCCTACCTTTTCTATTTTGGGGTGCCTATAAATAGAAGTATAATATATTTATATTTTTAAACCTTCTGTAAGAGTGGATAAGGTGAAGTAATGTAGAATTTAGGTCAAATTTATATTTCTAGTTAGAGATCTCAATAGAATATTAGATAGATAAAATTATTATTACTAGACTAAGGAATATTTTACTAAGGTATACTAGATTAATAATGATCAGACTGAGGAAGATGAGACAGAGCAGGTCATCAGAGTTTGAGAGTTGGAGTTTAAGAAAAGTATGGATCGTAATGAGTCCATTGTAATGAGACAATAAAATTGAGGTATTCAGTCCTAGGGTCATCAGACTGAGGTTCCATAATGAGAATTTGTGGATTAGTTTAAACAAAGTCATTATTTAATTATTTTGGATCAATTATTTATAAGAAAACTTTATAAAATTACATTAGTTAGTATAATATTTCCAATCGAGTGATATAAGGTATCCAATGGGGGTTTCAAAAAGTTGTATTCACCTTTTCATAATAGAAAATTTCCATAGTCCCATGGAAGTGTCTATGGAAAGGATCTATGTTCGCACACTGAGGGAGAACCTTGTAAATATCATGTGATTTACTTGCATTCCAACTTTTTTGCGCATGAGTATTTAATAAAATATGATAAGAATATAAACTTTAATAGGTTATAGGGGTCAATAATTAAAATTTTTTGAAGCTTATAAAAGTAAACAACTGATTCAACCCCCCACCCCTTCTCAAATTTTATTTGATCCTATAGAATTTTAATTCATATCATAGCCAAGGGTCCCTTTTTGAACCCATATCATGGATAATATCATTTATTTAAATAGTGCGGTAATTATTTCATTTGATGTAAAAATTATTATAGATGGAAAAAAATAGCATTCCATATCTCCTAATTCTTTTCTTGGATGTTTTTGATTTTGTTACAATTATTTTTTCAACCATTAAGAAAGATGGCCGTATGAAATTTTCTAAAAATATAAATATAAAAGTTTTTGGAATGTCTAAAAATGATATCTTTATGTATTTATCTAAAAATATATATATAAAGGTGATGGGACTCAAAATTTCCAAGTCTATGTGGGACAAGATGGAAATTTTATTCGAAGGGAATACTAAAGTGAAGTAATAAAACCTAAAAATATGGAATAGAAAGTATGAATATATAATAATGAGAGATGAAGAATCCATTTATGAATACTTTACTCGATTAAATGAATTTTTTAAAACATCAGAGGTATTGAAGATGTTCTAGAAGATTCTATAGCAGTGAATAAAGTAATTGGAAAATTTCAAGACATGTTTGATTTCAAAATTTTATCTTTATAAGTTAATGATGATTTATCTCATGATTAATTGAATAGAATTCTTATTTATTATGAAATGAGAAAATATACAATGTTTAAAAAGAAGATGAAAGATGAAATTTCTTTTGAATCCATGAAAAAATGAAAATACAAGATATTGATGATGTTGATCCTTGTGAATCTAAAGATTAAGAGGAAGATCACTTGAATGATAAAATAATTTCTCTTATATCCAATATCTGTTGAAGATTAAGTGGAAAGTATGGAGGGAAACTTCCTCTCCATTTTCTCAGTGTGGTTGAATATACCACTTTTCTTTGAATTTTCCCAGGAATAAAGTTATTGAGTATCAAGATGATTCTAATGAAACACCTCGATGGAAGATGTGAAATAAAATTTATAAATAACAAAATTCGTCTAAAAAATAGAAGAAAAAGTTTACTGGAAACATAATAAGTATATTGGGTAATAAATTTGAATCATACTCAACTGAAAACACTTCATCGATAGGTTAGTTTCTAGAAAAATTTATAAACTTCATTTAAAATATTAGAAAAAAAGATTCCTAAAATAGTGAAAAGTTGGTGAAGAATCATATAAAGTGTACTAACTCAAAATATATCTTGTTGAATGTCTTAAGAAAAATATAACTCTCATGAAATAAAGCATATTATTGAAGAAATATTATGGAGAATTTTATAAAGGGAGAAAATATATCATCAAAAAAAAGGTAAAATATATTCAGAAGATCTTAAGTTACAAATTAAGAGTTTTTGAAAATAGAAATATATTTGAAGATCTCAGTAATAAATTAGCAGTTAATGAATAATATGTCAATAAATTTCAATCTAAGCATCTGGAGTCTGAATGTACCATGAGTATGTTGAATAAAAATTTAAACTAATCTAACACTTATAATGTTATTGAGAATGTTCAAATCAATAATTAGGTGAAACCCTCACCCACCAAAAATATTGTTTCATCTTATTTTTCTAACTTTTTATGTGATAAGAAAATTATTGGGATAGTATGGGTTGATATGGGATCTGAGAAACCTGTCACATATAAAAACAGTGAAAACCTATTTTCTAGGAATGATGGTCCACACCTATAGTATATTAGAGAAGCAATATGTTATCAACCTCAATATACATTCTATATAAAAACAAATTACTGTAATAAAAAATCCAGATTTGATGGTAATATTTTGTGTGGTGGAATCTATGGGAATTGGGATTATAATTTTGGTCATAAAATCACTCTTCCTATGAGAAGGTTTGAACATAATGGAATACATAGTTAAAGTAGAATGAGTAACTTTCCTAACTTATAGAAAGTTGAAAAAGTGAAATATCAATATGTTAAAAATATTGAAATGAAAAGTAAGTTTGATTTACTGAAAGAAACATGTGGAATATATAATCAAATATATTATTTTTTAGAAGAATGTGTTCTTACACTTCAAGGTCAAGTTTTTCATCGTCGAAAAGAAAACAAATCAAGAAAGAAGAAAGTTGAAGAAAGTTCCTTCGTTGTTGATATTTCATTGAAAAAAAGTAAAAAATAACATACCAAGGATACTTGATAGTGGTTATTCTTCACACATAATTTATTATTTAAAAATCTTGAAACATGTTGAAAATCATTATGGAGGTGATGTTACCCTTGGGATTGATAGTTCTATAAAAAATAGATTAATTACAACATTAAATATTGAAGATGAACAGTTTAAATCTAAGGAAGTCTTGTTTGTTTATAGTCTAAAACATAGTTTCCATAGTTTAAGTCAACTTTTTGAGGACATTAAAGAATTGATCTTTAGAAAATATTCTTATGTTATCAAAAGTATGAAATATGGAAAATTTATTATAAAATGAGAAAGAACCGGTGGGAATTGATTCTAAATAAGAAAATTTAACAACTCCAATTACTTAAGTTATGAAGATGAAAATAAGTTGTGTCACCGAAGACCTAGACACCTTGAATTGAAAAATAAGAAAAACATTTATAAGGTTTTTGTTGTTCGAAACATGCTATAATTTAAAATAATTCAATTAAATGTTTTTTTTCTTGATGAAAAGGTTAAAAGACTAATAAAAGTCATAAGAGATTTGAGATTCAATCTACCATGCCTCTTGACCTAATTAATTACGATTTATATTGGGTGATGAGATATCAATCAAAAAAATTGGATTTGTACATTATCACTTTTATTGATATTTTCAATCGAATGAAAAACATCATTTTTTTTTAAATGAATTCAAAGGCTGTATAAATGTTTAGAGTCTTTAGAAAAGAATTTGAGAAAGAAATAAAGGTTTATATAAAGAAATAGACAATATATAATGGAACAGAGTTTATAATACTATTGAAACTTATCTTAGAAAGCATGATATTAAACATCATTATAGTTCTCTATATACCCCCCCAAAACAATGGAGTGTCAAAATGGAATAATAGAAGTTTGGTTGAAATGGGGCGAATCATGTTAGCAGAATAAAAACATCCAACGTTCTACGAGAGATAAGTTGTTAGTATTTTTGTACATGTTCCGAAAAAATGTTTGTTATAATTCGAATCCAAAATGAATTCTTATTAAATGTTTTACAAAAACCCCTCATTTAATTACATCAATGTTTTTGGAAGTTCATGCTTACATAATGTCAAAAAAATCCAGATTTTGGAAATTTTGATGAGAAATATGAGGAATGATCTTTAATGGGTTATTCACCGAGAGGAAGAAGTTAATAATCTTGGAACAAATGTATAAAAAGTGGGAAGAATTATCTTATGTGAATGTTATTGAGAATAAAAATTCTTTAAAAATGTTTTCGGGAAAGTTGACGAATAAAAACTAAATATTTCCTACGAAAATAAAAGAAATGCAATTAATGTCCATGATGATCCAAATGAACCATGTGATGGGGAAAGTGAATTAGTAATATGAACTATGAAATTTCTTACTTTAGAGACACATGTTGAAATAGAAAATATTATTTGGAATCATAAAGCTCTAGTTTAGACCATATGAAAGATGATATTATAAAATAAAACTTCACTAAACTCAAAAAGTTGAACCAGAATCAGTTTTAGGAGTTATTCAATACAAAGAATTGGTGAATGCAATGAATGAAGAGTCATATCAAGTTGAGAAAACTGAAAAATGGGGATATTTTCCATGACCGAAAGGTAAAAATATTATCAGAAAAAATGGGTTTATAGAAATAGTTTGAATAAATATGGATATGTTTCAAGAAAAAAAGTAAGGCTTGTTTATAAAGTCTATGCATAGGTGGAAGGTCTGGATTATGATGAAACCTTCCCCCTTATTGCTAAATTACAAACTAAAAGAATGTTTCTAGGAGTGGGTCTCATCAGAATTAAACTATACATCAGATGGATGTAAAGTCATCATTTTTAAATGGTAAATTGAATAAAAATATTACATTTGACAAACTTGTGGATTTCTACTTTATAAGTATGAAACATAGTATATAGATTGAATAAATCTTTCTATGGGCTGAAAATAGATCCACCTATGGGGTATTCTAAGCTTGAAAATTGATTGATAATTTTTAATTTTTCTAAAGGAAAAGTTTATTGCAATTTTTATGTAAAATATTTTGACATTGAAACTTTAATTATACTTTTTTATGTGGATTATATAAAATTTTATGTGGATAGAGAAAATTCTATAAAACATTTTATGACAAAATAAAAAATATCCATGAGATTTTAATATTTGGATAATTAATATTATTCCTTGTTTTAGAAGTTCCAAAAAAGATAAATAAATTTTCTTAACTCAATATAATTATGTAAGTGAATTGTTACAAAATTTTGGCAGTTCAAAATCTAGATAGGATTCTACTCCAATCATAATAGGGATGAATTTGATTAAAGATGATTATGATAAAGGTTTGAATTAGAAATAATTTTGGAAGATAATAGGAAGTATACATTAACTTACCTCCTCAAGGCATGATATTTTTTATGATGTGACTATGTATGCTAGGTATAAAATTAATATGAAAGAATCACATATTTGGGGGGAAATAGAATAATGAGATATTTCAAATGAATAACTTCACATTGGTTCATATAAAAAAGAAATTGCGAGATAATTTTTTATAGTTATACTGATTCTGATTGTGTCAGAGATTGGAATGACATAAAATCAACCTCAGTAGGAACACTTTTCTTGGGATAATATTATCTTAGTTGGTATAGTAAGGAAAAAAGTTTAGAATATTTTAGCATAGCAGAATAAGTATATGTTTTAGCTACTCAAGATTTTAGTCATATATTGTGGATGAATTTTTATATAGAATATTTGAAAGTAAAATATTTTATTCCATTTAATATACTTTTTGATAATCATAGTTCAATAGAACTTTCTAAAATTCTTGTTTACCAATCAATATCAAAACACATTGATTTAACGTTTCTCTTTATAAAATAGAAAGTTTCTTCTAGAGATGTTCTGCTGGAATATATATTTCAACGAAGTATCAAATTACTAATATCTTCACAATTTTTAAACCAAAATAAAGGTTTGTTTATTTGAGGATGTAACATCCTGTTCATCTTCTTCTAAATACTTCAAAAATATCATAAGGAATTCCCCCATAATTATTTAGATTATGTTGAAAAAGTGGGAGACAAAGTGACAAGTTTGTACATTGTAATATGTTTTTACTTATAATTTTTATGAATATAATGTTATGGTTATAAGACAATGGGGGAGATAAAAATCAGGGGGAGATAAAAATAAATTTGATTAAAGATAAAATTGAGGGGGAGTTTATCTTTACATGGCCATAAATTTTACTTGTCACTGAGGGATGGAATTCCATCAAAAAAATATTTTATACAGTAGTGTGTTGTTTGTAAAATCTCTTATGAGAAAGGATATATTATGATAAACATTGAAAACATTTAGTTTTAAAAAAAATTGTTTTGAAAAATTATGAGTGTTTTAAAAATGGTGAGTTTTAAATGTTTTTAATGAAATTTTTCAAACAAATCCAGAGGGGTATATTGAATAACCTTTGTGATATTTTGTTTTAACAGAGTTTTTATAATTTTTGAAAACAAATCTTTTGTAAAATAATGTTTTTGAAAAATATGTAAATGTTGTTGAATGTTTTAACCTAAATATAAAGGGGGAAAATTTTGTTTTTGAGAGAGTTATTTACCAGACGTAGTAGATTGAACTCAACTTCACCAGATATAGAGTAACGAACTTTACCGCACTGGTCGTAGAAGTTTCAAAAAAGTTAAATTTATTAATCGGACACATATTTGGTCTCATGTACATTGGTATGATGTTTAAGATATATGAGACATGATGTTTCTTGCAAAGAATTTACTGAGTTTGAAAGTCATAATGTTGCTGATGATATCAGTTGAAGATAGTGATGTTAGGAGTTATAAAGTTCTTAAACATTCTAACTATATGTCAAATGATGAATTTCTGGTTTATAATTCTCAAATATCATATGTTTTCCATAACACTTGTTATGAAAACATTTTTATGAAAATGGGGAGAACTGGGAAAACCAATTATGTTGAGTTTTTTTGGAAATAAATAAGGTGATTAAAGTAAGAAAAGTCATAATACTTTCCATTATAATTCTAACGATTCCTTTCCAATATTGAAGTTCACATAAATAATGAAAACACTCATGAAAAAATATTTTGAAGAAATATATTAATTATAAATATTGTATCGATTTTAGTAATCAAGAAAAAAATTTCATTGGATCCAAATGTACTAGACTTAGAAGTCTTCAGAAGTCTGAATGAGTTATAACTGATGATGTTTGAATAATTTTAAATTTTTAGTGTTTATTTTCCATCGAATGATAATTCCATTATAATGATAGTTCTATTGTTATGAGGATTCCACCAGACTGACTCTTAGGAGGAATGAAAATCGGACAGACTCTAATAAAAAAGTTCTATCAAACTCAGTCTAAGGATAAAGTTTAATCAGACTAACTCTATGGAGGAAAGTCTATTAGTCTGACAATGATAAGGAACATCAATTAGACAAACTCTAGTGGGGATATTCAATTCATAATGAGATGATAAAGTTCCATCGTCATGAGATGAGGGTGTTCAGTCGTATTTATTTTAGGAAGTTCATATGGAGAAGACTAAAGAAAATTCTAGAAAATTTTGGAAAATTTGAAGTATTCAAACATTAAATTCAAATATGTGTACATCATAATGTTTTTAAATTATAGTAAGAAGGAAATTGTTTTCACCTTCCCACTATATCAGTTGGGGGATTCCTTTAAATATAATCACAATAAAATTTTACTTTGAAACCATTTATGGAATGGAAAAACGTGGAGTGATGTAGAATTTGTGTCAAAGTTATCTTTCTAAATAGGGAACTCATTAGTATATCAGACGGATGAAAGTTTTCTTATTGGACTGAGGAATATAAGACTGAGGAATATTGGAATGACGAATGTTGGACTAAGTATTCTCAGACTAAGGAATATGTAATTGATCAATTGAGTAGAGTTTTAGAAGAGAAGATTGAGAAAAGAGTTCATAACAGTGAGTTTTTCATAATGAGACAATTGGAATGAGGAAATCGAACCCAGGGTCATCAGTCTAAGGTTCAAAATATAGAACATGTTGATTTTTTTTAAAGTATTTCTTCTTTTTCTTTTCTAAATGTTTTGTATGCAAACTTTGTAAAGTGAGGGGAGTAAGTATAATAATTACTATAGGGATATTTAGGTTGTCTAATGGGAGTTTGAACAAGTTTTATTCACTTCTTCATAAAAGTGAATTTCCATACACCTGTAGGATTTGCAATGGAAAGGATGTCAGTTCTCACACTAAGATCAAAACCTGTGTATATAATGTTCTTTACTTTCTTTCCTACTTTTTCAGGCATGAGTATTTACTAAAAGATGATAAGGATATGAAATTTAATAGTTTTTATGGGTTATGTGTTCAAAATTATTGAAACTTATATAAGTGAATAACTAAATTAACCACCCCCCCCCCCCTTATCAGTTGTTATTCGATCATTTGGAAATTAATTAATCACTATAGATGAATTATTTTAATGAAATTTATAGATCATACATTTAATGAAATAAATTATCACTAAAACATATCATTATTAGATTTCATGTATAAACCTTGTTTTGTTCTTGGTTACCTTTTTTTATTTTTCATATCTTGTTGTTTCCATCACATCCTGTTTATAAATATTTTTTCTTTATTTTTTTACCCATATTTTAGAATTTTTATGGGTTTATGAAGGGATTTCGATCCTGTTTTTAGAGGTTGGGAGGTGGGAGGGGTGTTTATCATGGAAGTAGACTTGATCCTGTACCAAAATGGATACATAAGGTCCACTAGATAGTCGATGAGGGCCACTGGAATACCAATTGGGGGATAGAAGTATGGAGTACCCACATGAATTCCACCAACTAGCCAGTATAATTCCATTGTCCTACTGGTGTAATTCCACCTGTCAGTGGGACTTTTAGGGGTCTTAGATTTCTATTAAGTTCCATTTGGTATCCAACGACCCTAATAAGGCCAAGAATTAGTAGGGTGGTATAATAAGTATTCTTTTTTAATCTCCATTTTAAAACATAATTATCTCCATAGAATTCTATTTGACCCTATGCACCATGGAGGCTCTCTAAAGAGTATTTTGACTCTTCCAACTTTGAGTCTTTAGGGATCCAAGTGTTGATTGACGCATTGAGTCCCTCTTGGTGACTTTATACTAGATCTATTGGTTAATTCCATTCTCTATCATGTTCCTCCATTGAATTTTTTGATATATTTATTTTTTGTTGGATTTTGGATTTTTACTTGGGAATTATGATTATAGGATCCCTTTTGGATAAAGCAATCCAATGACTCTTCATTAGTTACTCCAAGGTTATATGATCATTGATCATGATATTGTGGTAATTGGTTTCTCCAGGAAATTCACTTTAGTTAAATCCTTCAATTTTATTTGATTTTTAAATGAATTTTTAATTAATTTTGAAAGATTTATTTGTTATTATTGATAAAAAAACAAAATAATAAAGTGTGTACTTCTTTAACTCATTGTGTATGTATATTCAAAAAAAGTATTGATTTCAAAAAAAATGAATTTAATGTAAACTAATTATTTAATGAACAACTTTATAAAATGATGGCATGAAATTATTTATGAAATTAAAATGAAATGAGCCGATTTGAATAAAATGAGTTTTTATGAAAATGAATTGATGTTGGTTTTTGAAATCTGTGGGCTTGGTTTTGAAACATGAGCACAGAGCCAATTTAATTATTGATTGTTTTAAATGATATAATAGTGTATTAAATAAATGATACCCCTTATGTGACTGTTTTACTGGAATCACATGTGATCCTAGGTATTTATTTTCAAAGAACTCATGCTATGAATATATTATCTCTACCTAGAAATTATTTGATGATGACAATGATACTAAACCTACTTGAGGATAAGGTGTCTATTCTTTGAGATTTTATCAAATTCCACCTGGTCTTGGATCCTAGGAATGTTTTCACACTTGGATCCATGATTCATCAAGATGTGTTAGAATCCCTATATAAACATATCCCAAGGTCTCATAACTATGGTTATATAATTGATAATGGCTAATTGAAATGATATAAATAAACCAATTTTATGAAATTATTAACTCAAGTCAATTTTTGAGAGAAAATTCCCAATCATGCTTATTTCGATGAAAATAAGCTATTATAACTATTTTTATCTTGAAATTTGTTGGAATCCTCATATATTAATCATGTTTTAATGATCAAAAATCATATATATTATTTAAAGCTTGTTAATCCTATGTAATCTATCTTAAATCATGTACATATGACTAGTATCCTTGTGCTTTAAGTAAAGCTATCCAATATCTTAATTATTATACATTATGTTTTATTGTTGTATGCTATATTTGATTTACTTTATAATGATTTCTTTGATAAATGATTAAGTCTAATCCATTCAGTGAATATCACTACTTATGTCTGAATATAGATATTTGGCTAAGTCTGATACACCATGAGACTGCCACTGGTTATGTTTTTCTGGAAAAGGACCTAGACACCGTGACTAGACACCATGACTAGACATTGTGACCATATAAACACTATATCCAGACATCCTGACCATAAAAACACCATGACCATCTAGACACCGTGACTATATAGACATCGAGACCATCCAGACACCGTGATTGTCCCAACACTATCACCATCCTGACACTGTGACTATCTAGGCACTGTGACCATCCAGATACTCTGACTATCCAGACACCATAACTATATAGACACCGTGACTATACAAACATCGTAATCATCAAGAAATCATTTCCAGGAGACACTGCTTCATGGAGACACCGCTTACAGACAAACTGTGACACTGTTTCTTCATCTGTTTTTTCATTTCTCAATTTAATTTCTAACTATCATATTTGAAACTTCTAAATGCACTGACATAATTAATGTTTCTCTGTAGACATGTCACCTGACAGTACAAGTTATGTGGTGCAGAATACATGAAACCTATCAGCTCTAACACATGCACTCCAAGAATAAAAGAGAAGTGCAGCTCAGAAACAACATATTGTGACACACAGAGAGCGTATCAATGAAATATACATGTGCTATCCTTAGAAAAGAACTGACACATGAAACTCAACATTCCTTGAGAACACATGAATCATTATGTAATCAACCTGTTGGGCACCATAGATCAGAATTGTTGAGAACATCTTCGCATGGTCAATACCATGAAGAACACATGCCATATCTAACTAACTTACAATACTCAATGTTACATGAGAGGACTTGATTTCCACATTTGTTTCATCTCAAAAGTCCAAAGCTGCATTTACTAACACTCAGAGAACTTCTAACCTTATCTATATACTTCTTCTTCATTGTGCACTATTTTTAGCTTTTGAGCAGTCTGTGTGTGTGTCAATATAAAAAAACACACTGTCTTCTGCATTAAACTGACGGATACATGATATCCTTTGTGAAACATCTTTTTACACTTGTGTATACCCATAGATAAGTGCGGAAGAGGTTTTGTATAACCTATTGTGCATACCCATGAAGAACTGTGGAAGAGTTCGTGTGACTAGGATAGTCTTGTGTACTATTATAAAGCCTGATACAGGTTTTGTATCTAGTTTATTTATATTAACTGCATAGTGGAAGGTGATCACCAAGTGGAGTGGATTAGGTCTCGTCTTGAGACTGAACAACTTGTTTTATATCCAATGTTTTGAGTACTTTAGTTCTCTCTATTTTACTATTTAATTCACAATTCACTAAATTTATTTTGATAGTTAATCTTGGAAAGAAGTTATAATTGTATTTCCTTATTGAAATAGCTTCAAAAGTGATGTTAATAACCAATGATAAGATTACTGAGAACTAATCAATCTTCTAAGATGTTATTCAAATAGTCAAACTTTCAAAGGAGTATAACCTTGATTAACTGGGTTGTATTTAACTTTATTGGGGAACCTTTTATGAAAACTTTTTAAACATAAAATTTTAAATCGATACTGAATTCACCCACCCCCCTCTTGATTAATCTATTGCAACCAATATTTGGAATCAAAGGAGTCTTTGTTAATCTTATTAAGACTCTATTATTAACACTATTCAATTGTGATTATAGTTGAACTATAAATATCTATCAATTTCTATCAATTATATATTTCTAGATCTTTTAAGAAATTTAATTATTATGGATAATAGATTGGAAGGTGTTGAAACCAACAGACTTCCATTATTTAATGGAACCAATTATGCACAATGGAAAATTAAATTGAAAATGAATTTAGAAAGTATGAGCTTTGAAATCTGGTCTTCAATTATAGATGAATAAAATATTCCTACTACTGATAGAATCACGTGGTATGAACCAACCAAAACAGCCTCTTTTAGAAATTGTAATGCTATGAATGCTTTATACTACTCTTTAGGATATGAAGAATTTAATATAATTTATTCCTGTAAAACTACCCATGAAATTTGGAATACCATATCTGTTTCACATGAAGGAACATCAAGTGTGAAAGAAATTAGACTTAGTACTTATAATATTAAATATGATAACTTTAAAATGAAACCTGATGAGCCTATTTCTGACATGTATCCTAGGTTCAATGAAATTTGAAACACAATGATTTCTCTTGGAAGAGAAGTCCCTACTAAGGAACAGATCATGAGAATTCTCAGATTCCTACCTGACAGATGGAGAGGAACCTCTGTCTCTATTAGAGAATCATGTGATATCATCAAGGTACCTGTAAAAGAACTCATTGGAAAACTGATGATGTCTGAAGAGGAGTTGAAACTCAACAATGAAGAGGAGGATAAACCCAAAAGAGGTTCTGTTGCATTTAAGACCACCACCTCTAAACACAAAGACAAAGAGAAATTGGAAGTTTCTTTAGAAAGTTATAGCAGTGAATAATCATCACTTGACAGTGATGAGGAGATTTCTCAGACAGCTAGAAGGTTGAAGAGATTTTAAAAGAAGAATAAATTTTTCACAAATCCTAACTTCAAGGGAAAATATGATCAAAAAGGAAGTTGGATGAAATATTGGAAAAGAAGTGACAATTCGGATGAGGTTTTCTGCTATGAATGTAATTTCAAAGGAAATATCAAGGTTGATGGTCCAAATCTCAAGTACAAAAATAAATATGAGGAAAAAGATAGAATGTATAAAAATGGAATGAAAGCAACATGGAGTGATTCTGAGGACAGTTCATGTGAATCTGAATCATCACATGAAGAACATGGTAACAAAGACAATACGTGTTTTATGAAAACACATCTAAGGTAACACTGGAATCTCCTATACAGAAGTCATATTATTCTAGAGATGAGTTTGACTCTGAAATTTTTTCTAATGAATAAATGTTTCAATATTGTAATATTATTGAAGAGAAAAGTAGTGGATTAAAAGAAAAATACAAGTCTTAGAAGAAACATCATGCTCTTACCTCAACTGTTAAAACTAAACTCACTATAGAAAGGGAGAAAAATGATCAATTAATCAAAGAGAACAATAAACTAAAACTATCTAATGAGAAATTAAAAAAGGATATTGAAAGGTTTACTAATGGTAAGGATACCTTGGTACAAATTCTAGGTAAACAGAATGCTCCAAAATATACTACTGACATTGGCTATCAACCTAGTAGAAGAAATTTTTGAAGAACTAATTTTGTTTCTAAATCTAGGACTTACAGCTTTACTCGTAGTTCTAGAAATTAATAAACTTCTTCAAGTTATGATACACTTTCTACTGTTACAAGTTTTTCTGCACCAAATAGAGTTTATTTTTCAAATACATTACATACTTATTATACGAAACATATGAGGTAGATATGGTTTCTTAATGCACTTATCACTAATATTATTGGACCCAAACAAGTTTGGGTATCAAAATTTTTTTTTATTTGAATGTTTTGTAGGAAATATGCAAAAAGAGTTCCTGTAAGATCATATGGAACTAGGATAGTGGGTGTTCAAGACACATGATAGGAGACTACTCATGCTTTAAGAATTTAATAAAAATTGATGGAGTACATGTCACCTTTGGTAATAATATCAAAGGAAAGATTGTTAGCCTTGGCCAAATCGGTAACTCTAACTTAATTTTGATTTCTAAAGTACTATTTGTTGATGGAATGAAATATAATATTCTTAGTATTTAAATATTATGTGATGATGGATTTCATGTTAAATTTGAAAATTATTCCTAAAATGATTTTAATTCTAGACATGAATTAGTGTTTTATACGTTAAAAAATGAAAATGATTATTCTTTTAACATAGATTCATTAGCTTCTCAAAAGGATTCACGTTTAAGTGTGTTTTACAAAGAGTCCTAGATTTGGCATAGGAGACTAGGACACTCTAACACTCACTCCCTTAAAAATTTTATAAGAAAAATATTATTCAAACACATACCCAAGCTTGAGTTTCCAAATGAAAAACTGTGCAATCCTTGTTAAAAGGGAATGAAACACAAAATTTCCTTAAAACCAAAGACAGAAGTATCAACTTCTCAACCTTTTGAATTAGTTCACACGGATTGGTTTGGACCATCTAGATTTTCTAGTTTAAATGGTAAGCACTATGCTTATGTTCTTTTAGATGGATTTTCTAGATATACTTGGACTTTCTTTTTGTCTCACAAAAGTGAAGTCTGCTCTCATTTTACCAAATATTCCAAAACTATAGAAAATCATAGTGGACATAAAATTAAATCCTTAATAAGTGATCATGGTCGTGAGATTGAAAATCCAGATTTTGAATCCATTTTCTCACAAAATGGCTATATTCTTAATTTCTCTGTCCTTATAAGACCTCAGCCGAATGGTATTTTAGAAAGAATAAATAGAACCCTATAATAGATTTCTAGAACCATGATTTGTGAAGAAGACCTGCCTATTTATTTTTTGGTCTGAATCTGTAAATAAAACATGCTATATAATCAATAGAGTGTTGATTAGACCTATTCCTAAAAGGACTCCATATGAGTTATGGGACAATAGAAAGCCCAAAGTTATTTACTTCAATGTTTTTGGTTCCAAAGTCTATAACCTTAATACTAAGGAAAATCATGAAAAAAATTCATCCAAGAGTGATGAAGGAATCTTTTTAGGATATTCAATTTCAAGTAATGCCTATAGAGTGTTTAATAAAAGAACAAAATGGGTGGAAGAATCTGTCTATGTCAAATTTGATTAAATGGATCCACATGAGCCTAAGACCACTCTAGAGAACCTAGAGGATGAAGTATCAAATCTAGAAATTAATTCAAAATCCTCAAACCATCCTATGAAAAAATATGTGAAAACTTCCAGTTCTGGAAATTCTTAGACTCAAGTCACAATGAACCAGATCCGGTTGAAGAACCTGAAATAACCAGTCTTTCTTTTTCTAGAGCTCTTAGAACTCTTAAGAACCATCCCATCTATGTTTTTGTAGGAGACATAGATAAAGGAACTCAAACTATATATTCTATTAGAAATTAGGCTGAACATAAAGTTTTCTAGTCACAACTTGATCCTGAAAACATTAATGAAGCATTCAATGAAAAATTTTGGGTGATCGCCATGAAATAAAAACTTAATCAGTTTCAAAGAAATAAAGTTTGGAAACTTTTTGACAGACCCAAAGACAATTTAACCATAGGAACTAAATGGGTATTTATAAATAAGGTAGATGAAGCTATTAATATAGTTAGAAACAAGGCTAGATTGGTTCCACAAGGCTACAGTAAAGAAGAAGGAATTGACTATGAAGATACCACTGCACCAGTAGCCATACTTGAAGCCGTCAAAATTCAGCTTGCTTATACTGCACATCTTAATTGAAAACTATATCAAATGGATGTCAAAAGTTTATTTCTAGATGGGTATATATCTGAGTATGTCTTTGTTGATAAACACCCTGGTTTTAAATATGCTAATTTTCCAAATCATATTTTTAAGTTATCAAAAATCATTTATGGATTAAAACAATCTCCAAGAGCTTGTTATGATTGTTTAAGTACTTTTCTTATTTCCAAAGTTTTTACAAAATGAATAGCTAACCTACCATTTTTATTAAACAAATTTACAATGATGTTTTATTTGTTCAAATATATGTAGATTATATTATCTTTCGATCTTCAAAAAATTCTTTATGTATTTATTTTTCTAAAATGATTCAAATGGAATTTGAAATGAGTTTAATGGGTGAACTCAAATTCTTTCTTGGATATAAAGTCATTAAAAATAATGATGGTATTATTTTAAATCAAATTAAATATACTAGAGACTTTCTAAAATGTTTTGGATTGGATATCACTAAAAGTATTGACACTCCAAAGAGTACCACTTGTATGTTGGATCTTGATGAAGATAGAAAATCTATTGATGAAACCACTTACAAAGGAATGATTGGTTGTTTACTCTACTTAACTGCTAGTCGACCTGTCATTATGATTAGTGTGTGTATATATGCTCGTTTTCAAGAAAATACTAAGGAATCTCATTTAAATGTCGTTAATAGAATTTTCAAATACCTCAATCATACACCCAATCTAGGATCGTTCTATCCCAGAGGACAATTATTTGAATTATTTAGTTATTCTGATGCTTAATTCGGTTGTTGTAAGTTATATAAAAAAAAGCACCACTGGAACATGTCACATTTTAGGCATTTCACTAGTATCATGGTGTATTAAGAAACAAAACTTTGTTGAATTATCTACTACAGAAGCTGAATAAATATCTTCTGGTAGTTGTTGTGCACAAATTGTCTAGATGAAACACACATTACTAGATTATGGATATCCATTCAAGCATGTACCTTTAAATTGTGACAATAAAAGTGCTATTAACATCTTGAAAAAACTTATTTTCCACTCTAAGACAAAGCCTATTGATGTAAGACATCAATTTTTGATAGATCATTATCAAAAAAGTGATATCACTTTGGAATTAATTGGTAATGAATATCAGCTTGTTGCTATATTCACCAAACCACAAAATTATGAAAGAATAGATTACATCATACATGAATTGGGTATGATAAATCTTATGTAGTTATCTTACAGTTTCATATCTTAGTGTTTCATATCTTAATTTTTCATATCTTACTGTTCCATATCTTACTATTTCATATCTTACGGTTTCACACTTTATGATTTCACAAATCACCATATTGAGATTACTATTTAACACTAATAGTTCTATAGTATTATTGTCTCAAGACTTACTATTTCATCTTTACGATCTCAGAGTTACAATTTCTCAGCTACTGTCTGACACTTACTATCTCAAACAATACAGTCACACAGTTTAGAAATCACATAGTTAAGGTCTCATTGTGAACAACAGTTACGGTCTCACTATAAATGACTATTACTGTCTCACCATGAGAGTCAATTATTGTCCCATATTAAAGATGCCTGTTTTTTTATTTATACATTATATCTTGTATCTCAGTAATTACTTATTTTACCCTTTCACTTTCCCACGCTTTTGTTTTTGCGACGATTGGTATTCCTAAATGATAAAATAAAATAATTTTCACTCATTATTCACTCGATCTCTCTTCTCTTCACTCTAACTCTAACTCTTTTTCAACCCTTCCCTCTCTCAAACCTTCAGTGAATGCCTAGGATGAAATTCCCTTCATCGTCGACTCCTGAGAAACGTAGTTCAAAGAAGAAGAGGAAAATCATTCCAAAGAAAGAACCCAAGGGCCCTTTCAATCTAAACCTAGTGAATAGAGTAGTGGTACCTGAAAAGGAGATTTTCCCTAAGTGTCTTATGTCAAGTAGATCTCTGGTTTTGAATGTATTGAAAGATCAAGGATGGTTAGATTAGTTTACAAAGGGGATAAGACTATTTACCTGATGTTAGTTTCACAATTTTTCCAATATGTTAAATCTTATTTTAATTCTGAAGATAGCTATATTGTAAGAAGAGAGATAAATGGAAAGAGATTCACGTTTTCCGCAAGGTTATGGGATGGATTCCTGAAGATACCTCATGAGAGTATTTTTTAGGACTATCAAAGAGGTCCTCCACCCCGTAGTGAGATTTTCGTTTTGGAAGATGCATTGGGAAGTAGACTGGAAATAAAGATAAGAGGAGAGCCAAAGCTACAGAGATGGATGGAGAAACCAGACTCTGGTTTTAATTTATTCAGAATCTAATTTTCCCTAGAAAATGTGATTTTTCTTTAGTCAAGTATCAGGATGTATTTTTGATATATCTAATTAAAAATGGACATAAGACAAACCTTTTTAAGTATATTATACACCATATGGGTGATTTGATCAAGACAACCTTTAAGTCGACCTCCTTGTTTTATTATAGTCTTATCTCAGCCAGGAAACATTCCAAAGGATTGGTTGGACCAAATAAAGAAGTTATAAAGGATTATGAGTTTTTTCTCTCAAAGGTTATAGTAAAGAGGATGAAAAAAAGTTGGAATCCTTTGAGAAAATCATGGGTGGAATAAAATGATAGGATTTATGAAAAGTTTAATCTGGTGAAACACCCTTCAATGACTAAAGAAGTTTCGGATCCTAGTTTGGAACTAGATGAATTTGTTGAGTATCCTTAAGAAGAAGAATAGTTTGTTGCACCTACAATAGAAACTGACCTAAATGATGAGGATAGTGAACCTTTTCTTCAAGAATTAGCTAAGAAAGAAGTGTGTGTTCCTAAAAAGGATTTTGTTTTGGAAGATCAACCATCCTTAAAAGAATATTTTTTTTCGGTTGAAAGAGAAACAAAAGTAGTTGAAGAACATATATAAGTAGATCTCTCTCTTGAACAAGATGTTGCTGGTGAGGAATATGTAGAGGAACAAACTAATCCTAAATTTATTCTTTCTACTAAAGAGATAATAGAGATATCCTTTTAGTTGGCTAGATAGGAAATGGATAAGGAAATAATGGATGAAATCATAGAAATAAATCAAGGACCTAAACTTCTCAGTCTTTAGAGGGTTGCACCAGTTGAGGGGGAGCAGTCCCCCAGTTTGGAATTTATTTAAGTCACTAATCTGGTTGATTCAAATTGACTAGATACATGGTATAAATTTACCAGTTATTTCGATGTGAATGATTCAAAAGAAGTCACAATCAAAAGGTATTGATCTGTTTACTATGTTTTAGTTGAAAATGGAATCTTATCATGAAGTTATCTCTACCAAAGAACCTAATCATGCCTCAGCTTCTATCTCTGATCCGACACCATAACCTTCAAATTTGGGTAATAAGGATGTTCTGAAAGAATTCGGAGCCACCGTATTCACTAGAGTTGAGGAACTTATGAATAGTCAACCTGCTCCTATAACCAATCTGAGTGAGAGATATGCTTCATTGTTATCGGAAAAATTCATATGCAGATTCAACCAAAAATGATTCATGAGATTCAAGAAGTCCTAATTGAAAATAAACTGCTTAGTGATGATGTAAAGACTCTGAGAGGTATGGTTGAAGATTTGCAGAGTGTGCTAAACTGGAGACCAGAACCTACTTCTCATCTTATTAAGAATGTTTTTACTCAGACCCCACAATAATTTTCCTCACATATACAACCTCATATAACCTCTTTAGCTAACAAAGTATCTAAAAAACAAGCATATTATTCAAGAGATGTGTGAACTTGTTATTGGACATAACAAATTAACTGATGAGTATAAGGGGTTCCTTCAGAAAGTGATAAATCAACTGAAATCCCTTACCCCAGTTGTCACTACTCATAATGCTACTAGAAAATATCCTCAACGTTCTTTAGATCGTGATCTTTTCATAATAGTTATCAAAGAGGAACTTCAATTTGTGCTTAGTGGCTTTGATAAATAATCTCTATTGGAAGTTATCAAGAACTGTGACAGATTTCTTCATTTGGTGAAAATCCATTGCAAGATTGCTAATTATTCTCAGCAAGAAATTTAAATGAAATTGGTCGTATAATTCAATTGGATCTTCTCTAAGAATGACATAACAAATCATTTCATGTACCTTGTGGAAAATATGAGGATTCCTCCTGTTACTTATGATTTCAAAACTCAAGTCCAAAAGCTCACAGATTTCACTCATCTACTGATTTTATCAATATTTTAAGGCCTTATATTTGTGTTCAGAGTACTGCCATTGTTGCTCCTCCATCTTCCCATCTGAGATATGGTTTTCCTACCTTTACCTCTACCCTAGCCTCAACATCTAGGTCTGTCATTCAAGCCCTGAGTCAGATCCAGGAAATAATCCTTGATCAACAATTGCCTCGGTCTTCTACTACCCCTACCTTGGCCCCTTCTATCTTTGAAGGTCTTCCTATACCTTATCTATCAACCAGTTCACTCCCTTCCTCAAAATCAACCTCTTCTCTTATGACTTCTTCTTCTGATTCTGCTGCTAAGGGAAAAGAGAAGACCATCTAGTGATGAAGAACAAAGACTACAATCTTTTGATAGGGATGTTGTTGAATTTATTTTGTTGTCTACTATTTATAATGACACCCTTTTTGTCTAATTAATTTTGATCTTTTCTAGACCATTTCTTATTCACTCTTTTTGATAATCCCAAAAGGGGGATAAAATATTCCCATTAAAGAAAAAATAGAGAAATAGGTATTTTATATGTACACTAGAGACATATATATTCTCTCACTCACATGATTTGTGATCATCAAAAAGGGGGATATTGTTGGAATCCTCATATATTAATCATGTTTTAATGATAAAAAATAATATATATTCTATAAAGCCAATTAATTCAATGTAATATTTCTTAAATCATGTACAGAATATTAGTATCCTTATGCTTTAAGTAAAGCTATCCGAGATTTTAATTGCTATAAATTAAGTCTGATTACTGTACACTATATTTGATTTACTTTATATTGATTTCTTTGATGAATGTTTATGTCTAATCCAATCTATGGATATCACTGCTTAAGTCTAAATATAGATATTTGGATAAGTATGATACACCATGAGTCTACCACCGGTTATGTTTTTCTTGAAAAGGACTCAGACACTATGACCATACACAGTGACCATCCATACATCATATCTAGACACCGTGACCATCCAGACACCATGACTGTCCAGACACTGTGAAGATACATACACTGTGACTATCCAGACATTGTGACCATCTGGACACCGCGACTACTTAGACACTTTGACTATCTAGAAATTGTGACTATCCAGACACCATAACCATCTAGACACTGTTTTAAGGAGACATCATTTCATGGAGACACTGCTTACAGTCAAACTGTGACATCGTTTCTTAATCTATTTTTGTCATTTACCAATTTAATTTCTAATGGGCATATTTGATGCTTTTAAATGCACTAACATAATTAATGTTTTTTTGTAGACATGTCACCTGACGGTATGAGGTATGAGATACAGAATACATGAAACCTCTTGGCTCTAAAAAATGCCCCCAAAGAATAAAATAGAAGTGTGGTACAAAAACAACATAGTGTGACACAGAGAGAGAGTAACAATGAAATATACATGAGCTTTCCGGAGAAAAGAACCGACAAATTCAACTCAACATTCTTGAATAACACATGAATATTTATTTAATCAACAAGATAGACACCATAGATCATAATCCTTGAGCATATCTTGGTATTGTCAATACCATGAAGAACACAAGCCAGATCTAGATGACTTATGATACTCTATTTTCCATGAGAGGACTTGATTTCTGCATCTGTTTCATCTTAGAAGTCCATAGCTGCATAGAAGGACACTCATAGCACTTATAACCCTATCTCTGTACTTATGCTCTATTTTGTACTATTTTTAGCTTTCAAAAAGCTTGTGCGTGTGTGTATAAAAACACACACTGTATCCTGCATTAAACTAAAGGATACATGATATCCAATCTCAAAAATCTTTTTACACTTGTGTATACCCATGGATAAGTGCGGAATAGGCTTTGTGTAACATGTTTTTCATACCCACGAAGAAATGTGGAAGTGGTTGTGTGACCCAGACAATCTTGTGTATTGTTGTAAAGCCCGATACAGGCTGTGTATCTAGTTTATTTATATAAACTTCTTTATGGAAGGTGATCACCAAGTGGACTAGATTAGGTCTTAGCATGAGACTGAACCACTTGTTTTATATCCGGTGTACTGCTTACTTTAGTTGTCTCTCTTTTACTATTTAATTTAGAATTCACTAAATTTACTTTGATACTTAATCATGGAAATAAGTTATAATTTTTTTCCTTATTATAATAGCTTAAAAAGTAATGTTAATAACCAATATTAAGATTACAGAGAATTTATCATTCTTCTAAGAGGTTATTCAAACTGTCAAACGTTCATAATAGGGTAACCTTGATTAATTGGGTTCTATTTAACTTTATTGGGGAACCTATTAAGAATACATTTCAAATAGAAATTTTAAATTGATACTCAATTCAACCCCCTCTTGAGTACTCTACTCCGACCAACAACATTAAATATTTTAAAAGGAATGTTTTGATATGAACTATGAAATGATATACATGCCTTGTATTATTTGAAATTTATCGTGTTTTGTTTACCTAATATGGATTACTTAGGAATACTTGGTGAGATCCTTTTGATATTTGTTTCTCACATCTTGATTTTTCCTTTAAGTGTTTGTAGACTTTCTTATTATAGGTACATGGAAAGGAAATTATTTTCTTGGAGGTGGTGGGTATTCTTGATTATAAGGACCTTGGAATTTCATGGTGACCAACAGATCATGTAAACACTTAATGCATAGAGATTATGGGATGTTCTCTTTGATGGTTAATGTGGTGATTGTGGTTAACATACTATTTTAGGACTGGTATATATCTTGTGTTTTTTCTCACTTGTGGGTTTTTTAGTATAACAATAGTTCATTTATTCTTATCTATTGTATTCTTGCTAAGTTATTCTTGTGGTGAAATCATTCCTTCTTGATTTCATATGATTCCCAGGCACTAGTCTCCATCCCATGGAGATCAACAATTTCATTCGAGCAATGTCAGGATTGATCCATGAACTGTGTAGGTATGTTATCAATGTTAGTTCATGAAGCAGTGGTATAAAATATTTTCATGTCCTTTCTTAATGTTGGTATGTAGTTTGGGATATATAGGTAGGCATGATATATAATTTATGGGACTTAAGGGGCAGATTTTGAGCAATAACCTGGCTAGATCTCATCGTAACAAGCCTTAATCTACCATTGGATATTAGGGAAAAAAATTCTTTTAGGAGATGTTTAATATGACTCTATAATTTTTATAAATATTTTATATGAGACTTTATCATTCCTAGTTTACTTATTCTATATAGAGTTGATGATCTGGAATCTATTTAGATTTGTTCTCTTCTTGTCTATTGATATTTTATAGAACCATAACCCCAAGAGTATGTTTGAACAGACGTCGGGAGAGAGTCGTTGTCTGACCACGACATGTGAACCATATTTTTTAATAGAACCTTGTAGAGGTTTTTGTGCATATAGTCTAATCTTTGGTCCAAGTAGATACACTTGTTCCCATTTAATTTGTAGTGGATATACCTTGGATCAATGACATTACAGATCATGCTAAGGACATTCTTCATACAAATACACCATCTTTCCAAGGTACCAATGATCCTTGAGAGGTGGAAGATCATTTAAAGAGGTTGATAAACTCTTTGAGTTCTTATATATTCCAAACTTTATAAAGGTAAAATATGTTGCCTCTATGCTAGAAGGGCCTAGTAGAAGATAGTGGGATTCTTTAGTCCGGGTAGGAAAAAATTTGGGCATGGATTGTAAAGGATTTAGGGATCTTTTCATTGATCAATAATATCGATATTAGATAATTTTTTCTATGTTGATGGAGTGCCTTAAACATAAACAATATTATCAAATAGTGACCCGATATGCTAACCATTTTACCAAGATCGTTCATTTCTCAACCATGGTGGTATCAAATGACAAACTAAAATCTCATGGGTTTGATAGGGGTCTTAGATAACATATCCAATCACAATTTTTATTAATGGTGATCACCTTTTATATTAATGTTATAGGTATATCGTTGATGTTAGAATGTGAAGAGACTAGTAAGTCATGGTTGGTGGGAGTTCATCCCATTTATAGTCGCAGTTATAGTGGCCCCATTAAGGGGAAGAGAAAGTGGGATGAGTTTTGCTGTGTGGATGATGGTGGTGTATCTCGATAGTATACATCATCTAAATCATCTTAAGTACCATATGTAGTCCCATATACCTACTTTCAATATGGAATGTTTTTTCACATGAAGTTTACTTTCACAAAAGAACTGATTATTTTTAGCTCGTTTGGAAGTTCAGGCCACAAATAGATGTTCTACCATGTATTTACCGCTCCACATAGTGGTATGGACTCATTAGTACCGAGAGACTCAATAGTGAAGTCAAATACTTCAAGAATAAATGTGTTTTATCCATAGGAATTGGGAATGAATATTTTTCATGTAGTGGATAAATCTCCGATATAAGAAAATGTAGGTGGTGGGATAGTAATAGGTTCTATTAACATTGTTTCATCTTTTCTTACTAATTTATCTAATACTATTAACCCACATTCCTTCATATATACCTATATTTTGGAACTCTTGAATCTCCTAGTGGATCTCATGCCTTATGCAATGGATACTTTTATGCCTCTCTGTATGAAGAAAGATTTGGGTCTTTGATTCCCCCCTTATACTTTTTTTCTAAGAGAAGTTGAGATTGTTTTGGAATTTATGGTTCTTTATATGAAACCTCTAGATTAAATTCTTGGGATTTATTGGATAATCATTCATAAAATTCATATTGATTGTTATCTTCAGTGGGTCTCCTTGATTTCCCCTAATGGGGAGTGTCGTGCCTTTCACGGAGAATGAAACCTTAGGTTGAGTTGATCTATACTTCCTCTTTCATATTTGGGTTGGTTGATATCCCTATTTTCCATTGAACTTTAGCATGAATCTATATTTGGTGATATTCCTCTATAAGTGGTTGAGTTTTATAAATTGTTTCCATCAAAATATTCTTGTTTTCCACTTATGAGGGAGGTATATTTCTCTATCGACTTCGTACCAGTTACCCAACCTATTTATATTCCTTCTAACCTTATGGAACTAGATAATAATAATGATTTAAATAATGTATTTTATGAATTTATAAAAAAAATATTCATTTTACCTAGTGTGTCACCTTGGGTAGTGTCGATACTTTTCACCAAGAAGGCAGATAAAGTCTTCACCATTGTGTTGACTGTCAAAAGATATATTAGGTTATATTAAATAACAACTATTTGTTTCTCAATATTGATGACTTGTTTGAAAAACTTAAAGGGGAAAATTAGTTACGAAAAGTTTGTCTCATCAACAGGTGAGGATCAAGGATATTGATATACCTAAGCCAATGTTTAAGAGTTTGTATGACCACTCTGAGTACAATGTTTTTCATTCTCGTCTAACCAATACTCCTATTGTGTTTATGGAACTGATGAATAATATTTTTTACCAGTACCTTGACTCTTTTATAGTGATATTTTTTTATGGCATCTTGGATTACGCTAAAACTAAAGTGTAACATGTGAATTATTTGATATTAATTCTGGAAATCATGAGAAATCACTAACTTTATGTCAATATTTTTAAAGGAATCTTCTAGATTCTTATGGTAAAGGTCATTGGGTGCATGATTTTGAAATAGTTAATTTCAATTAACCTTGGATCTTTGGAAGGTATTTTTTATTCTGAGGTTCTTTTATTTTCCAAGGTCTTACTATCAGTTTGTGAAATATTTCTCTACATATGATTCTCTGTGGATTGTTATCACTAATATGGGAGTAATCATCATATGGGAACTAAAATTTTTGGATTCTTTCAATGAGTTGAAATATAATTTTACATCATCATTAGTGTTGACTCATCCAAAATAATTGTAGCGCTATATGGTATTATGTGATGCCTTAGGTTCAGGTTTGGATTTTATTCTTATAAATGGTGGTATGTGGTGCATAGGGTTCTCACCAGCTTTGGTCTCATGAGAGTAACCAACCCAATAATCATCTAGAACTTGTATATGTGATGCATGCTTTGAATATTTGGTGATATTACTTTTTTGGATAGGTTTATCATGTATCTGATGATAAAAGGCTGATATATATATTTTCAAAAAGAATATGAACCACCGGTAGAGGATATTTTTGGAGTACCTTAAATATTTTGACCTTGAAATTACCTAAATCCCTGTTAAGGGTAATGTTATTTCTAATTCTCTAAGTAGTCAACTCTCACACCATGCCATGAATGAATCTTCGGAGGAATAGAATCAGATGGATCTCTTTACCCATACTAATTTGGAGGTATATAAAGATTATATTGGTGTTTCTTTTATGAGTTTTAAATTTATATTTTCTCCTGTTGATATGATTATCCAAGAAAAATAGATTCATTATGAGTTCTGAGGCATTAGGTATTCTTTATATAATGGGTAAACCATTAACGAATGGTCTCTATCTTCTCCGTATATCCTTTTCTTTAGAAACAAATTTATTATTCCATTACCTATAAGGATGGTTATAAGGGGGATATTCGTCATTACCAGTGGATATTACACCCATGTGAAATGAAATTTTTTTCTGATATAATGTTTTGTTTCCGATTTTTATGTATGAAATGATACATTGCCAAAATATCTCATTGATATATTTGTAAATAGATCAAGGTCGAGCATCGGAAGCATTCAACTTCTCTTCATCCTTTTCTAGTGTTGAATTGGAAATGGGATGAGATATTTATGGAATTGAGGGCCAAGTTACTATATACACATTGGGTAAATAATGCAATTTGGTTGGTGATTGACTAATTGACCAAATCATCTCACTTTATTCCCATTTTTTATGTGACCAAAGTTAAGGGATTTTGAAATTTGTGTGTATTAAATATCATTATATTTCATCGATTTCAGTATGAATTATTTTTTAATAGAGAACCCTGGTTTTCTTATTAGTTTTTGGAGAGGACTGTAGGAGGTTATGGGATCTATGGTAAAGTTGACTATAATGTATCGTCCTCCAATAGATGGTCAGATGAAACATGCAATACATATTTTAGTGGAAATTATTTGAGATTGTGTCCTTAACTTTTTAGGATATTGGTATTTCTATTTCAGATGGTTTATTTTCTCTAAAATAATATTTATTAATAATTCATAAAGATATCACCATGTGAGTCCGTGTATGGGTGGACGTGAAAATACCATTGTCTTGGTTGTAGATTGGTAAAGCTTCCCTAGTTCAACCTAGTCTAGTCGAAGAGAAAATGATAAGCATTCAGTTGAATCTTAAAATTATGTTTATGGAATAGAACTAGTATTATTATTATATTTATCATTATTGACAACCTTGGGAGTTCTCAGTTGGTGACATAGTGTTTTTTGGAGTTTACCCTTAGTTGGGTCGCAGATGACTTGAAAAGCATGGAAAGTTAGCACCTAGATACATGTTATTATTTCATATTGTGGAGGAAATTTAAAATTTTGAATACCAATTCGATTTACCAACATAAATGACATTTATCCATGAAATTTTTCACTTATCACAACTCAATAAGAACCCTTCAGACCCATTTCCAATCTTAAGCTGAGAGAACCATCATATGGAACCAGATTGGTCTATACTTGAGTAACTGATTAATAATTTGGAATCTCATATAAAGTTCCTCTATGGAAAATCTATCCCCCTAGTGTATGTGTTTTGGAAACATGGTTTTGATTCTCTGGATACTTGGGATCATCCGTAATTAATGGGAGGGTAATCTCCTCAACTCTTCTTTGACTAGTCTTCTTAAAATGTTTTTTGGGGACATAAATCATTTTTTGGTGGGGAGGTTGTGACATAACATTAATGGGATTCATGTAAAAAACTATTTTCTTTTTTATATATGTTTTCTTGTGGACATTTTCTTTTTTCATCATTTCATAGTTATAACTATTGTTTCTTAGTTGTTTCCCCCTTGCTTGATCATTTATAGGGGTGTGGTAGAGAGCTGTGATTCTATTTTTAGAGGTCGGGAGGTGTCCCAAAAATTTTGTAAGGATGAAAAATTTATTCAATAGACAAAAATGTTATGAGAGACCCATTAGCTTGCCAATTAGGGACACTATCCATCCAGAGGAGGGATGGTAGTCGCATGTTCCAATAGAAACTCCACCAGCCAACCATTGGGTCTTTTAGTGTTCTTATCTTTCTTTAAGGTGCCACTAGATAGAAAGTGATGTCGATAGGGCTGAGAATCAGTATGGAAGTATCATAACATTTCCTTGTTTTAGTCTCTGTTTTAAAATAAACCCCTCTCCCCTGAATTCTATTCATCCCTAAACACCTTGGAGGCCCTCTAGGGAGGCTATTGGCCCTTCCAACCTTGATTCTTCATGGGTCTTAGTGTTGTTTAATGCATTGAGTCTCTCTTGGTAACTGTATCTTATATCTATCAGTGATTCCTCATATCCATAATGTTTCTACATCACTGAGGTATTTTATATATTTACTTTTTTTCGGATTTTGATTTTTATTCGGTAATCGGGACTCTAGGATACCTTTTTAGTTTTTATATCCTTTGACTCTCCATTGGTGGATTGTGGGATGGGTTATCATTGATCATGAGATTCAGAAATCTGGTTTCATAAGTAAATTCAAATTAAATAAAATGATTAATGCTTCTTAATTTTGAAATGAATCCCTAATTGATTTTGAAATCCTGATTTTTCTTATTATTAATAATGATTTCTAAAAGGAATGGTATGTGTGTGTTGAACCCTTTGGGTATGGATTTTCAAAAGAACTATTGATTTCTATAAAATGTATTTGATGTAAATGAATGGTTTGATGAATGGATTTATGAAATGATTCCATTAAATGCTTTATGAAATTGAAATTAAATGGTTTGTTCTCAATGACATAAATTTTGAGGAAAAAAGATTTGATGTTGGTATTTAAAATGTGATGGCATGTTCATTAAACATGAATATGGGGATGATAAAATAATTTATTGTTTGAAATGATTTTATAATTAATTAAATTAATGATATACCATATTTTGATTTTTTTTTTATTGAATTTAAATGGTCAATTGGTGTCATGTTGGAAGAAAACTTGCTAGGAATGTATTTGCTCTACTTTTAATTCATTTAACAATGATAATGATACTAAAACTAAGGGATGGGATTATATTCATTTAGATTTTCTCTTATTCCCCCATGGCTAGGGACCTAGGAATTTGTACACATTTAGAATCATACTTCTTTGAGATGTGTGATAATCCTTATACAAACCTATCCTAAAGACTCCTAACTATGGTGTCATGATTGATAATGGAAAATTGAAATGATTTAAACGTGAAAAAGTTATTAAATGTTTTACTCATGTCTATTTTTTATGGAAAATACCCATTCATTCTTATTTTTATGACAATGAACTATTGTTCCTTTTTTAATATAGCCATTAATTTTTTTTAATGCCATGTTTTTATGTAAGTTGTAAAAATATCTCCATGCCTTGTTTTTTTTAATTGATCATTTTTAGTATACTTGATATAGATTTATTATGGAATATGTGATGAGATCCAATAAGTATTTTTAGCTCACATAGTAATTTTTTATTTGGGTTTTTGAAGACTTTATTATTCCAAATATAGGGAAAAGAAAGTATCTATTTGGTTGTGGTGTATATTCAAGAATTTTTGGACCTTGGGAGTTGTTGGGAATTAGTGGAGCATGTTATCCACTTGGTAAATGTGATTCTGGGATGTTAACAATAATAGTTGATGTGGTGATGATGGTTGACGTACCATTTCAGGACTTGTAACTATCTTGATGGTTTTCCCCCTTGTGTATTTTTTGGCCTACCAAATGTTTATTTATTCTAATTGATTTTTTGTCTTAATGAGTTATTCTTGTGGTGAAATCAACCCTCTTGATTTCATATGATGTCCAAGCACTAGCCACCATCCCTTGGGGATCAATAACACCCTTTAGGACATTTTAGGATTGATTCATGTGCCATTTAGGTATTTTATCTATTTTATTTCAATAAAAACAATAATCTCAAGATGGTTACTAGATAATTAAGGAGTATTAATTCATTTTATAAAGTAAAAATACATTTACTTTAAAAATGATTTTTATTTCATTTTAAGTGGGGATATTTGATTATTTTATAACAAATTTGAAACTTTCAATCAATAAAATAGAAATAATTATTATAATAAATATTTCAAAATAATCTTAAAAATTATTTTTTTATATTTTTCTGAAATGATTGATTTTTGGTTGAACGGTAAAAAATACAGATTTCACAAAAAACTGTAATCTATTTTATTTTAATAAAATTATTTCAAATTTTATATTTGAATTTGGTTTTATTTTAATGTAATATAAATTTAATTTTTAAAAACATGGTCCAATTAATTCCATGGGAATGAAAATTATACATGATTTTGGTGTAAAAAAAAAATTTTCTTAAAAAGTGTATTTTTGTAAAAAACTATTTATCATTATGTTTCATGAACTTATATAAAAATTAATTTCTAAAAATTATGAAAATTTAATATTTTAAAATTTATTTCATATATGGAAACGTAATGTTAAATTTTTAAAATATATCCCTTTTATTTTTTTCTATAAAAATAATTGACTTTGTTAAAAGAAATGTCCCCATAGAGATGGGTAAAATAAGTTAATTAAGATTAAAAAAATGTGATAGTATAAAAAAACATCTTTAAAAATTTTTGTATGAGTACCGATATACCACTCCCTTATCAGTGATCAATTTTTTTTCACTTTGGATCCACTTAACGTGATTATGTATTTCATTCTTATATTAATAAAATTATATTTACAAAAAATGTCACTTTCTCTCATTTAATATCATAAATATGTTTTCAAGGTAAAGATATGGGTAAATATATATTATTAATTAAACTATATGAGTATTCTTATTGTAAAAAAAATATTTAGGAATATAATTTATTTTTAACTTTTAAAAATAATATAATTGCTTGAAACACTTACGTCGCGTTAATGTAGCCTTTAAAAAAACAAGAGAAAATCAAGTGAATAATTTTAAAAAAATTAGAACAAATTTATTATAGATTATTTTTTATATCCAAGAATATTAAGATAATTAATAACTATAAGTGATTATTTATTTTCTTAATTTCAATTCTATTATTGTCGTGAAATGTTCAAAGTCAAATTTTGTGAATAGACCCAAAAATGGACTTAAAATGAATTTAATGTTAAAAAAATATTTTTTTAAAAATATAAAAGCATAAAAATAATATATTAACTAAATTTTACGGGAAATTTTATATCATATTATAAATTTTATATTTATGTGTGACTTTGAATTTTTAAAATTGTATTTAGGATAATTGTTGATTAAAAAAATGAAAAAAAACAATCATTGATTTTTTACTATAATATTGGATTAAAGTAATCCTTTCCAAAAAATAGATCAATAAATTTTTTATCAAACAAATCATCCAAAATATAACTATAATCTTCTATTCCCATTTCCTTATTTTCAAATTCCTACTATAAACCAATCCTTCAATCTATTTAAACTGAATCGAAAGCAGGATATCAAAAGATGAGGTATAAATCATAATTGATTTCCATTAAGTTTAAATCTTATTCTACCTCCGTCAAATATTTTATAACCACGATAATGTAAAATTAATAATTTTATATAATATAATTAAATTTTCTTATTTTAATGGTAAAACCATTTTCCATCACCTTTTCCACCCAATGTAAAATGAACTCTTCGCTCATGTGTACGTGCGAGCTACAGTTTCTATGAAGTGATGTGTTTTTTTCATCACCTACTATCATGGATGGTTAAAATGATAAAAAAGTGAATATATATGATATTTATGAACAAATTATTATTTTTAAATAGGATATATTACTTAATTTCGTATCCTCCTATCTATTGGAAAATAATAACATTGGTTGTGTGTACGTGTGGACTACCACCACCACGAAATTATGTGATAGGTTTTTCATTTATTCCTTAAAAGGATGTTCATTAGGATATATTTAATTAATAAATAGTATATATATAATATTATTATAATTCTTTAAAATTAATCATTTAACTATTACATTTCATTTTCAACCATTATAAAAATGAAAACATCGCTCATGTGTACATACACATTATCGTCTCTATGAAGTGATCTAATTAATTTTTCCTGAAAACATAACCTAGAAGGTTATAAAATTATATTTAATGTATAAACATGATAGTTATAAATGTTTTATGATTTATTATATTATGTAACCATGAAACCTTTGAACATTGTCAACATACCAAAGTAGTTATAGATTAATTGCCCGAAGAACCTTAAGTAAACAAAAAATAGAGAACTATAAAATGAGTGGATGTAAAATGATTATAAAGTGACCATATAAAATGTTAAATAAATGAAAACTTTTCTTAATAAATAATTAAAAATTTTGAAATTGATTATTTGAGACTATATAACACATTCGACCTGACAAAAATCTATGGTAGGGTTTTTTGTTTCAAATGAACACCATTGAGACATATTTTATATTATCCACAAAATTTCTTTTATACGAAGTATATACATCCCATTTGAGATATTATATCCTGAATTAATCTTTATTCATGGTATTTATGGTTTGAATTAATGTTTTATATTTTCAATGGTTTCGAATAAAAAGTTATGAAAACCCTTAGAATTTATTTTCCAATCCCATTTTATTAAAAATTATTTATATTTGAATTTCTGTTGAATATATTACATGATATATCATTGTTGAACCCCCTTTATTTTATTATCCTCTATATATTTTCTTTTTTTATATGTTTTTAATATAATATTTCCTATCATTGGAACTCAATGATTGGAATAATGTTTCAAAGAAAAACAATCCTTATTTATTTTTTCATGTTTAGAATTATTATTATCTATTATCCAATGATTGTGTAATGTTATTTTAAGAGTCATTTTACTTTATTTTAAATCTTTATTTAACAAAATAATTTTTAAAAATTTATATAAATAAATTATTTTTTGCTTCTTAAAAAAATGTGAAAGGACTTATGACATGAACGGATTTTCCAACCTCCATGACTATTATTAACTATTTATATTCCTTTATATGTTTTTATTTTTTTCAGTGAAACTAATTTTCCATTAGTCCATGAATTTTTAGTTTTTAAAAAATAATTATTTTCTAAAACGTTGAAAATAATTTTGGAAATTATTCATATCATCCTTTTTTCAAAACAAATTACAATGTCTTTAAATAAATTTCTTTCAAATGTTATACACCTATTTTAACATCTAATTATCAAAAGTCTTACCCTAAATTAATAACCATCATTTATGATGAATTTATGGTATCCTATTATCCATTACTGATTTATTGTTTATATCTCAATTTTCTCATAAGGAATGATATTACTTTATTGAAATTTTGTACTATGTCATTCTCTATTATCATTTGAATTTATATAAATGTTTTTTACCATAGATGTATTTATAATTTCAATGATGTATTAATTGTATACCATTGCTATATATGGGGTTAGTTGAAATAATCATATTATGAAATTTATTTCATTTATTGGTGAAATATTTATATTCTATGTTCTTGATTTAATATGGATAGTTACTGATTGATGATTATTATGTATTATATTATTGATTCAGTATATCAGGAATACATTGGACATATATAAGTAACTAGTTTGGTATAGTTAAATATAGTCTCTAAATGCATCGATTGGTCACACGAGACAAACAAGAATGGATATTTCTTGATGAATATTGGCCCATACAATGGCAGTGACTTAGAATAAGGCCTTAAATGTATGTAATATGTATTAGAACAAGGCCTTAATGGTCGCGCTCATGATGTCTTGGCATGGGGCCACGATGGTAAGATCATGAATGTATGACATCATGCATTTATTTCATTTAGAATTAAGTTATTATTATCCAACTGAATTCAAGGTTGATATTATCTATTTTGACCTCAAGTTATAAATTAAATAGAATGTGTTTTTAATATTCACACTTTCATATTGATTATGCCTTATTTATTCGTGATAGATTTTGTTGTATTTTACCCTTATTAGGTATCATAGCACGCCTCTTTATTTTTTTTCTTTTTTGTACATGTGTTCTCATGTATTTTGGTTTAATTGGAATACATTAAATATTGTTTGATAACATTGATTATGATTATTTTTTATTAAAATTTCTCTCATGCATGTTTAATATTATCATATATTAATATTTTATATTTCAAACTGTCTTATTATATTATGTGAAAATATTTTTTTAGAAGCTCAATGTATTTTTATTATATCTTCATTTATAGTGATAATATTACTATAATTCCATATTCATTTGAAAGATATGTAGTTTATCTAAATTTTATTCAACTATTTAAAAGTAAAAAAATCAATATTGAGAATGTTCTCATTTTTTAAACAAGTATTATGCTTTTTGTTTTGGAAATAATGTTTATTTTATTATTTTTTAAATTATAATTTGGTAATTCTAGTATAACGTGATTATATATATCATATTATTAGGAAATTTTTAATTTTGGACATCTAATAGATTTATTTACATTTCATTAAACTAAGTGGAAGTCTGAATTTTGTTTAAATGCTCTAAAAATTATTTGATGTCTTTAGAATGGTTTTGGAATTCTGTAATTTCCAAAATTCAAAATCTTTTTTATTTCAATGATAACTACAGAGATATAAATCATTTTCTCATTTTTTTGGAAATATAATAAGTTTTTATAAATTTCCCTAAACTGCATAAAATCCTGAAAATATCATTCAGATACCATAAAATGGCCAAATTACTGTTACTTTCTAGTCATTTTTTCTTCAATTATAGTTTATATATTTCAATTTTTAGTGATAAATATTGATATATATAATTTTTATTGAAGTGATATTTTGTATATTAGAAATATATAAAAATGATATTCATTTACTTATTTTATACATTTGGCTTATTTTCACATTAAATGGGGAAATTCATCAATGTTTATGTTGACAAAGCTTCTCCATAAAATAATGAATTATTCATATTCTCCCTATGGAAATCTTCTTTAACCAACATATGCCTCCGCCTTATACAATAGTAGTGTTGTTTGGTAGTAGTGATATCATTGATCATCCTCAATGATGTTAACTCTTTGATGATGTGCCCAACAGTAGTCACTTCCTTAATGATAGTGATAAAAGATTCTTTTTACCATCAGGTTCTTTTTTTCAACCACAAGGTCATTTTTCTAGGTTGCTGCCAATTTTATTATTATTTTTATACCATCAATTAATTTTTTTTATAATCAGTTTTTTTCAAAAATACTACCATCGGAAAAAAATATGCAACTACCTGTTTAGTTTTTATAGTACCACCAATTGAAATTTGTGTGAATGTAAGTAATCAAATATCATTTATAAAATTATTTTATCATTCCAAAATATTTTTCAAGCATTGTCTTTGGTATTTTTCAATATATTAAATACTGCATGTTTTTAATAAATTATTATATAAGTTCATTATTCTAAAATAATTTATTAATTATGCTTCGTCTATGTGTATAATTTTGAAATCTTTTAAAAAAGTTTTAATATTATTTTCAATATTTTTTTAATTGTTTGTTAAAAAAAAGCGACATTTTTTAAAAATATTTATTAGTGATTAATTTATTGATAGTGAATTTTTCAAATTTATTTATTTATATTTTTAAATGATTTAAAAGTTTTTTCATTATTTTAAATGAATGTTTATAATGTTTTTATATTTTATGCATTTATACAGATGATATTTATTTACGATTAAACTGGATTCCATAATTATAGAATTAATTGACTGATTTTTATGAAAATTGTTTTAAGTATTGACTTGTTTAAACTTATTCATATGTTTTATTTAAATTAGTTTGAATATCCTCACAATTCTATAATTTATTTAAATAATTTCTATAATATTTATTATTTTATTCTTTATTCATGTGTGCACTTCCAACACATATTTCCAATATATAATTTTTTATATTTTTAATTGATTTCTTGTGTTATATTTTTTTAATAAGTATTTATTTTCTTCTAGATTATTCAAACTTATTATAAAGTGTTTAATCAATCATAATTAAAAAATATAATTATTATGTATCATATGAAATTTAAAAGTATTTTAATGTTTTAATTTAAACAATAAAATTATATTATGATATTTATGGAATTTTTTGACCTATTTTTATGGAGACTATTCGATATTGAATTGGTAAATGAAATTGGATTGAATTGTTCATTAACTTTTGAATTCAAACAATTATTCTTATAATTATTATAGAGGATAATTTTGTCTCTCCTAGATATTTTGTAATTTGAATTTAAATTTATTTGCCCATTCGATTATTTGATTGTTATCTTTTACAAATTCTATTTAAAGGTCTCATGGATACTTGTAACATACATGATGATTACATATAATAATACTCAAATCAATTCAAAGTATAATTCTTTACTGAACCTTTAATTGATCGTGTACTCACCATTTGACATCTTTTTCAAAAGACTCTCAAGGGAGGAAAATTCTTCTTCGACTTCTATATCACCATGAAGAGTTGAACTACTCCTTTACTGGAATTCTTGGAGTATTTTTTCAACATCATTCGGAAGGGCCTTCATCAATTACTTCAATGCCAACAATCTTTTTTCTTTTATCCAATGGTAATATTCATGCATTTTTTCCAGGTATATGTATGCACTTAATCTTTTCTCACATAGGTTATACTACCTCTAAAAATTATTCCTTAGTTATTCTCTCTGGACCAGAAAATAGAACACTAATATTGGTATTTCTCCTTTTATAAATTTTGGGTTTCTATATACTCCCATAAAAGGCTATGTGTATGATTGAGGCTTCTCCTCACATTGTCCAAGATTAGGATTAATCCATGTATAAAAGAATAAGTTTAGATTTTCCCCATGTTAAAGTATATATCACTCTCTTTCATAGTGGGTGTCATACTCAATTTTTTGTCATGTGAAGAGTAAAGTAGGTTCATTTTGATTTAATCTACTATAAAAATTCCTTGTTTTCTTCTCTATAATTTTATGTATACACTCTTCACATATCTACTATTCTAATTTTTTAAGAATGAATGGTTTAATAATTTTATACCATCAAATTATCCAATTATTTATAATTACTCTTATAATTTTAAAATAGTTTTATTCACCCTCCCCCCTCTAGACCTTCTTAAATTAACATATTAGGCCTAACACTTGGTATCAATGGGATACCATTTTAATAATATTTGGTTCTACTCTATGTTTTGTTTTATATACCATAAATTGGTACTACATGTTGTCCTTAAAATGATATCTTTTAACTTTTTTCAATATTTTTAATTAATGTAACATTTGTCATAGTCCTTAACAGGAATAAATTGTAGAGGCCCGAAGATTGACGTACATTGACATTACATTACATTTGCGGAATACTTAGTACATAACAAAAACACACACTAAAGGATCGTAATAGTTTAGTGTCTTTGGAAACTCGGAACGTAATCTTCTAATCGTGGTGAAAGTTCTTCAATATCTCCCATAAAGGTCATCCCTTTTTTTTTACCTAAAACCTTTCTTTATATCCTGGGGAAAAGAAAACATAAAAGGGTGAGCTCAAATGCTCAGTAAGGGTAAACAAAAGAAATATCAATCACATCATATATATAAGAACATAGCTTTTGGAAATCTTAACCTGCAAAAAAACTCATAACATCATAACATGGGATAAATCATAGAAGTGAAATGTAATCCCAATAATCATAACTTAAAACATGAAACTTTGTGGCATACACACATAATCATAGAGAATCATTTCTTGTTAGTCAAGACTCAATGCCAAGACTATCTTAGTGGACAAAGTCCCTTTCTGAACCGAGTTCACTCCTCGTTTCAGTCCTGAATCACTGAACCGAAATAACCTTCCGTTCCAGCCATGTCTATCTCATGAGATATAAAATCTTTACCCAATGCATTGGAGGGAGATATAGGTCCCACCCATCTTATAATGAATCCTTTCTTATGTGTGCCACATAATCATAAATCATACATCATCGCATAACACATGTAACAAAAATGGGATTCTTGAAACATCATGACATCAGAAAATAAATCTTATAAGGCAAATGACTTCATAAAAATAATCCCCTCACAACATAATCAAATCAATGTAATTAAAGGGATAAAAACAGAACCCTTTATTATCTTAGATGGAAAATAATTTTGATAAAACACTTGAACTTCATTCTTGAGGAAAATATCCTTTCTACTTCAAAATCAATTTCTTTTCACAAAACATCATGCAATTTTAAAAGAAAGATATTTTATTGAAAATAGTCATGAAATATTTTAGAGGAAGCTTCATGAAAATAAGGCTTTATAAAACAGTAGAAATCCATTCGTGCCGTATAAGTTAAAAAAAACATTCTTCTCGTACTTTTGTCGAAAAAGTCAAAAAGTACCTCGTACGAAAAACGACAAAAGATTCCTTTCATACATATTACTAAAAACTCATCGAAGGGTAAAAATGGATTTAAACAATTGTAGGTGGATGGAAATAATATTACATATTGATGAAACATGGATGTGGATGATAAAATACACCCCAGTAAATACTTACGAATAAACAATCTCGGATTAAAATGAGATTGTGATATTTCCCTTACCTTAGGTCCAATTTGCTTCGTATGTGTCCGCACCTCCTGTATAATGATTTAAATAATATTATTGACTTATTACAGAATCATATCCATTGTTATGATATCATATATGGTTCACTTATGACATCATATTACCCGTTCTTTTGTAAATTCCATGTTAAAGAAGCGTTTTGGGTAAAATCGTTTCATTTATCGTAGGTGTTTTGACTTGTTGTTCTTGACATCATTATTACTTATATCATCATTTACTTACTTCCAGAATATAAAATATGATTTATATATCATATATATTCAGTATATATATATATTTAATAGATAGATAAATAAAATGAAAAACACCGTTCATGGAGACGGTGGTCCGTACGTACGCATGAACGCTGTTTTTCTTTCCTTATTGTCTTGAAATGGAAGTAAGTAGATGACATACATATGTATATATATACATATATCCAGTAGCTTTATAATGTCATATATTTCATTATTATTTCTTATATATACATTATAATCATTCTTAAATGGTTAACATGGAGAATGAATCTCATCGCGTCGTGGAGACGGTAGTCCGTACGTACGCACGAGCGATGATATCATTTCTATAAATATTGAATTGAATTGGAGTGGATTATACAATATATCAGAATAAATATGATGTTGTAATAACTATGTATAGTTATTCTTTACACCATTATACCCATCCATGTAAGGTGGTGGTGGAAAATAGATTACACCACGGCGTGGAGACGGTATTCCGTACGTACGCACGCGCGGTGATTTCTTTTTCCGTAGGATGGATAGATGGTGAAATAGGGTTGTTTAATACTTATAATAACATATCAGTATATTAGTGATACTGATGTTATTACTTCATAATGAAACAACCTAAGAAGAAGAAGTGGAAGAAGAAATAAAGATGAAAGAATTGGTAACGGTAATTACCTCTTCTTTGAAGTGCCTCTTTGAGACCTCCTCTTAGGGCACTAGAATTGGTCTTTGAGGAAGACCAGAACCTCTAGGATGTTTCTAGGGAAGTAGAGAAGAGATTTTGGCAGGGGTTGGCCGAGCTTGAGTGCTCAAATTGGTGTGAGGAGGAGGGGGAGGAGGTGTCCTTTTATAGGGGAGGAGAGGGGCACCTTAGGAATATCTCAAAATATTATTTTATATTAAAGTCAAAATCGGTTTATAATGGTTCCAAAGGGTCTTATTTCGAAGCTAAAGTGGGGATGGGTCGCAATCCTATCAACCAATAGAATTTAGACAAGTTTAGGATATTATTTTAACCTTATCAATTAGATTTAACTCTAAGTTAAATAATTTAACTTTTAGCATGTCTTTTTGTTTTCTTTCACTATATGGTTAATACACTTACTATAACATGCCAAACGAACCCCAAATTGTTTATTATTAATATATATATCCTTTTCTAAGTCATTCGGCCGAACCTTATATTTTTAGGAATAAAATAACAATTAATAATATAATATTTGATTTAAAAACTATTTTGTGTCAATTTTGACACTATTTGATATATGATTTTTTTGAGAGTCATAACAGAATTAAATGTTAGAACCAAGTTAATTAAATCAACATTAATATATCATAGTAACCTAGAAAATTAGTGTAATTCATAAAAAGTCTCAAATTACATTCATTTGAGCATTTATAACATCAATTATGTTAATATTTCCTTAAAAAGGGTAATTACTGCATCATCGTTGTGTCATAAATAAATTAATTTAGATAAAGTCTAAAAATTATAAATAAAATATCATTATGTAGGAAATCTTTTTAGCTTTCTAATGAATATTTGCAATCGAATTTATATTATGTATAACCCTATATTAAAAATGTTTTAGTAAATAAACATTGATTTTGTCTCTTTTAACTCTTCTTTGAATTAAATAATAATAAATGTCCTAATCTAATCCAAGTGGGCCTAAATGGTCATATTTTATTCATAAGGTTGTTTTTGGTCTAATTACACTTATCCAATAGAATTATGACATGTGTTAGGGTAATAGTAATATCATATTTACCCTTAGTTACCCTATTTACTATTAACCGTGGTAAAAAAAGTAAAAAGTTACTATTCACCAAAAAATTATTTTTATCTCATTGAACTACATTTTACTTACTGATATCAACCGTGTCTGTCGGATTTTCGAAATTCCATTCACAGAAGCGGTAAAATTAAGTTTTATGCAAAATTCAGTTTTTAACCTACCACTTAGTAGTTTCACTATTCATCAAAAATTGATGTTTTTCAGAACAATGCCAAAATTTCATCCTAAGCTATATTTTATATTCCGAATTCAAAAATGAAATCTATTTTACCAAATTCATAACATAGAAGTTGCATTAATTAATTTTATAATTAAATCCCGCTGTTAAAACAAATAGCGTGTTTTTAAGAAACAATATCTATCAAAAGATTGACACTTGTTTATGTCTAGTTTAAATGTGAAATTACATCCAATGACCAACATTGTATTAAATTGTAAAAATATATTCTAAATATACTTTAGAACCACTCAAATTAATAATTTATCACTATTAATTATTTCGATTGAAAAAGTTGTTTTTAACTAAAATTTAGTAATTTTCACTATTCATCAAAATATGAAAGTTATCTGAAAATCACCAAAATTTCACCTTAAGCTAATTTCGATATTCCGAATCCAAAAATGAAGTCCATTAAGATTTACAAAATTTCAAAAAGTGGTTATTACTATTCATAACTGCTAGTTTTAAATAATATTTTAATAGCATATCGTTGTTTCGTGAAACTCAGTATTGCGTACTACACACGCTATCGAGGAAGGTTGCGATTGCGTGTAATGCAAGGCAAGTCAAGGATGCGTGTTGTGCAATCTCCTTTTGTTTTAGCATACAACACAAGACATTAGTGAAATAAAAAAGAATATTTTTCATAAAATCTCGGGCTGTTACATTCTACCCCCCTTAAAATGAATTTCGCCCTCGAAATTCGTCGGGGTTATAAATGGTTTACTATTCGAAAGTTTCTTTAATAGAAACCCACATCGTAAAAAGGAATACCAAAACATGGCTTTAAAAACTAAAGTATGAAATGTAACGATTACCCAAATAAACTAATCACTGGGTTTCCACATAGGTGAAAATATGGATATGGAAGAGAAATCTAACCATCATGTTCTGATGGAGAGTGGTAGAGAACATGGCTATGGAAAAGCCAGTAATCACAAATCCATAAATTTGTGACGATCTAAGGTACCATCTGATTCATCAGGTATAAGAGAACTAGGACAACATTTTTGGTTTCCAAGATCATTTCCCTAAAGTTAAAGAATTTGAATTAGAATAAATACTTACTTTATTTTGGTACAATCTCACTGTTGTTCACACCTTTAACAATTTCCACTTCATCTCTTAAATAAATGAAGTTGAATTTGTTATTCGTGAAGTGTTAGCAGATCATGTGATAGAAGGATGGGTCATTCCATCTATTTCAAACAAAGGGTTAGCAAAAGTTATAAGTCCATCTTATAGTGAGATTAATCGTACATGGTTCCAAAAATGAACTTATACTTCATATATCATACCGCTTAATAAAATAAAACTAGTTTCTACTAAACGGGGACTTCCTGTAGGCCAGTGGTAGGCGATAAAGGCCAGTCGCACTTCGGTTGTGGGTTCGATTCCCACAGCCTTGTCCGAAGCGATGGGCTGTCGCCCGTCCTGCAGGTTGTCCTTTTTCTAAAACTATATTACTATAACATCCCATCGATAATATCGAAAAACAAAAAATAATCCATTCCAATCTTTAGGCTTATCCATAATACTGGAGTCCACTCTCATAGTGAAAACGATTACCAGAGATTTAATACCATCGTTGAACCCCATATATCATAAGATATGTTTTGTTGGTCACATTCCAAACATACCCATTGAACCTTAGTGAAAACTTGAATGCAGTTAAAAGTTAACACTTTCCACATACCAAAATCCTCAAAATTCTATATACTCAAACCATGATATCACTTAGTCCTTATATCAATCATGAGCTCATGAATACTGTTAAACATTTTGTTTTCTCGTTTTCCCTTCATTATGCGCGTAATATCTCAATCACTTTGAATACCACATTAGACCAATACATAAATATTCCAATAATCCATGATACAACATTATTTTGGAATCCCATTACATAAACACTTAATCATTCCACCACATCGTTATCATATTCAACATCGCCAATGGTGATCGCATGTGACTTCCCTTTGTCCTTTGCCTTAAGCGGTTGCTCATGTCGATCATCACTGACCCTTGGATTAGGGCAATTATTAGCATAATGCCCCATTTCCTTGCACTTGAAGCATTGAAGTGTTGGTGGTGCGTTCTCTGCAGTGTTTGCTTTATTCACATCATTAGAAACCCTTTTTCCATTAATTCGACACTCAGCTGCTCGATGACCTTCTTTTCCACACTTAAAACATTTTCTAGTCCCTTTAAGACAATCTCCACCATGCTTCTTTCCACACTTTGTGCATAAGGAAACATTCATCTTCTTTTCACCATTATTCTGAGATTTCTCCTTGAACTCCATCTTTCGTTTCTTGTCAAAACCATGAGATGGATATGTAACACCAACTTCCATTTCTACCTTGATAGCACAACGCACAATTTCTTCATAGCTACTGAAGTCTCTTATAGCTAATGCCCTTCGAAGACTTGGTTTTAAGCCACTGAAAAATCGATCAACATTACTTTCAGGTTGGATGATAATACCAGAAGCATACCTTGCAAGTCTTGTAAAATTTTCTTCATAGGTACCAACAGATTCATCGTCCCTTTGCTTCAGTTCAAGAAACTCTTTCTCCATCTTTGTTCGAAGAATACGAGGGAAGTACTTACTGAAAAACAAGTTCTTGAACTCGTCCCATTCCATGGACTCAATTTCATCTCTTGGCCTCGTATTCTTGATAAGATTCCACCATTGATCAGCTTCACCTTCCAAACGATATACTGCTAAGATGAATTTATCATGTTCAGAACATTGAAGAACTGAAAATATCTTTTCAGTAGTACTGATCCATTGTTCAGCCACAAGTGGATCAGAAGATCCACTGAAAGAAGGTGGACGTTGCCTCATGAAGGACTCAATAGAATATTGTTCCCTTCTCTGCTCATTTAGAAGTCCAGAATGATTCATAGCTTGTGTAAGTATAGAAATAAGATTTTGCACTCCATCTCCCATAACATTTGTTTGCTCAGGAGGGCAATCATTGCATTGTCCATTGCATTGATCAACACGGTTCCTTCGGGTTCCAGTCATCGTCTAAAACCCAAAAATAATAGTGTGAGAGGCAAAAATCATGCTAGGGAAAACAACATAATAAAGGGGGAGTACCTTCAATATCCAACATCTTAGGTTTAATTCTATGATCGTTAGTGTAATTCTATTACTATAACCTATACGTATACTTATCCCTAGGGACATCCCTAGACATACCTTAGAAATATCTCTAGGTATCTCACTAACGTTTTCGCATCCTAGTTTCCAAAGGTTGACTAAACCTCCCTCTGATACCAACTGTAGAGGCCCGAAGCTTGACGTACATTGACATTACATTACATTTGCGGAATACTTAGTACATAACAAAAACACACACTAAAGGATCGTAATAGTTTAGTGTCTTTGGAAACTCGGAACGTAATCTTCTAATCGTGGTGAAAGTTCTTCAATATCTCCCATAAAGGTCATCCCTTTTTTTTTACCTAAAACCTTTCTTTATATCCTGGGGAAAAGAAAACATAAAAGGGTGAGCTCAAATGCTCAGTAAGGGTAAACAAAAGAAATATCAATCACATCATATATATAAGAACATAGCTTTTGGAAATCTTAACCTGCAAAAAAACTCATAACATCATAACATGGGATAAATCATAGAAGTGAAATGTAATCCCAATAATCATAACTTAAAACATGAAACTTTGTGGCATACACACATAATCATAGAGAATCATTTCTTGTTAGTCAAGACTCAATGCCAAGACTATCTTAGTGGACAAAGTCCCTTTCTGAACCGAGTTCACTCCTCGTTTCAGTCCTGAATCACTGAACCGAAATAACCTTCCGTTCCAGCCATGTCTATCTCATGAGATATAAAATCATTACCCAATGCATTGGAGGGAGATATAGGTCCCACCCATCTTATAATGAATCCTTTCTTATGTGTGCCTCATAATCATAAATCATACATCATCGCATAACACATGTAACAAAAATGGGATTCTTGAAACATCATGACATCATAAAATAAATCTTATAAGGCAAATGACTTCATAAAAATAATCCCCTCACAACATAATAAAATCAATGTAATTAAAGGGATAAAAACAGAACCCTTTATTATCTTAGATGGAAAATAATTTTGATAAAACACTTGAACTTCATTCTTGAGGAAAATATCCTTTCTACTTCAAAATCAATTTCTTTTCACAAAACATCATGCAATTTTAAAAGAAAGATATTTTATTGAAAATAGTCATGAAATATTTTAGAGGAAGCTTCATGAAAATAAGGCTTTATAAAACAGTAGAAATCCGTTCGTGCCGTATAAGTTAAAAAAACATTCTTCTCGTACTTTTGTCGAAAAAGTCAAAAAGTACCTCGTACGAAAAACGACAAAAGATTCCTTTCATACATATTACTAAAAACTCACCGAAGGGTAAAAATGGATTTAAACAATTGTAGGTGGATGGAAATAATATTACATATTGATGAAACATGGATGTGGATGATAAAATACACCCCAGTAAATACTTACGAATAAACAATCTCGGATTAAAATGAGATTGTGATATTTCCCTTACCTTAGGTCCAATTTGCTTCGTATGTGTCCGAACCTCCTGTATAATGATTTAAATAATGTTATTGACTTATTACAGAATCATATTCATTGTTATGATATCATATATGGTTCACTTATGACATCATATTACCCGTTCTTTTGTAAATTCCATGTTAAAGAAGCGTTTTGGGTAAAATCGTTTCATTTATCGTAGGTGTTTTGACTTGTTGTTCTTGACATCATTATTACTTATATCATCATTTACTTACTTCCAGAATATAAAATATGATTTATATATCATATATATTAAGTATATATATATATTTAATAGATAGATAAATAAAATGAAAAACACCGTTCATGGAGACGGTGGTCCGTACGTACGCATGAACGCTGTTTTTCTTTCCTTATTGTCTTGAAATGGAAGTAAGTAGATGACATACATATGTATATATATACATAAATCCAGTAGCTTTATAATGTCATATATTTCATTATTATTTCTTATATATACATTATAATCATTCTTAAATGGTTAACATGGAGAATGAATCTCATCGCGTCGTGGAGACGGTAGTCCGTACGTACGCACGAGCGATGATATCATTTCTATAAATATTGAATTGAATTGGAGTGGATTATACAATATATCAGAATAAATATGATGTTGTAATAACTATGTATAGTTATTCTTTACACCATTATACCCATCCATGTAAGGTGGTGGTGGAAAATAGATTACACCACGGCGTGGAGACGGTATTCCGTACGTACGCACGCGCGGTGATTTCTTTTTCCGTAGGATGGATAGATGGTGAAATAGGGTTGTTTAATACTTATAATAACATATCAGTATATGAGTGATACTGATGTTATTACTTCATAATGAAACAACCTAAGAAGAAGAAGTGGAAGAAGAAATAAAGATGAAAGAATTGGTAACGGTAATTACCTCTTCTTTGAAGTGCCTCTTTGAGACCTCCTCTTAGGGCACTAGAATTGGTCTTTGAGGAAGACCAGAACCTCTAGGATGTTTCTAGGGAAGTAGAGAAGAGATTTTGGCAGGGGTTGGCCGAGCTTGAGTGCTCAAATTGGTGTGAGGAGGAGGGGGAGGAGGTGTCCTTTTATAGGGGAGGAGAGGGGCACCTTAGGAATATCTCAAAATATTATTTTATATTAAAGTCAAAATCGGTTTATAATGGTTCCAAAGGGTCTTATTTCGAAGCTAAAGTGGGGATGGGTCGCAATCCTATCAACCAATAGAATTTAGACAAGTTTAGGATATTATTTTAACCTTATCAATTAGATTTAACTCTAAGTTAAATAATTTAACTTTTAGCATGTCTTTTTGTTTTCTTTCACTATATGGTTAATACACTTACTATAACATGCCAAACGAACCCCAAATTGTTTATTATTAATATATATATCCTTTTCTAAGTCATTTGGCCGAACCTTAGATTTTTAGGAATAAAATAACAATTAATAATATAATATTTGATTTAAAAACTATTTTGTGTCTATTTTGACACTATTTGATATATGATTTTTGTGAGAGTCATAACAGAATTAAATGTTAGAACCAAGTTAATTAAATCAACATTAATATATCATAGTAACCTAGAAAATTAGTGGAATTCATAAAAAGTCTCAAATTACATTCATTTGAGCATTTATAACATCAATTATGTTAATATTTCCTTAAAAAGGGTAATTACTGCATCATCGTTGTGTCATAAATAAATTAATTTATATAAAGTCTAAAAATTATAAATAAAATATCATTATGTAGGAAATCCTTTTAGATTTCTAATTAATATTTGCAATCGAATTTATATTATGTATTACCCTATATTAAAAATGTTTTAGTAAATAAACTTTGATTTTGTCTCTTTTAACTCTTCTTTGAATTAAATAATAATAAATGTCCTAATCTAATCCAAGTGGGCCTAAATGGTCATATTTTATTCATAAGGTTGTTTTTGGTCTAATTACACTTATCCAATAGAATTAGGACATGTGTTAGGGTAATAGTAATATCATATTTACCCTTAGTTACCCTATTTACTATTAACCGTGGTAAAAAAAGTAAAAAGTTACTATTCACCAAAAAATTATTTTTATCTTATTGAACTACATTTTACTTACTGATATCAACCGTGTCTGTCGGATTTTCGAAATTCCATTCACAGAAGCGGTAAAATTAAGTTTTATGCAAAATTCAGTTTTTAACCTACCACTTAGTAGTTTCACTATTCATCAAAAATTGATGTTTTTCAGAACAATGCCAAAATTTCATCCTAAGCTATATTTTATATTCCGAATTCAAAAATGAAATCTATTTTACCAAATTCATAACATAGAAGTTGCATTAATTAATTTTATAATTAAATCCCGCTGTTAAAACAAATAGCGTGTTTTTAAGAAACAATATCTATCAAAAGATTGACACTTGTTTATGTCTAGTTTAAATGTGAAATTACATCCAATGACCAACATTGTATTAAATTGTAAAAATATATTCTAAATATACTTTAGAACCACTCAAATTAATAATTTATCACTATTAATTATTTCGATTGAAAAAGTTGTTTTTAACTAAAATTTAGTAATTTTCACTATTCATCAAAATATGAAAGTTATCTGAAAATCACCAAAATTTCACCTTAAGCTAATTTCGATATTCCGAATCCAAAAATGAAGTCCATTAAGATTTACAAAATTTCAAAAAGTGGTTATTACTATTCATAACTGCTAGTTTTAAATAATATTTTAATAGCATATCGTTGTTTCGTGAAACTCAGTATTGCGTACTACACACGCTATCGAGGAAGGTTGTGATTGCGTGTAATGCAAGGCAAGTCAAGGATGCGTGTTGTGCAGTCTCCTTTTGTTTTAGCATACAACACAAGACATTAGTGAAATAAAAAAGAATAATTTTCATAAAATCTCGGGCTGTTACATAAATAATGATCTATTTTAGTTTGATGGAATATCGGGAGATTGAATTATTGAATCTGCTGATACCACCACATTATAAGGGAAGTGATTACATATATTTCAATGAAAAAATAGATGTATTTTTGAAAAATATTGTGATCAAATATTGGACTATCATAGATAGAACATATAAAATAAATAAAATTGAACTTGAAACAATAACTGGAAATGATGTGGTAAAATATATTTTAAATTAAAAATTAAATAATTATATTTATTTATCTCTTAATGGAATTCTTTATAGTCATATATCTTCTTGTAAAACTACTTATTAAATTTTGTGGACTTTAAAATTCACCAATCAAGAAACCGAAAAATTGAAAATAGAAGAGCATAACATACACAAGGATGAATTTTAATAATTTAAAATGTTTAACTATGAATGTTTAAATGATATTTTCAATATATTCTCAAACGTTTTCAAAATCATGGTCACACTTGGTGAAACCATGAAGAATGTAGTACTAATTGAAAGGATACATTGAGACTTACCAAAGAAGTGGCATTCAAAGAAAGTATCCTTTAATGAAATAAAATATTTTTCATAATACTCTCTAAATGAGTTAATTGGATCTCTATTACAATATGATATTGAATTAAAGAACAACGCTATTTACTCATCTAACTAAAGAAATAAAGTTTTATTTAAATATTAATATATTTCTAATAACTCTTCTAGTCATTGCTAAAATTATTTTATCTCAAAGACGGATGATGATCTATGTCAAGTTGTTTAATGCACTCAACGGCTCATAAATAAAAAGAATGCAACCAAGAAGTATGAAGGGAAAATAAATACATAAAATATGTATTTCTAAAGAAAAGGTGAGAAAGGTAAATCCATTATTATTTTTTCTGAATGAAGGAAACCTGGACATACCAAACATGAATATCTAGAGTTGAAATGACAGGAAAAAGATATAAAGTAAACCAATAAAACAAAATTCTTTTATCATATAGGTTCTATTTTTACTGAATAATAAAACTCCATTTAGGAATATGGATGTGAAAAATATAATAGTATTCAAACCCTAATGAGAATGTATCCTTAGGTAATAGGTAATTTTGAAGATACGGTAGAACCTGATGGATCGTGATTGATGTTAATAACAAATATGGTCATTAATTATTCTAATTATGATTATGATTCTGAATAATCTTCTATTTTTTATTGTAAAAATTATAAATTTAAAGAATTAATTAATTTATGTGATCAATTTCGAGTGGAAATTGAAAAGATTACTAAAAATTAATAAAATATGACTAATAATCATATAAATCATTCTAAATAAAAGAAAAACAATATTTTCGAAAACAAAACATTGCAAATATTTATTCTTGAATTTGATAAGTAAATGGGAAAAATAAAATTATGGAAAATAATATTGATAATCTTGAAAAGAAAAATCACAATTTGAAAAAAAAAATCTTCATTTAAAAAAGGTAATATTCATATTGATCATAATGTTTTTCAGATGGAAGATGTTAATCTAATGAATGAAATTTTAAATTTTAGCAAAATTCTATCCAAAATTATATAAGACAATGAAAAATATGATAATATGGTAGCTATGAAGAAGCAAAATAGAGATAATTCAAGTTCTGGTTATAATAATAAAATTTCTAAGATGTACAAGACCACTTTTGTTACAAGTTATACATGGAAGGTTTCAAAAAATCACATATTTAAAATATCATTTGCAAAGATAGTATATTGATGAATTTCATCTCATTTTCACTCAATCTCTATATATTACTAGATTATATATCTAAAATAATGCATCTTCTAATGTCCCATACAATAAATGTTCTAACATAGCCTAGCTACCAAAACATTTAGTTACTAACCCAATTATGACCAAAATGGATTGGGTATCCAAAAGTGTAAATGTTTGATTATCTTTATAGCAATATGACACAAATACTTCATAGATTAATCAACTTGTGGCTACTCTCTAAATAAGGGTTCATTTCATTAGGATACGAGGTGTTTTCAAAATTTTGTTTTACATGCACTAATAATTTTATTCATGAGGTGCTCTTCTATATAAATTTTTATTTCTTTTTGGCGAAGTTTTACATATTTCAATTTATTATTCATTGTATGTGCTTTATAGTTTTATCATATGGCATGTGTTTAAAAGGAATTTATCACTACTATGTATCATGTAATAAGTGGATGGAGCCTTTATTAGCACCAAAATAAGCACTGATAAAGGGTGGGATTTATCATTGCTAATTAAAAGTTCTGATAAAGGGAAACCTTTATCGAAAAAATTTTAAGCACTGATAAATATCCCCCCTTATCCGTAATTTTTTTTAATCACTCATAATGGGAACCTTGTATCCGCACTTCTATTTAATGCTAATAAATATCACCATTTATCAATGCTTATTTTAGCACACATATAAAGTGTTGTCCCATGTGATGTACTTCCCATATCATAAATCCCATGAGGCTTGGCTCTGTTTTATAAGCAATCATGTGGTCGTTGTTATTTCAAGCTGGATATGGGGATCGACACCCATTACACTTTCACACCACTTGGGCCTCACGTTTCGCAGCAACACATGTTTTCCCACCTTCCCACACCAACACACCCCTAGCCCACAATCTAGCCTACCAATGCACCACTTTGGGGGCCATCCTACTCTCTTGTTCACCTAGGTTATGCATTGTAGGGGTCCCTTTATTGTCTTCATAATTTCCCCATTTTTTGAATTAAAGATGACACGTGAGTTAGTATATTAATTATTTAATTATATATATAATAAATATATTATTCATTAATATATATATATACATTACATTTAATAAATTTAATTATAAATTTTATATCAATTATATATATATATATGTCAAATTTATCCATTATTTAATAAATATTCCATTAAAATAATTTTTAATATTCTTTTCATTTATTAACTTTAATTAAATATTTAATATACCATTTATTATTATATATTTATATATTATATTTAATAAACTATATCTATATATATAATTAAATAATTACTATACTATTTATAATTAGATTTATTATATTATATATATATAATTATGGTAATAAATATTAATTTAACTTTACATATAATTAAATAATTAATACATTGTTTATAATTAATTCATATGAATAAATTTAATAAAAACATAATATAAAAATTAAATAATTAATTTACTATTTATTATTGTATATATATACTGAATTTATTCATCTTTTTTAAAAAAATATTTCAATAATAAAGTTTTTAATAAACATTTTAACATTTAATGTTTTTAATACGACATTAATTTACACAATTAATATATATTCATTTTTATTTAAACATATATTCATGCAGGTTCACAAGTTTGTTGAGAAAACCCCCCATAAAAATTTAATTAAATTTATTAAATTCAATATATTTAGATAGTAATAAATATTTTATTAATTGCATATATATATATATATATTATTAAATAATTAATATAGTTTTTATAATTTATAAAAATGAAAAAATTGATTGGAAAAGTGTAAATTTAATTTATTTATATAATAATAAATAGTATATAAATTATTTAATTAGTATATTGTGTATTTAATAAATTTATTCGTTTTTAATAATTATAAATAGTTTATTAATCATTAAATTATATATATATAATTAAATTTCACTCATTTATAGCATCCATTCATTTAATATAATTTATTCGATAATGTTAGGTGTCTACATACTTTTTTTGAAATTTATAAATTTTAAATATATATTTATTAAATATTTTTGTACTTTATTCATTTATTATTGTTTTTATACGAAATAATTCATCAATATATTTAATATTTGTTTAATTTGTTCATTTTTAATTTTTTATTGTTCAATATTTTTATAATTTTTCCCATTTTCTAATAGTTATTTATACATGTTTGTTCATTAAAATTGATTGTTGTTAATACGGTAGAAATTTATATAATTAATATATATTAATTTTCATTTTAATATATATATATATATATATTCATTTACATTTTATCCAAAATAATCTAATAAAATAATAACTTTTAATAATTTTTTAAATTTATTCATTCTTTTAATTATTTATTTAATTAATAGACATTTAATATTCTATAATGTAATTATTCAATTTAATGTATATCAAACTTTTCTATATATACATATTAATTTCACATGCAAATATTTAAATAATTAATAAAATCATTTATAGAAACACACTCTACTCATATTAATGTAATTTAATCAAATTTTAATATTCATTTTATAATTTCATTTAGTAACATAATATATTTAATATATTATGTTTTTAATTGATAATTTAATTTATTTATTTTTAATATTATTTCAATTAATATTATTTATTGATTTTTTAAATTTTTATTTTTAATTTTTTTGAAATTTATGCACTTTGTGATATTTTAATTATAAATATTTATTTACTATTTTCTTATATTTTTAATATTTAATCATCTATATTTCAATATATATCCAGATTTGTTTTTAATATTTTGTATAATTAATAACACTTTTCCTTTTTTTAATATTTTTAAAGTCTACTCCTTTTTAATTATTCAATTTCACTCATTTTTAACATTCGTGAATTTAAGATTATATATTCATTAATAATGTTAACAATATGTTTGTAATTAAATATTTTTAAATGTATATTTGTAACATTTATAAAATTATATATTTATAATTATAAATAAATAAATATAATTTGTTTAAAAGTATTTATATAATTATAAATAAATAATTATATATTTAAATAATTATAAAATTATAATAAATATATTTAAATAATGAATATACATACTATATTTTTATCTTTATTTAAATATATTTTTTAAATATATATAAAAATACATAAATATATTTAATTATATAATTATATATAATTATATAATTATAATTATAATTACATACAAATATTTAAAAATATTTTTACAAATATATTTATTTACAATTATAATTATAAATATATATCTATTATTGTATTTATAGATTCATATTTATAATAATTTTAATATATTTATAATTATATTACTTTATATTTGTTTATTTATAATTATATACATTTAAATTTTTAATTATGTTAATTATATTATTAAAATTATTTATATAGGTCTTTATAAATGTTATTTTAGTGTTAATAAATATTTCTTTTATCAGTGCTCTTTTAGTGCTGATAAAGTTGTCTTTTATTAGTGCTTATTATTTTGGTGGTGATAAAACCATTCCCAATCTTTTAAATAGAATGATAACTAAACAGATTTCCCTCACGATGTTCAAGATCTCAAGGAGGTTTAGAATTGTCACATTCCCCCATCAACCTTCTCTCAGATGAATAAACTCACTCAAATATAAGGTATATTATTATTTCTACTCATCACTCGTTTATTAGTGTCATCGATCACCTCTATCATGCATACATGGTCAAAACCACATTATATTTTTGTGTCCATTATTTCATTTTCACTTTCAACAAGATCACCACCATCATTGTCTTCATCCAGGGATGTATGCCCATCATGACGATCAGCCCTCCATCAAGCACACTTTCCCCATCTTCCACTCCCTCGGCCTACCGGCACAGAAAGTGTTTCCCCTCTCCCTTCCTAACCACCTCTTCCCCATTGTTGTCCCACATTTTTGTTGAATGTGTTATTTTTTAATCCAATCTTGCATGATATTGGCCAATAAAAAGAAATTACACTTCATGGGCATTCAAGATTCAACACCCAGTTATGATCACTTTCCAGTGATGTTCTAAGAATCTAATTCAATTGTCATTAGTTATTAGCCATTAAAATGTACTTCTAAAATATTGTATCTCCCATCCATATGAAATGGTTTTTGATATACCATATTAGGTAATTTTTTGATAAAATATAATGACCAATATTAAATATTAAAGAATGAGTTATATGGGTTCAATAGTAACATAAATACAATATTAAAACGTAGAGAAAAATAATTTAAAAATATATTTTCTGGCATCCATAAAATACTTGGTCTAGAATAATCTATATAAATATAGTGTAACATGGAATCCCACTTCACTTCGATCATCAATAATATTTTCATCCATTCATTTCATGAAATTTCATGCTCCCTGACCTTGTGTCAAAATCCAGTGATTACATGACCTTGTATGTTCTGATGAAAAATATTTTTACACAAATTTAGAAAGCTAGGTCACAATGAAATGGAAATAAAGAACAAGAATTTCCAAGGGAAGTATTCCATCCAATAATAAATAAATTTTGTTTTCTATCAAATTTATTAGTGCTGATTAGATTAATATATGTCTATAAGTGATTCCGTTGAGTAAGAAATACATTTTTTCAACATTGTTAACAAGATATTTTATAATTATACATGAAATAATGATTTCAAAGCCCTTAATTTATGATTTAAAGATTATCAGAACATGGGAAATGGGTATAAATGAGAGTGGAAACATTTATGCTTGAAGTGGCTACCTATCCTGGTAAAATGAAATAATTAAAAGAAATAAGGAAAAAGGTTTGACCAATACTTTTCAGTGGTCAAATGCCTCATATGACTTTAATTTCTCCCTATTTTTTTATAAATCATAGAATTAATCATACTTCACATTTGAACACTAATATTTGATGGTCACCAGAACATCCTCCCTCCTTTAAAAATCCACTAACACTATTAATGAAACACCACACTACTACAAACCCCACCTATAACAGCACTATAATAATCCTTCATAAGTGATAAAAAAGTTCTTACAAATGGAATATTTATCAGTGCAAATAAAATCACAGATAAATCATACTTTTATCATATAAATTAAAAGAATCAATAAAATACAACATTTATCAATGCATTTATTTAGTGCTGATAAATAGTACATTTATGAGCACTTAAAAATACAGTGATAAATGGTATCTTTTATCATTGTTTTTATTTGCACTATTAAATGTATGATTTCTCAGCGCTTTTTAACGCACTGATACAGATAGACTTTACTAGGTCATTTATAAGTGCTGATAAGGGATTACTTTATTAGGGCTTCTACAATCACTAATAAAGGAAATATTTTTCAGCACATTTTGTAGCGTTGATAAAGTTGAAAACTATAGTGTGATTATACAACACACTGAATCACCAGAAATAGGTGAAATGTGCTACAACAATACACATCATCAGCAGAAACAGCAAAAAGATTACCAAAATAAGATACAACTACTGAATTTAAATGAAATAAAATTTCTCAAAAAAATAAAAGAAAAATAAAACACTATTATTGAGTATATCAGTTGTTTTTTGATTAAAATTAATGTTAGTTTTGAATAAAAAAGAAGCACTTGGAGTCATACCAGTCATACCATGTGTCAAATTGAGGTGCAGCTAAATGCTACACATCCCAAATTATTCATGGGTCTTTTCCCCAAAGTATCAAAATATTCGGATTGTGTTAGATTAGTTTTGAGTATGTCAGTAATTTTTTTTATTAAAATTAATGTCATTTTTAAATAAAAAGCTGCACTTGGAGTCATATCAGTCACACCCTGAATCATTTTGAGGTGAGTATTACCCATACACATCACTAATTATGTACTGATTGTTTTTCTAAAGTACTAAAAAATTGAAATGTGTTTTCTTGGTTTTGAGTACATTAGTTTTTTACTAAAATTAATGTCGAATTTGAATAAAAAAGATGCAATTGGAGTCATATCAGTCACATCGTGCATTAGATTGAGGTGTTGTTGTTTTCTACTTATCCCAAATTACTCATGGATTATTTTTCTTAATGTATCAAAATAAGTAGAATGAGTTCTATTGGTTTTGAGTTTGTTAGTTGTTTTTTGGATTAATACTAATGTAACTTCTAAATAAAAAAGATGCAATTAGAGTCACACTGGTCACACTGTGCATTAGATAGAGGTGATTAAGATCCCTACATATAAAAAATGACATATTTTATATATTTCTAAAGTACAAAAACAATCGAAATGTGTATTCTAAGTTTTGAGTAAGTTAGTTTTTTTTCAAAAATTGTTGTTAATTTTGAAGAAAAAAGATGCACTTGGATTCACACTATACATTGGATTGTGGCATTGTTGAATTCCACACATCCCAAATGACTCATGAATCATTTTACTGAATTATGAAAACAATTGGAACGTGTTATCTTAGTTTTGAGTATTTCTGTTGTTTTTCTATTAAAATTAAAGTCAGTTTTTTATAAAAAGACATACTATGAGTCATACCTATCACATTGTGCATTAGATTGTGGAGAATTTGTTCCATGGACATCAAAAATGATGTATGTATCATTTTCCTAAAGTAAAAAAAACAATCCTAATGTGTTTTCTTAGTTCTGAGTATGTTAGTTGTTTTTTTACTAAAATTAATGTCACTTTTGAATACAAATGATGCACATGGAGTCATACAATTCACACTATGAGTATGATTAAGGTGTGTCTTATCCCTTTACGTCACAAATAATGTATGGATTGTTTTCTTAATGTACCAAAACAATCTGAATGTATTTTCTCAGTTTTGAGTATGCCATGTGTGTTTTTCATTAAAATATAATTTTAAACTAGAAAGATGAAAAATGAATATTATCTTAAGTGGAAAGTGTTGTGTGAAACTTTAAACAATTATTCTCAAACACAATCACGGCATGATCCTTATTCAACTTCATTGTCAAAAAAATTTATTATTTTCAAGTCAGCACTTCCTAGCTTCTTACACCTCGATCTCCACCTCAATCATCACCTCCGCCTCCTCCACCATGTCATTATCCAAATCTGACTCTGCCTCTACCATCACATCCTCTTATACCTTAAGCTCTACCTCCATATTTTCCAAATAATTTTATGGTTTTCAGGCCATTGCTTCTTAACAAATTGATTTCAACCATTAATCTTCTCCTTGATAAAGAGATCAAAAATAATATATAACCATTATGACACAAATCCTTCACATCCCAAATATCTTTCAAAGGTCACAACTCGTACTAGATCACAAACATATCATGTAATCGAGTAAATTTGTTGTCGGTATACATTCTGGAAAAAAATTACGCTACCAACTAATCTTCAAACAAATTAATTTCTTCTTTTGAGTAACTCTTTCTTCAGTAATCCTGATAGTACACAGAAAATATAAACACACAAATTATTATGAAATATATTTAACAGAATTGTAATTGCCTTCAGATATTAACTATTGGGGGATGCTAGTATTTTAATGTTGTATGATTTATCTCGTAAATTTGCAAACATAATATCGACATTTGATTGAATTATCTTATTTCCGACACTATATAAACATTGACCAAAATAATTAAATTGTTTTCAAATGTTTTTATAGATAAATATTTCTATATATACTTTAATTGTTTTCCATTTGTAGTAATCTATAGGCCTTATCTTGTCAAACACCAATCTGATTCCATGATTTATATTGTATTTGGCGACTACCCTATCATAAAAAATTAACATAAAAACATATACTAAACATATAATTTAAAGTTTATCTAAAAATTTTGATTGTATTGTATTGCTTTTAAAGACCCTAAAAATTCCATGTAAATTTTTTTTAATTATTTGGGATTATTATGAGTCTCCAAAAATTGACAACGTGTGATTCAAAGGCCCAGTGTGCCTGGAATGATTTTTTGTACTCCTTTTAAGTTACATTAAGTAAATTCATGGGCATTATTTTCTATCTTTTGAACTGATGCTCATATTAAACAACTGAGGGCACCGTTGAATCCGCAGCGCCGAGTTTCTCTTAAGGGGAGCTTCACATCAATTACAGTAGGTCAGGAGAAAAAGTTAAATTTGGGACATTTCAAAGGAAAGTAAAATAACATGTAATTGTTATTTAATTTCTTTTCTTTTTCCTACAACCTGTTAAGGGATAATGGTGGGGACTACATAGGTGGTTAGACCTTTAATTACAGGGTGTTAATTGCATGGTTACACTTTAGATTCATAACCACACTTCTCATAATTAAGGAAAAACTTTAATTATGTCAATTAATGACGCACTTTAATTACGTCAATTAATGAACCACATTAATTCCCCAGTGTGTTACACACCCTTTCTCCCCTTTATTTATATGGAGCTTGGGTTTAGTTTTTGGCCCGACTTCATCAAGGGAGGAACCCCTGACGAAGTGACACCATGTCTTCTACCGATGGAGAATGGAGGATTGATGATGCCCATTGTAGGATCGATATAAAGGTCGATGGATGATGAACAACAATGAACATGAACCTTCTCCTTCGTCTGCAATACCCTCCTATGTGGAAGCACCACCATCTGCGACGTCCCCAACAATTCACTAGGTTGGGTTTCTCTTTAATTCAAGAATTTCCTATGATCCTATTACTCATTCTTGTATTTGCAGGAGTTTGTTGCAGGGGTTTTGAATAGGGTTCAGAATTATTAATATGTGATGAATAATTACCTCCCTCTTCTTATAACGTTAATGTGGAGGGAGTGGGCCAAACAAACAATGCTCGTACCCTCCTCTTCTTGTTGTTTTTATTGTGTTCTTCAGGGACGATTTTCCCAATTCAACAGCAATGCAAGAAAGATGCTCACGATGTAATGGAGGTAGTCTGGGAGACCCATTGGCACAGATAGGAATGGAAATGGAGCTCTGGATCATTGTCGAAGCCCTGTCAAAGCTCTGCCGGTGCGGCACCGCTGACCGGCGCTGGCGGCAAAGACGGCATCCGGTGCTCACCAGCAGCGGCAGTCGGAATGGTGGCCAGTAATGGCTGGCCATGGAGGTGGAGGTAGCGCACCATCGCATGCTGCATTGAAGAATCTGATGCTTGAAGCCACAGCGAAGGAAGGGGGACCCACGTCCTATGGGTCCTGTGGACCATGTGGTGGTGCCCCAAGGCGCTGCTGGTAGAAGGGACCGAATGGTTCCTTTGAGTTGTTCGGTAGGAAGACCGCATTCCTCCTGTGGGGAAACAAGTCATCCCGATCAGTCTGTCTCCCAACGGGTCGAGCCCTACGTAGCCCCACCCAAATGGGTCCGCCCAGGCCTGGTCGGAATGGACCCGGACCCCTCTCGGGCCCAAAAACTCATAAAAAGACATAACATGCGAACTGGATGTCCGTTTGATTAACCGTCTGTTGCGTTGTGATTAGTGTAGAGATAAGGTCCTTTTTATATATTTAATGAGAGTTTTGTAGAATGTTTTAGTATAGATAGGTTAGATTGAATCTGATTCCAATTGGGCACTCGGCACTAAAAAGCCCATAACTAACCGACTGGGTGTCTGATCAACACGCCATTTGTGGCATAAGGACCCTTAAGACAAGGTAGTACCTTAAAATTACTATAAGTGAGTTTTTATGGAGTTTTATTTGTGACCTAGGTTGGATCAAACTTCAATACAATCCGACCCTTTTTACAAAAGTTTCCATATCTCACAGACTGGACCTCCGATCGACGTGTCGTCTATCACGTTGGGACCCCTATGGAGGGGGGTCCCTTGGGAATGATTTTTGTGGGACTCTGTACCGGTTGAAATATAATTGATGGATTGAAGATCAGAGTATTCCAGAGATCAAGTGAGCTTCTTGCGGGAATCTAGTGGCAGGCAGTGACATAAAGAAGAAGAGCGACCAATACCGGTCAGCATCTGAAAATCTGGAGTGTGATTATCTAGATGTATGACTAATAATATGTACCTCTATACCAGTGAGAAATATGGGTCAGCACCAGCGACCAATATGGGTCACCACCAGTGACCAATACGGGTCAGCACTAGAGACCAATACGGGTCACCACTAGTGACCAATATGGGTCATCACCAGCAAACAATACAGGTCAACATACAGTGACCTTATGGGTTAGTAGTAGAGTTACTAGGGATAAGATGATCTGGATTTATGACTAGTCATCCCTATCCAGTAACCTCGAAGTTGTACCATTAGGGTGAGCTGTCTCTTTTTCTTTTTGCTTCAGGATTTACATCGTGCTTGTGATATTACCTTTGTGGTATTTCTTGTGATGTTTTCCTTTGTGAATTACTGAGAGACCTATTATGGTCTCGAGTTTCCTACTAGGTATTGTTATAATCACCCCAGCATAGGCTCTACCCGCACGTGTGTGTCTGTTTCAGACTAATTACACTCCAAGGCAGACTTTAGATGTTCGATACATGGTGGAGCTTAGTGTGACAGGAGTTTTCGAGATCTTCTTGTTAGAATTCAGACTTACTGCTACTACCCTTCATGTAGAGCTCCAGGGTGGATGTGATAGCTATTTAATTTCTTTTTAGTTTCTAGGGCTTGTATTTCTGCCCATAGTTTTTAGTTTTTAGATTCACTTGTGGTTGTACTTTACTCTCATGGTTATACCTTACTTTTGTTAGTTGTTTACTTTATATACCCTTTTTGAGTGTGTACAGATCACCAAGGAAATGTCTTCCCTTTTCTGTAAAATCCTTCAGGCGTTAGTCACCAACCCTTGGCTCATGGAAGGCGGGATTGGGGTAGTCACGTCCGGGCCTTATGGGAAGGGTTGTGACATTACTGATTTACAATACACATCAAGTGTGGTCATTTGGTTGGAAATCCATCCATTGAATCCCAAAAATAAATATTTAGGGTGTCTATGTTGACTGCTATTAGCATTTAGTTATTCCAAAAAAAACAATTAAGTAATAAAAAAATAAAAAATATACTTTAAGTGATTGGATCATAGATTTTTACTCTTACAATGTACGCATCAGAAAGATTTCATCATATATTTCTTTATTATTAAACACTTCGAGTAACTCATATTTTGTCTTCTCTATTTTTTTGTTTTGAAAGGTAATTTCTATCGTAGAAATGATTGTGGAATTAAGGATACCAAATCATGCTTTGCATGATGTTCCATTTATATAGTCGTAATATAAGTTTTAGTACAAAATATGAATAGTTAATAACATTAATAAATATATTTATCTCATTATTTGGATAGAAGTATTATGAAAATGTTCTTTATTCACAATTGAGACACCCAACCATTCATGCTAGATAATCTCATTTAGATACTCGAGACCAATTTTGTATGTAATGGAAACTCCAAATATTTCTTCTTCAGAGTGAATGTAAGACATAGATTTATCTTTAAATGAAGTCTTGGTACTGAGTTGTAATATTAATAAATGTTTCTCTATAACTAGTAGAGATAAGGTACTCTGAAAAGTTCATTTTTTTTCTTGGTCGATTCACTATATTTTCTTGATTCGACCTTTCATTTCTATACCATTTTTTCCATCTGTAATATCATACCTCACTTCAAGACACTTATCATCAACTATTACATGTTTTTCATATGAAAATATTTATTATAGACATACCACATGTATCTTTATAATATTATATGGTGATGTTATGAAATCTCTAATAGCATCATCGACTGTTGTAATATCTGGATTATCAAGTGGGCCAGGAAACTCCACAGTTGGATCATAAGCTACCTCAATCCCCATTCTCATGTGATATATTGGGAGGGGTTGATTTTTTAGATGGTCTCTTGGGATATTATACACTTTACACCTCACAAAATTGTGGTATGTGGGTGTTAAAAGAGAAAAAATCACATACAATTACACCCTCTAAATTTTAATAATATAACATTATCAGAAGTTGTTTTATTAACATTAAAGAGAAAGGGTAATGAAAAAATTTATTTCCCCAGGTAAGGTTTGAGGGGAGTGACTAGCCTTAAAGATAGTGGTATCATTTGAATCATGTGAGGATCTTTTCTCCACAACTGGTTCTCTTTGATCTTTTCTTATACACTGGTCTGCCAAAGCTGGTGAAAGTCTCTTTTATTCCGGTACAGGTACTACTGATTCATCTGTCTAAACCATGTAAAAAAATATGAAAATATTTATTTTATGAAATATTGTTATAAATCACAATGAATTGAAATTATTTCATACTTACCCATGCTTCCCATACTAATTTTTTGTTTTCATCAACTAATATACCAACTTTATTTACACGAACCTCCTTCCATAGCACATGATGTGGGATGGAAGTGCCCTCATGTTTCTATTCATCAATATTATTATAAACAAAGGTACATATGTTGTTTCATATCACATAATTAAACTTTTATTTTGGAATTAAAAGATATTCCAATTTCTCTTCTAATGAAGTGTACCCCATCCTTCATTTTCATTAGGGGTACGCTAGTTTTGATGCATGTCATTTATTTTCATCACTCTTTTGTTGTTTCATAAATTAACAATTTTTAATCAAGTTGGATAAAATAAAAAATGTCAAATAATATATTATCTATCGTAATGCACCTAAAATGATTTATCATTGCAAATATTTCTCAAAGAAGTCCATGTTTCCGGCTTTATAATGTGTTTATAACAAAGTGGTGAGTGGGGATTTATTTTCACCTCTACATCTCTAAGATGTACCTTCGTCAGAAAAGAGTGGAAGCTTCTATGGGATTTTCCAACAGCCATTAGAGAAAATTTATTACGGAAATATTATTAAATAAATGGATTATTTAAGGAATAATGAAAACTAAATTAGTGTTTCATTATATAGTTATTCAGTAAATCGATAAAGTATATTATAATATTACCATTATATATTTCCAATGGATTTCCTTCATTATAGGTTGGACATGGTGCCATGAGTCAACATTTATCAGAACATTCATCCTCGTTGTGACCCCAATATATCTAATGAACGCTGACTTTTTGGCGTCTATTGGTTGGCCACGTTGATTCCATCCAACATCAAATTTTATGCCCTGGATTCTTGCCTTGATAATTTTATTTGAAATTGTGATTTTGTGTTTTGGTTGTTTTTTTTTAATTTTCTTCATCAACAGGTTGATGATCTCCTAATAATTCCAGAGTTTCATCATCAATAGTCTGTTCTTTCCCAAGATTGGAAACATCATCATGTTCAGAATATATTTCCTATAAGAGTTTTCAATCCATTAATTTGTCTTGAATAACAACAATGCAATATATTTCATGCATAAAAGTCCATAATTTCATGAAACTTGCAAAATATCAAGAACATCAACATAATAATTTAATATTATAGTATAACTAACCTTCACTACCCTTACTTAATCCATCCTCATATGCTTTATTTTATTAAATCTCTTGATGTTGGGAGGAAGTATAGTTTAAAATAAGGAATCCAATCCTTCATCTAGAGATGGAAGACAATCAAACATATAATGATTAGAGTGTCCTAGTAACTTACACTAATGAAATCACTCAAAAGGTCTTCTCAATTCATATATAACATCCATGTTTTATGGATGGGAAAAGAAATCCTTCATATAATAATATATGATATTGATATAATAGAATACAACATTTATTTATTTTAAAAACTTAAAGATTAATACATTTTTTATTTGAAGAATAAGTCTCTGATACCACTTATGAGTTTTATGGTATCATCCTATATTCATTAGAGGGATAAAAAACCTAAAAAGGGTTGATTTATCTCAAGGATAAATGTTAATGGAAATAAACAAAAAATACTTATTTCATACTTGTAATATAGTATTGGTGGAATCCATCTTTAAGCTTCAATAGAATATATTTGAATTATAACACTCAGGAAACAAAAACAAAGTATTCTATCCATCGAGGATATTACACTAGCATTCAATCACAAAAAAAATATTCTTCAGGACCCTTAATCACAGAAGTAGTTCTAACACCTTAACCTAGTGATAAACAATGATCAAATAAGAATAGAGGTTTGGCAATGTAATTCAATAAAGGGTTAATTACATAAGGGGATCCTATCTCTATTTTGTGCATTTTGTACATGGATAAAAAATTATCATGACTTAAAGGACATAAATATCCAGACCATCAAAAATATATTTTAATCAATTTTTTTCTCTCTATGGTCATTCACCATGTTAGATGGATCTAAAAATTATTTCTTTATCAAATAAATTAATTATCTCTCTATTTTGATTAGTAAATCTATTAATAATCACATCTCATTGTTTTCTTGATCAACTGTCTAATAATGGATAACTCACTTACATTTGGGAAATACACTCTTTATATGTTTTGGTGTATTATTAATTCCATTTACCCAATTATTTATCAACTCTATCCAATTTAGTATATTTCAAAACAAAATGAGCTTATTATTCTCACCAAAGAAATCCCTCGTCACTCTTTGTAACCCATGGTTAAAGTTTAATAATAATCATGAATTAATTAAAAAAACTCTCGCAAAATTCATCACTAAAATAATTTTTGTAATTCTAAAAATTAATTCAATAACATTTTGAATTCAATAAAAAATTATTCATCAAAATCATAAATCTTAATAAACAATTTCATTGTTTAACAATTTACATGAATAACCAAAATCCTCAAAACATGTTTTAATGTTTTTTAAACTTACATTAGACCCCATATATTCATCACCCATAAATGTGGTCCAAAACTTAGTATCCTCTAACCTGTAAAACACTTCATAATTAAGCATTAAGAATCTATAATCTAGTATAAAAGATGAATTAAATTGGAGAAACTACCTTGATTTGGAACCCTATATTATTCAAATGAAAAGAAAAATGAGGGGGGATCAAAGGACTCTTTTTTAATGTAGAGAGGAGAGTAAACCATCTATGTGTGTATCTAGGGATAAATGGGTTGGAAAGTCAAATATGTATGAAAAGAGAAAAATGATGAAATAAAACCACACTTGTTGTTTTTTAGTAGCCACAAAAAGAAATGTAGGGTTCGTTATGTTTAAGAAAAGTGCAAAAATGAAAAAACAGAACCCAGGACATCAAACAATGATAAAGGAAGAGTAGAAAATAACATACATAGGATAATATTGTTGATTAATCTGAGGGAACGTAGAGGAGTTGCACCAGTAGAAGAGGATTTCTTCAAGAGATTGAGAATCGCAAGTGACTGAGTCATGGTTAGGGTTTTTTAAATAGATTTGGGTCAATTTTAATAGCGCTTTCAAAAAATCACCAACAAAGATCCCTTTTATTAGCTCAAAATTTATAACCACTGATAAATATGTATTTTATCATCAATAATATTTTAGCACTAATAAATATATCTTTTAACTACGCTTAATTAGCACAGATAAATATTTATCTTTATCTACAATACAAAGGCACTTTTAAAAGTTTTGAAATTATAATTATTTAAATAACTTTGTCATAATTTTATGCTTATTCAAATATATATAATTATTTATTTATAATTATATAAATTATTGGTTAAAAACTAATTATTATTTATTTATAATAATTATCAATATATAAAATATAAATTTAATATTTATTTCAAAATATTTATATACAAATATATTTTTAACATTATTAATGGAAATATAATTTTAAATACATGAGCTTTAAAAATGAGTGAAATTGAATAATTCAAAATGAGTACACTTCAAAAATATTGAAAAATAGATAAGTTTTATTAATTAAATATGAGTTATTAAAAAATATGGATATATATATATATATTGAAGTAGATGAATATATATTTAAAATACTAAAACATAATAAATAAATTTACATAAATAAATAATAAAAAATGATCAAATTCAAAAATAAAATAAAAATTAAATTTAAAAAAAAATAATACCCTAACAGTAGAATTAAAAACAAATAAATAAAATTGACTGATTAAAAACATAATATATATTATGTGTATCTTGATATATTAAAATTATCAAATCCACTTAAATTTTAATGAATTACATAAATATTAGATGAATGTGTTTCTATTTATTGTATAGATATATTTGTGTGTGTGTTTATGTATACAAATGAATTAACACACATATATATATGTATGTATGTGTGTGTGTGTGTGTCCATGAAAAAAATGCAATACACGACATTTAATATAGGTTAAATTGAAAAGTCAAACAACATTAAAAATGAATAAGACATTATAATATTTTTAATTAACATTTTAAATATGTTATACTTATTAATTTTATATATCTATATTTAATATATATTATTTTTCAATATTTATAATCTATATATACGTATATTAATATTTTTCATTTTTCTCAATAATTATTTAATTAATAAAATGTTTTATAATTTTCTTAATTTACTAATTTTATTTTAATTTGTTTAATTTTTCATTTTATTGTAAACCTTTATCTACGCTAAAAAGCACTGATGAAGGGAAAAATTTATCATCACCTAAAACACACTGATAAATGATACCTTTTGTTAGTGCTATAAATGAAGAGTTGATACAGGCTTCCTTTATCAGCGCTAAAATAAAGCACTGATAGAGGTTAACTATTATCAGTGCTAAAAATAATCACTGATAAAGGGTTCATTTCATCAGAATTTTTTAGCAAAAATAAAGGGATTCCTTCATCAGTGCTTATTTTAGCACTGATAAAGATCAACTTTAGCCACAAATTTTTAGTGCATTGAAAAATTCAATCACTGTTATAGGTCGTTTTTTTAGTAGTACCACTAGAACCACCACATACTAAGTGAAGAAATTAATAGACATCAAATCCCCCCTATTTTTATACTCCCACCTAGCAAGGCAACAAAAGAGATCCTATAATTACTAATTTTTTGTCCCTCCAAACATTAAATTGAGAACCTGGACAAAGAGACACATTTTTACCCGAGGTTATTTCAACTCATGTCACCCTTTTATAAAAGGATAACTTGTCATGAATCATCAATAATGACATTTAACTGCTCAATTACCCTAATTGTAATTATCTATACCAATCTCTTTTTATTATAGATATATTTTGTTAATTTATTTAATTTTTTTATAAAATAAGTATTTTATAAACCTGATAGGATGGATATGGATTGAAAATATATTCACACTAATTGAATGATAAAATATTATGAATATGGAGTTAAAGAGTTCAAAAAACTTGTAATAGATCGTGAAAATAAACCTTCTCAAAACCATTAAATAGGTTGATGTTGTCAGTATTCAAGAAAAAACAGTCCATATGAGTTATAAAACATTTGATTTATCATGGAATAGATTAGAGATATAAATTTTATACTAGACATGGGTAAAATTGAATGTGCACCCCGATTGGGATGATTCAATGGTCCATGGATCAATTTATATAAATACTAGTGTAAATAAGGGTGGATATCATTTAGAATAAACTAAAATATAAATTGAAGATGACCTTCATGATTGTCCAAATTTTTCTGAGAAGTTAAATTGTTTTTCTATGGGGACATTGTATATCAGTTGTGTCAAATATTCAGTATTTTTATTTGTATTGAAGTTATATAGTTTGAAATTTGACAACGAATAGAGAAACACTGGATTTATATAATTACATGATCTCTTGATGATATAATATGAGAAAAAAATTGTCCTCTATGTCAAAAATATTATGCTAAATGAATTCTATGTTTAATGGGAATGGTTTCAGAAAATACATGTTTGTCCAAAGGATTTCGTATTGTATCACAAGGACCAGGAATCACTCATTAAATTCATTAAGTGCATCGTGAATCTATACAAGAAAGATGAATAAATTCCTTTGATTGTGGTACGGTACATTCCTATCATGACATGGTTTATATGACTATGGATTTTAGGAAACATTGAGACAATCTATATGACATGCAAATACAAGAATTAAAAATGGTAAAATACATCATCCAATATACTCTACTCAGTAGAAGAAAATTGATTATGAGTTTCATGAATTTGGAAATGAACTAAGAAAAATTCATCTTACATTATCAATATATGGAATAAATCATTTTGGTTTATAGAGTAGTACTCATAGTACATGTCTAGTTATGCTTAAAAAAATTTAACTTGCATCCACAGTTATGCATGATGCGCAAATACAATATGTTGTCCCTACTTATATTTCAAAAAATGATAATGATATTGATGTCTATTTTAATCCATTGATCAAAGATCTGAAATTGATTTCAGATATAGCTGTTATAATGTATAATGCTCATAGAAATGAATAATTCACATAAGGGGCCATGTTGTATGAGATGTTAATTCACTTTGTTTCTTCTGGAAATTTTTTGTAGTATAATATTAAAAGAATTATAGGGTGTCTCATTTGAGAAGAATGAACACACATGGTTTGGTTGAAACATCCATGATGAATTTTTTTAAGATATCAAAAAAATTTACCTTTATGACAAAAATACTAATCCTAGAAGAAATCAATTGATGGGAATACAGAATAAGGTACAACACTGTATCCCCTAACGGGTGATCAACTATTCAATAAAATAAAATCTGTTGAAAATGATTTTGGTAAACCATTTTCAAAAAAACCTTATTAAATTATGTTATAAAAAGATATATCTTTCCATTGAATTACCAAACAGAAACTATTTTATGTCATATATTTTCTTGATGTCATGAATTTAAGAAAATGTATTTGATAGATTTATCGGAACATTACTAAATGTTCATGTACAAACAAAATATGGAATCAATGATAGGTTGGATATGATATACATTGAGATTAGGGAAGAGTTAGCACTAGTGAAGGGTTAAAGGTTTAATTTTTCTACTCCAATATCTTACACTCTATCCAGACAAAAACAATTAATTTTTCATTTTCCATAATGGGGAAAAAGTTCCATAGGGGTACTCCTCAAATATCAAGAATGTCAAGCTAAAAAATAATTTGATGCTATAGGGACTAAAATTAAATGACCATAATTTTTTTATGTAATATTTGATTCTCATCACTTTATATTACATTCTTCCTAAAAATGAACATACATTAACTAGATTGTGCTTTTTTTTCAAATCCATTTTTAGAAAATTTGTTTACCCGGTGAAGTATCCAATCATTAATAAGGAGGTTTAATTCATATTATGTGAATTTATGAATTTCTTCCCACCGCCATTATTTGATATAATGGTCCACCTGGTGGTTGACTTGGTTAGATAGGTTAAACTATGGGGTCATTTCCATTATAGATGTATATACCCCATTGAGTGGTATATGAATATTTTGAAAGGATGTGTCAAGAATTGATGTTTTCTATAAGGTTTTATTACATAATAATGTAGTATTGAGGGATCTATTAAATTCAGTTCCAATTATCTATAATATGTTGATAGAATCAATCTCTCAATGGATCTTCATAGAGGATTCTTTATTGGAGGAGAGATTTTCAGAAGAGATGTTGTTACAAATACCATCATAGAGAAGGAGAAAGATTACATTAAAAATTTACATAATAGTAAATATGATTATCTATATGTTAATTCCCACAAATTAAATCTTATACATTTGAATTCATAAATGGATGAAGGGTGGATATCAAATACACATAATCAATAGTGTATAAGATGGTTATGAGGTTATATTTATAAGGAATTATCTTGATATATGAATTCAATAGTCGAAGGACTTTGATGGCTATCTAGGGTATGAAATGAAAATGTTATATCTTACTCTAGTTTTTTAATTAATGGTTACAAGATCTATACAAAATAACTTGATGAACATGGTATGATGAAAAACAATGGAGTTATTCTTGTTGAAAAAGTGATGCACATATCTTGTTCTAAGGATATAAATCCAATTTATGTGATTATGTTGTATATCTGAATCATCGAATAGATATTCAAGTTGGATTATACCACATTTAAAGTTCACATTTTCCATTGAAAATGGGTTTTAAATAGGGGTGCAGTTAAATTTTATGAAAAATGATTCATAAAGGTTGTCTTTTTTGTTGAATGTTGTAAGGAAAATACATTCATAATGGAATTACAAAGAGTGTAGTTGTTTTATATATTGTATTAATAAAACAAGACTTTGTCAATTTTCTTACTAGCCGCTTAAACAATTATAGGTTCAAATGAAAATTCAATCAAGGTTGACCCTTTCATTTGGATACTACAATCATTTCATGGTTTTCCAAATATAGAAAATGTCATGTGTGTTAGAGGGGACCAAAAAGTGGGCATTTGTAGTCTCTATAGAGGATCCAAATCCATTCAACCTTTAAATAAAGGAAATAGAGTTCAATGAGAATGTTAAAGTATTTTTTAATATACTATGATTTTCTTCATAATATTGTGTGTTCTTATCTATATTAATTTAATCTAAAATAAATGTTTGAATACAACTGAAAATAATGTCTTCTACATACGATGATGTTTGCAATCTTGAGTAAGAAACTATGATTGATGCTGAAATTGCAGAAATATTAGGGGATCAACAACATGTTGACAAAAAAAGAATGACATAACATCACAATGTTGACTAAAATTCTCAATAAAAGAAGAAAGGGTGTAAAATTTTAAGTTTTTTGAAATCAACACAACCAAGATATTGACCACAATAAGTTAATGTTCATTATTTATATTGGAGTCAAAATTAGAATGAATGTTCCAATTGATATAGATTTATAGTTCCATTTCCATTCATTAATTAAGGAAACCACTTGGGAAGTTATTAAGGTAATTTTATGACATACTTTTTCTATTTTACTGAAAAATTATATAATGAAACATTTATTTACTATAGTTTAATTTATTTTAGATTATTTTCCTAACAAATTTGTTTTAATGACCAATGGAAATCCCATAGAGGATTCTATACACTTATTTCCAAGCTTCATCACAGGGATGTTGAGGGGAAATTAAATCCCCACCCACTAGTTATGTATTCCCCCATTATAATGTAGGAAACCTATAATGATTCAATTAGTTGTTGCAATGATAAATCATCGTAGGTGCATTGTATTAGAAAATATATTATTTTAAATTTTTTTTATTATATAATTTGATTGAAAGTTGTTAATTTATGAAACTAAAAAGGAGTGCTCAAAATAAAAAACATGCATCAGAACCAATGTACCCCTAAAACAAAGCAAGGATGAGGTATGCTTCACTGGAGGAGAAAATTGTATTTATTTTAAATATGAAAAAAATATGGGATATGAAAAAACATATGTTCCTCTGTTTATATTCATATTTAGGAATCTAAAATCCAAAAGCCACTATCATCCCACATTATATGCAGTGGAAGGAGGCCCGTATAAATAAAGATGGGAAACTAGTTGATGATAACACAAAATAAGTATTGGAAACATGTTTAAGTGTGACATAATAGTAATTTTTATGATTTATAACAGTATTATGTAAAATATCTATTTATGTTCATATTTTTTATAGGATTTAGACATAAGAATTAGTAACGGTTCTATCTGAATAAAAAATACTTTTAGTAGTTTTGAAGCGGCCAGAACAATATATTCATGTTAGAGTTTTTGGTTTTGGAGGGTAAAATTTAATATATTTTTAGGATACAAAGCCTCAAGAAGTTAAAAATCTGATGATCAAAGTAATTTTGGCACAAATAGATGGTTTTCAAAGTATTATATTCTGGTATGGTTTGGCAGACCAATATATGCAAAAAGATCAAGGTGAACTGGGAGTGGAGGAAATATCAACACATGAAGATCAAAATAAACACACTGTATTTGAGGTTATAAATTACCTTTAACCTCATCAATTTCCCAAGGTAATCAACATTTTCATTAAACTTTCTCTTAAATGTGAATTAAATAACATTTGAAAAACATTATGTTACTAAAATGCTGAAGTGTGAAGTTGTATGTCATTTCTATCTATCAATACCCATGCACTACCTTATTGTGAGGGGTTTGGTTTATAATATATCAAGAGACAAGATACATAATAAAAAACTCCCAAAATATAACATGGTAGTCGATATTAAAGAAGCTCTAGATTTGAGCACTGGGATTCATATTCCACTTCATGATCTAGATATTAAAACAGACAATAATAAAATTAGAACATTCATATCATGGTTGTATAATATTATAAATATACATGATTTTTGTCCTTAACAGTTTTTTCAAATTAAAAACCTATAAAATTTTATGAAAAATGGTCTTAATTTTTGTATGGTATTAAAAATGGATAAAACCATGGGAAAGAAAATATTAGATGAAGAAAATCTAGTAAATCAACCAAGAAAACAAAAGAACCTTCTCGAATTTCCTTCTCCCAGATAGTTCCATTGAAACATATATTAACATTACAGGTTCACAAAGAAACCACAATAAAAGATAGAGATGTGTCTTAAATTCAACATGAATAATTAATATTCATAAATTTAATTACTGACATAGTTGGTCCTGAGAGTATAAATGAGATTCTCAAGTTTGAATGGCTGGGAGTCTCATTTGGGAATGCATACATGAGGTACATTTTTATAATATTTGTATCCAAAAAATCATCTACTATTTTGATTAAAATTAATAAATATTCATGTTTTCTATATGATTTCATATTACTACTATATAAAATAAAACCACTGTGAAGAAAGACCTTGATTCATTAATCCCAATATTGTTTCTACATAATAAATTTCTTTGGGGTTAGAAGAAATTGAAAAGAATAAAAATATTATCTAAGAAAGGAGTTTGAGAATAAAATACTAGTACAAAAACTATTGTTCACACCAATAATATAGGGGTAAAACTCTTCAATCTAATTATATGAAATATATTTTTATTTATTCCATTACTTCTTTGTTTTTGGTTTTTTTTTGGAAGAACTAAATATAGATCATAATAAATTTGGATACCCAAAATGTTTATTTTTTTGGATCCAATGATTTGATTTCCTAAAAAATGACCACAGATGATGTGAACTGAGAATTTTTAATGCCCTGTAATAATATTTTTTAGATAAACATATAATTAGTTGTTTTAGTTTATGTTTTAACCAAAATATAATTGTTATGATAGGGAAATCTATAAATATAGGATAAATCACGAGATGAGGTAAGTCAATGAACATAATAAGCCTATGGATTTATTCAAATGGAAACAGATTAATGTATATATGGAAATATTTATCTATAAAAATATATTTCAAAACAATTTAGTCATTTTGTTCAATGTTTCTTCCATGTCTGAAGTAAGATAACAACAACAATTTTGGATATTACCTTTGAAAATTTATGAAAGATATCATATGCAATTAATTTACAAAGGAAATTACAATTTCATTAAAAATATTACATAATTGTTTTTTCCCTATATTTTCTTAGCACTACCATGATTTCCAACAATATACGTACTCAGAAAAAGAAATAAGTTTGTTTAGAGATGACTGGGAGAATTACATGGTGTCACAAAGTTTTCCAATATAAAAATTTGGTGATTACCTGTTATGTTTTTAATCTAGTATAGTATATAACCTTATAGATGCAATTTTGATGTGAAGAATTAGAATATTAATGATTAAATGTTATTTTTTAACTATTTCTCAATGGTAACAATAGTGAAGTAAATCAATTTGTTTAGAAAGGAATGGATAGAATACTTGGTGTCTGAATGAATACAAACATTATGAATATGTGACTTCCTACTACTTATTTATTTAATTTTCTCATTAATTTATCTAATTTTTTAGTTAATTTCATTATAATTTTTATCTAATACTTATTTTTTAAAATTTATATTTTAGTTCAGAACACACATCACAAGCACAAAACCAGGTAAAATAATTCAGAATATTTTGATAGTTTGAAATAGTCATATATAAATCATTTTTGACATATAGGAATTAACCCCACATTAATTAATACAAATATGTAGTTTTTAGGACTCAATGTGCGTGTTTTCTATAAAAAAAGTTTCAATTTAAATTGAAATACATTTCATATATCAGATGCTAAAAAAATAAGATCAGATTGTTTTAAAAAAATTGGAAAACTATCTATAATTCATTTGTGATGTGAAATAATTGACTAACATCAATCAAAAACCCAATGAGGTTGATATTAAATTATGTATGTGTTTTCAACATATTAGTGTCATTTTAGTTTAAAACTCTTGTCACATAGAAAAACCCAAGTGAATAGGCTCATATTGTATTCAAAAATTAGGAAAATAATACATAATTCAGTTTTCACTTATGGGAATTGACTTCACACCAATCGCAATCATGATGTTGTCAGTAGGACTTGATGTATGTGTTTTCATTAAAAAAATTCCATTTCATATTAAAATTCATGTCACATCACCAAAACTGAGAAAAAAAGATCATATCATTTTCAAACATTAGGAAAAAGATCCATATTTATTTTTTTATGTGTATCAATTAACTCACACCAATCTAACACGTGATTTGGTCAGAATGACTCTAAGTGTATATATTCAATAAAATAGTGTCATTTTAGTTTAAAATACATTTCACATAGCCAAAAAATAGAAAATAATATCGTATTGTTTTTAAACATTTGGAAAATGATATATAATTCATTTTTTATATAACAGAATCAACTAAACAAAAAAATGACACCTGTTGTGGTTTTTATAACTCTATGTGCATGTTTCTAGTACAAAAGTTTCATTTTAGTTTAAAATACAAGTCACACTACCAAAACTGAGAAAATGAGGTTAGATTATTTTATGAATTTATGAAAATGATCTATTATTCATTTATCACATATAAGAATGGACCGCACCCCAATCTGAAACATGATGTGGTCAGTATGACTCAAAAAACATTTTTTCAATATAAGTACCATTTTAGTTTAAAGCACATCATAAATCCAAAAATTGAACAAACATTCTTGGATCATTTTCAAACATTTTTATAGAAATGCATAATTAATTTTTGATGTGTATGAATTGACCACATGTCAATATGACACCTTATGGGGTCTTTATGACTCAAAATGAATGTTTTAAATATAAAAGATCAATTTTAGTTTACAACGTGTCTCACATCACCAAAATTAATAAAAAAATCATATTATTTTCAAAATTTATTAAAATTATTCATAATTCATTTTTAACATGTAGGAATTGATTATATACCAATCTGACACACAATGTGGTCAGTATTACTTGAAGTGCAAGTTTTCAAAACCAAATACACATTTTAGTTTAAAACATGCATAAAATAGCCAAAGTTATGCATAAAATATCCGATATATTTTAAACTTTAAGAAAATGATCCATAATTCATTTTTGATGTGTATGAATAGAATGTACATTATTCAGACACCCAATGCGGTCAATTTGTTTCTAAGTATGCGTTTTCAATTTAAAATTATCATTATAGTTTAAAATGTGTGTCATATATCCAAAAATGAGAAAAAAATCTCATATTGTTTTCAAACATTATAAATATGATTCATTATTCATTTTTTACCTATAAGAATTGATTTGACACCAATCCACCACATGATGTGGTCGGTATGAATTTTTGTACATGTTTTCATTATAAAAGTTTCATTTTAGTTTAAAACACATCACATAGCCAAAACTGATCAAAAAAGCTCAGATTTTTTCCAAACATTTGGAAAAAAAATCATAATTCATTTAAGGTATATTGGAATTGGCCACACATCAATAGGATATCTGGTGGGATTAGTATGACTCGAAATGAATGTTTTCATTATAGAAATGTCATTTTAGTTTAAAACTTGTGTCATGTCCTCGAAAATGAGAGAATGCATTCCTATTATTTTAAAATTTTAGTAAACAGATTCATAATTTATTTTTGACATGTAGGAATTGATATCTTGTCAATCCAACACCTTATATGGTTGGTATGACATCAAATTCATGTTTTCTATATAAATGTTTCATTTTAGTTTAAAACACAAGTCATGTTTCAAAAAATAATAAAACAATCATGGATTGGTGGAAAATTTTAGGAAAATTATCCATAATTCATTTTTTGATGTGTTGGAATTGACCATACATCAATAAAGCACATGATGTGGTCAGCATTACTTGAAGTTCTTGTTTTCAATGAAAAAGTGCCATTTTAGTTTAAAACACACATCAAATAGGGAAAACTAAGAAAATTATATTGAGTTGTTTTTATACTTTATTAACATGATCCAAAATTCATTTAGTATGTATAGGAGTCCACTGAACATCAATCTAGGACCACATGTGGTCAGTATGACTCGAATTACATGTTTCCAATATAATAGCTTCATTTTAGATAAAAATGTATATCACATCTCCAAGACTAACAAAATTAGATCATATTGTTTTAAAACTTTAGGAAAATGATCAATAATTCATTTGTGGTTTTTAGGAATCAACTGCACATTAATAAAACACATGATGTGGTGGGTATTACTCAATGTGTGTGTTTTCAATACAAAAGTTGCATTTTAGTTTAAAACGCTTTTAACATTGCCAAAACTAAAAAAACAAGATATGATTATGTTCAAACCTTAGTTAAATTATTCCTAATTAATTTTTTAAATTTTAAAATTCAATACACTATAATCTGTCTCACGATATGGTTGATATGACTCAAAGTGTGTGTTTTCATTATTCAAGTGTAATTTTAGTAGAAAACGCACATCAAATAGCCATAACTAAGAAAATGACCTATTATTGTTTTCAAACATTAGAAAAATTGTCCATAATTCATTTGTGACATTTTAGAATATACCATATATAAATATGACACATGATGATTCCTATATAACTCAAAGATTGAATTTTCAATTTAAAAGTGTCTTTTTAGTTAAAAACATATATCACTAGACAAAACCAAGAAACCAAGATCATATTATTTTCAAAATTTTAAAAAATAATCAATTATTCATTTATAATGTTTATGAAATTAACATAATGTCAATCTCACACATAATGTGGTTGGTATGACTCCAAGTATGTGTTTTCAACATATAAGTTCCATTTTGGTTTAAAACGTGTGTCACATAGGAAAACTTTAGCAAAAAATGTCATATTTTTTCACATAATTTTACCTGCTAATACTCGATTAATTTCCTTATAATATTTATGTGATACTTATTTAGTTATTTTTTATAGTGATAATTCATGAAGACGAACAGGAAATGGTGTGATAGTTGAAGGCTTATTCTCAAAAATGAAGTTCTCTTTAATTGGTTCAAGTCCATAGTAAATTTTTTATCACCTCAAATGTAATCTAAATCAAGTAACCCTTATTTTGAGAATACAAATAAATAGTGTGGCATATAAAAATAAATGGATAATAAATCTGATACATAGTGTTCTTGATATTACTCAAAGTATACATTTTTAGTTTAAAATAGACACTTTGTGTTTAATTTATTTTTTTAAAGTATTACAAACATAAGAATTGTTTCTATACATGTACATTATTTTACCCTATTTGGGGTGGTTTTTTTATTAACTAATAAATGACTGGGGTAGGGGAAAAAGACAAAGAAACATTTATGAGTTTGAATTTATGTGATAAAGTATACTTACTCATCTAATTATACAAAACAATGTTTGAAATATTTATAATATAGTTCTTTTTCTTGTATCTTTGTTGTAATTTTTGTTTCAATTAAATTATGTATTTGATCCCAAATTTTTCTCACTATATGATGTTCTAGTGTGCTTTAATTTTAACATTACGTTTCATAAGTATTCCCCTTTATCACTTCTATTAATAACAATGATAAAATAACCCTTTACATGTGCAAAGAAAATGTTGTTAAAGTGATCCATTATCAGTTATAATCTAACACTGATAAAGAACCCCCTTTATCAGCACTATTTTTAGAATTGATAAAGGATCCCTTTATTAGAGATAAATAAAAGTTCTGACAAAGAGGGACCTTTATCAGTACTTTTCTAGTACTGATAAAGGCCTGTGAATTTTATGGGTTCTCCGATTTTCAGCCATTTTTTATACTGACAAATCCTTATTATAAAATGTTAAAGGCCTTACATGTAGTAGTGTATACTTTAAATCATCATTTTATTAGAGTAAAATTATAGGTTTAAATATTTTTTATTATTAAAGCTAAAAATTGGATAATTAGTTATTCTGATAATATTTTTTAGATATATTTAATCATTATAGTTTTGTTCATTTAAAAAAAGGGTGATATTTTTTAAATTTTACTTGCTTGGTTTTTTAATCACACAAAATGGGGGAGATTGTTTAGGCATGTGATTTCATATATTTCTTTTCGTTGATTACATAAAATTATTTTTGAAAACATTTATTACAAGTACTGTTTTATTAATATTTCTATAACACATGATTAATATTATCATGTGTTAATATTTTATATTCTAAACCAACATATTATTTTATATGAAAATATTTTTTTACAATATCATATCATTTTTATTATATCTTTATTTATAGTGATTTTATTTATATTTTTTATATTTCATATAAAGGATAATAAATTTATCAAATTTTTTTTAGACGATATTAAACTCTAAATCTATCTCTATAATGTTCTCATTTTTGTGCGAACATAATTTTTCTTTTGGTTTCAAAAATAATTTTCACTTTATAGTGTTTTAAAGTTTGATTTAGTTATTATATTATAAATTACGTTATATAGATAATATTACCATAAACATTATTCAGTTGTATATAAAATAGACTTATATACATTTCATTAAACTGATAATAAGTCTAAATTTTTTATTTAAATGCTCTTAAATTTTCATTAAGTCTTTACAAGAGTTTTTGAATTCTAGAATTTCCATAATTCAAAATATTTTTTATTCCATTGATAAATTTATAAATATAAATCATAATCACAGAAAATTTTCATGATTTGAAAATCTAATAATTATTTATACATTTCATGAAATAGTAATAAATGCTGAAAATTTCATTTAAATACCTTGAACAATGGACAATGTAAATTTACAATTATTTTTTAGGAAGTTGTTGTTTATATATTTCAATATTTTTTATTATATGTCTTGATATATAAGAATAATAGAACCTATTTTAGATACATTTTAAAGATATCACAATTTTATTCATTTACCTCTTATGGACCTTTTACTGATTATGTCGTTTAGATGCTGAAAAAATATCATAAGTTTATATTAACAAATTTGCTGCATAAACTGATGAAATTTTCATCTTCTCCCTCTCATAGGATTCTCCTACCAGAATCTATCTCCATCTCTTGAAGTAGTAATTCAATCCTACATTACTAATAGCACTTCTCATTCACTATAATGGTTACTCTTTGACAGGACGTATTAATGGTAGCATTACAACAACAACAGCTTCATTATAGATATTGGTAAAAGATGCTTACTACTATCAGGTATTCTTTTACCACCAAGTAATTTTTCATTGCTAAAATAAATTTTATTTTCTTTTTTCTACAACTAGCACTTAAATTTCATGTTTCTATTAGTTTTTTTAAAATATGTAACCACTAGAATAAAAAAAATATGTTATTTTTTATATAATTTTTATTGTACTGCCAGTTGAAATGTGTGTAATCGTTGGTAAGCTACTTTTGTTTGTAAAAATATTCTACCATTCCAAAATATGTTTTTACACTATTTTTGGTATATTTATATATTTTAAATATTCCAAGTTTCTAAAAATAGTTTTTATTTTTATTTTTATAAAATTATTTATGTTCTAAAAACATTGGGAGTCACAGTAAAAAACTGGATTGCGGATGAAGAAAAGACAATAACAAAAGATTAAGAACATGAACATAAAAATTTGAATCATTTGATAATAATACTTATGTCCATGGAGAGGCAAAAATTAATTATGATTATGTAGCATAAAAATTACAAGGAGATCTTTCATTTTCACACAAAGAAAACCCTATATCGAAATCATCTAATAAAGAAGAAGAAACACTATTCTATAAAACGAATGGAAAGTCAAATGTGTTGTAGTGAAAGGTAGTAGGAAGTTTGCACTACTATAGTGTCACATCCACCGAAGTACAAGTTCGTACAGTGGTTGGTGGAAAACATATTTGGAGCTCCAATATCACTTTCCCAAAAATATGGAGTAACTATAAAAGTAGTTCCAAAAGTCTACACAGCTACAATTCCCTATAGTTTTCACTTAGTAAGCACTTATACCCCAATAAAACAATTTATTAATCATTTTTAGTCTATGTGACTAATTTTTAAGTGTTTTAAACATGTTTTAATGTTATTCTAAATATTGATTTCATTATTCGTAAAAGAAATGAAACATTTTCCAAAAATGTTTACTAGTGCTTAAATTATTGATTTTAATTTTTTCAAATTTATTTATTAATATGATTAACTAATTACAAAAAAAAATCAATGTATTAAAATCATGTTAATAATGTTTTTATATTTAATGCACTTATCTAAGAAATATTTATATATTGTTAATCTTCTTGTGATATTTATATTACTAGTTGATTGAGTTTTATGGAAATAATTTGAACAATTGCATTATTTAAACTTATTCATGAATTTTATTCAAATCAGTTTGAATAACCAAAAATTTATATAATTTATTTTTTTCAATTTTAGTAGAATTTTTAATTTATTATTTATTCATGCGTACATTTATAGTACATTTTTTTAATATTGAATTATTTTTTATTTTGAATTTATTTCTTATCTTATTATTTTCTAAATAAATATCTAGTGTCTTCCGACTTATTCAAACTTATTTTGTATTATTTAATGTATCATAACTAAAATATTATAATTATTACATGCTACATGAAATTTAAAAGTCTCATAATTTTCGAATTTAAATGCTCAAATTATCTTATGATATTTATGGAATTGTCTGGACCTATTTTTATTGACATAATTTTAAATATTTATTTAGTAATTCAAATTATTTTAAATTGTTCATTAACTTTGTAATATAAATAATTATTATTACTGTTATTATGGATGATGATTTTAACTCTCCTAAATAATATTGTTATTTGAATTTGAATCTCTTTACCCAGTTATAGATTGGTTTGATAAATTTTAAAAATTCTATTTAAAGGATAAACATATACTTTTAACATGCATGATGATTCCATAACAAAATACTCAAATCAATTAAAATATCTCTTATTTTGTGAACTATCAAGTGATCATGTAGTCAATTGTTTACATAATTTTTCATGAACTCTCAAGGGGGAAAAATTCTTCTTTGACTTCTATATCTTTTTAAATAGTTGTTCCATTGCTTTTCTAGAATACTCAGAGTACTCTATCTATATCATCATGAAGTTCTGCAATAATTGTTTCATCATAAGAAATCTTTTTGAATCTATCTAGTTATATTACCGATTCTATTTTTTTCTGGGATGAAGTTTACACTTAATATTTTACCACACAGATTATACTAAAACTAAAAATTAATCATTATTTATGAACTCCTAACCAAAAAGAAGAACACTTAGGTTTGGGTTTCTCCTTGTACAAAGCCTTATTTTTTGACATCTCCTGTAAAAAGGTCTGTGTGGATTTGGGGATTCTCATCCAACAATCTTGGGTTTGGATTTGTCCTAATGTAAAAGTCTGAGTTTAGATTTCTCCTATGTTAAAGTCTCTCTCTCTTTCAAAGTGGGTTTCATAATCCATCAGTTGGGGTGTGAAAATTATACTATGATCATTTATATCCAAAATACAATAAAAGTGTCATCTATTATTCTATTTAATTATAGGGATACACTCTTCACAAATCAACCATTCTTATTCTTTTAATAAATAATTGTTTAATAACTTTAAACCACCATATTCTGCAATTATTTTTAATAACACTGATAATTTTAATAAAGCTTTATTCAACCCCTCCCTCTTGTCCTTCTTCCATTAATGTATCGTACCTAACATTGAATTCCTTAGGATATGAAGAATGGATAATTGATTTATTTTCTAGGATATAAGAAAGTTTTTATTTTTGTTTTATTTTTCCAATATAATATTGAAATCAAGGGTGTATTTAGTTTTCTATGACTACAAAACTAATCAATCAATAGATATGATATCCCTTTTATCTTGTACCAATATAATAATTAAAACATTGTCTCTAGATTATTGGAGTTGGGTTTGATACACACTAAAAGCTATGTCACTATGTATGGAATCGAAATTCGAGAGAGAGAGAGAGATATAGTATAATGTTCCACTAACTTTTTCCTAGAACAGTCGATCCAGTTAAAAAATATTGATTTCTTCTAAGGATATATGTTAGGATCCAAAAGCATTATGACTTTTTCTATTTATGGTTTAATTTCCTCTTAATCTATGAATGTGTGAGGCTTAGTGAGCATATACTTTATTTTTTCTTCGGCCTTCCTTTATTGGGTTTCTACCTAAAAAGTTTTATGTATCTTTTATCCTCATTTTGAGGTCTTTTGATCTAAACATGTTGAGAGATAGAATATAAGGTTGTATATATTTAAAAACACCATTTAAGTTTAAGTATGTGTATATTTGACCAAATAAGTGGGTCAATCTACCTAGGGGTGAGGGAGAGGTTGATCCATTGTGAATCAGGGTCCCCTTACTATTATAGATTATCCCACATGAGAGTTAATTCCATTAAAGATCATATTACTTGGACCATGGTGTTAAAATTGAAAAACCAAATCGGGATCAGTGGCCTAGAGTATCCCAACACATTTTTGAATAGGGAATTATAATTCTATAAATCGTAACATGTGGTTTATGATTTTTTAAGGGAGATGTTGGATAGGTAAGAATGGAATGACTGCTAGAAACATTAAAATAGTGGGTTCTACTATGATAGTATGGGGGTTTATGAAGTTTATAAGACATAAAATTTTGGTCCAAAACATATTTTTGGTTTGAAGACTATATTGGGGATTCATATGTATATCCATATTGGGGCATTTATGTGTAAAATCCTATATTTTCGAGGTAAAATCCATTGGTTTTTAGTCTTGGATTAAACCCTGATAGATATATTTATTGAAATTTTGGGGGTTTTTGGTACGAGATTGCAGCGAAAGTGTAATTTCATTAGAAATGAGGTTGTAGAAAAACATATAGTGTAAATTAGTGGTTTATACCATAAATTAATAATTTAAATTATAAACTCCTCTTACACCACAACTGGCTCAGGAAAACCCTATAAAGATGGTAAATTTATAGTGTAAATCCCCTATTTATGTCTTAAATATGTCGAACTTAAAAAAATGATAATTAAATTTTTCACCACTAATTAATTAAAACCAAATTCCATTCTTTCTTCTTTATTTTCCATGCATAGAATCCCTCCCAATCTACTTGATCTTCTTTGTCCATATTCTATTGGATTTGATCCTCCTCCCTCATATGACATCAAAATCACTCAATGTTGGTCATGTTGGATCCATTTTAGTAAGATCTTCTATCAACCTTCTTTTTATTTTCATTTATCTCCCCGTAGGGAATCATAAATCCATATGACATGATATTCCCTATTTTGAAGGTGTTGAACTTTTTCTTTGGATTTATCCCATTCTACCTAAAATTTGAAGGAGTTATCAGATAGGGGATTTTATACCAAGCTATTTTAGGTGGTCTAGAACTTTTTCCCTAAGGAAGAGTAATTTTATATCATGCAACATCTTGTTTCACATCATTCCTTCTGAGCATTTCCTCAAAAATAAAATTTTCTTTATTTAAATTCTTCACCTTGATTATGGAACTCCCTTAGACCCTTATTTAAAATTAGAGGTCCGCAATCGTAAAAAATTCCACCATTTTAGGTGTTCTCATTAAACTCTCTTAACTTATTAAATTATAATGTGCCAAATATTCCTTCTGAGTGGTGTTGGTTTTTCACCCAATGAATGACTTATTACTATTAAGTGGTGGTGGGTGGTATGACCATGTCATGTTACTCCTATATGAAAATTTTCTATTTCCATGATTAAATATAATTTTAAAGGTTTATAAAACTTCTTTTTTAATATATTAAATCTTTATTGACCCTATCTGTATTTAGGATACCTGGGCATGGTGTCACTTACTATTATGATACTTGGGCATTAGGTCCCATAAATGTTTGATACATGGGAATGGTGTCCCTTACTACTATGATACTTAGCCATGGTGTCACTTACTATTATAAACCTTCTTTTTTGTTACTCAGGCATGAAATCTTCAGCTTCTCTATAAGCATTTTATGACTACCCATATACTCTTAAGTTATTCCTCATGTCCTTCATAGCACTACATATCCATATATATGGATTTATATGTTACTATTTATATAGTGAACATATATATATAAATATATATTTGGAGACAAATATTTAGAAGTTTTCCAACTTATGCAAAAGCTGGTAGTGTTATCCTGTTGTCCTTTATGAACTAGATCTGATTTGTTTAATGATTACATTTCTTCTTTACATTTTTATAGCTGCATGCTACCATTTTATTTTCATTTTTTGGATTATATTAGAGTTTGTTTTTGGTGGATTATCGAGTATATCTCAATCCATGTCTGGACCATTGATAGATACCTAAATGGAAATTATGGATATAGGTAGTGAAAAGGGGAAGCATCCAACTTTGGATGTCTGATTGTATTCCAATAATGGATCCTCAGAGAAGAGGACCAAGATTATTTTTGTTATGATACTAGATATTGTTTTTTCTTTTTGGTATTCTGTATAGTGTGTGTTATATTCCTAATTCTCTGGTTCCATGCGTTGCATTTTTTACATAACATTTAGACCTGAAATAATTTTTTATATTATATTAGTTATGTTTACACATGTATATTATATTTGGATGAATTATTCTAATGTAGTTCATTTACAATATTTTTTTCAACTTATTACTATTAATTTATATTATTCTGTAATGCTATGATCATGAGGGTATAAACTCCCCACAAAACCATCATATACCCTCGCTACTTGACGATAACCTCTTTCGTATAGGGACGCATGCATGAGTCCATGTGGTTTACCAGCTTAGGGTGCCGATTAGTGACACCGGGGTTGGGATGTTACAATATTCTTATCAAAACAAAAGTTTCCCTTGGATCCAAATGAACTCATTACCAATAATCATTAAAAGTTTATGGAAATCTAATACACTCAAGGAATAGAGTGTTATTTATGGAAAATAAATGTTCATGAAGGGTTTTGGGGGATTTTTAGACCTGATTTTCTCATATCTAGGATGTTATGATCAATTATAATGAGGCAAAGTTGAACTATGTCTCATGGATGAGATAAAAATATAAGGTCTGGATGACTCTAAATATCCTGAAATAATAAGAATCAAGTTATAAATAGTTCTTATGAAGTATCTACATAGATATAAATATTTTAATTTATAAGGATATTATATCCTAAAATGGAATTGGAATCATAAGGGTATCCATGGTCATGCTCAGGACTGAGCTTTGGGTCATACCTCGAGTCTAAATATAGAAATCCTAAACACTGGGATTTTCATGAATGAAGGTGCATCTTATCCATGTGTAGGTTCATGTATGTAGTTTTATCTTATGACATAGATCACACTGAATATTTTATGGTCATAAAGGGTATACCATATGTGGTTGATTTTAATGCTATGTGACAAGGGAGAAGATATTATGTATTTTAAGGTAACACAATGAGGACCTACATGTTCTATTGTACGATTTCAAGTGATGAAGACCTACATATTCTATAATTTAAGTTCATACAATAAGGACTTAGATGCTCTTCAATTTAATGTAATGCAGTGAGAACCTTTATACAAAAACTTTTTTATATAACTAACTCATTCTGGGAATAACTTAGATCCGTCTTAGCATTGAACCAATATAGGTGGATTTGATGTTGAAGTAGTGGTTTTAATGACTGGATAGAACTATTATAAATTGTGGAATTTTTATGATAAAATAGGTTTATGGGTATAAATATATATTATTAAAGCCACTAATTTATATGGATCATTAGAAATTGTAACAACATTACTTGAATTATAAATATAGACTGAAACCCTTGAAGATAATTTCCTACAAGTTGGGGTTAGATTGGAATTTACGGACGACCCTCGTGTAAGAAATCCTAGAATCATTGTGTATCCTATAGGAATGGGAATCATGCCACATGTTTTTCTTTGAAATGTATTCACTATATATATTTAGCTAATATTTTGAGTGGTAATATTAATTGGTTCATATATTAGGTGAACCACAAAACCCAGATGGTTGAGTACATCCATTGTGGTAGTGTTCGAGAAGAAATTCGAACTTACATGTGGGACGAGATCTTGCATATGGGTGAAAATTTTCTTAGCATAATTCCAAGGAAGAATCCGTATTGGAGGATCTGGTGTATATTTAGAACATACGTAGGAGGGGTATTACATTTCACTATAGGATATAAAGGAACCATGTGTTGGAGAATCCCATACAATGATCTTGTTCTCATGCAATGAGATTGGGATATCGGAGGTATGACGCTAAAGGATATTGAGGTCTTATAGGATAGACCATACATCATGTAGTTTAATCATAGGTGATAAAGACATATATTTTCTATAGTTTGAGGTCATACAATGAGGGATGTGATATGGGGGAATTTTGAAAATCTAGATTATGCAAAAATTTAGATGGTTTCATCATAGTGTTGAACTTATGAATAGAAAACCTATTTCTGTAAATAAGGATAACTAGTAGAAATAAGTGGGGGTTTTGAGTGGGATTCATGTATGGGCATAAGATAATTGATCTGGGTATCACTATATATATTTAAGTATATATAATCAATCCACATATAGTTCTTACCAATATTATTTTTTACAGATTAAACTCATTTGAAAGAGAACCAAAATAAGTTTGACCTTAATGTATGTATATTTTGAAAATTCAATGTGAATGGGGAGCCATGGGAACTATGGTAATAAAGGGGGGATTTTTTCGGATATAATTTACATATGGGCCTCAGATATAAGATTCAATCATCACTATTCATCTTAGGATAATTGGAATCAATCCGCACATAGTTCAAGTGTAAATATACTCCATATAGATCTAAATCATATGCAAGGGAGGGTAATTTTACATTAATGGGAGACCATGTGTCAATGAATTATTAATTAGATCAGGATATTATGTAAGGAAATTCGACTATACAGATTATCCCACTTTTACTAGGATAATGCCTTGAAAGAAGAGATAATATTGTTCAATTTAACATTATATGACATGGAAGAAATTACCTCCTGGATATTAAACATGAGGCATGTCAACTATGCTAATCCATAAAATCAACTAAAACTCCTAAAATCATTGCTCTATTTTAGAAATAAGAGATGATTAAAAGGTTACCCATATCACACCAGAGAACTTTATAGGGGAAATAATATTTAACATCGTATGGAGAGGATAAAGGTGTCACATAGTTTAAGGTCATGTGATAATGACCAATATGTGAAGATCTTTTCAAATATTTGGCTTATGTACAAGAGAAAGACATGACTTTATTTTAATGTTGGTTTATCAAGGGACCTTGAATGAGGTTAATCTAGAAACCTAGAATGGAATATTTTATAATGGGGAATTTTCATACATATTCGATATCCTAGAGTTGTGGGAAGACTCACTTCGAATACAATGACTACATTTTGGAAATATGGGTTCCCATTTTATTACAACATAAACTTCTATATAAATAACCATATGATGGTAATTCATAGGAAAATATGGATCATATGTAAGAAATTTTAGTCTATATAGAGTTGATCGATATGGATAGTTGATGTTCTTGAACACCATACCATTTTTTCAGTCTAACATAATGTTATAAAGACCGAATCCAATCATTTTTAACTCTTATAGAATGGACTTTTGGGGGTATTAAATTAAATTTCATAATGTTTATATCAGTGTTTCATGGTTTTAGGGTCTTGTGATGAGGACCATGACTATTCAATTTAACATCTTTTAGTGAGGATATGTATGTAATGAAATTTCGCATCATTCAGTAAAGATGCAAAAGGGGATGTGTAGTTTAATTTTATCCATATGAGACTATTTTCACATATTTTAACATCATGTAGCTTGAACACTGTGAAATGAAATGAATGTTATTCAAAGTAATATTTTAAAATCCATTCATTGGTGGGAGATTTGAGGTGATATCTATCCATTGTGATTACATAATAATCTCTATTAGAGTATACCTTGTGTATATTATAGTGTCTCCCATTTTGGTTCTTAATTTTAATGCTTCATTCCTTGTATCATTATAGTTTTGAGGGCCAACACCACTTCTCCTTGGAAAAAAACATTAACATTATTTAATTAAGGCACAAGTTATTTGATTAGGATGAATTTCAAGGTTGTGAAACATTCAAAACCTTTTCCCATCAAGATTATTCATTTCATCAAGTCCTTTTTTATTGTTCTTCCGTAGTGAGGTGATTGAATATGGTGACAAAAAGAAAGGGAAACTAAACATCAATTTGTAGAACAAATTTTATCCCTTGAAAAAGTAAATATGGAGTTTCTAGAATAGTGGTGAAGGTGTAGTGTGATCATACCACAAAGAATATATTAGTTTATCTAGCCATGAATTTTTATCCTTATCCATCTTTTTATGATGAATTCTATATAAGGACTTATTAAAAACCTCTATATGTCTATTGGTCACCAAATTATAGTGAGATGAGTGGTTGGAAAGGATATTTCACTCTTGGTACAACCATTTCAACTCCAAAAAAATTGGTTCCATTTTTAGTTAATATAGTATGTCATACACCAAATCTAATAATAATGTTGGAGTTCAAAAATTTGATGAAAATCATTGTACCAAATTGTTTTAGGGGGATAAACTCTACAAATTTTTAGAAAAAATAAATTATAAAAAGGAAACACTTTAGATAATAAACAATCTCTAAAGGATACAACCTAATGATTTCAATTACATATATAGAAAATGACTAGAATTAGTTAGTAGTGTTATGTAACTTGGGGGGTTAGTAAATGAAATTGTCATGTACTTGAAAGGCGTCTCACCTTTTGGTGAATTCCATGAAATATTTTGTAGTTGAAATCAAGAATTACCCAACTATTCTAATTTAATGACAGTGATTGGTGTCTGACTACTGTACACTACAAGATCTAAAATGGACTTCTTGCATTATAGTGAAGGTATTCCTTCCTTCTATGTACCTAAGAAAAATTATATCAAATCCTCATTTATTGAGTAATTTTTAGGAATCTAGATCACCACAGAGTGTGAGTTTCACTACATAAGATGAATCTACTCCCCCTTGTCAAAATTTGATGGAAGGATCCCATATTATAGATAATCAAATTTTAGGAAATCCTTTCACTGGAGACATTAGTTAACAAGGATAAAGACTCATCCTAGTTACAGTTATTATCAAATTCATTGGTCCCCTTAAAATAATTGTTGATCAATGGGGATATGATTTGATGATGGATGATATATATAGACATCTTGTTCTAGTCTATATCTACTAGGGTTTCACCTAAATTATCTAGAAAATCGGTGTAATCATTCTATGAATGTGGAATAAGGGATAGAGTTTAATTGGTGGGGAGATTCAACATTATCTATCACACATAATCATGAAATTGAATTAATTTTCCCTTATTGATGTTATATATTTTTATTTATTTTCATGAATAAAACTCCAAATCTCCTTTAATGTTGATTTTAGCCACTGGTATCTTAAGGTATAATTCTAAACCAATGATTAGGGCTTGATACCCAACCTCATTGTTGGTTCATCATTTTGATAAAGGAATGGAATAGGACAAGACTACCTTGGTTAGGGAAATAGACACAATTCCCAAGTCAAGTTGGTTATCATTTAGGTTTTCCTTTCTCATATCTTTTTGGATTTTATAAGATCCATCAAAGTATATCTCCCATAGTTTATATTTATCTTGTATGGAGAATATTTCTTCATAATTGAGATTCATACTAACTAGAATGCTCTTTGGAGTCTAGTGTGCTATAATAATGTTTATTAATGCATACCAAGACTACCTTTTGAGGAATGAACTGGATGTAAAACAAATTATAGATGAATAATCATTGTGCTAGACATCTAGTCAGTATTAGTCATATAACATCCCTTGATTTAAATATATATATTTCTCATTTAAATAACATTGACTTCGATATATTTCTTCACATATAATAAAATAAAGGTTATGATATATTAGTAAATAAAATTAATCATCATTAAAATATTAACTTGATAATATATAATATATTTATATATGATATAAAATATTAAATATTTTTTTGTGAAGGGTACTATTATATTTTTAGAAATAAATTAATTACCATGATTGAAGTTTAATTTAGCCTAATTAGTGTTTAAGAGAGTAATCAAATGTGGCTCACATTTTTATATGTTTACATGACCTATAGACCTGCTCAAAGTGATTTGTTTGTTTTTAAAGTCTTACCTACATGTATTACCAGCATTTTATCTCCTATCACATCAAAATTTCATGTCACTCCTTTCATTCCCCTTACTTAACATTTTTTCCATGAAAAGTGTCCTTCCATTCACTTATAAAATGCCACACTTACACCCATTATTTACATGCACGTCAAATAGATTTTCATGGTGAAACTATTCCAACTTTTTAATAGTAAAACACTCCTCCATGAACCATATCCATTGTTCACTATTATTTGGATTAATATTCATTTCAAAGGAAAATTCAATGGAAAATCAAAGTTATCAACATCAGTATTACTATTCTAATAGTCTTTATTTTTAATTTTTCTCATCAAAATATTCCATAAATTTATTCATATAATGAATTTAGTATCATCTATATACTGATATTTCATTATATTAATGTGTCAACAATTGTTCATTCATTTTGTAGTAACCACTTTGAAATTAACAAATGCATAAATGTGTTCTCACAACTATTAATGTGATGGAAAATTACCTTGGCTATAGTAAAAGCTCAAAAGGGTTATCAAAGGCCCTCTAAGAATGTAAGATGTGATATTTACCCTCATTTCTAGAGGCAACTCCAAATGATAGAAAATAGATTAAATAACATTAATCCATGACTCACCATCCGGTAGGATATAGTCCCCTAATAATATTGGTGGATTATGTTGGTGAAATTTTCACATCAATACTTTCATAGTATGGGAATGTTATAGAGTACCCTACATGGTCTTCATGAAATGTATGAAAACCCCTAAAATTGAGCATCAGTTCCCAAATATTTTATAAGAGGAGGTTCCACAAGTGATACTATAGTATGTAATTCTAGTGATACAGTTCCCTCAACCAATGGAGCATGGTCATTCCCACCTTCCCAGCATTCAACCTAAGGCCATCATTGAGGAATATATCTGAAATTACAAACTCATACCTAAAAATGAGTTTTTATATCCAAAAAATTTATTAGATTAAATAATAGTATATATAAAAATCATTCATGTATAAATGAAAATACCCATACTATTTCTCCTAAAACTAGGTCTAGGTAATTTATAAGATCATAAAAGAACATGAGAGGCACTACCACACCCACTACTAAGGTTAAGTCTATATTATAGCATAGGTTATAGTATATTGAGTTTCAATTAAAATTTATAAAAGAAAACTTCATTTAATTTTATATTAGAAACCCCATTTAATGGAAACCATTTCATTCAAGAGTTACAATTTAGTTGTGTTATATATGTATAACATGGTCTAGTTAGATTTGTACACCATTTCCCAATTATAAAGTCGTACAATTTATAAGTTGTAATGATTACTTCATGTAACTTCAACTATCCTTTTATGATGGTTTAATTATATGTTTCACTATTCTTAATTTATTTAGGTTCTCAGAATTTATAAATTTCAATTAGATTCCTTTTAATTTCCAATACTTACATTTAAGCCTATGTGAAAAATGGTACATAGTTCAAACATAAAATAATTGGTTTTTTAAGGTTCTACATCAATCTATGTGAGAAAAATCATTTAGGTTGATTCATAAACTTTAAGTAATCAATTATATATCATTTTTTCTACATTAAACATTATTGAAATTAAAAAATATAGTAGTCAAGACACTACAACATGTTGTAGGAAATGCTTGTAATAAATAAACATTGCATGGAATATGCATCACATAAAAATCTCCAAGTTACATTCATGATGTGTGAACAATTATTCCATGTTGTATAAATCCATGGGTAAAAGAAAATGCATAATAATAATAAACACCACAAGTCATGTGCATCACCCAATGGTTAAATCGGCAAAACTAGAATATGAGATAATTATAATTACACATCCCATCAGAAGAAACTTGTATTTTTTCGTATATGTGGGTTGGATACTCCCAATATAATATCTTTACCAAATTATGATACTTACTAATCTCCCATATGACCATCCAAATTGTATGAAAAGGAAAATGAAATATCTGATACGTCTTTTTCATGTCTCAACCTAGTTAACTCTATAAATAGTAACTAAATTGGTTGGTGACCAGGCCTCAAGAATTACTCCCCAAATTCTAGAGGCTAACAGGTAGAAATGAGGTTTTATGATGGTATGGTGATAAGAATATAGCATATTTTTTAGAGTGGATCAAAATAGTGAATAATAAATAAACAAATAATCATAAGTAGTATAATTAATAGCATAAGAAGAAAATAAACAACCCCTTATGTGATTCATCCAGTAACAATAACTGACATAAAAAATAACTACTAGCATATATAAAATGATAACATCATGATGCTATACAAAAATGGTGAGTAAGGTAATTAGGTAGGAGGAATACATAGTACATATTGAAAAAAAATATACTAAAATAGAAAAACTAAACTCCACTAGCATCATGGGTTCTAGATAAGTCCCCTACTCTTATACTCTAACCTAGTAGTAAAATCAATCATCCATAGATGGTTGCTTTCCCTTATCCCTATCAAAAATTAATGAAGTCATTTTAGGTACCAAATAGCAACCAGAATCGGGGGTGAGTAAAACTCATTAGGCCCCCACTAATGGGTTCTATAATTATCCATGCTCTGAGTATATTATGAATTAGTGTGTAGGTAATAATAAAAAAATTAAATGACATAAATAAAAAATATATATAATCAGGTTCCCCACGGTACACCTGTCTGATACTAACTACTTTGACCTAATCCAAAATTTCCCTACAAATTTCATACATTATAAACAATCAGGATCATCATATCCATTAATTCTAAATAAAGTATAGTGAATGTCATGTCCATTATCTAGTAATAAGTTGTATGTAACATCAAGTCCATTTAATCCACATAATAATAAGGAACTCAATGTATATAAATTCCAAGTAAACCATTAAGAATGACATTCCTATTAATTCCATATAAGCAATAAAAAACATTATGTTGATAAAAAATTAGTAAGATCATGTCCATTAATTCTGATAAACCCACAACGAACATCATGTCAATTAATTACATCTAACAAATATGAAATATCATGTCCACTACTCCAAATAAGAGATATGGAACATCATGTTAATTAAAGAAAGTAAGCAGGATTTAATCACATCCCCATAATATCATAACCAAGTCTAAGGGATGTCTCCCTTTAGATTTATTAATTCTATTCATTATTTAAGTCATGTAACTAAAGAGTAACAATTAGGGGTCCAAGTGTAATCTACTTTCCACTACATCATTTAACAAGGGTTTAGTGACACGGTCATACAATTAACCAATTATTTAATTCATTTATAAGTAATCAATTCATTTAATCAAACGCACTATGGAGAATGGTTCAGGTTTATTTTTTCAACCTTCAACTGGCTAACAATGTCATATAGCATATCAACTAAAGGTCCTTTTGTCTAATTTTAGGTATCTTATATTTTATTACCAATGCTCAGAAGTTCCAGCATGTGGCACATTGATGAAAAAATATAAACACATAATATAATAGGGAAAAGGTATACACTACCAAATTTATAAGGGTAAAAGACTCCTCATTTAGTGTAATCCTTTACTTTAGGATAGAATGATATAAATATAAGAAATAGATAGAAACACTAAAAATGGGGAATATGAGCTCTCATGGAAATAGAATCCAATATGGCAACATAAACCATGATAAAAACTAGAGTAATCATATAATTACCATTTTTTAACCAACGTGATGAATTGTGGTTGATTTGGAGCTTAGATGGAATATATTTCTCATATCCTAGATTAAGAGGAAAATATCACTCCTATATTAGGTCCACTATGATAATAGAAAATGAGAAATAAATTTTATATTTAAATATGTACAAGTAAATAAATAGTAATTCACATTTTTTAAAAGGGCCCATGGTTTTACAAACCATTTACCAACCATGTGGGTAGAATTTTCCAAGGTGACACCCCCTCGCATGGCTAGGAATACAGTTTGAAAAATAGTTTGCAGCTCGTGTGTTCTCAATGTATAAGACCTCCACCCCTTGCATGGATAGGTTCGTGGTTAGGTGAAACCATTTTCCAAGAATTCAACAAACTCCTATAATTTATTAAAGGTTTTACATGGCCATTAAGCCTCACTCACATGGTTAAACTAATTGTGTGCCTTCATTTTTTGGGCTAGATGTTAACCACTAACCCAGCGCTACCTATGCACCTTTGTATGTTTTTCCTAAAACGAGAGATCCGAACTCTAAAAAAGCCTTAGAAAATATTGAATCCTTTCTTATTCCACTATGAATTATCTTATATAATAATAAAATATATTCAAACTAAAAATAAGAGGATCCATACCTCCTCAAAAAATAATAAAATTACAAAGGATATCCAGACTCGTGGGGAATATGTCCTAGTGAGGAAGGACATCGATCGATATGATGTTAGGTTTTGAAACTCGGGGAAGCACCTTACACATATTTATAAAATAATAATTAAATCCCATGTAATTAAAGTTTCATAATATAAGGTTTTGTTATAGGACCATATCATGAAGTTTAATATCATGTGGAAAAGATTTTTTCATGATGTTTTATGTCATGTGACTAAGAAATTTTCATATAGTTTAAAGTCATGTGTCACGAATTGGTCCAGGATTTCATCTAACCTTACACCCAACCCAGTCTGTTGTAAGGGCCTAAGGGCATTCCCAATCCCCATGGGATGGAAACTAGTGTCAGGAATCCAAACAATATAAGGGGAACGATTTTTGCCCATAATCCACCAAGATCAAAAATAGAAATGAAAAACATATAAAAACAAATTATAACTGAATTCCTAATAAATATAAATTAAAAATAATCAGTTATAACTGATAAACAACGTAGAAAAAAATATAAAACTGAAATAAATTGAATCCAAACTAAACTACTAGAAAAATTCTCCATATAAGATGAAGGTCACCACCATCTTCTACTAACCAAACCACTCCATAGTGGACCCATGAACCAAAAACCTGAATAAGAGATAGAACTATCAAAATAACTTTGGTTAACCAACATTGAGTGGTACAAGTATGGTGTGAGATAATAGATGAGTAGGCAACCACCAAAGAGTCCATGTGTTTTCTTTTCTGAAAACATCCATTAACACTAGTCTGAAAATACAGTTACAAAAATATGTTTTTCACATTTTATTAAAAAAACATAGATTTTTTATTTTAAAATTGAACACATTCCACCGTAAATTTTCAAAACTAATTACCATTTTATAATCAAAACCCAAACCAAATGATAATAGGGATGTGCTAAAAATAAATAATCTGGGTAAATAAAAAACTATGTTCAAAAAGATTCAAAAAATCATATATAGAAAGTAATCATGGGCTTTTGTAAACATCCCTATAATACCCCTATACGTACTCATTACGGAACCACCTATCGGTATATGGTGAATCCGCTAAGTCTATAACCCACTGCCCACCCTGAACTATCCAATCTAGTGGCACATCCCACCTATCCTATATATAATCCATGGGGTAAAACTCATCTAATCAGGTTTTATCAGCAACCATCACTCAATTCTCTAAAAGAAACATAGTAACCCAAGGTAAATATACATAAAGTGTGTAAGTAGGAGGCCCTCACACATGTGACTCACACTACCTACAGTCACCGCACATTCCTAAGCCAAACGGGGAGACCCTACCTAATAACCCGTAAAGGGATATCCCTCCTATTGAGGTTTACCATATATATATATATATATATATATATATACCACATCATACAAGGTTCAAACTGGTTCGTCACAACAAATGACCTTTCAACCAATTTCTTTAAAACATGCAAATTTCCAAATGGGCCTTTAGCTTTACATAATCAAATGTGTTTACCAAAAACACTTTGAAACTATTTCCAAAATAACATAGAACACTAATTTTATATTTGAAATTCCAAACATACCTTTAAGATCCAACTTCCAATACACTTTCATAAAATCCATTCAAAACATTGAAGAGATATACAATCTTATAAAATATACCAAATGACTCCTTATACCAAAAATTTAACAAAACATACTCGAAGTGTCAAGTGGGAATAACCATTTAATATTTCATTAGTAAAACAATATTTTTGAAATATCACAAGGGAATGAACATTATTTAAAAATCAATGATCCATTTTAAAAACCAATATTTAATGAAAACCACCATCTGAAGTGCGAACTTTATTTGAGGGCACATCCATGTGTGCATCTCATGCAACCATCCAATGAGCCCACTCTAGGTAACCAATAACCCCCTTTTGAAATCATTTTCAAAAACACCACTTTCTTTCTAAAAGAACCCAACCATACCATTTAGTTTCAAAATCATAAACAATCCATTTTTTTAAATCCATGTGAGCCTTTGAAAATAACTTCACCAAACCACCGAACCATAAGATTATCAAAACCCACACATATTTATAAATTAAAAAACCAAAAATTTTATCATAACACAATGAGGTTAAACATTTCACAAATCACCCAAATTTATTCTAAAATAACACATGGAATTTCATCAAACATAATGGGTGCACAAATACATAGTCAAAATCATAGAATCATTTTGATGACTATTTTTAATAAATCATACCACCATGAAAACACCACAATAAATTAACCAGGTGCGTTATTAGGGTGAGAATCATATTTAAAAAATTATAAAAAAATTATCATATCATAAAACACATTAAGCATAGCCACATATAACCATAAACAAAGAATCACCTCAAAACCTTTTTTTAATAAATTATATTAATTTGGAAACATCATATTATACCATACAATAGTATTATGGGTATGTGAATCATGAATAAAAATTAATTAAAACCATTTAAGAATCGAATGATTTCTTTGAATGGAAACAAATGGAAACGCCTACCTCAATGGCGTGCGAATGCGACGAAACTTCAATAAGAGGAAGGATAAGGCCTCTCGGACCAATCACACACCATAAAATTCAAGAAAAACAAGACAACATATCAACCCTAACATCTAGGGTTTGACCAAACAAGAAAACCCCATAATAGTATCCCTAAAATTGAAGGAGGAGGGGAGGGAGGAGGAAAACAACCAAAATTGGGGAGAACTCACTAATGGAGAGTGCAAAATCAGCCACTAGAGGAGAGGGAGCAGCTCGGCGGAGGAGGCACACCATCGTATTCTAGCTAAGGATGGTCGTGCACGAGGGAGGAGCTGTGCGGGGAGGGGGTGCCCTCATCAGAGGAGGAAGGTACATTGGAAGAGAGTAGGGTTGCTGGGGGGAGTCTCGAATGAGGGTGGCGCATATGGAAGGTGTGGAGCGGGAGGTGTCATGCAAGGAGGGGAAGGGGGTGCGTCATGTTGAGACGGGGAGGGAGACCCCTTGTAGGTTAAGAAAAAAAAATTAATATAATTAATTTCATTATTATTATTATTAAACATTATTTTAATTTCTTTTTTTCTTATTTATTTTTCATTTAATTTTATTATTTTCAAACACAGGGAAGGCTTCATGGTCTGTTATACCACGTGACTACCGTGCACACCTAACTACAATGAAGGGGAAAATGCACAGGCTGGCCACATGGTTACCAAACTATGAACCAATCACCTTGGATGCCTCTTCCTAGTTTCCAAAATCGAACTGCACAGTTACAACACAGTTTCCCAAACAGTGCCCAAACCTTCTGTAGGACAAAAACTCTTATGAAAATTACCAAATTCAAAACTCTTACCCAAGACTCAACCAGAAACACAACAGAAAAGATCCAAGATCAAGAAGATAATAAAATAGTGAATTTTCCAAGTATGAGGTGTGGAAATTATTCCCACCATAGACCCTTTCTTCCCCTATAATGTCATCAAGCCCAAGGATAAATAAAAATTGAGTTCGTTTCCAAACACAACAAAAAAACCAAGGAATTCTAGGTTGGCTATTTATTCCCCAAGTCACACCTGCCCAATCTAGACAAAACCATAACCCAAAAAAAGGTGATAACATGAGAAGGTTCTCCCCACCACAAGGATTCAAATAGCATAGGAAATTAAAAACCCAAACAACACCACTAACTCAACCGAGATCTAGTGAACCCCAAACCTGGTATCCATCAACTTCCCCACACAACCAAGCCACACTGCTAGGACATAAATATAAATTCTACTAAAATTCCACCTAGAATACAGGGGAACTAGAACAACGAAACTCCTCGTAACAAAACCAACAAAACTAGTAATTTCCCACACCAATCAAAAAATCCCAACACAAACACATCCATCTTCTTTATCACGAGCAAGAGAACACCTCCGCTGAAAACGGGAACTCTCGACCCAAGATAAAAAAAAACCAACACTGGGTAAGCCCCATGAGAAGAACATAACAAAAATAAAAAATTAGAAACACAACCCATCAATTCCATAAAACACAAACATCTCCAAATGAGAATAGCTAAACTAAGATCAACCCACACTAGGGTTAAACGCACCCATGGAAAATGAAGGATTCTAGAATCCACATTTAAATAACCACCACTACATGGATAATGAAAGAAAAAGTGAATTGCACATTTAAAATGGAAATATGAACTCACAATATCAGAAGATGTTATAATAAAGACACTATAAAAACCTCCTCTACAACATGGGAAACAAAATTGGGTGAAGATTTCACATGTCCCCAAAAACTCCAGACTATGCGCGAGCTTCACCTTGAGACTTGTGGTTAGGGTTCTGGGGGATGAATAATCTCCTACCTCCCAATTAGGCACAAGAGTCTTTAGATCACAACAACTCCTTCATGAGAAACTTCTTAAAAACTTCTCCTAGTGACCCAGATAGCTACAATGATGACATGTCTTTAGAAGAGTGTGACAAGATAGCTTTGAATTCCTTAACCATCCAAAATGGTTGCATTAAAGTGAATGGTATGATGGATTATAAGATAGAACCAATGAAGGAGACTTTTTAGAATAATATTCCTCTAGAACACCCCCACATTCCAAATTGGGAACCTTCATGAGATCCAACCAACACTAACTACACTCTGAAAACTCATTCAACCAATAAATCATCTTCTTCTCATATATCGAAAGACGTTTCACCATATAAGATCACTTTTTCCACAATCTTAGGATTAATCCCCCAAACAAAAAAGAGGATTTTTCATTTGATCCTCTAACGCCACCTATGGAGAGTAAGAAACCAACTCTAAAAAGTGATTAGCATATGCTTTCACAGTTCATTGGCCCTACTGAATAATCTATAACTCTTCCACCATCCTCAAATTCACCTCCTCAGGTAAGAACTCTTAGATGAATGTGGCCTTGGAAATTTCTGATGTCACCCTAACATCCCATGATGATAGGAAAACCAACTCTCACTGGTCCAAATCTGGACTTTTGGATAACCCTAGAACAGTATAATCTCTAAAAGCTTTGGGAGTTCCCAACACCCTGAAGACACACTCCACCTCTCAATCCACATAACTACCTCTAAAATACCTCTAACACTATGAATAATAGTAAACATTAAAGAAAACTAAGAAATTGGACATTTCCCATAAGAAATTTGAGAGACATTTCTAAGAGACACATTTTGAACAACATTCGAAGCATAAAAGTAATTTAAACGTCAATCTGTAAAATAATCTAAAAGGATATCTCAAGAAAAAACAACAGGCTGGTAATCCAAACACATACAATCATAACCATGTATTCCCTTTTCAAAATCCCCATTCCATTTTAAATTTCAAAACTTCCCTCTTTAAAGACCAACTTCTAAATACTGAAACCCACTTTTTTAAAAAAAATCAATTTCCAAAATCATTTCTCCTTTCAAAATAACATGAAAAATAATGCCAAATCTTTGATATCAAACAAAAACCCAAGGAATCCCGTGAACCATTGCACCTGTTTTCATCCTATTCTATTTATACGTACCAACATGCACTTCCCATACACACTCTTACATGTTAAAGCGTTCATAAGGAGTACCTAACATTGCAACCAAACAACTTATTTACAAATTTCAAGAAAACACCATATTTTTAGACAAAGCACATTCAATTTTAAAACCCATTTTACCAATTTAAATCTATTTCATAGAAAGAATTTTCATTTCTAAAACCCATTTCATTTTCAAAAAACACATTTAGATCAACCAGAACAAAAGCATACCACAACTCTAACCAAACTACTGGAAAGAGGAACTAGTAGTTATGCTTAACCCGGGAACATGGTAATGATCCATGCCCCAAGTAAGCATCAATAACTAGGAGGAGCTTTAACTATGTACTTGAACAACATATGGGTCACTACTCCACGTAAAATCATGACGTAATATTGGATTGCCTCTATTTTCATCACTCAATCCAAAACAAAGAAAAAAGGCTCAATTCCTGAATTACCCATGGTAACTCAAGGACCAGTATGATAAAGGGTTCATGAAACCCTTCTCATAACTACCCCCCAATACCTGACACTCCAAATATGCAATTACCAGACATCCCAAATAATAAGGGCCCCCTCTAATACCATTTTCCCGTGAACCAGCCCAAGATTTCATCTGACCCGACACCCCGACTAGTCCACACCGTGGCCCAAAGATAGTTCCCAATCCCAATGGGCTAACAAATAGTGTTGGGCATCAAAAAAATACAAGGGGAATGATTTCAGTCCATAATAAACCAGGATCAAAAGTAGAAATTGAACACACAGAAAAACTAATGACAATAGAAATTCCAATAAATGTAAATAAACAAATTTAGTTATAACTAATAGACAAAGAAAGAAAATAAATACCAAAATGAAATAGAATGAAACCCAAATAAACTAAAAGCAATAATATCCACGTGACCCCAAGGTCACCACCATCCTCTTCCAACCAAACCACTTCATACTGGACCCATGAACTAATAACCTAAGCAAGAGAGAGAACCAAAAAAATAGCTTGGGTCTACTGACACTGACTGGTACAAGTAGGGTGTGAGATAATAGCTTAGTAGGAAACCTCCAAAGTGTCCATGTGTTTCCTTTCCAGAAAACAATCCAGTAAAAATAATTTGAAAATATAGTTATAAAAATCATTTTTTGAGATTTTATTAAACAAAACATGGATTTTTTGTTTTAAAATACAACACACACTCTGGTGTAACAACGGTAAGGGTGGAAGAAGAAGGGCTAGTGTGTCATTTTCTTTGTTTATGGTCGGCAAAGGGCTATTTGACTTGGGCTATTTAGAAGGACCCTACACTTAGTGTAACAACCATAAGGGTAGAATTGGAAGCTAGAGAAGACTCGATCCCTACATCTCCAAGGTCAATGCTACTTCCGTGTTTCTAAATGAAAAGGTGATCCCCATGACTCTTAGTATCTTTGATCACTCCCAACTCTTGATATATTTTTTCAAGAGGGAGGTATCGCATGAAAGGTTCATTTTCTCTAGCCAGTGGTCGAGTCACCCTATCTATCATCAGTTGGTTAGAAGAATTTGGGTTGAACCGTCTCAGGGCCACTCCAGGCAGGTGATCCATTCCAAGTTATGGCGTCTCAAGGAGGAACTTCAAACCTAGGATTGGTTCATTCCCCCTTGGATAAAGAGTTGGATGAGCTCAAATTAGATGTTCAGTGTCTTGAGGCAAGTATAGAGGAAAACTAGGATGACTCGGTCTTTGGATCATTTTTTTAGAAAAGGAACAACCTAGCGGTTATGGTTCTTTTGTAGGAATGAAATGCAAGGGAGAGCTCATAGATAAAATGGCTCAAGGAGGGGGACAATAACACTGCATTTTTTCATGCATGTATCCAAGAGAGAAGGCATGTTATCAAACCAAATCAGGATCTAGATTATGAATCATTTACATATGACAGAGAGGTGGTAGGGCATTTGGCCCTCTCGTAATTTAAGGATCTTCTTTGTGGCCCGTCTGCAACCATGGTTCAGGGGTACCCCTCGGGGGAAGCCTCATTATGGGAGGGGATTCCAAGACTAGTGTTTATCTAGGACAACGATCTGTTGGAAGGTATCCTAGCGTAGGAGGAGATTTATGAGGCCATGTCGAACATGGATCCTTAGAGCATAGTAGGTCCCAATGGTTTCCCTAGTTCCTTCTACAGGGGCTCTTGGGAGGTTGTGAGTACTGATCACATTCATGCCATCCAAGATTTCTTCCGTGGGGGAGGCCTTCCTCATATCTCTTTGTCTTTGAATCTTGTGATTCTTACAAAGATCAATGATCCTTCTTCACTATACCATTATCATCTTATAAGAATGTGAAATGTTTCTTACAAAATCATGTCAAGGTTCATCAATAGGTGGTTTTCTAGACTCTTTCCTCGATGGATTTTCGTGGAGCAATAGGGCTTTCTGAAGGAACGCTCCATTCAGGGTGATATGGCTATGGTGAAGAAAATGATGAGAGAAGTTAACTTCAAATCTCGAGGTTCTAACAAGGTAATTAAGCTAGACATGAGAAAGGTGTACAATAGTATGGAGTGGGTGTTTATCAACAAAGTCTTTACAAAGATGGGTATTCCTTCTTGGGCTTGCGACCTCATTTTTAGGTGAATTATCTCGTCTTTGCTTGATGTATCATTCATGGAGAGAACTCATGACTTCCTTAAGTCCATACAAGGACTTCTGAAAGGTGAACCATTTTCCCCAAGAATATTTATTCTAATGCAAGATAATCTCAGTAGGCTGATCAACAATGGTATTTCCAATGGTGAAATCCTACCTTTTCGTAAGAAATTTAGGCTCTCTTCCACAAAGCACTTTATATTTTATAATGATAAAGTTATTTACATGAACACGGGGAAGAGATCTATCTATGGAATTAATGAAATCTTAGAGGAATATTTCTATTAGAGTGTCCATATCATCAGTAGGGAGAATTGAAACTTCTCTGTCTCTGATTCATGCAGTGAAAGTAGGGTGCTTGATCTGGGTACCAGTTTGAACACGCGGTATGGAGTCTTTCCCATGGAGTATCTCGGTTCCTCTATTTCTATAGGTATATTGTGTAACAGGTAATTCGAAAAAGTGGTGAACAAGATTATGGGTTGAATTCTTAATTGGAAAAAAACTTTCCATCCTTCGGCGGCTGCGTCACTCTTCTCAATAGACTTCTATCAGCAATCCCAGTGCATGCTCTTTCTTCCTCTAGAGTGTCTAAGGGTGTCATAAGGTCTATTAATATTCTCCTCACATGTTTTCTCTAGGGTGTATAATCTGGGGGGAAGATACATTGGGTTTCACGGGGAAATATAGCAAGGCCCATTCACGAGGGGGTAATTAATGTAAAAATTTTGGCAGTCACAATTCATTCCAAACATGCGAGGCTCATGGGGGAAATTATTGAGGAGTGTAAATTATGGGTAAGCTTATGTTCCAAAATTATCAGACCAGTTATGCATCTCCTTTATCAAATGGGTTGACCTTCGGGTCCACTTTGTGTAACATCATCTCAAACAACCTTCCACACTCGCAATGGATCATTGTTGAAGGCAACATCCTCTTATAGTTTCATAATTGGTTGGGTATCACGCTCATCTATTAAGGGTATCTAGCTCCCATTATCTTTTAATTAATTGATCCAACATCCAACATTCTTTAGATCAGTTCAGAATTTGTCTCAACATGAGGAGTTTGATTCCATTCTCATTTCCTCAGAGCATGACAGATGTGTTCTCACACCTTCTATCTCATAGAAATTTAACTCAAAATACTATCAAAGGATAAATTATTATCTAGGTTAATATAATAGATGGAATGAAATAGTCTAGTTCAAAAAACATCCTTCTACACTCAACTTTAATACATGGAGAATTCGGAATAATGATTTGCCTTCGGATATCATTGTCAAATGCCTTGGCCCAAGCCTGGATTCTTGTTACAATCGTCATATAGATAAAAGTGAAGAGATCACGAATCATATCTTCTTTGAAGGGGATTGGGATCACATGGTATGAAGAACCTTTGGATATTTTACTACTTACTCAACCCAAGCGGCCAACAATGAAATGTTCCTGGAGAGATGGTTTCAGGGGTCCGAGCTTTCAGAGGTAGAAAACGTGGTGCATTCCTTAATCTCCAATGTGGTATGTTGGTGATTTTATAAATCTAGGAATCGATCCAAGTTTGAGGGTGTTACTACCACTATTAGGTCTGTAGTGACAAGATCTCAGTGCATGTTGGTTGATCTGATTTTCCATTCTAGAAACTGGAATGAGGCACCTTCTCTTAGTTTTCCTTGTTTTCATTTGGATTTCATTCATCACATCACCCCCAAGGGGAGTTGGATTCAGTGGGTTTCTCCAGAGGATGGCCTGAAGATCAAAATGGATGGGTCTTGTATACTGGGTGAAATTTGGGGAGGTGGGGTGGTTCGTGTTGCTAGGGGGCGTAGTCCTGTCATTCACAGCTCGCTTCAAGAGTGGCAGTTCTGTCTAGGCAGAGGCCAAAGCTATTATCTCAGGTTTTTTCATCTGTAGACAATGGTACATTCATATTTCCTTGGTGAAGATAGATTATATGATTATCCATGATGCATTACTTGGTAAAGGCTTCGTCCCTTATTCAATCTCTTATATCATTAGGCAATGCAAGGCCCTTCTGAGAAAAAACATTTGCGGGAGGGGAACGAAGTGGAAGACTAGTGGAACTCCCTAGAAATCCCTAGTACCCAGTTTATTTTCCTTTATGATGCTTCCTTACTTAAACCTAAGGGGGTAAAGTTGATTCTGGATGATGCTCATGGTTTTCGCTAATTTCAGTCTCCATAGGCATTGGTTTTTTTCTTTTTATATATCTCTCCATGCCTAATAATAAAATTATAATGTTTATGATGAAATAATAAAGATAAACAGAATACTAAGTGCAGAAAGTTACAAATAAGAAGATATAGAAAGTAACCATGGGATTTCCTAAACATCCCGAGAAGATACCTAAATGTAATCGGTTCAAAACCACCTATCATTGTATGGTGAATCCCTTAAGTCTATAACCAACTAGCCACCCTCAATTAGCCAATCCAGTGGCACATCCCACATGGCCTATCTGCAATCCAAGGGGTGTCAAACCATGTAATCAAGGTTGATCGGCAACCGTCACTCGATCCTCTAAAAGAAACCCTGTAACCTTTAGTAAATATGCATAAACTATGTAAGTAGGAGTCCAGTGCATGCGTGACTCACCTTACTTGCCGTCATTTATCTTACATACCACAAATATATACACCCAATACAATAACCCATAATATGATACCCCTCTTATATAGTTCCCCTATATATATACAAACCACATCATGAAAGGTACCAACTGAGCCGTCACAACATTTAATCTTTCAACCCCTTTCTTTAAAATATGAAAATTACTAAATGGGACTTTAGCTTTACATAATCAAATGTGTTTACCAAAAACACAACTAAACTATTTCCAAAATAACATCCAACATCAATTTTATATTTTAAATTCCAAATGTACCTTTAAGTTACAACTTCCAAAACATTTTCATAAAACCCTTTCCAATCATCGAAGAGATATACAATCTTATAAAATATACCAAATGGTTCCTTATGCCATACATTTACCTAAACATATTAAAAGTTCCAAGAGGAAATACCCTATTAAGATTTCATTTTTAAAACCATATTTTTGAAATAACCCAAGGGAACCAACATTATTTAAAAATCAACGATCCATTTCAATGGCCATGATTTAAGTTAAAACACCATTTTAATGGCCATCTTCATTTGAGAGCACATCTATGTGTTCTCCTAGTGCACCCATGGATGTGGAAATATCCAATGGCCCCATTCAAGGAAACCAAGAACCCCTTTTTGAGAACATTTTAAAAAACACCACTTTCTTTATAAAACAAACCAACCATCCTATTTAGTTACAAAAGCATAAACAACATCTTTTTCAAAATACATACAATAATTTCCAAAATACTCCACCAAAACCACCAAGGCATAAGACTACCAAAACACACACATATTTCCGAATCAAAAACCAATAAATTTGACTTCACACAATGAGGTTAAACAATTCAAAAATCACCCAATGTAATTATAAAATAACATATTTCATTTCATCAAACACAATGGGTGCAAAAATATATTGGAAAAATCAAATAATCATTTTAAAGGATATTTTAAAAAAATTATACCATTAAGAAAACACCACAATAAATTAACCATGTGTGTTATCAGGGTGCTAATAATATTTGAAAAAATTATCAAAAAATTTTTATCATTTAATCAATCATATTAAGATAGCCGCATATAAGCATAAACTAGGAATCATATCAAAATATATTTTTAAGAAATTATACTAATTTGGAAACATCATATTATTCCATAAAAGAGTACTGTGGGTATGAGATTCATGTATAAAAATTAATTGAAACCATTTATGCTTCAAAATATTTCTTCAGAGAGAAAATAAATGGAAATAACTACATTAATGGCATGAGAATGTGATGAATCTCCAATCAGATGAAGGTAAAGTCCTCTCTGACCAATCGTACGACCTAAATCCCAGAAAAATAAGAAAACATATCAACCCTAAGATCTAGGGTTTGGCCAAACAAGAAAACCCCCAATATGAAACCTAAAATCAAAGGGGGGGAGATGGAAGAGGAAAATGACCAAAATAAGGGAGAAATCATCAGTGGGGACTACAAAATTGGCCACCATAGGAGATATATCAGCTCACCGGAGGAGGCATGCCATCATATTCTGGCTGATGACGGTCGCGCACGAGGGAGGGGTCATGCGACGAGGAGGAGGAGGGTGAACCAGAATAGAGGAGGGTTGTCGGGGGGTCTTCCGGAGTAGGGTGGTGTGCATGGAAGAGGGGAGTATGTGGTGTTGTATAGGGAGGGGAATGGGTGTGTGTCACATAGAGAAGGGGAGGGAGACCCCTTTTGGGTTAAAAAACCTAATTAATTAAAATAATAATGATCATCATAATCATCATAATAATAATATTATTATTATTATTATTATTAAACATTATTTTTATTTCATTATATTTTTCTTATATATTTTTCATTTATTTTATTATTTTTATACAAAGGGCAGGCCATAGGGTTTGGAAACATGGTCTTTAAGATCATTCTCCAACCATGTGCACCCTACGGGGAAAAAGGGGCATATGCACGGGTAGGCTATAAAGTTACCAACCCGTGTGCCAACCACATTGGATGCCTCTACCCAGTTCTAGGAACTGAACCGCATGGTTTCCACCGGGTTTCCCAAATAGTGTGCAAACCATGTGTAGGCCAAAACCTCATCCAGAAATTCTAAAATTCAAAAAAAAATCAATTCTCGACCCAAACCTCATCCAAAAATATCCAAGATCAAAAAGAAAATAAAATAAAGAAGTTTCCAAAGATGGGGTGTGACATCATGTAATTCAAAAATTTGTGTCATGAAAGGAAAAAATAGATAATTGAATGGGGTTATTAATTGGGGTTTCCTATTATGGGAATGGATTATTGAGTGGATTACAGTGGTTTCTCTTGATAAGACCATGATTAGGTCTTTCACCAAATAGGAGGCCCAAATGCTACTTAGTAATTGGGAGAACATTACTGGGGAATATAAATGAATGGATACTATCCGGATATGGGTTTCCCCGACTCCTTGATGTTTCAAGGTGATGAAACCATCAGTGGGATCATAGGTAATGATTACACCTTTTGAGGAATATCAAAGAGATATTGGATCATTGAATGGATAAGAGAGCCAAAATCATAATTTAGACATCAAAGATGGGAAACTTGAGATAGGAGTGCCACTACGATTTCCTCATGAAAGGTATCCTTATCATCAAAGAAATAAATGATCATGATCACCCTTAGGGTTCTATCTATATGAGAGGAAAATTCCCAATATTCTTTTTATCAAGGGAATATATGATTTAAAGGGTTCATACTAGTGTGTGTGTCCTGATAATATGGATTCAATGGTATTGGAAGAGGCATCCACTTGGGATATTTATGGTTTAGACCATGTAAAAAGATTCCACAAAAGTCATTTAAGTAGGCTTAACTCAGATGGGTGGCTTTGGTAAATAGTATGACATATGAGAGATTTGAATTTTTATTTTAAGGATATTTTTTAAAGATATCTATGGATGGTTAAGGAGTACATCCATCGTAACCAATAAGAAGAGGGGCTGAAAATACAAGGGGGCATCAGCATCACATAGTGGCTTACACATTTGGTCATGTGGTGATCTTGTGGACAAGAGTTTTCACACATGAGGCTTTCTAGGAATGTTGGTAGAGTATTCTCTATGTGGCTGGCCTGTTAATGACTACACAGGATGAACGCTTATATTGTCACCTTGTGGAGGAGGGATCTCTGTATAGTATGTTCATGCAATGGATATTTTGTACAAAGGCTCACAATATGGATTTTTATAAGAGGGATCTCTATATAATAAGCCTATGGATGAGACTTCATGAATGTGGTTCATGGAGAATTATTTTGTATAGTTGAATACTAAAAATATGAGTTTATTCAGCACAAGGATTTATCAACACTAGCAAAAAGTGTTGATAAAGGCCCCGATTACTAGTGCTATAAAAAGCACTGATAAAGAGGGCCTTTATCAGTGATTTTTTAGCACTGATAAAAGGGGGACTTTATCAACACTAAAAAAATGCTGATAAAGGGACCCTTTATTAGTGCTAATAAAAAATGCAGATAAAGGGGGACTTTTATCAGTGCTACTAAAAAATCATTGATAAAGGGGTACTTTTATCTGAACCAATAAAAAAATCACTAACAGAAGGGGACCTTTATCAGCACTACTAAAAATTATAGACAAATTGGATCCTTTATTAGTGATAGAAAAAATACTAATAAAGTCCTCGTCCACTTTATCTATGGTTTTTTACTAGCATTGAAAATGTCCGCCCTTTATAAGCACTTTTTTTAGTTCTGATAAATGTAATATTTTATAAAAAAAATTATATTTCATTAAAACTAATACATATATATATTGATATAAAGATATTATATTTTTTAAAATATGGTTTAGATAAGGAAAAATATTCATTTATAAAAACATTATAAGATATTTAGTGAAAATGACTTATGAAATAATTAAAAAATATCTTTAATTAATAATTAACTAATAATTATGGAGTAATAGTAATATAAAAAAATTGGATGACATGAAAATTAAATTAATTAATGAACGGTCTAAGATAAGTTGAAAACATGACTTAAACTTCAAACAGTCATAACTTTTGATCCGGGTGTCCGTTTGGGCTCTATCACATATCAAATCAAAGCTTGAGAAGTGGAATATGCCATGTAAACCTAGGGGAACCTTCTCTATGTTTTTAAGGCACAAAAAGGCTTAGGATTCCTCCAAAATTGAGTTTTTAGTAGGGGTACACCAATTTTTTAACATTCTCTAGAATTTCAGCCTCATTGAATGGGGTCTTATTGTCTTTTTTTAGGAGAACTTGAATTTATTCCTAGGTATTACATTCATATTGATATTATTGTTTTGAATTTTTGTAATTTTTCATAATGTAGTTTTATTTACAATTAAGTATTTAAATATTTTTTATATTTACTTATAATATATTAATTTTATAAATACATATTTCAACGTATTTATGTAAATATATATTTTTAAATATATAAAACTCGTGTAAATAAATATTTATTATTTATTTTATTTAAAATAAAAAATTATATATTTAATTTACCATATAAAAATACATTAATATGTATATATGTACATATACAAGTAATATTTATATATAGGCTTGTGTGTGTCAATAAAAAATATTTCTATATGTATAATATAATATATGTATATAAATACATATTATATAAATATTTTTACTTGTATGTGAGAAATATAAATGTATACTTCTGTGTCTTAATATGTGTGTGTCTGTATTATGTATATACACATCATATATTAATTTTTTTTATAAATAAATCATTATCATTATCATTAAATATATTATATAAACATATTTTACGGTAAAAAATTATAAATACAATATAAACAATTTATATATAAATATAAAATTATATGTGAATATATAAATATATAAACATATAAATGTATAAGTAATGTATACAATTTATATATAAATATAAAATATATAGACATATTCTAAAAATGGATGTAAAACAATATCTAACCATTTTCTACGTTATAAAAGTATATGAATATATGTACTTATATATATATAATTTTTATATATACATATGTGTGTGTATTAATAAATAGATATATCTTTATATTATATTCTCAAATATGAAAATAAATATTAATATATAATATATTTAAATAAATATAACTACATATATACCACACACAATCATATATTTTATATATATATTTAAAAACAATTGTATAAATATATAAATAAAAAATATATATATGTAAATATATATAAATAAATAGAAATAATGTAAAATAGATAGAAAAATATCTTTTTGTAGTGGTAAATGCATTCGAGTTCAAAAGGATGGGGGCCTGGATCAAATCTAGGTGTGTGCGGCGAGTCAAAAATGAGATGGAATTTCATAATGTACTGATAATGGACCATTTTGAACATTGATAAAGGGGTTCTTAGTGAGTGGGTGAAAAGAAATTATAAATGGGTATGGGAAGAGCTAACAAAGGGTTGTAAATTTTTACATACTTTATCAGTGATTAAAAACAAACACTAATAAAGGCTCCATTTATCATTGTTTTTTTACTGCGGGTAAAGTCATCCATTTAACATCACTTGTGTTATCAGTGATTCTTAAGTGAAGAGAAATCCATTTGTATCACTGTTACATGATTCGTGGTAGTGGATATTTTATAATTTTAAGTATTCTATCATTGGAATTACCTTTTGGCTTCATCAAGGCCTCTTTCTCCATCTTCTCCATCATCTCTCCTCTCTTTCATGTGCCTATTTTCTCTCATTCCTATAAAGGGAAACCCTAATATTTATATGTGATACTCAAGTATGTTTATAACAAAAGTGGGTGGTGACATAGTAAAATCCCATTAGACCGCAAGGGGATTTTTCAATGCATCACAGAAAAAAGGGTCGATGCATAGTTAGTGGGTATCCATGCCGGGTTCCTTCTATCAAAAAATAGGTAGGTAGATGGAGAAGATAGATTCAATTTCGATTCTTGAATTTAATTCAGTACCCGAAATGGTCTGATTCACCCCCATGGGTTCTCGGTGGAAGTTTCCCTTGAGGATTTAATCATGATTTGAGGAAAATCGAACACCAATTTCATACTACCCCACAATAAAGATGTTCGGAAAACTATTTGAGGAATTTATTAGATTGAATTATAATTAATTACTAATAATTTATCTCATCATTTCTTATTTATGGATCAAAATCGGTGTGAATCGCAATTGGTTGGTCTTACCAATTTGATCAAATAACACCTTGGTTCGACCAAAATGAAAAAACATTAGGTGGTGGATAGCAGTTTGGATTTCAAAAATTTGAAATCCAACCATTATGACTAATGAAATAATTAGACATTTTTTAATATTTTACTTTATGTTATTTTTGGTTTTTTAGTTTTTTAAATATGTGTGTTTGTGTGTGTGTCTGTATGTATGTATGTATGTATAAAAATAACTTGTTACTAAATATATTTTTTTAAACATTAAACGCATTTAATAATATATATATATATATATATGAAAATCAAAATTTCCAAAGCCCCATTTTATAAGAGAAGAGCTTTGCGAATTCTACCAACATTTCCAAAGTGGGTTTCCTAAAACATTTCCACCTCATTAATAAAAATAAAAATTGTTTAACCAAAAAAACATTTTATTCCCTTATTATTATTTATGAATAAAATTAATAATAATCCCCCACTTTTATTCAGAAGTATTAACTCTCTATATCATAAGTGAATCATTATACATTATAAAGGTATTTTTCATTTTAAACCTTTAATTACTATCAATGTCTCAAATTATTATCATATTTTTAATTTTTTGAAACATTATACTATTTATTATTAAAGCAAAACTATGGATATCATACTTATAATGATCTTTCCATCCAACATCTAATTTTTTTGTACTTTTATGTCCATCTTCTTATATCCTTTTAATGAACTCTCTAAGTATTAAACCTATTAACTCCTACAAGAAGTATCACCACTTCTATGTTCATATAGGGAAAATATTACAATGTGCTTCCATTATTATTACACTAAACTCATCTTGTGTTAATATTTTTTTAAGAGTTTATAACTCAACTTCTTGTATTAATAGAAAACTATTAACACCAAATAGTTTTGGGTTGTAATTTTCAAAATCAACAATCATGTTCATAACATTTTCTAACCCATTAAACTCTTGGATAAGGATCTACCTAAATATAGTGATGGGTTTCTATTACACAAATGACTTATTCTATAGGTTTCAACCTCATATATTTACTAGTTTCTCATATTATCTCTCTATATTAAGATTTTTTAATTGGATCCACACTATTTTTACATGATATCGTATCGAAAACTTCTAGGGTACCACCTTGTGACAATTGTATAACATAATCATGTCTCAAAATTATATGTATAAACTTTCTATTGTACATGAAACTCTATTCCTTTAATATATTTGCTTCACAATCACAACTAGTAGATATAAGAGGTATCAGACTAGGCCACAATCTAATATCCAGTAATATATTCCTAATACATTCATCTTCCTCTCCACATGCCACTTAAGAAATAAATTAAGACTACATGGTAAAACGTGAATTACATTTTTTTTATTACTCATACAAGAAACAAAACAACCTCCAAGAGTAGAAAACCATCCATATGTACATTGGTTATCATCAATAGTGGTAATCCAACTTGTATTAGTGTATCCTTATAATATATCTAGATAATCATTATATTATAAACATAAAACTTTGGTCTTTCTGAAGTATCCAAATATTCACATTATACATCTCCAATGATGCACACTAGGATTACCAGTATATCTACACATTTTACATAATAAAAAATAAGTATCACGTATAGTGAAATGCATCACATACATTATAGAACCAATTGGACTAGCATACTCAAATTATTCTATAGCTCTACCCATATTTATTAATAGTTTAACACTAGAATAAAATGGATTATTAGTATCCTTAAAACCATCAATATCAAATTCATTTAACATTTTTTCTATTTAATTATACTAACATAAAAAATAACATCCACAATTATTTCTAACCTTAATATCTTTAATAGTATCAACTATTATGAGTTACTTCATTTTAAACATAGAAAATAAGTAATTATTTGTCTTAATTATACCAATCATATTGGTTCCAAAAATTAACATATCTTCCACACATAGACACACAATAACTGTATATTCTTTTTTAAACATTTAATAAACACATTTATCTGATTTTTTATTAGTAAATACATTAGATAAATTATAGAATGAAATTTCTCATGCTATTTCTTCAGAGCTTATTTAAATACATAAATATATTTAATAAGTTTACATACATTCTTTTCATTACCAAGTAAAAAACCCTTCTGGTTGGTTCATGTAAATATTTCAATTTAATTCCCCATTTAAAAACAGTTTTAATACCCATTTGATGAACACACAAATGATTAATTGAAGCTAAATAAAATAATTTCCTTATTTAATTAATTCAAGTTATAGGATCATACATATCAGAATAATAAATCCCATCTTTTATATGAAACATTTTCCAACTAAAATAGCATTAACATCTTTAATTTTACCATTGGAATCATACTTATTTTTGAAACCAATAGGTTTTGAACCTATTGGTAAATCCATAATGACCTATGTATTATTCCCTATAATAAAATATACTTCTTAATTAATTTATTCTTTCCAAAAAGAAACATCTCTAGAAGTCATATCTTCTTTATAAGTCTTTGGGTTAACTTCTATAGTCAATACTATTGGATTTTTATTCAGAATATGATTATGTTGATCTCCCCAAACTTTAAAAACTATGGAATTATGATAAATAAAATATGGATGTAGATGGTTCTCCTTTCCAATTATTTTACTCTTGAGAATCAGAGTTATTCTCTACTATTGTATTTATAATATATGGAGTACATGAGATTAGTTTGTGAGGAATAACTTTCTTCACACCATCTATATAAACTCATTTTTAAAAAAACCCTACATCCCTTGATCCAATAATTATAAAATCTCACAAATCCTAAACTCTATATGATTGAATATTTTTTGTATATCCAACAAAAACACCTTTAATAACATTAGGACCAATTCTAGTTATTTTAGTATTAGGAACACTATAGTAAGATAAACACCCCCACACTTTAAAATAAGGAAAATTTGGTATCCTACCTCTCCAAATCTCATAAGGGGATAGCTTAGTTATCCTAGAGGTAATCCTATTATGAATACACCATGCATCCAATAAATATTTTTTCCATAAATTTAATGGTAACATATAATTAATAATCAATAAATTTACCTCTTATACTAAATTATGGTATTTTTATTTAGGTAATACATTTTCCTAAGATGTTTAAGGAGAATCACTTTTAATAATTATACCATTCTCTTCACAGAACTCATTAAACTCATTCATAAAGTATTCACCACATCTATCTAAGTTTAATACTTTAATCATTTTATTTAATTGGTTTTAGACTTAATATTTATACGACTTAAACATATTAAAGGCTTCATCCTTTGTTCTAATAAGATATATATGTAAATATCAACTACAGCCATAAATAAATGAAATAAAATAAATTTTTACTCCACAAGTTGATAAACCATTTAATTCAAAAATATCATAATGTATTAATTATAATATATCATTATTTCTTTCAACTTTATGAAAAAGATTATTTTCTTTTTTATATTTAATACATGTTTTGTATTTATTAAATTCATTTCCAAATTTAATTCAGTTTAACTTCTCCATTAATTTTAATGAAGTATAATTTACATGTGTTAAATGACCATGCCATAAATTAGATGAATCAATCAAGTAATAAGAAGATTCAATCATATTATTAACGGATAGTTGATACATGCCATTATTTTACTACCCCTTCCCAATAATCATGCCTCACATTGACAAGATAACCTTGTCAGATTCAAGTGAAACCCCAGAAATCCATTATTATAGAGAATATCAAAAGAACAGAATTATTTCGAATTTCGAGTACATACAACACATTATGAAGAGTAAATTTATTCCTAGAAGTAATTTCTATCTCTATTCTTCCTTGTTCACTGAAATTGATTCATGAATTATTAACATGCTGCACTTCCTTCATGATAGTCCATTAATAAAATATTTTGAACATCGAATGATCCTTGAACACATCTATCATTGCTCTAGAATCAAGCCAGCAACCCATCTTCATTGAATCCATATTGAATTTGGATATTATTGCAACTAGATTCTCTCCAGTAAGAATATTTGAAGTAGTTTTATCAACTTTCTTTGAATAGTGACATTCCCTTTCAAAATTCCTGGGTTTCCAATAGAGAAAGCATTCTATTTTCATCTTGTAAAGACATCCATTCTTCTTGCATTTTTGTTCTTTTTTTTACATGTAAGGAAGAGTTTGGCTGTACCAATCCCTCAATGATATTAATCTTGGTATCAAATTGAGAATCCATGCACACATATCTCAACATATATTCTTCTTTAATGAGAAGAAGCTTTTTCAATTGTTCCATGGAATATCCTCACTATTTTTAATGAGTGATTCACCGAAATCATTTCACATAGGTGGAAATTTAGCAACAATTGTTACAACATGGAAAAGTCTCAAGTATATTAATATTAAGGTAAATAATTTTATTTGCAATAAATTTAATCTCATGAACTTCCTCTAATACTGGCATGTTATAAACCATATTCAAGTTTATATAATTTTCAATAATAAATTTATCATTACCATCTTTCTTGGATTTTTTATTGAACTCAATTATATCCTAAATCACTTGAACATACTTGATTTTTAGAAAATAGACATAAAGTTGATTGGATAATGTGTTGAGAATAAGTCTTTGACTCAAAACTTGATCATATTCATGTTTCTTCTTCATTTCCAATATGTGATAGACTTGTATCGTGTCAACATGTGTGCTGTTGGGATTTTGAGTGGGCTCATTGAAAATGGGAAGAAGATTTAGTTCTAGAATGTAAAAAATCATCAACACCATAAAAAGAAACTTCATCTTTTGTTTCCACCAGGAGAATTTTTTTCCATCAAAATGGTCAAGTTTGACCATGTCTTGGTTCATCACTTTGATTTATTCGAAATACATCTTCTAGGTTTTACCTTGGGTTAAAACCCATTTGAATGTTAGAAAATATTTATTCATATGGAGAAGAAAAATTTAATCACTATACAGGAATTTAATTCACTATTCAAAAGGGTTTGATCCACCCTCACTTGGATGGCGTAGAGTTCTTGGTAGAAGTTTCCCTTAACAATTTCACCAATATCTGAGAAAAATTAAACACCAAATTTTGACTACCCTACATAAATTATTTTGGAAAAAATTTCTAGAGAATTTCTTACATTGAAGGATAATTAATTACTAATAAGTTTTCTCATCATAACTTATTTATATATCAAAATCAGTGGGAATCGCACCAGTTTTATCACATTTTTTTGGTCAAAGAACACCTTGGTTTGACCAAAATGATAAAACGTTTGGTGGTGGATGCCATTTTGGATTTCAAAATTTTAAAATCCAACTATTATGACTAATTACATTGTTAGCCAATTTTTATAAAATATATTATTTTATATACTTTATTTTTTTGTTTTGTTTTGTTATATATATATATATATTTAAACATTTTACTAAATATATATTTTTTTAAACACATTAAAATAATTTAGGAATATATGTGTATATATATGAAAATCTTAATTTACAATGACCCTTTTTATGAGGGAGGATATCTAGAAATTCTACCCACATTTCCAATGTGGGATTCCCAAAAAAAATCCACCTCATTATTCCTAATAAAAAATTTTCAACCAATCAAAACATTTTATTCTCTTATTATTACTTATGAATAAAATTAATAACACCTTCAGTCCATCATGAATGAAAAAATCGACACCTACTAAATCGATTACCACAAATAATTTATTCAACGGGCTGTGTATGATGGAGTCGAAGTCTAGTGAGTCTACAACTGCAAAGGGATCTGTCAAGGTGCCTCATATAATGGATTCCCACAAACTGAGTGGGAATACACACAGCATGTATCTTTGTAAATTTAGAACACGTCTACATACTTTCTAGGAATCTATATATGAGTGTCATTATTTTCGTTCATCGATACTTATCTACCACTTGGAATTTGGTTTGGTTGATCATCAAAATATCAGGGGCATCAACAATACCATAAAACCGTAAACTTATATGATGAGTTTTTACAATATCGTATGGTATGATATAGGTATGTAATTGGTTATGATATATAATATCATAACACTAATAAATTTATTATTTTAATCCTTATGATATATCGATATCACAATAAATTATTACAAATATAATATACAAAGTTGTATTCAGATTTTCACCCACATTAGACATCATTAAGTTGGATTTTTTATATGATGAAACAGTTTAGAGGTTGTAACGTTTGAGTGTTAAAACTAATCTAATTTTGTGAATTAACTTGTATTGTATGATTTAATACATGTTTCATTAAGGAGGAACCTCAAAGGATTCATATAGAGCCAGTACCCATATAATGGGTCATGTGAGTTCTTGTGAAGATTAAGAACCAAACTATATCCCCTTATGATGCTAAATTCTCTTCCCCAATATACCACTAAAGACTCTAAAATTTCATGGAAGTTAGGGAAGTCCCATCCATATGATGGGTGATTTAGCATCAGCTTGTAGATACACCAGGGATAAGAGTTTATATTTGGTTTCCTCTTTTGAGTTATTAATGAACCATGGATGAAGACAATGGATAAAAAATTCATCATTGTAAGGTACACGTACCAGTTTCTTTATTTTATACAATTTCTTGTTTTTGGGTATTCTTGTATTATAGATCCTGGTATATTGGTTTCTTATTAATGTTTCTATGATTAATGAGTCTCATATTATAACAAGAAACCTAAAAATGGTATCCAAGATTTACCATAAATTTTATTCTTCAAATCATGTTTTTAAAAAGTTGAACATGAATTTCATATGATACTAGTTTATGAGACAAAATAAGTTGCATTAGGGGTGGCTAACATTACATTATGTAATAATTTAATCTGTGTTAGGGGTATCCGTCATTTTTTTATGTGATATTGTAATAAGTTTTTGAGGTGACCAACGTTAAGTTATACGATAAGGTAATATTTATTTGGGTCATTGAATATGTTATATCATATCATTGGATACAACACTGTGTAATTATTTAGTTATTTGGTGCATTATTGTGTAAGATGTTCCAGGTTTCATATCCAATGATGAAACTACAAAATATTTTTAAAACAGTATATCACATTTTTAATATGATAATGTTTATATAATAAGCAATGAAATCCCATTCACTAAAGGATTTATTTTTATGTGGCATCTTATCAGAAGTTGCGGCAGTTGGGCATGCGTTTCTCCCTATATAAGTCCTTATGTCAAATGTTTCAACATCTATACATATGACTTGCACTATATTATTCTTACTCATGCCAAACTACATGAGATTAATCCTATAAATTATCTTATATCATAATTTGAATGTTCTCTAACCTTATTTTTGTTCTTGTATTATTCATAACCAATCCAGTTTTAATCCCACACAAACCTCATGTCGTTAAGGTATTCTTATACAGGGCATGTACCTATTTAATATCACGTAGAACTAACTCCCTTGTGTTGTTCATTTCCAGGGTCCTCTCAATCATATTGTATGATATTTGGTATATTATTAAAAAGGATATACCTAGAAAATAAATTTTCATAAAATTCAATTATGAATTTAGTTTTATATATATATTGTTTATAAATTAAATAGAAAGGTATTTTTTATATTTACTATTTTATAAATGTGTTTATAAAATTATTAATTATAAAAAATTTATAATTAATAAGTTAAATTTGTTTGAAACATTTATTAAATAATTATCCTTAATATTATACATAAATATTGAAATATCACTTTCATATTTATATGAACTCCATTATAATTTCGAAATAAAATGTTTATTTGTAAATTTTAAGGGAAATTTAGAAATTTAATATAAATAAAAAAATAAGGTATATATATAAAAGCATTTATATTTAAAGTTATGAATTTTTGATAATTATTTGATTTGAATCGCTAAAACTAAAGGCAATATTTGAGAAATTATTTAAACCACATAAAAGTATGTTAGGATAATTGATTTGATAAAGGTTTAAATAATATTTAATATCTAATTTTTGGAATATATAAATAGTTTACATAATAGAAATTGAATTATAAAATGTTTATAATTCAATAAATATCATTTATTTAAAGTAAATTCTATATAATGATCAATATGGAATATTTCATATTGGGAATAAGTATAAATGTTTTATATTTATTTCATCATAGGATTTCTATAATTCTTATTTAAATTACAAAGTGTTTTTAAAAATTTATTTATCAATTGTCCATATATATTTTTATCTCATATTGAATATGTGAATTATTCATTTATTTAAAAGTTATTCCACATTTTATTCGTAGATATAATTGTTATGAAATGTTATGTATGATTTAGTTTAAAGTGATAAACTATGAAAACCCTGTTTTTATTAAAAACTTAAACATGATTTATTACATAAAAATTCACTTGATATCACAAAGAAGATAGAGAGGTTTAGTGTCTTTGGGGATTAGAATAATTACATAAAAACTTGAATCATTAAATACAACATCTTTATTGAAAATTTCCTTTACATGACCACTAAATTCCCTCATACTTTGCATTGCATGGGATAACCTGAGGACATTCATAAGAAAAGGGTGATCTATAAATCCCAGTAAGGGAGTACACATGGAATATCATGAGGAGTATAATAAATAATAGGCATATCAATAGATCATAAGAGAAACATGAACATAAAGGCGTGTTAAATCATGATAATCATAACATGGAAATGTGGCAACAACACTTAACATGGAATTAGAATGAGCCAAGGCTCAATGCACCTAGAGCATTAGTAAATCCTCATTGCACATAAAGCACGAGTAACCCTCGTTGCACTTGAATTAGCATGATTCAACACTCATTTCACATGACGTATCATGATACTATACTTTACCCAATGCATTGGAGCGCTATAAGGGCGCACCCTTCTTAAACATTTCATTTCATGCATAAGTGTGCCACATGGATCATAAAACATGGATTCACAAAACATAATCATTTATTCCACAATAAAGGAATATGGAATTAATACATGACACTTTATAATCAATAAGTAAAGGTTCATAAAGTTGAATACCCTTGATGGAGAAATGGGAATGGTATTCACTACAGAATGACATTGGCTTAGAAAATCGGTGCGATTTTGGCAGCATAACGGTGTGACATAAGAATTCATAAAAATGGTTGATTAGAGAGAAAGGGGTTTCTAATAATATTTAAATGTAATGGAAAGTAATCAGGTCATATAAATACATGTCCCAACAATTGGAATGGAATTTAGATTCATGATACAAAAGTATTGCTAGAATGTAAAAGAGGAGAGAGAAGTTCCTTTCGGAATTTCGGCATAGTAACGGGTGTACATGGGAGGAATTTAATGAGAGAGGGAGGGGTCTCCCATCATTAAAACATAAATAGTGGCATATGAGGGAGGTGAGAAACCATACCCCAATATTCATAATTGAAATTAAAATGGAAAATCAACTTAAAGAAAATTGGACAAAAATGAGAAAGGAAGAGAAAACCCTTACTTGGAAGTGTGCTTCCAAAGGCTAGAGAGAGGCTTGTGAGAGGCTTCTTGGGAGCTTGGGGCACCTTGGCAGGATTATAGAGAGAGTATGGAATAGTTTTGGACGAACTCCAAAGGCTTTGATTTAGGAGAAAGTGGGAGCATGGGTGGGTTTATATAGGAAATGTGAGGGAATTCTTTATTATTTAGGTTTGGGACCCCTTATATTAAATTAATCCAACCCACAAACCATCCCATGGTTTTTGCCAATGGTTTTTGAAAAATGGAAGAGGAAAACAATATTTTATAAGTCCAAGGTCCGAACTTCTTAAAATTATAGGGTTGCTTATGTGGAGGTGAGTCACACTCCCATGGAAATTAATTTAAAAAGACAAGGTGTTTAATAAGTATTGAGGGGTCCATTAATGCTTTGAAAAGTAATCCAAAAAACCCAAAATCACCTTATTTTAATGTTAAAACATATATTGGCCGAAAAAAAAGATTATAGTATTTTATTACACCACTATTGTTTCATTATGATGTCATAAAACACATTATATATTTAAACGGTATTTAATTTTTACTCAAAAATTTGACTGTCTCAGAAAATTATGAAAAATTCACCGTTGGATAATTTTGACATCCTCATTCCAAAAATAACATTTATTTTATCTAAATAATTTTCTAAATATGTTAATTTTCACTTTTAAAATAAAAACCGACATTTATAAAAAATTCACGGGTTTTGACAAAAATGGCTTTCAAACCTTAATAAAAATTATAATTGCATTCTTACAATTATATGATTATTTATGTAAAATAAAATTAATCTAATAATAATAATATTATTATTTTATTTAAATATTATTTAATTCAAAAATCCCTTAATTTAATAAAATTTATTTCTTAATTAAATAATAGCTAAAAACACCATTTGTACATTAAAAACTACTTACAATGTATCAATAATGATAAGAAATTATATACATTATTATATAAATAAATAATGTACATGAAAATAGTACTATTTATTAGTTACATAACCCCTTAAAACAGTCGCATAAGACCTAAGGGTAAGGTGTGCGATGGTGACAGACTCTTGGGGTGGCTCAGATAACATCGCTCGAGTGGTAATTTCTATCAACTTCCACTTCTCCCATAGACGGTCTCGTTCGAGCTTGACATGGTGAAGCTCAGCTTCGTCTTGGTCAAGAGCGAAGCCCAAGGACGCCACCTCTTTTCCGAGCTCTGATAAATGGGCTTCATATGGGGAAATTCTACTGTATGAGGCCATTGCTTCCTTTTTCTAAGTAAAATTGGATTTGTTAAAGACATATATTTATACTAATCATGTGATCACTGTTCAAAGGCTATAAAAGTAACGGTCACAATTATTATCATAAAAGCAATGAAGTTGACATTTTATATAAACATAAAGAGACATTTAATTAGATCAAGAGGGATTTCAATTAATGAATCTTTGCGTCGTTACAATATTCCCCCCTTAAGAAATTTCACCCACGAAATTTTCCTTTTCCCACACTAAAACAGATGTGGGTAACTCAGCTTCATCACTTCCTCTGATTCCCAAGTTGCTTCTTCAAACTTGTGGTTTCTCCACAACACCTTGATGAGGGGCATTGTCTTATTTCGTAGAACTTTTTCTCTACGATCTAAGATCTTCACTAGTTTATCCTCATAAGAAAGATCATCTTCCAATTGTACCACCTCAGAAGAGAGTACATGTGAATGGTCCGGTATGTACTTCCTTAAGAGGGATACATGAAAGACATTAATTACATTGTCCATAGTAGGCGGAAGTGCTAGTTGGTAGGCCACAGCCCCGACACGATCAAGAATCTCGAAGGGGCTGATGTACCTTAGACTTAACTTCCCTTTATTTACAAACCTCATGACCTTCTTCCAAGAAGATATGCATAGAAAAATCATGTCTCCAACTTTAAACTCAAGGTCTCGTCGACGATTATCTACATAACTCTTCTGTCGACTCTGGGCTTCCATGATATGCTGCTGAATGGTTTTCACCTTCTCCACCATTTCCTCGACCATTTCTGGTTCAAGTACCTTATGTTCACCGACCTCATCCCAACATGTCGGTGTTCTGCACCTTTTCCCATTCAAGGCTTCATATGGTGCCATTTGGATGCTCGAGTTGAAACTGTTATTATAAGAGAACTCAACCAGAAGAAGATGTTGATCCCATCCTCCTTTAAATTCCATTGACCACGCTCTCAACATATCCTCAAGTGTTTGGATAGTCTGCTTGGATTGGCCATCAGTTTGAGGCTGATAGGCTGTACTGATGTTCAGTTCAGTATTCAGAGTATGTTGAAGACTCTTCCAAAACTTAGAGGTGAATCTTGGATCTCGGTCAGACACAATAGATAGTGGTACTCCATGCAACCTTTCCACTTCCCTAATATATATCTGTTCTAGCTGATCCAATGAGAAATCCTCCAGAATAGCAATGAAGTTAGCAGTCTTTGTAAGAGGATCCACAACAACCCATATTTCATTGTTGCCTTTGGATATCCGTGGAAGTCTGGTGACAAATTCCATGGTGATGTTCTCCCATTTCCATTATGGTATGGAAAATGGTTGCATCATCCCCTTAGACTTCTTCCTCTCTGCCTTCACTTGCTAACACACCAGCCACTTTGATGTATATTCAGCGATCTCCTTATTCATATTATCCCACCAAAAGTTTTCTCAGAGATCTTGATACATCTTTGTGCTCCCTGGGTGAATAGGGAAATTTGAACTATGTGCATCATCCAAAAGTTCCTTCTTCAGCTCCGGACTTGATGGAACACATAGTCTTTTCCCAAACCGCACAATTCCATCTTCATTAACATTAAACTTCGAGGATTTCCCTTTTTCAATTGCTCCCACTTTTTCTTGAATTCCCACATCATCCTTTTGAACATCATTTAACCTTTCCAAAAGAGATGGTTGAGCAATCATTTGTGAAAGGATTGATGATGTTCCCTTCTCTATGATTCCCATGTCTATCTTCATCAAGTCTAAGAAGATTGGATCCTTATCAATTCTCATCATCAATAGAATCTCTAGATCCTTTCTACTTATGGCATCTGCCACCTTGTTCGCTTTCCCAGGGTGGTAATGGATTGAACAGTCATAATCCTTGATGAGCTATATCCATCTTCTCTGGCGCTTATTAATCTCTTTCTATGTGAATATATATTTAAGACTCTTGTGGTCAGTATATATCTCACATTTCTCTCCATAGAGATAATGCCGCCAGATTTACAAGGCAAAGATCACCTCCACCAACTCCAGATCATGAATTGGATAGTTTTTCTCATGGATTTTCAACTTCCTTGAGGCATAGGATATCAATTTATCATTCTACATCAGCACACATCTTAATCCCTTCTTCAAAGCATCATTGAATACCACAAAAAGCTCCCCACTTGTGGGTAAAGTGAGCACGGGTGCAGTGATAAGCCTCCTTTTCAACTCCTTAAAGATTTCTTCGCATTCATCACTCTAAGCAAACTTTACTCCCTTTCGAGTTAGCTTGGTAAGAGGGTTGGGCAATTGTGAGAAATTTCTCCCAAATCATCGATAATATCCAGCTAACCCCAAGAAGCTACGGATATCTATTACCAATATTGGCATCGGCCATCCATCAATTGCATCTATTTTGGAGGGATCCACAGATATCCCATTGATTGTGATGATATGGCCCAATAATGAGACCTCCTACAACTAGAACTCACACTTGTTGAACTTTTCATAGAGATTATCCTTGCGCAAAGTCTCTATTACAGTTCTTAAATGCTCCTCATGATCCTCCTTGGTTTTGGATTATATTAGAATATCATCTATAAAGACTACCACAAATTTGTCTATGTAATCTCTAAAGACTCTATTCATCAAGTCCATGAAGATTACTGGAGAATTTGTGAGTCTGAAAGGCATTACTATGAATTCATAGTGCCTGTATCTTGTACAAAAAGTAGTCTTGGGGACATCTTCCTTCTTCACCCTTACTTGATAATATCCTGACTGCAAATCTACCTTGGAGAATTATTGTGCTCCACACAGCTGAACGAACAAGCCATAAATTCTTGGGAGAGGATACTTGTTCTTCATCGTGATTTTGTTAAGTTCACGGGAATCGATGCAAAGCCGCATTGACCCATCCTTCTTCTTGACGAAGAGGACTGATGCACCCCACGGTGAAGCACTTGGGCATATAAACCCTTTATCCAGATTCTCGTGTAGTTGTTTCTTCAACTCTTCAAGCTCTAAAACATACATTCTATATGGAGTCTTGGATATTGGTAAAGCCCCGGGTATAAGTTCAATTGAGAATTCAACATCCCTTCTAGGAGGAAGACCAGGCAGTTCCTCGGGAAACACTTCAGTGAATTCCCTCACAATAGGCATTTCTTCAAGGATGGTTTCTTCCTTGGACTCAATCATCTGATCCAGATACGGGTTCTCATAAGGTAGTAATATCCACACTTGAGATGATGGAGCTAAAGGAGATTCATCTTTCTCCATACACTTGTAATGAATCGGGGGTAGATTCTCCATATGGAGTGTGATTTCCCTCTCCCAAAAATTTATGTTGGCACTATATAAGGAAATCTAATCCATGCAAAGAATTGCATCAAATTCCACCAGAGGGAGTATGAAAAGGTCCGCCGGGAAATTCAATCCACAGATTATAACAGGGGAGGACTTATATTCATGGGATGTAATGATTGCCCCATTTTCCGTACTCACCGACATCTTCACTTCCATGATTTGTGGTGGTGCTGGGATTGTTCTACTAAACTTTTGAGATATAAAAGAATGTGTAGAACCTGAATCAAAAAGTATGTTCGATATTCTTGAATTAATAACTAGCGTACCTGTCACCACTTCATTGTCGGGGTTCACTTTGGAAGAAGTGATGGAAAAAGCTCTTCCTTGCTGCCTTGGAGATTGTTGGTTGTCTCTGAAAACCCTTGGATTACGGCACTGATTTGCAAAATGACCCGGTTATTTTCATTTGTAGAATTGAACAACGCGTTGAGGTTCAAATGGAGCGTTCCTCTCCTCTGTTGTAGTTGCGGGTCTTTCTTGCCGACAGTTAATAGCTAGGTGCCCTTCTCTTCCACACCTGAAGCATTTCCTCATCCCCTTAAGGCAATTTCCAGGGTGCTTCTTTCCTCACTTTTGGCAAGTGGGGTGATGGATCTTCTTAGCACCGTTGGATTTATCCATAATCCCACCAGCATTGAAGTCCACCATACGCTTCTTATACCCATGATACCCCTGTGATTCTTTGATCTCCATTTCGACCTTGAGGGTACATCGGACAATTTCCTCATAGCTATCGAAGTCATGGATCGCTAATTCTTTCCACAGGCTAGGCTTCAGCCCACCAAAGAAGCGTCCAACTTTGCATTCGTGGGTAACGACAAAGCCAGAAGTGTATCGTGCAAGACTTGTGAAGTTTACCTCGTACGCTCCAGTAGATTCTTCGTCTTTTTTCTTGAGGGAATGGAAGTCCCTTTCCATCTTAATCCAGAGGGTACGTGGAAAATATTTATCGAAAAAAATCTTCCAAAAATCCTTCCATTCCAACGCCTAGAACTCCTCCTCAGGCTTCGTATTTTTTATCAACATCCACCATTGATCAGCTTCACCCTCCATTCGATAAGCCACCATGAGAACCTTATCTTGTTCAGAACATTGAAGGATGGGGAAGATCTTTTCAATGGAGTTGATCCATTGTTCAGCGATCATAGGATCGGATGATCCCCTAAAAGTAGGAGGCCTTTGTCTCATGAAGCTCTCGATAGTGACTTGTTCTTTCTTAGGGGGGCTTAATGTTCCTCTTGACCTTTGTTTCTATTCAAAACATGATTTATCTAAGAGAGAACCATGACAAAGTTCGCGATTCCCGCTCACATTGGATTGGGCATCTCATTAGTATAGTCATCACACTGATCTTCACAACGGTTGTTAGCCAGAGTCCTCCTATTACCGACCATTGGCTGGAATAAAAGGAAAGTTAGGGGTAACACAAAAAGGGTAATCCAAAGACAAAATTTTAGGACTTATAAATAAACTTTCATTTCCTTAACTCATGAATCTATAAGCTTAAATCTAGGATTTTCATGATCTACTTTCTAACATATATTCTTAGGGGAATTTTTTTAATTCCCTTAATAAGGGTTCATACTAATCTTGTGAATTTACCAAGGCATATCCCCCGGGAGTGTCGTAACCAAGAGTGCAGCAAGGCCTGTTGTCGTGCACCAGTTCCCATTTGAGTCTAGCTCAAAGTGGTGTTTTCGGGTTTTACCCCTAGGATACATCAGTGCAAGAGCCGTCTCTACCTGCTCTTATCCAGAAAGGGATGTATTTGCTTGATAACCCACTTACTCAATACTCACCAAAACTTAGGGATGTTTTTATTGTACTTAGTCTTGTATCTAAGGCTTTACTAGGGTTTTCTAATCCTAATCCCAAAAATAACCAAACCTGTCCTTTGATAGCAACTACGAAAACCCTACTTTTATTACAAACTTAGACATGATTCGTTACATAAAACTTCACCTGATACAACAAAGAAGATCGAGTGGTTTAGTGTCTTTGGGGATTAGGATCATTGCATAAAAACTTAAAACATGAAATACAATATCTTTATTGAAAACTTCCTTTACATGACCACTACATTCCCTCATACTTAGCATTGCATGGGATAACCTGAGGACATTCATTAGAAAATGGTGACCTATAAAGCCCAACAAGATAGTACACATGGAATATCATGAGGAGTACAATACATAATAGGCATATCAATAGAGAATAAGAGAAACATGAACATAAAGGCAGGATAAAACATGATAATCATAACATGGAAATGTGGCAACAACACTTAACATGGAATTAGCATTAGCCAAGGATCATTGCACATGGAGCATGAGTAAATCCTCGTTGCACATAAAGCACGATTAAACCCTCGTTGCACTTGAATAAGAATGATTCAACACTCATTTCACATGATGTATCATGATACTATACTCTGCCCAATGCATTGGAGCGCTATAAGGGCGCACCCTTCTTAAACATTTCATTTCATGCATAAGTGTGCCACATGGATCATAAAACATGGATTCATAAAACATAATAATTTATTCCACGATAAAGGAATGTGGAATTAATACATGAAACTTTATAATCAATAAGTAAATGTACATAAAGGTGAATACCCTTGATGGAGAAATGGGCATGGTATTCACTACACAATGACATTGGCATAGAAAATCGGTGTGATTTTGGCAGCGTAACGCCGTGACATAAGAATTCATAAAAACGGTTTATGAGAGAGAAATGGGGTTCCTCATCATATTTACATGTAATGGATAGTAAGGAGTTAATATAGATACATTTCCCAATAATTGGAATGGAATTTATATTCATGATACAAAAGTATTGCTTGAATGTAAAAGAGGAGAGAGAAGTTCCTTTCGGAATTTCGGCATAGTAACGGGTGTACATGGGAGGAATTTAATGAGAGAGAAAGGGGTCTCCCATTATTCAAACATAAAGAGGGTAGAATTAGGGAGGTGTGAAACCATACCCCAACATTCATAATTGAAATTAAAATGTCAAAACAACTTAAATAAAATTGGACAAAAATGAGAAAGGAAGAAAAAACCCTTACTTGGAAGTGTGCTTCCAAAGGCTAGAGAGAGTCTTGTGAGAGGATTCTTGGGATCATGGGGAACCTTGGGAGTATTATAGAGAGATTAGGGCATAGGTTTGAGGAACTCAAAAGGCTTTGAGTGAGGAGTAAGTGGGAGCTTGGGTGGGTTTATATAGGAAAGGTGAGGGAATTCTTTGTAATTTAGGTTTGGGACCCCTTATATTAAATTAATCCAAACCACAAACCATACCATAGTTTTTGCCCATGGTTTTTGGAAAAGGGAGGAGGAAAACAATATTTTATAATGCCAAGGTCCTAAATTCTTAAAATAATAGGGTTTCTTATGTGGAGGTGAGTCACACTCCCATGGAAATTAATTTTAAATGACAAGGTGTTTAATAAGTCTTGAGGGGTCCATTAATGCATTGAAAAGTAATCCAAAAAAACCCAAAATCACATTATTTTAATGGTAAAACATATATTTTCCGAAAATAAAGATTATAGTATTTTATTACATCACTATTGGGTCATTATGATGTCATAAAACACATTATATATTTAAACGGTATTTAATTTTTACTCAAAACATTGACCGTATCAGAAAATTATGAAACATTCACCGTTGGATAATTTCAACGTCCTGATTCCAAAAATAATATTTATTTTATCTAAATAATTTTCTAAATATGTTAATTTTCACTTTTAAAATAAAAACTGACATTTAATTCAAAAATCCTTTAATTTAATAAAATATAATTCTTAATTAAATAATAACTAAAAACACCATTTGTACTTTAAAAACTATTTACAATGTATCAATAATGACAAGAAATTATATTCATTATTATATAAAAAAATAATGTACATGAACATAGTACTATCGATTAGTTACAAAACCCCTTAAAACAGCCGCATAAGACCTAAGGGTAAGGTGTGCGATGGTGACAGACTCTTGGGGTGGCTTGGATAACATCGCTCGAGTGGTAATTTCTATCAACTTCCACTTCTCCCGTAGACGGTCCCGTTTGAGCTTGAAATGGTGAAGCTCAGCTTGGGCTTGGTCAAGAGAGAATCCCAAGGACGCCACCTCTTTTCCGAGCTCTGATAAATGGTCTTTTTATCGGGTAATTCTACTGGATGAGGCCATCGCTACCTTTGTCGAAGTAAAATTGGATTTGTTAAAGCCCTATATTTATACTAATCATGTGATCACTATTCAGCGGCTATAAAAGTAACGGTCACAATTCTTATCATAAAACCAATGAAGTTGACATTTTATATAAATAAAAAGAGACATTTAATTAGATCAAGATGGATTTCCATTAATAAAACTTAGGGTCGTTACATAAACTGCTTTTAGGATATCATACATGCATCCAATGAGTTTTGTGTCAGGTGTGATATTTTATTTAGTTCCCTTCTACCTTGAATTTTTTTTATATTGAATTATAAGCTTGAATAAATAAATTTAGTAAGATTTATGCACATTAGATTTTATAATTAAGATAGAATTGAGTTCTATATTGTGTAAAGTATCTCTAGGCGGAGAGACTTTGGATTGGACTTCTCACTGGTCTGGAGGCTTATGTGTTGTGTAGAAAAGTGAGGGTTCTCTATATGTGGATCCTAGATTACTTATATTGGTATTGTTAATTTCATTTGATTTTAATCCTTAAGATAAACGGTTTTAATATACATTATGCATAGGATGGAATTGAATACGTATAACAATAACTAAATTTTGATTTCTGTTGGTAAGACAAGCTATGAGTTGTGTAAAGAGCGAAACATCAATATGATTTGAACATATTGATTTGGTGGGAGGAAGAGGATTCTGAACTAAATCATTAAAAAACTCACTACTGGAAAAATGATTTTTCCCAACGCTTCTATACTAACGGTTTTTCAAACCGTTGAGAAAGCCCATATTTTGGCCACCTTTCCCAACGGTTTGGCCAAACTGTTGGGAAAGGTTGAATTGTGGAGGCCCTTTGCCAACGGTTTTGGAAAACCGTTGGGAAAGGATAGCCTATCGCAACGGTTTTCCAAAACCGTTGGCAAAGGGCCTTCATAATTCAACCTTCGTCCAGACTTTGCAAAAAAACACTAGACTTTTCCCAACGGTTTTGAGAACCGTTGGGAAAAGTCTAGGCCTTTCCCAACGGTTTTCAGAACCGTTGGGAAAAGTCTAGTGTTTTTTTTGGAATCATCCTATGGAGAACATTATATATATCAAAATTTAAAATAATTAGAACAATACATATATATTTTTATGGAGTTATGTAAACAAAAGTCATGTTAGGTTAGTGGTTAAGTCTTTGAGTTATAAACTAGAGGTCCTGGGATCAAATCCCACCGGGTGTTTTATTTTTGAAATTTATATACCAACGGTTCCATTACCGTTGATATAGATTTCATATTACCTATACCAACGGTTTCCAAAACCGTTGGTATAGACCTATCCCAACGGCTTACTTGGCTACAGTTCTCCAAACTGTTGGTATAGGCTATACCAACGGTTTGGAGGCCTATACCAACGGTTCCAAACCGTTGGTAAAGGTTAGTTTTCCAGTAGTGAGTAAATATATCTAGAGGTAATAAAATGAGATAAAATAATGAGATAAAATTCCCTTTAATAATAATAATTGTTTGGTTATTTCAAAACCAAACTCATGTCAAGTCTTCCATCATTAGTTTTTATAATGGTAGGGTCCATGTGGGTTATCTTTTGAGAGGAATGGTCAAAATGGGTAAACCTCAAAGTTAGTAACCAAATCATGTAGTGAAATTTGGGTTATTCTTGGCTAAGAAACCCTAAGAGTAAGGATACTAGAGGAGTGGTGTTGATTTTATCCATGTGTTGGATTTGGACAATTGTTGTACGGTCAACCATTAAATAGTGACATATGATATGATCGAGATGATTCCATTTATAAACAACTAATTGGTGAGAGGAATAGCAAGTAAGACTCATTTATTAGTGAAATATGGATCATGGCTCACTAATTTATGTAATTATTTTAAAAGGTTTTAACATTTTAGTAATATCACTTTTAATAAAAGTCTATGTTGAATGTTTTTAAAAAATGATACTCATATAATAGAAAATATATTATAGATGAATATCACAATCATTATCAAAATTAACTTTCAGATTAATCCATGAAATGGGGATTCTTAATATAAGAAACCTATTTTAATGAATACTTATTAATTTCTCTTTAAAATGAAAAATTATATTTTTTAGATTAATTCATTACTGAGTATTAAACTATTGAAGTAGTTCAAAATTCTATCTAGCTGCATATTTGAACCATAGAATAGTTCACTAAAGGTTTCCTTAAAGCTTTTTTTGTTCATGGAATTTATCCTATTATCATTGATGGAAATTTTACATAGAGATTTACAACATAAATATAATATTCTGTTTTTTTCTTCTCTTGATTAAATAAATCCACTACCCTAATATCCCCTTCTATTGAATAATGCATGCTTCCAAAAAAATCCATGAGTTTACCCTTATAGGTCCTTATGAACACCCTTATATATCCCCTTATAAAAAACCACAAAGTTAAATACCTCATATAACTTCAAAAAATAATTTTATATATTCCAAGAGTTAGCCCTTTCATGGTTCATAGTGTCTCCACACTTCCTCCTTCCTCTTTATCAAGTTATCTTCTGATTTCTTACATCCAATTACTTGAATCCATTTTTCTTACTCTTAGACTTTTGGACATTGTAGATATCACTCCACCGTCCCCATATTTGTTCCAGAATTTATAATTCCCAAACCCATCCTTTCGTTACTTCTACTAACTTATCCAGGAATAGATTTTATATAGAAGAACCTAATAATCTACATCTTGACATTAATTTTTAGGCTTCAACAAAAAGTCTCTCATCAGAATCTACAAATGACTTACACTCTTCAATATTAATTTAAAATTTCATGGTTCCCATACAATAATTCTGGTCTTCCTAGCCTGATTGAGGTAACAAATTTCCTTAGTTCATCCATGATTACAACCTCAGTCATTATATCTATCAGATTCTAAACTCTATGCACCTTCCATAGATCCAAAACATTATCATACAATAACTTCATGATAAATTGATACTTAAACCAAATATGATTTTCCCTTTAATGAAATTTTTGGACTGTTGACCATGTGAATCACAGATTGTAAATCACCAAATTAAAACACATTATCAAGACTTATTCTTAGATATTAAAAAAACCTCGACCCATATCATCTCCTTCTTAGCTTCAACTAATGGAACATAATATACTTTCATTATTGGAACTGAAACTACCGGTTAAAGTTTCAATATTTATCTCCAAGTTGAGCCTATGTAAATGAAAATGCAGCCATTTATGTTCATATTAGTGTCCATATCTCCAAAAAATCGTGAAATATTAAACTCTTGTAATGATTTATCATTTATGAAATAAATAGATAAAATTATAGAACCTTTGAGATACAATAGAATTCACTTTCTTATTACCGATTTTCTATTCTAGGATTTTTTATGCATGTTCTAATTACTCCCATTACTTGTGCAAAACCAATCCATATACAGACCATAGAATATATCAATCTCTTGATGGATGAGGAAAATTTAATCATTTCTAGGTATATAGCCCCAACTTATGTCTATGGTTCCTTCACATAACTTAACCTGAAATTTCCATCTTGGGGAGTGGTAACTAACTCCCAATTTCTCACCTCTATGTATTCCACTACCTTCTTTATGTATTTAGAATGGGTCAAGAAAACATTTATAGAATTTAAGGACCTTATTATATTTATCCCAAATATCCACTTAGCTAGATTGAGATTATTAATATAAAAAATTCTAGACAATTCATATTTCATCTCATCAATTCCTTCCTTTACCAATCTGGTAATAAACATATCATCAACATAGAGATTTATAATATTGGACCACTTATCATTTTATGCCTTCCAATAATGAAAATGATCGTCATTACACAAGATAAAATTTTGTTCCACTGTAAAGGAATTGGACTTCTCATTTTATTTCCATGGTTCTTACTTCAAGTCATGAATCCTTCATTTCAATTTATATAAACTATACTTTTAAACATGAAACTTTCCATTAAGAACATGTTAATTTATTCATTTAATTCCCCATGAAGAAAAGTAGTCTTTACATAAAACTTCTCAATATGAAAACCTTCTTATAGATACTATGATAAGCATTATCCAAATAATCATGAATTTAATAAGAAAATAAAAGATCTCAAAAATATATATCATTTATTTATTGACAACCCTTCATGAAAAAAAAAATTCCATGTGCTTTTTTCTACCATATACTTCTTCCTTTAGAAGACAAGCTCATCTTTTTCTAAAGTACCCTTCTCCGTGTTGGTCAATACACTAGATACAATGTTCTAGACACATGTATGGAATTCATTTCATACATTATCACTAACTCACGCTAACTCAAGTATTTCAAAATTATAGCATATTTTAGGATCTTTTTCTCTTTTTCATCCACAAAAGGAAAATAGTGTAAATTATATCCATATATTTTCACCTAGAACCTAATCCTATTAAGCCTTTTTAACTCACTATATAGATTAGATCTTTTAATAGGAACTACATAAAGAATTTCAACTTTTATAGATATTCCTCAAGATTCCACAGTATAAGATATTTCTAGTATTTCCAGTATTATTAACACCAAAAAATCATAATTAACATCCATACAATATTTGGATAGTACGGTGTTTCATATACTAATGTACTACCTAAATTATCTATAACATCCATAACTTTTGGAATGCCTTTCAGTCAAACTTTATACTATTAAAAAACTTATATCTTATATACTAATTTTTCTTGGTTTTTATCATTCTATAAGATCACTGATGACAAGAAAAGTATAATTAGTGGTGTTATTTTCATAATCTAGTAGTGGTTTAAGCCACCACCTTTAGTTTTAGCAGCGATTATAAAAGCAGATGTATATCACACAGTTCCAAGTCATTTAGCGGTTGTTTTAATTATTTCATGGGAGTTTTGTTATGTCTAATTTTTTTATAATTCAATGTTAGTTACCTATTTATTTACTAGAGGTTTTTAATTTTAAAAAATATCTAGGGTAAATATAAATAAAATATAAGAAACTGTTGGTAAACTTACTAAAGGTGGTTACATGTAACCACCACTAAGCATTTTTTACTTAATGTATTTAGATGTGATTATATAAAACCGCCACTAAATCAAATTTCGCTCATAAAAAATAATAATAACTATAAATTTATAAAAATGACATATAATAAACTAAAACATAAATATATAATAAACCAATCATACAACCACAATTATATGCAAACATCCAGTCATCTTAACCTCAATTTAAGTCAACCAATATATTTATCAATATACTAATACAATATGTCCCAGAATAACCAAGGCCCAATATAAATCCATGTCATGAACTCCACCACATATTCCTACTTCCACATCATTTCATCAACTGAAACTGTCTATGCCATCTCATCAATTGCAAAAAAAATTAAACAAAATTTCAAACTATAAATAATTAATTAGAATCATAGAAAAATAATTGACAAAAAATTAACATTACATGGAAACTAAGAACCATAATGACTACCATATAAATAATTTCATGGATCAGAATGGGAAAACTCCCACCTCCTATCGGAATCTACCACAAACAATGAAAACAAGAACATTTAAGAAATGAAATGCGAATGAGAAAAGGCACCGAATATATTCGAAATGCTAGACAAAAAAGTTATTTTTTAATAAAAAAATATATATTATCATAAAAAAATTAATATAAAATTCCATACACTTGGAAAAAAACATATCTACTCAGTATAAGATTGTACACTTAAACTAAAAAGGGATAAATATATATATTCTAATTTTTTTTTAAAACGACATGCGGTGTGCTTGAAATATATTTAGTAAACAAATTTTAAACATTTTTATATCACATATAGTTCCATATTTCAAAAAAAACTAATCGGTGTTTTTTTCATTATTTCACATCAATTCGAGCTCATTTTCTATGGATTTGACTGTTGCATGCATGTTTTAATTTGGGGGAGTATGTTTAGACTTAGGATAATATGGCCTATAATTTTGAAGATTCTAGCATAGAGATATGGATACAAAGGTAAATGAATATCAATGGATATTACATAGGGTTAATGATTCTAATAATATTAAACTCGTCTTCAATGTTTTTTGTGATTTATTATAGTGGTTGATGACCTTTTGTTCTGAACATGTGAGATTTACTAGTTTTTACACAAAGTTTCATTTTCAAATAAATAATTTGATTTTCATTCTAGAACATTTACTTGAGAATAATATTTTATTATTTAATATATCCCACTGATTTTTTGGAATCTCTATTACTCATATTTTAACCAACATCTAGAAATGATTTTCACATGGGAAAAACCTAAAAAAATAATTTTTTGACTTATAAGGGAATGTGATACCAACTTTTATTTAAAAATATTATAAATATATAAGAGTTCAAAATCAAAGAAGGAATTAAAAATGTTTATAGTTTTTATTCAAGTTATAAATCAAATTATAGGTACATAAAATATTTGAATATAAAATAATATACCTAGCTTGGATGGATCTAATAAAATGATGCGCAGAGTTATCCATTTTATTTTTTTGATAGAAAATTTTCTATTAAAAGTATGTTGTTATGAACAATATAATATGATGGATTCAGTACACATGATTTATGAATCATTGAATTATATGACATGTTTGAGAATAATATAAGGATAAAAATGTTTTAACAAGGATAAAATTATTTATCTAGACGTTGGTTAAAATATGAGTAATAGAGATTCCAAAAAATTATTGGGATATATTAAATAATAAAATATTATTCTCAAGTAAATGTTCTAGAATGAAAATCAAATTATTTATTTGAAAATGAAATTTTGTGTAAAAACTAGGAAATCTCACATATTCAGAACAAAAGGTCATCAACCACTATAATAAATCACAAAAAACATTGAAGATGAGTTCAATATTATTAGAATCATTAACCCTATGTAATATCCATTGATGTTCATTTACCTTTGTATCCATATCTCTATGCTAAAATCTTCAAAATTATAGGCCATATTATCCTAAGTCTAAACATACTCCCCCAAATTATTTATCCTTTGTTGAATCCTTGTGTTAAAATGTGCTCTTTTTATTAATCAACCCCATTTTCTCATAATTAGTATCCTATCAAATCATTCACTAAAATATCCTATTAATATCCTCCTATAAAGAATTGATATGTAAGGACTCCTAAAATAATTCTTCCCTAGAGTGATGAATAATCTCCAGATATTTTTTTCAACTTCCTCCATTCCTAATATTCTCTTAAAATCATTATCAAGTGCTAATTCTTGATACACTAAGCTATTATTGGTGACCTCAGGCAACTCAAGTTTTACCACATTGTTACCCACAACCACAGAGCCTCCCTACACTAGATATTGTTCTTCCATCTTACTACAAACCTAATTTTGTTCCTCTCAATCACCACACCCAACCCTTTTATTTTTACCCTAAATATTATTCTTCTTATGAACCTGTTAATTTTAAGTGGTTTTACATTATGGCACACTATTGGCCCCAATTTGTTTAGAAAACCTTGTCTCCATGGATTTAGGAAAGTAAGATTAGTACTTAAACCCTTTATATTTATTTCCCTAATGTGGATCCACGAGTCTTGGGTTCCATTCAAACCCTTCTTCCTCCTTGGGTTGTGAATACCTCTATCATTCATTCCATTATCATTTCCCACAGATGATTGAAAAAATATATCATCACCTTACTCTGAGTCATGGAATTCTTGAACTCCATTTAATATCCCTTTTTGATTCACTAATATGTTTCCAAATAGAGTTGTAATTTATGTTTCTAAATATAATAAAATGTGTGAAAAGATTCCATGAGGAATCCCCGCACATGTGAAGATTGATTGTGTTGTTATTATTATCAAAGACAAATATGGATTATATGGAAGTTTTTTCTACTCAGTTTCATATAATTTGGAAGAGTAAAACTAATAGTTACATTGAATAATGATTATTGAAGAGGTCAATATATCTAAGAAGATAAATAAACCATCTATGGAGTGTTGTACATGGAAGTTATTTTATTAGATAAAGGAATACCTTTGGAATATGTTTTGAGGTGGATTATTTTGTTTGATAAAAACCTTTGATGTTCATAAGAGTTTTTGAGTATATTTGAATGAATTCTAGTGATGTTGTATAGGAAGTGGAAAAATGAAAAAACATGAACCCAATGATGGACATCATAGGGTATAGACCGTGGAATTCATAAGGCACAAGATAAATAGAAACTGAAAACTGGAACAGGTATGAAACCCATAATAAACTTCATAGAGTACAACCCAACTTCATAAGGTACCTTCTTCAGTTACACTAAGGCTTCATAGGGTACAAAATCAATATAAGTTACACAAGAGAAATAATAGGATACAATATATTTTATAGGTTGTATGTATTAAACGTTGTGTTTGGAAAGAGTAGGGCGTCGTATAGTAAATGAACCCCACATTGAAGAAGTCATAAGGTACAATGAGCATCATAGGGTACCATCATAGTGTAAAAAAAATCAAGGTACAAATCAAGCTTCCCCCGACCAACACTTCCAGGTCTGATTCTAAAAACATATACTTTATAAACCATATTTGATTCCAAGTGAGATCTTCCAAACTAAAATGACATGTGCTTCAACAATTTGAACATTATATCTCACAAGAATCAAGAAACACCAAAAAGTTTAGTTTTAGTGTCTCTGAGGAATAGATACCTAAGAAAATTATTTGATAATACTTGTTAACATTTATCTGTAATTGAACCACGCTAGATTCTCTTTTATACTTACACTGATCTTCATAACTTGGAGAAATGGAAACATAAGAAGGGGTGAGATCAAATTATTAGTAAGACTAAACATATGTTATAAAATTTAGATATCATATGTGAGAATAATATGAACATATGGAAATAATCAAGGTAAATGGATATAACATAAAATATGCACACCCAATAAATCATAGATAATAAATCATGAGTCATTGAATAAGGCTCGGTATAACATAAGAAAATAATCAGAAGTGTGTGGAAACTTTTTCAAAAACGATATTCCATAAAAATATAACATTAGGGTACCTCAGAAATGTGGAACACGCATTATCATAGGGAAGCTTAAATTTCCTGAATCACACACTTTCACCAATGCTAGCAAGACAACTTAATTGTACTCATGTATAAATCACCTCTGTGAGTCACGCACATGCACCCACACTTTTGAGACTACTTAATTATTCTCTTGTATATATATCTCATGATATTTAAACTTTTAACCATTGTATAGGACAGAGATATAATATTCCACTCATTAATCATCCATATATATATATATGTTTTTCTTGGAATAAAAAAGTCATCATATCATAAATAACTATGTGAAATAAAAAAGGGTTTTATAACATTTCTAAATGGTATCACCATAATTGACCTCAAGAATGTAAATGGGTGATACCCAAAATTAAATCACCCCAAAATATTATTTCATAATAAAATTTAGAGGTTGATACATGAAAAATAATTTCCAAGTAAGTAAATCCTTTGTAGATAAATAGGAAAATAAAAGAGAAATCATAAAATAGTTTTTAAAAATGAATTTAACATTGTCATAAAAGGTGAAGTTTCGATTCACATTCGTAATTAAATTAAAAAAATCTGATGTGAATTATTTTTAAAATTTTAAATTTTAAAAAAACCTTCAATAATAGAATCAAGAAAATAGAAAAAGGGTTATATAATGGAAATGTGTAGTAAAAGATAAAATAAATAAACATGGAAGGAAAACCTTTTTAATATTTTAAAATACGTTTGTTGATAACCACATCATAAAAGGGTAATAAAAATCCATTTAAAAAATGGAAACTATAAAAGTGAAGGTTTCATGATATGAAAAAAAATTGGTCGTCCAAATACAAAAGAGAACATTGGTAAAAATAAAAAATATATAGATATAGAAGAGAAATAACAATTATTAAGGATGATAATTATTCTCAAATTCATTATACTTTTATAATAAATAAATTCATAAAGAAATAGGATTTTAATTAAAAAATTTACTTTCCATAGATATATAAGAAGTAATATTACATGAAATAGAAAATAAAGTCCAAGCGTAACATTACAACCCAAAGAAACAATGTTTGAGTTAACAAAATCCATAATAGATTTGGAAACAATTGAATCAAAAGAAATTGATTAAGGGATTCAAGATAGAAATTTTTAATTTCATGAAAATAAATAACTATTTTAACAAAATAAAATCAAAGGTTATAACATACCAAATTTATAAGAGTAAATATCAAGAAGAACAATTTCAAGACAATGAATAAAAATCGAGTTAAAAACACAAAAATTGTCTATATCTTTTGAATCGATAATCCAATAAATGTAAAACATGATATGGATTTTTAAATACATTATATTAGATTAATTTGTTTTGATAAAATAAATATATGACTAATATATACACCATAAAAAATAAAACAGGTGGTGAATAAGAATAATATCTCAATAAATAAAATTTGATATATAAATTCATTATAATTATTCATGTTTGGTAGAAACATGATCTAAACTTTTTTATAAAAAAACTAACTAAATTAATAACCTAATACATAACCTATTAATATTTATAATATTTTATAATAAAAATTTCTTGTAAATTATTACAAATATATTGTTAGTAATATTTTATTTTATTAATCCTATGTTTCTTAATTTTGATTGTTTTGTTTAGTACTAGTTTCAAAATTGTTGTGTCGATTATTATTTAAATATTAAAAGTCCATCATTATGGGGTAATTAAAGGTAATACATATATGTTTCATAATGACTAGTAATATTTAAATTTATTTTCATAATTATTTTAGTTATGAATTTTGATGATGAAGTTATTGACGGGCGCATTTTGACAATATTATGAATGAGGGGAAGTATATTAATAACGTGTTAGATATTACAATAAAAATTATAGAACCAAAAATAAATCATTATTAACTATATTTTCCAATATCTCTAGTAATTATATTTCCTTAGTAACCCTTGATATAAATTACAAGATTGTTCATATAAGTTGTTAAACTGACTCAAACAAGAACAAGCTATAATCTATGGGTGAGTATGGTTAAGAAAGTGTTTCATTTGGAAGAATACAATTTTTTAAAAAACAAAATTATATTAATTAGATGTTTTAATTCCATTAATTAAGTAATAAAATAGTTCTATAAGTAATAAAAGACTAGAATATTAAATGTAATTTGTCACATTCATGAAGGGGGTTTTTTTCACATTCGCATGAGAAACATATTTGCTATCCATATATCGAGAGGAATATAAGGAGTGATTTATAATTATAGAATATTAATAACATCGTAAAGTTCATATTAATCCTTAAAATATAAAATTGTGTAACCATTCATGTAATGAGGTTATGAAAAATAGAACATGTCATTCATGGAGGTTGTAGTTCACACATATGCATGATGACACCCTCATTTTTTTGAGTGGTTTTGGAGGAAGGTATAAAATGGATATTACATTTCTATAATCATATTTAAAAATGTTAATAACATAACAACCCTGCTCTTTATTTAACACTTAAACATATTTTATTACATAAAACCATTACTTTATACAATATAAAATATCGAGAGGTCTAGTGTCTTTGGGGCTTAGGAACATTACATTACAACACAGAACATAAAACACAACATATTTATTGAAAACTTCTTTTACAAGACCAAAACATTCCTTTGTACTTAACATTGCATTGAATAACCTGAGGACATGCATAAATAAAGGGTGAGCTATAAATCTCGGTAAGGGGGTAAATAAGAAATACAATAAAGAATACTATACATGTTAGGAAATAGGCATATCGATGGTACATAAGAGAAACACAATCATAAAGGCAAGATATAGCATGATTATCATAACATGGAAATGCGGCAACAACATTTAACATGATATTATCATGATCCAAGGATCATTGCACATGGAGCATGACTAAACCCTCATTTCACTTGAATTGTCATGAGTAAACCCTCATTTCACTTAACATATCATGATACTAATCTTTACCCAATGCCTTGGAGTGCTATCAGGGTCCACCCAACTTTACCTAAATGGCCCAAATGCCTTAATTTTTATTTTATTATTGACAATCCCCCTATAAGGGATGTAGGGGAACCCATACATGACCCGTATGCCCAAGGCACAGGGCCCGACATGACTTAAAGGCCAATACATGACTTGAAGGCCCAGAGGCATTATATGCCCATTACATGACCAAAGGCCCAAACCACTAGAACTTCCGCTCTCTAGCTTATACATAATTGATTGCGTAGCTCCCCAACTTTCATTACTAATCAGCTATAATTTCCTCATACAAATCTCCACAGAGCCTGGTCTTGATGGTAGTTGTCATATCATCCCATTCTTCCAATCTGGTTAGCTCTACTTCTAGTGACTGCTACTCTTTTGCTCTGATCCTCTACTGGGGCCTTCTCCATGTGAACTGGGTTACTCCATGGTATATGTAGCACGAATTCCCTAAGGCCCCAAGGCCTTTGATGACTCAAAGTCCCTAAGATCTGTTGGCCTATACCGGTGGCCCAAAGGCCCAAATCAGGTGAAAAGTTCTGAATGCTACAGTACCGAACAATACCTTGTACTCTACCAAACAGTCCCTACTACAGTAACCTAGAAATTTTCCTCCACTCGGTTTTGAACTTGGGTCTCTTGGATTCCAATCAAGAGAGTGTATCTCCCTTCTTAATCATTACATGTCATTAATAAATGTGCAACATGGATCATAAAACATGGATTCATTAAACATTATAATTTATTCCATGAATAAGAGGTGTGGAATAAAAAAATGAAACTACATAATCAATATGTAAATGTGAAAAATGGTGAATAATTTTGATAGAGAATTGGGAATGGTATTCACTACAAAATGACTTTGCCTTGGAAAATTGTGGTGCAATTTCAGCAGCATAATGACATGACATAATAATTCATAAAAATGGATGATGAGAGAGAATGGGGTGTATCATCATATGTACCTGAAATTTATAGTAATGGGGTAATAAAGATACATGTCCCAACATATGTAAAAGTAATTTTGATTCATAATACAAAACAATTGTTGAATGTATATGAGAAGAGAGAAATTCCTTACGGAATTTCTGTATGGTAACAGTTGTGCATAGGCGAAACTAATGAGAGAGAAAGAGATCTCTCATAAATTAAAACATATTCTGGTAATTATGGGGGAGGTGAGAAATCATACCCCAACATTATTAATTAAAAGAAAAAGGGTATGAAAACTAAAAGAAATTTGGACAAAAATGAGAAAGGAAGATATCCCTTACTTGGAAGTGTAATCTCAATCACTTGAGGGAGGCTTGAGAGAGGCTTCTTGTGAGCTTGGGGCACCTTGGGATGATTCTAGAGAGATTAGTGAAGAGGTTGGTAGATCTCAAAAGTATTTTAGTGAAGATTAAGTGGCATATTGGATGGGTTTATATAGGAAAAGAGAGGGAATTCTTTATTTTTTAAGTTTTGGCCACCACACATTAAACTAATCAAAACCACAAACCAAACCATGGTTTTTTACTGTGGTTTTTTCCAAAGGGGAGTGGAAAATATTATTTTATAATGCCAATGGCCTAGAGTCTTAAAATATAAGGCATTCTTATTTGGAGGTGAGTCACACTCTCAAGGAAATCATTTTAATATGAAAAAATATTTTATAAGTCTTGGAGGTTCCACTAAGGCTTTGTAAAATAAATCAAGAAAATCTAAAATCACATTATTTTAATGGTAAAACATATATTAGCCTAACATACTATTTATAGTATTTTATTACATCACTATTGGGTCATTTTTATGTCATAAAACACATAATATAATTAAATGGTATTAAATTTTTACCCAAAAATCCCAATGTCTCAGAAAATTGTGAAAAATTCACCATTGGATAATTTAGACATCCTGATTCCAAAACTAATATTCATTTTATCTAAATAATTTTCTAAATATGTGAATTTTTACTTTTAAAATGAAACAATACATTTATCAAAAATTCATGGGTTTTGACAAAAAATATCTTTCAAACCATAATAAAAAAATACAACTGTATTCATAAAAATTATATGATCATTTATATTTAATAAAAAAATTATTAATAAAATTTTATTAAAATTTTATCTAATTCGAAAATACATTAATTCATCAAAATATATTTCTTATTTGAATATTAACTAAAAATAAAATTTGTGCTTAAAAATTTATTTACAAAGTAACAATAATTAAATGAATGTATATTATTTATTATATTCAAAAATAATGCACATAATCATATTGTTAAGGTCTTGTTACATAACCCCTTATAACACCTGCATAAGACCTATGGAAAAGGTGTGTGATGGTGATAGACTCTTGTAGGGGCTCAGATAACATCGCTCAGGTGGTAATCTCTTTCAACATCCACTTCACATGTAGTAAGTTCTGTTTGAGCTTAAAGTGTTGAATCTTGGACTGGGATCGGTCAAGAGTGAAGACCAATGATGTCGCCTCCTTTACAAGCTCTGAAAAATGAGCTTCGTACGGAGCAATTCTACTAGATGAGACCATTTCTTCCTTTTTCTGAGTTAATTGGATTTGTTAAATCCCTATATTTATACTAATCATTGATCACTTTTCAATACTATATTAGTAAGGTTCACAATTCTTAATGGTAATTTGAAATCCAAAAACATAAAACTAAATAAGTGCATATGTTATATAACCATTTTACAAAATAAGACATTTAATTAGATCAAGACAAATTTCCATTAATAAATGTTGGGGTCATTACAATCATCCCCACTTAATAAATTTCGCCCAAGAAATTTCATTTTCCCATACAAAAATAGATATAGGTAACTCTGCTTCATCACTTCCTCTGATTCCCACATTTCATCTTCAAACTTTTGGTTTCTCCACAACACCTTGAAGAGGGGAATTGTCTTATTTCGTAGAACTTTTTCCCTATGTTCTAATATTTTCAACAACTTTTCTTCATAGAAGAGGTCAGTCTCCAATGGTACCACCTCTGGATTGAGTAAATGTGATAAGTAAAGTATTTACTTCCTCAAGAGTGATACATGGAATACATCATGTACTTAAGATAGGTTCGGTGGGAGTGATAGTCGATAGGCCACTACTCTAATGAAAACAAGGATATGAAAGGGCCGATGTAACTTGGAATAAACTTTCCCTTCTTCCCAAATCTCATAACTCTATTCCATGGATATATACAGATGAATACCGGGTCTCTAGCATCAAACTCTAGGTCTCATCGACTATTATCTGCATAGATCTTTTGTTGACTCTGAGAATATTTAATGTTCTGCTCAATGGTCTTAACCTTCTCCACCATTTCATCGACCATTTCAAGACCAAAGATTTTTCACTCCCAAAATTCATCCCAACATGTCGGTGTCCTGCACCTCTTCACATAAAGGGCTTCAGAAGGATCCATTTATATGCTTGAGTGGAAACTATTCTTGTAAGAGTACTCAAATAGAGGAAGATGGTGATCCCATCTGTCTTTGAAGTCCATTGAGCATGATCTCAACATGTCCTCAAGTTTTTGGATAGTCCGCTCAAATTGGCCATCAATTTGAGGATGATAAGCTGTACTGAATTTCCACTCCGTATTCAGAGTGTGTTCGGGAATCCTCCAAAACATAGAGGTGAATCTTGGATCTCTATTAGATACAATAGATAGTGGTACGCCATGCAACCTTACCACATCTATGATATATATCTGTGCCAGTTGATATAATGAGAAATCCTCCAAAATTGTAATGAAGTGTTCAATATTTGTAAGACGATCCAAAACTACCCAGATAGAATTGTTTCCTTTGGATTTATTCTAATGTCTGGTGAAAAACTCCATGGTGATGTTCTCACATTTCCATCCTGGTATGGGTAATGGTTGCATCATCCTCTTCGACTTCTATATCTCATCCTTCACTTGCTGACATCCCATGCACTTTTATGTATACTCACTGATCTCCTTCTTCATGTTATCCCACCAATAATACTCTCAAATATCTCAATGCATCTTTGTGTTTCCTAGGTGAAAAGAGAAATTCAAACAATGTGCATCATCGAAAATTTCTTTCCATAACTCTGGATTTGATGGAACACATATTCTTGTTCCAAATCATACAATTCCTTATTCATTAACATTGAACTCTAAGGATTCCCATTTTCTGATAGTTTCTACTTTATTCTAAATTATCACATCATCCTTTTAAGAATCTATTAACCTTTCCAAAAATAGAAGGTTGAGAAATCATTTGTGAAAGAATTGATGATGATACCTTCATTATTATTCCCATTTCCATCTTCATCAAATTCAAGAAGATTGGATCCTTTTCAATTCTCATAAATGATAGAATAACTAGGTCCTTTCTACTTAGAGCATCCACCACATTTTTCTCTTTCTAAGGGTGGTAATGGATTGAGTAGTCATAGTCTTTTATCAGCTGTAACCATCTTCATTGGTGCATCTTCAACTCTTTTTGTGAGAATATAATCTTGAGACTTTTGTGGTCCATATATATTTCATACTTCTCCCCAAAGAGGTAATGTCGTCAAGTTTTTTAAGTGAATATTACTATATCCAACTCCAGATCATGTGTTGGAAAGTTTTTCTCATGACATTTCAACTGACTTGAAGCATAGGTAATGACTTTTTCATTTTTCGTCAACCCACAGCCAAGGACCTTCTTTGAAGCATCACTAAATACCACAAAAAGTTCTCCACTTGTGGGTAGTGTGAGAACGGGTAAAATGATAAGACTCCTTTTCAACTCCTTGATGATTTCTTTGCATTCATCACTCCAAGAAAACTTGACTCCCTTCCAAGTTAGCTTGGTAAGAGGGTTTGATAATCATAAGAAATTTCTCAAAAATCGATGATAATATCCAGCTAACCCCAGGAAGCTATGGATATCTATTACTGATGTTGGCCTCATTCATCCCTCAATTTCATCTATCATGGAGGGATCCATAGATATCTCATTTCTTGTGATAATATGACCCAAGAATGAGACCTCATTCAACCAAAACTCACACTTTTTATACTTTGCATAGAGATTCTCCTTTTGCAAGGTATCTAGTACAGTGCATACATTCTCCTCATGCTCCCCCTTGGTTTTAGAGCACATTAGAAAATCAACATTAAATACTACCATAAATTTGGCAAGGTAATCTCTAAAGGCTCTATTAATCAAGTCCATGAAGATTTCTCCTGCATTAGTGAGTCTAAATGGCATTACTATGAATTTATAATACCTGTATCTTGTATGAAAAGCTGTCTTGGGGATATCCCCCTTCTTCACCCTTACTTGGAAATACCCGTATTGTAAATCAAACTTGGTGAAGTATTTTTTTCCACATAGTTGATCGAACAAGTCATCAATTCAGGGCAGAGGATACTTTTTCTTTATCGTGATTTTTTTGAGATCATGATTATCAATGCAAAGGCATATTGACCCATCCTTCTTCTTGACAAAGGGAACTGGTGCACCCCATAGTGAACCACTTGGGCATATAAATCCTTTATCAATATTCTCCTATAGTTTTTTTTCAACTCCTCAATCGCCAAAACAACCATTCTATATGGAGTCTTAGATATTGGTAACACTCCATGTATAAGATCAATTGAGAATTCGAGATCTCTTCTAGGAGGAAGGCCATAAAATTCCTCAGGAAACACTTAAGTGAATTTCCTCACAATAGGCATGTCTTCAAGGATGGTTGCTTCCTTAGACTCAATCATCTAATCCAGATACTCATGCTCATTGGGAATTAATATCCACACTTGAGATGATGGTGCTAAATAATATTCATCCTCCTCCTTGCACTTGTATAGAATCGGAGGTCAATTCACCATATGTAGAGTTATTTCCCTCTCATGGAAATTTATGTTGGCTTTATATAAAGAAGGACAATCCATTCTAATAATTGCATCAAAATCCACAAAAGGGATTATGATGAGGTTCTCCATATGATAAGTAGATAGGAGTACCTTCACTTTTTTATAACATTTAATGATGGATAAGATCTTCTTAGTGGATTCGATCCATTGTTCGGAAATTGAGGGATTGGATGTTTCATTAAAATTAGGAGGCCATTGTCTCTTGAAACTCTCGATTGCAACTTGTTCTTTCTTAGGGGGGTTTAATGTTCTTCTTGATCCATGTTTCTATTCAAAACATGAGTTAAATGAGAGAGTATCATGACAAAGTTTGTTTTTCTCAATCCCATCGGATTGGGCATCTCATTAGAATAGTCATCACATTGATATTTGCATCAGTTGTTAGCATGAGTCCTCTAATTAATGGCCATTGATCTGAATAAAAGGAATGTTAGGGGTAACACATAAAGGGTAATCCAAAGACAAAAACTAATAACTTTTAAATTACATTTTTTTCCTTAACTTACAAATTTATAGGCTTCATTCTAGGTTATCCAGGAACTACTTCCCAACATATATTCTTAGGGGAATTTTTGTTATCCCCTTAATAATGATTTGTTCTAATATTATGATTTTACCAAATCATGTCCCATGAGAGTGTTGTAACAAAGAGTGCAGAAAGGCCTATTTTCATGCACTAGTTCCTATTCGAGTCTAGCATAAAGGGGTGTTTTCAAGTTTTACCCCTAGGATACATCTATGCCAGAGCCACCTCTACCTACGTGTATCCAGAAAGGGATTTATTTTCTTGATAAACCACTTAACAAATTCTCACCAAAATTTATGGATGTTTTTATTATTCTTAGTCTTATCTATAAGGCTCTCCCTAGGGTTTTCTAATCCTAATAAAAAAAATTAATAAACCTCCCTTTGATACCAACTATAATAACCGTGCTCTTTATTTCACACTTAAAAATATTTTATTACATAAAACCGTCATTTGATACAACATAGAATAGTTAGAGGACTAGTGTATTTGTGTATTAAGAACATTACATAATAATATTGAACATAAAACACAACATATTTATTGAAAACTTCTTTTACATGACCACAACATTCCTTCGTACTTAGCATTACATGGTATAACATGAAAACATGCATAAGAAAAGGGTGAGCTATAAAGCCCAGTAAGGGATTAAACAAGGCATAAAATTAATAATACAGAAAAATTTAGGTAGTAGGCATATCAATGGAGCATAAGAGAATCATGATCATAAAGTCATGATATAGCATGATTATCAAAACATGGAAATGTGCCAGCAACATTTAACAAGATATTAGAATGAGCCAAGCCTCATTGCACATGGAGCATGATTAAAACCACATTGCACTTGAATTATCAGGGGTAAACCCTCGTTGAACTTGACGTATCATGATACTAATCTTTACCCAATGCATTCACTTGTTCAGAAACATTTTTTTACATCAGTTTTTTTATCATTTTAACATCGGTTTTGAGGCAATGTTATTGCGAACAATGTTAAAAATTTAATTTTTCTACATCAGTTATTTAATAAATGATGTTACAATTGGGGTTATATGGTTTCTAACCTTGGTTTTTTTTAAACCGATGTGAAGGACCATATGGAAATGACGTTAAAAAGTCATTTTTATGTCGGTTTTTTTAAAACCGACGTTAAAAGTCATTTTTAATGTCAGTTTTTAAATAACCATAATAAAAAATGTTTACCATATTTTAGATAATTTCCTAATATTAGATTTGATAGATTTTAGAGCTAAAATGGAGTTATGGATCAAAAATTATGACCATCAGAAGTTTGGTATATTTTTTTCAAGGAAAGATCGAATGAGGAAACTGTAGCATCATCTTAGAAGTAATTATAGAATCTGAAGGAAGTATTTGTAGTTTCACCATTATATAAATCATTATACATTATTATAATAAAGTAAGAATCATTAAATGGTATATCAATTATTAAAACTACTCATAAAAAATATAAATCATGAAAAAATAATTACAAATACCATGATGAGATCACAGAAAGAATAAATAGTGGATTCACATGGAAGACGAAACATGTCGAGTCAGTGGAATGATGATGGTTGAAATAAATGATCATTAAATGGTATATAAATTAAGAAAACAAATCATAAAAACCATAAATAATGGATAAATAATTAAAAATACCTTGATGAGATCACGAAAAGAAGAAAAAATTGATTCACGTTGAAGATCAAATGAGTCGAGTTGGGGGAACGATGATGGTTGAAAGAAATTATTGTTAAATTATGATATGTGTAAAATGAAACCATATATTTTTAGATGATAAAAGAAAATGTGGTATTAAAAATGTTAGGCAGAAATTGGAAATTTTGATACCACGAAGTAAAAAAAATTGAAATTTCACGTTGGTGGGATATTAAAATTATCTATCACGTCAGTTTTAGGATAACCATTGTGAAAAGATATTAAAATTTTAACGGATTTTTCACATTTTTTATTTAATAACCGACAAGAAAAATCAATTTTCATCACTTTTTCACATCATTTATTAAATAACTGACTAGAAAAATCAATTTTCATGACATTTTCACATCGGTTATCTAATAACTAATGTTAAAAGGACTTTTTCATGTCAATTATTTAATAACTAATGTGAAAAATGTTTAAAACCATGTATTTAATATCCCAAGTTTCAATTTTATAGGTCACGGGGTTCAAAAAAAGTTATAGATCAAAAGTTATGGCCTTTAGAAGTTGACCTTCCAGAAGACTTAATTTAGAGATATTCAACTTCTGATGACCATTACTTTTCATTCGTAACTCCATTTGAGCTTTTTGACCTATGAAATCGAAACATGTAAAATGAACTACATGTTTTTAAACATTATTCACATCGTTTATTTAATAACCAATGTGAAAAATCAATTTTCATGACTTTTTCATGTCAGTTATATAAAAACTGATGTTAAAAGGTATTTTTCATGCGGTTATTAAATAACAAATGTGAAAAATGTCTACAAACATGTAGTTCATTTCTCATTCTTTGATTTTATAGGTCACAATGCTCAAATGGAGTTACGGATCAAAAGTTACGGCCTTTGAAAGTTGAAATTCCTTAAGACTTATTTTAGAGAGGATCACCTTCTGATGACCATAATTTTTAATCTGTAACTCTGTTTGAGCTGTGTGACCAATAAAATAGAATCTTTGGAAATGAAATACATGATTTTAAACATTTTTCATGTTGTTTATTAAATAACTGGCCTGAAAATACCTTTTAACATCAGTTATTAAATAATCAATGAGAAAAAGTCATGAAATTTGATTTTTCATGTCAGTTGTTTTGAACAGATGTGAAAAAGTTAGGAAAATAGATTTTTACGGACGGTTCTTATATAATCGACGTGAAAAATTAGAAAAAATGGATTTTTCATGTCAGTTCTTATATAGGAAATGTGAAATATCTGTGAATATTTATTTTCACATGGGTTATATAATAAATGATATGAAAAATCAATTTTCACATATTTTTAGGTCGGTTCTAAAAAACAGATGTGAAAACATGTAACGTTTAAAATAGTTTTTGTACTACTGATTAGAGCGCTATCAGGGCGCACCCTTCCTAATCATTACATTTTATGCATAAATGTGCCACATGGATCCTATAACAAGGATTCATTAATCATCATAATTTTTCCATGAATAAGAGGTGTGGAATACAGAAATAACACTATATAATCAATATGTAAATGTGCATATAGTTGAATACCCTTGATAGAGAAATGAGCATGGTATTCACTACACAGTAACTTTTTCCCAGAAAATCACAGTGCAATTTTGGCAGCATAACGACGTGACATAAGAATTTATAAAAATGGCTGATGAGAGAGAATGGGGTGTCTCATCATATGTACATGAAATGGAAAATAAGGGGGTAATATAGATACTTGTCCCAATATATGTAATGGAATTTAGATTCATAATACAAAATAATTTCATGAATATAAATGAGAAGAGAGAAATTCCTTATGAAATTTCGGCATGATAATGAGTGTGCATCAGAGGCACTAATGAGAGAGAAATAGGTTTCTCATCAATTAAAACTTAAGGAGGGAAGTATGGGGAGGTGAAAAATAATACCCCAACATTTTTAATTGAAATCAAAATGGTATAACAACTTAATCAAATTTGGACAAAAATGAGAAAGTAATAAATCACTTACTTGGAAGTGAGATCACAAAGGCTTGGGGGAGGCTTGAGAGAGGATTCTTAAGAGCTTGGGTAACCTTGGGAAGATTCTAGAGAGATTATGGAAGAGGTTGTTAGAGCTTAGAAGCCTTTTAGTGAAGAGGAAGTGGGATCTTGGGTGGGTTTATATAGGAAAAAAGAAGGAATTATATATTATTTAGGTTTTGGCCACCACACATTAAACGAATCAAAACCAGAAACCAACCCAAGGTTTTTTCCCATGGTTTTTTCCAAAGGGGAGTGGAAAAAATTATTTTATAAGTACAATGTCTTATCTTATTAAAATATTAGGCTTACTTATTTGGAGGTGAGTCACACTCTCAAGTAAATTATTTTAATATGACAAAATGTTTTATAAGTCTTGGAGGGTCCACTAAGGCTTTGTAAAATAAATCAAACAAACCTAAAATCACATTATTTTAATGGTAAAATATATATTGGCCGAACATAATATTTATTTTGTTTTATTAAATAGCTATTTACTCATTATGATCTCATAAGACACATAATATAAAAAAATGGTATATATTTTTTACCCAAAAATTCGATTGTCACGGAAAATTATGGAAAATTTACCATTAGATAATTTAGACATCCTAATTCCAAAAATAATATTCATTTTATCTAAATAATTTTATAAATATGTGTATTTTTTCTTTTAAAATAAAAATAGACATTTATCAAAAATTCATGGGTTTTGACAAAAACGACGTTCAAACCTTAATAAAAATGACAATTGTATTCATAAAAATTATATGATTGTTTATATTTAATTAAAATAAATTTATTAATAATATTTTATTAATACATTATTTAATTTAAAAATCCATTAATTCATCAAAATAGATTTACTAATTGAATATTAACTAAAAATATAATTTTTTCTTTAAAAATTATTTACAAAGTAACAATAATAAAATGAATGTATATTCTTTATTATAATAAAAAATAATGCATATAATCGTAATGATAAGTACATATTACATAACCCATTATAAAACCCGCATAAGACCTAATGGTAAGGTATGTGATGGGGATAGACACTTGGGGTGGCACAGATAACGTCGCTCGGGTGGTAATTTCTATCAACTTTGACTTCCCACGTAGGTTGTTCTATTTGAGCTTAACGTGTTGAAGATTGAATTGGGCTTGGTCAAGAGTGAATCCCAATGACTCCACCTCCTTTACAAGATCCAAAAAATGGGCTTCGTATGGATCAATTATATTGGATGAGGCCATCGCTTTGTTTTTCTGGGTAATTTGGATTTGTTAAAGCTGTATATTAATACTAATCATAAGATCACTATTGGAAGGAAATATTAGTAATGGTAACAATTCTTAATGGTATTTTGAAATCCAAAAACATAAAATAATTTAATTTAATATTTTATGTAACCATTTTTCATAATAAGAAATTTAATTAGATCAAGGGTAATTTCCATCTGTAAAGGTTTGGGTCGTTACAAATAATACATATATTATCATAGTTACATGGATATTATAGGATTGAGAGGGTAGAATAAAAAAATAACAAATAGAGATCTATTAAGAAAATTACCTCTCCCTTCAGATATTACCCCTTAGGTAACAATTTAAGGCTTCTTAACATGTAATTTTGCAAAGAAAAATGATTCTAGTATGTGGGAATATACTTTAGGATATAATGGGGTAGATTTTTATTCAATATAATTATTTATTAGGGGTGGATAAATAGGGTTGTGAAAGGTGGTATTTAGAAGTGATGGGAGTGGTATTTTTGTAAGAATATAAAAATTAAATTCACTAGTCAAGGGTCAAAAGGATATAATAATTGAAAATAATGGATAAATAATTGGTTAAGTCCAAAACACCTCTCATAAAATCATTTGAAGACATGTTTGTAACATTTTTTAGGTTTTTTTAACCTTTTTAAAACCCTTTTTAAATTAATTTTATTTTACCATGATTACTAATTTTTACCTAAGTAATTAAATTTTTATACATATAAATAAGATGGAGTTTATTAAATAATTTTGAAATACTTATTCTAAATATTAAATCCATGTTGTCAAATAAAATATTTAGGGCTGATAAAAAAATTCATATTAGCACACATAACATGTAAAAAAATTTAGAAAAGGTGAATTTTTAAGATGTTTGTGGACTATAATATATACATATATATCTATCATTTTAATTATTACCCATTCACACACAAAGTGATAAAGTCATTCGTGGATGTGTGGCTTACCTTCTCCTCGACATGATTTGATTCTTTTATCATGGAATGAATTCATTATATAAGTGCACATGATTATATAATTTTGTATTCCTGATATAATTATAAGTCTGTAAATCTATTATTATACTCATCTTATCTCCATAATGATCTTTAAAAATGACAACATTACTCATGCGTACGTACAGCCTACCGTCCCAATGATGGTAACATTGATTCATTTTTCATAACCATATGTAATGATTGTTTTTAAAAGTATAATTAATTTATAAATATGATACTTATATCCTGGTTATTATTCTAGATATGTTATATAATGACCCTCTTTGACCATAGTTGACCTACCCAAGTTGTTTTTAACACATAAAATGAATTTTTTCAAAACACCCGACGTAAACGTAATTGATTAAGTAGTTTTATATAACATGGTAATAAGTGAATTAAAATTAATGTTAAATGTAAAAAATGTTCTCAAGAAAGAATATAATTAACATGAGTTTATTATATAGTAATTTAAAACACGTTTACCCGAAATGAAGCACAAGGTAAAGGATTTTGTCTCAATTCATATTCTAATGAGCCTTATTTGTTGTTACGCACCTAGTTTCTTTTATATGGTGTTTACACAATGATATTTCATGACATATCATGAATATCCTTACTATAATGATATTATAACTTTCATTCCTTCATGAGGATTATGATTTAAAATGTTTCAAAGTTGTATGGAACACTTTGGAATGTTCAGTGATTAATTTCCTCAAGAACAATTTTTCTGATCATTCATTTATATTTGAGGAAATTATATAAACATTATTAAATAACCATTTAATTTTACAATAATATATTTAATAATAACATTTTTCAAGTATTAGTACCATTTTTTCACTCTTTAGTTCTCAAGGAGTTTTAGAAAAAAAATTTAAAAAACCTGACTTTATTTTTCTCTTTAGTCAATGAACATTTTTTATTCTAATAACCATGTTTTATAAAAAGGTTTTCAGAAATTTTTTTAAATGATTTAGAAAATACATTTTTATCATTGTTTTCTTTTTCCAATGTTTTCATAAGAATCCCTTTATTGTTTTCTGAATAAGAACTTTTTCTAACCTTTTACTGTGAAAAAGAAAAGTTTTTACCTTATATGACTTATACATATTTACAAAATGTCATTTCATTAAAGATTCCTTTACATGTTTAAAAGGTTAATTTTTATAGAAAAAGATTTCAAAATTCATTTTCAATGAAATAAATTTCATAAGGTTTTTCAAAACAAACGAATATTTTCCTCAACAATGTTTTTTAAAGATATTTTTATAATATTTTATTTCAATTTCAACAACACTTTATTTTAAATTAGATGGGATATGTTGTATTAATACCATCCTATTTCCTTTTTATGATGGTTTGTGATTTATTTTTATAAGGATATTATTCACATTAACTTCCTTGATTTATTTTAATCCCCTTGAAATATTCAATTTCATATGATCAGTTAACATTTAATTCCCCCTAAATATAAATATCATTTTTCATGGATATGATTTTTACATGAACCAAATATCATTTTTTATATGGTGTTTACTCTTAAAGGTATTATATTATTTAAATAAATGTTTTTAAACCTATATCCCTAGTTCAATAAGGATATCGATAAGAAACTTTGTTTATTTAAATGCTTTGTACATTCACAAAATGGGTTGGTTACTAGTTAATATATTCCTTATAGGTTAGAGAATGATTAATGAAAGATATATGGGTTGGGAACTAGTTAATGAAATCCCATTAATGCATTAGTGGTCTCATGAGAAGAAATTAGTTGGTGAAAAACCCTTCGAGATTGTCTCAAAACTGTATATATGGGTTTATACCCATAGTTTAAACCGTCTTGTGAAAGGTCTTGATAATATATGTTTTTATATGCCTCAGACATGAAATCCATTAAAAGATATTTTTCTTCACTTAGATTCAATTTATTATTCAACCATGAGATTTTGAGTCTACATATATATGGATACATTTCATTTTCAATTATTTATATGTAATGTGCTTTGAGTTATTATACGTCCATATTGTTTACACACTTCCATTTAGTTTATTAATTACATGGCATATGTGTTCTATTGTTTTCTTTATATATTTTTTATGCACTTCCATCCAGTGTATGGATTACATGGCATGGGTGTTCAGTTATTTACCTTTCCATATGGACTATTCTAATTGATTCATTATTGATTATGATCTATTTTACCCTTACTGAGCATTTGAGATCATACCTATTATGTTTATTTCCTCTAGAATATAAAAAAGATACTATAAAAGATATGTCGGGATTTACTAGATAGATTAGAGTTGTCCTCGAAGTTAATTATCTAGAAATAAAAAAATTATGTTGTACTTTTTTATACATATGTTTTAAAATAATCATTTATATATCTAATTTACCCAGACTACTAAACTCTTGATCCTTCAGGATTGGATTACTTATAATCATATCGATGTAATTAATAGCAAACACTATATTCGTACTATTTGGGGTTGTGTTACTATAGTTGGTATCATAGGAGGTTCAGTAGAAACCTTGGGAAAAATATTTAGAAAAACGGGGATTAGAGAACATAACCCTACATTATAATTTGAGTACACGTATAGAATAATATCCTATAATTTTGTTAAGGTGGATACTACAAGGGGATGTGGTTTTAGAATAGATGTGTCTAGGAGTAATATCTCTAACAAGGTGTTACGATCCTGACGTTGGGTAACCTAGTACATGACAATAGGCCTTACTATGCACCAGTATTGATATTCTTGGGGGATATGCTTAGGATAATCCATGTTTTCATTACAAAAGATTATAAATAATTTGAAAAAATAATGAAAATGAATATCTTATGTTAAAACTAATATGTTTTAGATTGAAAATAAAGATTCCTTATTTAAAAATTGTAGATATTATATTATAGATAAATATTAAACCAGGGAAGGACTTATTTTAAAATAATACAAATGAATTATTTATGGGTTGAGGTTGTATTGAAAACTTTAGTTAAAAGGATATTTAGATATTAACCTTATTTCAAGAATTTCTATCATATTTGTTTTTGGAAATAATATTAATATGTATTTAGAATAAGAATACCTACAAGATGGTTGAAAACCAATCAAGTCCGGAAAGGCCAAAGGACATGAACCCATGACCGAAGGATAATTAGGACTTCACACCAACCACTTACCTACACAATATCCTAGTTAATTTTTCATTGTTTCTAATTTAATTTTTTGATTAATAAAAGTAAATGATAAACCGATAGTATCACTTTTTAGGATTAGTGGTTAATTTTTTAACCATTTTGGTTTTTGAAAATAATTATATGCAAATAGTAAGACTTATAACACTTTTATAGGCCTTAAAATCCTTTAAAAGTCTCCTTTATTGCTTCACAAATAAAACAATCACTGTTGGTGATTAATTTATAGGAGTAAAGGGTCGAATTAGAATTTGATCAAAAAAAACCTACAGATAGTTTTGTTCATATGAAATTGAATCCTATTAAGAAAGAATATTTACTCATATTCGTGGACTCTAATAGAATTACCCAACATTCGGAAAAGGACTTCAAAATAAAATGATGTCTTAATACCATAATTTTATTAAATATATGGCATTCTAAATAATCTTAGATTTATGGATTTGAGGCACTAAACATACCATTTATCATTCAATTTTTTGTTATTGATGACATCAATAAATCTTCATAACGATTTTCTCTTTTACTTGAAGTATGTATCTCTATTATCTACTAATGTTCTTCTACTTAGAGACCTAGTTACATGGTAGTCCTTGTGACCTTTATACTTCCCATTATCTCTTTTCTAGAGTATTTTTTATGAACCATTATCATGAAGTGTGATTTAAATGTCGAAAATATCAAAAAAAATATTTTACCAATATCTAGTTTAAATTGTAATGATTCAATTTAGTTAAGGTAGGGAGAATGTAACACCTCAAAATTTTAAAGTACAAATTTGTATTCCATAGTGTTTGTGAAAAGCAATACTAAGTGTAAAAATGGAATATATAAACCCTATACATTAAAATATTAAATAAATATAATATATTTTATAGCTTTTAATTCACTCAATACTAAGTTATCTTGAATCTCATGCAATAGTGACCCTCCTTGATAGCTTGTGTTCCAGGCAAGACTGAGTTTCACCAAAGAACAATTTATTATTAAAATATTATTATTTAATATAATATGATATAACTGAGCTGTTATGTTAGATATTATGAATATTATTTACTAAATTGTGAAATTTTATGATTTTTATAAATATAAAATGAATTCATTGGCTACCAATTATTGAGAAATTACAATAAGAATCAATTGAATATAAAAATAAATATTATTATTTTGACGCTCCCAAAAGAGTTTAATCTTAATGAACATAATTAATTATGATTAGTGAATGATTTTAACAAAATATATATTCTATATATTAAATCAAGTATTTTTTATATTCATACATTAGGTTTGATATGCATTATATTAGAACATACACAATTTTACACATAAAAACCTATATTTTTATAAAGGCAATTTTACCACCTTTTAATGGCGAACCCATTTTAAATATGAATTTTTGAAAATATAAGGGATTAAATATATCAAAATAAACATCATATTTTAAATATAAACATAAAAATTAGGTTATGTTAAACTGTTTATATTTTTCGGAAACATATCATTTTTTAATGAATTGTTAAAAAAACTGAATTTTAGTTCAAAACTGCTTTTTCATCTAATTTATTTATAAGGTTAAATTATACTTTTAATTGGTTTTAATGATTCATTATATTATATTTTTTTAATTTTATACAATTAATGTCACTCTAATAAATTTAAATTTGAAATTGAATGTAAAAACTTATCAAACTTTTGACAGTTTTTTCTTTAAAAACCCACATTATCATCCCGCCTACAGGACGAATTTTAAATTTATTTCTACCACTTATGCTATTATATTTTGGAAAAATAGACTAAATATTTTTAATAAGAATAATTTATAATATCTAATAATACCAATTTTTTAACCAAAAATATTAGTGAAAGTGATTAAAATTAATTACAACGATTAAGGTTAAATTAAGCTTAATAAATTACTAAACCTTAACCTTAAGGCCCAAAAAAACATATAAAAATTTCCCAAAACTATTTTAAGGACATATATCGACAATATATTATATTTTATATAACTTTAAAACTTATTGGATCAACTTTCAACAGGAAAAACGTGCAAGGAATTCCTTTTTCAATAAATTACAAGAGTGTCACTCCTCCACTATAAAAAGGCCTCCTCCCCTCCCACATCATCACACCTCTCAAGACACTTTGTCTCAACAAATATTTGTACCAGCAGATCCTAAAATTATATACCCTCATCTTATAGTCCTTCACTTGGGTTGGAATAAATCCAATAAAACCATTTGTTACAAACCAAAAGCACTTACCCGATTAAGAGGTCACATATTTCATTAAGCTTTTTAGTTTTATTTCCACTCTCCACTCCCTAAACCCTCACTATTCTATTATTGTAAAACAACACAAATATCCTAAATATACTATGATTTTTTTGTTCTATGTTTTTTACGTACACTTATACACACATTCATCTAATGGTTAACAAACATATTGTTTCTATGTATGGCGAACTACTGTCTCACAAAACGATGATTATTCATATTTTCTTCACTGCATCTCATGGTGGACATTATAATGGACAATCTATTTATATATTTTATATATGATATTTTTATGCCTTTAATATTCTTTAATTCTATTAGAGCACATATATTTTTATATTCCATTTTGTGTAAAAATTATTATATCATTTGTTGAAGTGTGGACTACCACCCACTCAAACCGACGTGATTTGTTCACACAATACATGGAATTTATAAATGATTGTTTTAATTAAAATTATGTGAAATAAACCGACTATATATGATATTAATGACATTACTACTTTCCGAAAATAATATATATATATATCATTTTCTTTATTACCCTTCCACGCATAAAGTTATAATGTTGTTCATGGACGTGTGGATTACCAACTCCTCAACATGATGTGATTCCATTTACATAAAAATAATTTTATATATAAGTATATATGATTATATAATATATTATTTATGATATAATGATCATTACATAAAGATATTATTCTATATACCTTCTTTCCATAATGATCATTGAAAATGAGAACGTTACTCATGCGTACGTACGACCTACCATCTCCATGATTGTAATGTTGATTAATTTTTCATAACCATATTTAAGAATTTTTATAAAATTATAATTGATGTAAAAATATGATAATTATTTCCTGATTAATATTCTATATATGTCATATAATGACCCCCTTTGATCATTGTTTACCTACACCGGTTGTTTTTGAAATATAAACCAAATTTGGTCAAAATACTTGACATAAACGTAATTGATTAAGTTATTATATATAACATGGTAATAAGTGAATTAAAATTAATGATAAACACGAAAGAGGTTCTCAAGAAAGTATATAATTAAAATAAGTTTATTATACATGAATTTAAAGGACATTCTCCTAAAAGGAAGTGCAAGGTAAGGGATTTTGTCTCTATTTATAGTCCATTGTGACTTATTAGTTATTATGCACCAAGTTTATTTTACATAGTGTATATACTACTATTTTTCATGATATATCATGAATATCCTAACACTATTGATATTATAACTTTTATTCTGTCATAATTCTTATGATTTAAAACGTTTCAAATTGGTGTTGCACATTTTGTAATGTTTAAATATTATTTTCCTTAAGGATAATTTTACTAATCATTAACATCCATTTCAAGAAATTATATGACCATTATTCAATAACCCTTTAATTTTACTCTACTCTAGTTAATATTGACATATTTCAAGTACTAGTACCATTTTTGTACTCTTTTTCACTCAAGGTTATTTATAAAAAGTTTTTAGGAAAACCTGACTTCATTTCTCACTTTAGTTCAGGAAAATATTTTCTTCTACAAACCATGTTTTATTAAAATGTTTTCAAAAATGTTTTTAAAATTATCTCGTAAATAATTTTTTACATTTTTTTCATTCACCAATGTTTTCAAAGTAATATTCTCATTTCTTTCCAAATAAGAATTTTTTATAACCTTTTATTGTGAAAAAAAATGTTCTTTTACCTCATACATCTTGTACAGATTTATCCATCATCATTTCATTGAGGCTTACTTTACATTTTTAAAAGGATTCTTTTTAAATAAATTGTTTTCAAAAGTGATTTTCATTGAAAATGTTTTTTAAATTTTTTTTCAAAATTAAAGGATATTTTCATAAACATTTTTTAAAAAAATAACTTTTTATAATATTCTTATTCATCACCAACAACAACCCTTTATTTTACATCAATTAGGATATGTTGTTTTGATACCATAATTTTTCTTCCTTGGGGTGTTTTATGATTTATTTGGCCAATGATAGTATTCACATTCATTTCCTTAATTTATTTTATTCCACTTGAAATATTCAATTTCCTATGATCATTTGACATCGAATTTTCCCTAAATAACTATATCATATTTCATGGATATGATTATTACCTAAACCAGATACTATTTTTTTATATGGTGTTTACATAGAAAAGTATTTGATTATTTGAGAAAATGTTGGTAAGCCCATATCCTTTATTAAATATGGATATTTTAAAAGTATCTTTGTTTATTTAAATACTTGGACATGCACTATATGGTTTGGGGACCAGTTAATGAAATACCAAGGGGTTAGAGAACAGTTAATTCAAGCTCTATGGGTTGGGGAGTGATTAATGAAATCCCCTAAATGGATTAGTAGTCACATAAGACAAAATTAGTTGGATACAAACCCTTAGAGTCTGTTTCCAAATAGTATATATGGGTTTATACCCTTAGATTAAATTATCATATAAAAGGTCTTGATGGTATATATTCTCATGCGCCTAAGACATAATAGCCATTAAGAAATCATTTCAATCATTTAGTTTTAGATATTATTCATCAATGGGATTTTACATCGACATATCTATGGATACATTTAATTTTTAGATATTTTTCTCACATGTGTATCCAGTTATTACCTTTCCATATAGTTTACACACTTCTGTTTAGTTTATTGATTACATGAAATGTTTTTTCAATTATTACCTTTCTATATTGTTTATGCACTTTGATTTAGTTTATTTATTACATGGAAGGTGTGTTCAGTTATTTTCCTTGTCATATTGACTATTCTCATTGATTCATTATTCCTTTTGCTGTATTTTTTCATTATTGATCATTTGAGCTCTCCACTATTACGTTTAATTCCCTAGGAATCCAAGAATCACACTATGAATGATATGTTTGGATTTACTAGATGGATTAGAGTTATCCTAGAATTTCTGTATTTAGAAAGAAGAAAAAAATTATTTTCTATTTTGTGTAGTAATTTGTAATAAAAGTCTCATTTATGTATCTAGTTTAATAGGACTACTAAAATCTTAGTATTTAGTGATTTTATTCCTTGTAATCATTTCAACGTAATTGATATCATACACTGGCTCTAGGATTTCTAGGGTCGGGTTGCTACAGGATGATCCCATGGGTTTTAAGAAAAACACTTCTTCTAATATTTTATTAGTTAAAATCTATATAGATGATGTTATTTTTGGTTCAATTAATCAAAAACTTTGTAATGACTTTTCAAAACGGAAAAATTACTTTAAAATGAGTGTTATGAGAGAATTAAATTTCTTTATTTGATTTTAAATATTTCAAATTAATTTCAAAAACGTTTTGAATCAAAGTAAATATATTATTAATCTGTTGAAAAAATACTATAAAATAGTAATTCATATGAAACTCCTATGTGTACTAATATAAAACGTGATTTAGATTAATATGGTAAAACAATTGACAAAAATTCATACTAAGGTAGGATGGGTTGTTTGTTATATCTTACAACTATTCCAACAGATATAATGTTTGTTGTTTATTTATCTGTAAGAGTTTAGAAAAAAAAGTATCATCTAATTATTGTTACAAGTATTTTGAGATATTTTAAAGGATTTGTTTATTTATCTTTATTTTATCAAAAAACCTAGGGTTTTCATTTATAATAATATTTAGATATAGATTTTGGATGTTATTGATTAGGGAGAAAATATACCTTATGAACCTATCACTTTTTAGGAAAGTCCCTATTTTTATGATCTTATGAGGAGAAACATTTAGTTTCATTGACAATAGTTGAAGTGGAATACATATATTTTAGTAGTTATTGTGCATAAATGTTGTTAATGAAACATAATCTTCTGGACATTGTATTTAATTTTGACCATGTTTCTATTTTATGTGTTAATACTAGTGTTATAAATGTTACTATAAATCCATTAAGGCATTATATAACTAAGCATATTTATATTATACATCATTTTCTAAGGGATCATGTGCAAAATGGTGACATTTATTTAGAATGTTTTAGCGTTGAATATCAGGTTATTGATATTTTTACTAAAACTATTCCCACTGAAAGTTTTAATTTTACTAATGGGGAGTTTGGTTTATTTATTTATAATTAATTTATTTCTATATTTTGTTAATATTTATTCATTTAATAATTTTTTTAATATATTTTAAATATTTCTTAAGTTTTTTTAGAAAAGTTTTATTTATTCTCTAATTTATTTTATTTTCCCTTTTTCTAACTAAAATATTTGTTGTGTATTTTAATTTTAAAATCCATTTGTTTATTTCAAAATCCTAAATCATTAGACTGAATTTTTATCTCGATAAACCCAACTATTTTTTAAAAATTATAAGAGATAATATCATCTTTCATATATCTCTCTCTATATATATAAAATTTGAATTCTTACCTCTTTAGGATCTAAAATTTCCCTCTTTCTTGAGTCCTATATATTTTTGAAACCTAGTCCTTCAACTGATACTTGTAATAAAAAGGATAAATTAGACTAATGAATTTATTCCTAGAAATGAAAAGGGAAAAGAGTATATAGTTCATATTAGAGGGTGTTATATGGGAATGTATTCAATTTTGAATGGTTATTTGAGGTGAATCCACTATTGAATCAATATTTAAGCTTTCAATGTATGTAATTTATCATTGATAGAGGAAATTATATGTATGTCTTTGAAAGGGATGTCATGGAGTTTTTCTAAAATACCCAATTTAGTTTTTCTGGTAATGGAGATGTTATCTCTTGAAAGGTGAATGATAAAGAGTTTTCTATTTCATCAGTGGATAGGGTACATATTTTTCACTATCTTTAAAAAAGTAATTTTAGTTTCTTAATAATTTCCATTAAAGATAGATTTCAAAAACAAAAGTATATTTTGTCCTTCCTTTTTGAAAATTATCCTTCAAGAAAGATAGTGGTGAAGGACTTAAGGAATTATAAGATAGTTCTTGTTAAGTTCATTAAACTAATTGTTGTCCTTAGGATTCTAGTTTCAGAGGAAATAATTTTCCCAAATATATAAATATAAATATTTATATATTCTATTCCTTATATTGAATGGTATTTAATTAATTATGATTCAGTACATATTGAGATACCTGATCCACTATAGCCATAAGGATGTAAGGATGTCTTTGTATCCCTATGTAAGATTGATGTCTCAAGTTATTTACAAGAGAAAGTTGATTAATAACATCATGACTAGCTTGTGGTTTCATTGATGTAACATTATTTCATCTAGAACCTTGACAAATTTTGTTTTCTTTGGGATTGTTTTAATTTTGAAACTTATACCAGTTGGTGTAGAAGAAGATAAACAATATGGTTCTCATACCAAGAGAAGAATAGAAGTTAAAAATTTACTATATTTATAAATATTGATGGAAATTAGTGAATCTAGGTTTAAATGAGGTGTTTCTAAAACATGAAAAGCTATAGGTGAAGCTACAAGGAAAAAGGAATAAAATTTTAGTGGATAGAATGTTTTTACTATCATAATAAGAATACAAGAATTAGATGAGAACATTACTACAAGATCTAGGGGAGTTCATTAATTTCCAAGGATGTATCATAAACCTTATACTAAGATATAATCTATACCTGAGTTAGTTAAAAGTCCTTGGAGGATGGAACATCCTATACCTATTGAGTTGGTTATTGAATCTATTTCAATAGAAGTTGTGAAACCATTTATAATTGTGTAGGAAAGAATAGAAGAATTGTTTCATGTTAAGAAATAGTTTATTATTGGATTTTATCATTTACTAGAGTTGAAAAAAACATAAGAAGATCATTCTTTTGATCAAATGTACAAGATCCTTATTCAACTAATTTAGTTGATAATTGACAATATTATTTAGTTGATAAGTCCTTGGAAAGAATTGTGGAAGCTTTTTTTGATAGTATAGAGATTCTAAGAGAACTTTTTCCCTTTATGGTGAAGGTTTTTAAATTTAATCCTTTAATTTGGAGGATTTTAGAGAACCCTTGATAAGGGTTGAGAAGGATTCTTTAGATTATTAACATGAATCTAGTTTTGAGGCTCGCAATCATTATTTTGTTGTGAGTATAGTCTCTAAATTTAAATTGATAAAGGGTTAAGTTGTAAAGCTTCAAAAAAACATAAGAGTTCTAAGATGTAATATGAATAATTGAGAAATGATTTTTCATCCAAATAAGAATATATGTTACTTCTTATATAGTTTCAAATTAAAAATGATGATTTAATTTCAATAAATTATTTTTATGTCTTGAAAAGATATATTTATGATCAGTTTAGAAGGATGAATGGATATCTAATGCCCAAGTAAGATTTCTGTGATATAAAGAAATTTTTGGAAATTCAATTTAATACCATTAAAGTATCCAGTTCAAGTCAAGGGAGAGCATCTCCTTCCATTGGAGTAGGTTATGTTGATGTATTGAGAATGTTGAAACGGTTATGTGATTATATTTTTTCCATGGATGAGAAAAATCATAATCTACAGTGTGAAAGTGTACTTATGCACACTCTTTTGGATAATCAAAAATTGATAATTGTAAGTTTAGCTTCTCTAAAACCCATTGTTATAGATCTTCTCAATTGGTTATGGTGTATGATGGACAAGTATGTTAAGTTTTTTGATTTTTTCTAGAAATTTCTAAAGGTAAAACTGGTTAAAATTTTGAATGTTATTCCGGATTTGAGGCATTTCCTGGGAGAGTGGTCTACTCCTTTGAACTAAAATTACAAATATGGGATGATGGATTTTATGATAGTGTATAAAACTCTTCGGTATTCCTTAACATTTTCCACTTCTACTGGATAATCTAAATCAACTATTATCCCTTACTCAAATCCTATATCTTTACATTATTTCACTTAATCTATAAATTATCTTTTAATATATAATTACTTATAAAATTGAAGTTCTTTTATTGTTTTCTATTGGCTTTATATTTTATCTATGTTGTTATTATTTTCTTCAAGTCTATCCATATCAAAATGTGATTATTTTTTTATTATATTACATTCACATAAAATTCTATACAAAATTAAATGTGTTTTATTCCATTTTTACACTTTCATTTTATGTAACAAAATGGTGGAGAAATATGGATAAACACCAAATTTACAAACAACCTTTAACAAAACCCTTTATCAAATCTTGTTTAATTTTTTTGATAAATAAAAACCTATTTGATTTATAATTACTTGTAATACTTTTTATATTTACCCTTGTTTTTATGGCTCTATGTGTTTTTTTATCATAAAAATTGAGGATATTATTGGACATACAAATTTTGATCCAACAAGTTTTAATTGATTTTTATTCTCACAAATACCCTCATTTTTTTCTAATTAATTCACTTTCAGTGAATTCAAGTTTATATTTATTTAAATAGAAATTTTATTTTCCTATAAATCTAGAAGACTTTTAGTTAGTGATCTATATATTTGGGTGAAATTTTATTCTTCATATTATTCTAGAAATTTTAAACGGAGTCTATAATAAATCTTTAGAATTTGAAGTTGAAACCTAACATTGGCATCCAACCCCATGTTTGGATCCCCACATTTTAGTTGAACATTCTATTAATGAACCAAATTTTTTTACGTAACCTCACGTTCGGATGCCTAATATTTGATAAGTACCTAAAATTGGTAATATACCTTATATTGAGAAAAAAATATTATAATTATACTCCATGTTATATAACTCTATGTTTGGAATCAATTTTTTGTTGGAAATCATATTGTTTGAATCAACTTCACACAATTTAATCCCCATTTTGATCAAGTCATCTGTTGGATTCAAATTTGGAATTATTCTAGGATTTCTGCTATGATTTCATAGGACCAAAACTAATGATAAATTATTTACAAAAACATTTATTATTTATAAAATAAAATATTAATTTTTTCTGAATTCTAAGGGAATTTATGATTTTCCATGTCTAATAATATTCAAATTTCAAATATGCATTATGTTTTGAAAACATGATTTATCTAGTTTATTTTTTGAATTTCTTTGACCTAAATTTATTTTGGAATATTATTTACCCTCAATGGATACTTTTGGATGTTTTAGGGAACTAATATTTTAATGATCTGACTCTCTCAAGTTCATTGATAGGAATATCTTATTGTGAATTTGTGTCATATTTTTTCCATTTATAGAATATATTGTTCTCTCTATTGTTACTAATGCTATACTTATCTATCATACATTTACTCTAGTCCATTAAATATTCTTAGGACCACAATATGGATAAATACATGTCATATTAAGTCACTAATATGTTTTTTACCTTCTACTATAAATATTGATTTAGTTTTCACAACTTATTTATATGAATATTCCCTATATGATGTTTAGAGATTCTCCTTGAAGACTTCACCTTAAATATATTCATGTATTAATTTAAGGATATATTGATCTATTTGATCCAATATCTATATTTGAATTATTTCATATGGAATTTTTCTAACCAAAGTCAATCCATTTTTTTCTTAACACGCAGATATGGAGTGTTTTGAGGAATTTTGTTGGTCCCACTTAAAACATTCTGAATCTTGTTTTTAAAGAAATTTGTTTCTTGAACTAGAATATCAAGGTCTCTTGGAAAATGAACCGGTAGTAAAAATTAATAAGATTACCGAGAGAGAATTAGTGGAGTAGACATGGGGATATTTTTTCCCTGAACCTCTATAAAAATTGGTCTGGCCACTTTTTAATTTTCCACACCATACTCTATTTAAATAAAAGATAACATCTTAGAATCCTATATAAAATACGTATCAGTTTTAAATTTATCAAATGTTTCTAAAAGGATTTAATTCACCACCCCCCCCCCTTTCTTCCTCATTAATCTAGGCAAACACTTTATTCCTAAAAATAACAAAATGTTTCTCTAATACCAACTAAGGTGACCTAGACCCGGACTATAAGGTCTGATACTAAAAAAAATTCCATAAATAATGGTTTTGATATAAAGTTATATGAACTAGTATATACATACATATATTTCACATATTTTAAATATTTCATCTCATAATAATCATACAATCCTAAGAATAGAATTTGTAGTGTCTTTGAGGTCTATATAGATATGAAACCTATTTTACAATACCTATGAACATTTATCAATATTTGAGCCACACTATATTCTCTTCTAGACTACATATAAATATGGAACAAACATTATCATAGGTAAAATTAACCTTCCAGAGTCACATGAATGAGCTGATTCTTGAAAAACAACTTAATTTTACCCATATAAACATCACTTTAATGAGGCACACATGTGCACCAACCCTTATGAGAAAATTTAATTGTGTATTCACATACATATACCATGAGATTTAAACTTTTAACCAACACATTGGTGGTATATATAGGACCCCACCTGTTAATAATCTATACATATGTCTTCCACTTGAAAATAATTATTCATCATGTCATAAAGAACTAATGGAAAGAAAATGTGTTTCAAAACATCTAAAGATGGTATCACCAAAATTGACTTCATGAATGTAAATGGTTGATACAGAAATTCAATCACCAAAAAATATTACTTCATAAGAACATTTAGAGGGTGATTTATGAAAATAATTTATAATGAAATAAATATTTTTTAGATAATAAAGAAAATGGAAGCGAAAATATAAAGAGTTTTTAGAAAACATATTTAACTTTGTCGTAAAAGGTGAAGTTACGAGTCATATTCAAAAGAAATTTTCCAAATGATAAAGTAAAATATTTTTATATATTTAATTTTTTTTTAAAACCTTCAAAAATGGAGTCATGAAAATTACATAAGTACTATATAAATTAAATTTTTAATGGAAGGAAAAACAAATGAACATGGAAAGAAAAGCATTATGAAATAAATTTATTGAAACCCAAATCATAAATGGGATAATGAAACATTTTTTTGAGAAGTAAAAAATGGAAAGGTAAAGGTTAAATGAGATAAAAAAACTAGGTTTCCAAATATAAATTATAACATTGGTAAGAAGATAAAATATAGACATGTAAGAAAAATATCATTTAGAAAGGATGAGAATTATTCATAACAACATTATACTTTTCCAAGAAATAAATTCATCAATGAAGAGGATTTGAATTAAAAATGTCTCTTTCACAAGAGAGATAATATTTAATATCATATAAAATAATAAATTAATGAATATGGTTGACTTGTAAGAATAAATTTTAATAAGTAACATTATAACCCAAAGAAACAAAGTTTGAGTTAACTAAATCCCTTATATATTTTGTAACAGTTTAATCAAAAGAATTCGAAAAAGGGATTCATTAAAGAAATTTTAAATCCCAATAAAATAAATATTAATTTAAATTTAATACAATCATAGGTAATAACATACCCAACATACAATAATAATGTTTAATAAGAACAATCCGAACACCCTAAATGAAAATTGAGTTAACAAAAACCCTTACATCATTGTGGTCTTTCGAATTGATAACCCATGAAAAGTAAAACATGAGATGGTTTTGTAAATAAAATAAATTTAATTAAAAGTTTTGATAATAAAAATTCATGACCAATATATAAACCACAAAAATGAAATAAGTGGTGAATAAAATCATATCTCAGTAAACAAAATTTGAGATACAAAAAAACCCTTACCGTTATTTCTCCACGGTAGAAAGATTCTCTAACATCATATATAAAAAATAATTTTATTAATCACAAATTTCATAATTTTATTCATATATATAACCTTTTATAAAATTAATTTAAAATCATTTATTATAAAAATATTTGTTAGTTGTTTTTTATTTTAATTATTATATGATTATTAATTTCGATCGTTTTGTTTAGTATTAGTTGTTGGATTTGGAGGCCTAGAACCAACTACATTATACTTTATTCATTAATAAAATCCTTATCACATCTTGATTGTTCTTCTGTGTGATGATGCATGTGATAATGTCCTAAGGACAGTTGTTGCATTTAAGGGTCATGGGGGATCCCTGCTATGATGAGAACCTAGAAGTTCCATAACACTGTTCTTGAATATGTGTTCTATGGCTGGATGATGTTATTTGGGGGACACAAATAATACAGGTCATTAGGGGTGAGGACTCATAAAACATTGAGGCACCTTCTCAGGGTGTGTGACCATGGTAATAGCCAGGAGGATATTATGAGAACGAGACCCACCAGTAGGAAATCCACATTTCATAGTGTCATTGGATGTTCCTATATACGGACGTGTGTATTGGTCCTTAGACATTAAGATTATTATTAATGGGTATTACAACTAGCGCACTTAGAAGTATTGACGAAAACTGTGACGACACACTGTTCGCAGTGAGGTAGGATACGTTGGGTGGGTCACGAGTAATATTGCATTAATAGATAATGCGAGAAAGGATTTGTCCCTTATGTTCAATAACAGAAGTAGATATTTAAGGCCCTTTGATGGAATTGAAATAGCCTAAATAAATCCATGGCCATGGTAAGGTAATGGAGAGTTCAATTCCAGGAAGTAAAAGAAAGAATAATCGAGCACATGGGTTGATGGCACTAGCATGAAACCCGCTTGAATAGAGATATTGAGACAAAGGGATTTTATTACACTATAAGCGTTCGTAGGAGGTGACAGGTCATTTTGGCCTTAACTTCATTCTCTATGGGTGCCTTGGCGTGTTACTAGACGCTAACCTTGGACTTTTGGCAGAGTCCGCCTAATGCCACTGAGAAAGAGGCCTAGAGGGACACACACTAAGTGTGTCCGTGTAGTTTGTTTTTCGGGATTCGTGAGAAAATATTGTTTATTTAATTAAATGATATTTAATGTAATATGTTAGGCGCATGTCAAGTAATAATGATGTTCAACTGTCATTATTAAGACATGGGGAATTACTAAGAATTAAATGAAATAATTAAATGCTTTCGGATAATTAATTAATTTTATTATTCTAAGTATTATAATCCCAGTTACATTATTCTCGTTGAAGTAGAGCCATAGTTGTGCACAACGGATTTGGAAATACTCTCAAGCCAAGAGATAATTCCCTTTCTACCAAGAATGCTTTCATGTTACGAGAGCGAGATCCTACACCGGATCAATGCGGTAGATGGCGGACATCGCAAGCGAAGGTTCTTCCGCGCTAGCACCCGAAGATCCTTTCGGCGACGTCCAGAGATATGTGGAGCATGTGTGGATCACCACTAGAAGAATCATGTACTTGGATTCTACGACGCAACAACGGATCATAGGATCATGACTGGAGACTCCAATGAAGAAATAATTCCATCGAGGTAATTCTTATGAAATAATTAAATTTATTATAACCAATATATGATGATCCTATCTCAACGGTTCTGGGACTCTTCTTTTCTTTTTCATTCTTTGCTCTATTGCAAAGATCATGTGTTTTAAATCATGACGGATCTCGGATTGAACATTGTTTAACGTTAAAATTAAAGTTGGGTAAACCCACCAACGAGCTTCTGCTGCTCCTGGAACCTACAAGTGGTATAAGAGCAGTCATATCGTTGATTATAATTATTTAGTTTTTCATTGGTGATTTATGCATTTAATAATTTAGTTATTTCAATTCATGTTTAATCATTCTGGAAATCTGAATCTTGAGATCTGTTCATCCTCCCTCGTTTCTCGTTCACCTCACAAAAACGAATTTTTCTTTTAATTTAGATTAAAATAAAATAGAGGAACTCATCCGGAGGAGCCTAAAATTTCTGGCCGTACATCACCAGAATACACAGTGTGTATTCGGATGTACACGCCGTGTAGTCTAGGTTCAATGCATTGATGGTCTGCCAAATCAGGTCGTGTATTGGATTCCTTCTAAAAATTTAAGACACCGTGTGTTGACCAGAAACAGGTGGCACATAGTTTTCGGATTACATGCCATGTAGTCCAATGAACATGGCGTGTAGTGCCTTTGGGTTAGGGTTGGGCCATGTAACCCATACACGTCTTTCCCGGATGGAAACCGTGTAACGCGGAAACTACATGGCGTGTGTCCCACAGAACACACCGTGTACTCCGTAAATTTCTGAAGTACATTAACACGCCCTGTCCCTGGGAGTGTACTTCAGATGGATGGTGAAGAAAAGTACACGCCATGTAGTTGGAACTACATGCAGTGTACTCACCCAAATTGTGTAGATTTATTAAAATTTATTATTATATTATACAAACACTTGATACGTGTACTGTGGTGCAGCCGTAAAGCTGAGGCACAACACTTGATAGGTGTTTTATATAAATATGTGTTTAATTTAACATTTACGTAATAAATGGGAATTCACCAGGTTGCCTCTATGGTACAAGTTATATACAAGAATAATTTTAAATAAATTTACTGGTTTAAAATTATGGTGGTTGAGAATCTTAAGGAAGTTCAGAAAAAGGGTTTAAGATAAAAGGATTTATTAATTAAAGATAATTAATTAATTTGAGCGTGATTTATCTTAAACAAGAATGATTAAAGAATTGAATGCTAGTTTTATTTATGCATAAATATCATTGCATGTATGGATGATCACGAGCTAGACCAAGACCTTTGTATGTGAATGGTTTCTTTTAATTTATTTAAATTAAATTTGTTGGCATGATAGCCATCTCCTCATTAATATGTAGGGCATGCACGCCCAAGGATTATTTTATGTAAAAACCTATTTTACCCCTCACCTACGTGTGAGATAAATGCATATGTAATAGATGGAGCTCCCAAGATAGGGGAGGCGGCTCAAGTCAAGATCCAAGGTGAAACCAATCCAAGGAGATACAAAGGTGGACAGGTGGAAAGCTGTAAACATGAACCCGAAAGGTTCAAGGTGTTTCTCCCCTAGGTCTTAGATTATTTTATCAACCGCTAGATAAACTAACCAATAGAAAAAGCTCATGATCATATCAATTATTTTATTTCTATCAGTTGCATGGTTTATTTATTATGGGTGTGTTGTCACGATCACACAATTAATGAATTAAACGAGCATGAAAGATAGAACTAAAATAAAACTATCTTATACTTAAATATTATCTTAGACATGGTTAATCACTTAATCATATCCCACTTAATATTAACAAGAATTAAATCAAAGATAATAAAATATAAATTTACGTAAAAGGATAAAATCCCTCAAAAGAAATATTATGTTTGCATAGCCTTCCATAATCTTGGTTAGAATCGAAACATAGTTCAAAGTGCTTGACCAACACTAGTTGGGGTGCTTTCAATTATCGGGGAATTCTAATTCAAGGTTATTGGTTGAATTGACTTAGTTCGCATCAAGGGTTGACTTCTACAGTAGGACTTGGTGTGACCAAGAGGCAAAGGTTGAGGAAATCCAAAATAAAAGGATTTCAGGATTGGGGAGTCCACTCAGCGGATCAAGGAGTTGTGAGTTAATGCAGTTTGAAATTGGAATGCCTGCCTAAATCCCTTTAATTTTCTTGACCAACCCTAGTTGGGGTAATGCGAAGGGAAATATGGATCCTTGCCACTAGAATATTCAACCAACAGAATATTCCAAAGTCAGTGGTGAGGGATATTGGATTTCGATAAAATAGTGGGATACTAATAAGTATTAATTTATTTTTTTGTCTCAGTTTTGTAATAAAGTACTAAACCTTTTCTCATCTTAATTTTTAGAAACGACAAGAAAATTACTTCAAACATATCATTCTAAACCATACTCAAGAAGGAAAACCTTCTTACTAGCTCCAATTTCCAAGAGTGGCAGAGGTGTTTACGCATCATCCTTCACCACGAGAGGAAATTGTATGTGCTGGAAGAGCCTTTTCCAGTTGAACCTGGGAAAGAGGCCAGTGATTTGGAATTTTATCTCTATATGAAACACATGGATGATGCCACAGATGTCCAGTGTTTCATGCTATCAGCCATGTCCAATGAGCTCTTAAAGCAACATGAAAACATGGATTTTTATAGCATGATGTCTCGCCTTAAGGATCTCTACGAAGAAAAGGTGACACAAGAGAGGTATGAGATCTCCAATGCTTTGTTTACAACTAAGCATGGAGATTCTGCACCAACTGGGCCTCATTTAGTCAAAATAATTGGTTACATTGAACGCCTGGACATCTTAGGGATTAAATTCCCGGATGAGTTGCGTACAGATCTCATCATATCATCACTTCCCAAGACCTTCTCTAGCTTCATTGTCAACTATAACATGAGCGGTAATGAGAGGAGTCTGTCGGAGCTTCTGAACTTGATTCACCAGGTAGACAAGGACATGGGGCGTGACAAACCCGTAGTCCTTATGGTGAACAAGAAAAGGAAGGACAAGGCAAAGGGGCCAAAGACTTATAAACGGTCTGAAGCCCCCGAGCACCGTCCCTCCAAGAAGGGGAAGATCCATAGGCAGGGCAAGGAACGTGAGGCAGTGTGTTTTGCATGTGTCAAGTAGGGCCACTAGAAGAGGAACTGCACCTAGAAGCGTGGGGATGCTAAAGGTGTGTTCGTTATCGACTGCAATATTTCTATTTCTACACATTGGGTATTAGATACAGCTTGTGGGTCTCACATCTATATTCAAATTCAGGAACCAGGTAGATTTAGAAAGATCGTCGAAGGAGTGGTGGAAATTCGAGCTGCCAATGGCGCAAGGCTGTCTGTGTTGGCTATTAGCAACTACCACCTCTCATTGTCGACTGGCATGATTTTGGTTTTACAAAACTGTTATTATGTGCCTAGTGTTTCCAAGAACATAATTTCTGTATCTTGTTTGGATATGGATGGATTTATTTTCATGTTTGGAAATAAGGGTTGTCTCTTTTATACTAACAATGTATGTTATGGTATGGCACATTTAAATAATGGTTTGTATGTATTAAATTACGAAAACCAAGTGTTGGAAATTGATAACGAAAAAAAATAAAATGACTCATACATCACCCAGTTGTGGAATCACCGTCTCGGTCATGTAAACGTGAAGCGCTTGACAAAGCTCTGCCAAGATGGCTATTTAGACTCTACTGAGCTAAAACCACTTGATAGATGTCACGCTTGTTTACAAGGTAAAATGACCAAGATACCTTTCGTTGGACAGGGTGAAAGGGCCATAGAACTTCTAGGATTGGTACACACAGATGTATGTGGACCATTTCTAGTAGAATCTAGAGGTGGATATTCTTACTTCGTTACTTTTACTAATGATTTGAGTAGATACGGATCTGTTTACTTAATGAGGTATAGGTCAGAAGTCTTACAGAAATTTAAGGAATTCAGGAATGAAGTAGAGAATCAGCTTGGTATGAAGATAAATAAACTTAGATCAGATTGAGGTGGAGAATATTTGAACCAATAGTTCATCGATATTCTACGGGAGTCTGGGATTCTATCTCAGCTCACTCCTCCTTATACACCATAGTGGAATGGTGTTAGTGAAAGGAGGAACTGCACCTTGTTAGACATGGTGATGTCGATGATGAGTCATGCAGATCTTCCATTATCATTTTGGGGATATGCATTACAAACCGCAGTATACACATTAAACTGAGTACCAACTAAGGTGGAAAATGGAATTCCCTCTGAGTTATGGAATGGAAAGAAACCCATTTTGTCGCATACACGTGTATGGAGATGCGAGACATTTTTTAAGGCCTTCTCAGGAAGAAAACTAGCACCCCGAGGCACGAAGTGTATCTTTATAGGATATCCTAAGGAAACGAAAGGATGTTACCTATATAACCCTCAGGACAAGAAATTGACTGTTGCTAGACAATCTATCTTTCTTGAGAGGGAGAACATCCTCAAAAAGGATAGTGGGAGCAAGATTGACATTGACGAAGTTGATGCTCAAGATACACAGGAGTTGGTACCGGAACAAGTTCCACAGGTCCCTGTGGAAGAGGTTCCAGAAACACACATACTACGTAGGAACCCAAGAGAGGTAAGGGAACCAGAGAGATTTGGTTTCCGAGTCACCGAGGATGGTGAATCATTATTTTTGGACAATGATGAACCTCTCTCCTACAAGGAAGTAGTAGAAAGCTCAGAAGCTGCAAGATAGCTAGAAGCTATGAATTCTGAGATGGATTCCAGGTATCAGAACCAAGTCTGGGATCTGTTCGATGAGCCAATTGATGTAAATCATGTTGGATGAAAATGGGTATTGAAGAAAAAACTGGACATTGAAGGTCAAGTTAGCACCTATAAAGCAAAGATAGTGGCTAAAGGATTCAGACAACGTCAAGGAATTGACTATGATGAAACATTCTCTCTATTTTCCATGTTTAAATCCATAAGAATCATACTCCCCATAGAAGCTTACCATGACTACGAGATTTCGCAAATGGATGTCAAAAACTGCATTCCATAACGGGAACCTTCCGGAAGATGTCTATATGACACAACCAGAAGGTTTTGTGACACCAGGTGAAGCCAAATGGGTTTGCAAGTTGCAGAAATCCATTTATGGATTGAAGCAAGCATCCAGGTCATGGAACATTCAATTTGATGAAGCCATAAATGAATTTGGTTTCATTTAGAATGAATGTGAGCCATGTGTTTATAAGTGGTTTAATGGGAATGCAGTCGTTATCCTAGTAGTATATATTGATGACATATTGCTTATTAGAAACGACGTACTAGCCTTATAGTCAGTTAAGGACTGGTTGAACAAGTGCTTCTCCATGAAAGATTTAGGTGAAGCAGCCTACATTCCAGGGATCAAGATCATTCGTGATAGATCCAAGAGGCTGCTTGGACTAAGTCAGGGAACATACATTGACCTGATACAAAAGAGATTTAGTATGGAACAATCCAATAGAGGATTGGTTCCAGTGTCACATGGCTTACATCTTTCTAAGAAAATGTGTCCTCAAACACAATAAGAGAAAGATAGAATGTGTAAGATCCCATACACTTCAGCTGTAGGATCCATCATGTATGCCATGTTATGTACCGGTATTGATGTTGTCTATGCACTGAGCATGGGAGGAAGATGTCAAGAAGATCCAGGAGATCAACATTGGACTGCTGTTAAGACAATCCTTAAGTATCTGAGAAGAACTAATGATATGTTCCTAGTGTATGGAGGAGATGAGGAGCTTGTCATCAGAGGGTATGTTGATGATGGTTTTCAGATAGATCAGAACGATTTGAAGTCACAATCTGGATATGTTTTCTGTCTCGATGGAATAGCTGTGAGCTGGAAGAGTTCAAAGCAGCCAGTTGTCGCTGATTCTATAGCGGAGTCCGAATATATAGCGGCTTCTGATGAAGCCAAGGAAGCCGTCTGGATTCGGAACTTTGTCAAGGATCTTGATGTGGTGACTAGTAGTAAAGACCCCATTACATTGTATTGTGATAATACTGCAGTGGTGCCTCTTTCAAAAGAACCAAGGATACATCAACGGACAAATCACATAATCCGGAAGTATCACCTCTTGAGGGATTTCTATCAGAGGGGTGAAGTTTTAGTGAGAAGAGTGTCTACGGAAGAGAACGTGGAAGACCCCATGACTAAAGGCTTATCTCAACAGAAGCATGAATATCATGTGAAAGCTAGCAGGTCAAAGGTTGTTAGCTGTTGGCTCTAGTACAAGTGGGATTCTGTTGGATTTGGTGGCCTAGAACTAACTACTTTGTACTTTATTCATTAATAAAATCCTTATCACATCTTGATTGTTCTTCTAAGTGACAATGCATGTGATAATGTCCTAAGGACAGCTGTTTCATTAAAGGGTCATAGCGGATCCCTGCTATGATGAGAACCCAGAAGTGCCATAACACTGTTCTTGAATATATGTTCTATAGTCGGATGATGTTATTTGAGGGACACAAATAATACAGGTCATTAGTTGTGAGGACTCATAAAACATTGAGGCACCTTCTCATGGTGTGTGCCCATGGTAATATCCAGGAGGATATTATGAGAATTATACCTTCCAGTAATAAATCCACATTTCATAGTGTCATTGGATATTCCTATCTGTGGACGTGTGTATTGGTCCTTAGACTTTAAGATTATTATTAATGGGTATTACAACTCGTGCACTTAGATGTATGGACAAAAACTGTGATGACACACTGTTTTCAGAGAGGTAGGATATGTTGGGTGCGTCACGAGTAATACTGCATTAATAGATAATGTGAGAAAAGATTTGTCCCTTCTGTTCCACAATGGAAGTAGATATTCCTGGCCCTTTGATGGAATTGATATAGCCTAAATAAATCCATGGCCATGGTAAGGTATGGGCGAGTTCAATTTCAGGTAGTCAAAGAAAGAATAATCAAGCACATGGGTTGATGGCACTAGCGTGCAACCCGCTTGATTAGAGATATTGAGACAAAGGGATTATATTACATGGTAAGCATTCGCAGGAGGTGACACATCATTGTGGCGCTGACTTCTTTCTCTATGGGTGCCTTGGTGTGTTTCTAGACGCTAACCTTGGACTTTAGGCAGACTTTTCCTAATGCCACTGAGAAAGAGGCCTAGAGGGTCACACACTAAGTGTGTCCATGTATCTCACTTAAATATTAATTTAACAAGTTAAATAAAGATTATGCCCGACTGTGGTTTAATAATTATTCAAAGATTCCGGGTCGCATTTATTTCGACACTGGTTCTTCAAAAGAATATATTGTGGGAGAAATAATATATATATTTATTAGCGAGTAATGCAGTTACATTTATTTAAGAATAAAATAGTCATTACTCAAGGTCTAATAAATATGGTGGAGGAAATAAATAAAATGAAAAATAAAAGTACACGCCGTGTAGTTTGTTTTTCGGGATTCGTGAGAAAATATTGTTTATTTAATTAAATGATATTTAATGTAATATGTTAGGTGCATGTCAAGTAATAATGATGGTCAACTGTCATTATTAAGACATGGGGTATTACTAAGAATTAAATGAAATGATTAAATGCTTTAGGGAAATTAATTCATTTTATTATTCTAAGTATTATAATCCCAATTACATTATTCTCATTGAAGTAGAGCCATTGTTGTGCACAATGGATTTGGAAATACTCTCAAGCCAAGAGATAATTCCCTTTCCACCAAGAACTCTTTCAAGTTACGAGAGCGAGATCCTACACCGGATCAAGGTGGTAGAAGGAGTACATCACAAGCGAAGGTTCTTCCGCGCTAGCACCCGGAGATCCCTTCGGCGACATCCACAGATACGAGGAGCACGTGTGGATCACCGCTAGAAAAATCCTTTATTTGATTTCTACAACACAACAACGGATCACAGGATCGTGACCGGAGACTACAATGAAGAAATAATTCCATCGAGGTAATTTTTATCAATTAATTAAATTAATTATAACCAATATATGATGATCCTATCCCAATGGTTCTGGGACTCTTCTTTTATTTTTCATTCTTCATTCTATTCCGAAGATTCGGCGTTTTAAATCGTGATGGATCTCGGATTGAACGTTATTTAAAATTAAAATTAAAGTTGGGTAAACCCACCAACGCGCTTCTGCTGTGCCCGGAACCTACATTAGTTTCATAATTGTGAAGTCAATTTGTATATAAAGATAGATATTTCATTATACAGATATCATTAAATCTACTAGAATATATGTTTTAGAATTATTTTTAATTTTCTAATTTCGTTCCATAACTATTTTAGTTGTTATTAATGATGCAAAAATTTCTAATGAGCTTGTGTTATTAATTTTCACAAACAAGTGGGGGTATCTTAATAATAAGTTACATATTACCATTGTCATTATAGAAAAAAACAAATAATTTTTACTTATTATTTTCCAATATTTTTATTAATTATATTTCTCTATCTAACCATGATATAAACTTTTATAATTTTTCAATTCGGTGTTTAAATCGTCCCAGACAAAAACATGTAATAATCTATAGGTGAGTATGGTAAAGAAATTGATTCATTTGGAATAATATAATTATTTCATAAGAATAAATATATTTTTATGTTTAATTCAAGTTTTTGAATTATCTTATAAGATATTTGGATAAATAATTAAATAATAGATTGAATAAAAAATATGCCACCTTCGTGGAGGAGGTAATCTGCATGTACGTAGAGATGATTCATTCATTGTTCAAATATCTAGAGGAATATGGGGAATGGTTTATAATTTTATAATATTAATAATTTTATAAATGTCCTAACAATATTTTAAATTTAATTTTATAATCAACCATGTATGGAAGCAGTGGAAAATAAAACATGTCATTTATGGAGGCGATAGTTCATACGTACATATAACAACATCTTCATTTTATTAATGGTTTTAGAGGAAGGTATAAAATGTATATTTCATTAGTATAATAATTTTTTTGAATATTATTATCACTAATTTAATTATAATTTCCTGGATATAATAGGTTTTATAGGATTTAATAATAAAATAATTAAGAGACCTCATCTGAAAACATGATATCTCCCTTTGGATGTTCTCCCTAAGGTGACACCTTAAGGCTTCATAAATTGCTGTTTTGGAAAGAAAAAGGACTCTATGAAATGGGGAGAAAGTTTAGGATAAACTATGGAAGTGTTTTGGGTGACCTAATACAACATCCTATTATTATTTTTAGGTATTCATTGACTCCTCTTTTTACAGATCTTTGGTTGGGTTTCACTTGGTTTTATTTCAGGCTGAAGTTTTATAAATTTTAAAAATTCCAGGCTAGTTCATGATTGGCACACATTTTTTCCAAACCTTGTACCCTATGAGAGAAACCTGGGAAACCCAAGGAAATTTGATTTTTTCATGATTGGGACATGGTTTGTCTATTTGTGCATCCTCTTATTATAAAATGTGTATCCCATTTAAAATGGGAACAGGCCCAAGCTGCACGGTTTGGTCTAACCGCGCAGGTCTTCCAAGGAAACCGTGTGTTTGGGATTTTAAGTGATCTAAATTTTTATAAAAAATTATCGATCCCCCATTTTAGGAATTGGACGGACCATTATGATCTAATATCAATTTCTCCCTTCCCTAGATCTTCCAAGAAGTATTTTTTTCTCCTTAAATCCCTTCGAGAAGCGATTCTAAGCTAGAGGAATACCCTTCAATCTTCTCATAGTTATTTTCCACATCTTGATCGCATTCTCCTATGGTATCTTTTGTTACTTATAGGGTTCCATGGATACCCATATTGATTTATGGATCTAATAAACATTTTTTTGTATCTTAAACCTAGGTTTGATTCATGTTTGTGTGGCCTTCATTCTTTGTGGATAAATCACGATTAGGGTTTGGCGTTGTGAGATCCATTGATTCTAGTAGGTGGTTCCATTATGATGCCCAAATATTATTACCCCTAATTGATTTGTTTAATTTCATCTATTTGAATTAAATGTAGTTTATTTATTTTGATTAGATGGTTTTAGTTTGGTTTTTTGTAAATACCCAATTCTAATTAATTGGGGATTTTTAAAAAAGGTTTTTTGGCATGAAATTGGAAAATGCCCAATTAAATTAAATTGGGGTGTTTTTATGGAAGATTGTGGAAATTTAAACTGTTTAATTTAAACTTTATTTTTGAAGGATATTTTTTCAATTCAATTTTTTAATTTAATTTTGTTAAAATTGATTTGATGTAAAATTATAAAAACTCCCAATTCCATTGAATTGGGGGTTTTACATGAAATTGATTGAATTGGTTTGAAAATTGAATTGTTGAATTTAATTTGTGAAATAGGATTGTGAAATTTCATAAATTGTCTTGAAATCATTATATGTGAAAAAATGGATTAAAATGGTTTTGATGGAAACCTTAGGGTTTTATATTGATGAAAAGGAATGTTTTTATGAAAATTTTATACTTCATTTTAAATGGAAAATTGGAATATTTTAAATGGAGAATGATATTTAATTGTATTTTAATTAGTATTAAAATAAATTACCCATATTTATTTTATATTAGAGCACATGAAATCCCTTAGTAGTTAGTGAGATATTTGGATGGCACTTTACAACTTACAAGATTCTAAAACATCATATCAGCACATCACATATTGTAGGGGATGCGGATGGGTCCTCTTTAGACTTGGCCCAAATGGACGTTTGTACATATTTTCCATTTCACTATGAGTGTGTGATCCTTAAATCCTAGAAGTTTCAAAACATATTATTCATATAACCATGTTTTTTTTTTCTAATGATATATGACATTTTTTGAAAACTGGTTTACATGCCTTCTAATTTATATAAATTGTTTTATACAAAAGTGCTTGTTTAATAAATTTCTGAAAAGTGTTATTTGTGTAAAGCACCTATTTTTTAAATTTAATTGCATCTTCTGAAATGTATTTCCATCATTTCAAATGTGATGCATGAATTGAAAAAGTATTTACATCCTTTGAAATGTAAATAATGATTTGTTTAAATATGCTTTTGAAATTACAAACCTGTTTATTTGAAAATTGAAATCATATTATTGGTTAATTTCATATTGGAATCTTTCTGTGGAATATTTTTGTGAAATAATACTTGGCTTTGGATCACACTCTACTTGTGACTTCGGGTGTTTTTATATTATCTCCTTCTAGGTTTGAGCATGGGAAAGGGGTCACTTGGAGGTGATTGTAGCTATTGAATCTTGGAATTGGTGAGTTATGTCTAACTTAGGACTTGGTAATTTTTCTTATATTATGGTACTTGTTGTATTAATTGGGTTGTTATACCAGTTTCACTTATGTTACTTCACTCCCAGTGGAGTTTCCTTTGATATACATTCTATCTTGTTTCTTTTACTACTACAATGTTTGTGGAAAAACTATACCCACATTCATTTTTTATGATTATATGTTCTAGTGGTCGATCCATGGAGATCGGGAATTCCCATCGGGCCATGTTAGGAAAATCTCAGTTATCAGGTTACTAGGGTATCTAGGCTGGTTTGTGAAAAAGTGGTATCAAATTTTGAGGTTGATCTTTTTTCTTGAAGTTAATTGGAAATTATGAAATCTTTTTAGGACTTAGGTGTTATTTTTGATTGAGTTCATAGCCTACTTGCACTTCAATGAACCTTAAGGCATAAAGGGTGGTCAGGGAAATATATATTATGGATTAGTTATAGTCTTTTCTCTATTTTTATTTGGATAGGATGAAATCCAATTTTTGTTGTTCTATTTGTTGGGAATAAATTCCCTTGTCACTCTGTTTGAGTGTAACCTGATGTGTTCTTTATTATCTTTTGATGTTTTATAGAATCATTCTATCGAGAAGATGTTAAAATTAGATCCAATAGGAAGATACTTCTGAACCTCATTGAGTGAATCCTATTATGAACTTGAATCTAGTTGAGGTGATTGTGTTCACTATCCAAGCTTAGGGATAGGTACCACCACCAGTTCTTGTTCAAGGTCTAGTTGTGGAACCTCAGAGGGGCATTCTCATGTTTTCTTGTCAATATTTCCTTCACTTAAAGCTAGAACTATTCAAAGGATCAAATGATCTGTAAGAGGCTAAAGAATTTTTTAACATGATGGAGCATTTTTTAGGGTTCTTGGATATACCCGATGATATCAAAGTAAATTGTTCCACCTTTATGTCGTGAGGACATAACAGGACATGGTGGGACACTATGGTAATAGCGAAGAACCATGGGGTATTAGAGTAGAAAGACTTCATGGTTTTTTTCACAGACTAGTTCTATCTAGAATAGATTATTTTGTGCAAGCCTACCTAGTTTTTTAAACTAGATTAGGCTAACAGGACCATGATAGGGTATGAAAATCATTTTATAGGTTCATTCATTTCACATCTGAGATGTTGTCCAATGAGAAGATGAAGTCTCAAAGGTTTGAGTTGGGACTTTGTTTGGATATTCATTCATAGGTTTTCTTACTGAAGCTTCCTTATTGTGATGATGTGATGGATAGATCACTAATGTTTGAAATTGAACTAGCTAGAAGGTCAGGGTTATCAGTAGTTTATTTCTCTCCCAGTGGTAGTGTGAGTTCCTTCACGGGAAAATGGAATATTGATGATTATCATAGTAGTTTTCAATATAAGGTTAATTCTATACCTCCTTCAATACCTAGAAGAGGTCCTTTTATTTTCTACAATTGTGGAAATATGGGACATTTAAAGAGGGGTTGCACTGAGGCACCCAATATCTATGGATCATGTAGATGCCTGGGGAACTTGAAGATATTCTTCTATATTTAGTCCACTCCATATATTGGTTGGGATAATCATCACCTTATAAACTACATAATAATTATATTCCTCACATGGAAAAGTTTTCCAGCCATAGGCATCCAAAATGAAGCTACTTCACACAGTGGAAGAGTCTCCAGAGTAAGAGGATGCGGGTACCACAACCACGAGAGGTACCATTATTATAGCTTCATCATTAGTGACTATTCAATTTAATACTAGTGAATCTCACTTGTTTATTTCAAATTGTATTGTTACTCTTCTTAGTATTCCTATAGATATTTTATCTTCTGAAATGGATATTACAACACCCCTTGGTATGAAGAGAGAGTAGGGTCTTTTTAGACTTCCTTGTGTCTTCTGTCTGTCTGATATCAAGCTTGTTGGGAGCTCTCTGGTTCTTGACCTGAAACCTCTTGACATCATTTTCGAGATGGATTGGATCATTTTTAATAAATATTATATTTATTTTAATTATTTATGTGTATCTTTTAATACACCTAGTGGTCTGTCTTGTGTCTTTCAGGGAGAACGAGACCCATGGTCGAGTTGGTTCGGACCTTCTTATGTAGATTTGGGGGAAGTAATATCAGTGTTTTCTTTTGATATAGAGTGAGAATATTCGAGTGTCGATATCCCTCCAGTTATTGTCGAGTTTCCTAATGCGTTTACTTGTGACTTTTTTGGTTTACTGCCACTATGGTAGGTTGAGTTTTCCATTGACTTACTTCCTAGTAGTCAACTAGTTTCAATTCCCTATTACCAAATGGCACCAGATGAACATAGAGAGTTGAAGTACCAGTTGAATGAAATTTTAGAGAAAGAATTTACATGCCTGAGTGTGTAACCTTTGGTGTTTCTAGTTCTCTTTTTAAGAGGCTTATGGTTCACTTTTCCTATGTGTTGATTACCGAAATCTCAATCGAGTGACAATAAATGAAAAGTATCTGTTGTCATGGATTGATGATATGTTTGATCTGTTTAAAGGGGAAAAGTTGTTCTATAAGATTTATCTTCACTCTGGTTACCATTAGTTTAGAACAAAATAATATAACATTCAGAAAACCTTCTTTCATAGAAAATATGGTCATTATGAGTACCTTGATATTCCCTTTGGTATAACAAATGCTCTTATAGTCATTATGGTTACACTGAAAAGGATTTTCCATGAGTATATAGATACCTTCGAAGTAGTCTTTCTGGATTACATATTTATTTACTCTAAGTCCTATGAGGATCATGTGCATCATTTAAAAATAGTTCTAAGTTTTCTGAAAAATGATTGACTTTATTCCAAGCTATCAAAATGTAATTTTTTGGAATTGGGAAGTAAAACGTTTGGGACATGTGGTGTCAGAAAATGGTATGTTAGTTAACCCTAAAAAGGTAAAAGTTGTCATGACATGGGAGAAACCATGTAATGATTTCAGGATTTATAGATTTTTGGGTTTACCTTGATATTATCATCAGTTCATTAAGACCTTCTGAAAGTTGGCTTCTCTGATGGATACTCTGACTTGGAAGGGAGTAAAGCTTTCTTGTAATGATAAATGTTAGAGTTATTTTGTTGATATTAAATGTATTTTTACTACTGCACCGGTGTTGACTCTTCCAGAGGCCAGGAAGGGCTATGTGGTCTTCTTTGATGCATCAGGTTCAGGTTTGGGTATCAATATTATGAAAGGTGATCTTGTTATTTTCATATGGATCTCATCTACTTAATCCACACAAGAATAATTATCTGACCCATTCCATTGAACTTGTAGATGTGATTTATTCTCTTAAGAGTTGGTGACATTAACTTTGTTGAAAAAGGTTTACCATGTTTTCATAACACAAGATCTTGAGTTATACCTTCTCTCAAAATGATTTTAATCTCTTCCAGAGGCATTGGGTGGAATACCTGAAATATTTTTATTTTGACATCACCTACAGCCCAGGGAAATTGATGGCTCTCTTTACACTATTGCATATTGGAGTTCAGGAGAAAGGGGTCGATATTTCCTTGGCTAGAATTTATTTTACATTCTCTCTTCTCTAAATGATTCTTGGGGATCAGTATGTTGATGATTATTTCCATATTATTAGAGACTCTCTTTATGGTGGGGAGGTAGTTGTGAAGTGGCCATACTCAAAATAAGGATTATTTTCTTTTGTAAATGTTTTTTAGTGCCATTATCAGCAATTAAAGTTGTTATGGGATGGATCTTTGTGGGTTTTTCACCCAAGAACCATGAAGATGTTCTATGACAAGTGGTGGAAGTTTTAGGGGCTAGTTATGTGGTGGGGCATCGGTGAGTTTGTCTATCATTGTTATACATTCTAGAAGGTGAATCCTGATCACCAGAAAGCTTCAGGATTGCTTCATCCACTCCTAGTCCCTACATGGAAGTGGGATGAGATCTCAATAAACTATTTCAATGTGGTTATGTACCCAGAGAAAGAAGAATGTGATATGGTTTTTGATCGATTGTCTAACTAAATTTGCTCACATTGTACCCATTCATGACACATACAAATTTTAGTAGTTTGAAAATCTCTATATAAAAGATATTATTCATTTTCACATAGTTTCATCTTCTATAGTATCTAATAGGGATCCTAGGTTAACTTCTCATTTTTTGAGAGGCCTTTAAGAGGCATTGGGATCTCACATCATTTTGAGTACGACATACCAACCACAATCACATGGAAAAATAGAATGAGTTATATAGATTCTTGAGGATATTCTTTGTGCTTGTGTTCTTGAATTTGGTGCATCTTGAGATGATCATTTGGGACTGGTTGATCTTTCTTATAACAATAGTTACCATTTTGTGATTAGAATGGATCAATTTTAGGTCTTGTATATTCGTCCATCTAAATCTTCATTGTGTTGGTCAAAGATGGGAAAAATTTCCTTAGTCGGACAAATTTTGGTGAAATATATGATATAAAATATTTAGTTAATTCATGAGAGAATGTTTATATAAAAGAGCTGATATAAATCTTATGTTGATCATTATCTTAGGTCCTTCCAGTTTTTAGCTGGTGACCATGTGTTCTTGAAATTTTAACCCTGCTGGGTCATCAAAGTCTAGGGAGGTAAGGGAAACATTCTCCTTGTTTTGTGGGACCTTTTGAGGTTATTGATTAGGTGGGAAAATGTTCTAACGATTTAGAACTTCTAATCTAGATAACATTGATACATAATGTGTTCCATGCATCATATCAGCAAAAGTATCTATTTGATCGACCTCTTGTTCTGAGCCAGTGTGATCTTGAAGTTGAACCTTATTTATCTGTGACTTAACGGCTAGTGAGGATAGATGATTCTAAAACCAAGGTACTTCATAGGAGTTTGATAAATTTGTTTTGTGTGATATAAAATCATGGTTCTATAATTATGAGAAATGGTATATGGATGCATGGATGAGATATCAGTGGCCTCATATTTTTGGAATGTAAGATTCTGATAATCATTTCTGGGGACAGAAAGTATCTACGGTGGGGAGGTTGTAACATCCTATTATTATTTTCAGTTATTCCTAGACTCCTCTTTTTACATAGCTTTGGTTGAGATTCATTTAGGGTTATTTCAGATTGAGGCTTGATGACTTTTGAAAATTCTGGGCTGGTACATGGTTGGTGCATGGTTTTCCCAAACTGTGCACCCTATTAGAGAAAACCATGAAACCCAAGGTGGTGAGATTTTTCACAGTTTTCAAATGGTTAGTCTGTCCATGCATCCAATTAGTGGAAATTGTGTACACCATTTATAGTTGGTGGAAGAATAGGTTGTATAGTTTAGTCTAACCATGTGGGTCTTCCCAGGAAACCATGCATACTAGATTTAAAGTTATCCACATTTTTATAAAAAAAATTAGAGCCCCATTTTTAGAATCTCGATGGACTGGTATGACCTTATATCGATTTCTTAATTCCTTATATCTCCCAAGAAATATTTTCCCCCCATATCCCTCCTAAAAGTGGTCTGAAACTAGTGGAATACCCTTAAATATTATCACAGTTAGTTTTCTCATCTTGGTCTCATTCTCCTGTGGTCTCTCTTTATCTCTCTAGGGTTCCATAGATCCCCATATTGATTTATGGATCTAATAACATATGTTTTGTGATTATGAACATGGGTTTGATTACCATTTGTGTCACTTCATTCTTTATAGATAAATATTGACTAGGGTTTGGCGTTGTGAGATCCATTTATTCTAGTATGTGGTGCTGTTATGATGCCCAAATATTTTTAACCCTAAATTGATTTGTTTAATTTCAATTATTTGAATTAAATTAAATTGATTGATTTTGATTAAATTTCATCGAATTTTTTTTTTTTTGAAAAAAAACCCAATTACATTGGCTTTAGTTTTTTAAAAAAAGGGGTTTGGAATGAAATTGTAAAACCCTCAATTCCATTGAATTTGTGTGTGTTTATGGAAGATTGCATAAATTTTAATTGATTAATTTAAATTCTAGTTTATATGTAAATTTTTTCAATTAAAATTTTGAATTTTATTTTGGAAAATTTGATTTTATGTAAAATTTTGAAAACCCCCAATTCCATTGAATTGGGGGTTTTCTATGGAATTGATGGAATTTGATTGAAAATTCAATTATTGAATTTAATTTATGAAAGTGTATTGTGAAATTCCATGAATTGGTTTAAAATCCTTATTTCTAAAAAAAGTCTTAAATGGATTGGATAGCAACCTTAGGGTTTTATCTTGTTGAAAAACTCATGTTTTTTATTAAAATACCGTTATGGTTATTAAATGGAAAATTGATAAATTTGAAATTGAAAATGGGATTTAATTTTAATTTAATAAGACTTAAAATAAATTTCCCTTTGTTATTTTTTATTATATCATAGGAAATCCTTTGGTAGTTAGGGAGTTATTTGGATGGAACTTTATGACTTAAAAATTTCTAAAACATCAAATCAATACATCACACCCCTTAAAAGATGGTGATGGGTCATTTTTGGCCTTGGATCAAAGGGAAGTATGTACATATTTTTCATTTCACTATGAGTGTGGGATAAATATTTCCTAGAACTATCATACCTTATTGGGCATATAACAATGATGCTTGTTTTTTGTGTTTCAAATGAATATATTCCATTGTTATAAAGTGTTTTACATTCCTTCTGTTTTATATAAAGTGTTTTAAATAAAAATATTTATTTAATTTGTTTGTGAAAACATCCATTTGTGTAAAGAATCCCTTTGTTTAGAGTTAATTCCATCCTTTGAAATGTATTTCCATCATTTCAAATGTGAAGCATCAATTGAAAAATTATTTTCATCCTTTTAAATGTAAAGCATGATTTGTTTAATATGCTTTTGAAATACCAAACTTGTTTATTTGAAAATAGAACCACATTCTTGGTTAATTTGATATAGGATTATTGTTATGTAATCTTTTGGTGAAACCATACTGAGCATTGGCTCACACCATAATTGTGCCTAAAAGTGCTTTTAGATTATCTCCTTCCATGATTGAACAAGGGAAATGGATCACATTGAGGTGATTATAGTTGTTGAATCCTGGGCTTGGTTAGTTTCATCTGAGTTAGAACTTGGGAAGTTTTTCTATTTTATAGTTCTTTGTTGTAATGCTTGGGTTTTTATACCTATTTGACTTCAAGTTCTTTACCCCCAATGGAGTTTCCTTTGATATAAATATTATCTTGTTTCTTTCACTTCTATAATGTCTATGGAAAAACATTTCCCAGTTTCATTTTGTATAATGTTGGGTGATAGCTGTCGACCCATGGGGATAGGGAACACCCTTCGATCCATGTCGGGATTAGTGCATTTATTTGGTTACCAAGGTACCCAAGACAGATCATGAAAACTAATTCTTTATAATGGGTATAGAAATGGGGTGATGAAGGGAGGTATTTCTAAGTGAAATCAGTGCCATTTTTTGTAATAATATAAAAGGGAAAGTCACTCTTCAACTATAAAAATGATCAAATAATGGAAAATAATGTATATGGGATGTGTTAAGTATAAGAAAAATATTATCCACTCATTTTAATAGTTTTTTAAACATGTTTCAGGTTTACTTTCCTTGGTCAAGCCCTCTTTAACTTAATTTACCATTATAATGGTAACTAATTCTTACCTAAGTAATTTGTTTTTTGTCCATAAAAATAAAAACATAAATAATTTTTCCATTATTACTAAAAACGTGAAATATATTTTTTAAAATAAAATTTATAATGGGGGTTAAAATTGATTTTCATATTATTACCCATAAAGTGTCAAAATCCATTTTTATAAAAAAAAATTTAAGCGTAAAAAGAATGTGTTAGATAAAATTAACAAGGTTATTTATTTTCAAGAAAATTAATATATTTATTATTAACATAATAGTATTTATATGGCTAAAAAATCAAGTGAAAATATAATTCTACCTTGTGATATAATAACTAAACAAAATGATAAAAACCAGTTTTCTATTAGAATAAAATATTACTTTTGTTTTAAAATGTTAAACTTGGGTTTTATAAATTGAAAAAATCATTTTTTTAAAATTAATATTTTAATTAATTTTATACATTATTGGCCATGAAATTTTTTTTATAAAATTTTTGAGTCATTCTTATGTCCTGATAATGTCAAAAATGTTATGGTATTAATAAAAATTTTATTTTATGGTGTTCACATAATAATCAATAACTACAAAAAAATCTCAAAAAATAATCCAAACATAATATTTTCCTTTATTAATTCAAAAATTAAGTTCATTTTATAAAATAAAAATTCTAAAATTTATAAAATATTTTTTAAATGAACGTTCAAAAATATTGGGAAAACTATTTTTATTAGAAAAACATGATTTTAAGTGTCCTTAATATTATTTCATATAAATTTCAATTTTAATAATTTTAATATATTTTTTTATTTATAGTAATATTTTAAAATTGTTCTATTTAATTTATTAAGATATGTTATATATTTTTTTAAAAAAATAGTTATTTGAAAAAGAATAATCATTTTCAATATTAAATCATATTAATTATCTTTCCTCTAATTGTATGAAATTTTAGTGGAGTAATATAATTTTATTTACTATTGGTTTTATTATTTTTATAATTTCCTTATTAATATTAATATAATATTTTTTGGCTCATTTTAGTTTAGTGTTTTATGTGAAACAAGTTATCAAGTATATTATTAATTTAGAGAAAAATATATTCTAAAATCATTGGTTTTTAAACAAATAAACTCTAAAAAGAAACTAATAATTCATTCTATTATATGAGAATAGTGAAATATACTAAGAATAATTTGTAAGGTTTATACAAATATTTTTGCAGTATATTTCTTTGGAACCTTATGAGATGATAAGAATATTAAATTTTAGAAGGAAAAAATCAAAATAACATATTATGAGGAATGGTAAAAAATTAGTTGATTCATATGTTGATCTTTATGGAGAAAAATATCATAATTACTCAAATTAAATTATTATCCATAATTGTTATAATGAATCGATTTGAAACTGATACAAGATGGATTTCTTGCTAAGGAGAACAATATGCCACAAATTGGATAGCCATGCCATAGTGCATGGTTTCATGTAAACATGGATTAAATTCAAACTGAATATAATTGTTTTTATTTTATGTAGTTTCAAAGAATAAATAAACCTAACTCTTTGGAAATTAAAAAATAATTATTGAACATGAATTTAAATTGGTGCTAGTGATAAATAAATCGATAATCTATATAAGTACTCGGCCTTAAGCATCACATAATCTTGAATCAAGTCAATAATTCATATTGAGGATCTTTTCAGGCTTAGAACATTAGAAAATTAGGCCATAATTATTATATAACATCTAAAATATTAAGAATTAGACACTTATACTCACTGTATATTTTTTCATAAAACAAAAAACATTGAATAAGATATGGTTTCGTTTCACGCTTAAACATCATAACTTTTCTATGATCTCATCCTTGACTCTATTCTCCTTCAAATCCTTTGAAAAACATTTTAAAACATGGGATGAGAATAAAAAGCTCAGTAATGGATACATAATATATAAAAAATATTTATTTTTAAAAAACATGTAAACCATGAATACTTTATCCTAAATTAATACTTGTCACCTTTAAGAAGTAGTAAATACACTTCAATGAATAGAAGCTCACTGCTTACCATTTTTTGTAATCAAAAGATCACCTTAAACCCATAGAAATCACACAAAACATATAAAAGATAAAATAGGTACATAATCATACTTATATGGAATAACCATACAGTCTACTTCCACAAATCATTCTTACAAATGGAAAAGTTATACGGCCGACTTCCATACCCAATGCATTGGATGTTACAACTTAACCACTCGTCCTTGGTTTATCATGAAACAACCAATCATTTAGTTTATCACGTAACCACCCATCAAATTTTTGAGAACTATTTTATTATAATAACACATAAATGATTGAAATTATCAAAATTCCACTCATAAAATTCCATTGGAAAACACAAAAAATCATTTCAAGATACTGAAATATTAAACCAATTTATTAAACCATTTAATACATTTAATAAAGGGTCATTGAATCAAAGTGTCCCATAACACTTTGAAACTTTTAAAACAAATTAAAATTTTAAATAATTCATTTCTACGTAAATAGATTCTTAAAAACCAATTGAAAACATGGACATGAAATTAAAGCTTTTAGAAGAATAAATCTTTAATTCATTTAAAATGATGTTTTATTTAGAGTCTCTTACCACTTAAAAACACTTGAATAAATATCATTAAATAAAAAAAATTCAAAATAATAAATATAATTATAATATATTAATTCATGATATAAAACATCAAAATGTCTATATATACACCTTATAGGATAATAAAGGCACATAACATCAAGATATGCCTCAATGAAAGGAAATTGAGACGAAGTCCCATACCACAATGTAATCAGTAACATCATATGAAAAAAACTCAATAACCATCAAATGAATAATTTAAAACCATGAATATAAAAATAATGATGATTTTATATAAAAAATTTCAGTACACATACAGCACATACAAGAAATAAGTGGCAAACAGTGGAAATATCATGGAAATGAATGTGAGATGAGAAACCCCTTACCTCAAGTCCGACCAATCTTATTAGTTCATTAAATTACGGAATAATAAACATAGGTTAGTTTATATTTTCTTCATAACATTATTTTTAATTTCATTATTCTTTATTATATCACTTATTATCATTTTATATCAATTTGTTAATTATTTGGGTTCACATCAGACGATTTGTCGATGTTCGGTACTTAAGTCAAAAATGAACCTGTTTTGATACAAATTGTTCGTATTTTAAAAATTCAATCATCTTCAAAATTCTATTAATTATTTAAATATCATATATATCTAGTATATTTGTATTTATAATAGTTTATAACATTTTGAGAATTGAAATGAACCGTTCACGGAGACGATAGGTCGTACGTACGCATTAACGCTACTTTCATTTATTTGTCACATTAAAAGAATAAAAATAAAATGATATAAATATATATTATAATAACTGTAATATATTTATTTCATTTATTCATCAAAGGTTTAATAAAAATTTCATTTATACATTACATGTATATAATGAACGAGTCATATAACTTTGAGGGGGCGGTAATCTGCACTTCCTCAAATTAAATTATCATATTTATACAACATGAAAAGCATAAAGGTATGTTGGAAATAAAAATTACTGAACCATAGATATAGTATAAAGATAATAAATATCATATATAAATATATTTCCATCATAATGGCCACAATGAGAGGTGTTAGGAGAATATTGAACAAACATCGTTTCGTGACACAGTAGTTCGTCGTCCACATAAAGAGTATGTTCTATATCCATTCGAAGGATGTGTTTGTAAGTGTAGTTTGAATACCTCCCCTAAAAATATCCTATTCTATTGAGGATTATTTTTTTTATTAAATAAAATAATAAGAATATCATAGAGAGTTAATAATGAAAATCAAATAAAGGAACTTGAGAGAAGACGTTACCTCTAAATTGGGTAACTTCTTTGATTTGAGAAAAAGGATTTCATGAATTTCCTTATGCCCAAGGTAAGGCTTATATAAGGAAGGGATGGATGTGGGGAGATTATAATAATAGATTTTGAATGAGAAAATAGGCTTTAAAGGTGTGAGTAAGGTGTTAGAGGTGGTGGCATTTTATAAGAGGGAGGAGGGCTACTTTTAGAAAGTCTTGAAATATTATATCATTATAAATTGAATTGTGATTTCAAAAGGTCTAATACTCATTTAATTAGAATATAATATTGTTATTATTTTAAATCCTCTCAACTAATTGGTTTTATACAAGTTTAGGTATCAAATATAACCTTACCTTTTAGATTTAACTCTTATTTAACTAATTTAACTCTTACCATGTCTTCTTGTATATTCAAACTATATGGTTAATATAGTAACTATAAATTGCAAGTTGAACCTCAAGTGGTTCATTAATTATAGTTTCAACATTATATAAGTCATTTGGTAGAATATTAGGTTTTTAGGACTATAATATAATTTAAGAAAATATTATTTGTTTTAAAAACTCATTTATGTCAATTTTTATACAATTCATATCATGACTTTTTTTAAAAATCATAACAGCTTTATTATTTCGAACAAACTTCATTAATTCATATTTAAAAATTCATAAACTTCCATAAAATTATTGGATGGCATAAAAAGTATAAAAATAAATTTATTTTATTATTTATAATCTCATTTATTTAAATCTATCATTAATAACGTAATCACTACATCAGCATTGTGCCATAAATATATTTATTTATTTTAGGTCTAAGAATTATAAATATAACACCATGATGTAGGAAATATTTATAGATTTCCAATTACTATTTATAGTCGAATTTATATTATGTATAAACCCATATTAATATTTTTTATTAGGAAGATACAAGCTATGTCATATTTCCCTTAACATAAAATTTAAAGTAATTAAATGTCATTTTCACACACAAGTGGCTCCCAAATGCCAAAATATCAACCCAAGGGTTTATTTTTTCGACCATGACTCATCAAATGAGATCATGACATATTTTATGGTAAATTTATATTATTATAATATTATTTTTACCCATATTTACAAAATTTACCCTTTAACCATGGTAAATAAAAACAATTACTCAAGTTACTATTCATAAAGTCCAAAAATAAAAGTAACATATTAAAACAATTAAAACCCACTGATTCCAAGTATGTAATCTATTTTAAAAAAATTCCAAACACATTGTTGGAAGAAATTAATTTAAAATTAATTCTCATTATCAAAATGAGAAAACATGTTTTTAAGAAGTAAAAACTATAAAAAGATCGACATTTGTTTATGAGTAATTTAAAGTTAAATTACTTAAAATGACTAAAATTGGATAAAATAAAAAACATCTAATTACACTTTAAAACCAATTAAAATTATAATCGAACCATATAAATATATTAGATGAAAAAATGGTTTTGACTTAAAATGGAGTAGTTTTAACTATTAATTAAAAAATAAACTTTATCAGAGAAAAACCAAAAATCTACTTAAATTAAATTTTGATATCCTACTTCTAGATAAGAGGTTTATTTTGTCAAATGTAACATATAAAAGTGACAAAAAGTATATTTAAAAAGGGTTTCACATTAAAAGGTGGAAAAACTACCTTTTAAAAATATTAGAGTATTTATGCTTAAAATTGAATTCCTTGTCATTTTAAGTATCTAAATTTTATTGGATAAATGTGAAAACATTTAACAAACATGTTTAATCCTAATATGGTTTATTCTCCTCATTCCCTCTAATAAAATAGCTAGAAGTTAACTACCATTTAAAATAATAATATTATATTATTATTATTTTTTCATTATGACTCATCCTTGTGCGCAACATAAGATTTCGGAAAAACTCGTTGTTGCGTGTCGGGTACGCCCTCGAAGATAGCATCCGCATTATGTTAAAACACCTATGTAATTCATAAGTATTAATATATATGAAAATGTATTTTTCTATAATTACCTGGGATTTTACACCCTTCCCCCCTTTTGTAAATTGTGTCCATGCAATTTTAAATTGGGCTCGATAATTTCAATGAAATCCCACACCGTAAAAATATTCAATAAAACTTCCACTTTAAAATAATGAATTTTAAGTACAAAGGTCACCCAAGAAAACACATACTATGATTCCGTGTCGGAAAACATCGATATGGATGAAAAAATACATGTCAATTTTTGATGGAGAGTGATATAAAACATGACGAGGAAAAAGTTAACAATCACAAAGATATAATTCTATGATGATCTATGGGACCATTTGATTTAACAGGAAAGAAGGTACTATGGTAGAATTGTGGTTTCAAGATCTTTACCCAAGATTTTTATAATTCATTTAAATATTTAACTAATAACAAAAGTACTTATACTTATTTGAAAAGTAGAGTTTCATCCTTTAGTCACTTTTCATTATAAACTCATATTTTTTTTAAAACGATGAGTATTCAAGATGAATTTTTCACACCTAAAGAACTATAATCAACTTCTATAGAATAAAATAATCCACAAAATATTAACTATTTATTTCTCTGGACTTGAAACAGTAACCAAAACTAAATTGTTTAGTACTTTAGAAGTTCATCCTGAAAATAGAAATCCTTTATAAAAATAAAGACTACTTTTAATCTCCAAAATTCAACAATAATAAAAAAAATTCAACAATTACCATTCAATAGATAATTGTCCTTCAAATTCCTCAATATTATCCAAACTAATATTGAAACCCAAATATAAAATGATTTAATCACTTAGTCTTTTAAGATAAATTTTTATATTTATCTCCAAATAACATAAATCACACTTAATGTCTGAAAACAAAAATTAATTAACCTAATCACATTTTATCCATGATGGGTTAATAATTTCCATAAATAATCCCAATCTCCATAAGTTGACAACTAAAATAATAGATTATTTCCAAACATTACCCCTCAAATAAAATTTTATAGTTTTCTATTTACCTTAATCATATAAGGTTCCCAAGATAGAGAAAAACTTACAAAATAACATCTATCACTTAATCCCCAAATCATTTTCCAATACCAATTATATTCATTTGATAAATCAAAATTCCAAAAATCAACTTATTCTGATTCTATATTCTCGTTAAACTAAAAAATTAAAATTCATTCATAACTAGGGACTTCATGTAGGCCAGTGGTAGGCGATATATCCTTGTCGCACTTTGGTTGTGGGTTCGATCCCCACGGCCTTGTCTGATGTTGTAATGTCCCAAAATTTTGAATAAATCTTGTTTCCTAATTTTTCGTGTTATTTTATTTCATAATAAACAAAAAAAATTCATTAAATAAAATGAGTATAATTAAAATGAGACTGTTGGGTTTTGACTATTATATGATCGTTAGTCAGTATGACCATTAGAAACTAAATTTTGAGATTATTGTCTCTAAATAAAAGTGATCTTGGTTAATTAATATAGAAAGAAGATTTGATGGCCTTATCCAGTAGTCTCGGGCCAATCGAATCCCATCTAACAGAACTTGGGAAGGAGGTAGCACCACTGGGCTTTTCTCTAGACCAAACCCAAGCTGAACTTCATCATGTGAAGCTAGAATGGGATCTCCATTGCGAGAAGTTCAAACTGATAGAAATTAATACTCGTGTGATGTTGGCCGAGCCGCCCTCTGATTCTCTCAACTTAGGACACCTTACACTTAGGTCATATGCTGGGGTTATAAGGGGCTATGTAAGAAGACCATAACTGCCTTTTTTAATCCTTAGATTTAAATAAAAATTGTGATTTATTCTCAGGATTAAGTTTGTGAATTTTCAAATGTCCGGATAAATATAGTATGCATATTTTTGATGAATTCTAGAAAAAGGATATTTGAAAATATTTATGTAAACCATAAATAATTAATTATGTGTAATGATTTTCAAAAAATGGTCTTCTACAATTATGTTCAGTAAAAAATTTAGAGTCTAATAAGATCAATTTGATTTTTGATGAATAGTAAATTATGAATAGTGATTTTACTCTTAGGATTATTAATGTTACCAAATGGATTAGTAATCTCACTTAAAGAAAGTATTAATATAATCTAGGCACCTTGATTAAGTAATGTGAATCAATAAAATTGGTAAATAACTGTTTCAGAAATTATTAGTCAAGTATCTGTTTTTTGGGTGAATAGTGTCTTTTAATTAAAAATTAAATTAAAAATATTTTGAAAATTATTTTTATAAAATGGAGTTCATTTTTGATCTCAGAGCATCGATATTATGTTAAGGTAATTTTGGGGGATTTTTCTGAAAAAATTGAATTTTCGGTGAATTGTATATTTATATAAAATTAAATTAAAAACATTTAGACAATTATTTTTATATAATGGAGTTCATTTTTTAAATCAGAGCATTGATATTTGGTTAAGGTGAAATTTTGGGTTTTTTCTGAGAAAGTTGAATTTTCGGTGAATAGTGAAAATACAGTTTTTAAGTTACTGGTGTTTAATGACATCATTAAATGATGTATTAAGTATGTAATCAATATGGTCGACTTATGAATAGTAATATAAGGTATGAGGTGTACCAAGTGTCCAATACCATGGGCAAATACCATGGGCAAGCCCATGGTTTTTCCAATACCACCAATGAGGTGTCCCTTGGCCATTAATGCCTTGTCCCCTCACTTCCCCTATAAATACCAAGCCATTTTCTCATCATTTATATTCAAAAATCCTCCTCAACGAAGTTCTGGTCTCCTTACCTCCCAAGGAGTCCTACCAAGGTTCCCTCAATCCTACCAAGGTCCCAAACTTCGTGATTTTGAAGTTACTCTTCAAGGTAAGGGATCCTACCTCTCTCTTTCTTTCCAAGTACTCTCTTTTATGTCATATCTTTTATGATCCATGTTCTTATGTTGGAGGATGTTCTTTTATATTCATCCTACTTTACTTTTCATGTTCATATGATGAGATACACCCTCTTTCTCTCATCAATTCATTTTAAGAATGTTTAAGTGGCGTCGTTAGGCTGCCGAATTTTTAAGTGATTCTTTCACCCTTCTCGTTTTCAAGTTCTATTTTCATGTCAAGTATTTCATGTTCCTTTTTATTATATTGGGTTATGATATCTATATATATAATATTGTTATTTTATTATCATACTATGAATACCCTATTTGATCTCATCAATTCATTTTTTTTAAGTTTTAAGTGACGTCGTTAGGCTGCCGAATTTTCGTAAGAGAAATCTTATTTTTGTCTTCCTTCCATATTTTTCATTTCATATGGTATGTCTTTCAAATTTAATTACCATGTTCTTATATCCTTTATATTTTGTCCCCCTACTTTTTTACGGATCATTTATGAGTGTGTGACTCATGTCCCCTCTCTTTTCAATGTTTTCTAAAACCCTGTAACATAGCCATTATGCTGCAGAATTTTCGTCTCAAAATGTCTCTCTTTTTCTCAAATTATTTTATTTTTTTAAGTGAATACTCAAAGCTATTTTTTCTAAAGGGGTATTAAAATATATATCAAAATGTTCTATTTTGATTCTGGGATTTACATACACGATACCCTCTTTCCTTTTTCTTGGGTTATAATTGACATAAAGATCATGTCTTAAAAGCGGTTTTTAAAACGTTATGATTATGAAATGAAACCCACTTCTTTTATTCTATATGGGTTATTTATGAAATGTTCAATGATGATATATGTGGCTCACATGATAATAAAGACAAATTTAAGGGTGCGCCCTGATATCACTCCAATGCATTGGGTAATGATGTAACTACTAGAGATTGCAATTTTAACAATACCTTGGTGAATAACCTTGGTAATTTCAAATGACACCTTAGGGATGGACCTTGGTGATATGTTCATGATTGTATAAGATAAATGTTGTATCCACATATTAATTTTATGAATAATGTTATTTCCATTATTATATTCTTCATGATCTCTTTCTCATTCCTTAAAGGTATTTATCATGACTTTATTGATGTATCTCAAGTTCACCTGTTAAATGTTTTCCCTTATTTCCCTTACTGGGCCTTCTGCTCACCCTTTCTTTTGATGTATGTCCCCATGTTATGATATTCCATAATGAACCTTGGATGAACATGAGGAGTATACTTTCAAGTGATTAAGAATAATTTTTTATGTTTTCATGTTTTAAGTTCCTGGTTTCCAAGACACTAACCCTTAAAGATCCTCGGTTTTGTAAAATGTAATGAAAAGTTATGTTATAAAAAGACGAGATGCTATAGTTGGTATCAAAGGATGGTTTAGTTATTTGTGGAAATTAGGATATGAAAACGTTAGTAATAACCCTATATAAAAGTTTAAATATAGGAAATATTCCCAGTATTTTGGTGAGTACTGATTAAGTGGTTTATCAAGAAAATACATCCCTGTCTAGATACGAGCAGGTAGAGGTGGCTCTGGCACAGATGTACATAGGGGTAAAACCTGAAAACACTGCTTGAGCTAGACTCGAACGGGAACTGGTACACGACAACGGGTCTTCCTGCACTCTAGGTTACAATACTCCAGGGGGATATGCTTTGGTAAATTCATAAGCTTAGTATAAACCATTATTAAAGGAACAAAGATAAAATAAAATAAAGATTCACATAAGAATATATGATCATGGATAACCTAGATTGGAACCTAGGGGATCATGAGTTGGGATATAATTTTCTTCTACAAGTTTATCCTTATATGCTTTAAGTTTCCTTTTTATGATTATTGGCTATGTATTTAAGCCCATAATTATACTTTCTTTTCTTAGTTAATGTCAGGAAATAGAAGAACATGTCTCAACAACCAATGTGATAGGAAATGTGACGATTTCCCTATTAATGTGACAAATAAGACAAGAGATAAAGTTGAACATATTGTGATTATGCCAAACCAGCTATCAAAAATCACAATTAATAATTGGTACCTAGTTAAATGCCCAAATTCATCAAGGAAGAAGAAGACGAAGTCTCAAGGATGTTCATATGTTAAAGTTGATAAAGGAAAGAAGACCCAAATTTCTTTGTGCAAAAAGTGTGGAAAGGGGCACCAAGGAGAATGTCACAAAGGAACCGGGAGATGTTTTAAGTGTGGGGTGATAGGGCATAAAGTAGCCAATTGCTTTAAAAAATGGATAATGTGATGAATAGAGATAAGGTTTGATCTAATATACCTTATACTTTTAAATGTCATAAATGTGGAGAAGTTTGACATTATCCAAGGAAATTCTCTCTTAGAAGGGATGAGAAGCATGATAAGCATCAACAATCTTCTTGGACAAGGGAACAATGCAAGTCCTATGCTGATATGAATCATGATGACTAAAGTAAATGTAACTTCTTCGCAATAATTTTCTATGTAATGTTGTATTTTAGTTTATTCCCTATGAGCATATCTTTAATGTTTTCTTAGAACATTGAGTCACTACCTAAGATGGTTTTATATCATTAAGGAAAACATATACTGTTATGTACCACATGTTGATGTTGTGAAGCTATTCTTCTTGAAAAAAAAAGATGATTAGGGGATAAAAAGATGATTATTATTTTGTAAGGCGTTCAAATGATCGAGGTAAATAGATTACTACGGTATTTTATTTGGGGAGTGAAGGTTGACTTATATTTTGAAGAATCAACGAATTCAAGGTGAACTTATAGTAATTTAGGAAATGATTAACCTATCTTGGGGAAAATACGTTTAGGTTAGTTACTTTTGTTATAAGATGTTAGGAGTGATTGATGTTGTTTGGAGATGAATGATAAAGTTTATCTTGGAAGACTATGTTATCAAATCCTTCTTATATTTGAGTTTCAATATTTGTTTGGTTTATTTTGAGTAATTTTAAGGGAAGTTATTTATAGAATGTTCTATGATGAACTTTGGGTAGTACCATGGAACTTTGAAGATTTAAAGTAGTTTCCCTTCCTATGGGGTTCTTTATTTTTGAAGAGTTGTTTTATCTTACCCTTTCTGTTTTTGGGATAAATGTTTAAAGATAGATAGTTATTATTTTGTGGATTACGTGATTCTCTAGAAGATGATTCTTGTGCTTTGATGAGACCAAGTTGTTTTGAATGCTCATTGTTTAGAGAAAAGATTAGTCTTGGTGAAAATTATTTAGCGATGAAACTCTACTCGAAGGAAAATATATTTCCTTGTGTTCTTATTATATGTAGTAAATAAATTCCTCGAAATTATTAAAAGGAACATAAAAAAACATTGTTGGTTTAAGTTTCCTACTGGGTAATCAAAGACCATTTAACCCATCACAATTTTGTGATTTTTATGTGGTTAACTTACTCTTAGACATGTTTTCTATCACTCTCCCTCAGAACTTGACCCTTTTTTTCTCCTCCATATCCATTTTTTCCTACATGGAATCCTAGTATGGGTTAACTCGGGTGACCTTTATACTCCATTTTATTTCTTTTAAAGTAATAGTGTTACTGACTCTTTTTCCAATGTGGGACTTTCAATGAAATTTCCAATCCCAATTTTTAAAATTGCGAGGACGAAATTTCTTAAGGGGGAATATTGTAATGACACGAAATTTTTAATAAATCTTATTTCCTAATTTTTTGTGTTATTTTATTTCATACTCAAGAAAACTTTTTCATTTACTAAAATGAGTATAATTAAAATGATACTATTGGGTTTTGACTATTATATGACCGTTAGTCAGTATGACCTTTAGAAACTAAATGTGGAGATTATTGTCTCTAAATACAAGTGATCTTGGTTAATTAATATAGAAAGAAGATTCGATGGCCTCATCCAATAGTCTCGGGCCAATCGAAGCCCATCTAACAGAACTTAGGAATGAGGTAGCACCATTGGGCTTTTCTCTGGACCAAACCCAAGCCGAACATCATCATGTGAATCTAGAATCGGATCGCCTTCGTGAGAAGTTCAAACTGATAGAAATTACTACTCGTGCGATGTTGGTCGACCGCCCTCAGATTCTCTCACCTTAGCACACCTTACACTTAGGTCCTATGTTGGGGTTATAAGGGGCTATGTAAGGGGACCGTAACTTCCTTGTGTAATCCTTTGATTTAAATAACAATTGTGATTTCTTCTTATGATGAAGTTTGTGAATCTTCAAATGTATGGATAAATATTTTATGCATATTTTTTATGAATTCTAGAAAAAGGATATTTGAAAACATTTATGTAAACCTTAAATAATTAATTATGGGTAATGATTTTCAAAAAAAGGTCTTCTACAATTATGTTGAGTAAGAAATTTAGAGTCTAATAAGATCAAATTGATTTTTGATGAATGGTAAATTATGAATAGAGATTTTACGCTTAGGATTAGTAATTTGACCAAATGGATTAGTAATCTCACTTAAAAAGTATTAATATAATCTAGGTACCTTGATTAAGTAATGTGATTCAATAAAATTGGTAAATAACTGTTTCAGAAATTATTAGTCAAGTATCATTTTTTTCAGGTGAATAGTGTTTTTTAATTAAAAATTAAATTAAAAATATTTAGAAAATTATTTTTATAAGATGGAGTTCATTTTTGAACTCAGAGCATCGATATTATGTTAAGGTAATTTTTGGTGTTTTTTCTGAAAAAAATGAATATTTGGTGAATAGTGTATTTATATAAAATTAAATTAAAAATATTTAGAAAATTATTTTTATAAAATGGAGTTCATTTTTGAAATCAGAGCATCGATATTTGTTTAAGGTGAAATTTTGGGTTTTTTCTGTGAAAGTTGAATTTTCGGTGAATAGTGAAAATTCAGTTTTTAAGTTACGGGTGTTTAATGACATCATTAAATGATTTATTATGTATGTAATGAATATGGTCGACTTATGAATAGTAATATAAGGTATGAGGTGTCTCATGTGGCCATTACCATGGGAAAATACCACGGGCAAGCCCATGGTTTTGCCAATACCACCAATGAGGTGTCCCTTGGCCATCAATGCCTTGTCCCCTCACTTCCCATATAAATACCAAGCAATTATCTCATAATTTCGATTCCAAAATACCCCTCAAAGAATTTCGGGTCTCCTTACCTCCCAAGGAGTCCTCCCAAGGTTCCCTAAAGCCTCCCAAGGTCCCAAACATCAATATTTTGAAGTTTCTCTTCAAGGTAAGGGATCCTAGCTCTCTCTTTCTTTCCAAGTACTCTCTTTTATGTCATATCTTTTATGATCCATGTTCTTCGGTTAGAGGATGTTCTTTAATATTAATCCTACTATAATTTTAATTTTCATATGATGAGATACCCCCTATTTCTCTCATAAATTCATTTTAAGAATGTTTAAGTGGCGCCATTAGGCAGCTGAATTTTTAAGGGATTCTTTCCCCCTTCTCGTTTTCAAGTTCAATTTTCATGTCAAGTCTTTGATGTTCCTTTTTATTATGTTGGGGTAGAATCTATATATATATCATACTTATATTTTATGTTCATATTATTGGAGACCCTATTTGATCTTCTTAATTCATTTTTTTTATGTTTTATGTGACGTTGTTAGGCTGTCGAATTTTCATAAGAGAAATCTTATTTTTGTCTTCCTTCCGTGTTTTTCATTTCATATGGTATGTCTCTAAAATTTCACTACCATGTTCTTATATCAGTTATATTATATCCCCCTACTATGTTATGGATCATTTATGAGTGGGTGACTCATTTCCCCTCTCTTATCTATGTTTTCTAAAACCCTATAACATAGCTGTTATGCTGCAGAATTTTTGTCTCAAAATGTCTCTCTCTTTTTCTCAAATTCTTTTATTTTATTAATTGAATACTCAAAGCTATTTTTTCTAAAGGGTTATTAAAATATATATAAAAATTTTCTATTTTGATTCTTTGATTTACATATACGATACCCTCTTTCCTTTTTCGTGGGTTCAAAATGACATAAAGCTCATGTCTTAAAAGCGGTTTTTAAAATGTTATGATTATGAAATGAAACCCATTTCTTTTATGCTATATGGGTTATTTATGAAATCTTTGATGATTATATATGTGTCTCACATGATAATAAAGAAAAATTTAAGGTTTTTCCCTGATAGTGCTCCAATGCATTGGGTAATGATGTAACCACTAGAGATTACAATTTTAACGATACCTTGGTGAATAACCTTGGTAATTTCAAATGACACCATGGGGATAGACCTTGGTGTTATGTTAATGATTGTCTAATATAAATGTTTTAGCCACATAATAAAGTTATGAATCATTTTCTTTTCATTATGATAAGCCTTATGATCTCTTACTCAATCCTTAAATCTATTTATCATGACTTTATTGATGTATCTCAAGTTCACATGTTAAATGTTTTCCCTTGTTTCCCTTATTGGGCCTTCTGCTCACCAATTATTTTGATGTATGTCCCCAGGTTATGAGATGTAGTAATGAACCTAGAATTAACATAAGGAGAATCCTTTCAAGTGTTTAAGAAGAATGTTTTTTGTTTCCATGTTTTAAGTTCCTGGTTTCCAAGATATTAAACCTTAAAGATCCTCAGTTTTGTAAAATGTAATGAAAATTTATGTTATAAAAAGGCGAGATGCTATAGACGCGGTGGGTTATCACCCTTAGTGCATGTTTTTATTTTTATAAAACTATATAAATCTTAAAAAATTCCCAAAATGCGTTAAAATCTTCTAAAATAACCATAACATAATTTAACCTCAAGTTTATCTCATGCCTTTCATTTTTCATCTTAAAATGTAAAAACCCATAATTACCTCAAAATCAAGGATCACATAAACCCTAATGGTTACCTTTATAATTATTTCCACTAAAGAAAAGGTAATTCATCCTAAAATATAATTTTCACATAACAAACCTCAGGGTTACACGTACTAGAGAAAATTCTTCCAAAGTATTCCCATCAATAAAAGATCGTTAATATTTTTAACCATTTCATCCCCCATATATCTAACATAACTCTAAAATTTCAAAATTGTAGACATATTAATCAACCATCATTCTTCATGATCACTAAACCATGTTTTTTCAACTTATATTTTAATACTTATTTCCAAAAAAACATAAATCATACCCTAGGATTCAATAACGTCCAAACATAATCTATGAAATAATTCATACCTTTCATAGGTAATTTTCTATTTCCTCATCTTCAATTGGGATGGCATTAGGTATTGGTAAAAATATATTTGGATGGTCCTTCAGATCCCATTCTCATACCTCCTTCAATGGACATATTTTTTCATAATGACCATGCTCCCCACATTTAAAACATTTAATTGATTCCTCATAAAGAACTTATTTCACTTTTATGGAGTCAACTGAAAACTTCCTTTTTCTATAGAAGGTTATTAATTTATGGCCTTCATCCCCACTTCTATAACATCTTCTTGTCCTATTAAAACACTTCCCTAGGTATTTATTTCCACATCTATGACACATATGTTGTTGAATATACTTACCTTTATGACTATTACCTGAACTTCTACAAGTATTTGATTCTCTCGTATATGATTCATTATAGAACTCACCAAGGTTAAAGTGGTTAATCATGACTCCTCGTAGTTAGTTTAGAATAACCAAGAGAGTTCTCATTGCATCCCCCATTTCATCCAGTTTCTTAATCCAAGAACCACCACAATTTCCTTCACACCCATTTTTACTTTGGTGCCTGCTAGATCCTTCCATTTACTAAAACCAAAAAGGTCAGTGTGAGTATATCAATCAAATCATCATATACTATCATATGAGGAGTGTAAACACTAAGATATAATTATTCATGTTATCTTAAACTCATTCAATTTATCTAAAATATTTATGAATCTTTCTAATATGCTGACCATTTTGGTTATATGCTACTTCTCACTTATTCTTAAATAACACATTGCCTTCTAAAGTTATCTAAACCAACCTTTGATACCAATTATAAGTACACAACCATAAACATTACATAATCTTGAATTAAGTAAATAATTCACACTAAGGATCTTTCGAGGTTTATATCCTTAGATAATTAGGCCATAACTATTAAATAACATCTCAAATATTAAAAAGTAGACACTTCTACTCACTATCCAATTTTTTCATAAAACAAAAACATTTAACAAGACATGGTTTCATTTCACATTTAAACATCATAACTTTTCTATGATCCCATCTGTGACCCTATTCTCCTTTTAAATCCTGTGAAAAACATTTCAAAACTTGGGATTAGCATTAAAAGTCTCAGTAAGGGATACATAAGAAGGAAAAATTATTTATCTTGAAAAAACATTTAAACCATGATTAATTTATCATAAAGTAATACTTGTAACCTTTAAGAATTATTAAATACACTCCAATGATTATAAGCTCATTGCTTACCATTTTTTAATCAAAAGATCACCTTAAACCCATATTAATCACACATAACATATAAAAGGTAAATTTGGGACATTATATTACATAAATGTAATAACCATACCGTCGAATTCCACAAATCATTCTTACAAATAAAATATCCATATGAAATAATTCTATACTCAATGCATTGAATGTTATAATGTAACCACTCGTCCATGGTTTATCACAGAACCACCCATTATTTGGTTTATCACATAACCACCTTTCAAATATATAAGTAAATTGTATAATAATAATACATAAAATATTTATATTATTAACATTTCACTCATAAAACATCATTGTAAAACACAAGAAATCATTTCAAGATATTGAAATTCTCAGCCCATTTTTAAAACCATTTAAAAAATTTAATAAAGAGACATTGAAACAAAGTGTCTCATACCACTTTGAAAATTTTTAAATAAATTAACATTTTAAAACATTCATTTCCATATAAATAAATTCTTAAAAACTATTTGAAAACATGGACATGAAATATAAAGTTTTAGAAGAATAAATCTTTAAAACATTTAAAATTAGGTTTTAGTTAGAGTCCCTTTACCACATTAAAAGCACTTGAATAAATATCATTAAAGAAAAACATTATTCCAAAATATAAATATCATGAGAATATATTAATTCATGATATAAAGTGTCAAAAGGGCTGTATATACACCTTATAGGATAATAAATGGTCATAACTTCAACATATTCCTCAACGAAAGGAAATTGAGACGAAGTCCCTTACCATAATGTAATCAGTCGGATCATATAAAAAAACTCAATAACCATAAAATGAATAATTTAATACCATGAACATAAATATAGTCATGATATTATATAACAAATGGCAGTACACATACACCACATACATGAAATAAGTGGTGAATAATGGAATTCTCATGAAAATGAAAGTGAGATGAGAAACCCCTTACCTCTAGTACGACCTGTCTTGTTCATTATTTATATTTCTAAATAATAAACATAGGTTAATTTATATTTTCTTTAGAACTTTTTTCCAAGTTAATTATTCATTTTAAATCACTTATTACCATGTTATAACAATTATTTAATTATTTGGGTTCATATCGGACAATCTGTTGATGTTCGTTACTTGAGTCAAAAATGAACCTATTATCATATAAATTGTTCATATAGTAAAAATTTAATCAACTACATAATAGTATTCATGATTTAAATATCATATATATCCAGTATATGTGTATTTATAATAATTCATAGCATTTAGAGGAATGAAATGCACCATTCATGGAGATGGTAGGATGTACGTATGCATGAAGGCTACTTTCATTTCTTTTTCATATTAAAAGAATAATAATAAAATGATATAAATTTATATTATAATACCATTATTATATTAATTTCATTTATGCATCATATTTTTAATAAAACTATCCTTTATATGTTCCATGTATATCATGAACGAGTCATATCACTTTGAAGGGGCAGGAGTCGCCACTTCCTCAAATGATATTATCATATTTATACAACATGAAATTCATAAAGGTATGTTGTAAATAATAATTAAAGAAGAATAGAGAAAATAAAAAGATAATATATATCATATATAAATATAGTTCAATCATAATTGCCACCATGAGAGGTGGTAGTAGAATATTTAACAATCATTGTTTCGTGAGGTATTAGTTTGTTGTCCATAGAAATAGTATAATCTATATCCATTAGATGGAGGTATGTGTAAGATTAGATTGAATAATTATCATAAAAAAATACTAATATATTGAGGATACTAGTGTTTTCATGAAATAAAATTATAAGAATATCATAGGTAGTGAATAAGGGAAATAAAATAAATGAACTTGAGAGAAGACGTTACCTCTAGATTAGGTAACTTCTTTTGATTTGAGCCAAAAGGCTTTCATCAATTGCCTTATGTCCATGGTAAAGATTCTAGGAGGAAGTGAGGGATGTTGGGAACTTATTTTAGTAGATTTTGGAGGATCCAGGGGGCTTGATACATGTGAGTAAGGGGTTAGAGGTGGTGACCTTTTATAAGAGGGAGGAGGGGCACTTTCGAGAAGTCTTGAACGATTATTCTATTGTAAATTGAATTTAGATTTAAGAAGCTCCAAAATACATTTAATTCGAATATAATATGAGGATTGTTCTAAATCCTCTCAACCAAAAGGTTTTAGACAAGTTTATGTCTCCAATTTAACCTTATGTTTTAGCATTAACCCTTAGTTAACTAATTTAACTCTTACCATGTCTTCTTTCATATTCATACTATATAGTTAATATAGTTATTATAAATTGCCAATAGAATGACAAGTTGTTCATTAATGAAATTTTCAACATTATATAAGACCTTTGGAAGAAGTTTATTTTTTTAGGATTATTATATCATTTAATAAAATATTATTTGTTTTAAAAACTCATTTATGGCAATTTTTATACTATTCATATCATGAATTTTAAAAAACCTTAAAAACATGATTGTTTAAAATAAACTTCATTAATTAAAAGATAAAAAGTCATTACATCCATAAAATTCTTGGATGTCATAAAAAGTTTCAAAATAAATTTATTTTAATATTTATAATCTTTTTTATTTATGTCTTTCATTAATAAGTTAATCACTACATCATCATTGTGTCATAAATAAATTAATTTATTTGATATCTAAAAATTATAAATAAAATTACATAATGTTGAAAAGATTTTTATATTTCCAATGACTATTTATAATGTAATTTATCTTATTTATAAACCAATATTAATATTTTTTTATCAAGAAGATATAATTTATGTTATATTTCCCTTAAATAAAAATTAAAAGTAATTAAATGTCATTTTCACACACAAGTGGCTCCCAAAGGACAAAAGTTCAGCCTAATTGTTTCTTTGGTATACCATGACTCATCAAATGAGATTAGAACTTGTTTTGGGGTAAATTTATATTATTATCATATTATTTTTACCCTTATTTATCTAATTTACCCTTTAAGAATGGTAAATAAAAATAATTACTAAAGTTACTATTCATAATGTCCAAAAATAAAAGTATAATATTAACATAATTTGGACCCAATGATTCCAAATATAGAATCTATTTTACAAAACTCAAAACACAAAATTGGCAGAAATTAATTTAAAATTAATTTATGTTGCTAAAACCAGAAGGCACGTTTTTAAGAAGTAAAAACTATCAAAAGATTGATATTTTTATGTACAATTTGAAAATAAAATAACTTATAATGAATAAAATTGGATTAAATAATAAAAAAATAATCTAATTACACTTTAAACCCAATTAAAATGATGACCTAAGCATATAAATAAATAGATGAAAAGACGGTTTTTACTTAAAATATAGAATTTTTACTATTCATTAAAAATGAACTTTATTATAAAAGTACCAAATATTTATTCAAAGTGAATTTTATTGCCTCAGTTCTAAAGAATAACTTTATTTTGTCAAATGGGTCATATAAAACTAGCAAAAACTAGATTTGAAAAGAGTTATCCATCAAAAGGTAGTAAAACTAACTTTTAAAAATATTAGAGTATTTATGATTAAAATTGTGTTCATTCTCATTTTAAGCATTTAAAATTTATTGGATAAATTTAAAAATATTTAATAAACATTTTTAATCATAATATGGTTAGTTATGTTCCATTCCTCTAATACAACGGCTAAGAGTTAACTTTTTTTAAAAGGTCAGAGCTAAAGCCTCATTTACTATTTAAAGTAAAGACCTCTTTCAAACTGGGTAGAGGGAGACTCATTATATAGACCGATGGCCTAAGACCATGTGGTCTGAATACAAGTCCTGAAAGCCTATTTTTTTGCCCAAAGAGACCTTCGGTGAATAGTACTACTATAGTACCAGGGCTACTACAGTTCTGTCGCCGCTACAGTTCCTACTACACTGCCTCTGCTGCTATAGCTAGGCGTTAACTTCCATTTAAAATAATAATATTATATTATTATTATTATTTCATTATGACTCATCCATGTCTGCAACACAATATTTCATAGAAATCATTATTGTGTGTCTGGTATGCAATCGAAGATAGCATCCCCATTACGGTAAAACCACTATGTAATTCATTAGTATTAATAGATATGAAAACGTATTATTCTATAATTATTTGGGATGTTACATCCTTCCCCCTTTTGGAAATTATGTCTTCTCAATTTTAAATTGGGCTCAGTAATTTCAATGAAATCCCACATTAGAAAACGAGTAAATAAAACCTCCACATTAAAATAATGAATGTAAAGTACAAAGGTCACATGAGATAACACATACTATGATTACATGTTGGAAAACAAGGATATGGAATAAAAAATATGCATAAATTTCTAATTGAGAGTGATAGAAAACCTGATGGGGGAAATTTTAACATTCACTAAGTTATAAATCTATGATGATCTAAGGGACTATTAGATTTATCCGGAAAGATGGTACTAGGGTAGAATTTTGGTTTCAATATCTTTTCCATAGAGTTGTAGAATTAATTCACATCATTAACTATTTACATAAGTAATTTTCTTACTTGAAATTTAGAGTTTCATCCTTTGGTCACTTTTCACCATAGACTCATCTTTTTATTCAAATGATGATTATTCAACATTATGTTTTCGCACCTGAAGAACTATAATCAACTTATATGGAATCAAATAATCGACAAAAAAATTTACTATTTATTTCTCTAGTCTTGAAACATTAACCAAAACTAAATTGTTTAGTACTTGAGAAGTTAATTCCAAAAATAGTAATCCTTTATAAGAATAAAGACTACTTTTAATCTCCAAAATTCAATAATAATACCCAAAGTTCAATAGAGACCATTAAATATCTAATTTTCCTTTAAATTCCTCAAAATAATCCAAACAATGATTGAAACCCAAAACCCAAAAGGATTTAATCATATAGTCTTCTAAGAAAAATTCTAACAGTTATCTCCAACTAACATAAATCACTCTTAATGTCTTAAACCAAAAAGTAATTAAACTAATCACATGCTCTCCATGACATGTTAACCATTTCTATAAATAACCCAAATCTCCAAGTTAATAATTAAAATATTATATTATTCCCAAACATTACTCCTCAATCAAAATTCCATATTATTCTATTTACCTTAATCATATAGTGTTCCCAAAATAGAGAACATGTTCAAATTTTACATATATCACTTAATCCCCAAATAATTTTCCAATATCAAGTATTTTATTTTGATAAAAAATAAGTTCCAAAAATTAATTTATTCTCATTCCATAATATTTTTAAACTAAAAAACTAAAATTCATATTAACCAAGGACTTCACAGAGGCCAGTGGTAGGCTATAAATATGTGTTGCACATCGGTTGTGGGTATGATCCCCACGGCCTTGTCCGACGTCCTTTTTTGTGGGTTGTCATTTTTTTGAAACTATATAATTATTAAAACATTCCAAAAATGAGATAAAATTTTCTAAAATAACCATAACATAATTTAACCTCTAGTTTATCTCATTCCTTTCATTTTTCATCTCAAAATTTAATGACCCATAATTACCTCAAAATCAAGGATCATATAAACCATAATGGCTACCATTATAATTATGTCCACAAAATAAAAGGAAATTTTTCCTCAAATAGAATTTTCACATAACAAACATTAGGGTTACACATACTAGAGAACATTATTCCAAAGTATTCCCATAAATAAAATATAATTAATAATTTTAAACACTTAATCATCCATAGATCTAACATAACTCTCAAATATCAAATATGTGATTATCTTAATCAGCCAACATTCTTCATGATCCCTTAACCATGTTTTTTCAACTTATTTTGTAATAATTCATTCCTACAAAAAATCATAAATCATTCCCTAAGATTCAATAATGTCAAAACATAAATATAAAATAATTCATACCTTTCATAGGTCATTTTAGGTTTAGTCAACTTCAATTAGGATGGCATTAGTTGTTGGTAACAATATATTTGTACGGTCCTTCTGATCCCATAATCATACCTTCTTCATAGGAAATCTTTTTGCATATTAACAATTCTCCCCACATTTAAATCATTAAATTAATTCCTCAAAAAGAACTTCTTTACCTTTCCAGGAGTCAACTGAACACTTCCTTTTTCCATGGTAGGTTATTGCTTTATGACCTTCATTCCCACATCTTTAACATCTCCTTGTCCCTTTAAAGCACTTCACCAGGTGTTTATTTACACATCCTTGACACATATGTTGTTTAATACACTTAAATTTATGATTATTACCTAAACTTCCACAAGGATTCATTTTTATCATATATGATGCATTAAAGAACACACCAAGGTTTAAGTGGTTAATCATGACTCTTGATAGTTAGTTTAGAATAACCAATATATTTCTCATTTCGTCTCCCATTTCACCTAGTTTCTTAATGAGAGAACCACCATAATTTCCTTCACACCCATTTTTACTTTGGTGCCTCCTAGATCCAACCATTTACTAAAACCAAAAAGGTTAGTGTTATTATATCAATAAAATCATCATATAGTATCTTATGAGGTGGGTAAACACCAATATATACTTATTCATGTTATCTTATACTCATTCAATTTATCTAAAATATGTGTGACCCTTTTTAATTTTATAACCATTTTGTATATATACTGCTTGTCACTTATGTTTAAATAACACCCTAACCTCTAAAGTTATCTAAACCAACCTCTGATACAACCTATATGGACACTACCTTAAACATTACATAATATTGAATTAAGTCAATAATTCACATTGAGGATCTTTTTAGGTTTATATATTTAGGGAATTAAGAAATAACTATTACATAATATCTCTAATATTAAAAATTAGACACTTGTACTCACTATCCATTTTTTTCATAAAACAAAACCCTTTAAGAAGACATGGTTTCATTTCACGCTTAAAAATCATAACTTTTCTATGATCAGATCCTCAACTCTATTCTCCTTTAAATCTTGTGAAAAACATTTCAAAACCTCGGATGTGCATAAAAAGATCAGTAAGGGATACATAATAAGGAAAAACTCTTAGTCTTACAAAAACATGTAAACCATGAATATATTATCATAATGTAAAACTTTTCACCTTTAAGAATTAGTAAATACACTTCAATGAATAGAAGCATGTTGCTTACCATTTTTGTAATTAAAATATCACCTTAAACAAATAGAAATCACACATAACATAAAAAAGATAAACTTGGGTCATAATCATACTTAAATCGAATAACCATATAGTTGACTTCCACAATTCATTCTTATGAATGGAATATCCGTACAGCGGACTTCCATACCCTATGCATTGGAGGTTATAATGTAACCACCCATTATTGGTTTATCACAGAACCACCCGTCATTTGGTTTATCATGTAACCACCGATAAAATTTCCACTTACTATTGTATAATAATAACACATAAAATGTCAAAATTATCAACATTTCACTCATAACAGTGCACTGGAAAACACAAGAAATCATTTCAATATATTGAAATATTCAACCCATTTCTAAAACCATTTCTAAAATTTAGTAAAGATACATTAAATCAAAGTGTCCCATACAACTATGGAACTTTTCAAATAAATTAACATTTTAAAAAATTCATATCCATATAAATAGTTTCATGAAAACCATTTGAAAACATAAACATTAAATAAGAGGTTTTAAAAGAATAAATCTTTAAAACATTTAAAACGATGTTTTAGTTAAAGAGTCCCTTAGCACTTGAAAAACAATTCAATAAATATCATTAAATAAAAACATTATTCAAAACTCTAAATAACATTAGAATATATAAAATCATGATATAACACATCAAAATGGCTTAATGTGCACCTTATATGATAATAAAGGCGCATAACATCAGGATATGCCTCAGTGAAAGGAAATTAAGATGAAGTCCCTTACCACAATATAATCAGTCGAATCATATGACCAAAAATTAATAAACATCAAATGAATCATTTAATAAAATTAATATAAATATAATCATGATATTATATAATAAATGGCAGTACACATAAACCACATACAAAAAATAAGTGGTGAACAATGGAAATCTCAGGGAAATGAAAGTGAGATGAGAAACCTCTTACCTCGAGTCTGCCTTGTCTTGTTCTTTCATTATATTACGGAATAATAAACATGGGTTATTTTATTTTTTCTTAAGAAACTTTTTTTAAAGTTCAGTATTCATTTTATATCACTTATTACCATGTTATAACAATTCATTAATTATTTTCATTCATATCAGACCATTTGTTGGCGTTCGGTACTTGAGTCAAAAATAAACTTCTTTTGATATAAATTGTTCATGTAGTCAGAAGTAAATCATCTCCAAAATAATATTCCAGATTTAAATTTCATATATATCCAGTATATATGTTTTTATAATAGTCCATAACATTTGGAGAAATGAAATGCATCGTTCATGGAGACGGTAGGCGGTACGTATGCAAAAACACTACTTTCATTTATTTGTCATATTAAAAGAATAATAATCAAATGATATAAATGTATATCATAATACCAGTATTGTATTTATGTAATGTATGTATTATAGTTTTAATAAAACCATCCTTTATACATTCCATGTATAGCATGAACGAGTCATATCACTTTGAGGGGGCAGTAGTCCGCACTCCTCAAATGAAATTATCGTATTTATACAACCTAAAAGGCATAAAGGTATGTTGTAAAGAAAAATTAAAGTAGAATAGAGAAAATATAAAGATAATATATATCATATATAAATACAGTTCCATCATAATTGTCACTATGAGAGGTGGTAGGAGAATATTGAATAATCATTGTTTCGTAAGGCAGTAGTTCACCGTCCATAGAAATAGTATGTTCTATATCCATTATATTAAGGTGTGTGTAAGTGTGGTATTAATAATTATCATAAATAAATCCTAGTATATTGTGTATAATGGTGTTTTTATGAAATAAAATAATAATAATAAAAGCAATGTTAGTGAAGAAGGAAAATAAAATAATCAAACTTGATAGAAGACGTTACCTCAAAATCAGGTAACTTCTTTTGATTTGAGCCAAAATGCTTTCATGAATTGCCTTCCTCCCAAGGTAAGAATTCTAGGAGAAAGGGAGGGATGTTGGGAGATTATTTTATCAAATTATGGATGAGTAAAATGGATGTATAGGTGTGCTTAAGGGGTTAGATGAGGTGGCCTTTTATAAGAGGTAGGAGTGGTACTTTCGGAAAGTCCTGAAAGATTATTTCACTATAAATTGAATTTTTGATTTGAGAAGGTTCAAAACATATTTAATATTATATGATGATTTTTCTAAATCATCTCAACCAATAGGTTTTAAACAAGTTTATGTCTCAAATTTAACCTTATCTTTTAGCTTTAACCTTTAATTAACGAATTTAACTCTTACGATGTCTTATTGTATATTCATACTATATGATTAATATATTTACTATAAATTTATAATAGAACATGGAGTGGTTAAAAAATGATATATTAAACATTATCTAAGTTATTTGGAAGAATAATAGATTTTAGGACTATTATATCTTTTAATAAAATATTATTTGTTTTAAAAACTCATTTATGTTAACTTTTATACAATCCATATCATGACTTTTTAAAATAACCATAAAAACTTTATTCTTTTGAAAAAACTACATTAATTAAGAGATAAAAAGTCATACTCATCCAAAAAATTAATTTCTAGGATAAAAAGAATCTAAATATATTTATTTTAATATTTATAATTTCATTTATTTAAAACTTTAATTAATAAGGTAATCACTTCATCATCAATGTGTCATAAATAAATTTATTTATTTGATGTATAAAATTTATAAATAAAATAACATGATATAGGAAATATTTTTATATTTCCAATGAATATTTATAGTATAATTCATCTTAGGTATAACCCCAAATTAATATTGTTTTATTAAGAAGATACAAGTTATGTCGTATTTCCCTTAACTTAAAATTAAAAGTAATTAAATGTCATTTTCACCCACAAGTGGCTAAAAAATTCCAAAAGTTGGGCCTAAGGGTTTCTTTGGAAACCATGACTCATCCAATGAGAATATAAAATATTTTAGGGTAAATTTATATTATTATAATATTATTTTGACACTTATTTACCTAATTTACCCTTTAACCATAGTAAATAAAAATAATTACTGAAGTTACTATTCATAAGGTCCAAAAATAAAAGTAACTTGTTAAAATAATTTGAACCAACTGATTCCAAATATGGAATATATTTAAAAAAATAAAACCACAGAATTGGTAAAAATTAATTTAAAATTTATTGTCATTCTCAAAACGAGAAAGCGGGTTTTTAAGAAGTAAAAACTATCAAAAGATTGACATTTGTTTATGTACAATTTAAAAGTGAAATTACATCCAATTACTAAAATTAGATGAAACAATAATAAATAATCTAATTTCACTTTAAAACCAATTACAAAGATACTCTTACCATATAAATAAATTAGATGAAAAGCCAGTTTTGACTTAAAATGCAGTATTTTTCACTATTCATTAAAAGTTGAACTTTATCATAAAAATACTCAAAGTAAATTTTTATGTACCTATTCTAAATAATAAGTTTATTCTTTGAAATAGAATATATAAAAGAGACAAAAACTATATTTAAAATGGGTTCTCCATCAAAAGGTGTTAAAACTAGCTTTTAAAGATATTAAAGTATTTGTGCTTAGAATTGAATTCATTCTCATTTTAAGCCTATAAATTTATTGGATAAATGTAAAAACATTTAACAAACATGTTTAATCATAATATGTTTAGTTCTATTCATTCTCTCTAATGAAATTTCTAGGCATTAACTACCATTTAAAATAATAATATTATATTATTATTATTATTTCAGTATGACTCAGCCTTCTGTGCAACATAAGATTTCAGAGTAACTACTTGTTGTGTGTCATGTATGGAATAGAAGATAGCATCACTATTATGGTAAAACAACTATGTAATTCATAATTATTAATAGATATGAAAATTAATTATTCAATAATTACCAGGGATGTTACAATCTATGAGCCAAATTAATATATGAAGCGCATTATTGTCGATATTTATGGATAAAAATTCTATTTTGGAAAATAATATTCATGATATTATTTAGGGAATATATATGTGCATAAAAAATATGTAAGTTGGTAGACCATGAATATTGTAGATGTTTTCAGTGTTGAGTAATACTGAGAGCCTGATACACAGTAGTATTGTAGAGAGGATAAGAGAAATAATTCACTAGCCATTCAAAGAGAAAGGAATCTATTATGCCTGAGTGTTCGCGTTATTGAGAAGACTCATATCATTGATGATATTGAGTTAGTGTTTCATTCCCGTAGTTCTGATCAGATTATTGGTTTCTAAAGTTATTGAAGTTGGTGTACATGAGTAGACCAGTTTATCTTCTTTGATTATAAAGGAAGATCAATATCTTGCGGTGAAGAAGTTTTTAAGACCAAAGGGGGTCTTTTTACTTTATATAAAACCTTAAAGAGGGAAGTTGTATTTTTTTTTGGGACATTGGAGAAATAGTGCATTGGAGCTCTATGATTTTAGTAATAGTATGTCCCTTGGTGTAACAAATTGGGCATACATTGGAAGAATATGTGATTTGGGATTAACCAATCATGATAATGAGTTTAATTTTATGGTTGATCCTTGTAAATCCTGGTTTTTTGTGCCTTCTTTATTTTAGTTTCATATAAGCTGATGGTGTGTAATTTAGATTGAGAGGATAAAGACTTTAACTCATCCAATAGGATTGATTAAAAACTAATATTCATAAAAGTGATCATTTATCCACCCACCCCCCCTATAATGGTCTAATCAAACCTAGGCTCTACCATTAATGAAAAAAAACTATTCTTGTCAAATAAAAAGTTAATGTCACATGAAATCCTAAAGGAGTTTAGAATTTGTTGGTAAAGAAATATTGTAAATAGTTTAAATAGTTACAATTATATTTTAAAGTAAAAGATTTTATGTTATAAGTTCCAATGGATGATGATGATATACATAAAAATATTTCTTAATAGACAATAGAAGTTATTAACTTCATAACATTGAATGTATTCATGTTAATAAGTTTAAATATGTTCAAGGAATTAAATATATGGAATATTATTCCTATGTCTCAAAATTATTAAAAATATCTTTCTTCGTAGATGATAATCACTAAAGAGTTTAGTGGGAGGTTTTTATCAGAAGATCACATAAAAATATAGCAGGAATTACATAGATTTGTAATAAGTTTAACAAAATCCCTAAAAGTGTTGATAAAATATGGTTTGTCTATTACTCTGTCATATGTAATATGTTATAAATGTTGTTTCATTTAGTATTATAAAATGTTCTTAAATAATTTTAAGGATATAAAATGTATCATGTTATATAAAAGTAAATCTTCACGTTTTCATTATTTCATGTTGGTCGTATATATATACGTATACTGATATATGCATCATGATGTTAAATGATAATCAACCTATAAGAGGATAAACTTTATTCGTCCCTAACCAATTATTTTCATGGATTTTTATAGGTTGTGATAAATTTTTATGGTTTTCATGAGTCGGATTCTTCTATCAAGATATAGAATATGCATATTAGGTACAAAATGAGTTTTTTTATGCTAAATGGCCCATAAATTATACCATATAGAGTGTCATATACTATGTGTTTGATATAATAGGGTTGAATAGTTCATATTTGGATTCCCCACTACCTGGGGTGGTGAGATACCTACCCTAAGAAAATTAATACTTTGATACATTTCTAATGAAATCCTTGAGACTTAGAAAATTAGGGGGTCATTGGGTAGATTATTGATCATTTAATTGGTTTGATATAACCAAGATGATATTTTTCCTATTATATGATGATTATATTATTTGGATCCCTCAGTTGAAATAGACTAAGTAAGTGTATAGACATTCCTATATAGTAAATATGATGTTCTCATCTATTCATGTAAGGAGCACATAATGTTCTCATCCGTAAAGGTGAATGATATGTGATGTATTCATCAACCTAGTTAGACTACACATAGATAATTGATAAAATTTGAGATGGATATATGTGATTTATATACTATATATCCCATGATCACTTAATGTCATAGATAAAAATTATATGAGAATGAATGCTTTCATATGATGCAACTAGTGGATACAGGTATAGTGATGCATATGTTTGATGGAGATAATGTTAAAACCCATTATAAATTAAGTATCATATATACCTTTCTATAGGCTCCACTTTCATTACATTTATTAATTTTTGAATTAGTATTTATTTCTAGTTTACAAAGTCCCTTGGGGTCAAACGTTTTTTGTTTACTGAATGGTGATTGAGTTTGGCTCAAAGAGCTGCTTTAAAATTCTTATAATTTATCCAAAATGATTTTTGGATGGCAATTTAGAAGGTAGTACATATGATGTGATACTTGTGAAGTTAATGATAACTTGATAAAAGTGTTCTGGATGATATAAAAATTATTTTTGGATATGTTTACATATTTTATCACATATGATACAATATAAGGTTAAATGGCACAAAGTCAATGAGTCTTTAGTGTAAGTGGGATATTGAAGGAGAAATACCCAAGAATATTAAACACATTTGGTGATTTTTTTCCATATCATATGGTACTATATAATTATATAATTTGTTATAATATATGATATCATAAAACAATTTCTTTTTAAAGTTTATTCCTAATGATATGTTGATATCATAATGTTTTATTTCATATGGAATATCAAATGTAGTATATTCGGATTGTCACCTATATTGGTATCATTGTGGTTGATGTCTCATATCCTAAAATACCTATGAGGTTGGAATAGACAAGGTTTACAACAAATGTAACTGAAGGGAAATATACCCTAATTCCCATATACATATGATTTATTAGAAATACATCAAAGGTTATAATTGGGTATATCATAAATCATGACATAGATATTTCATGCTACTACCTTATCCAATCATATTTTATGATTGGGTGATATTGTATCAACAATTATGAGTATAATAGTAAATTATAACATACACTAACATCCAATGATCTTGGAATCAAAATTAAAATAGTTATCATATTAGATTATTCCGTGTTTGGTTTTCGTTCAATGGATATGTTTCATAAGATGAATCATAAGGGAGTTTGTGTGGATGAGTGTTTCAAAAATTGTAACTAATAGAATCATTCATTCATAAATTACATAATTTATAATTTAATTTATTAACACTTAAAGAGTGACCTTGGGGGGTATTTAATGGGCCAACTATCATGTGATGGTATGTATGTAGGCCTTCTTAGTCCTTTAATGAATCTCCCCTTCCTATTTTTCTTTTCTTCTTTCTTCTTTACAGCAGGAGGAACTAGAAAGCCATGGAGGGTAGAAGAAAACTATTCATACAAAAAATGATTCAGCAAAACCCATGGATACCTACAAATGAGGGATTTAATTCATTTATCTCTCATTTTATCTTCATCGAGAAAATGGGATAAAGAAAAATGTAATGGCCATATTTAGTGAAAGGTACATAGTTTTTTTTATATTATGCATGATTTCATTTGTCTAGCATGGATGATCTTGGATTTTTGTTTCATTGTTACATTCATTGTGTTTACAATAACCATTAAATCATTAAAAACCCAATATTCATATCAAATCCTTACCACACATTTTAATTCATGAAATCTGGTTGAAAATAATGTTTTTGAGGTCATAATGAAAATCATACCCTTTATTATAAAATAAAATTTAAAATCATTTTCTACCATCTTAGTTCATTGATATTTAAGAGTTATTTTTCTTATATGTAAGGGTGTTACTATTGATATGTAAGTTATTTTATTTTCTAAAAAAGTGTAAAATCAATGAATATGATTATTATCATAAATAGAGATATAACTATCACTCGTAAAGTATAACTGATAACACTTAAACAATTTAAGCATCATGGCATATCCATCTCATTCTATGATTTAACATATCTCGTTAAAAAAATTGTGAAGAATAATTTTTTTCTTTATATTTAATTATATATTAAATTAGATAATTTTTAAAAAAAATTATAAAATTATGATAAAAGTTAATTTTGGGTACTTATTTATTTATAAAAGTGCATATAAATTAATTAATTATAATTTGTTTATTATTAATTAATTAAATGTTAATAAAATATTTATTAATAAATATTCAACAATATTATGTTTTAATATTAAAATTTATTTTACATTATATGTGATGACTTATAATTTACATATATAATATTTATAAGTAAATTATAAGTGTAATTTTTAAAGGGTATATAAGTTATAAAAAAAAAGAAAAATATAGTGCTTACATTTAAATAATAAGGATTTTTCATAATTCTTAATCTGAAATGTAAAAATTAAATGGTCTTTATTTGAAAATTATTTAAACCTTATCAAAAGTAATTTTGATGATTGATTTGATTAAGGTTTAAATAATGTTAAGTATGGTACATTTATATTATGTAAAAAGTTCACATAATATAAATTGGATTGAAATTTTTTTTAATTCATTAATAAAAGAATATATTTAAAGTAAATTACATATAATGTTTGATATAAAATATTTTATAGTAAGGAATGAATATAATGTTTTTGTATTCAATATTATAGAATTTCCATAAGGTTAGCTTAAATTATAATGAGTCTTAAATTATTTCTTAATCAATTGTTCATAAATGTTTATGTTATATTTAAATATATGGATTGTTTATTTTTTTAGAAGGCAGTCCTTCATTTATTCATGAATATAATTATTATATTATGAATTTTTTTACGATTTAGTTTAAATTTTAAATCAGTTTTAGTGATTATGATATATACATTTGATGAGTAGCAAGCTAGGAAAGATAATGGATTTAGTTTTCTTATACCTTGACTTTTACAATTATTGAGTTATATGCTTAATTTTAGTAGTTAATTATGATTTATATATATTTTGTGTTAGATTTATGTTGTAATTTTGATATCTATTGAGTAATGTATCCATGGGTAGATAGACTTTGGTTCGGACTTCCCACCAGCCTGAAGGATTATACATTGTTCTAGAAAACTATGGGTTGACTATCTTGTATCTAGGATTACTCAAATATATATTATTCATTTATTATAATTATAAATCTCTATATGAAAATTTATTATGTACCTTATACATAGGATTCATTTTCATATGTATAGATATAGTTGTATTTTAATTTGGGTTAGTAACACAAGATATGAGTTGTGTAAAGAGTTAAACATCAATATGGTTTGAACATATTGGTTTGGTGGAAGGAATAGGATTCCATAATAAATCATCAGAATCATATATACATGTAAAAGGGAATAACATGAGAAAATATGGTGGGATTAAATCCCATTAAAAATACGAAGAGTTAGATTCCTTCTAATGTGTAACTTATTATTACCTCAATCATTAAATACAAGCGACCTTAACCGTTAGGTTCCAATGGATTATCTTTTTTAAGGAAATCAAGTAATGAGGTGAACCTAACCATAGGATAACATGTTCTTATTTTTTAATTTGGGTAATAGTTAGCAAGGAAACCCTAACCCTTGAGATACTAGAGTAATTAAGTTGATTAAATCCACATAATTAATTTGGGTAAAGAGTTTTATATTTAGATATCCTAGAGCCATATATGACATATTATTAATAATACTTGACCACTAAATAGATTCATGGATTACTTACATGAGACATAGTGTATTTCATGATAAAATATAGATCTTGGTCCACTAATGGATATAATGGGTTCAAAAGGGGTCATAATTTATTTTTTAGAACATATAATAAAGTTCCTTATCAAATGTCTGTTAACTATGATACTCATCAAAGGAATGATTATATTTTATATAAATAAAGTCATCATTATATAATTTTTCTTCAAAATCATCCCAAAAAAGGAGGTGATTAATTAAATCAACTCCAAATATGGGTAACTTAAGAAACGTTCTTAAATAGAAGAAATTCTATGTGTTAGAGAAACACCTTACTGAACTAAAAACCTATTGATGTTGTTAAATGGGTGAATATAGATGATTATTTATAACATATAATGATTACATTAATGTTTTAGAGGAATTATATGCCAGATTACCAAATGAATTCTAGTATCTTCTTATATACACAATATAATTGGGCATGTTAAGGACTTGGTGTGGATAGATATCCCCTTAAGGATTATTCTGTTAAAATAATTTATTTTTTTCTTCTATGGAATGTTTTTAAAATATGAATTAGTTCACAAAATTTTTATCCTATAACTCAAAAACTATTGAGGATAGATTAATTGAGCACATGATGTTGAGGTTCTGCTATTTTTTTAATAGTACAAGCGGGTAAAAGATCAAAATGAAATATTAAAAATTAGTTTCAAACTCCACCAATGTTTCTTTTAAAAGGTAGTCAATGTCAATTAAACCTAAAGGTGTTATCAGAAATAATGTATAATGATTCCTTAAGATTGAATTTTCTTATATATCTAGAGGTGTTTCTGAAACTCTAGGTAAATTATTTGATAAATGTTAGTATTATAGAAGTTAATTCTTCAATTGTGAAATACAAAATGAATACTTTTTAAATATTTTGAGTATATAAGAATTAAAAAACAAATAATTTATAGAGCCTTTAGTTTTCATAAAAGTCATGAAGCAAAGAGACGCAACATCAATGATTTAAATTTAAAGGAATATATATAAATATAGTATGGATTTAAATAAAGTATGTGTTTATTTTTCTCATTTACCTTATACTATAAGAGGATTTGTTTGTTAATAAATATTTTTTATGAAAAATATGTGATAAAAAATCCAATACACATGAATAATAATTCATTGGATTCTATAACATGATTTTGAAGAAGGTGGTAATGATAAAAAATATTTTATACGGGATAAACATGTTTATCTAGATGTTTATTAAAATATGAAGAATAGATATTCCATCACCCATCAATATCATATTTTAACAAATAAATTCATCTTTTTAGAAAATGAACCAAGAACATGAAGTTACATATATTATATAGAAATAATAGTTTATTTGTTAAATATTCTTACCAAAAGGAAATAAGTTTTATTTTATAATACAAAAGAGTTTTTATTTCTTAGAATATTATTTATAAAGAAATATAGTTTCTAAGAGTATAGTCAGAGTATTTATGAACTTAGATATGTTCAAAGTTAATAAATAAAAGATTTTTCTAGTCAAAATTGAATTTTATTTTCACTTAATATCCTTAAATATTTTATCATATGGAGTTAAAGAGTTATATTTAGTTACCATAATAAAGTTAATGTAACTTTATTTCCTAAAATATATCGGGTATGTTGGTATAAGATTATTGTAAATACTTACATTATTTACCAAAGTATTTCAAGGAAAAAATTGATGGAAAGGGTTTCAAGATTGTTGATGATGTACTTAAAAAGAGTTCTAAGTGGGTATTAGATGGTAATAATATCAAATTTGATTCTTTATAGTTAGGAAGTTTGAGTATGTTAAAGGAGATAAATAATAGGAACATTATTATTAAGTCTAAAAATTATTCAAACTATCTTACATCATATATGCCACTCACTAAAGAATTTAGTAGGAGGGTTTTTTATCAGATGGTCACAGACAATGTGGTAAGAATTATATAAAAATATAATGTTTCAACAAAACACATAAAAGTATACAATCCATAAGGATGATCTTGAGATCTATAATATATTATATGTTAGATGGGTGATTATGTATTGTTTTGTTAAGTATTATTAAAGGAGTTTAAGAATAAAAAATCATGTTACACAAAATGAAATCTCGATTTATTGATTTTCATATTGACAACATATATGTATATGTTGATATTGATTTCATAAAGTGTAATGATAATTAACCTCTCAAAGTATGACATTAATAAATCCCTAATAGATGTTTTTTATGGAGTATTATAGGTTAATAAAAAATGTTAAGGTTATCTTGAGTATAATTAATGCATCAAGATATTATATATGTTTATGAGACACAATGCAAGTATTGTATACTAGATAAACCAAGAAGTATACCACATGTAATTTTATACATTATTTCATTGGTATAATAGGAGTTTATGGATCATATTTAGAGTCCCCAGTACTAGAATTTAGTGAGATACCAAGCATGAGAACCTTTATACTTAGATAACTTTTTAATTAAATCCATTAGTATTTTCGAATCAGGGGTGGTTGGGTATGTTTCTAATCATATCATCGATTAGAAATCAACTAATATGGGGTTTTTCCTCTCATATGATGAGTATAAAATTTGAGCCCTTGATTTAAATTGAATTAGGAAGTTTGTGACCACAAATAGAAAGTTAAAATTATGTTCTTATGAATCCAAATGAGGGAAAAGTGATATGATCATCAGTAAAGGTAAATAACATCCTGACCTAGATTCCACTAAACTAGAGCTCTGAGACACTAAATTATAAGGACTCAAGCTTGCCTCCATGTATTCCAAAGGTTGTCGATTAGAAGAGAGGGCCTATAGTGTGATATTGGGGAGATTATTCCCTCGTATTAGAGTAATAAGATAGCAGAAATAGATAATTATTATACACAATAGTAAATAAATATAGTGGAGAAGAAATAAATGAACTAAAATAGAACATGATGTAATAATAAATGAAATTATAAGAAATTGCCAATAGCTATGTCATACATACAACACTGGTCACCCACAGGGACGGCCATACATATACAGGAGTACAAAAGAAACTGAAATAAAAGTATAGGGCTATAATACTAACTCTCTTACATACCACATACCCAGTCTCTAGACATCATCAAGCTGGAACAACCCATTTAGAAGAATCCACACGAGTGGGTCCACTCAATCATGCTACTTTGAGACTCATCCCTATCAACCATTCATTTTTTATTAGTATTAAAAGAATACATAAGGTCTGTACCCACACTATGGTTCACATACAAGGATTATAATATAACCTCAGTATCCCACCCCAAAGATGAACCTATAAATATTGTCATAAGTTCATTCTCATGAAATATTATTATCACAGTCGATAAAAAACTAAAAATTGTAAGTAAAGAAAATAATGTGAAACCATAGTCAAACCCTCAGACCGTGATCCCGGTCAACTAAGAAAGGAGTTTTCAAGTACATTTATATTTATATGCATATATATGTACAAAATCATACCTATAAACATATACATAAATTTAAATATACCTGATTAGGTGAAGAAATAATGTAAAATAAATAGTGATTGATCTCTGGGTCTTTAATACTGGTCTCCTTGACATCCTTTGCAAGGAAATTGAGATGGATTTCATACCACCCAAGATTGAACCATTAATTCAATCTATGGGTTCAAAATCCCAATCTATATATACCTGCTAGAGCCAGTGCTAGAAATGCCTCTGAGAAAGATACATTAATACAGGGGAATACTCATCCTAACCCTAGGTTCACCCGTACTCACCTCCAATCACTATACAGAAGTGTTATAGAGAAGTATATTAGGACATATTGTAAATGGTCATTGAGATACATGTAGTGTCTTCCATTCCATGTAAACCCATTCCAATTTCTGAGCCCTAGGTTCTAGTCTAGAGGCGGTCATGACATTTGGAATTCTTAGAAACCCTAGGGGTCTAACTCATAGTCAATCAATAATTATAGGTCACCAATAAGATTACATTCCCACCCTTGGATGTATCTAATAAGGGAAAGCAAGATCATCCCTATCGTCTGAGAGAGTGTGTTCTTTTATGGGTATCCAATGATGTGAAATTCCATTTCCAACACAGTGGTTAAGTAATTGGATAGGGACAACAGAATAATCCCCACCACTCCAGAAAGTATAATCATCCATTAGTATAATCAAAATTAGGATAGCGTAATCATCCTCATCACGTATCAACCAGAAGAGATTAGAATCATCCTCATCACTCAGGATAGCATAATCATCCACAAGTATCATTTATAGGGACTCCATTCCCACATATCATAGTATTAGGCTCAACATCCGGATTCCAAGAAGCACCTCAAGAAGTCCCAATAAAAAAATAAAAAATATATACAGGCTCAACATCTAGATCCTAAGTAATACCACTGGATATAAAATAAAAATTCAATATCATGGATGAGAATACAGATCGAAGGAGAACACATCTAGGCATCGTAAAGAGAAATAAATATGCATATCATCTTTCTGATCAACCACCAACTTTAAAATACATCCGGATAACATCGTTTCATCAGTAGTAAATATTTGAAGTATAAAGAAAAGAGTGAGGTTGGTCAAATGACCAACCCACCACTACTTCCATATCCTTACAAGAATACAAATTTGGGACAGGTTTTAAGATAACACCCTCTAGCATCTCTACCCAATCCCGATGTACTATATTAGGTTCAGTAAAACATTGGGGAACCCTTTGGGTCCCTCAAGTCTATACACTAGAGAGGCCTCCTACTTAGAATCCTGAAACTATACACATAAGAGAATGAATACTAATCAGGATCCTTATATGATAAGGTAAAATGAGGAATCCTACATGAGATCCTCAATAGTGAGAAATATAAGCATTCTGTACAGGATCCTCAGTATAGTACGTAGAAAGAGTTGTCTTATCCAGAACCCATAATAATATAGTACATATGAAGATGAATCCTACATGGAATCCTTATAACGGTACATAGGAAAGGAATCCAAAAAGTAATTCCATAGGTTATATTGTAAGAAAATTCATCCCATAGAGGATCCTAGGTAACAGGGAGAATATTAAGTCATCCTATAGGGGATCCTCTTGGTTGAAAAGTAGGTAGAGGAATCCAAAAGGGGATCCTCAAGAATATCTAAACTCACATCCTCTAGGGATAAAATGGAATATATCACAAGGGATACTAAATCAGGGGAAATATAAAAGGAATTGGTCATGGGATATAAATAATGGAACATCTTAGACCAACGTATTAATCTCATGAGATAACTGGATTTGATTACCAGAGGAGGAACCTCACTGTTTTAGGAAAAGCATAAAATGACACCTGGGAGACTGTAAAACACATAAAGGGGCCTATAATTGGGATCTATGCTAAAATATAATCATAATGGAATATTATTATGTCCAAATTTGACTCTGGGACATTAGATAGGAAAAAATAAAAAGGGTAGCAAGGTAGGAGTACACTGCAAGTACCCTCAAGATCCCACCTTAGTGTGTAATTTAGTCAAAATTAGTGTGTAAACACCCATGTATATGGAATATTGATCGCGTACATGGAGTGTACCCCAAATGGGGTACCTACCCATGAATATCACATGGCCTGGCCATTTATATTGCATGTATATGTACATCTATAGGGTGTGGAACCCACACGAGGTGTGGTTGTGTGCTTTACCCAACGTGTGCCCCTTACACAGGTATCCTAGTCAGCTACTCAGCTACAAGACTGAGTCCAATTACATGGTGTGTAAATACCGTACACAAAATAAATTTTGAAAGAAAATCATATTCCCTGAAAGGAAGAACACATGGAATGTATTCTCTAAACCACATTCCATGTAGACATACATGGTTAGATAATATACATGCACAGACCATGTGAGGAACATAGATATGTACCCTATGTAGGGTGTGCACCATGTACATGATCAACATGTCATGTAATAGGGTGTTGACATGCCTATTCCAAATAGAGTATACACCTAGGTGGGATCTTGAGGGTACACGCCATACACCAGGGTACAAATGTCATGCACTCCTCCCTTGCTACCCTTTAGAGGGTTTTCATGTCTTATGGCCTGGACACGAATTTGGACATATGAATAGTCCATTCTGAGTGTATTTTCCCATAGATCATGATATTAAGACTCTTAATTTTTTTAAGGACTCTCAGGTTGTTTTTTAGGCTTTTCTATAAATAGATAGGTCCTTCCTCTAGTAATCAAATCCAGTTGTCTCCTGAGAGTGAGACCTTGGTCTGAGATGGGACATGCAGTATCTCCCTTATCCAATGACTTCTATATTTCCTTTTATGATGTATCCATTGTGATATGTTCCATTCTGACCCAATAAGCTATAAGTTCAATTATTCCAAAGGATCCCCTATAGGATGCCTCTACTTACGTTTTGACCAAGAGGATCCCTTGTAGGATGAATCGATTTTCTCCATGTTACCCAGGATCCAATGGGATTCTTTTTCTTACAATATGGCCAAGGGAATCTCTTGTAAAATTACTTACCTATGCACCATTTAGAGGATCCCATGTAGGATGCATCTACCTACATACTTTGTTGTTAAAGGTCCCTAATAGGATGCCTCTTCCTATGTACTGTACCAAGGATCTTGTATAAGATTTCTCTTTTACTCACCATTGAGGATCCCATGTAGGATTCCTCCTTTTACCTTTTTATATAAGGATCCCAAGTAAGATTTCTTCACTTATTTGTACAGCTTGAAGTTTCAAAGTATGAGGCCTCTCAAGTGTTTAGACTTGTGGGACCCAGTGGGTGCCCTTATGTTTGACCGACCATGATCTAGTACAGCAATTTCGGGTAGATATAGTAGTGGTTTTCCCCTTAGAATATATGATAAACTATTAAGTCTATAAGGTTGGGGAAGTAGTGGTGGTTTGTTAATTCAACCACCCTTACTCTTTTATTTACACTTCACATGTTTACTGTAGATGTAGTGAAGATAACCAGAGGTGTTTCTTGGTTGGTGGATGATGAGCCAAACATGATACGTCATTATTTCTATATGGCATGTCCAAATGTACTTTCCTAGGATTTGGATTCTAACACATGTTATTGTTTTATTATTTTATACCTAGAGGTACTACCTGAGATCTGGTTATTGAGCCCATATATTTGATTATTATATTATTGGGATTTCTAGAGGTTCTTTCTGTAATCTGGTTGTTTCTCCTACTATTATGACATACGGTCATGGAATCCCTATAAATGACACCCATTGATGATTATGCTCTATATAGTGATATGGATGATTCTTATATTCTCAAGTTGGTAAATTATTTGGATGATTATTATCTCCTCAATTTTATTATTCTTGTGGATGATTACTCTCTCCCAAGTGATAGGGATTATTAAGCTATCCCCGGATGATTACTTGATTATGGTGTTGGACATTGAGTTTCACATCGATGGATACTTGTGGATGATTATACTCTCCCAGATGATGGGGATGATTCTTATCTCCCTTATTAGAGACCTCTAGGGGTGTTCATGGCATGTCACCGGTGAGATCTCCTTATAAATCACCCAAGAGTCAGACAATTAGGGTTCATCTGAGTTCCAAATGTCGTGACCACCTATGGACTATGAACTACGGCACATACATTATACTATATTTACAAGCCACGAGTATCATAACTTCCAAATTAGTGAAAATTTATAGGATGTATGGATATAATTCCATGTAATCCTTCTCCACAGTGATTGGAGGCGAGTACGGGTGAACCTAGGGTTAGGACGAGTATCTCCATATGGTGATGTAGCTTCCTTAGAGACATTTCTTGTGATGGGAAAAGAAGGTATATGTCAATTGGGATTACAGACCCATATATTGAATTAAGGAAACATGGATTGAGTGGTATGACTTCCATCTCAATTCCCTTGCACAGGATGTCCAAGTGATCAAGATTACAGACCCAAGGATCGACTGCTATTGATTTGTGTAAAGACCCGTAAAATTCAAGGGAAATTTTTTCTTAATTTTCTTTGGAATTTTACAAGAGCGCGGTTTCTGACGGCACCTGATTCCGAGGCCCGGTGTGCCCGGAATCAATTTCTGAAGTTTGGCTCGGGTACGTTCAGTGAACGAACGAGCGGGTTTTCCTAACTTTTGATCCGGTGCTCGGAATTGAAATCTGAGGGCACCGATGAACTCGCAGCGCCGATATTCTCTTAAGGAGACCTTTCCCGAAGTTGTGTTTTCCTAGGAGGAGATGTTTAATTTTCTGGATGAAATGAAGAGTAAAATATATTTGTTATACAATATTTATTTTATATCTTAAAAGTGGTTATAATCTTTTGTTGGAAGTTGGGTGGTTTAACCACCTAAGAGAGGATTAAGGTGAGGAGGGGCCCACCCGAGCCCCACCTTTTCAAATTCCCTAACTCCCCTCTCTCCCTCTTAAAGGCTTGTCAACTTAACTTTTAATTAATTATAAAACTCATGTATAATTAATAAGTGAGTTTAAATTTTGGGTTTTTGAAATTCAAACTCTTGAATTTCAAAGGTTGGGTTGTGTTAATAAATTAAGTGTAAGCTTAATTTATTTTTGGGTTAGTTCCTTTGTTACTTGAGAGGATTGGGAGAATCGTTGAGAGACTTGAAGATCTTCTTCGTTTTCGACGAAGAACGTGAAGAACGGTTCTTCTCCGACAAAGAACATCGATCCCACGACCTTCGAGACTCGGCGTCCCGGATTCTTCCGTCTTCATCTTCCTCCTCGACAAGGGAGAAGTCGCCGACCGTGGTGATCATCGCCAACGACAACGTACCTCCCTTCTTCGTCATAGCGACAAGTGAAGAGACGTCGTTTCCTCCTCGGACACACCCTGACATCCACGGAATCTACGTCCGACGCCGCGACGCCTTTCTCCGTGATAACCGACGTGCGACGTCAATTTTCAAGGTAGGGGTTGTTGTTATTGTTTATTTATTTATCCTTGTTCGTGGTTCTAGCATGACTAACGTGAGGTTTATAATTTTGTGTTATTGTCTAACGTGAGGGGGCCAGACCGCATGAACACGGCCGAACCCCCTCCATCGTTCTTGTTGATTTATCTTGCGGGTGGAAACAATGTGGCGTGGTGCCGTCGCACCACGCGGATAATCGTACGATTATATTGCGCGGCGCCGTCGCGCCGCGCCGTGGAAGGATCATCAAGAACGTGACGCCGTCGCGCCACGTCAAGGGGAATCGAAGGCGCGGCGGAGGGGCGCGGTGCCGTCGCACCGTGCCGGACGACGAACACCGCGGCCGGTTCCGGGCCACGGCGGGATGAGAAGACCGGCGGCCGGGCCGCCGGCGTCGGAAGCCGGAAAAAGGGGACCAGTTTACCGGTCCCGTTGGAGAAAAACCGGCCGGCCAGGTGGCTGGCCGGATGGTCAAATTCCGGGGGAAATTAATCCCCCGGCCAATACTAAAGACCCCCATTTAATTGGCGGGCGGTTTCCTTGAGGGGGGCTGGCGGCCCCCCGGTTTCTTCAAGCAGGCCCCCACGAGGGGGGTCGGTTTCCAAAAGGGCGCGGCATAATGCCGCGCCGCCATCCCAATCAAGCGAGGGCTTAGCCCCCCGTGCGCTGCCTCCGTGCGGCGCCAGGCCGTCGCGCCGTCGCGCCGCCGCCGGCCGGCCGGGCCGGGTCGGGTCGACCCGGTTCGGGCCGACCCAGGGGGGGTCGGGCCGGGTCGGCCCGGACCCGGACCCCCCCGTTTCGAATCGGTTTCGGTCTCTTGGACATAACTTGAGCCACGGACCTCCGATCGACGAACCGTCTGTGGCAACTCGATCCTTGGATCGAGACGGTCGTTTCGGTATATTGCACTCAAGGTTTCGGAACACTTTGTGTTCGGCCGGGTTGGTTCGTTCACGAAACCAATCGGGCCTTCGGAGCGGAAACGCTCATATCTTGAGCTACGGACGTCCGATTGACGTACCGTCAGCTTTGTTGTGTTCCTCTTAGTGAGACGGTTCTTTTGGCATACTCCGCCTGAGGTTTGGAGGCAGGTGGAGTACGGTCGGGTTGGTTTTGCCTTAAAAACCAACCGGGCCCCGGGGACGAAAATGCCAATAACTCTCAGACCGGGCGTCCGATCGACGCGCCGTCTGTTGCGTTGAGTTCCTGTTGACGATACAGAACTTTTGGATACATCAACTCTGGAATTTGTGACAGTTGATGTATCAGCCTCTCGGCTCGTGGAGCGGATCCTCCGAACGAGCTTGTTGTGTGCGGGAACCCTAGTGCTGGCTGCGACTGTTACTGTGACTGCTACTGCTACTGCTACTGTGACTGCGACGACGATAGTACAGAGATCCTGTGTGGATTCGACGACGACGACTTCAGCACTCAGCGATCCTACGTGGATCAGTGCTACAGGTCCTGTGTGGGCCCGATCCTGTGTGGGTCTTTGCGCTCAGCGGTCCTGTGTGAACCAGCGCCTACAGGTCCTATGTGGGCCCGATCCTGTGTGGGTCTTTTGCGGGGGTTAGTTACCTATCGATCCTTCGTGGGTCCGACGACTTAGATGGATCATAGATCATCTTTATCGTCTTTCGAAGATGTATACCTGTGTGATCTGGATCCTGTTGCTTTCCTGTGTGGATTGTGTTGTGCTATCCTGTGTGGATTACGTTTACCTTCCTGTGTGAAATTCATTTTGCTTTCCTATGTGGAATATGTTTACTTTCCTGTGTGGACTGAGTTGTACTTGGGCTCGGAGGTTGGAGCGTATTTGAAATTGATGACTTAGGTATATGTATGGGCATATACCTAAGCAATGTCGGTTGTTACTTCGTGATTGTACCTTTCTTTGTGGTTTATCCTTTGTGGATTTTGAGAGACCTTCAGGGGTCTCGGGGTCCCTACTGAGTAGCTTATACTCACCCCTGCACGAGCTTTGCCCGCACTACGTTGTGTTGGTTGCAGACGACGGACAGCGTTGATCTTAGCTGAGGCTTGCAGAGCAGGACGGTACCTGGAGGTGGACCACTGGGCGGGACGTGCTCGGAGTGGACGGCGGGACCCGTGGAGCAGTGGAGCTATCTGTACCCACCCTTCAGGTGGGATTTCCAGTGGACAGCTCGGTGTAGCGGCTTCTACTTTTCAGTTTTTGTTTTCCCTTTCGAGTTGTACTTTACTTTCAGATTGGGTTTGTATACTGGCCCATTTACTTTTCCGCACTTTCAGTTGTACTCTGCTTTTGCTTAGTATTTACTTTCCGCTTGCTTACTCTGTGGTGTTTGTTTACTTTACAAAGGCAATGCCTTCCCTTTTTACCGGGATTTACGCCTTGGTGCTAGTCGCCAGCCCCTGGCCTATGGAAGCCGGGCTTAGGGTAGTCACGCCACGGACCCCGAGGGCGGGTCGTGACAAATTGGTATCAGAGGAGTTCGGTTCTACCGTGAACTCTGATCTTTTCTATGTGAAGCAATAATGTTTAGCGTATTGAGTGTGGTTATCAGTCCAGGGAGTCCAGTGTTGGTGCGGCGGCCGACGTATCCGTACACCAGGACCCTGACTTCTGATTTCCGACTTAATTCCCGAAAACATTGATTGCGTGTATGTTTCAAAGTTTTCTTTGTGATTTCCTTGTGTCAGCTCACCAGGTATACTGTTTGACCGTGGCGCACCTGTTTCCTATTCAGGATGGCCCCACGACGGCAGCCAGCTAGGGTTCTGAGAGTCGAGTGTGACGACAGCCCACCGAGCGACGAGGCTTCGGTGTAGGGCCCTTTGTCAGCAGTGGCACTGGTGGTAGCTCTACCCGTCGAGCCCCTGATGCTTCCAGCACCAGCCGCTGACGATGCGCATCACCTCAGCGCACTGCATGAGTTTCAGCGCCAGCGACCACCCAGGTTTCGCGGGGAGACGGATCCCCAGGCAGCAGAGGACTGGCTAGAGGCCGTGGTACGTGTGTTTAGGCTAGTGAGGACACCAGCAGACCTCATGGTGATCCTCGCTGCGAGCCTACTACACGCAGCAGCAGGACGATGGTGGAGCTTGATGCTCCAGGTGCACGATGAGGCATCTCTTCTATGGACGGACTTTGAGAGCCTCTTCCGCTCGGAGTTCGTCCCAGCCACCCTTCGTGCGGTGCGTATCCAGGAGCTTCTTCAGCTGCGGCAGGGCAGCATGATGGTGGCTCAGTACTCGGTGAGATTTACCGATCTCTCGCACTACTCGACCGACATGGTACGAGACCCATTCTTCCGGGCCCGGACCTTCGAGCAGGGTTTGAGACACGAGATCAGGGCATCGCTGATCTCCCTCAGCATACCGACTCAGACAGGAGTACTGGAGCGGGCCCTTTTGATCGAGAGCTTCCTTGCTGAGTCTGCACCAGCACCGAGACCCACCGTAGGGCGACACGTGGCGGAGTCTTCCGCGGCAGGCAGTCGACGGATGACACAGGGGTCCAGTCAGACCAGACCTTCAGGCAGACGACCTCAGGTCACTAGCTCAGCAGTGCAGGGCACACAGCGCGGAGCCAGTCTTTCGAGTGGAAGACAGTGCTATGCATGCGGCGGGCAAGGCCACATGGATCGTGACTGCCCGACCCGCCATGCAGAGGAGCAGCAGACGGTTGAGGAACCACCTAGGCAGAGGCAGAGGTTCGACCGTGGAGGTCCGCAGGGAGGAGGCGAACGAGGAAGAGGAGCTGGCCAAGCAGCAGGTGGTGGGCGACGTTTTGAGGCTCTACCACCACCACCACCGGGAGGTCCACCCCGACCTCAGGGGAGAGCACAGCTTCAGGCAGCTGAAGCTTACGATCATGGAGCTCCGGAAGCGGGTGGACTAGTGCGGGACTAGCTCCAAGCATAGAGGCCTTTACCCATAATGCCTCTAGCTTTGTAGTTTGTGTTGCTTGTGACCTTGTTCTTTAAGTTGAAGTAATAAAAGACACTTTCCTTGGTGACTTTTGTTTTCTTGTCTTTTGTTTGTTTTTACTAAGAGGTGCCGGTTAAAAACTGTTGACTTGACCCTCACTTGCGAGATTCGTACTGGAGGAAACCCAGTGACCACACACTGATGCCGACAGTGTGACTCAACCCTTGGAGGCGGGAGTAACGGTTGGATCTCTTGGTAGCAGCGTCGAGGCCTTACGATGTCATCCATGCCATGAATTAACTAATCATGACGGGATTGACTATATTAGGCAAGGAACGTGGTTCATCTAGGGGATGAGACCGGATTTCACTTTTCGGCAAAGGAGAAATCTTTGCAGCTAGCCTCTATGCAGATATCCTTCGTGGATAGTGATGGAGCAGCCTTCCTCCAGTCTCTCACAGTCACCCCTCCTCTACTACAACAGGTCATAGAGGCACAGCGTGAGGATGCTGACTGTGAGACACGGCGTGCACAGATATCCTCGGGACAGGCACCAGATGGTTTCTCCCTTGGAGCAGAGTACGACATCCTTTCCAGAGGACGTACCATGGTACCAGTCGCTTTGCGAGAGGAGGTGCTGAGAGAGTTTCACAGTTCTCCTTTGGCGGTACATCCTGGAGTGGAAAAGATGTACCAGGACCTCAGACGACAGCACTGGTGGCCGGGCATGAAGAAGGCTGTAGCGGAGTTCGTTTCTCGATGCCTCACCTACCAACAGGTGAAGGCAGAGCATCAGGTACCAGCAGGCTTGGTACAGCCCGACTTCGTGACTGGACTTCCACGCACTTCCAGAGGTCACAACTCCATCTGGGTGATTGTTGACCGACTCACCAAGTCGGCACACTTCTTACCCATCAGAGAGCAGGGCTCAGTGGAGAGCTTGGGACGTCTCTATGTTCAGGAGATTGTGCGGCTCCACGGTGTGCCATCATCTATCGTCTCCGATCGAGATTCTCGCTTTACTTCCCGGCTTTGGAAGGGGTTACAGGAGGCGTTCGGGACGCAGCTACGTCTGAGCACAGCCTTTCACCCTCAGACGGATGGTCAGACGGAGAGGACCATTCAGACTCTCGAGGACATGCTCCGCGCATGTGTCCTCGACCTTGGTCGTAGCTGGGAGGACCACCTACCCTTGGTGGAGTTTGCGTACAACAACAGCTACCACTCCACCATCGGGATGGCACTGTACGAGGCGTTGTACGGCCGACCTTGTAGATCTCCTTTGTGCTGGACAGACCCTGGAGAGTCAGCACTGGTGGGACCGGAGATGGTCCAGGCCACGACAGTGAAGGTCCAGGTCATCCAGGAGCGGATGAGGACAGCTCAGAGCCGGCAGAAGTCATATGCTGAAAGGAGGCGGAGGCCACTGGGGTTCGAGGATGGCGACCACGTCTTCTTGCGGGTCTCACCTCGACGTGGTATTCGGAGATTTGGCCGAGGCGGCAAGTTATCTCCGCGCTTCATCGGACCCTTCCAGGTCCTCAGCAGGGTTGGCGAGGTGGATTATCGCCTGGCTCTGCCACCTCAGTTGCACCGGGTGCGTGACGTCTTCCACATATCTCAGCTGAGGAGATATGTGCACGACCCGACGCACATCATTGACCATGGGCAGCTTGATGTTGACGATGGGGCGACTTTTACGGAGGTCCCGGTGGAGATAGAGGATCGACAGGAGCGGGTCCAGCGTGGGCGATCGATTCCTCTTGTGTGCATCAGATGGCAGCACGGGAACCTCCAGGAGAGCACATGGGAGCGGGAGGCTCAGATGCGTGCTCAGTACCCTCATTTGTTTCCCTAGTTTTTTATGTATCTTTACGGGGACGTAAATCCCTGAGGTGGGAGTAATGTAAAGACCCGTAAAATTCAAGGGAAATTTTTTCTTAATTTTCTTTGGAATTTTACAAGAGCGCGGTTTCTGACGGCACCTGATTCCGAGGCCCGGTGTGCCCGGAATCAATTTCCGAAGTTTGGCTCGGGTACGTTCAGTGAACGAACAAGCGGGTTTTCCTAACTTTTGATCCGGTGCTCGGAATTGAAATTTGAGGGCACCGATGAACTCGCAGCGCCGATATTCGCTTAAGGAGACCTTTCCCGAAGTTTTGTTTGCCTAGGAGGAGATTTTTAATTTTCTGGATGAAATGAAGAGTAAAATAAATTTGTTATACAATATTGATTTTATATCTTAAAAGTGGTTATAATCTTTTGTTGGAAGTTGGGTGGTTTAACCACCTAAGAGAGGATTAAGGTGAGGAGGGGCCCACCCGAGCCCCACCTTTTCAATTTCCCTAACTTCCCTCTCTCCATCTTAAAGGCTTGTCAACTTAACTTTTAATTAATTATACAACTCATGTATAATTAATAAGTGAGTTTAAATTTTGAGTTTTTGAAATTCAAACTCTTGAATTTCAAAGGTTGGGTTGTGTTAATAAATTAAGTGTAAGCTTAATTTATTTTTGGGTTAGTTCCTTTGTTACTTGAGAGGATTGGGAGAATCGTTGAGAGACTTGAATATCTTCTTCGTTTTCGACAAAGAACGTGAAGAACGGTTCTTCTCCGACAAAGAACATTGATCCCACGACCTTCGAGACTCGGCGTCCCGGATTCTTCCGTCTTCATCTTCCTCCTCGACAAGGTAGAAGTCGCCGACCGTGGTGATCATCACCAACGACAACGTACCTCCCTTCTTCGTCATAGCGACAAGTGAAGAGACGTCGTTTCCTCCTCGGACACACCCCGACGTCCACGGAATCTACGTCCGACGCCGCGACGCCTTTCTCCGCGATAACCGACGTGCGACGATAATTTTCAAGGTAGGGGTTGTTGTTATTGTTTATTTATTTATCCTTGTTCGTGGTTCTAGCATGACTAACGTGAGGCTTATAATTTTGTGTTATTGTCTAACGTGAGGGGGCCGGACCGCATGAACACGGCCGAACCCCCTCCATCGTTCTTGTTGATTTATCTTGCGGGTGGAAACAAGGTGGCGTGGTGCCGTCGCACCACGCGGATAATCGTACGATTATATTGCGCGGCGCCGTCGCGCCGCGCCGTGGAAGGATCATCAAGAACGCGACGCCGTCGTGCCGCGTCAAGGGGAATCGAAGGCGCGGCGGAGGGGCGCGGTGTCGTCGCACCATGCCGGACGACGAACACTGCGGCCGGTTCCGGGCCGCGGCGGGATGAGAAGACCGGCGGCCGGGCCGCCGGCGTCAGAAGCCGGAAAAAGGGGACCGGTTTACCGGTCCTGTTGGAGAAAAACCGGCCGGCCAGGTGGCCAGCCGGATGGTCAAATTCCGGGGGAAATTAATCCCCCAGCCAGCACTAAAGCCCCCCCATTTAATTGGGGGGCGGTTTCCTTGAGGGGGGCAGGCGGCCCCCCGGTTTCTTCAAGCAGGCCCCCACGAGGGGGGCCGGTTTCCAAAAGGGCGCGGCATAATGCCGCGCTGCCATCCCAATCAAGCGGGGGCTTAGCCCCCCGCACGCTGCCTCCGTGCGGCGCCAGGCCGCCGCGCCGCCGCGCCGCCGCCGGCCGGCCGGGCCGGGTCGGACCCGGGTCGGCCCGGACCCGGACCCCCCCGTTTCGAATCGGTTTCGGTTTTTTGGCCATAACTTGAGCCACGGACCTCCGATCGACAAACCGTCTATGGAAACGCGATACTTGGATCGAGACGGTCGTTTCGGTATATCGCACTCAAGGTTTCGGAACACTTTGAGTTCGGCCGGGTTGGTTCGTTCATGAAACCAACCGGGCCTTCGGAGCGGAAACGCTCATATCTTGAGCTACTGACGTCCGATTGACGTACCGTCTGCTTTGTTGTGTTCCTCTTAGTGAGACGGTTCTTTTGGAATACTCCGCCCGAGGTTTGGACGCAGGTGGAGTACGGTCGGGTTGGTTTTTCCTTAAAAACCAACCGGGCCCCGGGGACGAAAATGCCAATAACTCTCAGACCGGGCGTCCGATCGACGCGCCGTCTGTTGCGTTGAGTTCATGTTGAAGATACAGAACTTTTGGATACATCAACTCTGGACTTTGTGACAGTTGATGTATCAGCCTCTCGGCTCGTGGAGCGGATCCTCCAAACGAGCTTGCTGTGTGCGGGAACCCTAGTGCTGGCTGCGACTGTTACTGTGACTGCTACTGCTACTGCTACTGTGACTGCGACGACGACAGTATAGAGATCCTGTGTGGATTCGACGACGACGACTTCAGCACTCAGCGATCCTACGTGGATCAGTGCTACAGGTCCTGTGTGGGCCCGATCCTGTGTGGGTCTTTGCGCTCAGCGGTCCTGTGTGAACCAGCGCCTACAGGTCCTACGTGGGCCCGATCCTGTGTGGGTCTTTTGCGGGGGTTAGTTACCTATCGATCCTTCGTGGGTCCGACGACTTAGATGGATCAGAGATCATCTTTATCGTCTTTCGAAGATGTATACCTGTGTGAGCTGGATCCTGTTGCTTTCCTGTGTGGATTGTGTTGTGCTATCCTGTGTGGATTACGTTTACTTTCCTGTGTGGAATTCGTTTTGCTTTCCTGTGTGGAATACGTTTACATTCCTATGTGGACTGAGTTGTACTTGGGCTCAGAGGTTGGAGCGTATTTGAAATTGATGACTTAGGTATATGTATGGGCATATACCTAAGCATTGTCGGTTGTTACTTCGTGATTGTACCTTTCATTGTGGTTTATCCTTTGTGGATTTTGAGAGACCTTCAGGGGTCTCGGGGTCCCTACTGAGTAGCTTATACTCACCCCTGCACGGGCTTTGCCCGCACTACGTTGTGTTGGTTGCAGACGACGGACAGCGTTGATCTTAGCTGAGGCTTGCAGAGCAGGACGGTACCTGGAGGTGGACCACTGGGCGGGACGTGCTCGGAGTGGACGGCGGGACCCGTGGAGCAGTGGAGCTATCTGTACCCACCCTTCAGGTGGGATTTCCAGTGGACAGCTCGGTGTAGCGGCTTTTACTTTTCAGTTGTTGTTTTCCCTTTCGAGTTGTACTTTACTTTCAGATTGGGTTTGTATACTGGCCCATTTACTTTTCCGCACTTTCAGTTGTACTCTGCTTTTGCTTAGTATTTACTTTCTGCTTGCTTACTCTGTGGTGTTTGTTTACTTTACAAAGGCAATGTCTTCCCTTTTTACCGGGATTTATGCCTTGGTGCTAGTCGCCAGCTCCTGGCCTATGGAAGGCGGGCTTGGGGTAGTCACGGTACGGACCCCGAGGGCGGGTCATGACAATTTGACTTTATTTCTTCACAAAATCATGTATATTCATATTTATATATATGTTTATAGGTATGGTACTATACATATATACACATATAAATAAAAATATACATGATAGAAACTTTTCCAATTGACTGAGATCACAGACTGAGGGTTCAACTATGGTTTCATGTTATATTCTTTAATTCCCCTTTTTAGTTATGTCTCATCTTGTCTGAGAAAATTGCATAATCATGCACTTGTGGTATAACATTTATTATTTCATCGCTGAAGTGGCCTACTAAGATTACATTCTCACCCCTATATGTGCAACTTAGTGTGCATTCGGACCATATGTGTTATTTTATTATTAAACATAGATGTGTGGGGGATAGGGCTCAGGACCATAGTTTTAGGATCAAGTGGAGTCGATCATGTGGGTTCTTTAGACCGGTCTAGTATAGTTTAACGGTGTCTGGATACCAATTATGTGGTCCGTCTTAGAGTTAGTAGTAAATCCCAACACTTTTATTTCAATTTCTTTTGTACTCTTGTATTTGTATGATCATCAGAGCGGGTGACCAATGTTGTATATATGACATAGATATTTGTGATTTCCTAGAGTTTCATTTATTATTGCAGCATGTTCTATTTCAGTTCATTATTTCTTAATCAGTCTATTTATTTACTAATTTGTATGATACTTAACTATTTTATTTTATTTCTTAATTTAATATTAGTGTATAGTCTCCCCACTATCACATCCTAGTCTCTCACTGCTTTTTGCCGGCATCTAGTGTAAGGGGAGGTGCACTTGAGGCCTTATAATGAATTGTATCAAACCACCAGTTTAGTGGCATCCAGGTTGGGATGTTACATAAATTAAATGTGATGTATTCATAAATTAGTTAGTCTATACTCATAGAATCATGAATTTATACATTGGTTATATGGTATTTACATACTCTATGTCTCATGGTCACACGATGTCTTAGAAAAGGGGATCATATAAGAATGCACAGTTTCATATGATGCAACTGGTGGACACATGTATAGATATATATGTGTTTTATGGATATTAAACCTTATCCCTTAATAGATTTTTTAGCATTAATGTTTTTATAAATCCCACTCTTTATTTATATTTATGGAATGATGATATATTTTTTTACAATTCTATAAAGACCCACTGGTTCACACTTTTTGGTTGACTGAATAGGGATTGGGGTTAATCAAGAGGGATTCTCCAAAATTATTATTGAGTTTATCCAAAAGTGGTTTTGATAGATTTCCAAAAGTGCTTTGGAAAATACCATGTTTTGGGTATGGTTTCACTAGTTATTATGATACAATATAAGGTGGAATGTTCAATAAATGTACTAAAATATACTTACATATTATTAAAAACCCCTCAATTCATATACAATAATATAAGAATGAAAATTATTCTATTATAGTATATAATTGGTATCTATCACATTTTTTGACACATAAGTGATATGTGATATCGAGGGCTTATTCACTACCATGTATTCTAAATGGGTATTTTTGATCATGGATCATTGGGTTAATTCATTTATAGTGATAAATATGAAAAATAATCAATAAAGGGATAAAATATTGTGAAATTATAATAGGTATACATTATTATAAAATATTTGTATTGTAAATTGTTGGAAACTAAAGCTGCACTCCCTTCATTGAATGGAGCGAGCCTAAAAATGGGATTTGACTCCCTTGTTACAAGATACAAGATACTAAAAAGCATATTTAATATCTCACCATCTATATCTTCACCATTTTATTTCATAAAGAAAGTTCCACCATGCCATTGGGGTCCAGGGGTCCTCATCTTACAAACAAGTATCCTGGAGGAAGGTGTACCACTGATGTCGGTGAGAATCTTTCAGTTTTTTCTCAATGGTCTCAATCAATCATACTTCACCATGTTCGATGGAGATGGAGATCATTGTGATAATAGTATAAATATTTATTTATGATTTACCATAAAAATATCAATTTTTTTATGATAGATCAAACATTTTATGAATTTCATCTACTAAAATAAGCATATAATGGTATTTAAAACCCTATTTGTGTCATAAAATCTAATTTCAATAATAAATAGACATGTTTGTTTATTTTTCTTCAAGAACATGCATATCATAATCTATTTTAGGTTCTACAATTACATATAAAAATATGGGGCTAAATGTAAACCACTGGATCATGGGTATTTTTTATTTAAGATATTGTATTTTGGTTTTTTTAGTCATGGTGTACGACTAGTTTATATTGTATGGTATGATATACTTAAAACACATGGTTCGGTTTTATTCCTTATGATATGGTATTAGTGAAATAATATGCTACGACTGAAACCATAGTTGTATCAAAATAAAGCATCAAGTTGTAGTTATGATACTGTGTATATTTTAGGTTACGAGTAGCCTAAACTTAAGATTATATTTCTATATTTAAGTGAAATTTACTCCTATATATGGGTAACCTGATATATAAGTGTCTTTCCTTTACATTATTTTTAATATTACCTATGGGAGACCTTATACATAAAGGTTTTTCCTTTGTGTGAGAGTTTGTCTTATATATGGGATACCACATATGTAAGAGTCTTCCCTTTTCAATAAAAATAAAAACTAATACATAAGGTTTAGAATAAATTGATACTATAACACCCTGATATTTCATTAGATATTTTTTTCAAGTAAATTTAATTTATTATATATTTTATGTAAAATGAAACACCAAGTTTTAAAAAAACGTGGCATGCTATTAAAATAATATTACTTAATGTAATAGTTATCACATAGCCTTTGGAATGGTGGATATAAATAGGATTAACTAAATTACGAAAATATATGGTTTATATATTTATATAAAATTAATTTTTTTCATACCAATTAATTAGAAAATAAAATAAAAAACCATTGAAAAATAAAGGAAATCTTTTTCTGAAAAACTATTACTATGCGCACAAACTTTTTTTATCTCAATAAATTAAATAAATCACTTTTGGTGAATGATTTTAATAAAATTTATATATTATATAATCAATCAATTGTTTTAACATTTATATTATATTTTTTCTAAGCATGAGATAATAATAAATCAAATTTTATGCTTAAAAACTATTTTTTTGAAAAAAGGTTATTTTTCTCATTTTTTACACTTATATTAAAATTAATTTTATCAAAAATTTTGGAAATTTATTTGGAAAAATTAAATTCATATTTAAAATAAAAATGTAAAAATTATCTTAGGGTGAATTTTGGGAATTTTTCCTAAAAAGATTAATTTTTAGATGAATAGTTGTTTTTATTTAAAGAATTTATAAAGTTCCATTTGGTTTTAAAATTGTATAAAAATTAACATTATATCAATTATATTATAATAAATCCAATATATTTTATTTTAATAATTTTCATATTTAATTTTGATAAAAATACTTTTTAAACTTTTGAAAATTTTCTCTTTGGAAAACCGTTATTCATTGTGTCTGAAGGATTAATTGAAAATTATATATTTCCACTTATGTGAATGGAATTTGAAAATTTTATAACATATTTGGAATCAAAATAATTATTATAATATAATAATTTTGACTTATTGATTTGTCAAAATTAATAGTAAAAACAATAAAAAATTATTACCACGGTTAATGTTAAAATGAGTTTACTATGGGTTAAATATAAAATATAAGTGATAAAATGAAATATAAAATTTCATAAAAATAATTTTATGGCCATATTTTGACCATATAATCTCTAAATTTCTACAATGACCAATTTGTGTTCATTTTTCATGTGAAAAATAAGGGTACACATTTTTCTTTTCCAAATTTCATGTGTCTCCTCTTACCCATATATAAAAGGCCACCCCCTGTCCTCTCATATTCACACATCCAAAACCTTTTTATATAGAAAAATAATACCCAATAATATTTATTAAGGTCATACTCACAACCTATAGGCCTTATTCTGATTAGTAATCTCTCTTAATAAGGCTTTAGGTATAAACCTAAAAAGGTTCACTAAAGAAGGGGTAAAATTATTAAACTTGTGTTTTTTTATTTCTTATTCCATCGCCTTAAAATGTTCATAAACTAGGATAATATAATGTATAATAATATTTTATTATGTTAATTTCATGTTCTACATCAATCTCTTCTTCCATCAAATGAGAAATGAAATCACAGATCGTGTGTATTACAGACTACTGCCTCATGAACTAATATTATTTGTTCTCCCTCACGACCTATCAATAATGGATATAATGATAGATTTAATATTCATATGTGATATTAATGATATTATTATTTTTATGTATTTAAAATTTCACATATAACTTCTTAATTTCCATTCAGTGGGAGTATAATAACATCGCTCATGTGTACAGAGGACTACCGCCTCATGAACTAATGTGATTCATTTTTTACTTACTCTTTACATAGAAGGAGATAAGGGTAATTTTAATGAATATATTTGATATATATTGCATAATATTTATTCTATAAATCTAATATATTATTTACATTTCTTTCATTTAAATTTTTGATAAAATAGAAATAGTGTTCAAGTGTACATACGACCTACCATCTCCATGAATGGGGAAATTCATTTTCTATCTCTAAATTCAATGGATTAATCTAAATAATTAAATTATTAATATATATTATATTTATATAATTTTTAAAATTATATAAAATATGGAAAGATTATAAAAATTTAAGGAATGAGGACACAAAACCAGAACATATAAGAAAAACAAAGCAGTTATTACCCAAATCATGATTTTAATAAGGAATTGTTAATAAATGGGAAATAAAATGTCATAAGTAAATCATATATGGTATGATACAAATGATTATTGGTATTTAATATATTTATAATAAACCTATATTTCTTATATATGATATTTGAAAGTATATGAAGGAATCTAAGACATATGGAAATGGATTTCAAGTCTCTCTTTTATTTCTAGGAGACATATTCCATAATCACCACTCATTTATTTTCTGTGTTGTATATACTACCGCATTAAAACATTATTCCATAAATATCCTAGTTTTTATGATATTTAATGTTTCTTTTTATGATATTTTTAAATTGGGATTATTATTAAAAATTTCCAATGTGGTAAGGTATTTTTTTCTCGGTTAGCCTTCTTTGAGACATATGTTTTTTTATACACATATCTTCTTTTTTGTAGTGTATATCCTACCCCTTTAACATGTTATATCATAAATCAACTTATATTAATGATATTTAATTTTTAATTTGTTGTTTTCATTTAATTGGTCTTCCAATTAAAAATTTACCAAACTTGTAAGGGTTTTGATGTTGCATTCTCATTATTTATCTGTATTGTTTATGATTATCCTTTAAATGATGAAATATTATGATATATTTCCCAAGAAAACATGAATTTTCTTCCCCTGTGGTTATTTTATGAAAATAAATTTTTCTCATTTTATTTACCTCTCTTTATTTACTCAATATTCCAAAATATTGTTTTTAAATAAAACCAACTTTCTTTCTCTCTTCGGTCGAAAATAATTTTTCTTCCACGCCCATGTTTTATAAAAATGTTTTAAATAAAGTTTTTAATATTATCCAATTATTTTTTAAATACATATTTACCCATTATTTAGTTTTAGAAAAATTAAAAGGAATCTTTATGTCATTTTACAAAGAAGTCCTGTTTGGATTTTACAGAAAATGTGAAATGAATTTTAGTTTTAACATGTATCGTATGAATAGAATATCCCACCTTCATGAACACTCAATGTTTTAAATATTTCCTTATAATATTAATTGTTAATTTTAAAATAAAATGATTTTAGACACATTTTTTGAATTTTAAATTTTAAAAATGTGAATTTCCATGAAAGTTTATTTTCCTAAATAAATGTTCCAAGTGGTATTTCAAAATAATTTTCCATATAAGATAACATCCTTTGATTTTACTTAAGATTTACCAAGGATGTGATCCTATTATATCATCCTTATTCATTCTATAGATGGTTTATGATTATGAGTAAGATTTGGTCATGAAACCTACTTCCTTTCTATGGGTTATTCTGTTATGAATTGATAAATTGTAAGTAAAACCCATTTATTTTCATGGATTATGTTATGATGAATGTCTTATGATCTTTTGAAACACCTATGTATGGTTCTAATTATGTTATGGTGGTTACATTATAACCAACGATGGTGGTTATGTTATAACTGAGGATCTTTTTTATGTTATAACCAAGGATAGTGGTTATGTTATAACCAAGGACGATGGTCATTTTTTAACCAAGGACGGGTATGAACTATATTTGCCTCCAACTAATTGGGTAATGATTTATATCTCATGTGATAAACAAGACTATAATGGGGTGTGAACTAAATACAGTAAGGAACTTTTTCCACTATGATAGACTTGGGAGTGAACCATGACTACTATGATGGTTTGGGGAGTGAACCCATTCTAGTATGATAGCATAGGCAATGATATTTGACTAATAAGAAAATAATTTTGTATGCGTATATGTATACCACAAACCAATATCTTAAGCCTATGATATGATATCATGGATTATGTTTTTTGACTCCTTTATGATTTATATATTACGAACTATCAATATTTATTCCATGACTCAAGTTTATGATCAATAGTTTGAATTTTATGGTTTTTAAATGTTTAGATCAATTTTTTATGATCATTTTATGCTTAGGTAATCATTAATATCTCCCTTTTTTTAACCTTACTGGTTATATGATCTCACCTTTTCTTATGTTTCATTTCCCTAGGTTATAAATAAGTTTATTATGTATTATATTCCTATGAAGGGTGTTGTTATGTGGAACTAAGTTGAAGTTTATGTAGAACACTTATGAACCAGTTTTTTATGTACCCAATTTTCAAAAGACACCAGACCAAAATGATTTTAGTGTGGATATTTATATTATGAAATGAGTATTAATAAGATTTAAAATTTATGTATTAAAATTTTTGTTCCTTATAGTTGGTATTAGATAATACTTTAGTTAACCTTTGGAAATTATGATGAGAAAAAATTAGTGAGATCCCTAGGGATATATCTACGCATTTCTCTGAGGATAATTCTAAGAATAGAAAAATATCCTGGAATATTGGTGAATGATAGGAATAATGATTTCCAAAAAATTTCATCCCTATCTAGATACTATAAGTGGATACAGTTCTGGGAGGTGTAGTAATATAGAAAAAGGCACGTCGAGTTTGACTCGAGCATTACCTAGTGTTTGACAATGGGCCTTACTGTGTACTTGTTTTGACACTCATGGGGGTTATGCTTTGGATATTCACAAACTCTTTATTAACTATCATAAAGGATTTAAATAATAACTATGAATGAACTAGGTTAATCCTAAGGTTTCATAGATGAAAAATAACATGTCAATATTTTGGAATATTTTAAGATATTTTTTATGATTATGTGGTTTCACTCTATGATTATTTTTTCTTGCACAATTATTTTTGGTTTTAGTCCATGGAGGGAACCAGAAATAACTATTTTAACATTGAATGTGGTATACTATGTACTAATGAGAAACCAAATGGTATGATGACTAGAGTGAAGTATATTTTGATTATTCCTAACCAGTTATCCTATTGTATGATTAATAACTTTCACCTAAACCAACTCTTGGACTCACAAAATAATATAATGATAGAGTTATTTGTGAGTTTTGTGGTGGATACCATAGAGGAAAGAAGATTCAGAATCCTATATATCAAGAATGTGGGAAGAATCACTCAATAGAATGTCTTAAGGGAATAAAAATATGATTTATGTATGGATAAGAAAAGAAAAAAATAAGTAATTTCCAAGGAAAAATGATAATTTAGTTAACAAAAAGGATGGTAATAATGTTTTCCCTAAGGTATAATCAATGGTTGAATGTTATAAATATGGAAAGTATAATAATTATACAAATTCATGTCCTAGAGTGAAATCTCAAGATGATGATCAACAAGGTGGTACAATTAAAGTTCTTTTTATTGATCATAAAGAGACTACAAATCACATACAAAAGGAAAAATGGTATTAAGTAATAAGAGTATAAATCCTAGTTAATGGTTTAAAGATGAAGTGGAATGATTGAAGCATCTATGTATGGTAATTCAAGAGTTGTGTTATATGAATCATGAAATATATAAGGATTCTCTTATAGAAGTTTCACATTAAGTATTTTCAAGAATATGTTAAGTCGTATTAATGACCATGAAAAGTGATTTAATGGAAATTTGATATTTTATAGAAAAAACATGATTAAATTAAATATGACCCTTAATATGTTCCTGATGTTGAGATAATGGTGTTCATTTTGGAAAATAAGATAACTTATATGGATAAAGTAAATCAAAAATTATTGATGACCTTTCAACTGATTAATGATTTAATGACCAACTGTTTTATGTTATCATTGATAGAGTTTACAACATTTTTGGATTTGACAAATATATTCAATAATATGTAGTTTTATTTAAGTAATGATGAATCATGTAAGTATTTATTTATATTTTATGGTAAATATAGTTATTATAATGTTTTAGGAAAATATATGACCAAGTTATTCACACATTTGGTATGTGAAAATTAAGAGATACTTTATGATATTTGGGGATTATGTTAAGTTTAATTTAAAACATTTATAGAACTTATTCGTGAATTTATTAATTTTGAAAGGTTCTTAAGGTTAACTATTTATGTAATGGTTTAAGTTGAACTCTAGATAATGATTTAGAGATTAATTTATTATTTCCCCATATGAATATTTATGCATATTGAATAACCTGTGCTAAACATTTTGATTTTGATAATAACTAGAGATAAAAGGAATGAATCATCACTATTTTATGGATCTTATTATCTGTTAGTGCTTCAGGCATTAAAAAATAATCTTCATTTCTTAGAGTAAGATATGAAGTGGTAATTGATCGAAGCACATCCAAAGGATGAGATTATGCTTATGAAATGAAATGAAATCAAGTAACTATATATTCTTGTCAAAATTCGACATATTTATGAAAATTATCATAAAATAAGAACGTTATACATTTATATTAATTTATAGTGAATAAATGGTCTTTTAACTCATCACGGATTTGTGGTTTTATGGTCTTTAAATTTCTCATGATCATTCTCTTTTTTTAATCAATGATTTATTGAAGTTACTTTTTATCCATGTCCATATAATAAAACCCCTTTATTTTTTCCTATTTTGAAGCCTAGATATATTTCATTCCATATAAACATCACATTTATCTTTCCCTTTTTTAAGAGGAAGTTTTATCAAACCATTTATGATGTGGTTTTCCCAAAAAGGGATTTTCAAATGTCCAACCCTTTATTTCCGAGATCAAGTTCAAATTGTGAGAACACATTTTTTAAGGGGGTAGAATGTAACACCAAAATATTTTATGAACTTTTTATTTAAAATAACATTAATTTCCTTTATATCTTGTTTTACACATAATACTGAATTTTAATGAAACAGAACATACTATTAAAATATTATTATTTAACAAGATAGTTATCATCTAACCATTGGAATGGAGGATATGAATAGGATTAAATAAATTATGAAAATATATGGTTTAAACATGTATATAAAATGAATTATTTAGTTACCAATTAATTAGAAATGAAAATAAAAAAACATTCAGAATTAAAGGAAACCTTTTTTAGAAAAACTATTTTTACGCGCAAAAACACCTTTTATCTCAATAAATGAAATAAATCACTTTTGTTGAATTATTTTAATAAAATTTATATATTATATAATCAAAAAAATTTAAAATTTATCTTATATGTTTTATATGAATGAGATTAGAATAAATAAAATTTTATTATTAAACGATATATTTTTCTAAAAATGTTGTTTGGTCACATTTTTCCCACTTTTTTTAAAATTAAAATTTTTACCAATTTTTAAAAATTAATTTGAAAAAATAAAATAAATTTTTAAATATTAATTTAAAAATAATATTTGGGTTAATATTTGTGATTTTTTAAAAAACAAATAATTTTTTGATGAATCGTGAATTTTTCATGTTTTTATTGAAAACTACATTTTGTATAAAGACTTTATACGTTTAAATTTCTTTTAAATGGTTTAAAAGTAAAGTTAGTTCAATTATATTATGATTAATCAAATATTATGGTTAATATCTGTATGTACATAGTACTACCGCCTCATAAAGCGATATGATTATTTTTTAACATATGCTTTAAATGAACGGTAATAATGGTAAATTTAATGAATATATGAGATACATATGACATAAAATCTATTCATTAAATGTAAAATATTTTTTAAATTTATTTTTTTATCTATCTAGAAAATATAAATAGTTTTCGTGCATACGTACAAGTTACCACCTCCATAAATGGTTAAATAAATTTTATAACTCAAAATTTAATGGATTAATCTATATAATTATATAAGGATTGTATATGATATTTATATAATGTTTAACATTCTGGATATTATAAAACTATGATAAAAATGAAAGGACCAAAGATACCAAACCAAAACATTAATGAAAAACTAAGTAATTATTATTCAAAACATGATTATAACAAGGCATTATTAATAAAAGGGTAATAGAGGTCATGAGTAAATAATATATGATATGATACATACACAATTAGGAATGTGGGATATACCCATGGGGTTATACCAATGGTTTGAAAAAACCATTGGTACAACCTAACCTATCCCAAATGTTTGGCACAACCATTAGGATAGGTTGTTTATATAAAGCATATCCCAACAGCTTTAAAAAACTATTGTAATAGATTATATATATACCAACTATTTTAAAAAACCATTATCATAGATCTTCCCCAAATATCATATTATGGTAACCCCTCCCCTCCTCTCATCTATTTCTAATTCCAAGCCCTAACAGTAGCGGTGTTCCACTGTCTTCCCTACCAGCCACACGAATATCTCTCATCACTTATTGATTTCATTTTATTATTCTTAAATATTAAATGAGTGGCTTCCAAATCAATCAGTTATTATATAAAAATACATTTTATTTTTGATTTTGTTCATGTCAGAATATTATTTTTGTGGGAATTTAATTTCTTTTGATCCTAGGGTTTGATTTACGATTTCATATATTCAGTTCAAGACTCTTTGATGAGATCTGGATATTACATTTAGTATTCCCGTATTGTAGTTTCAAAAAATCTAATTTTTGTTTTATTTAAAAAAATATCTCACTATGATTACAATTGTGATGATACAACATTTGTCCAATATTTCTTATTAAAGAGACTTACTCCTACTACCATACTAGGGATTTATATTGACAAGGTCTAATATATATTTTTTTGGTGAGACTTTATCAGTATAGTTTGGGATCTTATGTGTGAGGGATAAGTGAAATAATTTTTTTAATTGAATATTGGGTCCTCTTTAACTTCCAATTTTTTGATTTGATTAAGGGAGTTCATTTGTTTCGTTATTTTATTTTGTTTCCTTCTTTAATGGACAATTTTAGTCATTATTACAGTGAAATTTATATTTTTATTCATCATCCTACCTTGATGAACCATTTTGATATTCATTTTATGATAGTGATTTCCAATAATATATTGAGATTCTATTTTGGTGAGTAGTGAGATGGTGGATGTGATATGTTACATTCTAATGATTTTTAGGTATGTTATTTTTTCTGCAATGAGGTTATTTCATAGGTTAATTGTAAATTCTAAAAAATTATTATATATACTAGTGGATGAGTCTCTTAACCTTGAGATGAGATCTTATATTGTTTTGAAAAAAAATTGGTTCTTGATTTAGATGATGTATATATTACGTACACAGTGTGATTTATGATAAATTCTTTTATAGGTATTGACAATACCTTTTGATGCGGGGTTGTTTTGTTTTCATTGGTAGACGAGTAAAATTATTTTTAGAAATAATTAATATAAGCATAATTTGTGAGAGAATATTATATAACGATATCACCTTGTGAATTACTTAATAGTAACATGATATATGATTTAAATTTAGATCAGTTAAATATGGTATTGATTTACTTTCTTGTAACAAATTTATGAATGGGATCATGGATGATTGAACTAAACCAAACTAATCAAATGGGAACCAAACTACATTTAACTAAACTAACCATAAAAAATGGGACCAAACCAACATGAATGGAAATGCTTTAGACCAACCCAATACAAAATAAACAGAGTTGACATTACCGAAGTCAACATAACTCGAATGGGACGAAATGGATCAAAATTAAATATTTACCAAATAGAACAAAATTTTCTTGAAATGACCAGACATAAACAAAAAATGGAACCAAACCAAACTGAGAAAACACGATATTTACCCCGAAGACCTAATTTGACACTAAATAAACTCAATTGAAATGAATTGATTAGACCCTAAGAAAATTGAATAGTACCAAACCAACCAAACTAGGCTTGAAAATAACTTAATAAACCAATAAACCCATTACACACTAAAACCTAACTGAACTAAAAAATCTTATCTATATCACAACCAAAATGTCTTAACAAAACCAACTAAATTAAATTAAAAAACTTGATCTGACCCAGGTATACTTGACTAGATATGAACTACAATAAACTGCATCAAAAATAACTAAAATAAAAATAATTGAACTAAATTGAACCTAACTAAAATAAATTATATATTAATTATTAAAAATGAACTGAATTTAATAATCTAAAATAAAACCCTAATAGGTAAGTGTCAACCCAAAATAAATAAAAAAACCAAACCCAGCCAAACTAAATCAACCAAAACTGAACTAATTCTGAAAAAATAGAACTGACCAAAACTGATCCTAATCAAATAGAAAATATAAAAAATAAATAGAAAAAATATATTTAATTATACCAACTAAAAAAATCAAAAAAACAAATTAAACTAACCCAGAGAAAACCAAACAAAATAAACTGACTAGAACATAAAAAACGAATTGAAGAAATAAAAAGTGAATAAAATTTAATTGAATTTATCTAAACTAAACCTAAATGACCTAAATTATATATTATATATTTAAACTAAAACCACTAGATAAAAAAACTTGAAAGGAAAATATTTGAACTAAACCAATCCAAAATGACTGAACTTGAATAGAACAAAGTTGTACCAAATTGAACCAAACCATATCAATCAACACTAAACCAAACCAAATAGTTTTATGTATAGTTATTATTCATTGATATAATTTAATTCAATATCATGCTTTTATATTTATATTATTTATTTTTATATATAGTATTTTTTTCTTTTATATTATTATTCGCATATAGACTAGTGTGTCAGTTATGGTTTCATAAAAGGGGAACAATTATGATTTCCTTAAATACATTTTTTATTAAAATTAAGTCATATTTAATTTCTTTTAAACCAGGGAATATAACATTTTTTTATAAAATCGATAGAATTTTGATGTTTGAAACTGATCGGATCTTAAGAAATTTTCAAAACAAGTTGGAGAGATACTTATATTTTTCATTTAATAATGATTCAAATAGTGTTCAAATTCACTACCCATGTCATAATTGTATTGGAAGACCATGGTTTAGTCATGAAGAAGTTAGAAACCTTATAATAAAATATATTTTTTAAGAA